>OY986995.1:17804928-19129928 GCA_963920545.1 Lepidium didymum | reverse complement strand
GCTGCTTCAGTACTTAATCAAATTTCACAAAAAAGAAAAACAAAGATTATACGTGCTCCTTGTCTAAATAGTATTACTGTCCATCTTAGATATGAGAAAAATCTTGGGAAACGCTCTATTTAGCTGAGCAGGAGTGTTCGAATCTGAGAACTTAAAAGGTAAATACAAATGTATTTGTTCATTAGTCGACAAAAAACATTGTTTAGGAAAAAGGGTATTCCATAAACGAATATTACTGCACCTGCCCATAGCAATTTCAATTCAAAAGCTTTCTGATTTAGGTCAGAGGACGGTTCATGTGGTATACCTTTGTGTACTTTTCATCAAGAGCCATGGCAAGACTACAGTCAGCAATTGCATCCGCAATTTGGACTAGGGCCTGATTAGCAGCCGCACGATTGCAAAAGCAAATTGCAGCAAAAGGGCGTGAGTCAACATTTCTTGATAGTGCAGCAGTATACTGCTCGACTGCTTCCATATACTTTCCATCCCGAACAGCTTCATTACCTGCATTCTGCAATCACGGAAGACAACTCTGGGAAAAATAATCTATGCAGAAAAAAAAGACAGTTGATGTTAAAGAGAACTATATTCCGACCCAGAACTATAAGAAATCCCTAAGTTCCAACATTGAACATACCTTGTAGCGTAAAAGTTCAGAAATGGTGGCCTTTAAAGCAGCTGGTGAATCACGACACTCTTCTTGATTCCTGGGGATCAAAACATACATATTCAGCAAGGATCACAAATAAAGACAATACACACATAAAATTCATTATTGCAAAACATAGAAAGAGTGGATTACTCATTGCAGTTGAATCCCGCTTGCTGTAACTTTTCTAATAAATCAACGGCCTTGTCAAGGTTTCCCAAGTAGAAGTGCGACTTGGAAATCATGTTCCATCTCCAAACTCTTAGTGAGTGATGCATAGACCCTACTGCATTAGCATTTGTCATGTCACCAATCCCTGATGAAACAAAATTCCTCTCAGCCGTTTGAAGGGTATTCTCACAAAGCTCAATCACTTCCTTATAACGTTGGATCTGCATATTCCACATGAATATCATGCCCAATGAGAGCAGAGCAAAATTCATAAATTGAAAAATGAAAAGGAAATGCTGCTAACCATTAAGAGGGCCTCTGCCTTCATTTGAAGCAATTTATCTGAGCATGAACTAATCGATAAGGCATTGGCAATAGGAACCAATGCATCAGATGCCCCATCAGGTGTTCTCTTCTCCAAAGAAATGGATGCACAGCTGGTAAAGTCAGCTACCCTCTGACAGTAAGTAAAATAAAAATGTGTTCAATTAGACATTAATCAGAACTATTGGCTGGTTTAGCACACTTTTAGCTATATAAAAATCCAAATCTTTCTGTCATATACAATATCCTAACTGATAAAGTGTAAAACTATTTTTGAATAGACCATTGTGAAACAGTGATATAGCAGAGGAGAGAATGCATACTTGAGCCTGTTGTAAACCTTCAGCTGCTTCTATGGTAGTTCGTCTATCCAAGCAGACAGTAGAGGAGGCTTCCATGCATTTATTAAAATACTGCACTGCTGATCCAAGTTCCCCCAGAACAAGATGACAACTAATGCAAACATAAAAGAAATATGAATAAATCAAAATCAATTAAATAACATATCATTGATTTTACTAGTTAAAGACTGAATGTTTTTTCTAAGCTATAATTCCTAGGCCACTTCAAGAAAATTCGATCTGAAACCTCAGCTGGTGTTAAGAGGAAGGAGGTAAAGACACTTGTAAAATAAGAATGTATACCTTCCTTCAGCACTAAAGCTACAAAGTTTAAGAAAAAGGACAAATACTCAGGTGATACACTATTTTCTGGACATGATCTAAGATCCTTTATTCAAAGAATATGATTCATACGAATTTCAATAAAACAACCGTTTGGAAAAGTACACCTTAAACTTACTTTGCAGCTCTCATATACGCTTTAATGTAGCTTGGATCAAGTGACACAGCCATCTCACAGTCGCTTATAGCCTCCCTCAATCTTCCAAGAGAAATTCGTGCTGCTGCACGATTACCATAGCAAAGCGCAACAGGCTTCACAGAGTATTCTGAAGTGTCACTTGACGGGGAGGAATTAATACCATATGTGTAACATTCCTCCGCTTTCCCCATATAACCATTTGTATAGGCTTGATTTCCCCTGATACAAAACATTACTTTTCTCAATTCTCAGAAAGAAAGTATTTGAAGAGTGTCAATATTGAAGCTCAAGTTGGTAAATATTACCTTAGACGCCAAATCTCACAGACATCAGGCATCAACGATGTAGATCCTGAATCCTGTTTGCATTGACCTGTTTTTACAGGTCGATTCTCTTGATTGTTTCGCATGGTGGCATTAAGATTGTTTGTTGGCAAACTGCTTTTAACTTTCCTCCTATATTTCTTTACAGCTTGAAGCTTCTTATGTGGTAATTTTCCCTGGGAGGTGGACGCTGAGAAAGAAAAAGAAAATTTCGGCGTACAACTACTTCCATGATCTTCAGCCATAAAGACAGAAGAATCCCTGGCTGAGGTAACCTTAGAGTCAATGTTAGAGCAGGAATTTACATGTTCCCTTGAACCTGAGGGATCAGTTGATGTCAAATGAGTTTCTGTTGGAAGTTGATTGCTGGCTTTCTCACCTTCATAAGGAGAAAAATCCATGGGTGAGCAATAACCAGGGGAACTGAGTTTTTCTTGAGTCTCAGCTCCCTCAGGAGCCTGATCATTGCATTGATTCAGCACCTGCGGTTTCATTTTTTCTTTGACTTTCTTTGATCTCTTGTCCTTGGCTGAACGATTTTTTCGTTCATTTGCAGGTGCTGGATTTCTGCTCCATTCTGGAAACAGGCTGTTCTTAAGCGAAGAAGGATCCCATTCGGGTACTTTGAAATCATCAAAGCATGTTCTTGTTCCAAAGCTAGTGTCTGTTAAGTTGTTTACATTCGGGGTCCTGGAATGAAATGTGGGTTTTTCATCCGCTGCATTATTACTTTCGTGAAAACCATTGGAACTAAACGAGCATGGCTCTGATGTTGCCACACCTTTACATTTAGGATCAACCTTTCCAGAGCTACCAAAGATAAATACAGGTGCGTTATTGGATTTATTTGCTTCCTCATAGTCATTGCCACCATGAACTCTAGCATCACTGATATTAAGCTTCTCCATATCAGCTGACAGGTCCAATTCAGAACCATCCTTATGATCTACTGTTTTACCATCAGCATGTTGTACACTGTTTGACTTGCTAAAAGTATCAAAACAAGATTTGCTCTTGTTAATGTCATTCTGTTTCAGAATATCCTCCTTGATAGCGTCTGGATTCTCAACATTTTTCCAGCTTCTGCTTTCACCACCATTAAACCTAACTCCATTTTTCGAATCTGAAGTTGTGTTCTCACTACATGGTCTAATGTTTTCCCGATTATCGTTATCTATCTTTTCCACAAGTCCGTCTGAATGATCTTTAGTAGATTCCGAACCCAAGCTAGAGTCCCCTATAGGTGTACTGAACTCCTCATCAGACAAAGAATTAACTGTTACATTACCTACGCTGGCTTTTGCACCAGAACTGTTCTCATTTGCTCCAAAGACAAAGAATTTATCCGTAGGTGACTTAGCATCATTTCTTTCATTCCCACTGTTCATATGAAGAGTAACTACAGAAAGAAAATAAAGCCAATCAGCTCACAAAGTGTCAACAACCGGATCTTTGATGAAATCAGATTGTGCAAAAATGCAGCAAAAATTTACCTTTACTAGGCGGCGCAAACGGGTTGAAACCTGAAAGGTTCTCGCCGGAAAAAGAGGGTCCTTTCACTTTTCTACCGTTCTTCTTCACTTTCACGAACCTCGGCCTGGGTCGACTCTTCATTGTTTGTCCAGAGTCACCTCCAAATCCGAAGGAGAATGAAGGCTCCATTGTTCGTTGATCGTGAGAGTGAAAAGTCTCGGGGAAAAAAGGAGAGAAATTTTCTGCAGGGTTTAGGAAAGAAGAGATTTTTTCAACAGGAGACCCAATCTCCACCGCCGCAGGAGACATCCAAAATTATTCGATTCTTTCAAAATCAAAATCGAAATTTTAGGGATTAGAAAGAAATGTTTAGGGGTAAATGAATCTGCTTGCGTGCTGAGATGAAGTAGATGAATGTATAAGGCTTCTAAACAGTACCGTTAGGGCTTTGGGATTGCTTATTGCCAATGTAGAAGAGAACAAAATATAATTTGTGTAATGAACTTGTTGCGCCAATTTCACGACCGTCTGCTTTTGCCTTACCGCCCGGAAAAAATATAAAATTAAATAACATGAAAATAAAAAATAATAAAATATACTCACATATATATATATATATATATGCACACGTGTGTATAAACTGAAATCATATATATATAGAGGAAAAAAGCTTCTCTTCTCGTCAAGACCTCACAACCCTAAAAGGCTTCACCTTCACGTCTTTTTTCCCAGACACAAGCTTCGCCTTCGTTCGTCGTTTTTCTTCGCTCTGCACCGCAACGTACAGGTTTTATCTCTCTCAAATTCGTTTTATTTCCGTCGAATTAGTTTCCTCTGAGGTTGCAAACGTTGAAAATTTTGATTTACGATACAATGGTTTATGATCATTCTAATGATCCACGGTTCAAAAATCGTTTTTCTTACCTGAAACGTCAAGGTTTCCATCTTAGAAATCCTGAGGACTTTGGAGATGGTGGGGCTTTCCCTGAGATTTGTGTTCTTCAGTATCCTGGCATGGGTAGGAATAAACCTGGTTCCAAGACTCTTCCTATTACTGTGGATGCTGAGGGATATGTGGTCTTTGACGCCATTGTGAGGCAGAATGAGAACTCGAATAAGATTGTTTACTCTCAACATAAGGACATTATTCCGAAGATTTTGAAAAACGAAGGAGACTTGGATGCAGTGGTGGATGAAGAGGAATTGCAGAAGAAGATACAGGAGACTATTGAAGAAACGAAAGCTGCCATTGAGAATGAAAGACTGGGTGCAACGCAGCCTAACAATGTACCGAGGCAATCTGGTGATTCAAAGTGCATTAAATATAAACCATCCCAGCAATCTGCAGCGTTCAATTCCGGTGCTAAAGAGAGGATCATTAAGATGGTGGAGATGCCTGCAGATCCACTTGATCCACCAAAGTTCAAGCACAAGAGAGTCCCAAAGGCTTCTGGTTCTCCTCCTGTTCCGATCATGCATTCACCACCCAGGCCTGTTACAGTTAAGGACCAACAAGACTGGAAGATCCCTCCTTGTTTATCCAATTGGAAGAATCTGAAGGGTTACACGATCCCTCTTGATAAACGTTTAGCTGCTGATGGAAGAAGTCTACAAGACGATCATATCAATGATAACTTTGCCAAGTTCTCAGAGGCGCTCAATGTAGGTGAGCAGAAAGCTAGAGAGGTTCAATGCGTTTAAAGTTGCAAGAAGAGATGCAGATGAAGGAGAACGAAAGAAAAGAGCAGGAACTGAGGGCTCTTGCCCAAAAAGCTCGTTCTGAAAGAGCTGGTGCTGCTGCAAGCTATGCTGCACCGAAACGGGTACGGGGAATAGGAAACGGGGACGGAAAACGTTAACTTCAAAACTTCAAAATATATAGATACGGGTACGGCAGGGGTATACTTAAAAATATATTAAAATAGTCATAGATTAGCTATAAAATCATAGTAAACTTTCAAAATTAAGTAGCAAAAAAGCTTTTAATTCAATATTTTAAATAAAAAACAGATGATATGAAAAATCAAATTTGTATCATTAAGCAACTCATTTAAGAAAAATCAGTAAACTCTACCACTAAAATCAAATTTCTATCTTTTAAAACGTTTTTTCAGAAAGAAATCAAGCCATTTCCTATTCAATAATAGAAAATATCCAAATTTGTATAGGAAAATGTCTGGAAATTTTTCTTTTCTAGTCTTAAATCGTCACAGTTTTGGAAACGTGTAAGAAACGTTTCCTTCAAGTTTCGGTGATGTCCCGCTATCCGAAACGTTTCGGAAACGGGAGACGTCATACAAATGGCGTTTCAGTGCAAGATAGGCTGCAAGTATGCCTGTCTCATCTGACAGAGGTAGGAGTGAAAGTGTTGACCCAAGAGAAAGGGAAGGGCCAAAAGAGACTAGAGAGGAAAGGGAAGAACGTATTCACAGAGAGAAGATCCGAGAAGAGCGTCGCAGGAAAAGAGAGAGGGAAAGAAGGTTGGACGCGAAAGATGCTGCAATGGGGAAGAAGAGTAAGATCACAAGAGACAGAGACCGTGATATCAGTGAGAAAGTTGCTCTTGGAATGGCATCTACTGAAGGAAAAAGTGGTGAAGTTATGTATGATCAACGACTGTTTAACCAGGAGAAAGGAATGGACTCTGGTTTTGCCAATGATGACCAATACAATGTATATGACAAAGGCTTGTTCACTACACAAGCCACTCTTTCGACGCTATACAAGCCAAAGAAGGATACAGATGAAGAAATGTATGGAAACGGAGACGAGCAGCTCGATAAGATCAAGAACACTGAGAGGGCAGGCAAAAGAGATAAACCTGTCGAGTTTGAGAAAGAAGAGGAACAAGATATTTTTGGTCTTGACAAGTTTGTGCATGATATGAAGAAAGGAAAGAAGCCTTTGGACAAAATCGGGTCTGGAGAAACAATGAGAGCAAGTGATGAAGATAGCTCTTCAAGTGATGACTATGGCGGTTCTGGTCAAACCAAGAACAATTTCGAACGTGGTGGCCGTTAAAAGTCGAAAGACAATGAAAAGCTCAGTAACTGAATTTAGGTTCAATATATAACTTATTATTTCTGTGGAAACAGTTTGCTTTTGATTCAGCATTTATTTTGTCTCTGGACTAGTCGAATAAAATCTTTATCTTTGAGCTTATTATAAATTTTTGTAGTTAATATGCGTACTTAAGAAAGACTTCTCGTCAAGGTTATTCATGGCGGAAAGGCGCCAACTTTCTGTGATTTTCGAGAGAAAAGCGCCAACTTTATGTGATCTTGGAGAAATTGGGTTTATCGTGATTTTTGGCTGATACGGAAAATCGTAGCTTGGCTCAATATACGCGATGAGAGGATTAAAATGGAGATTTGGATTCTTCAACGGCTCGTGAACTCAATTGAGAATCAGATGTCGATTCTATAAGGTAAATTGCTTTGGTCGGAGAGTTCGTGAATAATTTTTTTGAGCTATTGTAAATTGTTTACTTAGACTAGACATTAGGGTCCAGATATTTCAGGAGTTAAATTTTGCAATGGTTGTATAAAGGGTCTTAGAGAAAATGTTCATGTCAAAATGATGTTTTTGAGTGTTTGGACCATCTCTTTCTCAGCTAATTCCTGCTTTAAATGACAAACGTAATGACTCTGCGTAAAGGATTTAATGGATCCTATACAATGTCCCAATCTGTTTCAGACTGTAAAATATGTTGTTTTCCAAAAGAAACAAAAAATAATTTTTCACTCTCTTGCTGCCTAGCCTGAGCCTTCACAAGGATACAGGAAACTTTTATGTGATCTACAGGTCTGGGTTTTGGAAGTGTGATGCTCTAATGTTACTTTTGAGAACTTCCTGTTGCCTTTGACTTTGAGAGTTGGATAGGAGATAGTTGTGTTGTCTTTTGGAAAATCCTCTGGCCTGGGGCTAGAATCGCTAGAGGGTCGTAGACATGTTTTCTGTTTGCAAATGTTTCCCATCTGTTGCCAAAGTGTGATTTCCACTCTTGTTGAGTTTCATAATGAGGTAAATACTGCTTCACGTTGAGGTTTGCTGATGTGCAGAAGTTGATAATTTTTTGGTTTTGTTTCAAAAGGTACTCTAAATTATTTTTCCCTGAGGAATTTGGCACTGCGGAGGGGAGAAAGGCCACGAGATAGAAGATATCTTCATTTGGAGTAATCAAAGATGTATGTTTGTTCCACCTGCAACAAAACAAAAGTGTTGGTAGTGGTTAGTAATTGTATGTTTCAGAATATCATTTGTAGTATTTGTTTTTGGCATGTTTTGCTCACTTACTTGGACTGATTGACTGGATAAATAAGGATAGGTCCGTTATTGTTGCTTGTGAGAATGTTGTTAAAAACTTCTGTAGCAAACTCAAATATGCTGCTCTTGGGAATCAGGAGATTCAGCCAGGGATGTGGAACTTCCCATAAACCTTTTGCTCTCAGTTTTCTCTCTGCGATATGCACTCGATCCAAAAACTCAATATATGGCACTTCAGATGAAAACAAAGTGGATGGAATGTAATTCAACTCTGAAAGTAACTTTCGAGTTTCCTGCACGCAACAAATTGTTATGTTAGCAACCAATGGTTGATCTGAAGCACTCTATAGAACCAATTGTTAACTCTCATTAAATATATTGCTTTCACATCATACCTGATTCATAGAGTTAGCTTCTTCTGGGTTGAAATATTTGACCACTTCTAAACAATAGAGAGTTCTTCCATCTGACTTGAATTTGCTTGCCTGTGCAGAATCATTGGGACTGAAAGACGACCTCCAATTATTGAGGAGATCTGTTCTATTGATTATCACAAATCCTTCAACGTAATCGAAAGTTTTCTCCTTCGAAATCAGATGTTCTTGGTCCCTTGAAAATGCAGAGAAGTCAGAGTAGAGTACTCTGAACCATTTAACCTATCAAAAGTCATTTGACTGTGTCAGGAAAGTGTTATATATTTGACTATTTACATATTGCAGCAGCCATGCCAGAAATAGAACCATACCATTTGGGGTGCTGGTTCAAGAAAAATATGTGCCCGGGTGATTACACCAAACTGTCCAAGCCCACCAAGAGCACTGTAGAAGAGTTCAGAATTCCGCTTCTCAAAACAGGTTACGACTTCTCCTTTCCCTGATTCAATATTGGAAATATATTGTTTATCAAGTGTATGGTTTATGTAACTTTTTCTTGGTGCAAGTTACAAGTGTGTCTTGCATATTTTATATTTTCGCCTATGCACTCTTTCTTTAGAGTAAAAAGCAATTTTAAAACTTCAGTGGATATTTGACAAAAAAAAACTTCAGTGGAGGAGATGTATATTCTTAACAGGTGCATAGTTTTTTGAGACTACCACAGAAATATAGTACGAACGGAATACCTGTGACAATCTCTAGCTGGTAGACGTTGTTGATTTGGGGTCCGTATTTGAATGCTTGACCACTGATTCCGGCGTTAGATAGTGTACCTCCAACAGTCAGATGAAGGTAGTCTGTCCAGGACTTTGGTGAAAGACCGTATTTTAGAGTCTCGCGTAGAATGTTGATCCACAACTCACCACCTGGAACATCAACATACGGTTGCTTGCCCTTGTAAATCACGATATCAGGATTTCGAAGTGACTCCATGTTGATGACAACACCTTGATGAGCTAGAGCTTGTCCTTGAAGCGAGTGACCATGGCCTCTGGCTGCTACTGTAAGATTTGAGGTGGAGCTCAGGTGTACTATATGCTTCATCATTGAGGAAATATCAGAAACGGACCTTGGATATAGAACTGCCAAAGGTGGTAACTGGTATCTGTTGCCAAAGTCCTTGGCCGCATTGTGGACATCATCAAAGCTTATGTAACCCTCCAAATCTAGTGAAACTAGTGAGGAACGAATATCTGATGGATTTGAAGCAGGTAAATCTTTTGGGGTACTAACAGAATGATTGGAACAAAGATTGGTTCTACCTGGTATACAGCTCAGAACCAAGATCATGAAGATTCTGAGAAAAGTCTTGTTATTTCGTCTAGGGAACCGTAAGGATGAGATCGATCCCATTTCTACTTTCTTGAAAGAAACTGCAAAGAACAAGAGAGGTGGAGTGATATGAGCTAAATTGAGGAAAAGTTGAGGTTTAGAGCACTCTCAGGGAAAAAGAGGCAGAGAGGGGAATTTAAAGGAAAGGTTTTGGCCCTTTTGGGCGGTACAGTCATATACTTGTGCTCACTATATAGCTCGAGTGCGATTACTTTTTGTCTTTTGCTGCAAATTAAGATGTCTAATTTGTGACAGTTCATTTTTTCCTATGCATATTTTTAAGTGTGAAAGTTACTATAAAAGTTATTTCTAACTTCTATTTTCCCATCTGTTTTTATGGTAGGTTAATTATTTACATCCCGGGTACATACATTCTTCGCCTGTCAAGATTTGCTGCATAAAAGGTAAAAAGTCTTGTTTTACTCCACAGTTTTTTCTTCTTGTTATTATTGTCTTTTGGCTACGTATATTGTCAGAGCATGTACACTAGGACCCCTACTTGGGTCTCCACGGTACTTGAGCTCAGTTTGAGAGAAGACAATCTTGCCCACAACCCTCTACACCCAGTCTGGTAACTTCATTGTATCATGCTTTTTAGGACCATTTTGCATTAGTTGATCCTGTCAGTTCGTGCAGTAAATGAATTCGACTATAAAGCTTGGAAGTAAGTAACCCTTAGGACCAAACATCAACATTAGCTACTATTTCTTGCAGACTAGATACAGAGCTGTCCTGAACACGTGTCATATTCAAGTATTCCTTGTTTCATATTCTTAAGAGACGAAAATAATCTTGTTTAGTATAAATGTTTTAGGTCTCTCTTGCCATAAAAAATTGAGAAAGGATAAAATAAACACTACAGCTGCATGTGGAAGCGCTTTGTGTAATCACATTACAAAAGTCTCAACTTTCAGCTTTCAGCATGACATTGAACAGGGCATATATAGGCTTGTAGGCTTATATATTTTATTGGTGGTCCTGAAAGACCAAGCGATGCCTTGTCATAATTTTTCCTCACGAGTAATTAGATCTTAGTTGGAGGTGATATGTGTTGTGTTTGCTCAGATTATCATAAAAAGAAAAATGCAAAAAGAGATAGATAGGTAATTCAATAGAACTATGTGCTACTTGCAATATATAAACATATATAGAACTATAGAAGATGTGTATGTATAATGTTGACTTGTGGGATGTGTTGTGTCTTTCAATTACGTCATGTTCTCATTTGTGTGTGATTGAAAGATGTAGGGGCCTTGCCTGCACAGTCGGGTAAAATGGAAGCAATGGCTGAAGAAGATGGTAATATAGAGTGACAGTTTGAACAAAGGAGGCACCACGAATAAAGAATAAAAGGTATTGCTTTTGCTCATTTGAATAGGAGTGTTGATATTTTAGATTCTGATATATTCAACTTTAATTTCTTTTTAGTAGGCATCCAACAAATAGAGTCTTAGGATATAATGACATAAGAGTGTATGAAGCAAAAAGTTTACAGTGACCAATTATGTCAATAGATTTGCAGTGAATAACTACCCTTCGTCGTGTATCTGTCTTATGTGACTTTGTGTGCAATGAAACCAGTGGTGTAAACATTATTACTCCTTTATTTGATTCTCTTTTCCTTTGTTTCATTGTTCAGTGTTACATTTTATTTTCTATATGCTTTTTGGATATTTTCATTATTACATTGTCCCAATTATTGGGGGCATTGGCTAATTCATCTTTGTTATTGTAATCGTAGCTCACAATACCTTGGTCGCTCTAGTGGACTAATAAATACACTGAAGATACTTTTTCTGGCACTGTAAGTCACTCTTTCTTCTATAGTTTAGTAAGTGGTACAACAATTCTCTTGTCTCATGATACATCTAACTGAGTATCGTATACGAATCAAGTACTTATAATCTGGTTAATCTGAATGATGTCTCTCCTATTTCTTGTTTTAGAGGATCAATGCATCATCAAAGAACACTATGATTAATTGTAGACCCCAAATGAATCCCTTCCCGTACAGCAACATTATTGACATTTTTATAGATTTAGTGGCACAGAGTTGTTGGTATTTTTCTTTGTAAAGGTTTATTATTCTGTGGGTGAATTCTTTTTAGTTGTTTATTTCAACCTTGTCGAGTTTTTGCAGGTCTCATTGTAGTGTCACTTTCCACAAAAAAGTTTCTTTCTTTTTCAATTAACTTTCTATTTTTTCACAGGTAAATCGCCGTGAAGATTGCAAATAAGAAGATAGTTGAGCATTAAGACTGTTTAGATGCATCATGAGTGATATTAAACCACACCACTGCCGCAAAATAAAGAAGGTTAAAAATCCACAAACGTATTTAATCATTACTTTATGTGATACATGTATTTGATTTCTTTCTTTCTTTTTCTTCCTTTATTTTTGTCAACATTGAAATCATATTTTTTATTGATAACCTAGGTGGTGCAATCTAAAATAGTATATTTTCACTGTCCCGAGTTCAAATTCACGTGGGGATAGAAAAAACTATGCAAATATCTTCTAAAGTCTACTTAAATGAATGTGATTTAAGGGAAATTCGAACACAAATAGTTTACTACCACTGTCCTAAGTCTTTTCGTTCAGTCACTAAACTATAGTTGTGTTGGCTATATCGAAAGCACATATGAAGTTCTAAGGCTCAAATAACACCTAGGATCCAATTATCAAATTCACCATGACTAAATCATTTGGTATCTCAATTTCTAAGTTGTTGGTATTTTAGAGAGTAAGAAAGAGAAATGGTCCCAAGATAGAATGTTGAGGTGGCGATTGTGGAGTTGGGCTCATTGGCTAGTTCTTTGACAATAGGTTTCTATTGTCGTCAATTATTTGGGAAGAGATGCTTCTTTTCTTTGCAGTGATGGGTTATTATCTTTCTTTCGTTTCAGAGAACTATGTGTCTTCTTCTTCATTCTACTCCAATATATTTTCCTCTTAAAGTGGTTTTAAGCCTATTTACCAATTTGCCTATATAGCTTGTGTTTTTACACTCGTGGAAAAATAAAGACAAAGCTTTTGTTGGACCATATGAGTTCCATTCTCACCAAAAGAGATAAATCTTCTTTATAATTCAATTGGTTTTGGTTAATTAATGCAAAGAAATCCTCCAAGCAAAATCAAATCTTCAACATTTGCTTTTTACTTGTATAAAGTTGACAAATTACTATTTATGGTAAGAAGACAAATTAGGTGTCTATTTCGGGGAATAAATTAAATCAAATTGGTTTGTCTATTAATGAATATTTTTCACCCTCTTAGAATTAAGCTCAAAATGTTCATAATATTCAATATATGTCTTTTTCAATATTTTACCCAAAAAAAAAAATACTTTGTCAGTCTGATGGTTGAGATAACTCACCTAATAGCTCTCGTATCAAGGGATCGACCCCTTATAACAATATTTAGAAAATTATAAAGAGTTTTAGATTATTGATCGGCTCTTGTCGTTTTAATTGTTTCAAAATTTGGCAATAATTCCTTGAGAACAATATTGCTATAATAATGTGATATACATATTTTGCTTTCTCTTGATTTATCTTGATTGTTTTTCTTTGACAAAATTTGAATATTTCCAACCAAAAACAACAGTTGATCTTTGATCTACGTACATAAAGCAAAAAAAGTTCTTCAGTCATTCACATATAAAATTAGGATATTCATATTGATCTAGATCTCACCCTAAAACTTTTATAAACCCACAGTTAGTGAATAAGCTTTTGAACATAGGTATGGTTTGTTTTTTCTCTTAGATGCTAGATATTATGCCTATCATGACTATAAAACCTTAGCCTTATAGGAGTAATCAACAACAACAATACTGCACATAACCTTTGGCTAAGCGCGATCGAGAACCATTCATTAACATTTATTTAGAGTATTTAAACATAGCACAATTGTCCTTTTCTTATTAAAATATTCAAAGCATAAAACTATAGCATTTGATGGGTTTGTTGGGGGATCAAGAAACCAAAAGAAGATCAATTTTGTGAACAAAAGACAGCTTTTATATAAAGACCTTTATATATATTAATAATAAGTTATGTGGTTTCAATGCAAAGCACCATATTTTATAATAGTTAATCTCCTCTTGTCTTATGGATAATGATGCTCTTGTACTATGCAATTAATAATTATGCTTAGGAAAATAGTTTTTTTAACCTAGAATATTATAGTGTCTTGCGTTGTCATACACAAATTATATAGTACCATATATAAAATATGGTACAATCAAATTAAAATTTCAAATCTACTAAATAAAATTTATGATATGTATTGGATTTAATTTTAATTTTGACAGTGTTATGTATTAAAAATATCTGTATTCGTAAGAAAAACTCCTGCACCATATTTTTTTATTAACATTTATGTGCTCATGCTAGTCATGAAAGGGTATATAATTATATTTCTCACATATTTAGAAAGAGATAAACTGTTTGGCGGATGGTGTTGTTAATCATGCTTTCTCTTTATTTTTAAGATTTCATTTTTTTAAGTTTGTTCTAGATAATGTTAGAACTGTCTTAAGTGAGGATGTAGTTGGTTTTTCTCATCCTCGGCTTGTACGATGTAATATTTCGTAGTTAGTTTTCCAGTTTAATAAAGTTGGGGTTTAACAGCCCTGTTTCTCGACAAAAAAAATATATAATTATGTATATATGAAAACAACAAATGAGTTTTTTTTTTTTTTAATATTTGACCTAGAAAAGTCTTATTAATATAGAAAACATGTGGCAGACACTTTCGTTTTCACAAGTTGAATTTTAGATGCAAAGAGAGAAAGGGAAATGAATTAAGACTAAGGCCAAGTGTGTTCCTTTAGATTAATGACAATGACTATCTTCTGCATGCGCAGCTTCAACATTTGAGCAACTCTTACATCACTAGAAAGCTACATTTTTACCATTTGAGAGTCTTCTGCAACAACTCATGAACTATTTTAATGTCTTAATACTAAAAAGAGTCAATCAGTTCCTAACAAAATCAGTCTTCTCTGTACCCCTATAAATAATATGTAGAAATATAGCCAAATAGATAATAAGCATTTGCATAAAGTTTGTAACACAATCATTTCAGACGCATTATGTTACACCCCATATAACAATTTTGTGTCTATAATTAAGGTAAAAAAAAACTATTAGATTAGACTGAAAACATTATATAATAAAAACAATGATCATGTCAAATGTGAACGAGTAATTTAAAGCTAAGCTTTGTGTGTTAGTGGGCACAAATATTAACAGTAGAAATTGAGAAATAATATTAAAAATGAATTAATAAGTACCTCGTAGAACAAATTGTGAAGGAGTAGGGACAATCTAGAAGATTTGTTGTGAGTGCTTAATTTTCTGAAAAGATAATGGAATTTGATTAACAAGATTCAAAGCATAGAGTTTTAGTGCAATTACGTGAACTAGTAAAAATATTTCAAAAATTTGATATAAGAATTAAGGTAATTAAGTTTGATTCAAAACTATGAATGATTAAACATCAAATGATAGTGACGAGTGATTGTATATTGTACAATTAATGATTAATATCTTTTAGTCAAATGACTGAGTGTCATCTCTAATGTCTTTTTCCACCCGAATTCGATTTCAGAAAATTGTGATAGCCCACATGATATTGTTAAAGATTTTAGGATTTAATTATGGATCAAGTCTTGTCGAATAAAAAAAAAATATCAAAGTTTCAAGTATTTCAAAAGATAGGGACAAGTGAGTTATTGTGTATTGAGGGGTAATGAAACATATAAGAAGAAAAAAAGGTTATCTTCAAGCTATCTTCACGTGGTAAGTGGAGCCAACTTCCTCAACCACTGCACTAGATAGAAAGTAAGAAACTAACACGAGGAAAGAAAATGACTTGAGATAAGTCGAAAAGACATGTTAAATGACTTAGAAAAATTGAGGAGACAAAGTTTAAGAACCAGAAGAAGAATGAAGCAGAAGAGTAAAGACTTAATGGTTGAGCTTGAAAGTCTCAACAAAGTGGAAGCACTTTTTGGGAAAACAATGTCACGAGCCATATGCAGTTAAAAGGGACCCCTCCTCTAAGCCTTACCTTGGCTTCTGCCACGTGGATCCCTAATATGAATCAATATCTTGAATCTTAGACTGACACATTTGACTGAGAGAAACCACTCACCAAATAAAACTAACTACACTGTCTGAGATATAAGATTGTGGGGTTAGACAACTTTTGAGACATTGAGAAGAAACCAATTCACTGTTGGATAAAAATTTTGATTGAAAGTTAAACAGGAGGAGTAACAGTAAGAGGTTGAGATTGTTTTCTGGCTTTTTGTTATGTCATCTTACAGATTTGTGTTGGAATATTCCCTGGATTTAGATACTCTATTGAATCATGAAAGGCTACAAATTTCTTGTTCATTTCATGTTTTGTTAGAGAATCATATAAGAATATTCAGAAACTGTTAACAAAAACTGTGAATCTGTTGAAACAATGTCTGCAGAACATTGGTTTACTGTGTAATGGTAGTAGGTCAAGTGCCAGAATGAACCAGACTCTCTTTTTTTATACTTTTCTCAATTGGGCTTAGTTTTGGAGTAGGCCCATAATTAAAAGGCCCAATATGGACTGACCCATTTGAGAAAGTTAGTTAAAATTTTGTAATGTCCGAACTTCAAGTTTTTTTTTTTTTGGTTTTTTTGTTAATTCGGCTTCTCGCTTCTATATCGTTTTTGCTATTGCCTCCACTGGAGAAAGGTAAGAACTTGCTTTCCAAAATCTCTGATTTAGCTTCTCTTTGTTTCTCAGGGAAGACGGATTCTTAACTTTTGGTTTCGTTGATTAAGTTTTCTTATTTGTTCGTCAGGAATCACGAAGCTTGAGCAACTGACAAGTGTATTTTGTTTTGGAGGGTCCCGAAGAGCATAACGAGATTCGGGGATTCCGTGAATTTCTGCTAAATTACGATCCCAGGTTTCGATCGTCTCCTGAAACCTGTTTTTTTTTGGTTCTTTTTCCTTGAATTACACACACGAGTATGTCTTATGAAGTGACTATGAGGCTTAATACTTTGACTGTTTGGTGTTTGTTTAAATTCCCAAGAGAGCATTGATATTTTGATTCTAGAATAAAGCCACCCTCTTTTTTTATCTGGTAATGCGTCCTGTATACTAGGCCTAGATAGCTGATTTGGAATTCTTTTTGTTCCAGGGTTTTATCTAGATTGCTGTTTCGGTGGTATTTTCTATTTGGGGATTTAAGGAAATATGGAACCCAACAAGGAAGATAATGTTTCATTGGCACCAACAGCTCAAATCTCAGCACCTCCAGTTCTTCAAGATGCCTCGTCTCATCCAGGTAATCAATTAGCCTTCAAGTAATTGTTATATCGACCATTATAGATTAACGGTGCTGTTGAGTCCTTAGATATATTTCAGTTTTTCCTGGTGGTGTCCCTTTCTCTCACATTTATGCTGCTACGCAGGCTTTTAGTTTCTCAATGCATCTAGATTTGGTCTTTAGTGTCCATATTTTGTTTTGTTGTGTGGGTCGTGATCCCTAACTATAGTAGTTCGTATTTCACTTTTATTTTTATTTTTTCAGGCTTCTCTGCCATACCACCTGTGGTTGCTCCTCCTTTTCCACCACCAATGGCTCCAATACCAATGATGCCACATCCTCCAGTTGCCCGTCCACCTACTTTTAGGCCACCTGTTTCACAAAATGGTGGAGCGAATACCGGTGACTTGGATTCTGAATCAGAGGATGAACACTATGAAATATCTGAAGAAAGTAAACAGGTCAGAGAAAGACAGGAAAAGGCGTTGCAAGATTTGCTGTTAAAGCGCCGTGCTGCGGCTCTCGCAGTGCCAACAAATGACAAATCTGTTAGGGATCGCCTTAGACGACTTGGGGAGCCCATTACGCTGTTTGGAGAACAAGAAATGGAAAGAAGGGCTAGGTTGGCTCAGCTGATGGCTAGGCTTGATATTGATGGGCAGTTGGATAAACTGCTTAAAGCTCATGAAGAAGATGCGGCTCCAAAAGAGGAAGTGGATGATGAAATACCTGAATATCCGTTTTTTACCGAGGGTCCAAAGGAACTCAGAGAGGCTAGAATAGAAATTGCCAAATTTTCTATCAAGAGAGCTGCTGTCAGGATTCAGCGTGCAAAGCGGCGGAGGGATGATCCAGATGAAGATATGGATGCAGAGACTAAGTGGGCTTTAAAGAATGCTAAAAATATGGTTCTTGATTGTAGTAATTTTGGGGATGATCGTCCTCTTACCGGCTGCTCCTTCTCACGTGATGGAAAAATACTTGCCACGTGGTATACCTCTCTTCTATCTCTTTCTCACTCTCAAGCATAGACGAAGATACTCGTTAGATCATATTTCTTAGGTTTGGAGCTATTTTTGCCGGGATTGCGTAGCTGAGAATTATTCTATAATCCTGTCCTAAAAACACTGGACCTGCTGATTATCCCCAGCTTCCTTGCACATTTGATAGAGCATGAAGTTTGATAGGCCTACAGTTTATTGTTATAACTAGCATACTCCAGGGCATTTGCATTTGTCGCTTCTAACCTTCATTACACGTTTTCTAGGTTTATGACTTGTGTAATTCACATAATTCCTCGTTTGTTTGGTTTTTCTTTTTCTAGTTCTTTGAGTGGAGTTACCAAACTGTGGGAGATGCCTCAAGTTACAAACAAGATTGCTGTCTTGAAGGACCACAGAGAACGTGCAACTGATGTAGTGTTTTCCCCTGTAGATGATTGTCTAGCAACTGCTTCTGCTGATCGAACTGCAAAGTTGTGGAAAAGTGATGGAACACTGCTACAAAATTTTGAAGGTCATTTGGATCGTCTTGCACGCGTTGCCTTCCACCCATCAGGGAAGTACCTCGGAACAACAAGCTTTGACAAAACATGGAGATTGTGGGATGTAAACACAGGAGCAGAGCTGCTTTTGCAAGAAGGTCATAGTCGCAGTGTCTATGGACTTGCATTTCAACAAGATGGAGCATTAGCAGCTTCTTCTGGGCTTGATTCACTTGCACGGGTTTGGGATCTCCGCACTGGGAGGAGTATTCTCGTCTTCCAAGGACATATCAAACCGGTAAGATTCAAATTTTGTTCCCTTGGTCCTTGCACTCAGGCAAAAGCAAACATTTACTAACGCTTTTATTAATCTCCTCTGATCTATATGCTTCTCCAGGTTCTCTCAGTGAATTTCTCTCCAAATGGTTATCACTTGGCATCTGGTGGTGAGGATAATCAATGCCGTATATGGGATCTAAGAATGAGAAAGTCATTGTACATTATACCAGCTCATGCGAACCTTGTGTCCCAAGTGAAGTATGAACCACAAGAAGGCTACTTCCTGGCCACTGCCTCATACGACATGAAAGTCAATGTAAAGACTTCTGTAATCCCTTGCCGATATATATTATTCAGTCTTGTATATCAAATGCTTATATTTTGATTTAAATTCCTCACATTTTGTGTACAGATATGGTCAGGCAGAGATTTCTCGCTTGTTAAAAGCTTAGCCGGGCATGAGTCAAAAGTCGCCTCTTTAGATATCACTGCTGATAGTTCGTGTATCGCAACCGTATCACATGACCGTACCATCAAGCTCTGGACAAGCAGTGGCAATGATGAAGATGAAGATGAAGAGAGAGATACAATGGACATAGATCTCTAGTTTTCTATTTTCATATTTGTACGAGAAAATCAACTTGGAATCGAGAGATTTGTAGAGATTAGCTTTCTTAGAGAGAACTTCAAGATGGTATCAATTTGACCTTGTCGGGAATCATACAAACTCAGGACGATGATACATTGTCTTTGAAAATTTTGCCTGTTTCCCTCGGATACTGCAGAACACCATGTTAACAAAAATTTATGTTGCTACATTAGATTGTACAAGGAACTAAGTAATGTTCTGTATTTGTGACTTGGCTGAAGAACAGAGCGTGGAGGGATCTAAAGATTCTTCAAGTTGCAGAACTATTTGTACCAACCGGCAAGAAAGTGCCGAATTATGAAACAGAAGGTGCACGCTAGAGCCTGTACTAGAAACAAAACAGAGCATCACATAACCAATAGCGATTGTTTCTGTTGGTATATGATGACAAATATATAATTGAGAACTACCTGGAAAACGAGAAGATGGATACAAAGAGACTTTTCTGTTCTAGGACCAAAGAACCTCAAGTAAACGTTGACGAGTGTCCCATCTTTGGTTCCTGTCAGTAATCCAGTTGCAGGATCGAACCTGGTATTCCAAAAGACAAGATGAGTGATGTGTCTGTCCTTTAATCAATTTACATAAAGGTAAGATCACAAAGGTCGTTACCTTGGGAGACGATGGCGTGGACATTTCACAATGCCAGCAAGCTGAAGAGTTATGTTAGAGTATGTTAGATGGTTGAAACATGAGTTCACAAGATAATAAGTATACCGGAGAAGTGTGTAATAAAATATGAACCTGAGGAAGTGACAATAGAAAGTTCAGAACTTGAGGAAGAAAGAAGATGAGGAGGGTTTCACTGCAAAAGCAAAATTCCAGAGGAGACAGATTGCATGAGAATCAGTTGCAGGGTCATTAGCTACATATATGATGCAATAGATGATTCCCAGAAAATGCATAAGTGACAAAAAGGAAAACACATACGTTGATATGTTTATAAGAAGGCTAGAGTTGATTGTTTCCATGTAATAGTTAAGTGCCTCAGAAAAGCGACATAGGTTTGAAAAGTATACCTGAAGTGACCTAGAATTCCAACTACTGCCATAGTCATTCCGGCAAAGACTGTGTATGTGTCTCCAACAAAAACTGAAGAAGGATACCTACCAACACAAGAGGGCACAAGCTGGTCAGAGAAAGTTATACTTTAACTCAAAGAGAAAATAAGTTAGAAAAAGTTGTGAAGGATTTTACCAATTGTAAGCAAGCATTGACAAGGATGTTGCCATCAGCGGCTGGGTAAGATATATCGAGAAGGCATGAGCTTGGTGATACTCGGGATCAACCGATGATCCAATTTGCATTATGTTGTGTATGAGGATCTACAAGTAAGTGGAATCCATCATGTCTCAATCTAAGAGGAACAGAGACATTCAGAGACATTATTTTACTTACAGCAGCAGCAATGACAACTGTCTGACCGATTTCAAGGCCATTCAGACCAGCGTGGATGTTGATAGAGTTTGTGCAAAAGACAGCAAGTAACCCCATATATAACTTATATATCCGTCCTGCCATATCGAAATATCTATTGAGCTAATCATAATCATTTACCTCCACCAAAACACAACCATGGAAGTCAACCAGTATTAATGAGTGTAATGTGGTAACATGGAGAAGAATCATTACCTAGATCAAGCACTTCCAAGCCAATATAAGCAACTAGAGGTTTTGGTATAACAATAGTTGTATGACCAGCATAAGCCATCAGCAGTGGAAGGGTAGCGAAAGATGGCAGGACAAGTTTCCTGTTGATTAATTTGACAAGAGAAAACATGTGAATTTAAAATGACGCAAATGAATTTCATCGAAAAAGATCAAAGGAACTTGAACTTACACTCTCCAAGGCACATCAAGGACATCATCTACAAATCCAAGCAAAATCATGAAGCAAATAGATGCTAGTGCTGCATTATACTCCACAAGCCACTACGCAGAATCATCAGCCAGATTCAGAAACATTGATAAGAAGAATCACACCACAAGGAACATTTAGCTGAAAGAAAATAATAATCAAGCTGAGAACAATACAAACTTACATTCGAATCTTCAGTGAAATTAAAATACTGGAATATAATCGCCACGATCAAGAAGACAATACCAACAACAATACCAAGTGACTCTGGTCTGGAAAGAAGATGAAGAAAAACGAAATGAGGAAAATTTGGCACATTTTACATTTTAAGCTGATCAAATTTTCAGAGATCATGTTCAGCAATAACAAAAGAGATACAGTACACTTTGAAATGAACTCAACTAATCTAACTCCTCCAAAATCAAATGACACAAAAAACAGATATAAGATGAATAAAAACTTACACTTTGATTTCACCTTGAGGCGTTCCTCTTTTGTTAATATCGAAACCAAACATGTTACGCCTCAGAACGTATCTAGCAGCTACAGGAATCATCTTGAGTGTGACAAAAAACCCAATCAAGCTAAGCCCAGCGTTAATGAGGATCGATCGCTTAAGCTCATTATCAAACTTGTAGTGAAAACAGAGAAGGTAGAGATAGAGCGAGCATAGAAGAGTAGAGATCACAAAGATCACTCCCAATTTCGGTTTCGCGAGACAGAATTCCTCACCGGAAGTCTTTCGAGTCATCTTCTGCTCCGATGGCGCAGAGTTGGGTTCCACCGGATCCGGTTTGCTAGAAATTGACATCGAAGAAACTCTCTTACGAGCAGCCATGGTGGATTCGCTGACTCGTCTCGATTCCCCGCGCTCTGGATTTTGCTCCCAAACTCGTTCGCCTGAGAAAAGTTAAGTTCCCTTAAGGCGTCACAAAACCAATAGAAATTTGACACGTGTCTATAATACGACACCGTGTCATCCAACTAGACATAGTACTTTATGTACAGTATCTCTCAATCCGTTGAGTTCACATGTCAATATGTCATCATTGTTACTGCATAACTAATCTTTCACTATACAAGTTAGAGACATTTAAAAAAAAAAACAATTCCCTTAATTCGAACTATATATTATATCAAGTAGACACCATTTAGGATTCCACTCAAATTTTAAAACTTATGTGTATCTTATTTATCTTGATTGAAAAAAAACGTGTTAATTAATTTTGTATTTATAGTTTTCTAGGTTTTAGGAGTTGAAATGGCCAACAATGAATCGAAAATTAATAATTTAAGGTATACACTAACTTATATTGAGTGGATGAATTGGTTATTAATTTTTTTTAATAATTACATCGAGAAGATCGAAACCATAATTTAAATTTATTTGTCTAATTTTGCAATTTAACTCTAGAGAAAGAAAATGCAAAGTTTAATATTTAACGAATTTACTAAAAATATTTTCTCAATTATCAGTGTATATTTAAAAAAAATAAAAATTGAACACTTGTTTTATAAAGACATGTAATTACAAAAGGAAATGACTAAACTACCAACAAAATCTCCAAATCTATTAATAATTTTATTGTCACCGGAAAAGTACTCACCACGACAGATGTCAATCAACTAATATATAGTAAACATTCTATGCATGCTAATAATGAGGTTTGTGTAACAGTACCAAACAAGAGAAGCTGAATAGAATTGAGATTTGACCTTTTCACATTCGTTATCGAGTATATTTTGCTTTTCTACTATAATTGATCTCCATTATTTGATTCTGTTTTGTAGTAAAAATAGAACCAATTCAGATTGCAAAATGAAACAACAAGACAGGCTATTGTGAACGGAAGAAGAAAATGATGGCTTTATACCTAAATTAAGTTGTGAACACGTTTTTTTATTTCATGGATTTCTAAAGTTTGAGAGAAGAGATCAATCAAGCTTTTAAGTAAAGCAAACGAATCCGTGTTTTGACAACCAAAAAAAAAAAACGAATCCATGTTTTTTTTCTCTTCTGAATTGATTCCGAATGGTCATTTTCAATATGCATTCTTAAACAATTTTTTTTTTCAAAACTGAACATGACCGGTCCATAAGCCAAGTTCCCACATAATGTAGATGGTGAGATTTGATCTCTAGATGTGCAAGTGCGCTTGTCTTTAGTGAACTAAATATTTGGCACTAACTAAAGGTCACATGCATTATTGAACAACTTATAAAAAAAAATTTCTAAGGATTTAGTTTGATATACAGCAAATTTGTATAATTTTCTGATAAATTATTTTATCCTATAAAAATGTATTAATGGGGTTTTCTGCAACAACAAAGTACTTTCGCAACGATCATATTTTGGATGTAATTCTCTAAATAAAAAAAATGCAAACCAATGTAATATAATCCTTATACATAAAGTAGCTGTGGGCAAAAGAACCGGAACCGAAGAACCGGAACTGAAGAACCGAATCAAAATTTTGGTTCGGTTCCGGTTCGGTTCTTAGCCAAATATCCAATGGTTCCTTTTTTCAATAACTATGGATATCGGTTCCTAACCGGAACCGAACCGATATCCAATTAGAACCGAATGGAACCGCAACCTAGATTAAACTGAACCAAAATCCATGTTCTCTCTCACTTGCACTGTCTCCTCTCTTCTCTCAGTCTTTCTCGACTCTCGCTATTCTGAAATCTGAACCCTAATTCACAAAGCTGGATCATTCCCAATCTCAGGTATATATCAATTTCATCTATATATCCTTTGCCTTGTTTGATTTTGAGGTTAATCAAAGGCAAATTCGTCTGAATACCATCTGCTTGGTTCTCGAAATTTCTCTTGTTCCAAATTGTAAAGCCATGGCAATAAGCAGAGTAGGTTTACTACCATCTCCGTCTAACGATTTAAGAGCTTTACCACCATCATAGCAACCACAGCTTTTAGTAGTTAATTCAAAAGAAAAACATAATCTAAATCAATTTTCGAATTCGTAAGTCATGTTTTCTTTCTTCTTTAGATTTATCTTCTTATCTTTTTTTGGAAAATCAAAATTCGTAAATTTTGAGGATTTTTTAGAAATAAATTTGTTTTTTAAAGATCTAAATCTTCAAGGTATACTATATCCGTTCAGATTTTATCTTTAAAACAAACGATTCTGAATTCAAATTTCATCCTCTTAATTCTTACAGAAGAGATATGGAGATTATCGAATATTTTTCACCGGAAAAAGTTACAGCACCACCATCACCACCACCTTCGTTTTCTTTGAAGAAGAAGAGGCATCAAAATTGTACTTCAGGTGGTTTAGGAGTGTGATTGGTCTACATGTTTCGACATGGAGGTGACGGATAAGAGAAATCGAAAGACTTTTCATGGCCGAAGTTCATATTTTGCGTTTGAACTTTGAACTTCTCTTGAACTTTCATTCTCACTCCTTGCCACTTCATCTGCAGTTTCCTCTACCTCTTTATCTTCTTGAACCCCTGTTATATCTTCCACATAATCTGAGACTATGTCTGTTTTCTCTTGCACCTTCATTTTGAAATGTTATTAGAGGTTATTAATCTATTTTGAATTTTGTAGATGGATTCTTGAGAATTTCTTGCAGTTAGTAATGACATTGACAACAATATGGATGAAGATGAACAAGATAGTTGTTTTGGATACACATAACCATTTGGAACCGAAACCGAGTATAACCGAACCGAAACCGAACCGATTTTTGGTAAGTACCTATTGGTTCCATAATTTAAGAACCGAAAGAACCGAGAACCACAAGAACTGAACCGAACCGAACCGAAGAACCATATGCCCAGACCTAACATAAAGTGTTAGATTTTCAAAATTTTAATAGTAAATTTGAAATTTTTATAATGTATGTTTCGGTTTGATATATTTTATTGAGGTACGTTAGCACGGAGCTTATAGACATGCTATATATCCATTAATTCATGATAGTGGCAATCAAGTGTATATACCAATATCTTATCCAAAACAAAGTGTATATACCAATATAAATAATTAAATAAAACAAAAAGTAATAAGCCACTGATCACTAAATGTCCCCACACGGTTCCATTAAGACAAATGAATATGAATGTTTGTGAATATATAAGTTGGTTCTTGTCTTCTTAACCATCATTATATTTGCATTGATCACAACAACACTAAAGTAAAAGAGTTAGAAAAATGGGACTGTACGTAAGCAATTGTTGTTGTGGAATCCTAATAGTGTTGGTGTTAGGAAAAGAAGTGAGAAGCCAATCGTTAAAAATGGTTATTATTCAACTTCATGTCCCAAAGCTGCGTCTATAGAAAGATCAACCGTTCAATCTCACTTTAATTCTGATCCAACCATTTCTCCTGGCTTGCTTAGGTTTCATTTCCATGACTGTTTTGTTCAGGTTCCAATTTCTTTTCTTCTGATTTAATCTCAATCTCCTTCATATCACTTATGCAAGTTAATTAAGTGTTGAATTTGAATATGCATGACCTGTTTGTTAGGGTTGTGATGGGTCAGTTTTAATCAAAGGAAAATCTGCAGAGCAAGCTGCTCCACCGAATCTTGGTTTAAGAGGTTTAGAAGTGATTGATGATGCAAAAGCTCGGCTTGAATCAGAGTGTCCAGGAGTTGTGTCATGTGCAGATATAGTTGCACTTGCAGCTCGTGACTCTGTTGTCTTGGTAAGCAAGTTTATTTAACCTAATTAGGGCTCTTATGATATTCCTTTTGTTTTACTGATATCTGCCGCGTTACGATTAGAGTGATGGGCCAAGCTGGCGAGTTCCGACGGGAAGAAAAGACGGAAGAATCTCGTTGGCTTCTGAAGCAGCGAATTTGCCACTGTGGCTATTCAAAAGCAAAAGTTTCAAGCTAAAGGATTGGATTCTCATATGATCTTGTTACTCTACTCGGTATATCTATTCATCTATCTATCTCTATAAGAAAATTCTTCTGTCTCATTCATTCTTTACAATTTTAACTTTCATCTTTAAAAAATACAAATCCACGAATCAAGAGTAATACATAATATTTATGCAAATTCTAAGGAGTTTTACAGTCGTACGTATTAAATTTTCAAAAATTTAATAGTAAATCTAGATTTTTTTTTTGTAACAAAGAATTTAATTTGATATATTATTTATCATAATTTTTTAAATTTAAAAGTACGACAAACATATAATTATATTGTGTCTCGTAAATGGATTAGCCAACTATACTTTTAATTTATCTTTTTGATTGCATTTGTTAAATTCAATACTTGATGAGATACGGGTAATTTTTGAGGATGATGTCGAAAGAGTATTATTCCCAAAACAAGTTTGTGTGTGATTTTAGTTTGGAATAAAGTTGTATAACCATCTGGTACCCGTTTCTCCCATTTCTCGACAAAAAAACTTGTGAAAAATGATTAATTGAGTTTTCGGCATAAAACTCTTTTAAATATTTTAAAAATGTGTATATATATACATCCACTTGATATTTTTCTTCACACTAGATAATTTACATCTAAATAAATGAAATCTATATTTTTTGTGAGATCAGGTGCTCATACAATAGGACAAACGGACTGTCTCTTCTTCCGTTACCGTTTATACAACTTCACGGTGACCGGAAACTCCGATCCAACAATAAGCCCATCGTTTCTTGCACAACTCAAAACTCTTTGTTCTCCAAATGGTGAAAAAGTATGCGAGTCGTATTAGAGGTTTGTTAGGGTTTAGGTTTGATTATGAGTTTGGTAAAGCTATGATTAAGATGAGTTCCATTGATGTGAAGACAGATGTTGATGGTGAGGTCAGAAAAGTTTGTCCAAGGTGTACTAGTTTTTGTTTTGGTCGGATCCAACGTGAACTAGTTTGAATTAAAACATACTATATAGCATGATATATGTTCTCTATGTTTCAGAATTTCAACTATTGAGTGTCTCGTAATTGTCTTTTGATCTTTCTCTAGTGTTTTATTTGTTTTGATTAAAAAAATGTAAAATATTAACTTTGTTTACAATGGTAAAATAAAGCATATATAATCAACAAACAAAAATTTAACTATTTGATCAAAAACATTTATCTCTTAATCAACAATTTATATATATGAAAAGAGGAGAAGTAGTAGTTTCACGCTCTCCCTATTAGTTGAATCCTCGATTGGATGAGAAAAATCGTTTTCTTATTCGTCCAAGTAAAAAGAAAAAAATTCAATAATGTAGCATAAAATTAGTTATAAAAAAAAATGTAGCATAAAATTATTAAACTTAATATTACACAATCCTCGATTAAATAAAAAAAACTTATCCTAAAACATATAAATCAAAGTAAAATCATTTTCTTATAAATCGAAATGTTTCACTAGGAAGAAAATTTAAAATAATACTTTCAATTTTTATAACTTCCTTTTTTTTAGCAATTATTATTTTTCTTTTAAAAATGATTGAGTAAAACTATGCAGATTTTTTTTTAAATTACTATGAAAAAAGCAGTAAAAATTATCGTTAGGGCATTTCCAATCGTACTCTAAATTCTATTCTAAACTTTATATTTAGAGAAAAAATGTCTCCAATGATACTCTATTTTTTGCTCTAAAAATAGAAATCTCTATATTTTATTATAAATTTAGAAGACTGTTTTTTTCTCTATTTTTTAGAGTATAATTTTTCTTTATAAAATAGTCGTTTAATTCTAATGTATTATTATTTTATACCTAAACAGAATTATATTATCAAAATATAAATAGTACAAAATTTTAAACAATTTTGTTATGTGATGTAATAAAATTTTATTTTAAATAAATTGTTATTTTATTAATTTTGTTATTTATTATTTAATATAAATGAGTAAAATATGTTGATTTGTAAAATAAAGAAATATTTTATAATTTTATAATAAAATATAATTAAAATATTTATTTAGAATAAATTTTTCTTTATTTTTATTTTTAGAGAACTCTAGAAAAAATAGAATAAAGTATTGGAGATGGTATTAGCACAAATAAACCAATCAGAGTACAAACACACAAAGACTATTAACTTCTGCCACTTACTAAATAGCGCATGATCCTCGTGTTGATTCTCCTCATAAGTGATTTGTCGGAAATACTAAAGATCTGACCTTTTTGTTCTGTCTCCACAAAGTTTTCAACTTGAGAAGACTAATGAAAATGCTCAGATTAACGATTTCTTTCTTTGTCTTTACTTTATGCTATTTCGCATCGTCTTCCTCTGCGAGATCCTTCATCACCCCAAAACCTCGTCCTATTGATTCGTTTCTTCCTAAACCCAAGCTAGAGGTAATACTAATTGACTTCGATTGACCATTCTAAAGCTTATGATCCATGAATAGCAGAAACGAAACTGATTGATTAGTATTTTCATTTGGATCAAAACTCAGAATGCGGGTTCGTGTTCTTACACAGTGATCATTAAGACAAGTTGTTCCTCTGTGTCTTATACCAGAGATAAGATCAGTATCGCGTTTGGTGATGTATACGGCAACGAGGTGAGCTTCTTTATATCATCTCTGGGTTTTGGATCTACTAAATTTCATAAATCTGATTGCTTTAGTGAAAAATGAATCCGTGATGGATCGAATTTGGAATCTAACAAGAAGTCACTTCAGAGTATCCAAGTACTTTGGTTATGTCAGACAGATAGTTTCTGGAATTTTGAGATCCAATGAACTTTTAAGTTATGTTTGACCAATACATACTCAATAGTCAAGAGGCCAATTTTGACATGTTAAATTGTCTTCTTTGATAAGGTATATGTGAAGAGACTCGATGATCCACAGTCAAGGACGTTCGAGAGGTGTTCTTCAGACACATACAAAATAACAGGACCATGTATGCGTGACGTTTGTTATCTCTACCTCCTCAGGCAAGGATACGATGGCTGGAAACCAGAGAATGTTAAGATCTACGGCTCATACATCAGATCTGTCACTTTCTACTACAATCTCTTCTTGCCTAACTCTGTTTGGTATGGCTTTAACGTCTGCAATGGCATTGGTCTTGGCAAGTCTTCTCAACCCATCGATACTGCTTCTTCAGTTGCAGCTATGTAAGATTGCTGAATGAAACGATGGCTTGATTATCTGTGAACTGCTATGTTTATGGCAGAAACAGAAGACAAGTATTGTGTTGATCATAAGTGTATTTGTGAGAAAACATGTATGTTTGATGTGTTCATTTCATATGTTGCAAGTTGTAGCTTGCGAAGTCGCCCATCCTTTTTGTGTTATCAAAATAAATAAATAGCAGGCAAAAGATAATATTGGATTTAGTCCACATATTTATATAAAGGTCAAAGCTTGAGAATAAGGCCGATGGGGCAATGATCACTGCCATTGATCTCAGGGACAATGTAAGAATCATGGACATTGGTCGCAATTGATTCAGATACCAAGAAGTAGTCCAGTCTCCATCCTGGTTCACATACCAATTCACCAGTTTTAACAATCCAAATACAAATCTTTGTAGCAAACGATCAACAGTTACTCAGTTACTAATAACCTTTGTTAGTTTTGCGCCCACCATGGCGATAACCCCAATAAGTGTAACCGACAACACCAGGATGTTGCTTTCTAAAAGTATCTACGAGTCTCTTGTCTAAAAAGTTTGCACCAAAGGATTGCCTTTCTTCTATTGTGAAACCAGCACTTCTTTTGTTCCCCTGATTAGAAGATTTGGTAGAAAAGCATATAAACTAAGAGGTAATTTTTGATTTTCAATACGATAAGAGAGAGAATCTGAGTTTAGTTACAGCAGGGTTGAAGATGTCTATTTCTTCATGAGCACAATTAAAATCACCCGTCAAGACTACAGGCTTAGTCTTTCCCAGCTCCTGCGTATGTCCAAACGAGCCATTAAGACTTGTGCAAGAAGAACAATTCAGAAGACAGAAAATGTTTCTTATTCTTACTTTGATGTAATTGCTGAGGGTTCGATCCCATTCCTCGATCCTGTATGACTTTAAAACCAAAAGAATCCACTCGATATAATAAAATGAAAACTAGAATATATGTCAACTGTGTAAATCAAATGCAATATATATGAGTACCAGTCTTTTCAAACCATCTCCGGAATTAGGCACATAAGTATTTATCAAGTAAAAGGAGTCAAATTCAGCAGTCACAATGCGTCCTTCCATGTCATGATCTGATCCAGATAGACTGGTACCATATCTAACTGAGAGCGGTTTTATCTGGTGAAACCACATACAACTCAAATTATTATATCAGATAAAATGAATATAAAATAATAAATAAGCACATTCTTCAGTTACCCGTGAGATAATTGCAGTCCAGAGTAGCCAAGTTTTGAGATGCTGCATGACCAGAAACTATGATCATAACCATCAATAAGAGATTTCTTAATTTCCTCAACATCCTTCACCTGTCATCAGTTTGATATATGTATTTAGTACAACAGATCTCGATATTAGCTGTGTTTAAAATATAGAGCAGAAACAACATAAGAAGGGCCTCAAGTTATCACCTGGAGTTTAGTCTCCTGCAAGCACAAAACATCAAAGTTTTCTCTTTGGGCAAGCTGCAAAGCAGAGAAGCTCTTTGACTTCAACAATGCTCTCAATCCATTAATATTCCAAGTCATAACCTTCACACACATGGTACCCTCGGGTAGAGGGAGAGGTCTCATTGTCTTTGGGTTATAAGCTTTCCAGTCTTTCTGAGGCTTCTTATGAGCAAGTACAGTCCATGGTTCACTTTGACTAAGTGATGAGATAATTTCAGTAGAGATGGTCGATGACACTTCCTCTTTTGACTGAAATCGCTGCTTACCTAGGAAGATCAAGCACAGGCAAGGTTTTATGATACTATATGCCGGTATTTATTACACCATACTCGCTTTATTTTAAATGCGCAACTAACCTGTTTTTGTCAACGACTTCTGTTCTTTTGAGATAGCTTTCGAAGAAACTGTAGCTTTAAAAATTTCAGTAGACTGTTTTACTCTTTTGTCATCATGTTCATTGCCATAATCTTCAGAGTTACTGCATTCATCTTCAGTGGGCTCTTCTTTGTTTCTGATCTTTCTTTTGATCACAACACTTTCTGAACGGGTGGATGAAGTAGTTTCTTTTTTTTCTGAACCAGAATTTTCATCTGTAATAGATAAACAGGCATGGATTTGGTTTTTAATTAAAGAGAACTTCTAGAATAGACGAAGCTCCAGTCCAACATTCTTAACTGCTTTCGCCAAATAATCAGAAGCTATAGCAGTCTTGAGACTTCTCATTCTAATTCAACTGCTAAATGCATACTAAACCACGCTTTTTTTCATTCCATACATGATCTAGAAACGTGTTTTATTGGTGTGCAGTGATATACCTGGTGAATTGCTGTACAACCTTAGCACTAAACCATCTGATAACAATTCTGACCAATAGCTGCTTCTACTTTCTTGAGTTCCTTTCTTTTGCAACTGTTGATAGAGAAATGTATAGATTTAACCGTCACATTCGACGTAAGCCTGTTATTATAACTTATTGTTCTTAATCCCAAACCACCAACTGTTAAACTCCTAAGAGGCACCACCAGAAACCTAAAATCATCATCGAATCAAGAAATTTCACACACCAGAATTTTGGGAAACATAAGAAAATGAAAAAAAGGTCACAACTTTGAGATTTCAAACATCAGCTAAATGAAACGGAACCCAGAATAAATCCGAAATCAACGAGCGAAGGGACTGTTTTGTCCGAAATGAAAAGAACCAAGTCAGAAGATAACAATACAGAAAAGCCCTAAATTTAGAGAAGAATTAGAGGATGCGATAATCCAGCAAACAAGTCCAAGCAGATATCAACAGAATTCGACAGAACCGTACTTGGCAAGATTAATGACAGAGCTTTGGAGACCTAACTGAAGAACCTTGTTCATCAAATAAGTAAGTGCACACAAAACCGAGAGGAAGGGGAAGAAAAGAACCGCCAAAAAAAAGAGCGTCCTTTTACAACGCGATTGCCAATTCCACTCGCTAAATCCTCGTTCGCACGTACATGATACGCGCCCACCGTCAGTATTCACACACTTCAGTCTAAAAACGCTTGTTTTAACACACACTCACACAGACGGTATGATGACGATGATTCACTTTCATACAAGACAGCTTAAAACAAACAGAAGCAAGGTTATCAACTCAATCTCTCTCGCATGCACTTGGGTTTGTCTTTCGTGCCCCCAATTATTTTCGCCATTTTCGCTCCTCAAAGCCTTTCTTCAGCTAATTCTCTTTGTTAGTCATAGCATTTCTTCTTCATCTGTCTTTCTGCGTTTGAGATCTGTGTTTACTAATCTAGGGTTTATGTTTCTTACTCAGTCTTTTGGTTATGTTAATTAGGGTGATGAAGGAAGATAGAATAAGCCAATTACCTGATCCTTTGATATGTCAAATACTCTATCATCTTCCTACAAAGCAATCGGTTAAGACAAGCGTTTTATCCACCAGATGGAGGAATCTTTGGCTTTGGGTTCCTAGTTTGGAATTGAACTCTAGAAATTTCCCAGATTTTGATGCCTTTGTGAATTTTGGTGATAAATTTTTTGATTCCGACAGAGTTGCATGCCTACACAAGCTCAAGTTAACTATTGATGAAGATGAAAACGGTGTTGTTGATGATGTCTCTTACCTCACTGCATGGATGGATTCTGCAATTAAGCGTAAGATCCAACATCTTGATTTTCGTTGGTCTGGAAACCTTCAGTTTCATACGAACCACCTAAGGCTATATAAATGTGAGACATTGGTTTATTTAAAACTCTTTGAGGTAACCTTTGATGATGCCGAGTTTGTTTCATTCCCTTGTCTGAAGACTATGCATTTAGAAGCTATTTCGTATCCTAGTGAAGCCACTTTTGAGAAACTCGTCTCGAGATGCCCTATTTTGGAAGAGTTAGAGATTTTTATCAATGAGGATGATGATAAAGGCTTCCAGATGCATTCTCAGTCCCTAAAGAGGCTCACTTTAGTTCGAGAATCCACTTTCAACTTTGAGTCTGTTCCTGGAGCTGTGATTGATGCTCCTTTACTATGTTGTTTGAGCATCGATGATATCAGAACAGAAAGCGTTATAGTAAACAATTTGGAGTCTAATGCCAAGTTAGATATTTCTCTTCTCTTTGGTTTGGGGGATTTTGATGAGTCCAAGAGAAGTAACATCCGCAGTTTTCTCCCTGGGATTTCGAGGGTCGGTGATATGACAATATGTGCAGACACTTTCAATGTATATGTTTCAATGCCGGTATTTGATATGCACACATTTTTCTATTATGAAAGTTTCTGACTTTCACATTCTTTTCTCTAATTCCAGCGTATCTTCCAATACTCGAAAGTAGAACCACTGCCTCAATTTGGTTACATGTCCAGCTTAGATGCTAATATTTATGCATCTAATTTGAAATGGTTGCCAACTTTTCTTGAGAGCTGCCCCAATCTGAAATCCCTTGCCTTGGTAAATGATCTGCTCAACCCAATGAGTTTTTGTCATTTTTATGAAAATTCTAAGCATCTTTTTGCTAATCCTTTCTCTCTTTCTCTCTTTTTCAGGTTTGGGAAGCTGGTTATGAGGTCAGCCGTTCCGAGGAGATGAGTCAAATTAGTTTTTCATCTGTGCCTAAGTGTTTGTTGTCATCTCTCGAGTCTATTGATATCGAAGTCCCAATCACGGGATGTGCTGCAGGGATGAAGATAATAAGCTACTTTTTAGAGAATTCAGCAATCCTCAAGAAATTTACTCTAGGTTTGGCAAAAGATTCATGGACAGAAAAGTATATTCGTGCATATCTGCCCAGAATCCCAAGAGCCTCTACCAAATGTGAAGTTTACTTCTTTGATTTGTAAAGACCAAGAAGTAGAGACCTTTATGACATTTACAGTGAATATGTTTAGTAATTTCATGGTTGGTTTCGCTTCGCTTATAGTATAAGTTGGAATGTTGCTCTTTTGGTTTCTGAATTCACATGGCATATCATGATTTTAAGGCTGTTCAAACGTTAAAATAACACTTACCAGGATCATTACCAAGAAATCAGACTTAACTTAAATGTCATTTCCTCTTATGGCAACGAATTAAATTTATTAGCAGAATAAGTTGTTTATTTTGCACAAAAAAGGAATTATTAAAAGTCAAAAATCTGAAATTAGATGAGCAAATCTTCCCACCCCCATTTAAGTGCTTGGCAAAAAAATGTTATAGCGCGAAGGTTGATGAGAAATTACAAACATTGCCCCAACTGATAAAAACGGCTCCTTTAAATTCAAAACTTGTCTCAGTTTCAGAGTATCGTCTCCCTCAAAATCACATCCTCTGTATACAGTTCCTTCTGTATTCTCAGATGGCAGATTTATTGTTATCTTCTTCCTCAAAGTCAACTTCTTCAGCGTTCTCTTCCTCGCGACTTTTATTACTTGTAACCTTTCTTCCTCTCTCCTTAGCCTCCTTCGCCTTCTTCCTCCAATGGCGCGGTGGAATCAAAGATTAAGTTACACAATGGTTTGATGATAACCAGCCGTTTCCTGGAATGAGAACCATCTCCGAAAAACAGTCCCTTCGCTTTGATTCGAGCTGCGTTTCTCTTCTGGGTCAGAGCCGTACCCAATCGTTTCCTTATCTCCGAGATTGGAAGTTTGATCATAAGCCGGATCTTAAACCTAAGGTCAGAGTTCTGGAATCATATTCTGAAAATGCTAAGATTTCATTCATATGATGATTAAAAAAATTAGACTTTTTTGTGGTTGTGTATAGATATGTATAACGACGAGTACTTCAGCTGGATTAGAGCAGACACTTCCATGGATTTTCTATCACAAGGTCATTGGAGTTTCGACATGTTATATATTCGTTGAAGGTACTGCTGCTTCCCCAAATGTTTCTCGAGTTTTGGAGACCATTCCTGTGAGTTTTGCTTGCCTGCTCTTGAATCCTGAATTTCCTTTTGTTGTTGTTGTATTCATATTTCTTCTAATTCTCTGTTATTTTTTTTTATTTTTTTATTTTTTGTCAAATATCTCCTTCATTAAAGAAAACTACAGCAGTTCAACTATCAACATTACAGAGATGTAAATGCGAAAGAAAAGATGAGAGTTCATCCTTTGCTAAAGAGTCGGTATCCTTGTTAAAAGTTCTAGGGATAAATTCCAAATCCGCAGATTCGAAGAGGGGGAGAAGATAGGTAACGTCCGTTAGGATACCATGGATCTCCGATAAATTCACTCCATTCTTGATGGCTGTGATGAGAGTCAAGGAGTCAGATCGGAATACAATCTGAGAGAAGCCATAGGCCAGCGAATCAATCATTGCAGATCGGAAGGCCAGCGCTTCAGCAATCAACGGCGAAGCCACAAAGCGTTGGATCAGTGTCCCTGTTCGGGGTGGGTCTTTTCCGGAATTGATGGTCCAGGCGGAAGCTGAGATACGATCCTTTTCACTCCAAGCCGCATCCGAGTAACACACGGCCTTATTCCTGGTTAGATTTAGGTCGTAATTGTCTCCACCTAGTTTCTTTGCACTAATTTCCACCTGAGCCTCTTCCCATTCCCGAGCCGAGGTTATCGCCGAGAGGAGTGTGTCTTCAGCGGATTGTGAGATTTTTTTAAATACCAACTGATTCCGAGCTTTCCATATTGCCCAAATTATCCAAGCTGCTAATGGAGTCTTGGTGATACCACTAGGCGGTAAAGCAATGAGTTTGTGTAGAGATCTCCAAGCCTTGATGAACACCCATGATCTAACCTGTTCCGAGAAATTGACAAGAGGTGCGTTTTGCCATACCTGCACTGCATTAGTACATTTAAACAGCACATGTTCAATGTTTTCAATCTCCCCACATCGTTGGCATTTAGGATCTACCACCATTTGTCTTAAGAGAAGATTGTCTTTTGTTGGAATGGCTTTATTAATACTTTTCCAGATGAAGTATTTGATCTTAGGTTGTACAGGGATAGCCCATACTTCCTTAATCCAATTTATCTCTTCTTCTGGAAACTGTCTTTGCTTGTTACTCTTGATTTCCATTGCCCTTTGATATCCAGTTTTTGCAGAGTAACTGCCATTCTTATTGCATAGCCAGATTCTTTTATCAGATTCTTTTATTAATGATCTGTTAATAATTTTGATTTTCAGGGTGTAAACGTTATACACAGAACAAGAGAATTAGAAGAAGAGCAAGCTAAAAGGTATACTTGTGTTTTGTTTGTCATTAAGTAATGGATTTAGAGCCATCTAGGTAGGAAAAATGGAGGGTTACAGGAACTAACTCTGGTTATATAGCAGAGCTAGATATATTGATTGGTAATTGACTAGTGTGCACTTGTATTTTGCATTCTCTGGATCTTGATGTATCAAAACAAGACAAAAGTGTTATTTCAGATCATTAATCTTTGAAGTTTAATTACATTTTTCTGGTTTACAGCCGGATTTGGAATGAGACTTGGTTGGAAAAGTTTTTCTACAAACCTTGTAATTACGAATTATTCGTGAAACAATGCTTGAATATGGAAATGGCAATAGATATGGCGAGGGTACTTGTTACATTCAGTCAGTCACTATAAAAGTTTGATAGAATTAAAAACCTCTTTCACATTGTCTCCTTGTGCTCGGTATTGTATAAGGGTGATGGTATGGATTGGATACTGCATCTGGACACTGATGAGCTTGTACATCCTTCTGGAACCCGTGAATATTCATTGAGAAATTTGCTCAGAGAAGTTCCTGCAGATGTGGATGAAGTTATCTTTTCAAATTACGTGAGTTAAAAGTCTTTGAAGATACTGTGATTGAGATCTTTCATCGGTTTGATGATGTTGATAACTCGGAAAAATGTTTTTGTTTCAGGAGAGCAGCGTTGAGCGAGATGATATCAAAGAACCTTTCAGTGAGGTACTCAACAGTAATCATCTTGAGTTTGATCTTTAACAGATCCAAAAGTGTTTGTTTTTTATTTTTTAGGTATCAATGTTCAAGAAGAATTTTCAACATCTTCCTAGAGATGTTTACTATGGAAACTATAAAGAGGAAACTCGTGGCAATCCAACTTATTTTCTTACCTATGGCAATGGGAAATCTGCTGCTCGGATTCAAGATCATCTTCGGCCAAATGGTGCTCATCGATGGCACAACTATGTGAAGTACCTAAAGTATGTTCTTGTCCTCTCTTGTGCTTAGACTACATAGACAACCATTCTTTTGCTTTTGTAATCTGATAATGATCTCATCTTTGTTGTGACAGCGTCATGGAACTAGACGAAGCTGTGATTCTTCACTACACTTGCGCAAGGTTTTCAGATCTTTCTTCAAGACGTGATCGATGTGGCTGCAAACCAACTACAGAAGATGTCAAGAGATGTTTCATGCTAAAATTTGACAGAGAAGTCAGCTGGGATTTATCTTTTTTCTTTTGTCAATTTGTATAGTTCTTTTTCATCACATCTCTTTCTTTTTTGTAGGCATTCATCATTGCTTCAACTTTAAATTCAGAGGAAATGCTTCAATGGTACAGAGAAAGAGTTGTATGGACTGACGAAATTTTGATCCGAAAACTTCTTAGGAAGGGGATTTTGACTCGCATTTATGCACCTATGGTCAGTTAGTTTATAACAAAATCCAGGAAAATTACATCCTCTTAAGTGCTTTTAATTCCCTTAACAAAGCTATAATCTTTCTCAGGTTATAATCCAAGAGCTAAAAGAAGCCGGTGTTTTTAGCTCAGTGGTAACATCAGCTCACATGTCTCTCTCAAGGAATAGAAACCACTCTTCAACCTCAAGCATTATTAAAAGAGAATCATCAAAAGCAACTGCAAGGAGAGTGTTGGAGTTTGATCTTGATGGAGAATTTCAAGCAGCGTCAGTGATGCCACCACAATAACCTTCAGGCTTGGAAACAACTCAAAATGTTTAATTTTGAGTTTTTTAAGGATAAGTTCAGAAACCAAGGAGCAACATTACAAACCTATTAATATCATTACCACCTCAACTTAGTTTAAGCAAAGCCAAACCAACCATGAAGTTACTACACATTCACTCTAAACGTCATAAAACAACTCTACTTTTGGTCTTTAGTGATCCATTTAGTAGAGCCTCTTGGGATTTTGTGCAGATATTTACGAATATACTTTTCTGTCCATGAATTTCTTTTTGCCAAACATAGAGTGAATTTCTTGAGGATTGCTGAATTCTCTAAGAAGTACCTTACTACCTTCAGTTCTGCAGCACATACGATGATTGGGATTACGATTCTGATAAACTCGAGAGACGACATCAAACACTTAGGCACAGATGAAAAACTCGTTTGACTCATCTCTTCATTACCAGCTTCCCATTTTTGAATTCGAAAAAGAAAAGAACAGAGAGAGGGATGAAAAAATATGACCAGAATGTTCACAGAGACGGAAAAAAAAAAAAACTCACTGGGTTAAGCAGTCATTACCAAGTCGAGGGTTTTCAGATTGGGGCAGCTCTCAAGAAAAATTGGCAAACAATTTACATCCGATACATAAAGACTAGCATCCAAGCGGGACATGAGATCAAATTGAGGCAGTGGTTCTACTTTTGAGTATTGGCTGATACGCTGGAATCAGAGAGAAAAGAATGCTAGTCAGAAACTTTCATGATGGAATAATATGTGCATGTAAACTACCGGCATTGAAACCTATACCTTGAACGTGTCCGTACATATTTTCATATCCCCGACCCTTGAAATTCCGGAGAGAAAACTGCGGACGTTACTTCTCTTCGACTCATTGAAAAAATCCGAACCAAAGCCAAGAGAAATATTTAACTTGGCATTAGACTGCCAATTGTTTATTATGATGCTTTCTGTACTTTCATCAAGAATACTCAAATAACATAGTAGACGAGTATCAATCACAAGTTCAGAAAAAGGCTCAAAAAGGTCACCGTTATCCCGAGCTAGCCAGAGCTCTTTTAGGGACCGAGACTACACCTGTAAGCCTTTATCATCATCCTCACTGAAATGAATCTCTAACTCTTCCAAGACAAGGCATCTTGACACGAGTTTCTCGAAAGCGGCTTTATTGGAATACGAAACACCTACTAAATACATAGTCTTCAGACAAGGGAATGAAACAAACTCGGTATCATCAAAGGTTACCCCAAAGAGTTGTAAAGATACCAATGTCTCACATTTATCGAGCCTTAGGTGTTGGTTCGTATGAACCACCTGAAGATTTCCAGATCCATTGAAATCAAGATGTTGGATCTTACGCTTAGCTGCAGCATCCATCCATGCGGTGAGATAAGAGACAGCATCACCGTTTCTATCTCCATCAATAGTTAAATCGAGCTTTTGTACGTATGAAACTCTGTTGGAATCGAAAAATTTATCACCAAACTCACAAAAGCATCAAAATCTGGGAATTTTTGAAAGTTCAATTCTAAACTAGGAACCCAAAGCCAAAGATTCCTCCATCGGGTCGATAAACTTGTGTCAAGATGCCCTGTCTTGAAAGAGTTAGAGATTCTTGTCAATGAGAATGATAAGAAAGGCTTTCAGGTGCACTCTCAGTCCCTAAAGAGGCTCACTTTAATTCGAAAATCTTTCAACTTTGAGGCTGTTCCTGGATTTGTGATTGATGCTCAACTACGCCGTTTGGGCATCTTTGATTCCAGAATAGAAAGCTTTATAGTTAACAATATGGGGTCTAATGCCAAGTTAACTATTGCTCTTCCCTTTGGTTTGGGGGATTTTAATGAGTCGAGGAGAAGTAACATCCGTAGTTTTCTCTCTGGAATTTCGAGGGTCGGAGATATGACAATAGTGGAGGAAACTTTCCAGGTATATGGCTCAATGCCAGTATTTTACATGCATACATTATTTCATCATGAAAGTTTCTGACTTGCATTCTTTTCTCTCTGATTCCAGCTTATCTTCCAATACTCGAAAGTAGAACTACTGCCTCAATTTGGTTACATGTCCCGTTTGGATGCTAGGCCTCATGCATCTGATTTGAAATGTTTGCCAACTTTTCTTGAGAGCTGCCCCAATTTGAAATCCCTTGACTTGGTAATGATATGCTCAACCCAAAGAGTTTTTTTCATCTCTATGAACATTCTCGCTATCTTCTTAATCCCCTTTCGTTTCCTTTTTTGAATTCAGCGTTGGAAAGCTGGTAATGAAGAGATGAGTGAAACGAGATTCTCATCTCTCCCTAAGTGTTTGCAGTCATCTCTCGAGTTTATTTATATCGCAATCCCAATCAAGGCATGTGTTGCAGAAATGAAGATAGTAAGCTACTTATTAGAGAATTCAGCAATCCTCAAGAAATTCACTACTTTTGGCAAAGGAAATTCATGGACAGAAAAGTATATTCATGATGATCTGCCCAAAATCCCAAGAGGCTCTACTAAATGTGAAGTCCAAGTTTCTGTTTGGTAAAGACCAACAGTAGAGAGCTCATGACATTTAGAAGGAATATGTGTAGTAATTCCATGGTTGATTTGTCTTTGCTTATACTAAGTTGTTAAGATGGTAATGATATTAATAGATTTTTAATGTTGCTCCTTGGTTTCTGAATTTACATTGCAAGTCATGATATTAGACCATCTCAAATATTAAGATGTGTAGTATCACTCCATGCAGTTTAATATTAGGATGTATACTTCATAACAAAGACTCAACAAACTGAGGAACTTGAAGCTCAAGTTGTTGCTTCATGACACAGTTCATTAACCATTCGCTTCTGAAAGTCCAAGGTCCTTTTTTTGTTGCAAATAGAGCTCCAACTGTGTCTTCTTCGCACCCTATGTATATTGTTTTTGATGCTTCCTTTACCTTATTCACTCTTCTTATCACCTGAAAATTCCCCAAAAGATTTCATTTTTTGGATTCATATGCTGAAGAACATTTGAAAGAAGCTGTAGTGGATACTTACATTTCCACCAGCAGATTTGATGATAGCAGATGAAGTTTTAAAAGGCAACTCAATGTTTGGTCCAACGCATATGTCATATCCTTTAAGCAACGAGTTAAGTGTAGCTCTTGCTCTGAGTACTGTGCTTTTTAGATCAGTTTCATATTTCAACTGATAGTCTTCGTCGTGTAATATGTGTGAAGCTTCATCTATTTGATGAAAATACAAGAAAAATTAACATTAGAATTCAGACAACTTGAGAGTAAATACTCACCAGAGATAGGTAATTCATAAGAAGTTTAATCTCTTCTTACTTGTAAATCTTCCTTCTCGGAAACTTTCTTTTAACCAACTTGGTGATACTATCCAAGCTCTGCAAGACCACTAATCATGTTATACTTATGATAAAATGCATAATCTCACAACGGTTAAAGGGATGCCAGAGATTTTGAGACTAACCCAGAGCAAAGAGCAGTACAGAATTTCAGCGTTTTCCTAACTTTTCCGGTGACAATGTGTGTGCTCGCTGTACCATCTAAAGTCACAGCACCACCAAGTTTTCTTATTACCTGCACAGAAATCAGAAGACAAATAAGGTAAATGTACAACACATATAATAAGGCACAATTGACTTAGAAGTGTATGTATACCTCTGTTAGCCGAGCTTTCTTGTTTTCATCACAAATGTCCATCAGCAATATTCTATAGCTCTGTCCATTTGGACGAACTTCCATGTTGAACAGAGACTCAGACATCCTAGACGCTGCTTTGCATTGTTCATCATTGTTTCTTTTGCAAATTATGGCTAGAGGATCTTTGGTTATATCCATTTGGGAAGAAGAACTGTCTTTCAATTGCTTTGTTGAACTCAGAGCCAAATCTATTGTTGGTATGCTAGAGTCATTGTTCTGGTTTGCCCTTATCCTTTTGGATTGTAGAGAAGACAGTGAAGGTTCCCAAGATCTCTTCAACCCTGATGGGGAGCATTTGGTCTCACTGTCAGCTGTGGCAGGTTGATCAGAGATCATCTTATTGTATTCTTTTCCTGTGGTCGGATCCATTGGACTTCGCATACGAGAGTTACCTGCTATAACAGAAATTTCAGAGGGTTTTTCTCAAAGTTTCAAAGTTAAATGTTTCATGATGTGGCATAAAAAAAATGAACATGCGCGAGTTACTTCATCTATATATACTCAGATTCATTTTGGATATCTGAGGAAAACTTGAACAAAATAAGTATCTTAACATTGAACTTATAAACTTACAGTCAAGATATAGGCTTTCACCAAAGCTCTCTCCAAGTTTAACTGAATCTCCAGTCAGAAGACCTGTGCAGTTATTTGTTGCTGGGAGTGGAGAATCATCACACTGATATTTCCATGAAGAGTAACTCTCAAGGCTTAAAGGCTTAAGAGGAGATTCCTTTTTCAAATGAGAAAGCATGAGGGTTGAACCGCCAGGAAAACACAAGGCTTTTCGAATATTAGACTTAATGTGCAACTTCTTTGCTTTTCCTTTCTGGTCTACCTCTGCTAATTTTATAAATCCCTGAAAAATTTTCATTCACCCGAATAATTCAGAAGATAGTTTAGTTCGAATCCAAAAAACTACAAAGATAAAACTCCAAGAACACGAAACATAGTGATAATTATAGTCACCTGTTTGAGCCAGAATCCTTCAGATTCTTTGTCAGCCCAACAGTATATAGTTCGAATGCCGACACTATGAAGCCTCCTCATTAATTCTTCATATATGAGTTTGCCAAATCCCTGAAAACGTATAAATTAAAAATCATCTATACAGTTTTTGATGAGTTTCGAGCCAACTATCCTTAGTAAAACCAGTGTACACTTTTTCAAAGCACTTAAAAACCAAGTATGCAATATGTATACATGGAACTTACAGAAACCTACCATTCAACACAAGACCTTAGGTAAAGCATTTCACAAACAGAGCTACTACTATTACGAACCTTTTTCTGGTGTGTATATGTTACAGCCGCAAGAGGTATCTCAGCATACTGTGTATCAGCAGGAACTATTTGATAGGTGATTGCAGCTAAGGTCTACAAAAAGCACACACCAGATAATCAATTGAGATGCAGTAAAGCAAACAATCCAAAATGCAGTTCATTGGCAGATGAAAAAACAGATTCTGCCTGTTGGAACAAAACAGCAAATTCTTAAGTGCTAAAATTTTCAATAGAATTATGAGATGTAAATAGAATACATGTATCTTCAAGATTGTTACAGGGCCTAGGCTGTATTTGATCAAGTATATACTAGTGCAAATAACTAAAGCATATTATTTACCTCATTTGAGACTCCATTAAGCCTGGACTTCAAAACTAATGAACAATACTTTCTGCAAGAGAGTGCAACTGTCAAATAGAGCATTAGATGGCTTCTTTTAATCTTAATATCAAAATGGGTTCCATTCTCAATGATTTTAGAGAGAAAAAATCGCCAAAAGAACTCTCTATGACGAAAAGTCCAGCTTGAAAAAAGTAAAGAGAAGATTTACCCTTTAGAGACACATCTTTCAAGGAATGCAGATTGCTTTCCAGTATTTGAAGCGTATTTCATGTCAGGTAATTCTTTGCGATATAACTTCAACACTCCCTGAATGAGTTAAAAACCACTTGTGCCTATAAGCAATAGAATCCCTAAAGTAATGCCTTTTTTTATCATAAGAAATCAACTGTGAAAAGTGATTTGGTCAGAGTGCACTCACCTGAAGATGAGATTTGGTATGATCATCTTCATCTCGTGGATTAAGAAGAAGAAACATGGCTTCTTTCGGATACTCAGAAACGAATTTATTCCTCTCTTCAGATCAATAGAAAAAGGTTCGAATTAACAGTTGAACATGAATAGAATAATCTGAGCGAATTCAAACACTGGTAGAGGCAAAAATACTGAAAACCCTAAATTCTTTACGAACCTGAGATTTTCACTCTATTGTTAGGGTAGAGAGAAGAAGACTGCATCGCCGATGCTCTCTTTGGCGCCAGGATAAATTTTAGAGCGGGATTTATAAAAAAAAGAAAAAAAGAAAAAAACACACACATTTAATGGAAAATATCAGGAAAACCCCTGTACTTTCGAAAATTATTGAAAAAACCCTAAAAGTTTGATAGGCTGATATAAACCACAAATTTTTGTTTCCATTTAAATGTCAACGAAGTCATTTTAGCTCCGCCATTAATTTAGCTAATAGAATGTTATAACTCCGTGAATTACACTTCTGTTAATCTCATTATAATAAAACTACTAATCCTCATATTGATTGCAATATTCAATCGAACCAATATCAAATTGATTTATCGATTTAATTTGGTTATCAACCTGATTTTTGGTTTGACAGTTGAGATAGACTGATGGAGTAATCACACGAAACTGAATTGAACCGAACCGATAAATTAACCATACCGGTTTCGTCTGGTTCGAGTGTATTTGTTTGATAGAGCAATAACCGATTTTACATTACAAGTCGTTTTAAGTCGCTACGTCATATAATGCTCAATCTCTCTTGTTTTCTTTGCAATTTACATGCCAAACAAATCAAGCAGAAGTTATAACATCCGCGAGTGAAACTATATACAAAAGTTCAACATACATATTTCCTTATATATTTATATAAATTAATATTTAAAAAAAAAAGAATTATATTGTGCCAAAAGCTCATCCCCATCATTGTGATGTAAAGGCCTACAAAAGAAGTATCAATGCCAGCCTGATCAATATACATTTTCAATCATCATTATGATAATTAACCATCAAAATTTAGCTTACCGAAAAGATGTTGCAATGACCAGGATCAGCAATATGAGCCATGAGATTCTCAATTGGATCTTGACTAGTGTAGGTAGCTTGGAAACAGAACCCAACAAAAGCAAGCATCGCGAGCCGTCCGTTTTTTATTTCTTTAGTCCTCAAAACCATTACTGGTTCAGGTGAACCTCTCCCCCACATCATCGGATCGAACCATAAACCTCCCGGATAACCAACATCCGGTTTAGGATTCACTTTATGTGGGTACTTAGGTTCTATGTCAACAGATCCAGGTTTTATTAAATCGGCCCATCTTCTACCTTCTACCCAGCCCATCAACACTAATTGAACCACAAATAGCGTAGTGGAATCAGCAAAATACTCACGAGAGCCTGCGTCGTACCACGAGAAATTCTCGAGGAAACCTAACCGCTCGAGACATTCCGGTATCAGGATTCCGCTCACAGCTAACATGGCCCACCGGCTATGGATGAGCTCAGCTTGTGCAAACCATTTGAGAGTCTCCGGGTCAGACCCTATGAAACAAAGACTAGTTAAGTAATAAAATCGACTTAAAACCGGATTGTTTGTTTTTTATTTCGTACCTAAACCGAGAGGATCGAAACCGAAATCACCAGGAAGACTGCAGGAAGGAATTGTTGAAGTCAAAGGAACCTTTAGTGGAAGGAGCATAATGAAGAAAAATCAATTACAAACCTGCCATCGAGCCATTCAGGTGGAGAGCTACCAGGGAACCACAGAGGACGGTCCGGTGAAAGTGGAACACAGACACTAGAAACTTCTTTGCCAGCACGAACCATTACACGCTCGCTCATTCTTCCACCGGTGTGTGATACTCTTCCGCTTCTTTGAGTCACGTATTCTACTCTGCTCGTTGATAAAGTGAGTGTAGAAGTGAGAGCAGACGCAGTGGCAACAGCCATCTTTGATTCTTACAAAGCTGAAAATGATAGCTGTTAGAAATGATAAAATATGAAAGGTGGGCAAAGAGCCTAAAAGAAGAAGTAGATAGCACTTAGATTAAACGGAGAGATCGAGCAGATTACAACGACAAATATTTTACCTTAGCCGAGAAAATGTCTTATGCCACTCGAATATCAGATTTCTTCTTCTATATTTATAAAAAAAAACTTTACGGATTAGGATCAATCACCAGAACCTACGTTGTAAGAAGATCACAAGAAGTAATATATCTTTTTATTCGGATAAGGTATTTGGATAAGGTAGGGAAAAAAACTGAACTAGTCCAAAATAAGCCCATTAACAACCTATTGGGCCTTACCCACTCATGATGTAGTTTTTTAATACTTCTTGTAGCCATTATCATGGTACTTGCCCATTTTAGACAAATTTATGATCGATAGTTAAGAGAGAAGTGGAAAGAAACTCTAGTTCCCATATCTCTTCAAAGTTTACATTTTTATGTTTTTACATTTTTGTGATAACAACATGTTGAGAATGAACATCATAAAGGTACAAAGTTACAGGTGTTTTTCGTGGAAGCAAATACTTAAAATTACAAAGGTACAGTGCTAAGATACAGACCAAACTGCTCTGACTAGTTTAACCACAAACCAAATCCTCTCTTCTTCAACGAGGCTGGTGAATGTTTCTCGGTGCAGCAACCCTCTGATTTCCCCATTTCGCTGGCTTTTCTGCATACTTTGCTGGTTCCACAATCGGTTTATGGCTCCTGTTTCCAGTTGATTTCTTAACCATCTCACCATTCTTTCCCAAGCCTGATGATGATACAACAAACACTTAGTCTTCACAAATCTCTGTAATCTGAATTGTTTGTGTATTCGATGAATCAAACTAACTTACCAAATTCATAAGGTTCTTGGTAATACATCTGTCCATCGAATCCTGGATCAAACTGAGCAGCATCAGAGTCGAAGAAATCTTCCATGTCATCAAAATCAAACGATTCTGGAAGAAGATCAGCTACATCAACTTCTCCACCACCATTTTGGTTCTCACCGTTGTCGTACAAACCGTCAGGGCCTTGGTGCTGGCTGATCCAGTAGTCATGGTACCAAGTTGAGGTTGTAACTAATTGCCACCATTCCGGTGAGAAATCTTCAACTTGTCGTACAGCTGCTGGAATAAAGAGCGGTGCATCGGGGTTTAAAGTAGATCGTCGTCCTGAAACCATTGCCATTCTTAGTAACTCTAGATCTGCAAACAAACAGGCAAATTCGAATCAGTCTCAAGTCTTACTGCTCAATCACAACACAGACACATAGTTCCCAGACTGCACGGTGAAACAAATAGATCTGTATATGTTTCAGATCTGTAAACGAAGTAACTACTAATTTCCGATCCGTCGCATATACAGATCACTTGAAGTTGGATTTAAGTATCGGGAGATCGGAAAATATATATATAGATCATTGACTATCGAAGCTTGTTGAAAACAAGTCAAAATCCATGAAGTTTTTATATAAATCGTAGATGATCGCAAAGATCTAATACCAGAAGATACAATCACTTCATTTTCCACCAAACAAACCGATCAAAACTCACGAACATCAAACATAAAAAATTGATCGATCAGAATAAGATTACAACGGCAGATCTTTTACCTTAGTCGAGAAAATATCTTCTGCTACTTGAATATCAGATTTCTTCTTCTATTTTTTAAAAAAGCTTTACGGATTAGGATCAATCACCAGAACATACGTTGCAAGAAGATCAGAAGAAGAAGAAGTAATATATAAAGTAAGGTTCGGAATACGAAGCTAAGGTTTGTTACTCCGAGGCAAAAATAAATGTGAGAGACATGTGGGTAGGTTAGGAACCATACCTAACATGGAAATGAGTGATCCGCCGTCCACGTGTTGACGCGTTACTGTTGGCTTTAATTGACTTCCTTTCGTTCCAATCCTGTTGGCTACTGGCAAAAAAGTAAATTGATTATTCTCTTTCTTTAAAATATCTTTTTATTCGGATAAGGTTGGGAAAATACTGAACTAATCCAAAATAAGCCCATTAACTACCTAATGGCCTAACCCACTCATGATGAATATACGTTCTTAGTACATTTATACCATTATTTTCGAAATTAAACTCACATTGGGATCTCTTTTAAAAAAATTTATTTTATGTTGCACTTGCTAGTTGCATATCACACGACACTTATAAAGTATTATATAGTTCTCAAATAATGATTTTTATTGGAAAAACGGTCAATTTAATGATGAACTGGCACATTTTTGCCATTTTAAACCCGAATTCCTTTTCTCTCTAGAAAAAACACAAACTTTGAGTTGACCACGCCATTTTAGGCTTACCGTTAGTCAAAATTAACACCTGTTAATCATCGTCAGTTAAGTTAAACGGGTCGTTAATTCAATTAACGACACGTCCAAAACACGGTCGTTTTGCCCCATCCGAAAACTCAAATCCCTAAAATTCAATTTTGCCCCAAATTGAAATCGAAATCCCTAATTTTATTCGGGAATTTGAAATCGAAATCCCAAATTGGGTTCTCTCTTTCAACACTTTTCCGTTGAAATCGATTTTCTTCATGGCTGGTCAGATACAATAGTATGGACGAGATTGTGGAAGAGTGTAATAGCATGGCTGGTCAGCTTGATGTCTGGAAGCTTTTAGATGATGCACATCATCTTGTCGTGACACTCCACGACAAAATTGAAACTCTTTCTCAGTCTCAGAGCATTTGATGAAGTCTAATACCTCAAAGCCAGAAATGAAGTGTTTCCACTACACAAAAGCCCTTGCACTCGTCTGGCTGGGTTTTGTCAAGGTTTAAGGTCTGTTACAATTTGGTTCTTACCGATTTCCTTCATTCTTTTTGTTTCATCATCACACAGAGTCACAGACAACACAACAATATTTCTCTTGAAATGTAAGGGATGAGTCTGTCATTTCCACAATTGTATCATGAATCATATATATTTTATATGCAGAAATTGAGTTTCTCGTTTCTTCATTTGTGTACCTAAACATTCAAACTGTAACTTTCAGTATTTATAAGCAGCTTTGCTTTTGGCAAAAAAAGTACTCATTTATCATATCATCAAAATAGAAAACATGTCATCATAAAATCAACACAAAAAGAAACTAAGAAACCATGAACGAAACTAGAAACACAATGATTATTGGTTTGTAGCTACAACAAGAATCAAGTAAGGACATATGCAGTCTTGTGCCAAACAACAGTAACAGTATCTTTTTTTTGCAAGAGAAACAATAAGAGATCAGATGATGTATTCCATGAGCAAGCAAACGCATGCCTCTGGCTTCTACTCTTTCTTGGTATAGTTACGGACAACAAGAGCCAGTCCCAAGATCATGATTGGAACAAGGAACTGCAGAATCTTGATAATGAATTATGGTGTCTTGTCTTGGTTGTACGCTGGTTGTTGTGGTGCAACGTATGTTCTGGTTACCGGAACACTAGACGCGTCAATCTTAGCCCGTCGAAAAAGTGGACTTGAGTGATAGAGAGAAGGCCAACAATTGCGATTTTGAATAGAGAATTCGATTTTAGCCCCAAAAATCAATTTGATAAACAACTGAGAAGATGAGAAAAGAGAAATCGATTTTAGTCCCAAATCCAAGCGATTTCGAAATATTAGAGGAGAAAGAGAAAGAAACAAAATTCAATTTGGGGCAAAATTGAATTTTAGGTATTTGAGTTTTTGGATGGGGCAAAACGACCGCGTTTTGGGCGTGTCGTTAATTGAATTAACGACCCGTTTAACTTAACTGACGATGATTAACGGGTGTTAATTTTGACTAACGGTAAGCCTAAAATGGCGTGGTCAACTTAAAGTTTGTGTTTTTTCTGGAAAGAGAAGGAATTCAGGTTTAAAATGGCAAAAATGCGCCAGTTCATCATTAAATTGACCGTTTTCCCGATTTTTATTATACAGTTAGCTTACTAATGCTCCCATGTTTGCTTGCTAAACACATCTCAGTCGTTATTATCATTACATGTTTTTTTCGGGTCGAATTATTATCATTACATGTTTGAACATAGATAAATGAGTACAATAGTATTAGAATGTAATAAATACACAAGTTTTGTCCAGATATTTTATTGTCAATGTGAATTGGTTTTAACTTGGAAATAAATTTCTAACAGAATATAAAGTCCAGTATTTGATATACATATTAGTAATTTGTTTTGTTATCTTTTGCGAGATAATTAATTTAAACATATATTATCTATATTTTCGAGAGTTATTAGAATGTAACAAATATTTTAGATGTTAACTAAAACTTTTCAAAAAAAAGTAGAATCGTTAGAATCAGAAAAAAGACTATCTCCCTAGTGAAGATAAATATTTTGAGTGAATTTTAATTTTGTACATGTTTTGCAAAAAATTACATTGATCAAAATTTATCTTGAAGATCATAGGATTCGAAAATCAACATCTATTTTGTATACATGTTGTAAAAAAGAAATTATAGGGGTGGACTTTAGGTTATGGATCGAGTCTTGTCGATCTAATTGTTGACAAAAAAAAATTATGTTATAATATTTATTATTTTTATTTAATGAGTCTAAGTTTTTTATGTTACCATGAGTCTAAAATAAAATTTTGTTATTTTTATTCCTAGTGACAATGATATGGGCAAAGTCAATAACTCAATATACAATCTATCAGTAAATGGAAATGTAAGTCAATTCATTTACAACCTATGAGTATATAACAATTTAAGTCAATTCATTTACCATCTATCAGTATATAGAAATATAAATCAATTCATTTCTTTGCATATTAAATATAATTGATCTAATCCCCAAGAATCGAACTGCGTTTGTTTATTGTAGTACTAAGACACCATTCACAAGAAATATATACATCTAAATAAAATAAAATAAAAAGAGATGTGACCTTGGTTGTTGGAGGCTTATCGGTAGTGATAAACTGACAAGATGGAGAGAGACTAGGAAATTTTTAGGATTCAAGAAAATTCTCAAATTTTATTAAAAAATAAACCAAAAGAATACAACAGAAATTGGATTATAGAAAAGTTCTAATATGTGAAAAAAAGGAAAGCAAAATCTTGTAGTTTGCAAGATTCGACTCCTAGTTTGTTAATATAATAATAATAACATCAAATGAGATGTTCTTGTTTGCCAATTCTCTCGAGCAATCCCAGAATTTTGCTTACTTCTTATGAACTTTGAAGAAAATAATTTTATTTGGAAATGATGTCTGATCATCAATAATTTTTTTTTTTTGAGTACAAAATTTGTGAATATTTTTTCTCTATATGAATTGTAGGCTCTCAATGTTGGAAACAAATTTCAAATATAATATAAAGCTTAATGTTCAGTCTAACATTATTTTGTTTTCATTTGTGAGATAGTAGATTCGAACTATTTTTGAGTGATTTATTAGAATGTAATAAATAATTTTTTTTTATCAAAAATTAAGATAATAGGTATCCAAATATAATATATAAGAACTAACGCTAGATTTACTGTATTTTTTGCTGGCATGTTTCCGTGTACACGATTTATAATCTGACTCATATCCATATATGATTCTAGAAACACTAACTAAATCAGTACTCACGTAGGTCCATCAGATTTGGTGATCCCTCTGATTTCGAATAGGTCCAACTACCTTTTTCAATTTTATTCTGCTTTCTTTCGACAGTCTATAATGTTTTCATATAGGTTTTGTTCGCCAATACAAAAGAAAAATTGTTTCACTATCGGCTAGAGTTAACGGAGTAATTGGTTTGGTTTTCTCCACATATGCATATCTTTGTTCTCCGAACAGAAATTTTGCATATGTTTCGTCAAACCCTTTTTTTATCTACCAGTTGTGATCGCGTTTTACGTGTTAGGTTACGTATCACATCGCATCTTCTTGGACATTGACAAGGGTCAGATTCTGCCACTCCTAAAGAATTTCGATTCAGCTATGATTCCAGATGTATTAGATGTATTTCTAGATTCTTAAACCCTAATCATACTGGAATAAATAGCAACCGAGAGATAAAACAGAAATTAGAAAATTCTGGGAGAGAAAATTATGGAAGGAAACAATATTTATTTATGGGATATCTTCACAATAAGAAGGGTTGGCGTGTCTTTGATATCGGAAAAGAGGATTTCTTCACCTCTCGTGATGAGGTTTTCCAAGAAACGGTATTCTCGTATTATACCTTTAAGACGGAAGCAGGTTCTCCATCTCACTTTGCTTCTCCGATGGTTTCTTTTGGAGACTAAGATGATGAAAATTCGGAGTCTCCAGTTTTGGACGACAGGGGGAGTTCGTCATTGAACAACAACTCTCTTCTGGTCTCTGCTCCAACGGAAAGTCATCTCTTATCCAACCCGTAGAGAGTTCGGAACAACCAGAAATTGTACAACCTTTTACCAAAACTACAAAAGTTAAAACAGAGGATTTTGATGTGGGAACTGAGCCTCTTGGTTGAGGTCTCATACATTAAAAGAAATCAGTTTGTCTTGAGCTGTATGTTACCTACTCTACTCGCCGTGAACAAACCCTCATATCTCTCATTTCTAATCCTTCTTAAGCATCTTCAGGTACATCCTTCTATCCTATAACACATTATGTTGTGTGTGACAAGTTTAGTTCTACACATCAATGTTTTCTTGCAGCTGTAACACTTGTTGATGAACCCGTGACTTACAAGCAAGCTGTTCAATTGCTTGAATGGCGAGACGTGGACATTGGCACAATTACCCTCGGGAGTTAAAGCAATTGGTTAAAAATGGGTATATCGTTTGAAGTTTAACTCTGACGGTACTCTTGAAAGATATAAAGCATGTCTAATTGCTCTTGGCAATCATCAAAAAGAAGGAGTGGATTTCTCGAACACATTTACTCTGGTAGCAAAGATGCAAATCGTATATGTTCTTTTGGGTGTTGCCGCGGTAAAAAATTAGGAACTTCATCAAATGGATGTCCATAACGTGTTTCTACATGGTGATTTTGATGAAGATATTTACATGAAACCACCGCCGGGTTTTCTACCTAATGATTTATCCCTTGTTTGTATGCTCAAGTATTTGATATATGGCCTTCGACAATCTTCTCGCTACTAGTTCTCTAAGCTCTATTCTGCTTTGCTTGAATATGGTTTTGTTCATTGACATAAGGACAATTCTCCTTTCACTTATACTTGCGGCTTCATTGTTCTTCATGTCATTGTCTATGTTGATGACTTAATCATCTTAGGCAATGATTCCATGGTTATTGTTTCATTCAAATGATATTTGAGTCGTTGTTTCAAAATGAAGGATCTCGGGACATTGAAATACTTTCTTGGTTTATCTCTGTCAACGGAAATATTGTCTTGATATTATTGACGAATGTGGTTTATCAGGTTCACGTCCCATTGACACTCTACTTGAGCAGAATCATAAGTTGTTATTTTTGACGAGTGAGCCACATTCAGCTCCAGACCAATATCGACGGTTAGTGGGTCGTCTGGTTTATCTAACGCATACTCGACCAGAAATCAGTTATGCCGTGAATATTCTTGCTCAGTCTATGCAAACTCCTCTTACTGATCATTGGAATACTGCTCAACGTCTTGTTCGTTATTTTAAAAACACTCATGGACAAGGTATTGTATTATCTTCTCGATCTTCTCTTCGGATTAATGCATTCTCCGACTCATATTTTAATACTTGTCCAAAGACTCAGCGATCTCTTACTGGTTACCTCTTCATGCTCGGTGATTCTCCTTTACATCAGAAGACTAAGAAACAATCCATGGTATCTTTATCTTCGGCCGAAACCAAATATCGAGCCATGACAATGACATATATGGAACTGCTTTGGACGAAATACCTTTGAGATGTTAATAAGAAAATCAAGCCTTCGTACTAGGATTCATACTAGGACTCACAAATATTATTATCTTATTTTTTTGCCTAATTTATTTATTATCGTAAATATTTTATTTGTAATATGTGTTTGCTTAGGACTTATACATGATCATAAAGTAAACATATATCTCATAAGCTAATATTATAAATATAGTATATTATTATGTTATACGATTTTTTTATAATATATGATCGTTTACAATTTATCGTATTATTATTTTTTTATAATGATATCTATATTTATATAGTATGAACATATTTTATACATAACTTTATATATATTGAGCAATATATGTACATTTTCACAAATTTAAAACATAATATATGTAAGAAAAATCTAAAATCTTTAATAAATTTTTGATCAGATAAACCAAAAATATTGTTTTTCTATAAAACTTTAATGTTAAAGATAGAGTCAAGTATAAGGATCCATAGATTATAAGAGAGAATCCTAGAACGTAAGAGGATGGCGTTAAACAATCAATGAATTATAGTAGCATTTGTTTATACTCCCAATGAATTTTAAGTTTTGGTATATGAATTAAAAAAGAAGTAAACAACAGAAATCTCCCTGCAAAAGAGACCAGAAACCGCGTGAAACTTGTTTCGATTAGCTATTTTATTATTATTGGTAGTAGTTACGTTCATCGAATTAAACGCTAAAATTTGGATAAAATAAAAAAGTAAATAACTGCAAAAACGCGTTTTACTTAAAACATTCTCCTCTTTTCCTTTCTCCTTCTCTTTCTCTATAACTTTCGTCACTTTGTGGATCTATAAGGTTCGTGATCTCCTTCATCTCTACGACTTAACATTTTTCGCAGGAGATCAAGAACTATGAGTCAGTACAATCAACCTCCCGTCGGTGTTCCTCCACCTCAAGGTCCTTTTTCTTCTTCTCTTTTTCAATTTTTAAGAGCTCCGATTTCTCGATTTAATTGTTAGAACGATTGATTGTTAATTTTCTTAGATCTGGTTTTTTGTCTCCTGAATTTTGGCTTTCTACGACGGATCTGAATTGTTTTGTGTGTTTATTCGGAATTTAGGTTATCCACCGGAGGGATATCCAAAAGATGCTTATCCACCTCAAGGATATCCTCCTCAGGGATATCCACCACAAGGTGGTTATCCACCGCAGGGTTATCCTCAGCAAGGATATCCTCCGCCGTACGCGCCGCAATATGCTCCGCCGCCACAGCATCAGCAACAACAGAACAGTCCTGGGTTTCTAGAAGGATGGTAAGTCAAACAAAATCCATTTAATTATACTTTTTCAATAGATTTGTGTAGTTTGGATTTGACTATATTCCCTATCACAATATTCTATTACAGATTCTTAGAAAAGGTCATCAGGTACAGCTAGAGAATTTCTTTGTAGAGCTTGACTTTTGTTTTTGCTTATTAGGAGTTGACTATCGTTTGCTTCGTGTTCCTTGTTTGTTAGTAGATAAAAAGATGGATTCTTTTTCTCTTCTCTGTTCTTTTTGCAGCACAATTGTTGTTCTGTGATGTTGGTTTAGTGAATTACATTGCATCTTTTATGATCTAACATGTTTGCATGTAGCTAATGGTTACTACATTGTATGTTTGAAGTCACTACATTTGTGATTTTGTTCTTATTGTTGATCATTTGGAAGTGACTATGAGTAGTTGAAGCTATACTTGTACAAGCTTTTTTCTTGTTTTGTATTCAAGTAAAACTGATTGAGAAATGTGAATCATTGGTTTTACTTTTGCAGTCTTGCTGCTCTGTGCTGTTGCTGTCTCTTGGACGCTTGCTTCTGAGTGGAGCCTCTACGTAAAACCTTCGGGATTTTGGTTAAACAAAAACCTTAATTGATTTGTGGGCATATTAAAAAATGGATTGCCGATTGATGTATCAATTGTTATCTTTATGCTTCTATGATCTTCTGTTCATGAATTAACTATTGTCTATCGACGTTATGGCTCAGTTTGGATTTGACTATGGGAATGTAAATTGGTGGATTGACACTATTCTATGCCACAATTTAAATAACTTCGTTCGTGGATTCTCTATGCGTTATAATTCTTAATGTCTTCTGATCATATCTCAATGACTTCTATATGCGTGTCCATATAGACTTATTATGAAGTATCATTGGAAAATAAAAAGATTCGTTTTGCGTGTGATTCCATATAACATATGGTCTTGAAACCAGTCCACATGGCCACATGGGTTGCATACATTATTGTTGTTAGGTGATAATGGTTAGGGAGAATAAAATTTGAATTTTAGAAGTAATTGCAAGTACACCACAAATTAGATAATATTAGTAACTTATATGTGATCGCAAAAAAAAACATAGCAACGAAAACAATCAAAACTAAAACAAAAAAAAAGTCTAATTGGTGAAGTTAAAATTATCAGAAGAATACTCAAGAAACGTAGAAGCATTAGACGATTCACACCGCTTTGTTTCGCCTTTGACATAATGAATCAGACCACTTTGGTTTTTTTCCGCCGCAACAATCGCCGTCTTTGTCTTGAATCCGCATGTTGAAACTGATTGATCACAAGGTTTGGTCTTGTCGACACATTCTACTCGACTTGGCTTCGGATAATAGAAATCAGTTGGAAAAAAATTGAATTGCAGAAGACCCGACATTGAATTTTGTAAATAAAAATTGAAAAATAGACAACTTTGTGAATATGTGTATGAAAATATTTCTCGTGTGTTTATGTTGTTTTCGTAGCTTTATATAAGAGATTGTGATAAAAGGGTTTAAAGGGGTTTTAGACATTGGAAAATGGAAATCCATGGGCTCAACGAGTTTTACTTGAGGAAAAAGTCTACATTGGTTAGGGTCTGAAAGGTCTTTAATCTGCCGTTGACGCATTAACATTTAAAACTCATCTAGAAACAACTAGAAGGATAAACCAAAGATGACTTCAAGTTCAAATTTACGTATGGAAACTTCCCATATCAATTCACTAACATCTTCACAAATTTCCTTATTTCTATATGAACTGTTGTCAAAAAAACTTAACATTTTATGCAAAGGCAATTTAAATTGAAAACCAATAATAGAACCGGCCGCGTCTGATCTTCAATTTACGTGAACCGGTTTCTGTGGTTTAGAAGCCGCCTTTCATGTCTAACCGTGAGAAGACCACTTAGAGTTAGAACTATGTCAACTATGTCTCGTCAGTAAACTGCTTGAGTGTATTACAGAGAGACAGTTGGCTGTCTTTTGGGTTTCTTGTCAGGCAAGTAACACAACCATATATGTTCAATTACCTGAGCTATTATATGAAGCACCTACTTGGGCCGTCCTCTTTTTCGTGGGCCGTTCTCTTTTCTCGTGAGCCGTCCTCTACTTCCATAGTATTAAATTCTAATTTTTGTCTGACCATCATGTTAATACATTTAGAAAGTTTCTTCAAATACTTAGAGAAGGCAACAAAACAAAATTTTTGGCAATTTTGTTTTAAAATTTTAGATTTTGGTTTTAGTTTTTAAATTAGTTTTTGTTTTCAAAAACTTGTTTTTAAATTTTAGATTTTAGTTTTAAAATTTTAGATTTTGGTTTTAGTTTTTAAATTAGTTTTTGTTTTCAGGTAAATGACATAAAATTGTTAAAATTTACATGAAATATTATTAGAAATTTTAACTTGTCCTTACCAATTAGCACAAATAAGAAAAATACTTTTCTTGGAAGTGAAAAACAAAAATTTATATATGAATATGACTTTGGTAAGATGAATTTAATAAGATTTATCAAATAAAATTACGCAAAAACAGTTATAGATACCCTCTCTTGTTACTTACATTTTCAAAACAAATTTGAGAACTATAAAAGAAAAGAACAAATGAAGAATACAAATATGTTTCTCCTATTTATGCTTCTCATAGCTTCATTCTCCTTTAAATCCAATAGCTTATTAATCCTTGGTAGTTCTATTAATGAAATCTACATTCGTGGTATCCTTAAGTGTAGCCTAACCGGAGATCCTAATGCACCTCAGGTTTCTGGTGTTGTGGTCAACTTAATTTGTGCAAATACAACCACAAGCCTAGCCCAAGCGATCCAAGAGCTGTCTTCACGTTTGTGTTTAAAGTAGTGGCGGACCAAAAATTTTTTTTACCGGAGTCATAGTATAAACTAAATAAAAACTAAAATAATTTATTATGAAAATATAATATATTTTATTTCATAAATAATAAGTGATAAATATTATATAAAAATACAATCGATAAAAATATCTTATAATCGATAATATAATGTATTAAAAATAGTTGAGTTCTTCTGAATATGATGATTAGGATTATCTAACTAATGATTCTGGTATCAAAAATTTAAACTATTTCCACTTTTAGATTTTTTTTTCATTAATCTAAATGAAAGTTTTTATTGTTTTGTTTCGAATGTCAAAGGATAAGGTTAAAAAATATTCGGTTAAGATATCAAATTTCGTTATAAGTTCTACAAACAAATTTATTTTATAACAAAAGACGGCCCGTCACGGCCGTACCAAGTAGTGCTTCTTACGTTCTGTTGATATTTTCTTATTTATTTATAGCCGAAATATTTGAATATTATTTTGCTAATGCTTATCAAAACTTTTTGGTTCATAAAATTCTCTTTCACACGAAAAAAACACACACACAACGTGTTTGGCCACGCCGAGGTCTCAGCACTTTAAAAGGCTAATACTAATCAATAAATACCATTATTGTTTTTACTTTTATGTCAAAGTACTATTATTGTTTCCTTTAATTATATAGTCTCTCGCATGCAATTGTTGAGAAATTTACACACCATAAGCTTTTTGAAAAAATATTTGAGTTCTTCAAAAAAATACCACAATTTTCTTACTACCTGTCACGAAAAAAGAGACTGAACCAAACAAATTAACCCATGATATAAAAATATTTATTTAAAGAATCTGAAAACATCCTCGAAGTTCCTCACCAATTAAATAAATAAAAAGAAAATTAGGTCATGTAGTCATGACTAGACGACCACTGCACCTGCATGTCTGTAACGATGTCAGAGACCATAATTATTATACGAATCCAAAAACACAAACTCAAATCCTATGTATAAGTAATCAAACATTTAATTTTTTTTTGTTTCTTTTCTTCAACTATTAAGCCCCCAGATTTAGAAAAAACAATAATAATACTCAATAACCCACTATGTAGATAATTTAGGTATATTTGTTTTCTGCCGAATAGATACGTTACAAAATAAATGTCATCGAACAAAAAAAGGAAATAAATATTTTAAATTTAAAACAAAATAATTAAATTAAAAAATAGTCAGAGTAGTAATAAATGTAATCAACAAACTAATCAATAATCATAAATATAAATAAATAAAAGAAGAATGAAAATTGAATGAATGATAGTGTGAGGGTATAAGTATCAAAAACATCAAACCACTTCTATCTACGAAGCTTCGTGGAAGCTGCCATGGCTTGCTCTTTCTTCTTCCATTTAATACCTTCTTTCCTCGCTCTTTCCTCTCAAACCAAACACAGAACAATATCACAATCATTCATCTCTTTCTCTCTTCTTTATCTTCTTCTTCGTCGTTAACATGAAGCTCGCCGCTAGCCTCAATTCTAAGCTTCATCGTCTTAGCCCCAAACGTATCTTCCGATCCAAATCAAAATCCTCCGTTTCCAGATCTGATCCTTCTTCATTCAGTTCAAATGCTTCGTCCTCTTCTTCCGATGGATCCTACGGAAATCTCAAACCAGGTCCAACTTCCACTCCAATCAGTGTTCTCCCTTGCGATTTATCCGGAGATCGTGATTTCTACACTGAGCTTATTCAAGCGTTTAAATTAATCGATCGTGACGATGACGGTGTTGTTTCCAGAGGAGATCTAGCTGCGCTTCTTAGCAGACTCAGTCCTGAACCACCGAATCAGGAAGAAGTGAGTCTGATGTTACGAGAAGTCGAAGGTGGAGGAGAAACTGGTTGTATCAGCCTTGAGGATCTCGCTAGTCGCGTCGCCGGAACTTCAAACGAAGGATCTGTAGAGACTGAGGAACTGAGAGAGGTTTTCGAGATTTTTGACGCGGATCGTAACGGAAGAATCTCGGCGGAGGAGTTACACAGAGTGTTTGAAGTGATCGGAGATGAAAGGTGCACGTTAGAAGAGTGTATGCGTATGATAGCAACAGTTGATAAAAACGGTGACGGTTTTGTTTGCTTTGAAGACTTTTGCCGTATGATGGAGTTTCAAAATCCAGCCATGATGAATGATTATCATCATTAAAACTTATGTTTGATTGATGATGGTGACATCACTATTTTATTTTTCTTGTTAAAAAAAGAAAAATAATACATTATTTTATTTACTGTTTTCTTATTTTTGCGGTTGGGTATTAATTTCGTGACGGCAAAGTACTTAACCGTTCACAGTCGTCGTTTAATATATCATATGTTTCTCTAAAGTCTATACACATATTTTCCATTTCCACTTTTCCTATTTGTTTTAAAAATATTTAAATTCAAAATCCTGAATGTATAATTCAAACTTTAAAATCGTAATTTGTTACGTAAATTTACATAATTATCTATAATTGAATTCATTGAAAAGATTGAAATAATCTATAAACTTAAAAATGCAATTACGGTTGCTAAGAATAAGCTAAAAATTGGATGAGAATGAGAAGACTCAATCTCGGCTAAAATCTTTATGAACCAGATCTACCGATTATTGAGCTGATTAAGGGATTCCGAATAATTTGTTGAGTTTTTGTTTTGGTTAAATTGATATTAAATGCTTTAGAATTTTAGCTAGGACCAATCTATACACAGGCTTTAAAAAGAAGAAGAAAAAATTATATCCTCCATAGAAGATAATGTTTTCGTAAGAATTTTATCCACACAATGTTTCAACTTTTTAATGTTCTTTTATAAAATTTGATGTGATAAATATGCTAGTAAAAATGTTTCAACTTTTGTATTTCATTCTTTAGTCTACCCTGACTTTATTAATAAGTGGTTGCTTAGACGAAAAAATGTACGAGTAAACAAAAAAAGGAGAAAAAGAAGGTAGAAGAATGGATGGACTGTGTCCACGAAAATAGTCGCTGATCCAACTGTCCTCCACTCGACTCGTGGGACTATTGGTGAATGGACCATACCAATCTCTAATGTCTCTTTATTTTTTCTTTTGGTAAAATTCGAATCTAATTCAAATCCTTAATGTATTCCGCCGAATTATCATTTGGAATTAAACGAATGATACATACATACATGCACCACAAGCCGATGGCGAGTCCATTTCTCAAGTCCTAACCACATATATAAATGTGCAGGAATATTCGCAATATTTGTTTATTAGTTGGTTAGTAAATATTGACTTTATAAAAATTGATTAAATTTTATAACAAGCAAGCAACGCGGAGAAGAATTATTGTTCATAAGAATTAAAAACCTGCAGGAAGTATAAATGCTTTCTAATAATTGTTACGAACCACAGAAATAATTTGAACGTATAATAGTTTAGTTTCTATTATAAAGTTTTTATGAGATTCCATTTGATTAATAATAGGGTTTACTTTACATAATCACATGGCACCTTTTATTTAGTCAGCCAATTGGATTAAGAACTCTCCACTTATAATTTAAACCGCTCAAAGCTGGGATACACAACTTTTTGAAATCAAAATTTAGTAGCTAGACAAAATGTGGATATTTAATTACCTGATTAAAAACACATCCATCATTTCAATTTTACTTTGTACTGTAAAAGAAAAGATTTCATTTTCGTATACTCATAATTCAGTTTTGTAAGTTTCAAACAAGATAATAATATGATGGCATTTCAGATTTTGTTTTGCCCCTCTCAATAATAGTGAGGTTTTGGACCTGTCGATATTATTAGGTACGATGACTTTTCATATAGCTACAACAAGTTTGAAAGTTATTGCACACGCATTTGTTTATATACACACATGATCGCTTCTAATATCTTCCAAGTTCTTCGAACTGTGAATGTTTTGACATTTTCTTGGACAGAAACATCCAGGAAAGATCATCAAAAATGAAGATCGTTATGTTTCTTTCATTGTTGTTGTCTTCTTGGTATCAAACAAAAACAACAATATACTATAAGTAAGAACATTAATAATTAAGATACGAAATCAAAATTTTCTTGTTTTTAAGCACTATAATCCAAGTGTAGGTAGCTCTTGTGAATGAATATAAGGACTATGTAATGTTGGTGATGTTGAACTTTAGGTCCCAAGTTCGAACCTTGTGCTAGAAGAAAATACAAACCATGAAACTAGAAGGACCCAAAACAGATTATGGGAATAAAAATTTGGATTGTTCTTTCTAATAACAAAGTTTATAGCATTTTGTTGTTGACGAAACAAACCCATGTGGCTTGGCGAAAGATTCCACGAAAGCGGGAACTACAAAACATAAACAATGTCCTTAGACTTCGGTCACTATGTCAGTATCACTTCTTGTCCCCACTTCTTATCTTAGTTACACAACCCATATTTGTTTTTTGCATCTAGAAATTTTAAATACATGTGATTTTGGGTGTGGCCATTAAACTAATTATGTTAAAACACCAAAGGAATTCACCAAAAAACAAAGAAACCAAAGGAAAACTATGGTTAAATGTTTATTTTTGCAGTTTTTCTGATCGGAATATTTTTTGCGTATGAATGTTGGTACCAGATCCATTAAGACTAAATGGGTCCAAATGAATTAAAAAGGTAAAGAAAATTCCTATATAAAAAAAGAGAATTTGGATTTAAGAAGTGAAAGGAGCTCGAGCTCATTTTGAATAATACAAATAGGTCAAAGCCAGAAGCAATGAAAAGAGCAAAATCATGGAGAGACATTGAGAGAAGATCTCGGACTAGGAGGCTGAAGAGCCGAGCAATAAAAAGAGAGGTAGCTCGACGAAGGAGGACACACAAAAATTAGGAGGGATAAAACATAGACTAAGATTTGTAGTTTCTTACTTATTGTAGTCATCACCTCAAGTCAATAAAATTGTATCTTTCTTCATGTTGATTCTTCATTTAAGGTCAAAATCAATATATTGTTTTTCTACATTAACAACGTGGTACTGTTTATGGTTTAGCTAGAACGTTTGGATTATAGATCGAGTTATTAACTGTTTTGAAAGATTAAAACACTCAGATCAGTGGAAATTCGATCCTTTAAATCAAAGAAAGACTACAAATTATTCAGACAGAATATTGTCCTACTTTACCAATCAACAAAAAGATTGGATACTTGACAACTTTCTTCTCGTTCCCATCTTCTTTCCACGAATCAGCAAACTCTCCTTCCATCTCCGCCGTCAAAAGCTCAACACCTTTCTCCTTAGCCGTCTGATAAGCAGAACTTGACCTCAAGTACGTCATAAACTCTTCAAACACCATTTCTCTCTCAGTCTCAAACCTAATTGGAAGATTTTGACTTTCGAATGACTCATCATCATCATCATCATCCACTTTCTCAAAAGGAAACTCAATTCCTCTGTATTCATCCTCAATGATCCGCCTCGCTTTATCCCAATAAGGACCAAGTTTCTCCTTATAAAACCGCTCGAAAACCTCGTCCACGGTGGCATTAATCTTCGGATTAGTGTAGCACCAAGCGGCTAGTACGCCATTAGGTTTCCGGAGCACGTGTTTCACGTTGCTGTAAAAGCTTTTGAGGTCGAACCAATGAAGGGCTTGTGCAACTGTGACTAAATCAACAGATGATTCTGGTGCCACTAGCTTCTCGATCTCTGAAGATGACATTATCGGTGGTGTGACCTCGTAACGTACGTTTGGAAGCTTTGCAGCAAATTCAAGTTGCTTTGAACTCGTGTCGGTTGCAATCACATTCTTGTAGATTCCGGCAAGCTGAAGATACAGAAAGTTAACTATACTATGATAAATGATGAGCTTTTAACTCAAAACTAACTTAGGGTCCTTAGATCATATATATATATAGAGGTTAAATTACCCAATTTCCGATAAGGTATATGTCACCATCTAACATCAAAGATTGAACAATCCCCAATTGATTTTGAATCAAACCCAAACAAGATTCAGGATCTTAAATCAAAATTAAAGATTAAGAAGAAAATTGAAATTGTTACCGATCGTGAAGCCTGGCCACTTCCGGCACCGACGTCCCAAGCGAGGTCGTGGGATGGAGTTTTAGATGAGATAAATTCGAAGAGTTTGATCGGGTAAGTGGGTCGGGCTGATGCGTATTGCTCTGCTTGGTTTATAAATAATTTCGCCATTCTTTTACTCTTTTTTCCGGCGTTTTCCTTAGTTTGAAGACTTGATTTTTGTTTGGCCTTGAATGATTCCGGTTGATCTGTGTATTATGTTTTAGTTCTTAGAGACGCTCGTCAAATTTGGATTGGTTAGAGCCAGATCCGTGGATAAGCACGTCAACGTGAGATGGTATTTGTCACATGGCTCAAAAAAAAATAGAGGCCATTAGAATCTTTTTTTCAAAAAATTAATATTTTTTAGACACCATAATATCCGAAATTTGAAACGCGACCCGAATCCGATCTGAAATAAGAGAAACCGAACTGAACCGAACCCGATAAAATATTCAAACATGTTTTACATTATAGAAGATTAGGTACTCGAACCTGAACGGATAAAACCCAAAACCCGAATAGATATCCGAAATATATTATATAGTTAAAAACTAATTATATATATATATAAACTTTTAGTTACTTAAATATTCAAAATTATAATTATAAATCTAAATATATTACAATTTAAATTAAATGAATGAAAAAATTACTAAAAATTACAATTTTAAAATTAAATTAAGATTTCTAGAAGAATTTTTTCAGTTTATTTAAAAGAATTAATAAAAATATTCAAATCCGAACCGAACCCGAATTGAATCCGATATGAACCTGAAATATACCAAACCGAACTCGACTCGAAATTCTAGAATATTCAAATGAGTCTTATATATGTAACCCGAAAACCTGAAACTCGAAAAGACCCGAACCAAACCCGAACGGGTACCCAAATGCCCACCCCTAACACATATCATATTTAAAAAATAAAAAAAAATTCTCACACCATACTATTATCTTTTTATTACAAATATTTTTTTCTCACACCATAGTATTATTTTCTTTAAAATTTTTTATTTATTTTTAACAAAATTTATGGCCCAAAATATTTTTTCAACCAGCCTAGTAAAAATAGTTTTTTTTACCAGCACATAACCTTTAATTTTGTTAAGATGGCATTGCACATGGAGAAGGAATCCAAAAGTGATAACACTTACATTTGATGGGGATGTTTTTTTAATAAAACAATTTGAATGATAAAATCTGATCACATAACTAAATTTTTTATTTTTCTGTCAATAATTGAATCAACAAGGCTCGATCATAGTCTATCCTAATCCTTAAATTTTTTACTTAATTTGCCAAATTAGTAAATGGGAGGAATTGAATTCTAGATGCCATAGTTATAGTCGAACTCCAATAAAACTGTAGAGATAAATATTTAAGCATTTGACAAAATCTAGTTAGCTGTATTTTTGTTTATTTCATGAGTTTAAAGAATAAGCTAAGACGATTTTATAAACCATAAAGATTAATTAACTTTCATTGGCTGCAACCAAATATCAAAGAAGGTATTATTGATGGAGATTATTAATTTGATACGGTATATATTGGAGACAAGAAAAGACAATCACCTTAGGTTATGACCGATCTAGCGAAGTAAATACTTATATATATTTTGATAATTATACACACATAAAGACTGACAAATAAGATGGTGCTTATAATAAGCTATATTAATGTAAAGCATATGCATCATTATTCACAACGTAATACAGAGGACAATGCATAAATATAGAGACGTTTCAAGGAAGCGACGAAGGCATGATCAGAGAGTAGAGTCGATAAACGGACCGGTGATATAATTAGCGATGTTTAAGAAACTTGTGATTAAGAAGTTGGTGAAATTTATTGAGGCTGTGACAGTACCATTTGGTGGGTAAAGTTCACAGTTTCCTGCAGGAAGATTAGCCTGGATTTTGCAATCACTTGGATCATACAAAACTGTGTTACTGGTTTTAAACCATTGGCGGACCTATGTTGAGGAGGAGGGGTTTAAATGAACCCACTATAAAAAAAAATTTGTATTGATATATAATATTTTGTCACAATAACATATATTTCGTAACTATATTATTACGAAGTTGTGACGATTTATAAATGGTTACAATACAAATGTCACAAATGCATATTAGTAACAAAAACATCACAATATATTTATGATGAATAAATCTAGTAATAATTTTGTCACAAGTCGTTACGGAATAATCATAATGATTCGTAACAAAATTGTATATAAAATATCATAAATTATTATTAATATTCATAGTTACAATACAATTGAAAGAAAAAATATATATAAAGAAGTTATGTTTTGTTAAAACAAAATTCAGTTTCTTTTATTATTTTGACACCTATCTAATTAGCTAAAATCCAATAACTTTTAGTTTGTTGGAAAATTTACATATCAACAAGCAACCTAAAATCAACTGAAACAAAAAAAATTATATAGAGAAGTTATGTTTTGTTAAAACAAAATTCAGCTTCATATATTATTTTGACACCTATTCAATTAGTTAAAATCCAATAATTTTTAGTTTGCTGGAAAATTTACATATCAACAAGCAACCTAAAATCGACTGAAACAAAAAAAATTATATAGAGAAGTTATGTTTTGTTAAAACAAAATTCAGCTTCATATATTATTTTTACACCTATTTAATTAGCTAAAATCCAATAACTTTTAGTTTGTTGGAAAATTTACATCAACCTAAAATCAACCTATAGACACTCATAAATAAACAATATTACCTTATTCAATAATTACCTTATTTGAAATAGATCTAGTTTTTAATACATATATATTTTTTTGTTAATAATTGGATCGACAAAATCAAATATATAGCCTAAAATCCATATCTTAAAATTTTTTCTAATATACTATATGGAGTCAGTGACAAAAAAATCTACTATATAAAGTGGAAATAGTTTAAAACTTTGATACCAGAGTCATTAGTTAGATAATCCTAACCATCATACTTAGAAGAACTCAACTATTTTTAATACATTATATTATCGATTATAAGATATTTTTTATCGATTGTATTTTTATATAATATTTATCACTTATTATTTATAAAATAAAATATATTATATTTTTATAATAAATTATTTTAGTTTTTATTTAGTTTATACTATGACTCCGGTAAAAAAAATTTTGGGTCCGCCACTACTTTAAACACAAACGTGAAGACAGCTCTTGGATCGCTTGGGCTAGGCTTGTGGTTGTATTTGCACAAATTAAGTTGACCACAACACCAGAAACCTGAGGTGCATTAGGATCTCCGGTTAGGCTACACTTAAGGATACCACGAATGTAGATTTCATTAATAGAACGACCAAGGATTAATAAGCTATTGGATTTAAAGGAGAATGAAGCTATGAGAAGCATAAATAGGAGAAACATATTTGTATTCTTCATTTGTTCTTTTCTTTTATAGTTCTCAAATTTGTTTTGAAAACGTAAGTAACGAGAGAGGGTATCTATAACTGTTTTTGCGTAATTTTATTTGATAAATCTTATTAAATTCATCTTACCAAAGTCATATTCATATATAAATTTTTGTTTTTCACTTCCAAGAAAAGTATTTTTCTTATTTGTGCTAATTGGTAAGGACAAGTTAAAATTTCTAATAATATTTCATGTAAATTTTAACAATTTTATGTCATTTACCTAAAAATGTAAATGAAGTCATTGTTAAATTTTAATATTCATGACTTCAAAGCGTGCACTATATTAATGTTAACGATAGTTATACAATTCAAATGGGCTTTTATGGACTTTACTTACTCTAATATAACGGAAATCACATGGCCCATTACTTAGTTTTTGTAACATATAGGAGATTACACTTTACAATATTTGAAAGTACTTTTTTTTGTTCTTGCCACATTTTAATAGTTAATTGAAAAGTGGAAAATTATAATAATGAAAATTCCCAAAAATGGAATGGTAAAGTGAAAGATCTGGAAATGGTGAAAAAAGTCTATGAAAGTGACAACCAAATTTAATGGTAAATCCTCATTAAGATCATGTCGAATTTCATTTTTGTCGGGTCATTATTATTTAACCTTTCTTTGGTCCCTCGATTTAATAATATTTTAATTAATCACCAACTTGTTTCACCATTGACTCCATTATTTCATTTTTGTTCGAACATTAATAGAATTCTATCGACTTTCTTTTTAGTTGCGTCCATAAATTCGACATTACTAGTCTATATTAATTAACTTATCTTATATTTTTAATTAATTTTATGGATTTTTTTATAAATATTTTTGTTTTGTTTACATTGGATTCTAAATTGATTGAGAGCATATCTTGAATAATAATAAAAACATCTTTATAACATGTGAACCATACGGTGCAAAGTTATCGAAAGCGAATAATTGTTGTGCAACAGAATAAAATTACAATATTTACATTGTTTTTTTTATAATTCAATTACGAAAAAATTACTACATATACTTTATTATTTTTTATAATTGAATTACGAAAATCTATTAATGAGGTATCAATCACGCAAGTACGTTTTTTCTTGTTACGATTTCCAATCAAACAAGTATATGTCTTGTCAAAAAAAAAAATTCATGATTTGATTTTTTTGTAAATAAACATAATCATATCAGAAAATAAATCCTTAGACGTTGACATTTTTTCTAAGAAATGAGAATATTGAGATATTTCACTCATATCACCTTAGATTTTTAATTGAATCCAATAAAATGTTATACAATAATTACAAACGGAAAAGACAAAGAAGCCCATGAGAGCAAAGAAGATCACAGACCAATCAATGGTCACAATCATAACAGAAACAGAAAGTTTTCAGGTATCACTTAACTCAAACACTCTAGTTTCAATTGTCATTGTTTTTCTCTCTAACTCTCTTCTGAAACAAAAGGAATTTTTGTGTGAAGCTTTTGGTTCAAACCAAAGGTCTATCACTCTCTCTGGTTTTTATACATCATTATTATACATTTAAGAGTAGTGAAATTATATTAGATTGAGTGAGATAGACGCATGAAAAAAGAGACTGAAACTTACTTAAGATGTAGGCCTACTCATAGCATGTGGAAGTCAGTGCTTCTACAACTAATATTATTGTTCACAGTCCAACTAAAATCATATATAATGCGTTAATCTACTGTTTCAATTCGATTATGAGAGCTTTCAATTCTAGTAGCTAACCTGAACATTGACACTTTCAAGTTTCAACACATATTTGAATGTTCCACTTGGTTTTGTTAGGTCATTTACAAAGAAAATTTGGCATAGATAGTGACCAATCACATTACTAATTTATTTGTATCCGTAGTTAGATTAACAAAGTTCAATCAATAACGGTGTTATATAACTAACTATTCACGAAGTCAATGTCAAAAAACTGTAAAAGTGAAATATTTAACCGTTACACAAAAACACATATTCCTTTAATTAATTATTTTATTTATTGATATACGTTTCATATGTGAATGGAGCAACATAAATAACTTTAATTACATTAAATCACAGTTTGTGTTAGTAGTATGCAATTTATATAAAAAGTTAGATATTCCAATTTCAAAAAAAAAAATTATAGAAAAAGAGATATATGTACGTAATTTTTTTTGGGTCAATATTAAATCACAACTGACCGGTCTATTAGCCAAATTCTGACATAATATAGATGGTAAAATTCGATCCCTAATTATGCAAGTATGCATGTTTTTTTTTTGTGAACTTATCGGCTACTACTAAACTAAAAGTTATTTACACATATGTACGTAATTAATGTAATAGAAATTTAAATATATATTTAGGTAATTTCTTAAGAGGAATAAAAATGTAGGGTTGTGTTGTAGTTGCAGAAGGTAGTCAGGTGATAGAGTGTTTGTGACACATGTCGCATGTAGAGACAGGATTGAAGTAAACGGAGCCCGTATAAAGTAACGGCGGGGCCCTACCGTTATATAGAAAGCCGCTATTTTCGCATAACCGTATAAGTAGGAAGAGACCTCTCATGCGATAGATTATTATAGTTCCATGTATCTAATTTTTACCTACAAAATATAAAAACCTAATTATAATTTTAATTTTGTTAGTCAATGGACTCAAAAATTAATAATTCATAACTATATATGTGCCAAAAATAGCAAAGTATAATATAATTATAAAAATATGCAACTCATTTTATGCACGTATGTGTATGTTAATTTTGGTACGTTTTTCATAAAAAATATTATTAAAAATGAAATTAATGGAAGGATTTTTTTATAGCTTTATTTAAAATTTTCGAATTAGTGAAAGTTAAAAATGTAAAAAATAAAAAATAAATTGACAGAGAGAGGAAGAGATTGAGAGGTCAAGTCATAGAAGTCAACATCACATCTCTTCACATGCAATAACACAAACACACCATTGTCTTGTCTTGTCATTTATCATTTTGCATCCCAACAAAATTTTAATATCACATCTATTTATTCATTTCATTTTTCAACAATATGTTTATAAATTTCCCTTATTGTATACAAATTTGAAATCACCTGCAATCCTTAACAAAACACTCCTTCTGCAGCAATTCTATAACCTAGTAATTCCAGCTTTCCTTGTCTACTTTTACACATGCAACTAATATACAATGTTTCATATGATTATATATATATATATGTTAGCTTTCATGTTAGTGATTATTAGTACATAATGATAGTAATAATTATAGTTAAGAATTCAATAAGCACTTTTAGCATTTTTGTGTAAATTTATACAAATTGGGTTATTGTCTCCTAAAGGCCTACAATATCATAACTCAAGCACCAATATTTTTTTGTATCCTATATCTTTTTCTTGGGCCAAATTACACACACACATATATATATATATATATATATATACATGGGTTTATAGATACTGTACGTTTATTTAATTTAATATTTTAAGTAAATATATGATGAAATGATGAATATGATTTAGATTCAAATCTTTTGTGTCGCTGTTATTTTATTTTGCATCTAATTCTCTACATTTGCCAAAGATCGAATGATTTGAGGGAAATGTAATGTGGGATACATGAAAATAAAATTTGAGTGATGGTAAACTATATATGGATATGAATTTACTTTTTAAAATTCTAAATTCCAACTTTATAATTTCCTTTTTTTAATTTAATATTTATAAAAAAAACTTTATGTGGCTAATGGGACCCAGATTATCAAATTAACACAAAAGAATCTCCACTTGACCCCTAATTTACAAATATAGTTAAATTAATTAATTGTTTATTCTTTCCAAAAATTGCAACTTTCTTCTTGTCATCAAGTGTGAAGTGTGTCCTCTTCTTTAATTTTCATCTGCTTTCTCCTGTCTAGTCGTTTTCCCATTATAAGAAAGATATGCTTAAAATATCTTAATATTCTAGATTCTTTAATAGTTATAACAAACCAAATTATTTAAAAATGAAATATCGAAAGGTTTCCTTCTTTATATATCCATTGGAATATCATATTTTCTTTTTGTAAATAGTTAGATTGATAATATTTAATTCGTAGTAAATCAGACTCCTAACAACTAATATATAAAAAACATATGGTTATCTAAAATTAAACTTGGGGGTGTATTGGAACTAAAATTTATGTGATTTAGTGGAGTTTGGAATTTGATAGATTTTTTTTTTGTCAACCTTACTTATTGGATTTTGGATTTAGATCAACAAAATCTGATTTATAGCCTAAATATTCAAACTAGAGCTGGTGAGATTCAAACTCCTCGCCTGATGTCTAGCTAGATCAGGGGCAAGCCAACTGGATCACCTGTTTCTTGGTGATTTTGATAGATTTAGAAAAATTTAAGTGATATTTTAGAGTATTCGAAATAATTTAAGTTGATTTTTTTTAAAATAATTATATGATGACTTTAAGAGATTTAGTTATAAATTATATGGCATTTTAGAAGATTTGAGAGTTGTTGATGATTATGATTTTGTGAACGAAAAGCTTTCTTCTCCATTAAGACATTATCGCAACTGGCGAACCATATCACTCAATTGATCAAAACCATTCACGTTATGTTACAATAATGCGTTTGATTTGTCTACTCTCAGAAATAAGTTGAATATAATCCCAATCAAATAGTGATTTACATTACATCCAGAAACGCATTATTTTAAATATAATTTGAATTGATCGAAATTCATATAGAAGAAGAAAAGGGATCACTATTAAGGATTTAATATAATACTTCTGTAAGTAAAGTGATGAATTAGAGAGGAATGACTGGCGAGAAAGAAACAATGAAAAATAGTCATCAATGATGAAGATAATTAAGCAAATACAAAGTTTCTTTCTCTTGGGATCTGCTTTCGACTTCGAGGATCAATCTAGCTTTTGTTTTTTCTTATAAATGAAATCTGTAAAACTGAGAACTTTGAATTTGATTTTCTTTGCTAAGCAATGGAGTTTAGGATAATCGTCGAACCACGTCTGTAACGTCGGCGACTCTTCTTACAAGTGACGAGAAAGTTGTCAAACAAAAAAAAAAATTCTTTTGAAATCACACCTATATTAAAATTTTACTCAAAATCCCCCAAAATAAATTGAAGTATTTATCCCCCAAAAAATTATTATATTTTAAATAACAAGAAATTTAATATGATTTTGATAAATTTTAAATTGAATAACAGGAGATTGTATATTATTTTAAGTAATTTTGTGTAAATTATAAGTTGAATAACAAGTAATTTGATAAGTGATTTTAAAATCATTATTAGAATAACATGTGATTTTAAGAAAAATCCAAAATCACTTAAAATTTTATTTTTGAATACACCCTTTTGATGTAGAAAATAAGGAAGTAATAATCAACTATTTATCTAAAGACACTTCCCAATTTTGTGAAGTATTATTATCAAATTAGTTGCAATTAAATTTTATAAGCACAAAGAGCTTTACAAATGATGGATTAATTTGTCTTTATATCTTCCATCTGGATGACATTAAGAGCAAGGGCCTCTTCTTATGTTCCACAATTCATATATGTCATTACTTTGTCGTTTACACATCATGAAGTTAGTGCATTTTGTATATAATATATCATCTTATAATGTTTTATATTTGTGCTTGGTTGCTTTTGAGTGCTTTTGAGTGGTTAAAGTAAAGATTTTTGAAAAAGAGTCAAGATTATTTATGGAATCAATAGATTATGCATAATTAAGAGTGTGATGTTTTTGCAATCTTTTGGGTGCATAGTAAAACATTAGTATTTGACATCAATTCTTTTTATTAACAATAATTAAATTGATAAGCTTCAAAGTTCAAAATGCAAACCTTGTTTTATATAATACCTGGCTATACAACTATGTGAAGTCGAAATTTCCATAAGAAATATTGTAGAAACAAACATTTACTTAAATATCTGAAATAATAATTAGTGCTATTTATGATTTACATTTTTTGTCATTAAATATCTGTATACTCAGTACATTTGGTTTTGCTTATGTAGTGGCTAGTATTATGAGAAATTTTGAAGAATATTCTTAACTGGAATCGACTACATATACACATTTTTGTCTTTGAATGATTTTATTTTTATTTTCTTTATTAATGATGTACACATTTTTGTCGGTTCGTATGACGACTAGACAAGTTGATACAAGTTGATAACAAGGGATTCGATTCGAAGTGGCTTGGAGATTATTATTAGGTAAACTATTTTTAGCCAATGAAGAGGTATATGATCTATCCAAATCCCATTAAGAACAAAACAAAATTTCTAGAACCAATTCTAATATGTGGAGGAGGGTCATACACAAAATATATAGACCAATCGATGTGATAGCTTGTCGAGACAAAAGACAAAAATGAGGAACTCATGGCAATTAATTGTAAATATCAAACGCCAATGATTTTCGGGCAAAGACCAAATGAACAGTACATTGCAGCAACACGAAGTTTATGTAATCATGCGGCCAATATACATATTTTGGTCAAATGTCTCAAAGGGACTTTTGTCAACTCTAAAAGTTTCATTGAGATGTCTAAAATATCTTATCACCCAAATAAGAAGTCAAATTTATATATTTTTTTAACAGTAAAAATATTAAATTAATATATCATTTTTGAGTTTTCGATAGAATTAGAAGTACAACAAAAAAAACAGAATTAAAAAAAATACATAAGTTATGAAAAATACACTACATATCCTGATAAAGTAAACAAACAAAAGATTTTTTTGGTAAATTTGCAGAGTTTTCAAGTTTAAAATGTTATCGAAATTTTGAACATTATGTTTTAGACTTACTTCCAGTAATTTACATGTTATGTTTTACGGGCGCATAGATGTAAAAATAGTAGTCGGATAGTAAAAACCTGGAAAAAAATGAATAAAAACTTGTGAGACTATATTGTTTTTTTCTTTGGGCTGCCATTATATTTTGATCTTTGGAGTAGTCGAATGGATGGTAGAGATGGAGAGCATATAAATTTGGTGACATTCTCCAACACAAAACATTAAGATCAGAGACAATATCATCACAATCATATAAATTTTCCACCACAACCACTTAAAAGAGAATTTAAGCTGTGGTGTATTGACCCAACTTTCTCCACAAGAACCTAATTTTTTATGCTCAATCCACTTCTCATTTTCACAGATTTTCCATCAACAATTTTGAATCACCACCTCACAACATCAAGTTGAGTTCCACTTATGTTCCTCTTGTCTTTCCATCTATATATATTGGTGTATATATACATATGACCCCACTTTATACCTATATTATATAAAGAAACCCTACACTATTGTAGGCTACAACTCAAAAAGACAGATCGATTTCAGCCAATGGGCTTGCATTCAAAGCATAGACATGGGTTATTGGTGGACACCTATATTTGAATCATTTGCTTGTATCTATATAGTTTCTAAATTTGATGTTTCAACTTCATCAGGAATATCACTTGAAGACGACTTTGAAGAGTAGAATTTCTTGGGGTTTGGCTGCTTCCAAAGCTGTCGTCATCTTTTTGTTGGAAAATATTGATTAGTATTATAAAAAAATGCCACTATCGAAATGAAAAAAACATATCTGGAATCCGTCTAGAACATAGTATCAAATAAATTTTTTAAGGAATTCTTGATTATAAATAGAAGCCATATGTATGTGTACACATGCTTTTATATTCTAACAAAATGTGATTTAGTTTATTTTACTAAATAGATGATATATAGACTTCACAGACCTAGAGAGTAAGTCATGATGCTAGGAAAATGATGGTATTTGATGAATCCTTCCTTATTGGTTGTACATTGACTATTGCAAACTTTCTACTGACTTTTAGCCAACTTCGAAGTCAGTCTAATTAAGATTCAATTCAAACTAATTTGTAATTGTGATTCTACATATACATAATCTTCGAATATCATTGGGGCATTGGCCTCACATGAGTTAATAATAAATTAATATTTATGAATGTTTGGTGTATCAAAGTTGGTACGTAATGCATAAAAAAGTATAGAACCATGTTGTTCATATAGCATTTCGTTAGTTGTTCACTGTTGAAGAACAGTGAAGATCGCCAAATTAAACAGGATTAATTAGCCATGTGAATAGTTTTATTTGTTTCTTATTCTTTTTATAATTTATACATATAATCCACACATACCTCGATTTCCTTTGTCCACCTCTTAAATAATATTTATTTATCTAAAAACGAAGAATAAAAGGTTTTTAGTGATACCAAAAAATACATATAGGCATTTGATGAATGGATGATAATTTAGTATCTTAGAAATGTTAGTGATAAATATTTCTCCACGTATCAATATTAATTTATTTAATATTATAAGTGTTTAGGTGGAATCTTTTAACTTTTGCCTTAATCTTTAATATAATTAAAAACAATTAAAGTTGTCGGGGTATGGAAAACAAAAAGCAAGCAAATGACAGAACAATAGATTTTTTTTTATCTAAAGATAAGAAAATGAAGAAAAGTGAATGGGGAATAATTTTATTTTTAAGTTTTCAGAAAGTGGCATATATGGAATATAAAATACAAATGTTTACCTTTACATTGTCGATTGATTTAAAAATAATAATAGTATGATTTTAAAAGTCTTTATTACATAATTTGCGTAATCACTCGAATCTAAATGCATCATTATATTGTGAATAATTTAATCTATAGATTTAGTTAGTACACTTTACGAATGCAATTTTAATACTTACTAAAAATGTAATAAAGTTATATAACTAAAGATATGTAAAATTGTCGGATCACTCAAGGATTTATCCTCGAATGGACTTTATAATAAAGATTAAAGGCTAATTAGGATCATTCTTTGGAGTTTTCTTTTATCTCTTTTTTCTTTATTTTGTATAAATAGAGAACAAACCTTAAACCAATTCTATTTTGTCAAATATTGAATTGATAAAATCTAATTCATAGTCCAAACTTATTTCAATTTTTTTTTTTTTTGTAATTTCATATATAGTAGAGTGGAGTTTAGATGAAACATGCCATACTGAGAAAAGCTAGGAAAAACAATTTTTTAAAAAAATTTAATTTAGTGGATTTTGATTTTGGTGGAAACATGTCAATAACATATATATATATATATATATATATATATATATAATATAGAAAAGGTTTGAATGAGAATTATATTTGGTCGGTTAAATAACGTATCTATTATATTTTCTATAAGAATTTAAATGTACAAATAATCCCATCGCGTTACATAAGGTAAATATTGTATAATTGTTTAATCGTGTGTTTGAGAATTTAGAATATAAATCAGATTTTATCAATTTAATAGTTCAACAAATCCAGGGGTTCTAAATATGGTAGTCTCACTATTTTATGTTTTTTTTTCCTGTAAACATTTAAACTAGTTATATGAAAGATGTATTTTGACAAAAATAGATATTCATATAGTAATAATTGGGGAAAACAAAAAGTAACGAGTTATAAGAAAACTAATAAGAGTAAAAATACAAAGAGTAGGTAACAAAAGCTTTAGGATCCCGTCAAAGCAGGACCCACTTTCCAATTTACTCTTTGGTAACTACTTGAGATGACAACCCAAGCTTTTACCAATTACCATCTGTTCTTTTATTTTCATTTTTATATCTCAGAATCAAATAATATAAATAGCTTTTTATATCAATTACGTTTAAAAGAAAGATATATACAATAAAATTTCTATAAATTAATAATATTGAGACTTTGAAAAATTATTAATTTAGAAATTTTTTAATTTATTTATAAATTAATATTATTAATATATAGTATTTTTAGTTGTTAAATTTTTTTTAAAAATAAATTGAGACCATTTTTATATTTATGTTTTGAAGGTTATAAATTTTATAGTTTTGGAATTAAAATTCTAAATATTTTTGATCATATATTACAGATATATATATATATATATCTAAATTTATGATTAATAACATTAATTGTCTTATTTACATATTAAAAAAATGAAAACTTAAAGAAATTTTGATTATTTTTATGACATGTTATAATATAACATCATAGTTTGAAAATAAAACATAATAACTATTTTATAGATTTAAACTCTAGAAAAAAAATTATTTTTAAAAATTATGTACTAATTTATTATTTTATTTAAATATATATATACATATTTAGATGATTATTAATTTATGATATTATTAAGACTATATTTTTATATAGGGTTTCAAAATAATTATTATTTTATCAATTTATTATAGTAGTTGTTATGTTAGAAAAAAGCACTCATAGGTAATAATACTACTGCATGTAAAAGACCTTAAATGAATACCATAATTCACCTAAGTGGAGTGGGAAATCTAAAAACGAAAGACCTATGCAAACTAGGCCAATTATCAGGACCATGTTAACGTTTTAAATTTTCCAAAAAATATATTAATATAAAATAAAAAACAATCACAACAAAATATTTGAGTTGTAGTAAAAAAAAATTTAAAGAAGTTACTGTGTTTTATAATAAATTAGTTATGTAAAATAATGAAATTATATGTAATACGACTCATTTAATTGAGTTAAATTTTTTTTAAAAGAAGTTATTTACAAAAAAAACACGAAATAAACACAAGAAAAAGAAAATTTTCTTTATTTTTGATTAAAAAAATTGAAAAATGAAAAAGAAGAGAGAGAGAATGAAAAGACAAGTCAAACGTCAAATCGAAGCACTTCCTTATCATACGACTGTCAGTGCCCTCTCTGTGTTGTCATTCTTTTTCTCTTTTTCTTTTACTCCCAAATATACCAAACAATTTGACAAAATACCTTTCTTGTATTTTCTTTTCAATTTTGAAAATAACTTAAAAAAGAAGAAGATAATAATCCTCTCACACGTGCGCCCTCGATCGCACGACGTAGATAACAACATACATACCAAAACAATTGTTCGTACAATAACATCATTCAATCATCTTTTCCATTACATCTAAAATTTTCATAACTAACGTGTTTTTTTTTCTTTCCAATGAGAAGTTTTAGGGTAAATATATAATAATTTAAGTGATTAAATGTTTTCTATGTTTTTATTAGGGTTTAACATTTTTTTCTTTTCAATATTTAGACCAATAATATTTAAATTTTCCGTAGTCCTAATAAAATAACGCGACACAAATACGACTATATGAATCGAATTTTGTGTAGAAAAAATAATAAAGATTACACTCAGTCACTTGATTTAAGACATTTCTTCTAGAGTTTTTTTTATTAACAATTAGATTGACAATATCCAATCAATAACTTAAAACTTAAGAGTATTTTCTAAAAAATTTTTTAATCTTTCATCTTTTATGTCCAACCACTTTCTCACGTTAGAACTATTTTAGTTTTTTTTTTCTTTTGGTCTGAAATGTTAAATTAGAACCATTAATTAGGTTATCTAAACAGCTGAACCCTAAAATTTTACATTTATAGCAATAAAATCTATTTTCTAAAAGGAATTTTTCTTTTTACGAATGACCAAAAAAAATAAAAAATAAGAGTGGTTTGTAGTAATAATGGAAAGAAAAAAACAAGAAGAAGACGGACCCAATTGATCCGGCCGACACGCTTCTCCATGTCCTTCCCATTCACTCCCAGCCATCTGTCATTTTCTTTTTAAATATATTATATCAAATTATTTTTGAGAAATCAGAAGAAAGAATGAATTTAATTTTAATTGGTCCACTCGAAGGAGTTAAATACAGCTTTCTCAACTGGTGAATATATGGGTTCGGATTCGGACCACGACTGTGCCAGTCTCTGAGCCACTTCTTGACGTCTGTGGTTCACATTGATTTCATTCTCTACCTGATTGATTTGATTTTTGTATTTTGCAACCAACATTCATTTGCTTCCGTTTATCAATACTTTCGTATTTGTATCACTTGAGTTTCATATCTACAAAAACGGCAATTTTATTTTAGGGCAACGTTTGTATACAACCCTATTCATGATTGACCATTTTATAATCTTAATTAGAATAAGCAACAATTTTTAAGTTATTATAAGTGTATTAATGAAAGAGAAATACATAAAAATATGATGAAATTTAGCTCTTATTTATATTAGTTTCACATTTAAATATATTGTTCTTAGCTCATCATCATTTCCTAAGTTATCATAATCTTGTTGCCATCCAATGCGTACGGTTTCTCTTCATTCATTAAAAATATCTTAGATCATCATTAATCAATAAAATATCAAATGAGTTTAATTGTTAATAAATGAACTATGCAATCCGAAAAGTGCACCTATTAAAAATAAATTTATGAATAACATGTAATTATTTTTTTAATAAAAACTATTAAATTCATGATATGTAGTAATTTATATTATTAGCAATTTGATCAATAAGTGAACTAAGATAAATATTGGTTAAAGTACTCCATGTTGTTTACAAGATTTTCAGAAAATTAATCACACAAAGACTAGCCTCTTGGAAAAATATTTGTTGATAATTAAGTTAAAAGATGAATGTATATATATTAAAAAAAAACTCAATACTTAGCCAAAACATGATAAAAGCAAAATTAAATAAGAAAATAGAGAGTGGAAAAAAGAGGATTGGTCCAACGGTCAAACAGAAAACCATCAAATCAGAATTCACAACAGTTATGAAATTTATTTCACTCTTTCTGTCTTTTAACTTAATTAGGACTCTGTTCTTATCCATCGCCTTCTCTTCTCTATTTTACCATTTTATCCCGTCCCATTTAGCTCCATGCATATATGCATGACACATCCTTACATATACATACATCAACATAACATAACATTGTATGTATGTACATGCATAGTGTTTGTTGTTCAGGCTTTCACATGTTCTGTATATCAAAATCCAAAAAGACAATTGCCGAGGATCTTGGATTTATTATCAATCTATACATGTCATTTTGGAATTTTGATTATGTAGGAATTTTGATTAGTCAGATTGCTAATGATATTTATCAATACTTTTCTCATTATTATAATTGTCATTTTCTCATTTCCATTAATAAATTTGGTCCCACCTTTGTATTCTTTTCTTCTTAATAATTATTTTCCCATTTTAGCAACAAAATCACTAAATTTTCATTTATTAATAATTTTATAATTAGCATTAAGACAAAATCAATTATTAATTTTTTACCATCTTAGTTTAAATATCTGAGCAATCCCGGTTCATCCATTCAAATCTCTCTCTCTCTCTTATCACACCAAAAAAATCTAATTCAAGTATTCAACAAAGCAATAAAGAATCCTTCTCTCTTCTCTCTCTCTCAGACTCTCAGTGAAGAGCAAAAAACCTTCAAAAGATCAAAGCTTTAACTTCTTTTCCCCCGGAAAATTTGTTACCCTTTTCCGAGAAAATCATAATTCACATCTTCATCTTCAAAAATCTAACAAAAATCAATCAAAGGAAGAAGCTTTTTTGTTTTTTCTTCATAAACCCTAGCTTTGTTTTTCAAAAAGATGAGTAGCTTAGAAGAATCATTAAGATCTCTATCGTTAGATTTCTTAAACCTTTTAATCAACGGTCAAGCTTTCTCCGACGTCACTTTTAGCGTTGAAGGTCGTTTAGTCCACGCTCATCGTTGTATCCTCGCCGCTCGAAGTCTTTTCTTTAGAAAATTCTTTTGTGGGTCCGATTCATCACAACCCGGTATTGACCCGACCCGACATGGGTCCATACCCGTTAGCCCAGCAAGAATCTCCACGGCCCCAGCTGGAGGAGTCATACCAGTGAACTCAGTTGGTTATGAAGTCTTTCTGTTGCTTCTTCAGTTCCTTTATAGTGGACAAGTCTCAATCGTGCCTCAAAAACATGAGCCAAGACCTAATTGTGGTGAAAGAGGTTGTTGGCATACACATTGCTCAGCCGCCGTTGATCTTGCTCTTGATACTCTCGCCGCCTCTCGTTACTTCGGCGTTGAACAACTCGCATTACTTACTCAGGTTCCCTTTTACTTCTCCATGCATTTCAAACAAAAATCTGAATATTATCGACTTTTTGTTGAATTAGATCGATAAGTTCTAATTCATAGCAAAATCTTATTGATTCCATATGTGTATATATGTTCTTGTCTTGATTTCATGTGTATATGAGTTTAGATTATCATGGTCGGATAAATTATCCTAATTTAGAAGATTGTGGTTTTGTTGCATTTAAGAATTTTTTTCCTAAAAGTAGAAACTTTGAGGAGATATGTTATGCAATTGGATTTATTCACTTAATTTCTAATCCAATCCCACTAGTCTCTCGATTTTCCTCATTTGGGGTTTATGAACCTACTCCACAATCAAAACATCAATTTGAGTTGACTAGTTAGTGAATTAATAAAAACAAAAATCATACCCTAAAAAAGGAAATTTTAAACCCACTTGTTGAAAATAATGTTGTTTTTTTTTGGATTTTAAAACTAATATTAATAGAACTATTTGTACTATTGGCAGAAACAATTGGCAAGTATGGTGGAGAAAGCTTCAATTGAAGATGTAATGAAAGTTTTAATAGCATCAAGGAAACAAGACATGCATCAATTATGGACTACTTGTTCTCACTTAGTTGCTAAATCTGGTCTTCCTCCAGAGATTCTAGCTAAACATATTCCTATTGAGGTCGTTGCTAAGATTGAAGAGCTTCGTCTTAAATCTTCAATAGCTCGTCGTTCTTTAATGCCACATAGTCATCATCATGATCTCAGTGTAGCTCAAGACCTTGAAGATCAAAAGATTAGAAGAATGAGAAGAGCTTTGGATTCATCAGATGTTGAGCTAGTGAAGCTAATGGTTATGGGTGAAGGACTTAATCTAGATGAGTCATTAGCATTACATTATGCTGTTGAAAGTTGTAGTAGAGAAGTTGTGAAGGCTTTGCTTGAACTTGGAGCGGCTGATGTGAATTATCCGGCGGGTCCAGCCGGGAAAACACCGTTACATATTGCGGCTGAGATGGTTTCTCCAGACATGGTAGCTGTTCTGTTAGACCATCATGCTGATCCAAATGTAAGAACAGTTGGTGGAATCACTCCTTTAGATATCCTTAGAACATTAACTTCGGATTTCTTGTTCAAGGGGGCAGTTCCTGGATTGACTCATATCGAACCGAACAAGCTCAGGCTTTGCCTCGAGCTGGTTCAATCAGCTGCAATGGTGATATCTAGAGAAGAAGGAAACAATAGCAACAATCAGAACAATGATAACAACAATGTTATGTATAACCCTCATATGAATGAAGAGCACAATAGTGGAAGTAGTGGAGGGAGTAATAACAATTTGGATTCGAGATTGGTGTATCTCAATCTTGGAGCGGGTCAAATGGGTCCGGGTTCGGGTCGAGATCAAGCAGATGAACATAATTGTCAGAGAGAAGGTATGAGTCGGCATCATCATCATCATCATCATGACCCTTCTACAATGTACCATCACCATCATCAACATCACTTCTAGTTCTCTCTATATTTCTCAACCATTAGACTTGAAAACATATTTATTAAATTTAGTTCGTATATTTTCTATAAATTATATCTATAGTATTATTATTTTTTCTAAGGGTAATGAGGACATATAAAGGAGAGTACGAAGACGAACGGAGTGGAGGAATTTAAGATCATGCGTTATATAATTAGAGACTTAGGTCTAGTTAAATCTATATTTGCTTTGGAACTGTACTAGTTAATCGTTTCATTAATTTTGCCACAAGTTTATTCTGTCTCTCTGCCCTAATTTCTTCTTAGTTTGTTATTGCACTCGTATTTTTGTTATTTTTTCCGTCAACTAGAGATCGATTTATAATCCAAAAACTTTTAAACTTATATTTTCAATTGATAAAAAAATTATAATCCTAAACACCATTATATACATGTGGTCTTTAATCTAGTGGTATGTGATAAGTTTATTAAAGGCAGACGCACTTGTACATCCAGAGATCGAGTCATACAGTCTACATTATGTATATGAACTTGACTAATGGGCCTCTCAGAGATGACCCAGTGTTGACAAAAAAAATACCATTATATAATCCAAAAAATCGTAAACCCAAACTCCAGTTTATAATCCAAAAACTCGTAGTCCTATATATTATGATGCGGAGCTATATGATTTTAGGAAATCAAACTTCACAATGGAAAATTATGTTAAAATAGATATATCATTGGCTATATTCCGGTTCAATTGTAAATAGGGTGGTTTAGTGTTAATTACATATCAATTGTATATAAACTCTCATATGTACATTGTTGATAATTAAGAAGAAGAAAACAGTTTTACAAAAATATCTTTTGTTTGTTATTACTGCTATGGTATCAGAGCATTCATCATCTTTTTCTACCTTTGATTATCTTCAAAATCTTCAAAAACACTTCCGAAAATCTTCAATTTCTCTTTGATTCCTCAGTTCTCATTCTTGATTTCTCTTTCTATTGTTATTTGAAGCTCAATTTCAGCTCCGATGGTGCGAAAAGGAGGAAAAATGCAAACTAGAAATTCAAAATCTAAAAATGAGATCTCTGATTCTTAAGCTCTCCATGAGATGCCGTCTTCCAATGATACATATGAAACCGTGAGAAAATAACAGAGTATCATCCGATCCAAAATACGTGATAATACTCGATCTACTTCTCCGGATTCGATCACGATTGACAGTACTCATAGTCTGTTCTTTCTTCACTCTGCCGATCATTTAGGTCTCTCTATTGTCTCTCATATTCTAGATGGAAGTAACTACAACTGTTGGCCTATAGCAATGCGTATTAGCCTTGATGCAAAAAATAAATTGAGTTTTGTAGATGGTATCTTGCCTAGACCTTTTGAAACTGATAAATCTTTCAAGATATGGAGTAGATGCAATAGTATGGTCAAATCCTGGTTGTTGAATGTGGTGAATGAAGAAATATATGCTAGTATTCTGTATTATCAGGATGTTGTGGAAATGTGGGATGATCTATATGGCATGTACAAAGTCAGTAATCTTCTACGCAAATATCAGTGAGAACAAGCTGTTATGAGCCTCACTTAGACTTGTCAACTTACTACACTCAGAAGCAAACTTTGTGGGACAACTTCAATACTTAACTACAACACGGCTAGACATTGTATTTGCAATCTCCAAACTTGCACAATACTATTTTGCTTCTAGAGATTTACATTTGAAGGCTCTTCACCGTGATCTACGATATTTGAAAGGAACAATTGGTCAGGGTCTCTTTTACTCTGGCGAGGCTTCATTTGATGTGCGTGGCCTCACTGATTCTGATTGGGGTTCTTGTTCAGATTCCAGTCAGTCAGTGACAGGATATGCCATGTTTATTGGAGACTCTTTGGTTACATGGAAATCCAAGAAACAGAACACTATTTCTATGAGCTCAGTTGAAGCTGAATATCGAGCCATGGCTATGGCTATTAAGGAGCTTATTTGGTTAACTGGTGTGATGTGGGAACTTCAAGTCCCATTCTCTCTTCCTGTTTACTTGTATTGTGATAACAATGCAGCTATTCATATTGCAAGTAACCCAGTTTTCCACGAAAGGACTAAGCACATAGAGCGTAATTGTCATAAAGTCTGTGAGAAAATTTAAGATGGCTTATTGAAGACAATGTTTATCCGCAGCCATGATTAGCTTAATGACATATTAACCAAGCTTCTGCATCCAACTCCTTTTCAAAAACTACTTAGCAAGATGGGAATACATAACATATACTGTTCGCCTAACTATGTATTGCCATCTTGAGGGGAGCTATCATTGGTTATAATTCGGTTCAATTGTAAATAAATTGGTTTAGTGTTCCAGTTAATTACATATTAATTGTATATAAACTCTCAAAGATACATTGTTGATAATTAAGATAAAGAAACAGTTTTAGAAAAATATTTTTTGTTTGTTATTACTGTGAAGATATTTGATCAATTTGATAAAAAGAACACAATTCTCCATGCATTTGTATTTATGTAAAGCACTTAAAATATAATTTATGGAATCAACAGAAGTTATAATTACAATAGTAATATATTATGCCCGAAGAAGATTGTTCTGTCTGGCTGAGAAAAATGTTGTTCGAAATGTGATCACAATAATAGTTTTTATTACATGATTTTATTTTATTCTTGATTCGAGAATTGTCTTTTAATTGAAGTTTTTGTATGTATTTGCATCAGCAATGTCTTATCGGGATAATAATCACTATTTATATACAATACACAAATAAAATTTTCTTTTTCTTCTCCTCAAAAAGTTTTGATAATTTCTAATTTTTTGTGTGGCTGATTATCTACAGCGTATGAGACCGTATGCAACTACACTTCGAATATCGGTGATATTATATATCATTTTCGTCTAATATTTGTTTTTATGTTGTATTTATTTATGGAGATGGAGTGATTTCACATCAAAGAGATTTCATTTCATCTTATTTGGGACGTGTTGACCGTAGAACTATTGTTAATACACGACATTATATATGTAGTTAAAAAAAGTACTTGCGGTTTTATAATTAAAAATACATTATATATGTGTATATATAATATTAATAGAATATAGTTGTTAAAATTAGTTAAAATATGAGATAACGTAACTATAAAAGAAAATCTACAATGTTATGATCATGATTGAAGGTTCAAACTCAAAATTTTAAAGTAAATTTTGGTTTTTTCAACCGGTTGAACCAATGGTAATGGTTTGTCTAGTAATTTAATTTCTTAAACATTATATATATTTAAATAACTAGAAATTAGAAATAAGGTACCGTTGAAAGTGAAATGAAAGGTTAGGTTTTGACAAAAAGTTAGAGGGATGATAAGGGGAAAAAAGAGTTAATAACTTTAATAATGAAGATTGAAATTGATTGGTAAACTTAGAATGGAAGCAATCAATTTTTCATATCTAACTTAAAAAATTGATACATCAAATCTATTGTCGTGTAAAGATTAACACGATGAGATTAGGACATTACATGAGGAAACACCTTTGATCATAATATAAACATATATATATATAAATATATATATATGTATACAACAAAAAGAAATAAAAAGTAGAAAAGCCAATATTTATGGGAGTGTCAGTGTCACATCCACAATGTAGAGCCCAATCAAATCCGATCTAGTGTCTTCACACTTCAGTCTTTCTTTTATACTTCGCTTTCACTCTCAAATACAATAATCTTTTTTTGGTTTCTATTATTTTTTTCCACCATTTATCATTTTTTTGTCTTTTATTAGCCAGCAAATGGAACTTATGAGAGTGAACAATTGAAAAAAAAAATACTTTTGAATGTGAAACTCTATAGATATGTAACCATGATGTGAATATGATTGTAAAAAACTAAGATCCAATTACAGGAAGTCACATTTACCATATGTGATACTGGTGATATTGCAAGGGGTTTGGAAGTTTGATTATAGATTGAATGTTTTGACAAAAAAACATAGCTTCCATGTTAATATCCAATATACAACTCATACTTCTCAAAATCTATTATACAAAACTATACAATTACCTAAAATCGAATTCTACTAAAAGTTATGGTAAAGATGAAACATTTAAAATCATTTGCATTGTTTTGTTCAGTACATATTAAACATTTTTAAGCCTTATGTATAAGCTATCAACAAATTTAGATCTAAAATTTTATCAATAAAATTCTTGTGTTTCCACTCCCAAAAAAGAAATTATGATGCGTTTTGTTTTTTAATAACCAAAGAAGATCAAAATTTTGGCCGTATAAAATTACAGCCTAGGGTTACATAAATGTATGTGGGAGAATCCATTTGGCATAGAGCATATAATATAAGGTAACGATTAAATAAGATACGAAAACTTTTCCAATTTAAAGCTGAAAAAAAACGAAACTTGAATAAAAGCATCATGTTATGGTATGCACATAGAATCTGTAGAGGAACCAGGTCATTTCTTACGAGCCAAATCTGCAGTGATTCCAGCAGCTATGAGGCCAAGGGCTGAACCAGTGATGATCACCCTAATTACATTATCTGCAATTAGGACCAACAAAATTTTACATTAGACCATCGTTCAGATACGTTAAAAGAGTTCAAAATAGCTTTCAATCACCCCTTAAAAACTTGTCTTCAATGGCTTTCTTTAAGACCAAAGCTTGCCTCCAATCAGGTTGAATCTATGAAAACCAACCAATAAAAAGAATAAGAAGTAGATAGCATTTAAAATGAAGAGTTGATGTATCAGTGGGTTCTGATATAGACCTGGATGCAGCGTTCCACGATCCCTTTGCTTAATCTCCAATCTGGTAATATCCAACAGCAAGAAGATAAAACTTCTCTCGGACATCCACTTGAGGTCTCCATCTGCTTTCTAGAGAAACTGCAACAAAAAGGTGGATCAAATTCTGGTTAACACATCACCATGAAAGGAAAAAGCTTTAAGCCTTGTGATAGAAATGTTGATAACACCGTCGAGCATGTCTATTCCGCGCTGGATATCTTCAGCTTGACGAGAATGAACAAGAGCCCAAGCTAATCGCATTGTGCTCTCTTTCTGTTTTTCTTCAGAGACACCATCAGTGATTTCCTTAATCTCTTTCTCATACCCCTGAATATTGAGCATTAGAGAGGTTTACTTGGAATGTGAGGAACATTAGAAAGATATAAAGCTATCTAATGACATAAACCATTAGCCTAAAACATTTAGCAAAGTTCTATAAAGATTATACTTTCAAATTTTCACTAATAATCCTAGTTATGATAAAAAAAAAACAAATGCTACGGCGAGATTTGGTACTCACTTCTTATGAAGACGATCATTGATTACGAAAATTCAATTTAGGGGTTCTAGTCACTATTAACACAACTCATGCTATTTCCGTTGCTAATGATGAAGGACGAGCAATGACCGAGAAACTAAATCAAATTTCATAAATTCCCGGGAAATATCATCAACAACACAATGAAAACTAGCTAAAACCTGGAATTGCCGAAGAATTCGTTGGTGAGTTTGTTCGCTTACACGATCGTTGATCTCTTCATAATCAGAATCAGAAAATGGCGAGAAGAAGGGGAAATGAAAGAGGATACTTACATCGATGACGTCGCGCTCGCACCAAGGGATTCTATTGCCGCCGGTGAAGAAGGAAACAACGGAGTCGAAGAAATTTCCGGCTTAGACTCAGAATCCATTAATAAATCGATCCAAAAACGCCTGAATTGTTTTTCTCTTTACTTTAAATTCTGTTAAATAGCAGCGCGAGAAAGGAGTTGATGCACAAGGGCAAAAAGGTATATCCTTCTACGACACAGGGTTCTTCCTAATTTCTATACACTGACCATAAATGTTATGAATATGTAGACGATGAGTCTCAAATATTGGTCAACAACGAAAACGAGAGAGTTAAAAACATGAGAGTGAAGGAAATGAATTATGTCACTGAACTTATTATTATACACGATACAGAATACTTTTCGGTTTTATATCGGTCACTAATCGCCTGTCCCAAGAGCTGATTGTAATACTTCTTCTAGATACTTTTCCGCAGCTGCAAACTGTCTTTTCTTGTCTTCGATTGCTAGCGCAGCCAGAGCTTTGTCCTGTTTAAGAAATGAGAAAGCAGCATACAGTGAATCGGGACTAGCAATGACCAATAACAAAGAGGAGAACCAGAGACGTATCAGTTTGAATTCAATGAAAATGAAGTAAGAAGATTACCGGAGGCAAATCCTGGTAGCTTCTTAGAGTATCAAGAACGGGTTTTGTCATCTTTTCTAATTCCTTCCGGTGCTCTGCCATTTCTACCAGTTCTCTGTGGCTGATCTTAGGAGTATAGCCAACACGGTCGAGTAACATCTGCCCAGAATATACAGAATGAAAGAGGTAGACTCTTATTGTATGCATATTGCCCACGTTTCAAACAATTTTTCTGCATCCTACTATGATAATACTTGGCTGGTTAACATCATCATTGCAGTTCTTATACGATCTAGACCTCTAAAATCAAATCATTGAATTACTAGCACGAATATAGGTTTACCGTTGCTAATCCCTCCTGTTTCAGCTTGCTCAAAGTTTGTTCTAGTTTTTACATATCTGATTTTCAAATACCCCACCAGATCTACTTACGGAAAGGTATCAGATTCTCATTTTCATATACAACTAAAGAGAATGTAAAACTGAAAGGGTGACTACCTCATAGTCCTTATACTGTTTCATGTACTGTTTCTCCTTTATTGCCATTACTTCCAAATTTGTTTTCCAATTCTCCATCTGTGATTCACAGGGGACTACATCGTCTTCTAGCTGAGCAAGGATTCTGTAAAAGCGCACGCAAATAAAAATAGTATCAGAATCTAAGCAAAATATGGGAAAGGTTTGATTTGAACACCACAGCGATGAAGTTTAAAATTAACTTCAATTAGGTCTTCATCACGAGTCTTACTTCTTTAAATACGTCAACCTCTGTATCGCTTTCCTTGTAAAATGAAGAAGAACATTTGACTCCTTTTGCGCCTTAGCTCTCTTCTCTTCCACTCCAGTCTTCCTCAGAGAAATGTCTCCCATTGCTACGAGGAAACTGTACACATATCTTCTGCATCAGTTCAACATATTGAAATAGCAACACATCTTATCAAAGAATTAACTCTGAACTCACCTGCTCAGTTCAGTGTCCCTTATGTTCAATAAATTTGCAACATTGGCAAGAACTTGAGCTGAAGAGACCACATTCGATGGTAAGCTCTCTTGTGACATTCCTGCACTCTCTAATATCTCTCTAATCCTAGCCGCTACATAAAAAAAAAACACTAAGCCAATAAGCAGATACAAAAAAAGAGAAACTGGGCAGTTTCCCCAAAACCCCAACTTTGTTTCAAATCATGAAGATAACTTAATTAAGACAACAATGGCAAAGTAACATATCAGGAACTGATGATACCCAAAACAAGATTCATAATTCGAAGCAGCCAAGCTAGGGATTTACAAGCAAGTACCTTGAGCACGGTATTCGGAAGCCTTTAAACGAAAATCATTGGCAACAATGGTGGCAGCCTGAGACTTGGCTTGAGAAGCGGTGGCGAGATTATACAAATGGGAGACGCTTCGATGAGTGTACTCAAAATTCGGGACTTCTCTACCAGCGGATTCGAATTGAGAGGTGAGCCACGCCTTCACTTCCGAGATCCGGGCGGCGTCAGAACCACCCTTAGCTTCGCTTACCACCGCGAGATCACCAGTGACGTCGCTCATCGTATCTCTTCCAATTTGTTAAAAATTTCAAATACCCAGAAAGAATGACGTCTCGCTTCACACTGTTTCGAATCAAATAAAGAAGAAATCGGTTCAAAACGAGTGAATCAAGCAGGAAATTTGAAAATTTTGGGTGATATAGGATCAGATCGCCTTCACTGAATAACCTAAATTTTCCAATTTTGGGAAAGAGAGATTTATTTCGTGTCAGAGCAATGCTATTGGCTTATGTTATTTTTCAGAATTTAACAGTAGTTTTTTTCAAAATTATAAATAACCATCAACCAAAAATTACTTTAGGTGGGAAGGGAACCAACAATTAACGAACATATTCAAAATCAAAAAACATTAAACCGGCCTTGGTTCAATGGTCAACTAATCTGGGAAATTTTGTAATAATTCTTCAAAATACTTTTCTGCAGCTGCAAACTGTCTTTTCTTGTCTTCGATTGCAAGTGCAGCTAGAGCTTTGTCCTGTTTAAGAAATGAGAAAGCAGCATATTGTGAATCAGGACTAGCAATGACCAACAACAAATAGGAGATTCATAAATGCTGATCAATGAGAGTTTAATCAAGACTTGGAGAACCAGAGATGTATCAGGTTTTTGGATCCAATGAAAATGAAGTAAGAAGATTACCGGAGGCAAGTCCTGGTAGCTTCTTCTAAGAGTATCAAGAACGCGTCTTGTCATCTTTTCCAATTCCTTTCGGTACTCTGCCATATCTACCAGTTCTCTGTGACTGATCTTAGGAGTGTAGCCAACACGGTTGAGTAACATCTGCCCAGAATATACAGAATGAAAGAGGTAAACTCTTATTGCATGCATAATGCTGATGTTTCAAACATTTTTTCTTGATAATACTAAAATAGTACTTAGCTAGTTAACATCATCATTGCAGTTCTTATACGATCTAGATCTCTAGCAGGAGAGTCCTTCATGTTTCAGCTTGCTCAAAGTTCGTTCCAGTTTTTACATATCTGATTTTCAAATACCTCCACCAGATCTTCTTGTAGAAGGGTATCGGATTCTCATTTTCATTACAACCAAAGAAGATTGTAAAACTGAAAGGGTGACTACCTCATAGTCCTTATACTGCTTCATGTACTGTTTCTCCTTTATTGCCATTACTTGCAAATTTGTTTTCCAATTCTCCATCTGTGATTCACAGGGAACTACATCGTCTTCTAGCTGAGCAAGGATTCTGTAAAATCTCACGCAGATAAAAATTGTATCAGTCTCTTAGCAGAATTTGGGAAAGGTTTGAACACCACCGAGATGAAATTTAAAATTAACTTTAATTCAGTCTTCATCATGAATCTTACTTCTTTAAATACGTCAACCTCTGTATCGCTTTCCTTGTAAAATGAAGAAGAACATTGGACTCCTTTTGCGCCTTAGCTCTTTTCTCTTCCACTCCAGTCTTCCTCAGAGAAATGTCTCCCATTGCTACGAGGAAACTTTACATATTTCTTTTCCATTTAATATATTGAGATAGCAACACATGTTATCAAAGAACTAACAGTGAACTCACCTGCTCAGTTCAGTGTCCCTTATGTTGAATAAATTGGCAACATTTGCAAGAAATTGAGCTGAAGAGACCACATTTGACGGTAAGCTCTCTTGTGACATCCCTGCACTCTCCAACAAAGAAAAACTAAAATATTAAAAATTTTATTCAAATTGTGATTTTTTTCATGATAAAAGTTAACAAGAATTCGTAATAAAAAAAGATTCCGTATGGTTAAGTGAAAATTACTCATGCAAAAGTAAGAAAATGACCACAAACAAAAAAAGACAGAATGGAAACAAAAATTACTCAAAACTTCCACTGGCTTAATTCCACCTGTTAACTGGTAACAAATAAAAACAATTCTGAGGAATAAAAAAATTCAGGCAATTAGGCTGTTACCAGTTAGCCCATAGTAACACAATTTTGTTTTATTATTGATGTCATACTTCAATATTTTCAAAACCACTAATATTCAGCCAATACACATTTTGGTCCAACAATAAACCAACCTCTTTCTCTTTCTCTTCACCACAATTTTCCTTTATCTCTATCTGATTAAATTCTTTCTATCAAAGAGATTTTACTTTGACCAACATGGGTTCAAACTTGTGTTGCTCTCGCGATCCAGACACCACACGAAGTACGATAAGCAACAACCGGAGCTGGCAAACCGGCGGTGACAACTTTTTGACCGACACAAGCAGTTTCTCCGTGAAGGAGCAAAAGCATCAGCTTAAGGCGGCGAGATTAGAGGAGGAAAGACTTAGCCATGAAGCTGAGAAAGTCAACACATGGGTCAAACAAGAATCAGCCAGATTCGAGTCTACCATCGTCCATAGTTGACTATTGATTTGTGTCTATGACCAAGCTTTTCTATGTTCTTGTAAACTACTATTATTCAAAATTGTTTGATTTAGATATATATACAAGGAAACAGATTGTCATACACACACAAGAGCTTACGAGACACATCGGTATTTAACATGAGACTCATTTAGCTCATCTTTGTATGTGACCTTCACGACTTGGCCTTTCTCTAGTCCATAGTATCTCACAATGGGATCTTTCTTCAATAAGTGTGGAAGCTAACAACAAAAAGGAGATTAAAGCTGGTTTAGAGTTCTTAGCAATGATCTAAGAACAAAAAAAGAAACTTGCTTTACTTGTTTTTCCTCGATACTGAACTTTTTAAGAAGTGATTCCTTTTCTTTCTCTGTTAGAACCTGAAGTTTTGGCCTCAAGACATGTTTGGTTATATTAACCAACAAATCAGTAATCTAACAATTCACAAGTGAACCATGTGAGAATCAACACATAAACTTGATATGGTACTCAAGATAAATATATATACCTGGAATAACTCGACCTTAAATGAGAAAAGTTCAATGGCTTTTAGAGCTTGATCTGTTATATGACTTTGCAGAACCAGTATCAGTCCAGTTATACTCTCTTGGCGAAGTACATCTGCTGCAATGACTCTCATCTCATTGACTTTAACCACACCACTTCCACAAAACACAACCACTATCTGAAATCAGAGACATTTCTCTGTGATTGTCAATTCACTGACTGCAACAAACAAATTTAAGACTTTTCTAGAAAACAGAGAAGCCAGATCTTGTGTTTCTGTTATAAAAACAGAGGATTCAGATGAAATCCAAACCTTACAAGGAACCAAGCTGAAACCGAGACAAAGTAGAATGCTTTCGTCTGAACTTAGTGGAATCAAATTAATGGGAAAAAAGTTTGCATTTATCTGAAGCTAAGCAGAAATATCAACATGCAAATATTGAAATCACATTCACATCGAATTCAAGTAACCTTTTTTGAAGAATCCAAGCAATGTTTGACGGAAATACGGAGTTGATCTACGTTGGGATGTTCACCGTAGAGCGCTTTGAAACCCTGGAGAGAGAGGTTAATGTCTTCGTCTGAGACATTGTATCCTCTGTCTCGAAGCATCTCCATGGTGGTTCGACGTGCCAGGTAATATTTCTGACTCTCTACACTTGATTCATCGATGGAAGAACCAACTGCTATCTCCTTCCCTTTCCCCTCCATTGTTATCTCTCTCTCGGTTTTAGGAAATGGAAGCGACAACTCACTTGAGTGGAACGAGGAATTTAAGATGACGATACAATACGTTGTCGTTTTAAGCTCGTTATCTATTTGTCGGTGACGTTGATACTTGATACGGTGACAGCGAAAGAAGCTTGCAACAGACTTGGATATTAGCCAATGAGCAAGTAGGTGACCTAGTCAAAGGTGATTTTCATGTTACTTTAGCGCCCTTTAATGACTGTTATGTTTTTGTTATCATAATATGAATTTTTTTTTAATTATGATAATCCGGTGCCATGAAAACACAATAAACTTTAAGAGTGGTGTGAATATTCTTGATGTTGTTGCAAATGTAATTTTGTTTTCATGAAAACTCAGAACTCGGAATAACATATTACTATTTTCCTAAATTCTAGTACTATCATTAGTCTATTTCGACCGGAAAATGAATTATTTGTATACAAACTATTTGTAAATACAACATTGAACCTAAAACGAATCCATATATCATCAATATATGAAAGAGTTTTGGAAAAAGATTGTGTATTGTATTGATAATCAGGGTATTTATACAAGTAGGAAGTAGGTTAACTAACCTAAAACCCAAAGATAAGATATAATCTAAACAAGAATATTCTAAGTATATAGAAATATAGAAATATAATATATTTCTCTCTAATACCCTTCCTCAAGTTGGAGGTGAGAGGTGAGAGGTCTTGAATCTCCGATTTGAACAGTAGATATGTGTAAGTTGTAGAAGGTTCAACCATTGTTGATTAGTCAATCAATAGTGAGAAACAGTAGATGTAGCCTCAGTAGTAGTAGTAGTAGTAGAAGGTTCAACAATTGTTGATTATTCAATCAATAGTGAGAAACAAAGATGTAGCCTCAGTAGTAGTAGTAGAAGGTTCAACTGTCATTGTAAAAGACGTGAACAAGAAGGATATAAATAGTATAATTTTTTTTTTTTTAAGAAAAGAATAGAGAAAAACTAGAATAGAAGAATTTGATCTCTAGATCAAAACTTTAGAGTGAACATGATCCCATGGGTAAAAAGTATTAAAAGAGACATTGATGAAGTCTCAATAGTAGTAGAAAGCTCAGTCATTGTTGATTAGTCAATCAATGACGAGAAACAAAGAAGAAGAAAAATCATGAGTAGAAGATAAAGGAGGCGTTACAGAGAAAAAAATATTAGGGTTTTTCCTGCTCTGATACCATGAAAGAGTTTTGGGAAAATGTTGTGTATTGTATTGATAATCAGGATATTTATGCAAGTAGGAAGTAGGTTAACTAACCTAAAACCCAAAGATAAGATAAAATCTAAACAAGAATATTCTAATTATATAGAAATATAACATATTTCTCTCTAATAATATACAAGAAAACAACCAACTCACACTAAGAACACAACCAAACAAAACATATCTTCTTCAAGTCAAAAGTTGAATCTCTCAAGTCTAGTTCTTCTCTTCACACCAACATCTATCAAACAAAATCCAATTACTAAAGACAACATTTGTTACAACGTACCAATCCATTCTCATTGCATCCATTACATCTCTTAAACCCATCTTCTTGTTCCTCAAACACTTTGGTACTACCACCACAATTAGTACACGGCACAAACCTTGCATCCCCACAGCTTTCGCAAGCTCCCATAGATTCACAAGTAGGAAAATCTTTCAACATCTCTCCCAATTCGCCTCCATCGTTGAGTAACTTGATCTCTTCAATTCCACCAATGCGGATACCTCTTATAAACACTTGAGGTAAACAAACTGGTTTCTCTTCGCCTAGAGCAATCTGAAGCTCTTTTCTGTATTTGGAGTCCATTGAGATGTCACGTTCCTCTACTGCAACCTGAAACCCTCTCAATATCGATCTAACACAACAGCAATCCTCATAAGTCTTTCGAATTCCTCTGAGACTAGTGAAGTACAGTACTATTCTGTTCTTGTTGTCTTCTGTTTCAAGAAATCTTGGTTTCTCTTGATCTCCCAAAGTCTGAGAACTTAGTGAACTCGAAGAAACAGAGTCTGCTAAGGTCGATTGATTTGAGTGGCTGCTAATGTTTGTGTTTGTGTGGCCATTGCTACTGTTTTTGCGTAGTTTTCTAGAAGACAATGCTCTTTTGTAAGATGAGATAATGTTAGGATCTAAGTCAGAGAGAAACGATTCTTCAGACATATGCTTCCACAGAGGTTGCTTAGGTTTAAAAGGCAATGAACTCCAATCTTCCTCATCTCCCATTTCCAATATTTCGCAAGACTCGTCCAACTTTAACGCAGACCCATTAACAACAACGTCTCGATTCACAATGGGTTTAGAAAAAGAAACCGACTTTACATCGGAACCACGCTTACCGGTATCGAATTCGTCGTCGAGACCGTTCATGAGCTCCCAAGTGTTAATCACAGAGTCAGGTGACAACGAGTCAGGTGCCTCCTCTGTTTTAGACGTCTTTGTATTATTACTCTTCCCTAAAATGGAGATATGAGGCAATGTACCGTCTGAAGCGCCGTCTAGAAGAAGAGAACCGTAAGTGGAAGATGTAAGAGAAACGAAGTGGTGCGTGTCACCTTTTTTAGCCGGCGGATGATGAATCGACGGCATTGGGAATGAGAAAGCTTGTTGGACTTTCGTAGATGGGAACTGGGAGCTGAATTTCGTCTCCGGAGATGAATTTAAAGCCGAGGTTGAAGAATTACAGGAAGGAACAGAAGATGCAGGTTTAGAAACAGAGGAACCCATAACTTAGAAGAAGCAAAGAGAGGAAGAACAAAAGTAGTTACAAGACTTCTGAGTTTCTTGTACTCTTTCTTTTTGTCGGAGAATATAAAAGAGGAAGCTAGAGAGAGAGAGAGAGAGAGAGAGAGAAAATAGGTGGAAAGGAGTTGTCTAGGTCTGTTAGAGGTGGAGGATGGTGAAAATTCACTAAAGAAGACGATAGTGATGTTGATTCGACGATATCGAATTTTGATTAGATTTTAGATTAAGGAAAGTATCTATTTGATCCTAATATTTAGAGCTAAAATCCAGATAATACTAAATAATTACTAAATCCAAATGTAAATTTGTCAAAGATCCTTAAATATTGCAAAACTTCTAAATTCAAACTAGCCATAAATTTAGGAAAAAATAACAAAGCAAAATAATATTTTAGCTCAGACTCTAAATTCGATTACAAAACTATTTGGAATTGAATTCCGTTTTTAGTGACTTAATATATAGTTATCCAATGTAAGAAAACCAGATCTCATTGTAGCACATACAAAGTAAAAGTTGGAAATATTAAGTTTAGAATTGTCAGAAATTGAGCTGTGCATTGATGGTTTCTCTTATATGAGAATTATAAACACAAAACTGAAATGCACAAGGAACACTCATTGACGATTCCTTTGGTACTTTGCCTTTTATAAAGTGAATAAAAATAGATTCTTAAAGTAAAAAAATAAAGATGAAATATTAAGATGGGCTAAAGAAGATAATTGATTTCTTTTATGTTCATAAAAAAAAAGAAAAGCTTGATAACTTGTCCCTAAAGAAAGACACTCAACCCGCTAAATTTGTTTAGAATATATTGAGTTCTCACTTTTACTCCACAAAAAAATTTAAAAAAAAAAATCTTTACTTATTTTTACTTCCAGACAAATAGGAAAAAAATTCTGACACAACACATTGTACAACAGTTCAGAGTTGTCTACACAATCATATCACTTGAAGCTACGAATAGCATCTCCAGAGATTATCTGCAAATATATATTTCTCTTGTAAATCTTTGATCATAACTCATCAAAGTAAGAATAAATTCGAAATTCACATATCACTAATCGCACTTTGGAAGAAGCCATAGCACAAGAATCAATTAAAGACACATTATTCTTTGAAATCAACTGAAACACACATACAAAATCGAATTAATTCCACATTATATCGAGCAAACAGTGACCATTTTATGTATATATCTCCTTTATAAACCCAAACTCTACAATTTTTTTGGGTTTTAAGATGATTCTCACCGGAAAAAATGGAGCTGAAAATCGAGGAGGAGGAAAAGGTTGAAAATTGTATAACCGATCAATCGACATGTAAATAACCGATTTCTCGGTTTCTGAGAGAACCAGCGATCTCATCAGCGATGGATAAACAAGTGAATATCCAGCCACTCAGAGCAAACCACACCGTTTTCGTCAAAAGCATCGCCATTTCTAAAGGCATCGCCATTATTTCTCGTTCTCTCAGATTTGTAAGCTCAATTCAGTTTGAGTGAAGAGAAACCAACCATTGGAAGAGCCAGTTGGTTGGAAGCTTTACGGTGAAGGAGGAAAATTTATGAAAATAATATTTAGCACGTGTGACACGTGGAAGATCTATCAAGCAATAATGTATCGCCACGTGGTTAGCCTTTTCACCAGCCGGGTCTCTTTCTAGCCAGTTAGGAGAGCGTTAGGCGACACGTCACTCTTCGACCAATAATTTCGACCTTCAAAGTGAAGATGAGACTGTATTTTTTATTTATTAATAATCAAATAATTACTCTAGTAGTTTGGAAAATCGAGGTAATAATTCTGGTTTCAGTGGTTCCATCCTCTCATTACAAAGTTGATAGATTTAATTTTTTTTAAAAAGATTCAAAAATTAATATGTAACCAATTCACAAGAATAAGATTTTATTCTTCCCACATTTTTTATATTATGCAAATTTTGATGGTTCCAAAAATTAGTTTCATTTACAAGCTATAGCTACGATTACTCCAACGAACCAATTATTCCTGTATAGTTGGACATATTTTGTTTTCTTTTGTCATTGAACATTTGAAAACTGATAATTATATCTAAACTTTTATTATTTTTCCTAACTTTAGTTTAATAGTTCACAAAACAACAGAAAGATTGCAATAAAATAGGAGAAAACAGATGGCACAATGAATATTACTCATGTGATATGGTACCCAATAATTGAAGATACTATAATCATTACAGGTAATAAGATCTTTTTTGATACTTGCATTTCTCAATAAATTGTAAAAAAAGTGATGGTCCAATTAGGTCGGCTTATAGGATCATAGTGGCTCGGAAGGCAATGGCTCATTATCCTTCCACCGTCAAGAGCAGGAGGTGTACGCTGCTCTGTGAAACCAGCCTCACGCAGTCTCCCCCGCTCTAAGAAACATATGACCCAAGCCTTCGCTTAAGCCCCATGTCTCAACTCCCAACTTGGTATAAAGGATTGATTTTTCCACTGAATGTTGGTATATAAAGTTTCTCGTTGAAAGCTTCAGATAGATGCTTGAGGGTATGACAGGAAATACTTTTATAATTCTGATAATCTCAATATCGAAATTAACGGTTCTTAAGCTAGTGACACTAGCTCTCAGGTTTTATAGAATCAATACTGGTTTTCAAAAGCTCCAATCTTTGCAATAGTTTTTGTACTTTCCTAAAGGAAACGCAAATTTAACAAAAGAAAAAAATCCACAACAGTACTGTCTGCAAATTTCTTTTGCTTACTTCACTCTGATATTGTCCTTGTTCTCTTTTAGAGTTGCTGTTGTCTTTTGGAGATCAAGCTGGTTTTGAGTCATTGTTAGTCTCTCGTCACTTTAGTCAAAGGAGAAAAAACAACCAATAAAACAAGTTAGGTAAAAGATGACAAAAGAATTAGCTTTAGTACGAATCAGATTCTGGTGTTGGAAAAGGGTTTTGCTACTTACCATTATCTGAGTTGTTGGAAGTTTCAGAATCAGACGTTGAATACGATGGCTCTCCTTGGTCTTGGATTGTTATAATGTCTTGTTCCTGAATCTGATGATTTTGTTGCGGTATTACTCCTTGCAGCCCATTGATTCTTCCTCCATTTAGTATCCTGTTGATGTTTTCCCAAACTTGCTGCCCGTTGATGTGTCTTCTGTAATATATCCTGGTTATTCTTTCTCCATTTTGTTGCCTGGTTTTTGTCCCGCAGACGTTTCCTCCATTTTGCAGTCCGTTGTTGCTTCCTCCATTTAGCAGCCCATTGGTCCTTCCTCCAATTTGTATCCCGTTGATTCTTTCTCCATTTAGCAGCCCGTTGGTGCTTCCTCCAATTTGCAGCTTATTGTTGCTTCCTCCATTTAGTATCCGTTTGCTACTTTCTCCATTTTGCAGCCCGTTGTTGCTTCCTCCATTTAGCAGCTTATTGTTGCTACTTTCTCTATTTTGCAGCCTGTTGAATAGTTCTGTGAAATGTATTCTGTTGTTGCTTCCTCCAACTTGTTGTGTTTGCAGGTCTCTTTGGCTGTTATCTCTTATATGGTCTCTAATCTGAGATGTAGAAGGGTCTTGTGCCGTAGTAGATGCCTGTGCAACGGTTAGGTTTCGAGGGTCTTGTGCCGTAGTAGCTGCCTGTGCAACGGTTGGGTTTTGAGAATCTATGGGGAAAGAAAAATAGAATGATTCATACAATTGCTTAAGTAGATTAGTTTAAAAGAAGAAGAGAAATAAAGAGAGAAAAATTCAGTCTTGATTGTCTTCTTTACATGCAAAATCATGAGGTGTAGACAATTGATTATGATGTTGAGGTTGTTGATCACTAGAAGTCCCCAACTGATTTACTAGAAAACAGAGAAACCAAAGGAAGTTTAAAAGTGAAAGAAATAGATGTTTCAGCACCAGGGCTACTTAGTGTTCAAGCAAATTGTTGAAGGTCCTTATTTGACTCGAGATCTCACATTTTAAGTTGTACCCTCTGAATAATTCTGGATTATCTCTTTCAAGCTCCTCCCAAACTAATATAACAAACAAAAATTCAAGATTTGATAATGAGTTACATAGTCTAATTCACATAGAAACAGAGTTTAATTTCTAATATTTCTCTTATTCTCTTTCAGGTACCTTGTCGTAGCTGTTGCCTAAGGAGATCAAGCTGGTTTTGAGTCATTGATTGTGTCCCATAACCTTAGTGACAGGAGAAAAACAACCAATGAAACAAGTTAGATTAAATATGATCATTAGGAATCTGCAACTGATTTACTACAAAACAGAGAAACCAAAAGAAGTTTTGGAAGTCAAAAAGTGAAAGAAATAGACTTTTCCAACACAATTTTTGTCCCAAAGTTCTTATCTTTTGATTTTACCTATTGGACCGTTTGTTTCAGACAATGACAAGCTTTGAGGACTCACCTCTGACCTATCAGCTACACAATGCAAGAGATATCACTTAAACAGAACTATTAATCCTAAAAATAATGCACTTTAGAGACATCATTAGAGAATCTTACTAGGTGTATTAGCTAAATTCTGCAAGAGACGAGTTCGTAATTCAAGATCTTGACAAAGAATATTCACAATTTCAGCTGCACGAAGACCCAAAAAACCCGAATCTTTCATAAAAGTTGATCTGTAATTAATCCATAAGAAGAGTATGGTTCTTGTGTTACACGTACGTGGCGGATTAGTAAGATCAAGATGTACATGGTCGTGCATCAGAGCTACTTGCTCAGCAAGCAAACTGTTGCAGATCTTCTTTTGACGCCACTTCTCACATCTCCAATGGTACGCCTTGAAAAAAACTGGATTCTCTTTTTCAAGCTGCTCCCAAACTAATATAACAAACAAAGATTCAGGATTTAATAAAGAGTCACATAGTCTAATTCACATGGAAACAGATTTTAATTACTAATATGTACTTGTTTTGGTGATATAAGGATCAATCTGGTGTGTGTCCTGCAGATATGCCATTGTTTCTTCCAAACTCATGTTCTTTTGATTACATCTCTCGACTTGGTCCTTTATCTGAAATAGAACAAAAACAATCGCCCCAAATGAAACAGAGAATCATGGAGTCAATTCAAGTTTTGTGTAGAAAGAATCATTACCTTGTTTATGACGTCTGAAGCATCACGACGACAGTTGCAGGGAAGATCGTGACCACACGATTGGCTCATAACTCTAAAGGGAACTTGAGAAAATAAAGATTGAAGATTCTTTCTTGTTGATCTTTCGTTTTCGTGGGAATGAGTCTGAGAAAATTCAGAAGCTTGGATTATTCACGCTACTTCGCTTCATATATCATCATCATCTTCGGTGCTTCAGAGAAAAGTTTTCGTCTTCCGATATGGGACAAAAAGCTAACAGTAATTGTAACTAATATTCTCTTGGAAATTAGATTCTGGAACTTGTGCGTATCAGAAGCCAGAAGTTTCGACCGATTATAATCTTGGGTTCTCTTTATGTACTGATCATTGTGGCTGGATCGAGTAAGTTTAGAAGCCGATTCTGCAACATGAGAAGTAGTACAAACAGTTTCGAAAGTTTTTCTTCCTAATTAAGGGGATTAATTTTCCAATGAGTGTTGGTATATTAAGTTTCTCGTTAAAGCTTCAGATAAATTATAGAGCCTATGAAAGGAAATACTTATATAATTCTGATAATCACAATATCAAATTTTACTAGCTTTCAGTTTTGAGTAGAATCAATACTAGTCCTCAAAAAACCTTCAATCTTTGCAATAGTTTCTGTATCATCTTGTTGGTGAAAAGGAAAAGCATATCTAATGGATAGAAGTAGATTAACAAAAGAGTCAATCCACTACAGAGTACTGATTGCAAATTTTATTTTGTTTACTTCACTCTGATATTGTTCTTATTCTCTTTCAAGGACCTTGTCGTCGTTGTTGCCTTAGGAGATCAAGCTGCTGGTTTTGAGTCATCTTCTTTACATGCAAAATCATGAGGTGTAGAGCATTGATTATGATGTTGAGGTTGCTGATCATTAGGAATCTGCAACTGGTTTACTACAAAACAGAGAAACCACAAGAAGTTTTGGAAGTAAAAAAGTGAAAGAAATAGATATCATTTAAACAAAGCTTTAGTCTCAAATCTTTGATCTTTTACTTTACCTCTTGGACCATTTGTATCAGGCAATACCAAGGTTGAAGTACTCACCTTTGACCTAACAACTACGTAATACAAGGGAAAAAAACAACCAATGAAACAAGTTAGATCAAAGATAAGCTATAGTACAAACCCTTTTCGTAGTATTGGAAAAGGGTTTTGCTACTTACAACATTCAACTCGTTGCTGGTTTCTTCATTTTGCTGTCCGTTGATGCTTCCTCTGTAATGTTTCCTGTTGGTGTATTAGCTGCAGAAGCGAGAACATCATTCTGCAGGAAACGAGTTCCTGCAGGATCTTGACGAAGAAATTCATTGATTGCAGCTGAAGACAAAAAACAAAGTTCAAGTTAATTAGTAAGATCGATGAGTAATTAATCCATAAGAAGAGTGTGAGCCTTGTGTTATACGCACGTGGTAGATTAGTAAGATCAACTTGTTCATGCTCCTGCATCAGAGCTGCTTGCGGTGCAAGCAACCTGTTGAAGGTCTGAACGCTTAAGTTGTACACCTTGAAAAAATCTGGATTCTTTCTTTCAAGATCCTCCCAAACTAATATAACAAACAGAGAATCAAAACTTGATAATGAATCGAATAATTAGATTCACATGGAAACAGAGGTTAATGTCTAATATGAACCTGTTTTGGTGATTTGAGGATCAATCTGTTGAGTGATCTGCAGACATTTCATTGTTTCTTCCATACTCATGTACACTTGAATACATTTGTTGATATGATTTTTAACCTGAAACAGAACAACAACAATCGAACGAACGAGATCAAACAGAGTAAACAATAAGCTTTCAGAGAATCATTAAATTTGTGTAGAAAGAATCATTACGTTGACTATGGTCTCTGTCTCTGAAGTATCACGACGACAATATCAGGGAAGATTGTGACAATGATCATACAAATAGAAAAGTAGATTAGTTCTCAGTATAGAGAGAAAGATTAAGTCTTGAGTCTCTTCTTTACCTATTGGATAATTTGAATCAGGCAATGGTAAGCTTTGAGGACTCACATCAGACCTATGATGTTGTGGGACATAATGTTCTTCAGATTGTTGATCATTAGGAAACTGCAATTGATCTAATACAAAACAGAGAAATCAAAGGAAGTTTTGGGAGTTAAAAAGTGAAAGAAATAGAACTTTCCAACATAACTTCAGTCCCAAATTTGTATTCTTGTGACGTTACCTATTGGATGGTTTAAATCAAGTTCAGGCAATGGCAAGCTTTGAGGACTCACATCAGACCTATGAGCTACGCAATGTAAGAGATATCAAATAAAACAGACTTAATAATCCAAAAAGTATTCTACTTCACAGACATCATTACAGAATCTTACAAGGTGTATTAGCTAGATGATTCAGCAGGAGACGAGTTTGTAATTCAGGATCTTGACGAAGTAAATTCTCAATTGTAGCTGCAGGAAGACAAAAAAATAAAACTGAATCTTTCACAAAATTGATCTGTAATTAATCCATAAGAAGAGTATGTTCCTTGTGTTATACGTAAGTGGTGGATTAGTAATATAACAATCAAAGATTCAAGATTTGATAAAAAGAGTCACATAATCTATACGTACTTGTTGTATCAATCTGGTGTGTATCCTGAAAATATGCCATTGTTTCTTCCAAACTCATGTTCTTTTGAATACATCTCTCGATTTGGTCCTTTATCTGAAATAGAACAACAACATTCGCCAAAATGAAACAGAGAATCATGGAATCATTCAATTTTTGTGTAGAAAGAATCATTACCTTGTTTATGGCGTCTGAAGCATCACGACGACAGTTGCAGGGAAGATTGTGACCACAAGATTGGCTCATAACTATTAACGGAACTTGACAAAATGAAAGATTGAAGATTCTTTCTTGTTGATCTTTCGTTTTCGTCGGAATGAGAAAGTTGAGAAAATTCAGAATCTTCACGCTACTTCTGAATCATCATCTGGTGCTTCTTCTGAATCCTCATCTGGTGCTTCTTCTGAATCATCATCTGGTGCTTCTTCTGAATCGAGTGTAGGTGAAGTTAATGATGAGTTTCGAAGAATGATTTGACTTATGAAACTCTGCGTAAATTACAGAATCTCCAATTTTAGAAAGGTCGCACAAAATATTCTTTTTTATTTCTTTATCTTTGTCGGTTAAACGATGATTTACTGTTCAGTAAAAAAACGGTTAACCGTTAAGAAATAACAATTCTAGGTTTAGGAGATAAAAGACCAAATTTTACTTTTACATTGATTTTGACCATGTCAATAAAGATATTAAGAATTTTTATTTTTGCATTCAGATACTTTAATAAAAATTACAAAATCAGTTCATGAAACTAAAAAAAATAATTTTTTTCTTTGGTTTTATTATATATAGAGATTTTTAATTTTTAACGCCATAAAACATCCTTAAATTAATATTAATTAACTTTTTTAGATTTTTGTAGAAATGAAGAAATTATATTAGATTATAAGAGATTTAAAAATCTAAAGTTATTTTTAAAAACTAATAAAAATAATCTTTCCGTTTTCTAACCAAAATTAGAAAATTTTGCAAAAAAAAAAATCCTAAAATACTCTAAAATTTTAAAGAAAATTTACATATTAAATGTACTGGTTCTCAAAAGCTCCAATCTATAGAACCAAAAAAAAAAACTCCAATTTCTGCAATAGTTTTTGTATCTTCAAAAAAAACTCCACTACTGTTTACAAATTTCTTTTGTTTAGTTCACTCTAATATCTCTTTCAAGGACCTGGTCGTTGTTGTTGCCTTAGGAGATCAAGCTGCTGGTCAATTCTTCCTCCGATTTGCAGTTCGCTGTTGCTTCCTCCATATTGTAGTGTTTGCAGTCTTGAGTATTGATTATGATGTTGAGGTTGTTGATCATTTGGAATCTGCAACTGGTTTACTACAAAACAGAGAAACCAAAGGAAGTTTTGCAAGTCAAAAAGTGAAAGGAATCGATCATGCAATTCCACGCTTGGAGGACTCATCTATGAGCTATCAGCTACGCAATGCAGAGATATCAAATAAAGCAGAACTAATATCCAAAACGTATTGTACTCTAGAGCATTACTAGAGAATCCTGTGTAAGCTACTTACCACTATCTAAACTGTTGGAAGCTTCAGATTCAAGTATTGGATACAGTGGCTCTCCTTGTGCGTGGACAATCTTAGAGTCATGAAAAAGATGATGGTTTAGTGGTATTACTCCTTGCAGTCCATTAATGCTTCCTCCATTTAGAAGCCTGTTGGTGCTTCCTCCATTTTGCAGTCTGTTGTTGGTTACTCCATAATGTAGCCGGTTGATGTTTTCTGCATTTTGCAGTCCATTGATTCTTCCTCCACTTAGCAGCCCGTTGCTGATTCCTTCATGTTCTAGTGTCTGCAGTTGTGGTAGGTACTGCATTTCTAGTACTGTACTGTCCATACTTAGGCTGTTATATCTTGTATGGTCTCTAATCTGAGATGTAGAAGGGTCTTGTGCCGTAGTAGCCGCTTGTGCAAAGCTTGGAACTCGAGAATCTATGGGGAAAGAAAAAGAGAATGATTCATACAATTGCTTAAGTAGATTACTTCATAAAATAGAAGAGAAATAAAGAGAGAAATATTCAGTCTAGAGTCCCTTCTTTACATGCTAGATCATGAGATGTAGACCATTGATTATGACTTTGAGGTTGTTGATCATTTGGAATCTGCAACTGGTTTACTACAAAACAGAGAAACCAAAGTAAGTTTTGGAAGTCAAAAAGTGAAAGAAATTGAAATTTCGAACACAACTTTAGTCCCAAAACTCTATCTTTAACTTGTATCAGGCAATGGCAAGCTTTGAGGATTCACCTCTGACCTATCAGCTACGCAATGCAAAATATATCATTTAAACAGAACTAATAATCCAAAAGCTAAATTAGCTAGAGTCAAGAGATGACAGTACTTTAGAGACATCATTAGAGAATCTTACAAGGTCTATTAGCTAGATTCTGCAGTCCGTCGTTGCTTCCTCCATTTAGCAGCCCATTGGTCATTCCTCCAATTTGTATCCCATTGATTTTTTCTCTATTTAGCATACCATTGGTGCTTCCTCCATTTAGTATCCCGTTGCTACTTTCTCCATTTTGCAGCCTGTTGAATAGTTCTCTGGAATGTATCCTGTTGTTGCTTCCTCCAAGTTGTAGTGTTTGCAGCTCTCTGAGGCTATTATCTCTTATATGGCCTCTAATCTGAGATGTAGAAGGGTCTTGTGCCGTAGTAGCTGCCTGTGCAACGGTTGGAACTCGAGAATCTATGGGGAAAGAAAAAGAGAATGATTCATACAATTGCTTAAGTAAATAAGTTTAAAAGAAGAAGAGACGTAAAGAGAGAAAGATTCAGTCTTAAGTTTCTTCTTTACATGCAAAATCATGATGTGTAGAGCATTGATAATGATGTTGAGGATGTTGATCATTAGGAATCTGCAACTGGTTTACTACAAAACAGAGAAACCAAAAAAAGTTTGGGAAGTCAAAAAGTGAAAGAAATCGAACTTTCCAATACAACTTTAGTCCCAAATTTCTTATCTTTTGACTTTACCTCTTGGACCGTTTGTATAAGGCAATGACAAGCTTTGAGGACTCACCTCTGACCTATGAGCTATGCAATGCAAGATATATCATTTAAACAGAAGTAATATTCCAAAAGCTAGATTCAAGAGATAACAGCTCTTTAGAGGCATCATTAGGGAATCTTACAAGGTTTATGGTTCATGAGTGCACGATAATATAATCCGGGATCTTGACCAAGTATTTTCGCGATTGCAGCTGCAAGAAAACAAAACGAAAAACGAATCTTTCATTAAATTGATCTGAAATTAATCCATAAGAAGAGTATGGTCCTTGTGGTATACACGTACGAGTTGGATTAGTAAGATCAAATAGTCCATGTTCGAGCATCAGAGTTGCTTGCTGTTCAAGTAAACTGTTGAAGATCTTTATTTGACGCAAGGTCTCACATCTTAAGAAGTACGCCTTGAAAAAATCTGGATTATCTCTTACAAGCTTCTTCCAAACTAATATAACAAACAAAGAATCAAAACTTGATAATTGAATCGCATAATCAGATTTCACATGGAAACAGAGTTTAATGTCTAATATGTACCTGTTTTGGTAATTGGAGGATGAATCTGGTGTGTGTTCTTCAGATATGTCATCGTTTCTTCAAGACTCATGTACTTTTGAAGACATCTCTCGATTTGGTTTTTCACCCGAAACTCAACAATCTGAAACGGAACAAAACAACAATCGCCAAAGATGAAACAGAGAATCATGGAGTCATTCAATTTTCGTGTAGGAAGAATCATTACGTTGATTATGGTATCTATCTCTGAAGCATTACGATGACAAATGCAGGGAAGATGGTGACCACAAGATTTCCTCATAACTACGAATGGAACTTGACAAAATAAAGATTGAAGAACAATCAGAATCTTGAATTATCCACTTTACTTCGCTTCATATATCAATCGAGTGTAGCTGAAGTTGATGATTAAGAATAATTCGAGTTTTTTTTTTCTTCTGAAGAGTGTTCTTAGAACTTGAAGAAGAAGTGAAACGAGTTTTGGTTTTGGACTCCAACCAATCAAGATATTCTTTTTATTTCTTTATTTTTTATCGTTCAAGGATAACCGTTAACCGTTAAGCAAATAACAATTCTAGGTTTAAGACCATCTCCAATTGTTCTCTAAAACTAAAAAAAGGTTTACTCAAATGATTTACTCTATCTTTTATTCTAAATAAATTTATTTATTTATAAGATGTCTCTCTACTTTTCAAATCTACATATTACCCATTTATATTAAATTGTTAATAACAAGATTAGTAAAATCATAATTAATTTAAATAAAATTTTATTACATCACATAAATTTTAAATTTTAAAATAATATGTATATTTTGTAAAATAATAAAAAAATTTGTATTATGTATATTTTTGATCATATAGTTTTGTTTATATATAAAATAATAAAACACTATAAATTAAAGGACCATTTTGTAAACAAAAAGTTATACTCTAAAAAAATAGAGGAAGAAATAGAGTCCTCCAAATTTGGAGGAAAAACATTATTCAATCAAAATTACACAAAATCAGTTCAGAAAATAAATGTTTAAATTTTATCTTCGTTTATATAAAATAAAATTTTATATGTTAAAAAAAATTATATTTAAATTCAATAAGACCCGTAAATTAAAATTAACTAGCTTTTCTAAATTTTTGTAAAACTACCAAACATTAAAATAAAAAAATTAGATTAGAAATAAAAAAAAGAAAAGAAAAAAAGTCTAAAACTGTTTCTAGTTAAGGTTACTAATTAAAGATAGAAGTAAATTAACAAAAGAATAAATCCACTACTGTTTGCAAATTTCTTTTCTTTACTTCACTTTCATATGGCTCTTTCAGAGACCTCGTGGTTGCTGTTGCCTTTGGAGATCAAGCTGATTTTATGACATTGTTAGTGTCATCACCTTCGTAAAAGGAGAAAAACAACCAATAAACAAGTTAGATAATAGATGACAAACAAATTAGCTATAGTACGAACCAGATTCACAGTATTGGAAAAGGGTTTTGCTACTTACAACTAACAGGATTGTGGGAAGCTTCAGATTGTGGGATTCGATACAATGGCTCTCCTTGCATCCCATTGGTGCTTCCTCCATTTTGCAGTGCGTTAATGCTTCCTGGTGTTTGGATTGTCACAGGGACTTGTTCCTGAAAATGATGCTGCTCTTGCAGTATTACTCCATGAAGCCCATTGATACTTCCTTCATATTGTAGCATGTTGTTGCTTTCTGCATTTTGTATTCCGTTGATGCTTACTTCATAATGTAGCCCGTAAGTGATTTCTCTATTTTGAAGCCCGTTGCTGCATTCTCCATACTCGTAAGTGTTTCTTCCACTTTGCAATCCATTGCTGCTTTCTCCGTACTCGTAAATGTTTCTTCCAATTTGCTGCCCATTGCTGTATTCTCCATATTCTAGTGACTGAAATTGTGGTAGGTACTGCATTTCTTCTACTGTATTCCTTATATGGTTTCTACTCTGAGATGTAGAAGGGTCTTGTGCCGTAGTAGCCGCTTGTGCAAAGCTTGGAACTCCAAAATCTATTGGGAAAGAACAAGAAAATGATTCATACATATGCTTAAGTAGATTAGGTTATTAAAAAGAAGAGAAAGATTCAGTCTTTTCTTGACAAATAAGATTATTGGTTAGGACCTGATGCTCCAATGCTTGGACCTCCAACATTATTATCTATGGGGAAACAAAAGGAGTCATTCACAAATGGTTAGGCCGAAGTGTTAAAACAATGAGACATAAAGTGAGAAAGATTGATTCTCTTCCTTACATGCAAAACCATTAGGCATAGATAATTGATTATGATGTTGAGGTTGTTGATCATTACGAATCTGCAACTGATTTGCTACAAAACAAAGAAACCAAAAGAAGTTTTGGGAGTCAAAAAGTGAAAGAAATAATCCAAAAATTATTCTACTTAAGAGACATCATTAGAGAATCTTACAAGGTGTATTATCTAGATTCTGCAAGAGACGAGTTTGTAATTCAGGATATTGACGAAGAAAATCCATGATTGCAGCTGCATGAAGAAGAAAAACAAAGTTTAAGTTAATTAGTAAGATCGATGAGTAATTAATCCATAAGAATGAGAGTGGTCCTTGTGTTATACGAACGTGGTGGATTAGTAAGATCAAAAAGTCCATGCTCGATCATCAGAGATGCTTGTTGTTCAAGCAAACTGTTGAAGGTCCTGATTTGACTCAAGGTCTCGCATCTTAAGTAATACGCCTTGAAAAAATTCTCTCTTTTAAGATACTCCCAAACTAATATAACAATCAAAGATTCAAGATTTAACAATGAATCACGTATAGGCAAAAACTAAAAACTGTAGAAATTATCATTCATGTTTTTTAGAAGAACTAAAACCTACACACACAAAAAAAAACTAAAAACCAAAAATCAGAATTTAAATAACCACTCGTGGCCATAAATAAATTCACACAAGGAAATAGATTATGTTAAGATAGATGTACTTGTTTTGGTGATATAAGGATCAATCTGGTGTGTGTCCTGCAGATGTGCCATCGTTTCTTCTAAACTCATGTACTTTTGAATACATCCCTCGATATGGTTTTTAACCTGAAACAGAATCAAAACAATCGACAAAGTAGGTAAACAATAAGCTTTCAGATAATCATAGTCATTAATTTGTGTAAAATTGAAGAATCATTACTTTGTCTGTAAACTCAGAAGTATCACGCCGACAGTAGCAGGGAAGATGGTAACGACAGACTTTACTCATAACTTTGAAGGAATTTGACAAAATAAAGTATTTGTATTTGGTCAAGTAGTTAATTACTGTTTTTCTTCTCACGGGAAAGAGTCACCTTTAACTCACGTGATATTGTTTGGGATTTAGGGCTTGGATTTATGGATTGAATTTTGTTAATCCAATTGTTAAATAAATGGGTCTATATATATAATTTTCTTTTTCAAAAATTAAAAAGATATTTTCACATCAAATATACGAAACTATCTGAATCTGTAAAATATAGATTCCCCAAATCTCATAAGTCAATCCAGCCAATACAGATAGATTCTACAAAAAATTCTTTTTATTTATTCATTAAAAAAAATGATTTACTGTTTTCAATTTTTTAAAACCGAAAAACGTGATTTACTGTTAAGTAAATAAGTAAAATAAATTTGTTAACCGTTCAGAAAAACTATTAAAGGTTTACGACATAAAAGATTTTAATGGACTTGATTATATAGGAATTTAATAGATTTTGATGGATTCTATGATATTTGGATATGGATTTCTTTGAATTTAATAGATTTACACAAGTTTAGTCATAGATTTTTACACAACTTTAGTCCCAAGTTTCTATTCTTGTGACTTTACCTATCTGATGATTTAAATCAGGCAATGGCAAGCTTTGAGGACTCACCTCTGACCTATGAGCTACGACAATGCAAGAGATATCAAATAAAACAGACTTAATAATCCAAAAAGTATTCTACTTCAGAGGCATGCATCAGTAGAGAACTTTACAAGGTGGATTAGCTTGTCTCCCCATGAGACGAGTTTGTAATTTCAGGATTTTGACTAAGAAAATTGGCGATTGCAGCTGTTCGAAGACAAAAAGAAAAAACGAAACTTTCATAAAATTGATCTGTAATTAAATCCACAAGAAGAGTGTGGTTCTTGTGTTATACGTACGAGGTAGATTAGTAAGATCAAATAGTCCATGCTCGAGCATCGGAGTTGCTTGCTGTTCAAGCAACCTGTTGAAGGTCCTTATTTGACGTAAGGTCTCACATCTCAAATGGTATGCCTCGAAAAAATCTGGATTATCTCTTTCAAGATGCTCCCAGACTAATATAACAATCAAAGATTCCAGATTTGATAAAGAGTCACATAATCTAATTCACATAGAAACAGAGCTCAATTTCTAATATGTAACTATTCTGGTGATTTGAGGATTAATCTGGTGTGTGTCCTCCAGATATGCCATTGTATCTTCCAAACTCATGTTCTTTTGAAGACATCTCTCGATTTGGTTTTTAACCGGAAACAGAACAACAACACTCAATCAATCATTGAATTTGTGTAGAAAGAATCATTTACATTGACTATGGTCTCTAAAGCATTACGACGCAGTTACAGGGAAGATGGTGATGACAAGATTGACTCGAAACTATAAACGGAACTCGACAAAATGAAGATTGAAGAACAATCAGAATCTTGAATTATGCACTCTACTTCGCTTCATATATCATCATCTTCTGGTGCTTCTTCTGAATCATGATTGCATATTATCGATCGACTGCAGCTGAAGTTGATGATTATTTTCGAAGAGTACATCGATATTTGTTCTGAAATGATTTTAAAACTAGAAGAAGTGAAACGATTTTTGGTTTTATCGTTTTATTCTTTTTATGTCTTTATTTTTGTCGTTCATTTACTATTAAGTGAGAAAACGGTTGAAGGAGAAAAAAAAAAGAAGTATCCATTGCCTCTTGTAGCCCTGGCATAATAACCGAATCAGAATTGGCTAAATAACTGAATGGTTCTAAAATTCGAAAACCGAAAAAATCGAAACCGAACCAAAAACTAAATAGTTATTCAAAAGAACCAAAATACAATTGTATATTTAAAAATAATTATTTATATAGAATTTAATTAATTTTAAATCTAAAATTTGTTAATTAATTTGAATCAAAATTACTAAAAAAACTAAAATATTCAATTTTTTATAATTAATTTATGAATTTTTAATAATTTTTTTATAAAATTAAATAGAAGTACCCAAACCAAAACTGATCCAAAACCGAACCAAGTTTTAATAGGTACCCATTGGTTACCAAATTTCAAAAACCAAAAAAATCAGAATCGGAACCGAACTGAATTTTTGTCAGTACTCATTGATTACCACTTTTCCGAAACTAAAAGAATCGATCCAAACCAAACCAAACCGAGAATAATCTCTTGTGGTTCAACATTATCTTCCGTTCTTTATGTAATTTCAAAACATAATCAATCAAGTGAAAAACAGGAAAAAGAAAAAGAAGTAAAAAAAAAGGTTAACGGTTAAGAAAATAACAATTCTAGACTTTTAGAGATAAAATACCAAAATTTACTTTTACTTGGACTTGGCAATTCTAAGAATCTTTATTTCAGTAATAACATTTTATAAAAGTTACAAAATCAACTGATTTTCTACAATCTTCTTGTCTTTTTTTTTCCGTCCTACAATCTTATTGAAGAAAAATTTCTCTATAATTTTTGCCTTCCTGTTATTTTCCACATATATTGATTCACCATGAGAAACAAAACTCGCATGGGAAGTAAAACCTAAGAAGAGTGTTAGAGTTGAAGCAAAACTCACAGACTAATGTCACAAAATAGATCCCTAGCTCCACTACTGGATCAGCATGGAGATTGGCACAAGGGGCAGAGTTTCTTATGAGACGTGTAGAACCATTTGTCTAAACACGCTTTGTGAAACTTGTACTTGCATGTCACGCAAGCCCGCCTTGGAAGGCTGTGATTCCCTGTGTGAATCACACTGTAACATATCGGGCAGTCTTCTACTCCTTCGAATTCCTTGTCTGAATTCCGCTTCCATATTCTTATCGCCTCAGCTAGTGCTCCGTTCTGCTTTCAATAACACATTACAAAGAAAAGAAAACATTCAACCAAAACGTGCACTCAATCAAGTAAACTATCTTGAAATGGGCTTCAGATGGAGAAAGCAAGATTAATCATATGTTTTCATGATTCTACCAGCATTTACTGCCTGATATTATTAGTCTACATGATGGAGCTCGATGTTCAAGGAGGATAACAAAGATCTACATGAGTTATAAAGGACATTACCTGATTACGAACAAACATTAGCATAGACATCAACCACTTTCTCTGTTTTGCATCGCTTATTCCAATACTTTTTGTGCAATTAACGTCAACAGGCTTGAGTGGATAGGAAACTGGAAGACGTATCACGAGATCCATTCCGGTTTCATCCTTTGTATACGTAGCAACTACTTCATTGGCCGATTTACTTATGCTGACTGAAAAGCTCTCATCATTAAAGTCTGCCTTCTTTATCTGCAGTTCACATAAACAATGAACAGAATATTTGAGAAGGCATTTTAGTGGATCTTCACTGCACCTCTCAAGAGATAAGAAAAGTATTTTCATTGCATTGCACATACCTGAGACAGTTCGTTCTTGATTAAAGAAGGGCTGCACCACGATCTAGTAAATGTTTCAATCAAAGATGACGCTGATCGATCACGCATTTCGCTAAACCATTCTCTGACATAAGCCGGAAGAACACGTAGCATCAGACCATATATCCCCCCAGCAAGCGAAGCAACTTTTCCAGTTTCAATAGGCCAAAGTGATTCAACCGTTGACAGGGACGACCCCGTCATAATCGCACAAGTGGCTGCAGATGCTACTACAGAGAGCTCAGACGGAATATTCCCATCTTTTTTCTTCAAGCTCTGTGTCATGTATAATTCTAGAGGGATGTGCTGAAAAAGACTATCTAATATCAACGGGTTTGCAGTTCGTTCTATATACTGCACTAGTCCCTCTCGTCCTTGTGTTAGTGAAGGTAAAGAGTTAACATGTGAGAGCAACAAAGACCATGCCAGGAACGTTTGCACCTGCCAATAGAAGAGACTATTACAGTGAATGACTTTCCCGAAGAAGGAAATAAACCAAAAAAAGCTTTTGAAAGTAAATTTTACCCTTTCTGGCGCAGTTAAATCCGTGTCAAGAAGTTCATAATCTAACTTCTCAATCATACAAGATACTTCATCTCTTAGCCGCAGCTTGTCTTCAGCTGGCAAACCAACATTGCTGGGGTCCTGATTACTGAGAGACTCATCATTCAGTGGTGCATTCCAATCAGCAACTATGGCCAGCCTGGAAATAGGTTCCGTAGATAAAACTGTGTATGCAGCAAGTTGCAATGACGGGATTGGATTGGAAGAGAACATTACTGCATACAAAGAGCTTATGGCTCCCTTGCTTAGACCCCAAAATTCTACTGCTCTGACAGCTCTATCTCTTGCACGTGGAGAAGAGTCCACTACAAGTTGACCCACCAACTCCCAGAACTGCAAATGATCAACTCGAAATGAAGCAACTATACATGCTGCCTCTGGGGAATATGAAGCAGCAATAGCCTCAGCAAGACTGGTGCAGAAGAAAAGACGCAGAACACCTTCAAGTATCCGATCTTTAGCTAGATCCCATGTTTCGTCCGCCAAGGAATTAAGATTGTCTTGACCTTCAACCGATTTATGTTTTACTAATGCGTTAAGCAGTGAAAATGCTGAGAGAGCATTCCGAGCATTGTCTATAGAAGGATCAGAACTAGGAACAATATGCCCAAGTCCCTCAAGAATATCAATCTCCTTCTCCATGGAAGAAACACCACTAATGAAGTCATTGACGTTCTCAGAACTTTCCTCCATCACAACTACTGCAGACTGAATCAGACGTTTTAAATTAGAAAAGACAAAATTCCAATCATCCTCGTTAAAATAGTTTCCACAGTAACTAACTGCGATAGCAATTAGTCTTGAGAGCAGAATTTGGGCAGCTGGAAGATGGGTAACTACACTTGATGCACCAGGATATTGATTTTGCTTCCGGAACAAGTCAAGCAGGAGTGTTCTTTCTTCATTGCTCACATGCCTCTGTAGTTCCTTGGCTTCTTCTGGCCTTTCGCTTACAGGATAACAAGAGATAACCAGCTGAAACCAATCCTGCATATCTGATAAAGACACCCAAAATAATAATCAGCTACGTATGTAAATCAAAAGATAAAGAACAAAACCTCAGTCTTAAATTTTTACCTCAAAACTGCCCATCTAATGCCAACTGTGACCATTTTTCAGGTAAGGACTCAACTATGTCAATGTTGTTTAATCTATAGATACTTGCTTGATATCTACCCCGAGCCTAATCCGTCAACTAAATCTAAGCATTGTTCGTAGAAGTTCAAAACGAGACACTAGCCATGACCAATATAAATAAATAAATAAATAAATTCGGGCTCACCTTCCCCATCTTGCCAGAGCAACAGAGGAGGAAACGACAAAGACCTCTCCAGCCAGCCTCTAAGCAAAACTTCCAGCGGCAGCAGAGTATCATTATCAGAAACACCAGATTTTATTTTGGTACGTAATGGTGAAATTATTATGTTCGTAATGAAAGGAATGATTCTCAAACACTTTTTGCTTGTCTCTTCCCCTATGAAGAGTTTATCTGTGAGTACTCTGAACGCAGACATGGCTTTTTCTTCTCTCCAAAGGTCCTCCTTGAACAATGTGTGAAGCAATAACACTAAAGCCCTCAAAAATGGTTCTACAATGTCCTCTATGTTACTATTAAAGTCAACCCACATGTTCCCTAAGCTCTCTTCTGCATCTTCTCCATGGACAAGAGCACCGTTGAGTAGAATGTCAAAAACGGAATTTAGTAAACCACCACTCGATGGTTTACTCTTACAAAATGAGACAAGCGTTGGCAAGAAAGAAGATTGAACATTACCCCCTGGCCACTCCCACGTACAGAGTATTTCTGCGCAAAGCCAGGCTTGAGAGGCATATCCCTTATCTTTATTGCCAACAAGAATTCGGTGAATTCCCATTTTCATTATAAGGGTGTTAATGAAAGCAACAAATCTTTGACTTTTGGATTTCCTCAATTCGCGCAAATGAGCAGCCAGAGCATGGGTATTTATGCTAGACAACGAGCTGGGGCTAACCCACATAGGCCAGACATCACTTTCAAACAGGAGCAGGCCACAAATATCTTCTTCATCACTTTGATCCAATGAGAGATATTCCAATAGCGCAGTCATCCTTGAAGCACACAATAATGTAAATTCACAAGGTTGCAGATCATCCTCATGTAGGAAAACTGACCTAAGGGAACGAACCAAAATGCTTGCTGAACTCTTCCGGACATCATAGTTTATGGATTTCCAAAACTGATTATCCATTTTAGAACAAACAGCATGAACAAAATCACACACAAGATTCCGATCCTTTCTCTTCTCTTCGGACTCATATAGCGTATTGTCCACTAGTGATGCCATTCTACTCTCCAAGTCAATGATAAAAATAGATGACAAAATAGTTGAAAGTAGAGTGGTGTCCTGATTCAGATCCTTTAAACTGAAGAAACTACCGTCAATAACTTCAACCGCAAACTTAGCAACCATAATCACATCTACAGAACTGCTCAAATTAAACTCTGTATCCTCAACTATGAGAGAGGAACATGTATCATTGACTGAAGATAATGGTGATTGTTTGATAAAAGTTAGCAAATTTTCCAGGACCCCTCTATATATCAAGGCCAACGTGCTTCTTGACACAAAAGAAATACTGCTGCTTTCAGTTGAACCACCAAGAACTGAACTGCATACACAAAAATACGGAACAAAAGTTGAGAACAAGCAACAAAAATATAAAGACTTTCCTGCGATATATCAATACGAATATTAGATCTGAGCATTAATTCCAATGATATGCAGGTGCTCTTTGTTTGATACTATTTATAGATATGTTGACTAACTTACCACAGGAACTGAGCAGAAGAGGTTGTAGCCGCTGAGGAGGAATGGACAAGACTTATAGCAGTTGATTCTATGAGTCTATGATGCCAATGCTCTGGCTGAGAGCCTGGTCTTTGATTCAACTCCTGCCCAGAACTTCTTTTTGTAATTTCATCCCTTGCCTTCTCTAAAAGCATTGTCATAGCAGCGAGGTTATTAAAGCTCTGATGTTGTTGATTAAATGCAAAAGAAATGACATCACTCCACTGTTGAATGAAACATTCATCATCAAGTAACGAGAGCAGGATGTCTTGTCTAGCCGCAGTTGAAAAGTCAAATCTATCCATACACCATGGAATAAAAAGTTCTTGAAAGACTCTAATAAACTTCCCTGGGCTCATATCCTCCCTCCCTTTGAAGGTGGAAGTCTCTATATCATCAATTAGTACTGGAACTATCTTTCTCGGTCCAAACACTGATACTGAAAATGACAAAAGTTTCAAACCATCTAACAATTCCTATATAGAGAAAGACAACCACATAAGTTAACCAAGTAAAATCATATATGATATATCATGACATAACAGGATAACAAAACATGGACAATAACTTACAGATGATCGTATCCACGGGAAAGCCTTGGACAGCAGCGGCCCCATAAATTGATCGAAGGGCCAGCTCTCGCTATTCAAAATTGAAGATTTCTCCAATAACAAGAGAAAATCAATCATTTTCCTCATGCTACCTGAAGCTATCTCTAAATTTCCCTGCTGAAGAATATCCAGAAAGCTATCTTGAACAGATTTACAGAAACAAGACAGCAAGTTCTGTTCGATTAAATTAATCCTTGAAAGAATTTCTACGATGCATCTTCCTAGTTCCTGCGGATAACTAATTGAACTACCCATGCTCAGAGTTTCAGCTGACTTCTTTCGAATAGGTGTAATGCTGCCCTTAGACAATTCAAAGAAGTCTGCCCACAGTATCTTCACAAGGACTTTATCAATTAGATTAACCTGGAGATTGTGAATGGAAGCAAGACCATCGCAATATCTTGAAGTATTATGTAACCCCCAGAGAAAACATTCAGTGGTTGCATGAAGAAGTGATAATTGATCCGCACTTGAAGAAGCACACGTACTCCCAGCCAATAAGTTTTTGAAAAAATTCACAAAGAAGTTATCAACTTCTACAGATTGTGTTGGCATAACTTCCAGGAACAATATCAGTGCAGGATAAGAAACCTGTGGGGATCCATAGCACCCATGCCTAAGAAACTGCCATAAATGATTCAGAACAGATTTGTGAACATTTACGTAGGCCCAACTCTGAGGAAATCTTCTAGAGAACAGCAAGAAAGCTTCCCACATTGATGAGTAGCAGGTTGGGTTATTTTCTCGAAACACACCGAGCAAAGCTGGTGCAAGACATCTGACTTCTCCTTCACCAAAGACCTCGGGAACATTTTTAATGAAACTGCTTAACAAGGAATAAGTCGCTGACCGGATACTAGGGCTTTCAGCTTTTAAAAATTTCAGAAAGCAATTATGAAAATTGAACAACTTCTCAGCTGAGGAGGTTCCTACTGCCCTAGCCTTTGATGCAAGTTTTGATTCAGCATTAATGTTTACAGATCCAGCTTTATCAGCTTCGCAGAGCAAAATATCTAGAAGTGTAGCCAACGCCACCAGAGATGACGTAATCATCTGAAAACAATGGAAAATAAGACATTGGAAAGGAAACCCAAAGAAGGAAAAAATTGCACTTTTACATGAAAAGTCACCCAGATGAAATACCTGCTGGTACATTTCTTCTAATTCATCTGAGGCAAGTGCTTTATCAGATAAATTTTGAGGTGCAAGTCTGAGATTTTCCTCCAGATAAGCAAAAATCTCAGCTGAACATAAATTCAAGGCATGCAATCTCTTTTCCTGGGAAGGGAATGCTGCCTGTTTAAACAATAGGAAGCTAAATGAAATCTGACAATTAATGATATAACAAAGATACCGCTGACTAGAACTAAAAGGTCACTGATCTACTAAATCGACGAGAGTGTTTATAATAGAAAGTGTGGCATCCAAAGATAAAGTAAAATACAACCTCCAGCAAGAAAAATAAATTACAAAACGAGGTGCCAACCTGCAGAGACGACTTTGCTGATTGAGAAACTTCAGAAACTAAATCAAACTGCGAAAACCACCAAGGCCCCATTATAGACTTTAGATGAGGTGCTAAATCTCTCCTGAGTTACATGTAAGAAACTAGAGATTAATGCAGAATACAATATCATAGGGGGGTAATATCGAAGTCTGGCATACATGCTAAGACAATATCAAGACCCATTTCCAATATGACAAGCTCAATATAGATAAGCTTCTATGGCACATAGCAACAAATGAATCTTTCCAACAAACTGTTTATGATTCCTTTGACATACATGTTAGGAGAACCTTAAAGCTAATTCTATCACCTGACATCCAAATATATGACACTAACAAAAAAGAAGTAAATAAGACACTGCATCAGAATGACGGCAAGAAATTGAGCATGCATTAGAAAAGTGAGAGTCAAAGTACGAACCCAGCACCAGTGACAACATTAGTCATGACATCATGCGTTGCTCGCCGAACATCTCTATTGTAGTCTAGTATCAACTTCTTGTACTCAAATGTCTGGACATGTATGAAAAAGATAGTCAATCAATAGTGGACCAACCATATGCACTGCAACATGATGACGAGACTGATCAACAGACTACAAAGCAAAGATTAATTTGAGCCATTTTCCATTAGCGTGAGTTATATTTCCAATCCTAATACTATAAGCATATCTACAACATCAGATTTAATGCAACTTCTAAAGCCAAGGGTGTCTTCCTTGTTAAAGAAAACATTGATCTAAAGGTCCACCCCTAATATGTTACCAAATAAACATACCCATTGTGGGATTATTGGCAACATTTCCTTCCCTTTCTTCTGCTTAAGCAGTTCTGACAGCGCAGCAAGAGCTTTAATCTGTAGAGACAAACAAATCAAAATCCAGAAACCTCAAAAGAACAGGCCTTGTATTCGATTAAATAACCAGGAAAGCAATTACCTTGGTTGTAGGGTCCTTCCTTGAGAGCTTTTGCAAGTGTTGAGACACCTCACTATCCAAATCCTACAATCCATCCACAAATATGAGAAATTGCCAACGCAGACAAGTAGGCAGAATTAAACAACCAAACCTACCAAGAAGGGAGCAGAGTCTTCACTTGACATAGAAGTTTCAAATCTAGAGCTACCAACATAGCCGCCAAAACCTACGGCGGCGACTGCAGAACCAGACGGTAACAGAGAAGCTGCCAAGCTGTTCAGAAAAGTTCAATTCAGCACCAAACCAACGAAGCATAGACTTGAAAAAGAAAACGATAGTTCAAATTCGTAAGAGAGTGAACACGAAAGAGAGAATTAAAGAAAAATTTTACCTACTGCTTGATGGACGAGCTTTGCTCCTTGCAGCATCTCCTTTGGGTCTGCCCATCTCCTTGTATTCTAGACAGAAAAGCGTCTACGTCTACGTCTCAGATAGAAAGAGAAATAGATGGGTCTGACGTCTGATCGGTCTAGCGAAGAGCAATTAGGTGGAAGTAAAGGTCGGAGAAAGACGGTGGCGGTACGGTCGTCGCCGTCGGAGGATGTAGCAAATAGCAAACAACTTAATATTGTAAACAATAGTTCTTCTCTCCTTAGATACTTTATTAATAAGAATCGGAAAGAAAAAGAAAAAAAGGAAAAAAAAAGCTTGACGGGTAGAGGGATGGGCCGATGAGTATTGGGTTCCTGAGTAAGGCCCAAGTATTTACGGCTCATCTAGAGAGAAAAAAAAAAAAAGATATTTAATTTGGAGAATTTTTTCACGACATTATAAACTACAAATAAGACTTATGTCGGAAAGCCAGAAATTGATCCCAAATCATCAATGTCGACGGAACTAGAAGTAGTGTGTGTCACAGGCGCAAGTGGTTCATCGGCTCTTGGCTAGTCCATCTGCTCCTCGGCCGTGGTTACTCCGTTCACGCCACCGTGAAAAACCTCCGTAATGTTTTACGAAATCCCCTCATCGATCACGTCTCTCCGGTAATAGTATCTCCTCCTAATCGCCATGGAATTTGTGTTGCATAGAATGAGAAAGAGACAAAACATCTTGAAGCTCTCGAAGGTGCAGCCACGCGCCTCCATCTATTCGAAATGGATCTTCTGAAATACGACACCGTTGCTGCCGCCGTTAACGGATGCGCCTATGTATTTCACTTGGCATCACCCTGTATCGTCGACGAAGTTCAAGATCCTCAGGTTTTCTATATATCCCATTCTCAAAATCTTAGCTTTGAATGTACGGATAGTGAATTTACTTCAGTTATATATGAATGTGTGTCAATAGAAGCAACTACTTGACCCGGCGGTTAAAGGGACTGTGAACGTACTGACGGTTGCAAAAGAAGCAGGCGTTAAGAGGGTTGTTGTGACGTCTTCGATATCGGCGATAACTCCAAGCCCCAGGTGGCCTGTTGATAAGATTAAGAATGAGGAATGTTGGGCTGATCAAGCCTACTGCAAACAAAATGGAGTGTGTTTCTCTAATTTAAGATCTATTTGCAAAACATCTCCCTGCTTTATCTTATAGATTGATGTGTGATTATTGTGTTGTTGTTAGTTATGGTATCCACTCTCGAAAATGCTCGCTGAGAAAGCAGCTTGGGAATTTGCAAAGGAGAATGAATTGGATGTGGTTGTGGTGAATCCAGGAACTGTCATGGGCCCTGTTATTCCACCATCCCTTAACGCTAGCATGATCATGCTTCAACGCCTTCTTCAGGGTATTTTATGGACCAATGTTTTCATTGAATTTCCATGGAATGTCTCAAGATTTGCATTGACATGAATGCACAGGGTGCACGGAAACATATGAGAACTTTTTTATGGGGTCGGTGCATTTCAAGGACGTGGCTTTAGCTCATATTCTTGTTTATGAGAACCCATCTGCGAAAGGAAGGCATTTGTGTGTCGAGGCCATCTCTCACTATGGTGATTTTGTAGCCAAAGTTGCTGAGCTCTATCCTAATTACAATGTCCCCAAGTAAGCCACAAATTATCCTTCAAAGACACACTGTGTAGAGGTTTCACTGTTTCAGTAACCTCCATTGGAAATTCTATTAGGTTACCGAGAGACACTCAACCGGGCTTACTCCGAGCCAACAATGCAGCCAAGAAGCTGATGGAATTGGGTTTAGAGTTCAGTTCCATGGAAGTAATCATCAAGGAAGGTGTGGAGAGTCTTAAAAGCAAAGGCTTTATCTCTTAACTCATCTGCTTGATTTAGTTATAAACAAAAACAGGAGGCAGCAGAATCATTTCATATGATATACGATTATGAAACTTTTGTATGAATAAGCTTGACATTTGTATTGACATCAAAATATGTTTGCTATGTGCAAAAATAAGTATCTCAGAAATTTTGGGAAAAGGAAGAGAGATACCAAGAAACATTAGAACAAAATAAACAGATCTTATTTACTCATGAGATTGTTTTTGATATGAGAAATAGAAGAATCATAAACAAAATTGGAAATTTACTGATTTTCACACAATGAAGAATAACAAAGTAAAACCATTACCGTCATCTACATATATCTCTTTTCTTTTCATTCCCTAAAGCAACCCTGTATTTACCAGAAGTAGCATTCCTACAAAGAACCTATGAAAACCTCTGAAACAAAGTTTTAAGTTAAAAAAACATATGCTTTAATTCGAAAGAACCAAAAAGGTCAAACAGAAGTTGTGATATCATTGTATTTAGGACGTGATCGATCAGTAGATATCACTTCTTCCATTGATTTCCTCTTATTACTACTCAACATTGGTTCAAGTTGTTCTGATTCAAGTTCTTGGTGGAGAGGTAAGATTTCAATTACTGATGATGATTCTTCTTTTACTTCTTCTTCTGCTATCTTTGGTTTAGAAACTGCATTAGCTTCTTTGGTTGGTTTCTCACTTTCTTTCTTCAATTTGGTTTTCATCATATGAGGTTTCAATTTGGATAGATCAGCCAACTTCACTGGTTTTAAGAAAAACTCTTCAGCTCCTTCTTCTAGGCATCTGTTGTTCAGTTTTCAAGACATTGTTATCAAAAACTAAATTCCAGATTCATAGCAAGAAACCACAATTTTGAAGAGTTGTTGTTGTAACCAAAGAATCAAACCCATTAATCTTATTGAAACCACAATTTCTTACCTGGAAATTCTTGCAGGAACATTCTCAGATGACATTATAACTACAGGTATGCTTTTAAATGCTGCTGATTCCTACACAAATCAATTAACCAGACTGTTTTTGTTATACAATGACATAAAGAAAGTTACATAAAAACAAACCATTGAAGAGAAAGTTTTTCTGAGTGGGAAAAAATATTCCAAAGAGATTTTCTCCATTGACATTCACATTCTACTTTTAACAAATAAAGAGAAGAACTTTATTTCTTTTTCTGGAAATCGAATTTCTCAAAGATGGAAAAGACAGCAACCAATGGAGACAAATGCTGAGAAAATTAAGCCAAAACGAAGAAGAACAGAGGAATTTTACCTTAACTTTCTTGAGCAAATCATAACCAGTCATTCCAGGCATACAATAATCTGTGATTATCAGATTAATTTCAACTTCCTGTCAAAAAGAAACAAATATATATCAACACAAATTGTGATTTCGAAAGAAACTCACTTGAATAATGAAAATGATATAAAGACTGAACCTGATGAATTTTGTGAGATGTAGAAAGTGCATTTGGGTCATCACTCTTATCATTTCTCAAACCCAGAAACTCAAGAGCTTTAGAGCCTGAATCAACTGTAGTTACTGCAAAAAAAACATATGAACAATTAAAAAGCTTTTTTTTTTGAACATGTTATCTATTCTTTCTTCAATACAGAGGTTAAAAACGTTAGCTTTTTTGTTTTGTGTTTGTGTATCTAAGTTACCTTGACATGAAGACTTTTGAAGCAATCTCTCTATCATTTTCCGATCAAAGAGACTATCATCAACAGCCAAAACATGGAACTTTGACTCTGTTTCCATACCCATCGAAACTTTCAAAATCTGAATCTACAATCGACAAAACCCAGATACAAACTTTACAGCTTTTCTTTTTCCTTTCTGTAGAAATTCTCTTTTCCCGTTTGTTTTCCCGGAAAATGTTGAGAGTTCTTAATGAGCTTAGGAGAGGACGAGAAAATAAAGAGGCTTTGTGTGTGTTTTCACCCCAAATCTCGGAGAGAAAGAGATAGAGAGAGAAAATTGAATTAAAATTGGGTAATGCTTTGAACTATGGACTAAGCAAGTTTTTGAGGGATGAAACTAATTTACTAATTTGTATACAAGAAAAAAAATGAAGACAATGTGAGAAAGGTATTAAAGAAACTTTGACAATGAATAAAAAAATGAAAAGAAATCTATATGAAGATTTTAATGGATTTGTTTATCTCACCATAGACTTTTTAAGATAAGAGGATGAGTGATTTAATATGTATATAGTATATACATACATACTCGCATCCACATGCATTGCTAGTTTCCTACTTGTCATTTATAATCACAATTGAATCATATGTTTTGAAGGTTTTTTTGGGTTAAATAATAAGTTTTTTAAAAAAAATTCTTTTCCGCTTGTTAATTTAATGTTAGAAGAAATGTATTGAAGGAAAAAAGAAAAAAAAAATGTATTAAAGAGAACAAATATTTATAAATATTTTTGATTTGCTTGAGCAAAAACATTTTCTCAATATGATTTGTTAATGAATTAGTTTTTAATTTAAAAAATTATATTTATTTAGACATTACATAAAATTAAAAATAATTTGAAATGGTCCTGACTGAAAGACTAATCAAGTAAGATGAGATTTTCGATGGACCACGAAAATTTATAATCGATCGTTTCTGAATTCTAATTTGCAGTTTATGTTGTGGGGTTTGTGGATTCATGCAAGTCGATGTGACGTGTTATGCTGCGTATCATTTACTAATTGGACCCAATTTTTATTTCTCAATTTTTCATTCGTTTTAAATTTTCAGTGGTCAGAGATAAATGTATGGATCTAATAAATACAGTAATTTTCTTTTCTAATAATTTTACTAATTTTTTCTGCTCATTTGATTGGTAATCATTTAAGTGATCACCAATCAAAATAATGTGGTATTTTTTATTACATTCATTGACAATAAAAACAAGTATACACATATTCTTTTAAATTGTACCAATACAGATATAGTTATCACAAAAAAAAAAAATCATTTTTAAATACAAACCATTTTAGTAGTTTAATACAAGAAATTAGAAGTATAGTGTCGTTTATTTTATTTGTTTGCTTTAGTTTTAATTGATACAACCGTTATTTAGATCATTTATAAAAATGATTCTGAAAATGGTGGCTCAAATAGTTAGTGTGAATTTAAGCAATTGATGCAATTATTTTCATTATATTATATGTAATGTCCCATACGGTTATAAATGATACAATGATTATGCCATTTGTTATAAATGATGTTAAATGACATATAATGTGTCATTTGTTAATAAATAATTTTATATAATATCATTTATTTAAATGGTATAATATTATTAATATTATATGCATGTTTTAATGTTCTTTTGTAGTGATATAATTTTTTTTTTGACGAAAACATATACATAATACATACACACAATTATGAATGCCAACAAAGGTTTGGTATATTTGGAACGCATCTAATGCGTCGTCAACCATTATCATTACTCATTTTCTTACTCCAATTTCAATTAAAGATTGGTAAATAAAAGATTTTGGTTGATTGAAAAAATGGCTTTGCTATTAATATAAACATAAAATAACGACACATGTATTTGGTTACATAGTTAAATGTCATATATGTGGTTTTTACTACTAGAGTTTTAACTTCACATAGTCGTATTATTTTGTATAAAATCACTTAAAGTTTTGAGAGAAAAATTTAAGTTATAGATATAATTTTATCGATTCAGCTGATAGATTATATTTTAATATAATGAAGGTCTAAACTCTCAATCGTATTATACATAGTAATTAGATTCTTTAGCAAAGGAATATGAAAGTTTTACTAAGACTTAGGTTAAGTGATAGTGGCAAAGATCTCATGAAAATGTTGAATTGATTCTCTGCCAAAGATTTGCCTCCCATGGTCATGCCCATAATCCTCAATCATCATTGATCCTCCATGAAAAGTCTCTTCAGAAACCATCCTCTCTTATTGGTTTAGTGGGTTCCATATTATCCTTCTCACTTTCCACGTTTCATTTTTCTATTTCTCTCTTTTTACTAGTTTTCCTATAATAATTGCCATTTTGTTTTTATTTTCTATATATCCACAAGCATTATAACAATAAGTTACCCAAAACTTCATAACTTTTTTAGTAGTATCTAGATAATATTAAATTAACTAAAAATAATTAAAAATTAAAATAAGAGATAGTGGTATTGATTTTGGTATATTTATAATACTATTTTTGTGATTAATAACATGTTACCAATCAAAATCAATGTAGAACTGTGGCTTTTAATTTCTTAATATAATTTGCACGTCTAACTCACGCACACATATATGCATTTATAATATGTTGTAATGTTGACTTAAAAAGGATTAATTTTGTAATAAATATTTGTTATATACGATTAATATTATAAAGCATGAATCGAATGTCAACATAGATAAATTTCCTTTCCTTAGTTGAATTTGTAATGGATCCATAATACAAAACTTATTTTCCACATAGTTGAAGAGTGAAGTCATGGCCAAAACAATATCTCTCGCTAACTAAATAATTTGTTTTATACACCAATCACATTCATATCATAAATAAATTTTTATATACCTGGTTAGGTAATCATATAATCTTTGAGATTATTTTTTAAACTAAATTTTTGTTGTCATTGAGAATATTGTCAATAGCTTAAGTATAAAAAAGTAATGTTAAAGTTTTTGGAAGACACAGTATATGACATAAACTCATAATTTTTTTCAAAATTTGCAACTTGATTCCTATTCTTCAGTTCTGTACTTTGTATTAAAGATCAGCCTAAAAATACATATATTGAATTTATTAATTTGACTCATGACACGAAATGATTAGTTTTTTTAACGATAAAAACATACATAATTGTACTAAATATTTGTAAAATTAGAAGCGGTAAACAATTATAGTAAAAGATAGTGGTACCATAAGAAATAGTGGTTCATGTTGTGACCAAAAGATGAAAATACTTTAAATAGTATAAATTAAAAACAGTCAAAGAAAATACTTTAAGTAGTATCTTTTAAAAAATTAATAATTATTTTTTTAAATAGTAATGCTGAGTTTTCTTATTTTGGGTTAAGATAGTCTAACTATATAAATTATACCTCGGATTTATCGAACAAAATGTTGTAAAAACAGCAATAAAAGGAGGATGAAAAAAAAATTGAGAAGTAAGAGTGCCTAGTTCTTCTTAGTATGATGGTTAGAATGATCCAATTAATGATTTGATATCAAATATTCTAATATTTCTTACTACATAAAATGGATTAAGAATAAATTTTAGAGATATAATTAAATTATAAATTGAAACTTATCGATCTAAATTATCCACTAAAATAAAAGAAGCAAAAGTCAAATAGTCGTGAAATTGACTAAAAAGTTATGAAGTAATGGAGTGATCATGAAATATTAATGCAGGATGTGTCGGAAAGACACGATTTGATTTGAGAAAACCTAAGAAATAGTCAAATAGATCTTAAATCGAGATCTTGTCTCTTCAAAATTCAGCACAATCGTCCATGTTTCTTTGATGATAGAGAGGACCCTCCTCCTCTTCAAACATATTCATAACTTCATCATCACAACTTTTGACCCTACAAATTTTATACAATTAACAAATTCGAAGAACGACACATTGTGGATCTATATATATTTTGGACCACATATCTATATTGGCTGTAAAATAAATCGGTAGAACAAAAGTGTAAGTCGTAGTTAGTAATCAATGACTTCTGTCTATAATTATGTCCAGTTTTTCTTCAATAACTATCTTATATATAACTTGGATCTTTTAAATTCCAAATTTTATTATTTGAGATTATATAATTTTCTGAAATCAAATTTCGGTAAATAAATTACATCTATATTGATAGACAATATATTTGGAGTTTCTATTTTTTTTGTCAACTGGATTAACAAAATCCGATTCATAATTCAAACTCAACTCATCTCTAAAATCTTCTATTCATATGTAATACGATGGAATCAAAGGTTGAACTATTAGCTAGAACATGTAACTACAAGACTGAGAAAAATTTGACATATATTCATAGTTATAAATAAAATAAAATATGTCGTTCTATCTCACAAAAACTTATAAAATCGTTGGCAAATACTAATTTCTAAGTTATTTGATTGTTATAATTCTAGATGAAAAATAGATTAACAGTACCAAACTTTTTTTAATCTAATAGTTTAGATGATACAATTAATAAGTTTGGTATGTAGATCCGGCCATATATATATATCATTGACTGTGACCAGCACTTTTCCTTGTCTTGAGGATTTTTTTGGTCCTTATTGCAGTTTCTCTTTTCTATTTATATTATGTTTCTCAAAAATAAATTTCTGAAAGTTACTTGTAAAGATCACGGTGTCAATATGAGTTGTTAGTTGATGAGCTCGCACAACGCAGCTAAATTTTAGCTATGTGAGCTATACTTTTAGGCTCATTTAATAAATGAGTTAAATAAGTTAAATCTAATTTAGCTTGCTAATTATGTGAGTGAGCTTTAATGAGTATGAGCTAGCTCATGAGCTCCATCTTTTTAACTTAAATAAAAATTATCCTTCTATAAAATATAACTTATCTGAAAAATTCTATAAAAAATAGAAAATATCCTATTTAAAAGTTTGTCTAAAAAATATAAATACACATTAAATTGTAATTCTCTCACACAACTCACAAATTATTAATCTTAATTTAGGTTTTTGTTGTTTTTATCTTTGAACATTGTTTTTATTAGATAGCTAGAGATCACTTTTATTTGAATATGTTTTGAATTTTTAAATTTAGAATTATATTATTGAATTCTTTTAAATATTTTTAAAATTTTATAATATTATTGTTATTATTATTAATATACCTTCTTCTGAACCGTTTTTGATATCTTTTTCTTCTTAATTGATATCTTGAATTCCGTTAAAATCAATTGTGAGTCCGCCACTGGATACGCCTATGTAAAGATGAAAAGAATTAACAGTTTGGTGGAATCTTCGTGTCAATATTAGATTATCATGAGTCGCACAGTCTACGATCCATATAATATTTATTGATATATTTTCTTTTGACATTTTTTTGCAACTTTATGATTTGACTGGTTTGAAAGGAACCTAATATGTAATTACCAAACTATATTCGACGATATTTAGTATTTGACTTGTAAAATTCTGATATTATTTTATAACAAGCACAAAGTTGAAAGTTGTTTATCAAAAAAAAAAAAAAACAAGCACAAAGTTATATCCATGTGCATATAATATAAGATGTAACATTGGTATAAATGTAAAGTCAATGTCACGAATATTATTAACACATAGAGAGACGTTGGCATGTGACATGAGCCAATATACGATGGATCCTATCTGGTAGCCTCCATGATCTTTGCAATATAAATGTATATATTTCTGAACGTAAAAAATATAGAGGCATATAAAAAGTTAATGTCTAATTGCCAAAATTCTATTCATAATATAAATATAGCTATTACAAAAAAAATTGTATTGAGACGTAATATTTTGTTATATATTTTTATGAATTTATGACGATTGGTAAATAGTTGCAATATAAACATCACAAATATATATTCATAATAAAAACGTCACAAAATTAGTAAAGAAAAAAATATAGTAACAATTTCGTTACAAATTGTTACGAAATAGAGCCATAATAATTTTTTAAAAACGTAACAAATAAAATCTGAAACAAAAATGTATATAAAACATCACAAATTATTACTAATATTTTTAATCACAATACAATCGTTACAATAGCTGTAATTTTTTTGTAGGGAGCTGTTAATCTATAGAAAAAGTTACATAGCTGTTAATAATGAGATCCACTCGAAAATTTAAATCCAGCTGAAACAAGCTAGTTCAAACCCTAGAAGAACTCAGACAGCTCGCCAGCAAAAAAAATTAGAAATTCGATCTAGAAATCTAAGATAAGATTATTACGAGACATAATTGTCGAATCAAATCTATAATGAGTTGATTAGAACGTGAAAAGAAAAAAGAAGATGACGAAAGTGGAACACATCAAACTCTGCGTTCAGCTCTACTGCGAAAAAACTAATTAGAATTGATAATGATTTAATTTCATAACAAATAGATCTTATCTTTTTATTGATAGAATAAATCTTATCTTTTTGCTAATTATATTCTATTGGTAGATTTGTATCAACAATAACTATTTAAAATCAAATTTAGTGACAAAAGAAACCGAAAATGATATTGAATCATTTGATCAATGTACTTCTTCAAAAAAATAACGATTAGACTTTTACGGTGTGGTATGATAATATTATATATGGACAATAATTTACTCAAAAACACCAACTTATATTTTTAATAAAAATGAGCAAAATGGGTGCGTATTACGAGTGGTTATAACTAACAAATCGATAAGCATAACATAATTATACTTCTTTTCAAAAATATCCTTTTATCCATACTCTTTTCAAAAATACCTTTCAATTTTTTTTCAAAATTCCAATTTTACACTGAAAATTTTCTTTTGAAAAAGAAAATTCAAAAAATATTTCCCACCAATTTTTTCATCTCATCATATGCTTACAAATTTTTTATCCCGAAATCTTATTAAACAATATATTTATTCAGATTTCTAAATTATCTTATAAAACTTAATAAATAGACTATTTATTAGGATGTATAAATTATCTTATTAAACCTTATAAATATACTATTTTCAATTTTATAATACAATTATTCTCTTGGGTTTATGCATCAATAAGTCTATTAGGGATATTGATTGATTTACTAATTTTAATCATTGTTTGAGTTACTAAGATTTATAATTTATCTTATTAAACCTAATAAATATACTTTTATTAGAATTCATAGTTTATCTTATAAATAATTTTTTCGGAGTTATAATTATTCTTTTGGATTTAGACATCGAGTGAGTTCTTTTAGCATATAATATTTAGTTTGATTTAGTAATTTAGATTATTCATTTGGGTTCAGACATCCAATTAGGGTTTAGTTTTCTTTTATTCAAGAGTTATTATATCTATTCCCTTGAGTTTAGACATCCAATTAGAGTTTAGTTTTTTTTTTTCATTCAAGAGTTTTTATAATCAATCTTTGTTTAAGTATTTTTGTTTGGTTTTATATAGTTTTATATGGTATCTTATAAACTTAATAAACAAACGATTCGACCTATCTATTAAAACTAAACCATACTCTTCTCTTAATAGAAGGAACCCAAGAGAATTAAACTTATTTTTTCATAAACTAAATATAGTTTTCATATAAACTCACTGACATGGAGAAGATTATTTGTTTAAGTATTTTCGTTTGGTTTTATAAGGTATCTTATAACCTTAATAAACAAACTAGTTGACCTATCTATTAAAACTAAACTCTGCCCTCCTCTTAACATAGGAATCCAAGGGAATTAAACTTTTTTTTTCATAAACTAAAGATAGTTTTCGTATAAACTCACTGAATGTTGAAAATTTTATTTGTTTAAGTATTTTTATTGATTTTATATAGTTTTATAAGATATCTTATAAAACTTTATAAACAAATTAGTGTGGCCAATTTCATAAAACTATATCCTATCCCCTCAAGAGAAAGTTAAACATAATTTTTCATAAACTAAAGATAGTTTTTGTATAAAACTGTTGAATGTTGAGAATTTTCTTTCATTTAATATTTTTGTTCAATGTTTCTTATAAATCTTTATAAAAAAGGCTAGTGAGACCAATTTCATAAAACTAAATCATACTCTTCTCAATTAAGAGATAATTTTCATATTAAACCCCTAATTATTCAATACTTTTTCATTTATTATTTTTATTTGATTTTATATGGTTTTATAAGGTTTCTTATAACACTTTATAAACAAATTAGTGAGAAGAATTTCATAGAGCTAAATCATACTCCTTCTTAGTTGAGAGAACCAAAGTGAAATTTATACTAATGTTGGGCATTTTCTTTCATTTAATATTTTTGTTTGGTTTTATACAGTCTTATAAAGTTTCTTATAAAACATTATAAGCAAATCAGTGAGAGGAATTTCATAAAATTAAACCACACTCCTTCTTAATTTAGGGAACTAAGTAATATTTAAACATAATTTCTTTTAAACAAAAGATAATTTTCATATTAAACCCCTAAATGTTTGACATTTTCTTTCATTTAGTTTTTTTTATCTTTTTTGATTTTATACTATTTTATAAAGTTTATTGTTAAACTTTATAAACACAATAAACTTTATAAACAAATTAGTGAGAAGAATTTCAAAAAACTAAACCCTTCATGAATCTATATGAAGGTATGTAGTGAGATCAATTACTGAATTTTGGTAAGAGTTTTGTTCTTTATTCATAAATATGTTTTATTTACATTCAAACTGTATACCTTTTGAACTTTGCAATGAAGATAAGGTGAACGTTACATCATGGTTCTTGTGGTCTTTAATGGACAACTTTGGTGTAGTGTAATTAAGCGATGTTATGAATAAAGAACATCCCAGTTGTCTATAAGTAGAACATCTCCTTTCTGCCATGGAACATACAACTACGCATTCCTCTTCAATGATCTTGAGGCAGTCGTGGACTATATCTGCGGGTAAAAGCATTCCCTTGGATTTAAGCATCCAATATGAGTTTAGTTTTTTCATTACAAGAGTTGGTATAATCATTCTCTTGGATTTATACATACAGTGAGTTTTTCTAGAGTATAGTATTTAGCTTTTTTTTACTAAGTTTGATTATTCTTTTGGGGGTCTAAATATCTAGTTGGAGTTAATTTTTTATTTAAAATAGTTTACTTATAATATTCCATAAGATAATTTATAAATTAATTTTTTTTAAAGATTTATAAATTGATTTTCTATAAGGATTTATAAGATAACTTATATTTTTTATAAGGACATTTTTTATGAGATGATAAAAATGACGAGAAAGTTTTTTTGGCGGGAAAAAAGTTTTGTTAGAAAAAATCAAATTTTTATATATTTGAAGATATTTTTGTCTTTTTATTATTAACTAAGGGTATTTTAAAAATGTCCAAAAGTGCGAAGGTAGTTTTGAAAATGTCAAAGTTAAATAGATTTTTTTGAAAATGTCTGTTATTCTTATTTGTTTGGGTGTGTATTAAAATAGTATCGAATCACGTTAGTTCACGGTGTGTGATATAATTAACAATTAAGTAAATAATATTAAAAGAAACGAATTTGGTCTTAATACGGTGAACCAAACGCACAACCATTAGTTTAAGAAGATGCGACCGTACATTGAGATCTAATTTGAGAATAATAACAGCTCGATTTGTCGGCAAAAGATAATAACATACAACTCAATGTATTAGCTTTTGAATATTCCCATAACTTCGACTCCTTATGCAATCTCATTTTTCTTGAATATGAAAGTATCAATTACATAATTTGAATACGTAGATGGTAGAAACGTTGGTAGCTTTTATGGTTTTTGTAACATTAAAGAAAACATAAAACTAGTTTTGATTTCGATCATTGTTGTGGGACTTGTTTTCCACAAGCTCCACAAAGAGTGACATGAAAATTTATTTTACTTTTTTCAACAATTAAATCAACAAAAGTTTGATACATACTTTAAACCCATTTTTAAAATCCAGACAAATTTTGGTGAAAAAAACAACATAATTATCTTAATCACTTGACCAAAAATACTTCTCCAAAATTTAGTTAAACTAACTAAACTAATTAGGTTATAGTATAACTAATAAAATGAAAGGAAAATATTCCAAATTTGTACTGTTTAGAGAACCCAAAAAGAGAAAAAAATAACTAGTGGCTAATTAAAGGGATTCTAATCATTTTTGGGATCAATCTTTGTTGTTTTTTTTTTTTTTTTCATTTTTCAGTATTCAAGTGGTATTGTTTTTTGAAAAGGCTATGATCTCTAATTACAATTAGCTTTTACATAAACTAAGATGCTTAGGTTCCCTATGTTAACGATTACTGCTTTATATATGTTCTAAAAAACATATGATTAATTGTGCCGATCGTTATTTTAAACTGGTTTAATGTATAGTATAAACCAATTATTAAAAACGTCTGGTTATATGTTTTTTTTTATTAATACTGGATCACAATTGGCCGGTCCATTAGCTAAGTTCCTACATAATATAGATAGTAGGATTTGATCCTAGATGTATAAGTGCGCTTGCCTTTAATAGATTTACAACATGTCACTAGATTGAAGACCACCTACTTTTTACAACGCTTAGTTATATGTTTTTATACTCACTTTAACAAGGTTATATAAAATTGATTAAACTGAAAATATAGGTAATTAGGTATGGTCTTTATTTTGCTTGTCTTCGAGATTGTATCATCATTAGTCTTAAACCTTTAAATTTTTGAATACTTAACTGATCTATTAAATGCCCTTACAAGTAATGTTAGGACACACTATGAGTGGTCATGCAGTATTCCTCCAATAGAACACAAGGCCAAGACAATGTTTTTTTTTTTTGATAATCCGGAAATTTAGAATCTTAGTATGTCTCCTGAAGGGTCGGAGAACTTATTTGAAAGCCCCGATGACTCAACTATGAGAAGTAGTTTTCAGCGAAAATCAGAATGGGAAAGCGATACATTTCAGCATTTTCGGTCCCCTAGTTCAACTATTACTAGATCACCCTAGATGGGTTAGAAAAAAAAAACAATTAACGTTACATACCAAATCTTTATATTTTATGTTAATGTATCATATAATACGCTGAATAAAGATTATTTGATTTTGTTCGTGTATCATATCTACTATATATGAAGATTATATGATTTTGTTCGTATAACTCTACCAACTAAAACATCTCCATTTGATTACAAAGCTCTCACGTTAAACTCCTTTTTAAAGCCACAATTAGTTTTATCATATGTTTATTTTGTTATGACCGGGCCGGGCCGATTGACATGTTATTGGGCTTAATTGGACTTTACATGAAAGTGATTGGGCCTATTATCTTTTGATGAACTAACAAAGGGATCTGAAATAATCCAAACCACAAAGTATCACCGACAAACCATAACATCCACCAATGCAAACATAAGCCCAAAATCAAATTTCTAAGCCCACCAACTAACCTTCTTAGAGGAACCAATGATTGTTTTTCAAACGATGAAGGATCCGAAATTCCGAACTGATGTTTCTCCTTGTTTCTAAAATATTGATTTTCTCTATTGTATTAATTGTATTTATGTTTACAGTGTCCTTTAAGAGACCAAAATTAAAGAACTTATGGAAAAATGACCAATAGAACTCTAGACATAGTAATTTAAAGTGATGCTTTTTTTTACTAATTCTAGATATTCTATTAATTGAAAAAAAAAAAAATCATTAAGAATTAATAGTTTTTTTAATCTCTGTGCATTATTCAAAAATTCAAAAAATTTCTGTAACGAAATTAATACTTATTATATGTAAGGAATTAGAGGCATTAATGAATGAAAAGTGAGATATTGTTAAGTACTTGTCACAAGTTACTTTCTTGTGGATTAAAACATCTTTTTATTTGTCGGTTGTTTTAACCGAAAAAGGAGAAATTTCGTAAAAGGAATGTAATAAACCAGATTTGCTTTTTAAGAAATAGAAGAAGAATAAAGCAGACACTTAACAAGACAAATTGTACAAGTGGCCTGGACTGCTTTACAGAGCGTGAAACACTCATTTCCTTTCGACCTCTATAAAATGCTTTATTCTAAAATACTTTAAGATATATAATTCAATTTGAACATAAAATAGTACATAGTAAGATACTTGAGGGATCCATATGGATTTTGTTGCTATCTACGTGCAACCATGGATTCAGATTTGGTCCTCCACATCTTTAGTTAAATTTTCTATTAATCTCTTACCATCAAAACCATCCTACTATTGAACTATAACACTATCTCACATTCGAGTTTTTCTTAATGGTGGTTTGAATGATCTAGTTAATGACTTGATATTAAAAATTTGATTTATTTTTACTATATATTTTAGATTAAAAAAGTTTAGGAATAAGTTTTTAAACTATTGATAAGATTTTATCTATCTAACGGCTAAAAAAAATATAGATTGTAATACAATTATTGATAAAAATATTAAGAGTGAGAAAAATATAAGTTATATTGGTTTTAAATATTATTTTAGTTAATATTATTCATCACAAGTATATATTATAATTATATAGAAATAGTTGATGTGTATCGTGGATCTAAAAAAAAACAAAAAGAAAAGCTATTGAATTACCCCAAAAAACACACGCCAACAAACAAATCAAGTGAAAAAAATACAAAACAGATTCGAAACAAACAAAACAAGTGTCAAAAATGTCAAAAATGTCAAAAAGTAACAAATCTAAGTCAAAGTAAAAGTAAATTTAAAAAATTGATGTGAGTTCTATTATCATTGTCTTAAATTATTTCTTCAACAACTATGTACTAAATAGGTGGCTTCAAACTTTAGCTTCACCAAACATTTTATTCGCAAATCGAAATAATTTCATTTCCCACTATAACTTTAAACAGCATGATCGAAATAATGACACCGATATTGTTTTAACGTACCTTATATTTATTTAAATATAAGTTCGACTTTTCCACCTAAAAATAATTCATTAGAAAAATATTCTTCAAATTAAAAAATAGTAAAACATTCATTTAATGTAGTCACATGTGATTATCACTTCTCCCAATTGCTTATGCTTTTCTCTATTTATTTCTTGTCTCTCTTGTAAAATATATTCATATACAGTAATTACCCATTCCCACTTAAACACAAAACACTTTCCTTTGTAAGAGAAGGCATAGTAGAAAATCAATGCCTATCACTCCGAAAGTTATGGCCATTGTGGCTGCGGCTATGGCCGTCCTGGTCATATTCACCGGTCCATACCTCATCGGACCGGAGAATATAGCGGTCTCCAAAGACGTTCTTGCCAAGGCTAGGTCAATCCCGGTTCCAGCAGATGGACCAGAGGGTATGGACTGGGACCCTCAAGGAGGAGGCCCATACGTAGGTGTTACTGACGGTCGTGTCCTCAAGTGGAGTGGTGAAGATCTTGGTTGGGTCGAGTTTGCTCATTCATCTCCCCATAGGTTTGTTTTTAGTATTTTTGAAGTTTTGCACCATCTAAAACACCTAACATAATTTTAAAAATAATAAAAATACGTTTCGAGAATGAATGATTTATTTTACTGATTTATTTTCGTGGTTAAAGATGATTCAGCTAATGACTCTGACATAAGTGATTTAGACTTCTCCCCACCATATATAGTAGATTAAAAAAAGAGATTTTCGGGTGTAAACTTTAAGCTATAGATAATATTTTGTCGATCTAATTGTCGACAAAAAAAATAATGTTTCAACGCCATATTTAGGTAATTATTTGGCTATATATTAATTTTGTTTATATATTTATGAAGAGGGAACTGTTCGAGCCATAAGGTGGAGCCTGCATGTGGAAGGCCATTGGGAATGAGCTTCGAGAAGAAATCAGGAGATTTGTATTATTGTGATGGTTACTTTGGTGTAATGAAGGTGGGACCAAAAGGAGGATTAGCCGAGAAAGTCGTAGACGAAATCGAAGGTCAAAAAGTTATGTTTGCGAACCAAATGGATATCGATGAAGAAGAAGATATCTTCTACTTCAACGATAGCAGTGACAAATACCACTTTGCGTATTATAACTTAACACCTCTAAAACAAAGATCTAAAATAGTGTTTTAAAATAATCTAATGTTGTGTTCTTATTTGGATTAGGGACGTATTCCATGTCTTTCTATGTGGTGAAAAGACAGGAAGAGCGATTCAATACAATATGAAGACAAAAGAGTCCAAAGTTATAATGGATCATCTTCATTTCCCAAATGGTCTTGTGTTAAACAAAGATGCTTCATTTGTTCTTTCATGTGAGGTTCCAACACAACTTGTGCATCGATATTGGATCAAAGGACCAAAAGCCGGGACTCGCGACATATTCGCCAAAGTCCCTGGCTATGCTGATAACATCAGAAGAACCAAGACAGGAGATTTTTGGGTTGCCCTGCATTCCAAGAGAACTCCATTTGTTAAGTTATGTATGATCCATCCATGGATTGGCAAATTCTTCATAAAGACGTTTTCAATGGAGCTTTTGATTCATCTTTTCTCTGGTGGAAAACCTCATGCCGTTGCTGTGAAACTTTGTGGTAAGACTGGAGATACTTTGGAGATTCTTGAAGATAGTGAAGGTAAGAATATGAAGTATATAAGTGAAGTTCAAGAGAGAGATGGTAAGCTTTGGTTTGGTTCTGTATTTATGCCATCGGTTTGGGTTCTCGATCGTAAGTGATTGAAGTTTTTTCAATTTTGGCCGTAATTATCGGACTTTTCCCTTTTCTTTACTATCTCATATGTGTGGGGTTTGATGATAGTTAAAGGTCTTTAACTTCTGCTGTATTTTTGTTCTTTTGTTTTTGTCTTATTGTTAATTAATGTGGCTTTTTATTAATTACCCTGTTTAATTACTCTTTGTCTTAAAATTCGGAATAGATACATAACTCCAGTTATAATTTATTAAACAACATATTTATATATTTATAGTTGACTTTTAATTAAACCCCAACTTTAAGTTGATTTACCCAATTGAACCTGACGAAAATCTCACATCGAAATTATCTATGAAATCGAAAGTCAAATCAATTTTGGAAGTTCGATTCAGTTTTTATTTTCCATTTGAAAAACTCCTAAGCTTTATTTTCTCTTTTCTTTCAAAAAGGAGCTCAAATTCGTTGGTTTAAAATATTATCTTTGATACTTCAAATCGACGAATTTGAGCTCATTCTTGAAAAGAAATAGAAAATCAAGTTTAGCGATTCTTCAAAAAAAAGATAAAAACTGAATCAAACTTCCAAAATCGGCTTGACTTTCGATTTTATAAACAATTTCGATTTGTAATTTTTGTCGGGTTCAATTGACTTAGTTAAATTGAAGGTTTAATTAAAAATCAACTAAGTTTAATCAATAATAATTAGAGTTCTGTGTTTAATTTGATTTTTTTGTTAAATTCGTTGTGATATCAACATTTTTCCCCTTAAAATTCTATAGCCGTTTAAAACACTTTCACCAAAAGGCCCTACCAACATTCAGACCGAGTGAAGCAAAGAATCGTTGTGGTGTTTTAAAATTGTCGGAAACTATTTTGATTCGGTACATTTTCATATATGTTTAATTATTTTTATATTTTAACATATTCCTAGAGAGGAAAATGTTTCCTTTTTCTTTTTATCTTTATATTGCATAAAACCAAGATGCATGTACATATTTGGGTAAAAAAATAACAATATAATACATCTTTTTAAATTTTAGTGTCTAACATTATTATTACTAATAAGTTAGTTGTTCACGTTTTATAACTTTACACGTGAATGATAATAATTAAAAATATAAAATTCTACATCGAATATTGAAAAATCAGGGGAAGAGTTGTCGTTAGGAGTGAGATACCACTGGAAGTCTGGAACCAAAGACTAGCTGAAAACAGATACAACAATTAATTATTTTCTGTCACAAAAATTATTTTTTATTATCTAAAAAATACTACTATAATTAAGACGTGGCGTGAACCTTTAATTAGCTCCACCTGCATTTATTCACAAATCAAAATATTTTAAAAAGTTGAAATGAATTGTAACAAGTGGTAAAATCATTTTAATCTAGTGGTATCGGATAAGTTTATTAAATGTAGATGTTCTTGTATATTCAGGCATTAAGTCTCACCACTTATATTATGTAGGAACTTGGCTAATGGACCAGCCAATTGTGACACAATATTGACAAAAAAAATTTTTTTTAAAGTTTTTGCCTCTACACACTAACGCTCTTTTCCGTACTTGTATCTCTATATATAATAAAAGCGTAGCGTTAAGATTTTCTGTATCTTATAAAGTAATAAAAAATAATTTTAATCCCTTGATTTGTTTTGATTGATTGGTTTGTTTTAACTATTTAATTTGTCCGTTTGTTTTGGTAAGATCTTTTTTTTTTTAACTAATTAATTTATTTTAATTTCAATTAATTCTATTGATCCATTGCTTTGATAAAAAAATTTAATAGGTTCGTTTGTTTTAATTGTTTCCTTTGTTTTGTTAAGAATTTTTAACCAATTAGTTTGTTTTGCTTTTAATAAATAAAGACTAAAACATTAATATTATTGGTCTTTTTGTTTTAGTTAATTAGTTTGTTTTAATTTCAATAAATTTTATTGGACAATACAATAGAAAACAACCAAAAAATATTGTATTGATATATTATTAATCCTAATCTACTATATAATAAAAAATACATTTTCAAAAATTCACCTGAAAGTTGATATTTATTTGCAAAGAATGCCATTAGAAATTTAATTAAACATATCAAGGTTTCGAAAATTAAAAAAAGGTTAATGGAGTAATATACTATTTTACCATATGCATTACATCATATACTATTATTGTACACCTACATTGAATCTTTCCTAAATTTCTTACATATTCATTTGAGATCCAAATTATAAAAAATTTCATATTCAGAATTTTTAATTAAATAGTAAAATATAATTCAATATATTCCATAACATATAGAAAAACTTATTTTATGGTTTTCATTTTTAAAATTTATTGTGTATACATAATATAGAATACTATTTAATATTCTTACTAATATTTAATATTTTATAAAATATATTTAGTATCAAAATCTTCACGTATATAATTGTATACACTTGAGATTCTTTTTTGAAATTAATATTACTTTAGTATTTACATTTCTTAAACATTATATATAACAATTATATAATTTGGTTTAATATATCAAATTGTATATTATTGAAATATGATTCACTTTAATATATATTTTTAATATATAATTATTATATATAGTGATTTTTAAATAATTAATATATATAATTACCATATATAAGCTATCGTTTTTAAAAATTATAAATCTCTAATATCTATCCAATTAAATTATTTTTCAAATTTTCAAAATATTAAAAAAATTAAATGCAAACGAATATACTATAAATGAATAGAAATATTCTTATTTATTTAATAACAAATATGAAAACAAAAAAGAAAAATATTAAATTTGAATGGTTTTAATCAATCTAAAAATACGATTTGAATATTTTATTATATTTAACTTTTTTTTCAAGTTATATTCTATTTTCTTTAGACAAACATAGAAATCCATATTTTTTTCAACCAATTTTTAATTTCTTAAAAAATCCAAAATTTTGAAATTGAAAGAATCTATAATAATCTATTATAAGATTTAAACTTTTTCTTTAATAAAACATTATTTGTAAAAATATATAAAACCAAATATAGTTACCTTAAAAATCATACACCTTAAATATCATTTCTAATTGTGTACCTTCATTTGAATATTCCTACTTTAACTTGCTAAGAATATATACAATATTCTAAAATTTTAAAACCTTTTATATTTTTAAAACTTACTAATTTAGAATTTAAAATATAAATTTTCCATAATTATTAAATCGTTTGGAGTAAATATAAAAAATTATCGATTTAAATATATACTATCGAGTTTAATATATTTTCGAATCAATGCTAAATATACGCTAACTAACTATTTTCAACATTCACATATTTTACACAATACAACCCTAATTTTCTTCTTATAAAAGAAACTCTAATCAACCTATTTCTCTTCATATTTTCCCATTATATTTTTTTAACGATATTACTTTCGTGGCTGCATGCTAAAATCATCCAAACAGCATGAAGAACCAATATGACTTTTTTTATACTACGGAAGACATAATGCCCATGTAAGTAACTTATATATTCATCTATATGTATTTATTTTATTTTGTAAATGTGAAACTTAAACTTTATACTAATTACCATTCACCATTATAATTCAATATCTTAACTTTTTTGGTAAGAGCAAACATCACAACTCATAACCTTCATTAGCAAGTGTAAAGGTAAACAAATTTTTTTTGTTATTTACTTAATTTTATTTTTGTTTAAATACTTAAATAATCTTACAATTTTTGTAGGTTCAAAAAATTAACTACAATGCTTAATTAGAGTTTATAAATAATATGGTCAACAACTTCAACAAGGTAACATAAAAATTATAAACAATTTGTTATTTGTGTTTTCAAATATAAATTATAAAATATTTATTTTGTATTTAAAAGAGTTTTTATTTACTTATTTTATTTAATAAGAAATAATTTATAATATACATAAAATTATAACTAATAATTTATATATGAATTCTTCAGTAAATTATGAGTAATTTCTTCAAATACCCTTTTTAATATGTCGTTTTCGAAAATATTTCATTCCCTTTGAAAATGAATTAAAGAAAAAATGCCCTTTTGAAAAGGAATTTGGTTTAAGAGACATTTTTGAAATTCTCTCATTCTTTAATTTTATATCCTAACATAACAATATAATATGTATTTAAATCTTAACAACATATTATACAAAATTCATATTTTTAAAAATATATTTGTTTTCATACAACATATGTATACAATCATATAGTTGAAGTTATTAAAATATATCTAACAATCATACAATATAGCTAATTTTTTTGGAAATAGAATATTTCCATAATTTCTATATTATCTAATCTAATTATATATAACTTTATATTTAACTGTAAACAAATAAAATTATATTTAGAAAAATAAATAGATTATTTAAGTACAATCTAAAACAGTATATATAATTATCTCTTTTTTAAAATCTTAATTATTTTAAATTTTATTATTCCACATTTATTTAAAATTCTAAATATATGTCGAATGAACAATCTAATATTTTTTAATTATTCATTTCGATTTGGAACATTTCAAATTTTACTATTCAATAAAAATATAAAAGAAGTGTTCTCTCTTTAAACAAATCCCTACAAATATAAAATATATATTTTGATAATTTTCCTTATATACAATTTAATATATAAAACTATATACAACTGATTAAATTTACAATAAAAATAGATATTCTTATCATTGTTTTAAAATTAAAAAATTTCACTTATGATTTGACAAAGATAAACTCAAATTTTTCCGTATATAAATTTAATATATACAACTTTTATTGGAAAAAATATATTTTATATTTTCACTATAAATTCTATAACAATATTTTATAGTTTAAAAAAACAGAATACATATATATATTATGTAAAATATTATTTATCCTTATTTAAAATTTAAAAATATTGTTTGCATAAAATCCTTAATTCATAATGTATCAAAACCTAAATTCTGAAAATCTAAATGATACGAATCGAAAATTTTTATATACGAAAATCTAAAAGAGAATGAGTCTAAAAATCTAAAAGATAATGAGTGTAAAAACCTAAATGACACGAATCGAAAAAATTTATATACGAAAATCATAATGTATCAAAACCTAAATTCTATATAATATTTTTTTGAGATGTTATTGATTTTATAGATACTATTAAAATTTATATAAGTACTAGAGACAAAATATTATATAATACATAAAAACAATAATTTACATCTATCTAAAAAAAATGAATACAACACAAATAATCATTATAATTAAATTGTTATAATATAAATATATATAATATCAAATTTCAAAATTTCAAGATTAAACCACATATATAAATGAAACCACATATCGAATTTCAAATAAATATAAGTAAATATGTAAATGCAAAAAATTCGTGAAAATTTAATCTCATACAATAAGAACCAAAAGAATTAATTAGAATGACGATTACTCTTAAAACAAAATTTATATAAGAAATTTTTTTTTTAATTAACTTCAAATAAACACTATTAAAAGTAGACACATGGAATCGCATCTGTTCTATTACTAATTTACTTGTCTCTTACTTATTCTCCACCATGAAACATCTACGACTTACCATAGATGCTTATAATCAAGTAATTAGCCATTTTAACTTACATATAAAACACATTTTAACCGGAAGAGGAAGCAAAGTAGAAAATCAATGCCAATCGTCGGAAGTGGCCCGTTGTCTTCTTTGGGCCATACATCATCGGACCAGAGACGATAGTGGGCTCCAAAAACGTCCTTACCACGGCAAGGACAATCCCCCTTCCTGCGGATAGACCGGAGAGCATGGACTGAGATCCACAAGGGGAATGACCCATACGTTGGGGTCACCCGGTCGCGTCCTTAAGTGAAGTGGTGAAGATCTTGGCTGGGTAGAATTCGCTTACTCATCTCCCCACAAGTTTGTTTTAATTATATATAGTTACTCCTCGTTCTAGGCTGAAGCTCAACTGATCCCATAAAATAGTACTAGCGACTGGACTGACTCGTGATTTTTTATTGTGGTCTAAAACATGAATTCATCTAGCCACAAACCGTGCCGTGGTTAGACTATTTGAGACCTAGGGCTAAAAGAAAAAATGGCCTTTAAGTGTATAATAACATAATGAGAAAAAAACTTATAATTTCTAAAGTTTCATACTATGTTCTAACCTCAAGGCTACATCTATTATGTTCTAATCAAAATTCTGACTACATACATTAGACTAAATTTCATAAAAGCAAAGTCTTGACTAATTAAACACATAAAGAAAAAAAAGTTTTCAGAAAATGTGGCCTTAAATTTCTTATATTTTTTTTGTGGTCTTGGGCAAATGCCCAATATCTTTGCCCGTAGGCACGGTACTGGCCACACATTACAACTTAATCAACTTGGTCCCAATGAAAATCTATTTTAGAACCGATGGGTTTACACCTGGGGATCAGGTGAGCTTCGGCCTAAACACTCCGATTAACAAAAATAGAAAACATTATGCACCAAATAAAAAGACCAAAATAATTACAACGTATGTTTAAAGAACACATTAATTGTTTCAATGCAAATATTTAGGTATAAATATATGTATAGTATAGGTATAATTTAATCTTCGTTATTTTATATATATGAAGAGAGAGAATTGTTCAAGATATAAGGTGGAACCTGCGTGTGGGAGGCCATTGGGACTAAGTTTCGAGAAGAAAAAGGGAGACTTTTACTTTTGCGATGGTTACTTTGGTGTAATGAAGGTCGGACCAAAAGGAGGATTAGCCGAGAAAGTCGTAGACGAGGTCGAAGGTCAAAAGGTTATGTTTGCGAACCAAATGGATATTGACGAAGAAGAAGGTATCTTCTACTTCAACGATAGCAGTGACACCTACCACTTTGGGTATATTATTACTTCACCCCCTGAAACAAAGATCTAGAGTAGTGTTTTAGATAGAATATTCTTAAGATGTTCTGTTCTTGTTTGGATTAGGGTTTAGTATTCTACGTGTTTCTAAGAGGTAAAAAGACTGGAAGAACGATTCGATACGACAAAAAGACAAAAGAAGCCAAAGTTGTAATGGACCGACTTCATTTCCCTAATGGTCTTGCCTTAAGCAAAGATGCTTCCTTCGTACTTTCTTGTGAGGCCCCAACGCAATTTGTGCATCGATATTGGATCAAGAGACCAAAAGCTGGGACTTGCGACATATTCGATAAGCTCCCTGGCTATGTTGACAATATCAGAAGGACTAGGCAGGAGATTTTTGGGTTGCCTTGCATTCCAAGAGAACTCTATTTTCTAGGTTATGTATGATCCATCCATTGGTTGGGAAGTTCTCCATAAAAACGTTAAAGATGGAGATTTTGATTTTTCTTTTCTCTGGAGCTAAACCTCATGCTGTTGCTGTGAAACTTTGTGGCAAGACTGGAGAGATTTTGGAGATTCTTGAGGATAGTGAAGGTAAGAATATGAAGTTTGTAAGTGAGGTTCAAGAGAAATGATAAACTCTGGTTTGATTCTGTATTTATGCCTTCGGTTTGGGTTCTTGACCGGTAATGATTGACAAAATTACATTATTGATTTTTTTTTTAAAATCATTACATTACCAGTTTCTCATATGTAAGGGTTTTAAACTTTTGAGTATTTGCTGTATCTTGTAATTTACTTAAATGTTGATTTTCAATAGTGAATTTATTGAGGGTTTTATGGTTAATTAATGTGGTTTTGTAGTAAATTACCTCGTTAAGATACTTTTTTATGTCAGGAAAATGTTTTTGGCGAATTAGTTAAATCTAAATTTGCTCTTTTCGATTCCAAAAGAATAGGGATAATTTCGTCGTATTGTTCCGAGTTTAGGTAGCCAATTTGGACTATTGAAGTAAATATTAATGGGCCTTGAGATGGACTTCTAGCCTTTTGTTTCTTTTGAGAAGGAATAAAGGGCCAATTAGGTGGTTTCTAGTGAGATCCTATCACAATTCAAGCCTGAGTGAAGCAAATAATAAGAAAAAACAAAAGAAATTAAGATACAAAATTAAGAAAACAGATAAAAAATGGTGAGAGAAGACAATATATGTGACAACAAATAAGTTGCCGAGTGGGGCTCATGCCGTTGCTCGTCTTCTGCACACTGACTCTTTTTTTCTCCTGTTTATTCTCTTTCTCTAACTTCATTTGTTTGCTATTCTTTTCTTTTATTTATGTGTGTTCAATATTTATGTTTCATTCATACATATGTAGTAATCATATTCAAACAAATACATTTACTTTCATTTTTTTGTTGCCAAATTACATTTATTATTTGTTATAGAAGTCAAACAAAAACATTTATTATTAAGAGAAATCATAAACGTCCTAAGCTCTATGAAAGTTGAAAAAAAACTGTAAACGTCCTAAGCCTTATCATTAAACTCGTGCTATGTTTTTTTTGACAAGGTTTGTCATCGATGATGGTAATTCTACGCCACATTCGAACAAACACTAAGAAATGAAAAAACAGATGAAGTCGTGACTGTTATGCTATATTTTGTTTTATACATTTATTTAAAAATATATGAAATTGTTACGTTTCTCAATTTTCATCCTTTCATTTTCTGTGGAAAGGAAAATGTTTATTTTCCATAATATAGATTTTTTTTTTTTTTGTCAACCATCATAAACATTACCACAAGGATAAAACAAAGTTTACAACACTAAGTCATTAGCTGACTCTCTTATACAACGAGCGAGAGTATCAACTTTATGGTTTAGAGATCTCGGGATTACAAAAAGGGAAAAGGCTCGAAAAAGAGACTTTAACCTGAGAAAGTCTTCCTGGTAGGGTTGGAATGCCGGCCATTCTTCAGGATGCATCAAGAGCTTCAAAACATCAGCACAATCTGTAGCCATTTCCACTTCCAAGACGTGTATCAGGATCAAGGATTCCATGGCTCATAGGACCACTTCCACCTCTGAGTGAAGTGCAGAAAGACTCCTCCATATCTGGCGGGCCCCCCTACATCCTCCCGAAACCGCATCTGGAAAACAAAACCAGCAAATCCCGGTAGAAATATCAATGCTCTTTCACGACGCATCCACAAAACATCTATAACCCGTGAATGCAGGGTCCCCCGTCTTTGGAAAAGACACTTCGGGCCAAACCGTAGCGTTGCTGAGCGTTCCTGGTTGACTAGTACTATATTTTGGACACCTGACATTATGCCATTCTGCCATGTCTTACTCCACTTGGGATAGAATTTCACGAGGATCTGTACGCACTCCGGAAAAGCAAGAGCCGTTCCTTGATTTCCAGATATGCCAAAGCACCCATGGGAAAATACTGACATCTACTAAATCTGGAATCCTCCAAAACAGGTAATCCAGATTATACCATACAGAGTTCCCGGGGAATACTCCAACTAGGGATGGCACTGAAGATAATGTCCATGCTTGAACCGCCGGAGGACACTCAAAAAGGACATGATTAATCGTTTCTTCTTCAGCCCCACATTTACTACATATGGGGTCACAATTTATTCCGCGAGTGTTCAGCTTTTGTTTAACTGCAACACATCCAGACAAAGCCTGCCATATAAAATGTCTAATTTATTTGGGCAATCTAATTTCCATACTTTTGATTGTATCGCCCATAGATTTGGTCCCTGGGATCCAACCTCCATAAAAGAGACATTCTCTTCAGTCTTGTATCCAGACTTTACTGAATACCGACCCGTTTTCGTGTAATGCCATCCCCAATAGTCCGGTCGTTCCCGTCATGGTATTGGGATACCCATAATTAGTTGTACATCCTCAGGAATAAAATACTGTCTCAGTATGACCTCGCGCCAAGTTCTAGTTAAAGAATCGATAAACTGATCAACAGTAAGTTCCGGAAAAATATCTGGTTCAATACCAATTGCTACTCGTGGGTGTGTATCTGGTATCCAAGGATCTCTCCAAACCCGTGTAGACCTCCCATCACCAATCTTCTTAATAATCCCTTTTGTAACTAATGATCGGGCTGAGCTTATGCTCCGCCATCCGTAAGACGGATTCGATGTTGTTATGGCTGTCATCGGACAACGGTTTTTATAATATCGACCACGTATTACACGGGCGAACAAGGAATCTGGATAATCAATCAACCTCCATACTTGTTTAGCTAGGAGAGCTGAGTTAAAGTCCTCCAAAATTCTGAAACCTAAGCCGCCTTCCTGTTTCAGCCGACATAATTTTTTCCATTTCATCCAGTGGATCCCTTTAGAATCGGAGTTTGACCACCAAAAATTTGCAATTGCTGAGTTTAGTTTTTTGACAATTGTTTTTGGCAATCTGTAACATGACATGACATATGTCGGCAAAGCCGTCAAAACCGATTTAATAAGGACTTCCTTGCCCCCTTTAGAGAGGAATTTTGAAGACCATCTAATATTTTCTGGAATCCCGAGGTAAGATCCCATACCCCCCAATTGATGGATCCCCAGCGTGTGATGTATCATAGTCTTATTAATATCAGGGAGTGAGTGACCAAATTGAACCGATGATTTATCGAAGTTAATTTGTTGTCCTGAAATCCATTCCTATTCTTTTAGAATTCTGATGATGTGACTAGCCTCTTCAGTCGTTGCTTTATAGAAGAAAAGGCTATCATCAGCAAATAACAGGTGAGATACCTTCGGACTTCCTCTCGCAATGGGTATGCCAGAGATGAGCTTGTCATTTTCAGCCCGTTTCAGTTTGGAAACTAGGACTTCAGTACATAGTAGAAATAAGTAGGGGGATAGCGGATCACCTTGTCGTAGTCCCCGTTTTGGAATTATTCTTCCTCTCGGCTCCCCATTGATTATGACTGAGTATTCCACGCTACGGATGCAGTACATGACACATTTTGTCCAGTTACTGCTGAATCCCAGTTTTAGTAGAAGACATTCGATCAAATTCCATTCTACCCGATCATAGGCTTTACTCATATCTGTTTTTATAGCCATGTACTTCCCTCGTACTGCTTTATTTGTACGTAGAGCATGGAACATTTCTTGTGCAATTAGTATATTATCAGATATTAATCGGCCAGCAACAAAGGCGGATTGTGTTTCTGATATTAATTTTGGCATTAACTTCTTTAATCTCAGACATAATACCTTAGAGATAATTTTGTATCCCACGTTACATAAACTAATTGGCCTAAACTCCTTCATCTTCGTCGGACGTGGAGTTTTTGGAATTAAGCATATATGTGTTTCATTTAAACCTTGCTCAAAAGCTCATGTTATTAGGAACTCATTTACCAATGTAATTAAATCTGGTTTAACCACCTCCCAAGATTTTTGGAAAAATAGGGCAGTCATCGCATCAGGTCTCGGAGTCTTGCCCGGGTCCATCATAAAAAGAGCACTCTTAACTTCCTCTTCAGATACATGGCGAAGAAGTTGCTGATTATCAGCCACTGTGATTCGTGGCTCGATCACAGGTAATAAATCCAAGCCACACTCTCTACCATTGGTAGTGAAAAGGGTAGAAAAATATTCGGTGGCTTCCTTAATGATATCATCAGGTTTTGTTATCCATGTTCTCACATTATTAAATAGTCCAATAATCCGGTTTTTCGCTCGTCTTTGTTTTGTTTGAGCATGAAAGAACCTAGTATTTTCGTCGCCCTCTTTGAGCCATTTGTTCATGCTCTTTTGTTTCCAATATAGTTCCTCGTCCATATAGGCATTTCGCAATTCCACCTTAGCTTGCGATAGATCGTCCGTATTAGGGGAATTCGAATTTTGTAAATCCTCCACAATCTTTTGCCATTTAGTAATCATCTGTCGACCAGAAGGAACACATTTGTGTCGCCAATATGATAATTCCTTCCTACAATTCTTAATTCTTCCAGCAATTGTAATACGACGACGACAGGATAAACCTTTCCATCATTTCTCTACCGTCTGCATAAAGCCCTCTTTGCCAATCCATCGTTTATCAAACATAAACAGTGATCGACGGGAATATTGTTGGGCGCTAAACCGACCCACAATTGGTCTGTGGTCCGAGCTTATCATATTAAGATATTCGATCTCGGATAGTGGAAATAATTCATGCCAATCTTCGTTGCCAAAGGTTTTATCTAAAATACACCTAACAACTCCGTTCTTTCGTACCCCTCGCCAAGGAAAAAAATTAAAAGGAAAAAAATTAGAATAAATAGAAGATAATCCAAAAAATTGACAATCAAGTAAATGTGGACCCTTAATTTCTGGCATTTTGTAAGCAATCATACAATTTACATGTATCAATGCCAAAAGGAATTTTTTTTTCTTTCATCTACATAAAGTTATTAAAGAAGGAAATGTTAAAAAAAAAGAAAAAATATTAAAAATTTACAAATCCCAAGATTACAAAAATTTTATTCCATAAAAATATATTTTGACACGAATTCGACATGAAAACTATTAATTATTTTTGACATCTTATATATATAAAACCAACATAACTCTTACCACAAAGACGCAAAACAAAAGTTTTTAAGCAAAAAATAAAGCAATCGGAAAATGATGAAGCTTTTCTTAGTGGTGGCGATGTTCGTTGCCATTCTCATTAGCTTTACTGAATTTTCTGACGAAGGATCAAAACATGGAGAATGTATGTTGACTGTTCATTTTCCTGATTTTCGTCTAATTCCGACAACAGGAGCTTTAGGACCGGAGAGTTTTGTCTTCGATTTCTTCGGAGATGGTCCTTACACCGGTTTATCTGATGGTCGAATTGTTAAGTGGTTAGCTAATGACAGCCGTTGGATCGATTTCGCCGTCACCACCTCAACAAGGTACGCACTATTTTCTCCTCCTTTTCTTTTTTTTTTACTTTTATTGGTTTTTTTGTTTGAGAATTTTTATTTTTGAGGTTTTATAACTCCTTCAATTGTGTCCACCAACTCCATTGTCCCATCAAAATTATTTATATAATTACCAAAATCATTGAAATATATTGGGTACATTCTTTTTTCGAAATCGACAAAACTTTTAAAAATCGTAAATATATAATATCAAATTACACGATTTTCTGAAATTAAATTTGGTTAAGAAGATTGTAGATATAGAACTAACCATTTGGCCGATAATTAATATTGAGTTTAATGGTTTGGTTTTATCAAAGTTTAATTTAATAGAATCAAAATGGAATTCAAGGCTAATGAAAGGTACGTCGTTTGTTTTTGCATATGTACTTCAACTTTCACGTGGTCAACTTGGTTGTTTATAAATTGCAATTGCAAATCTTAACTTTTTAAATCATAACTTTTGTTATTTTGGCGTGCATGTGAAGTTCCCATTTCGGGGGATTCTAAACCTCAATTGCATGTGGCATATATTTACATATATTGACTATGCTTTAAATAAACCTTTTGTGAAAAATAGCAAAAGTATATTTGAAGAAATAATTAATGACGTTGATGAATATACTTCACTAGCAATTTATGTTTTGATTCAATGCAGAGAAGGTTGTGAGGGCCCGCACCATCACCAACGCACGGAACACGTGTGTGGACGACCATTGGGCCTTGCCTTTGATAAATCCGCTGGTGATCTTTATATCGCTGATGCTTATATGGGCCTTCTTAAAGTTGGCCCAAATGGTGGTGTAGCCAATCAGGTCTTGCCACGTGAGCTGAATGACCAACTTCGGTTTACTAACGGATTGGATATCGATCCTCGGACCGGAATTATCTACTTTACCGATAGTAGTTCGGTTTATCAACGAAGGTAAAATTCTATCATCTTAAGATTACAATCATGTTATATGACAAATACACATTTACACATACATAAAACAATTCGGGCCAACTTAAAAATATATATTAACCATCTAGGTACCAACTTAAATTCAATCTCGTTCGGTTCAATTTTTCGATTTTAGTTCCGAATAGATATTTGAATGTGAATCCAATTAGACTTGAAATAATTCTGGTTCTTAATTGATATATAGTTCTGAATACTAACTAAAAATAACTGAAGACCCAAAATAAAATGTAATTACTTGTAAAAAAGGAACAAATATTCGGAAAAATATAATTGTCATATTAGAATTTTTATAGTCTTTTTCTGTGAATTTTTAAAATGATCAAATTTCAAATTGATATTATTTTGGCAGAAATTATATAGGGGTGATGATGAGTGGAGACAAAACCGGTAGACTGATGAGGTACGACCCAAGTAACAACCAAGTGACAACTCTGTTAACCAACCTAGCATTCCCAAACGGTGTCGTTTTGAGTCAAAACGGTGATTACCTTCTCGTTAGCGAGACCGCCACGTCTCGGATCCTACGTTACTGGCTCAACGACACGTCGAAAACATCTAAAGATCGCGAGAGCTTCGATATTTTCGCGGACCGGCTTCCTGGATTTCCCGATAACATAAAGAGAAGTCCACGTGGCGGATTTTGGGTAGGTTTGAACACAAAACACTCAAAGCTAACAAAGTTCGCTGTATCAAACTCGTGGCTTGGACGCGCCGCTTTGGGCTTACCGGTGGATTGGATGAAGGTTCATTCGGTTTGGGCCAAATATAAAGGGAATGGCATGGCCGTGAGGTTGAGTGAGGGTAGTGGCATAATATCAGAGGTTTTTGAGGGTAAAAATGGAAATAAATGGATGTCTATAAGCGAAGTGGAGGAAAAAGATGGAACTCTCTGGATTGGATCTGTGAATACTCCTTTCGTTGGGATGTATAAAATCTAAAATTTATTAATGCAAATTATGCCTTTGTAGCATTTTTATATAATTCATACAGAATTTGAAAGTGTGAATTTCGACCTGTGATTTTACAGTATAGATAGTTGTTATTCTCACTTAATTTTTTTTTAATTGAGACGTATAAATATTTATGATATAATTTTCACAAATATATTTTACAAAAGAAAAAATAGTTACATAAGAATAATTTCATCACAAATTGTTATGAAATAGAATTACAGATGAAAAAAATTGTGACCAAAATTGTACGTAAGCATCATAAATCTATGACTAATATTTTAATCGAAAACTCCGTGTATATCTTAAAAAAATTAAATATATATAGAGTAAACTGACTGTGACATAGGTAATATTAGACTAGGGCCAAAAAAATTTAGGGCCTAAACATTTTAGGGTTAGTAAAAGATTTTAGGTAAAAAAGAAATTGTTGATCTCTCTTCCCACGTTATCAAATGGTATATGGTATGTTATTGTCGTCTCGAAAAAAATTATTTGTAAAAAATAATTTGATATTAATAATTTATTTAGAAAAAACAAAGGAAGAATACAAAAATAATTATATTTAGTCAAACGTAGTTTAATCAATCTTATATTTAACTCGTAATTGAAATTATTTCTCTTTATTATTTTATATAGTTTTTGTTTGGTTTAAAAGTTTTGTGTACTTTTAAATTAGTCTTTTTTACTTAAAAAAAAAAAAAATTTAGTATGGACCACGTCGGACCGGTCTGCCCATAGAGTATAATTTAATTAGGCCAAAGGTAACAACGTTTGTGGGAGCAGTTTAAGAACATAAACATTGAAACAGTTGTTATTATTCATAATCATTACGAGAAAACTACAAAACAACTTATATATGTTTTATTTTGACATAGGTTCGTTATGGGAACTAACCATGCAGTGCATGCATACAAAGATAGAGAGTTCGTGTTACACGCCAATTTATGGCTTAGCTTCTTCCTTCTTCTTTGCTTCCTCCTTGGCCATCTTCTTAGTACAACAAGCACTGCACTGTCCATGAGCATAGCTTCCACAGCAACCGTACCTACATCCCCGACGTTGCTGGGGCTCTACAACATCGGTCTCGGCTTGAGGACGAGCGCAACAGTAGATGCACCGTCCATATCGCCATCCACCACAACATCCGTATCTACAACCACCACCCCAACCACCACCATGCTGCTGAGGCTCAACACCGTTCCCCTCAACAGTTTCGGTCTCTAAGGCTTGTGGCTCTGCAACATTGGTCTCGGATTGAGGACGAGCGCAACAGTAGATGCACCGTCCATATCGCCATCCACCACAACATCCGTATCTACAACCACCACCCCAACCACCACCATGCTGCTGAGGCTCAACACCGTTCCCCTCAACAGTTTCGGTCTCTAAGGCTTGTGGCTCTGCAACATTGGTCTCGGATTGAGGACGAGCGCAACAGTAGCTGCACCGTCCATATCGCCATACACCACAACATCCGAATCTGCAACCACCTCCCCAACCACCACCACGATATTGAGGCTCAACACTGTTGCCTTCAATAGCGTTGGCCTCAACAGCTTCAGTCTCCAAGGCTTGAGGCTCTACAACAACGTCATTTGCTTCAACTTTGGTTTCTGCACTCTGGGGTCTAGGGCAACAAGCAGCACACTGTCCAAAAGCATAGGCTCCACAACAACCGTACCTACAACCACCACGGCCACGCTGTTGCGGCTCTACTGCATCGGTTGCTTCAGTATTTGGCTTCACGTCTTCCTTAGCTGAACGCATATATACACCATGAATTCAATCATTCAAATATTCGATCATCAGTATATGCGAAAGTGTAAAAGGGAAATTGTACATACCATTTGTGGCATCGTTGGATGTTTCCGCAAAAGCAACGAGGGAGAAGGAAAAGAGCAAAGCCAAGAGAGCGAGAGACTTGAGGTTTCTCATTTTTGTTGTTTTCGTTACACAAAACACTTTTGGGTTGTTTGGTTTGTGAGTGAAGAGTGTATGAGCATAGCACATATCTATTTATAGTTGAGCAGCAAAACATGCGACAAAAAACCAGTCAATTATGTCAAGTGAGACAGGATAATGTTATATTTTTGGGGATTTTCTTGTTAATGTTTTATGGGAAAATAAATCTCAATAAAAAATTTTGTATAAACCATCATAATACTTTTGATTGAGAAGAGTCTCATAAATTTAGAGAAATATTATATACCCTTTATTCATAGGCTTTTTGAATGATATGTGGTGTTACATACAATTAACGTTTTTATAGGTTAAATTAATGCCTATTAACAATTTATACAATTACATATACCCTTGAGATATCTAAATTTCCTATGATGCTTAGTTCCATCAATATATTGCAAAAAAACAGATGAGATTTGAGTATTTAGTATATATTATGAGCAGATGAAACGTAATTATCATTTTTGAGATTGCTTGCAATACTATGTCACCATTGACGTTGCAGAAAAAGAAGGTCTATATGTATCGATGTCACGAACATAATTACGACAAAAGTTGAAATTACATACATGTATAAAAATCATATATCTCTTGGTCACTATTTATACTATTGTGAAAAAATATATTAATATCACAATTAGACGGATTTTTTTTTTCTCAACTGGCAGTTCTCTTGGATATATGTTCCACACTAATACTATTATAAGAAATTCAGTTTAAACATAGATGTTATAATCTAAGAATAGAAATAGAGATTCTGCACATAAATAAAATTAAAAACTATTAGGCAACAAAGACAAAATAGCTTTTTTTTTTGGATTAACGAGACCAATTCATAACTTTATTTTTAAATTTTTAATAATATCATTATTATAGAAAAATATATTAAATATTATAAATATATTATTACGATTTGTGATAATTTATAAATTGTTATAATACGAGTATCAGACATATATTCGTAACAAAAACAAAAACGATATAGTTGATACGAGAATACAAATTAAATTTACATTTGAAACAAAATGATTTGTGTCAGAAAAAGCCATAAATAAGAGTTGAACGTTGATAACCATTACAAGCATTGAGAGCTAAACTCTTTGTCCTGTAGTTCCATGTGTAATGCTATGCTCTACACACGAACTGTGCATGAACTTACACGTGTCGAAATAGTAGTCACAAAGTCTAACTCTTGGACTTCAACTCTCATTGTTCGAACTTCGAAATGATAATGTTTGCTTCTCTATATATACATTCCAAAAAAACAATCGCACAATCTCAATTCAAACTCTTCCTTCTTCTGGTTAAAGTTACTAAATTGCTCTATATAAAAAGAAAAAGTGAACCGACTGGTATAATCGATTGAACTCAAATATTACTTAAACCGACTGATAAAATAACCAAACCAAACCAAACCATTGTCTACACGAAGCAAAGCATATTATCGATACAAAACCTTACTAATTTTTTTTTTAACGGTGAAGTTTGGCTAAAAATTAATTCTAGTCTATGTGAATTAGAAGTCACTCTTTAGATATTTTTTCAGAAATATTTTTTTTCTCCTTCCGGGATCGAATTAGAAATACAAAAATATCAACTCGTACATTTAAACTACTAGCCCACCATCAGAGAGAGAGATATTACTAGTTACTAATACTACGAGTTAGTATTAATTACTACGAGTTATACTCAACCAAATTTGGTTTAACATTATTTCTTTATTTTTATTTAATTATATCTTAGTAGCTCAAATTTTTCTTCCAAACCTTAAAAATTATGAAAATATACGACTCATTTGAATTGAGTTTTAATAGAAAAAAGATTAAAAGTAGACATTTTAATATTTTACTAAAAAATAAATTTTCCAATATTCTTCGCTTTGAATCCTCGATGCTTTTCTTATTGTTATTTAGCAGATTAACAATTTTAAATATACTTATACAAATGATGAATGGATCATATGCTCCAAAATTCTATCAATATTTAGTTGTAACTTAACTGGAAAAGACTGGAAGAAAAAAGCTTTATTGAAAAGAATGTAATCTAAGTGTAATCTAAATGTGTGGTTAAAATTACAAAAGTAATGGCAACTTGTGAGCGAAAATGAACTCTCAACTATTTGAAGGCGGAAATTTCTAACGTAATTAAATTACATGTCACATTATAACATGTTAGACATTGACCGTGGTCTCTTAATGGTGCCCAAATTTCCTACGTGACAAAATATGATTTTAGCAATAGGTTTTTTTGGAAATTTTAAAATTAGTAACGTTGGGATTATAGTTTTCTTACTCTTTCCATTTCATTATATTCCCTCTATTTAGTAATAAATAATAGTTTAAGATTAAATTTTTATATCAAAATATTTTAGATTTTAGATTTTCAATACCAAAATTAATCTATTTTCTTCATTTAATCATATTTTTTATTTATATTAACTATACTATTAATTACAATATAGAAATATTTTAAATAATTTTACAATTTTTTTTTAATTTTTGTACATCTGTTTTACAGATCAAATATAGAAACTCATGTTCAATCTTTATTCAAACTTATAGTAGTACTATCTCTTGGCTTGATCAACAGTGTAAATTATTTAAAAAGTGTCGGTTTAATTTTACCCCATAATTTTTATACAACTAGAAATGTACCTAAATAAGTATTTGTTAATTGCACACAAAACTAAAATTGAAATTCTAATTTCACCGGAACTCTCACATATAATATTAGGAACACCCAAAGTTTACCCATCTTCTTAATTCCACACAAAATTAAAGTTAAAAATATAATTTCACCCTAACTAACATACATAACATCAAAAACACCTAAAAAATAAAAATATTTTTTCGTCAATAGAACCATTTTTGGGTCAATTTTTTTCGGATTTTCGCTTCCAATGATTTAAGACTCATTCGAGTACTTTTAATTTTTGGATCGGTTTTAGTTAGGATATAGATCGGGTTTGAATTTGGTATTTCTATTTATTTTTATAAAAATTCAAAATTTAAAATCGGATAGAATTAGATTTTAAATTTTAATTTTGTGTGCAATTAAGAAGATGAGCAAAGTTCGGGTATTTCTGGTACTATATGTGATAGTTCGAGTGAAATTAGAATTTTAATCTTAGTTTTGTGTGCAATTAATAAGCGACTCAATGTTTAGGTACATTCATATTTATATTAAAGTTTTAGGGTGAAATTACACCTGTCACCCTTATTTAAATGATGTAAAGTTTTTACTAGGCCTGCGATTTTGGGTCATATGGGTTGGGTCGGATCGATCAGGTTTTGGTTATTTACAAAATTTTTAAATTGAACTGCAAATAATCGAATCATATTATGGATCGGGTCAATTTGGTTACTGGTTAGTTCGGTAATTGAATTTTGTTTCCAGAAAAGAAAAAAAAATCAAGTGAAAAAGAGTGAAGAAGAATGAAGAAGAAGAATCAAGTGAAGAAGAGAAGAATCGAGAGGATAAACAAGATTGAAAACCAATCAAAGTCTAGGGATCAAAAAACACTTGATGAGTAGCTCCACCGATACTTGACAATGAACAGTATCAATCCCATCACAGCGATAGTAATCGTTAATCTGAATTGACACTATAGCTTTTTGTTATATACTAGATGAATATCTGCTCTTCAATTAAAATTTACAGAAACAATAAAAGTTTTATTTTATTATATAATAGCTTTTTGTTTGTTTAACATAAAATAAAATAATATATATAATATTTTGTATAATCAAACATAAAGTAAAATATATAATATCATTATATTGTATATGTTCATTTTGTTATATTATAAAAATATAATATTATTATTTCACATAGGTTAAAATTCAAATAAACAATAAAAATCTACCTGGTATATATTTATTGTTTCATTTTTGGCTTTTTTATTTTCATTAATTAATATTCTATATTGATATCATAACATATATTTTCAACTAAATTATATGAAAATAATAATAATTAATTTAATAAAATATTCATTAAATCTTTCAATTAATTATATAATATTGCTATGTAATATTTATTCTTTATTGACAGTTTATTTTATAAAATATTTGTGAATCTTATTTAATTATGTGAATTTTTTTTATATATTTAATTTTTATATGTAGAACAATATATATCTATATACACTCATTTTTATAAAAAATTCATATAATTATATTGTGATTATTACGTTTGTTTTATAAAATTAAGATCTAATAGTAAAAAAATTATTTAAAATATTTTTGCCAAGAAGCAGATGGTCCAATTTATTTTTTTCTGATCTATTTTTGCATTAGATAGTAAATTTGATTCTCATCCGGCTCCAATTGGATAACTTTAGTTATAGATTTAACATTATCTATCTAATTATTGTTGAAAAATATATATTTGATTGATTACTAAAAATATTTAATTGAGTATTGACTATTTTACTATTAATGAGAATATTATTTTCTTTTTTTTTTGAAAAAATTTAAAGAAAAAAAGTTACGCCAAAAAACAGGTGGTTTAGTTGGTTTGTTCTTGATTCAACTAAGAATGAGGTGGTGAATTCGAATCTTACCTCGCTCCAGTTAAAAAATTTAGATTATGAATCAGCTCTTATCAATCAAATTATTACTTGTTGACAAAAAAATTTAAAAAAAAATTGCAATGACATTTTTCGTAAATTTTTACAAATATTAGGTTTTTTTGTCAACCTTACTCATAATTGGATCGACAAGACTCGATTCATAGCTAAAGTCTTAACCCTAAAATCTTTTTTTTTCTTTCCCATTATATCAGGAAAAAATCTGGGACCTGAGGATTTGTATAATGACTATTACCACTGGACCACATGTCCTTGGCTACAAATATTAGGTTATATTTTTCGAAATGCATCGTCCTTTAATAATATAGATTTTGAATATATAAAAATAATTAAAAATTTATATATAATGCTAAAAAGAAATTTTTTTTACATAAATAATTATCATCAAATATGTAATTATATTTAGAATTAAAATATGTTCGAGGCATGTGACATTTAGTCTAGTGGTAGGTGGTAAGTTTATTAAAGATAGACACACTTGTAATTCATGGATTGAATCCTATTGTCTACATTATATAGGAATTTGGCTAATAGATCGGTCAGTTGTGGTCCAGTGTTTGACAAAAAAAATATGTTCGGATGTTTGGCTAGATTGAATTTGTTTTGTTTCCTATTACTCTGAGTTTGAGTTTTTTGGCATTTAGGTTGTAGGTCTATTGGAACTCTGATCGGTTAAAGTTGGAATTCTGATTGGTTAAAATTGTAGATTTGGGTTTTTTTGGTATTTAGGTTATAGGTCTATTGGCTATAAATTTTCTAATTGTTGATTTTTTACTGTATATTTTTTTTTGTAAATTTTATAAATTTTGATTTTTGGTTTTTTACCGTCAAAAATATTTCATAATAAAAAATATTTTTTTAAATAATGAAAGCTAAAAATAAATCTAGAGTTTGATTTTAGTATTTTTGTTTTTTTACTTTCTAGAACATCAAAAATTATTTATTACCAATCAAACCCTAGATCTTTGTCACCATCTTTCATCAAGTCAGGCATCTATAAATACAGGCTCTTGAGCTCACAAAGTACTTCATCACACTAAAACACTTACTTCTAAAGTCTACCAAGTTATCGATCTAGTTAAATCTAGCAAATAACATGGCAAGCTACAAGTTTCTTGTTGTCTTGACTCTCTTCGTTACCTGCTTATCTCTTGCGAATTCAGCGTTTAATAGCGGAAGAGATTGGGCACAGAGTAAGTAATATATCATTAATCTCTTTAAACCCTCTTGTGATATTTATATTATAGCATAATTTTTAGATCATAGTAGTTTTACATGTAAACAATATGCATGTATTGATGACTTTCTCAAATATTTACACACACCGATTTCATATATAAACAGCTGAAACGTTGATTCCCAACGATGAAACCAATACAAAAGAACCTCAAGGCCGTGGAGGATATAACGCAGGTAACAGTGTCGTCGTGGTGGTTGCAAGTACCGTTGTTGTGGTAGCTATGCTTATGGACAGTGCAGTGCATGTTGCAGTCGCACTCAAGCTGTAGAAGATGCTAACAGTTTGGAGACGTCCAAACAACGTCGTGGTGGTTGCAAGTACGGTTGTGTGGTAACTATGCTTATGGACAGTGCAGTGCATGTTGCAGTCACACTCAAACTGTAGAAGAAGCTAACCGTTTGGAGACGTGCAAAGAACGTCGTGGTGGTTGCAAGTACAGTTGTCGTGGTAACTATGCTTATGGGCGGTGCTGTGCATGTTGCAGTCGCACCCAAGTTGTAGAGGAGGCTATCAGGGTTGAGACGTCCAAACATCGCCGTGGTTGCAAGTATGGTTGTTGTGGTAGCTATACATATGCATTGGCGGATCTAAAGAGGGAGTAGGTGGGGCAAGTGCTCCATATATAAAAAAAAATTCTCTTATTAATTCTTCCTTTCCTACATTTTTGTCAAAAATTTTCAATGTCTCACTCTAAATTTTGTTCTAGATCCGTCACTGTGCATATGGACCCAGCAGAAGAATAAAAAGCTTCTCCACCTTGGGCCCAGAACCAACCTTGAAAAAGGACCTAAAGTTCATCATGAACATGTTACCGTATGATATGTATGGCCACTTTTCAAGCACTTTTAATAAAATAGAGATGCTACTATGAATGTATCTTAGATGATGTATCGAATAAAATAAGTGGTCTGTTTGTATTTCGTTTTCGAAGTGATCTATATATATTTCTTAAAGTTTAAAGGATACTTATCCCCAAGTGATCTCGACCAATTTCACAATATATGTACTAAATTTGTTGGTTTAGCTCTCGACCAATTTTAAAATACTTTTGAGTTTATGTTATCTCGAAGTGATCTAGATTTGTTTCTTTTGTGTGCATGCGAAGTGATCTCCACCAATTTCACAACAAAATCACTATGTTATCGATTTTGTATTATCAGAAACAGTAATAACAAATGTTGAGGTGATAGTTAATCAGCTTGAATTCAAGATCATGTTTTAGAGAAATCACACACTAAATCGTATAAGTTTTTTTGATAACTTAGGAATTCTCAGAATTTATGGGAGGGGTCTGAACTATTCTCCTGGTGGTGCAACCCACATATAGACTTTCTTTTCAGATATTTAAATAGGCCGAAAACATAGGTTCATATTCGTGTAAAGGTGACTAGTTTCGCGTAGTAGAGAAATCGAACCTACGAACTCTTTAAAATTTTAGGTCCGTCTCATACCATTTGACCACAATTTCCTTGTCAAATCATATAAGTTCAAGTGGATAATAAACTCTTACATGGCATTGATCTGGTCCGAGAAAACATATGAGTGTAAAGTTCAACTTTCACTTCTTGTTTTTGGGTTAGTAACAGTAGAAATCATTGGGTTTCATTTACTATTATAAAACAAAACAAACCAAAGTTTGGAAGATATCAATATACGTCTTTTCCGAAATGGGTCCGCTTATAAATTTCTGTTTCCTTATTGTCACAGACTTTTCTAATCTTCTTTGATATGATCGCTTACTTATTTTAGATCAAAATCAAATAATTTAGATCGAGAAGATTAATTACAAGAAAAATTGATTTTTCAAACAGAAACAAAGAGAGATTCCAGATGAAACTACTCCATCTGGATTACACCGTCTGTAATAACTTTTAAGTCGTAGAGACTTCATAAGGAATTATCAACGGAATGTCACAACTACTATCTGTTAAAATCGTATCTTGACGATGGGTGGTGGACAGATCCCGGCAGTTTTTTTTTAAGTATATAAAAAACTTACAAAATATTACATGAAATATTTACATAAATTACAAGTTTTTTGCCGAGAACATATAGACTAGTGCTAGTGTTCTCTTTACAATTTGACACTGTTTAATTTCTTTCAGCTATAAATGAAAGAAAATTTTTTGGGATGAGTTTTGAATTATGAATTATAAATAAGATTGTGTTGATATAATTGTTAAAAAAAATAAAAAGTACGAGGATAGTGAAATTTGAAAACCTATCCAAGTCTAGGGTTCACAAAACACTTGATGAATTCATCCACTAATGTTTGAAAATGAACAGTATCTCTCCACAACAGCAGATATAATTGCGAATCTGAGTTGCCACTCTTTTTATATTATCAAGCCGTAGTTAATCTAAAACGTTTCACGATGTTATAATTCTCAATCACAGTATATGGGAAATGAACTCATTCTTTTAATAAGGTTCTTAGATCATATACAATAGATTAGAATTAATTCTATCAACCACATTCTAACAACTATTATATATATAGATTTGGTAAAATCTAAAATTGCAAATCGAAAATAACCATAAAAAGAACAGTATTTAATTACTTGTAACCATTTAAAATCGAATCACTTGGTTACTTTTTATCAATTTTATTCGGATATTGGATAATTTTTAATTACAAGGTAATCATATTTTTTGGATATTTGATTACTTTGATTTCTAAACTGAACAGATTGAAAAATAAGATGAATTCAAATTTAATTGAATTCATAATTTAAGTAATCATTCATAATCGAAATTAAAAAGAATTAAACCTATTTGAACCAAATTTTAGTCCGTTCTTATATAATAATACTTTCAAAATTAAAAGAATCTAAAATTAAAAGAACCAGACAAACTAAACCGAAAACCGAATGCATCTAATATAACGATGTTACTTTGTTTTTTTTTTAACATTAGTGCAATGGTACTTCAAATCCTCCAAAATGGGTCCACTTATGGTTTTCTGTTTCCTTATCATCACCGACTTTTCTAGTCTTTCTTTAATATCGTCCTCAAATTTTTTTTTGTCAAACTCAAATCCTATCATAGAGAACTCTTGTCATTAATTTCTCTTATCAAATTATATGTATATTATTTTAAACGATATGTACATTCTCAAAATCCAAAGAAACAATTCGTTCTTCTATACAAAATAAATTATGAAATAAAATTGTGGAAGCCATCTTTTGACCTACTTATTTAAAAAATTAAATTTTCTACATCAAATCTAGGATTCCATCATCGGAGAATACATTTTCTTACGAATTAAAGGACGTAAAGGTATTTAAAATTTTCAAAATATTCTTTAAAAAATGATGAATAAAAATAAAAACAGAAAATATATTTTGGAAAATCATTCTACAAAATTGGTCAACCTGAAAATTTCCCTTTAGCCACGTCGGCGATGAAGAATAAATTCGGCCTTTGCTAATAGTCAATCAAATAATCCATTGAATGGCCCAAAAGTATACTCTTTATATTATGTGGCCCATATTTGTCAACATGTGGGCCCATTAGTGAAATTTGTAAGCCACGTATTTCAAAGAGGTCCCTCTAAAATCGACCGTTTCTCAATCTGTATCCTTATATTATTTTCTATGGCAAATAATCAGCGAGGGCCCAGTTTCCATACTTTTTCATATTAATCATTAATATTATTATCCAACGGTTTTCCCGCTTAATAATATTTGTTTGTCGATGTGTGACATTAAATAATTAAAAACAACATGATATACAATTATTGTATGCATTTGAGTGGCTTATTAGATGCTTCAAAAACATTACTCAATTAAATAATTATAAGTATGGATTGTTTAAGAATGTTTGCATGTGAAATTACAAAGATAAAGATAAAGCTACACCTATTTATTTAAAACGACTTCCATGATGCATACACGAATGTTTTATACTAATTTTTTAGACAAAGATGGGTTAATAATCCAAAATTTTAAAATTCTATTAGGCAAGATTACACAATTCAGTATTTTTAGTTTTAGCTATTTTTTTATCCGATTTTGGTTTGATTGGCAGTTGTTTTCATTGTTTTGAAAAGCAAAATTTTTTGTAAAGATCGAAATTAAATTAATCATATTTTAGTTTATTTTTTATTCTAAAATATAATTTATTTAATTTAAATTTCTTAAAAGAAATTTATTTTTTTAAATAACGAAAATAATATCAATCGGGGATTTTGATTCAGAAAAATTATGTTTGAATTGAGAAGTTTGAATATAAATAGAATTTTATCAATCGAGAGAAAATTGAGAAGTCTAATATATTACTACATCTTTAAGTTTATCTTGATTAGGGTGGTGAAGATAGGGTTAATGACGGATAACATTTGAAAGGGTATAACAGTAAATTGACATGTCTTTATGGGAAAATAATGCGTTAAAAGATTCTCCCAACACGCTTCTTCATCTTTTACTTTCATTTATAATCCCAAGAAAAAGCCGAAGAGAAGGGAACAATCACAGAGCCAAAGAGAGAGAGCTATGGCGTTAACAATCAGGAAGGTAACAACGACACTTCTCTTCTCCGGTGGTATTCCTCGGTACACTGATCGGATCTCGAGAACCGGGGCATTGCTTAGCCGCTGGATCTCCTCTGCTTCGTCATCTTCCGCTGTTGTGGCGGATGATGATTCTGGAGGTATTTATGGATTAGGTAGTGTTTTGAAAGAGTATGAAGATTATAGGAGATCTCTATATGGTGAGATCACGCATAAGGCTTTGCTTGTTGATGCTGTTGGTACTCTCCTTGTTCCCGCTCAACCCACGGCTATGGTCAGTCATATTTCTCTGTTTCTTTGTAATTCAATGATTGCACAAATGCTCACATGTTCCTTACTCTGAAATTGGAAATTATTAGAAAACTATGAATGTCGTGATTACTTTTAATCAATTTGAAAGCGATTGAGAGATGGTTGTTGTTTTGTATTCTGTTATGTTGGGAATGTGAGATGCTTGAATGTCGTAGACTCGTAGTTTGTCTCAATTTCGATGGATGATTTGTATGTGAAAATTCTAAGTGTTGATAGTGTTTTGGATTCCTGTCTGTAGATATATAAGAATATTGGAGAGAAGTATGGAGTTGAGTACTCAGAGGCTGAGATACTTACTAGATACAGAAGAGCTTATCAGAAACCATGGGGTGGATCTCATCTTAGGTATTAATCATCATCTTATTCCTCTCCTTGTGTTTCTTCTACTCCAGGAAAATCATTATTAAGCAAAATGTTCTTGTGTTGTTTTCAATTTGTTTGAACACCATGTGCGTTGTTCGTATTTGATTCTTGTGCTTTTTTCTTTTCTGGTAGATATGTTAACGATGCGAGACCGTTCTGGCAGTATATTGTAACAGCATCAACAGGCTGTTCAGATTCTCAGTACTTTGAAGAGCTTTACAGCTACTTTACTACAGAACAGGTTTGATTTCCTCTACTAATTTTCCATATACTTGAGGAACGCTTTGAAGTTTGTTACTTTCTCTTGATATATCATCCATTTTCTTTCCCAGGCGTGGAAGTTATGTGATCCAGATGCAGGGAAAGTGTTCAAGGCAATTAAAGAAGCGGGAGTAAAAGTTGCCATTGTGTCCAACTTTGATACTCGGTTAAGACCTCTGCTACGTGCACTGAAATGTGAAGACTGGTTTGATGCAATGGCTGTTTCAGCAGAAGTAAGATAAACCTCTTTTGGTTGCTGATCTGAAACGGAGCGAGTGTGTTGTGTATGTACTAAAGATTTTTGGTTGTTGTTGTGCAGGTTGAAGCAGAAAAACCAAACCCAACAATCTTCTTGAAAGCATGTGAGTTATTAGGAGTGAATCCTGAGGATGCGGTTCATGTAGGAGATGACCGTAGGAATGATGTATGGGGCGCTAGAGACGCAGGGTGTGACGCTTGGCTCTGGGGAAGTGAAGTTACATCATTTAAAGAGGTAAATGATCTCTATTTCTATCATCAAATCTCTCAAAAGTTTTGGGTAAGTTTAAATGAATGTGTGTTTTTTTGGTCTTCAGGTTGCTCAACGGATAGGAGTTAAGGTCTGAAGCAGCAAAGCATATGAGTCCAAACAATGTGTTCAGGCTTCAGTTTTAGCAGTTTTGTACATTTGACTTCTCTTTTGAAGTAGTATAATATGCGTGTAATATATGTTGCTGCTTATGTAAAACAAAAAAAACAGAAAATAATATATAATAAATGATCAATAAAGCTTCTTGATCATTTTAATTTGAAACAGAAGCTATTGTACTTGGCCTTCTAATTTATTGAAATATGAAGAATATGAAGTTGAAAATGACAACTCTCGAAAAATTTGGTACTGCATATCTTAATTTAAAGACCAGTCTTCTCTCGAATTTCTTTGAACTTTTGATTAAGCATGTAGGAATCTCTTTGATAGTGACTAAATCTCATGGACCTGTCTTAGTTTTAAGGCCCATTATCCATTAAAGGAGCCCATTAAGATATTTTGCGTTTTAAGGGCCTAACTAAAAAAAAGTAGAAATCAAAGGCTGGTTGGCCTGATAGAACAGACCCGTATCTCTATATATAATAAAAGCATAGCGGTAAAGATTTTTTGTATCTTCTGAAGATACGTGAAGAAAGAATGATTAACATTAAAAACGTAAATAGTCTTTTGATGAAACGTGATACTAGAGTCAAAATTGCATTCGATTATCGAAGGAATTAAGGAAATAATTACTACTTTGTAATATTCTCATATTTAAGATTTGCCATAACATGTATGTATGTGCGATTCTTTGCACATGCTCTTGGTTAAGGAGAAAATGCTCAACCACGTGTCAACGCATGTTCACTTGTGACCCATTTATGATTATTAATATTTATTTATTATATTTTTTAAAAAAACATTGGTTTATTATACTTGAATAAATATTTTTATACAACAGAATTATTTATTCTTCTTTTATGTATTCGTGTGTGTACATATAAATAAATATAAACGAGCGAGATATAAATACTATCCAACTACCTCACCTGCATCATTACAACCGAAATAGCTTCTAGACAAAAAAACAAAACAGAGCCTTTTAAACTGTCTAAAAGCCAAAATGAATGCAATTGTTCCTCCATTACTTCCTTATTTTGGTTGGCCTTATGGAAACGACGATATATCCAGTACGTTTGTTGATTTCCTTTGCCGGACTTGACGGTGGCTAGTCAGAATGTGTCGTCGGAGACAAACAACACATTATTAGACAATCCTGTGGTGATGAAGAAGCTTAACCATAACGCAAGTGAGCGTGATCGTCGCAGGAAGATCAACGCAATGTTTTCTTCTCTTCGTTCTTGTCTTCCTACCACCAATCAATCGGTAACCATGAAATTGAATGTATCTGTTCGTTTACTTCTAATATTTAGTAATATTGTTGGTAACCATGAGATTTGTCCAGTAATATATAGGTTCATGGGACATTCAACTCATTGCTAATTGGTTTTGAGTTCGAAGCTCATGATTTCTAATATTGTATCAGAGCTCAGTGTTGGCCCAATTGATGCTATTTCACAAAAACGGTTTCCCATCCGTATAAGTGACCTATGTAATTGTGGTATTTCCGAGATGATGGGTTTGGGTCATTTTTCTTCTTACATCTCGAAGGGATCTATTAGAATACCTCACATTAGAAATGTAATATATAAAGTTACGTGCCACTCTATTAATCGCTAATTGGTTTTGAAATGAAAACTTATAATTCCTTATAACCATAAGAAAATGGAGTAACATAAGAAAAATTAAAGATGTGTTCTTTGTCTGTTTTTCTTGCAGAAGAAGTTAAGTGTATCAGCAACGGTATCACAAGCACTAAAGTATATACCAGAGCTGCAAGAACAAGTTAAGAAGCTAACAAAGAAGAAAGAAGAGCTCTCGTGTCAAATCTCAGGGCAAAGAGATATTGTTTAAACTGACCAGAACAAGAAGCAAGAGAAAGGATCAGTCACAAGTTGTGCATCAATAGTTTCTGCAACTATGATCGGTGAAAATGAGATGATGGTTCACATTTCATCGTTAGAGACTGATAAGAGTTCATTTGGAAATATGTTGAGAGGTATAGAAGAAGATGGATTGGTTCTTGTGGATGCTTCTTCTTCAAGGTCGTAAGGAGAGAGACTCTTTTACACTTTGAATCTTCAGATGAATAATTGGAAGCTGAATTCAGAAGACTTAAGTGAAAGATTGTTGTACTTGTATAGAAATTGTGGAAACTCATTTATATGATTCCTTCATTAGTGTATAATATTTTATGTTATGTTGTCTCTTTAAAACTCAAGGTTTTCGATATATAGTTGAACCTTTGGTCTAAGCAAACAAGATTCATTTTTTTCACTAAGGATATCCACTCATAAATCGAATAAGAATTATAAGATCAGTGAAATACAAAAACCGACGAAAAATAAAATCTTCAGAAACAAAAACTTGAACAAAGAAAACTGAAAGATACAAAACCTAATAAAGAACTAAGCTACGACTTGGCAAAACACAACCAAAACCAAAACAAGTGATAAAACCTCTTACGGCGAATGAGAGAAAATATTCAAATATTTAGAAATTGTGTTTTATTTTTGGTAACATAAGTCTATATAGTTTATTATAGGCTTGGGCGTTCGGAGGACCAATTAATTATTGATTCGGTTGTTTCGGAGTTTTGGCTTTTCAGTTTTAGAGTTTAATGTCCATTCAATTATTATTAAGGTTCGGTTTTAGAAAATTTAATTTCCATTTGGTTATTATTAATGTTCGGTTTTGGAGTTGTATAATATAAATGAATTCGGTTTCCGATCAGTTATTTCACCTAAAACACATGTTTATAATTAATTTTTAGTCTATAGATGGTTCGGTTGGATAGGTTCGGGTTCGGGTATAGACTTTATATCCTCCTGACTTTGGTTATATTTTGAGTTCGGTTATAAACCAAACCTAAAATAACTTGTCATCAAAAATTATTTGGTTATTTGGATACATTCACAGTCTAAATAGTTCAATTGCATCAGTTCGAATTTGAATTTGGATTTTGGTGATGAAATTTATGCCCATGACTAGTTTATTGCGGCCTCATAATCTGTTGGGCTAAAATAAACATTATCAGCCCATACTTTAGAAGTTGTTAAAGATCTTGATATATAATTTTTTTTTGTCAATATTTCTGACGAGTCCATTAATCAAGTTCCTATATAACGTATACAGCAGGACTCGATCCTTAGATGTAAGTACGCATGCTTTTAATAGACTTACCACCGGCCATTAAACTAAATGCTATTTACATATAAATATATTTAGTTAGAGAAAAAAACTTGAATAAAAATCACTACGGGTTAAAAGTCTATAATGTTGAAAGTCATAAAAATTAATTCAATTGTGCATCATTTGTTGATTTTTCTTATAAATTTCGTATTAATGATCTATATTTATGTTTATAAACTCGTATTAGATATTTAAGCCTTTTTTTTTGGCAAGTGTATATTAACATTGATTTATTATTATCATTATTTTATTTGGTAACCAAAATTTGCAGAAGGGAATAACTTTTCTGGCTCGACTGCATCAACGAAGCTGTAAAGGTTACCAAGTTGAGAAAGAGATGACTAAATAAAAAAATTGAAACTACTAAAAATAGAGAAATGTCTAAAATTACCAAATGGTCAAATATAATACCAAAATAAATCCCAAATCCACGGCAAAGCATATAAACTAGTGCTGTTAGGTGCAATGCATCCTCCAAAAATTCAAAATGTATTATGAATTTAAATTTTATATAAAAAAATTGTGGACACCACCCAACTTGCTTAGCTATCTCATTAAATTCTGCAAATGTTCTATATTTTATTCATTAATATTATCATTTGATATTAAATATATAGTGTTAGTGAAATAAGTTTACCGTCTTTATACTCATTAACATTATTTTCAGTGTGCTAAATGCAAAATTGTGTACTAAAATAAATAAATTTAGGAAAATATATTTTGTCAAATACTTTTTACCGGAGTTCGATTATAACTAATCTTATTACCCAGCATAATAAAATAATTAAGATTTTGAGATATAAATCAAGTATTATGGTCTAATTTTTCTGAGATATAAAATTAAGATTATTTATATAATTGTTAATGTTTTGTTTTGCAAGCAATCTAATACCACTTTCTAATTTAATTTGTTTTTTATATATCTAAGTTTGTGATTTTTTTTTTTGTAATTTGAAGGAAGAATTACTAGAAAAGAGTTCATTGGGAAATGTAAAAACAATGTAGAGAAAAGTACATAACTCTCCAACTCCGGTCTCAGTCAACTTACCTATAAACCTCTAAAAAGCTTTGGGGATGTTCATGCATCTCCCTTTTTACATATTGCTTGGAGTAAAATATTTGCTTTGTTTTTCTGATCGGTAATTTGGTACAATACTCCATATTAATTATGAAATATTTATTTTATATTAATTCATAATTATTTAAATATTTTTATAAAATCGTATAATATTATTTTATTTTTTTAGATATGTAAACAAAAACATAATAACAAAAATGTCATTAATAAAATATGTCACGTCAGTCGTGCTCTGCGCAGCTAAATCTACCAAATACTTATTACGTCAGCGTAAACTCCACCATATACTACCAAATTCTACCATGTTATTATTTACATCCACCAAACACTGTCAAAGATCATTCGTACTAACCTCTGGCTTATTAGGAAGTCTTATTGCTCGAGACAAAGTGTAAGACGTGTGTTGACAAAAGTTTTCAGTTTGGTAGAGTTTAGTCGACGTTGAACCCTTTGTAATAGATTTTGACGGAGTTTAAATCGGCAATGTAGCAGATTTTAGCAGAGTTATCTGTCACAGCTTGGCAGAGTTAGTAACGACGGTGAGATAGAGTTTGATAGAGTTCGTACACCGTGTAGCAGATTTTGGCAGAGTTATATTTGTTAATATGACAGATGTTAGCATAGTTATTCCGAGAGTTTACTAGAGTTAGGCATAGTTAGTTCATTTAACCTAGTATGCAAATGGCAATTTTAGCCCTTAATTATTACATCACCTACATTCTTTCTTGCTGCAATTATCGGCCAAACACCATTGAAACACACAAATCACCATTGTTGCTTGAGCTCATTTCTTATCTTTTGACATTATTTTCTTGTTTTTTGATCTATGGATCAAATCATCTTAGTTTGTGGAAGTTGGAGATTTGACCAAAATAATTGGTTCTTTTTACTGAATACTTTTCTTGGTTGTAAGATTATGCAAGTGTGTGAAGATGTACGTTATGATGAGTTTGTGAGGATGGTGCATGAAGATTTTGATCTAAATCAACAGATTTATAAGTTTCTCTGGCTCTTTCACCTTTGACTTCTTGAAGGTTCGCAACTTACCATGCTGCTCATCAGCCTTCCTCTTTGTAGAAGTCAGGATAGTCCAAAACGTCTCATCTAATGTCCCAGCAAGTATGTCTCGGATCATTCTGTCAACTTTGGGATCCTCGACATCTCCAGGCCAAGCATAATAGATTTCCTTTTAAGGCTTTCGAAGAAGGTGCATCACGCGAACCTACAAATGAACAAAACAAAGTTAGATGTCAAAAAGGCATATTATATCTACCAAACTCTGCTAAACCAAGTTTCAAGTCAACCAAACTCTACTAAACTCTGCTACGCTACATCCTAGCTATGCCAACCAAAAACCAAACTCTACAAACATATGCCTACACCCTAGCTCAGCCAACCAAAAACTAAACTCTACCAAAATCTACCATACATCCTACATCTGCCAACGTATTCATAGGATCCACTAAACTCTACCAAGTGAGAAAGCTTACCTTGTTGTTAGTGGATGTCCTCTTATCAAATCTGAAGACATCCTCAATATCTATACCGTGGATAATGCGTGACGCTCATTACAGAAGAGGAATCTCACATTTTCCTCTTCGTCTACACATTTCTCCTAGTTGTGGGATATGCTCGAATGCCCATACTAGAAGCACATGCACAAAGTCGTGCAGAGTGTACGTTGAAGCTTGCACTGATGATGAAGAGATTGATCTAACCAAAGCATCAAATGCTACTCTGCCCCAAGGATGCCTCTCAAATATTTCCCGATCCATGACCAATTTCGCATGGTAGACTGGGATTCGACTATTCGCGTGCAAACCAAAAATACCTACGTACAGCACCACCAGCAACCCCACCATCTTTCTCTTGGCAAGCGACCAATCTTTGCATCCCCTTAATGTTGCGACAAGCTCAGCCCAGTTCGGACCATCACCGTGTAGCAAACCCACCTCTGCCCATAAATTTCCTTCAGCTAAGTTTGCATCATTAGGATCACGCAATCCACAGTTGAGCTGCGTGATATAATGAAACTCATGTAGAGAAAATCTAATTGGACAACCATCGGCCAACAACCACAGCTCACACATCTTATCTGTCTGAAGCATATTACGCAAAAGGTGATGCAGATGTTTGTATGCCCATGTAAACCTTGCGCCAGCAAACTTTAGTATAATACCAAGTTGAGAATTTCTCTTTATGTCATCGTATGCATCAGCGACAATAAGACTCCTCATTGTTGTAATTTTTTTCAATGTACAGTAGTGGTTAATGCTTTTCTTTACCATCAAGAGCTTTCCACTTGAAACTATCCTCCGAGTGTACTCCGACATAGTTGTGGAAAAGAAACAATAAAACAATTAAAATCAAAATTGTCCAAACTCTACCATTATATAAACTAACTCCACCAAATATCATCACACAATAAAATACATTTACCAAACTATACTAACTATAACTACCTCTTTCAAATTCTACCACTTTATAACCTAACTCGACCAAACTCCACTAAACTCTACCAAACAATAAAATGCAAAATCTAAACTCTGCTAACTTACAAACAAAGAATCGAGACAAACTCACAATATTTAAACCCTAAAACTTCTCATACAACATTTACTTTGACCAAATAATGCGTTGAATCGTTAAATTTGTAAGTTTAGGGTTTAAAATCTCTCAAACCTTAGGAAAACAAAATCAACATCAATATGCTACAAACCCTACAATTTAGAGTTTGAAATAGTAGAAAAACTACTACATTACCTTCGATTTGAAAGAAATTGACTGTAGAAACTACTGGAGAAAGTCGAAGAAGAAGAAGAAGAAACTGAGAAGCGAAGAAGAGAAACCGAAGAAGAAGAAAGTTGAGACGAAGACGAATAAGAAGAAAGTCGAGACGAAGACGAAGAAGAAGAAATCAAGAAAACGAAGAATAAAAAGAAACTGAACAGTTGGAGAAGAGACGAAAAGAAAAAAAAAAAAAAGAGTCTTTCTTATGATATTTGTAGCTTTTTCCACTTTTTCTCTTTTTTTTAAATTTTATGAACTATTCTAACTATTATCCATATATTGTGGAGTATTCTAGTAATTACTTCTTTCTTTTATCAATTTGATAAACCTTGTATTCCTCTAGAAGTTTCATTACTAATCGATCATCATCTATTTTAAATAAAATTTGTATCTGTTAAGTACAAATTTGTTTATTGCCATATGGAGTCTATTGTTCAACAATACCAACATATGTGTTATTTTATTATTTAAAAAAATAAATATGCATGACATAAATCGATGAAGAAAAAGAGTAAAAAGAAGACAGTAGTGAAATTAGTTGATTAGTTGAATCAAGACATATAGACATAAACCACAGCTGTAACCTGAAACCGGTACTTTGAAATTACCCTTTTGTGCACATTTCTTCACACAACTTGGCTCTTTTGTTAATCTTGTACGGAGTCTACAACTTTCTATATATAGAATTATTATGTATTGAGTACTGTTACTATAATTAATTAATTAGTATATGTTTTATTCGGTTTTTATATGGTTACTTTCAGTTCTTAATTTTTAACTAAACAAAACCAAAACTATAAAATTCGGAAACTGTTCGGTCACTTGATAATAACCAAAACTGAATCGAATATTTATTTTTATTCAGTTTGATTCAATTTTTTGCTTCCAATTTTTATATCTAACACTATTTTAAATCTCCAAAAATCTAAAATTTTAATACGTAAAACAATACCATTTTTTTTAATTCGGAAAATCTTTATATATATATATATGATATTTAACCATTTTTCGAGCAAGAAAAATATATTTAACCACAAATACATAATTTTTTAATATTTATGGATTTTAAATCATTAATCTCCTAATTAATTATGTAAACTTGTTTTCAAGTGGGGTTTTAATAGTTATTTATAAAGTGTTAACACTTAAGAAGGGTGCATTGATGGTATCTTCAAGATTTACTACTTTGAGCTTAGATAAATAATTTAAATAATGTTGGTGTGACAAGAAAAATATAAAGTATATACATACACTAATACACATATACAGAGCTAGACATTCCAACTTTCCAAATTGCCACTATATAAGCAGAGTCAGAGACACAAAGCCATAAGAATCTAAGACATAAAAAAAAACACTTTCTTTATTATAACCTTAATTCACTAATGGAAAATGAAACTTCATGATCAACGTCTGAGATTTGATGTCACACCCAAACCAATGGGTTTGACCGGAATTACTTTGATCACCACAAGATCCGTCGCACTTCTTCTGTTTGTTTCTCTTTTTCTTCTGATTCTTCCGCCGTTCTTACCGCCGCTTCCACCGCCTCCGGCGACTCTCCTCCTCCTCCCTCTCCTTCTCATGGTTCTGCTTGTTTTCTTGGCTTTTTCTCCTTCTAATGAGCCTAGCCTCGCCGTGGAACCTCTTGGTGCTTGAGATCTCCGACTTGCTTCACCGTCCGTACATATAATATATGCATTAGACATACACAAATATGTATTTGTTGTGTATTTTATTAAGGAGCAAATTAAGGGCTTTTAGTTTCGTGCAAGTTAGATCATGTCATGTGATAGATCTCTACCAGTTTTTCTTTTTAAGATTTCGTGTAAATTTAGTTTTTTTTTTTTTATTTACTTTTTCTCAGCTGTTTCTTTCAACTTGTTCTTTTTTTTAGATGAATTTTGTTTCGTCGGCGATATGAATTGTAAAAGAATGTTTTTGACACTAAAATAGAAACTTTCTTCTCATATATATATACGGACGACTCTGTGAGTATGTATATATATGTATGTAAATATATGTTTATCTTTATTGCCATGTAATTTGTTTTCTTTTAAGTTTTTTCCTTTGCCGACCGAAAAAAGAAAATTACTTTATCAAGAGTTAGATGTACGAAATCCTATCTATATACAAAATCATCTATTAAAATTCCAAATAATATCTCGTAGAGATTACCATGTGTGACGTTTGTTATTATGTTGAGTATTATATAAAACCAAAACAAATTAAATTAAATAATTTCTCCAAAGATCAGTAGAAGATCTCACAATGATGTTAGGCAAACTACGCATTTATTACCTTAAAAAGTAAATAAAATTCACATTCTAAGTTGTATATAAATATATGCCGACCAAAAAAAATTGTATACACATATGTTGATTAAGAGTATGTAATTTGATGTCTTAGTTGCAGAATTTTTCGATTCAGCTAATGACTTTATATCAGAGTTCAAATCATTTCTATTACATTATAGTATGCCATCTCGAGATGTGTTTTATAATATATACAAGCTCTAAATTATCGTAGGATATTGTCATTTTCGGAATTATAAATTATAATAAATTTTCTTCTTATATATACAATATATATATTCACAATCGATTTTGTGTCACGGATTGTGCTGGATGACGATGGAAGGGGACTGCAAGAAGCTCACCGAAAAAATCTAAAAGAAAAACACAGTTTTTAAATATAGTTACAACCCAATATTTAATTATACGGGTTAAGACATATTACTTGATAAACTAAAATTGCAATCAAAAACATTATTCATGAAATTTTCTATCTCTACACATTCTTAACAATTTATGTTCAATTAATGTTCTAGTACTTGTTTGTGTACTAAATTATGTTTGTAGAAATAGATTATTATTAGGTAAATGTAGAGCCCACAAATGTTATTAATACGCACTGGAAAACCGGGAATCGTCCTTCGATGTCCAAGAAAAAGAGTAAGTGGATGTGACATATGTTCACAATCCCTTAAAATACAAATTATATTTCTTTTAATATGGACAATATATAATTCTTAAATGATTTTGGATTTTTAATCTCTCTTTTACATTTTCTTTCATATTATTTCAAAAAAAGAAGAAGTTTGCCACTCGTTACTTACTTCGCTTTTTACGGTAAACTTTAACTTTTAGACTGTGCTCCTTTTCATAGTTCTACGAAATTAGTTTATGCAGTCGATTAGCAAACTATATGTATTTTAAATATATACATATCCAGTCAGTTTTTTTTTTTTTTAATTTCAAAGATTATCATCAAAATCCTAAATGTATAAATATACATCGAGCTTTAGGTTTAGTAAAATATTCCTCAATTATATAAATAATTTTTAGGTGAAAAAATAAAATAAATACTGTTTAAATCATTTATAAATCGAAAAGTATGTGGTGGATGAAAATAAATTATTCTCGTATCTATTGTTTTCTCCACCCGACTATATATAAAGAGTTGTGTTTGTCCCATATAAAAATTTTATAGATTAAGAGTTTTTGAATTATGGATCCAACGGTTTGACAAAAAAAATTGAAAAATCATCTACAAGTCTTTTAGTAATTAAAACTTTGTGAACCCTTCTTGTGGTAGTTGAAAATCTCTGTCCTTTTTTTTTGTCACAAAACATAATGTTATTGTGTTAAATCATTTTATTTTTTGAGCAAATGATATGGAATGAAGAACAATATATAGAAAAGAGTCACTACCTCATGATTGTGCATGCATCTATATCTTATAACACTATACGTTACAGTTTTCCAACAAGTGGGTTAAAAAGAAAACAGTTTCAAATTTGAGTACCAAGTTTTTATTCGTTGTGATGATTTTAAGGACTACATTCACAAAAGATGAAATCACACTTTAACTATTTGATCTTAGATTTAGTATTTCAATTTTAAAACTTCTCAAGTTTTAAGTTTGATTCTACCGAAAACTAAGTTATTATTATTTAGTTAGAATTATGTTATAAGTTTCACCAAAAAACCTAAACCAAACTATTCATTGTTATTGTATTGATAGAGATTAGTTGAGATTCGATCCAGATACCAAAAAATATCAAGAAAATTATTTTAACAATAATAAAATTATATGGAGACTTGTAGTAAAATAGTATTGAGACAAGATTATGGTATCAAACATGTTTTAAATTCGATATCTTTTGTGCGAAATAAAAATATATTGTCTTGGATATCTATGTAGATATAAATTTTTGCTTTCGACCTATTTAAATGTCCAGAAAGATAATCAATGTGTAGATGGTATCTTGTGAATGATTATTATGGATACTTGTATAAGTATGAGATTTATAGAAGTAGTCTGGATGTAATATATATATATATATATGCATCGAACAAAAGTGTGAAGCACTGAGATGATATATCCGGAGAAACAGTGTGGGTGTGATTCGAGACAATGTAAAAAGCTAAAGAAGATTTGACCAATTTAAGAAAAAGAAAAAAAGCGCAAAAAGGATTTAATAATTTTATAAATGATTACAATGAAAATTTGTCCTAAACTTTATTTCGAGTCTCTATCTCTGGACAAAACAAAAAAGCATATACGAGAAGGCATTTAACTTGTCCACAAAAATCAGATCCACTGCATCTATACATTCAAATGATCAACAATGCATACGTCTTCAAATTTTAGTCTTACTTTTTATATTTTTTTAATTATATTAATAATGGTTTTAGTGATTGTATTTTAGGGTTACATTTGGAATAAGGAAAATAAATTAATTATGAAACGACGTTAAGTGAAGGCTACGTGATATAATATATAATATAATCCCTTGATATCGAATGTTCTCGTTTTTTTGACTTAAATGTTTTCAAGAGAAAGTCAAATGTTTGGAAATCTTTTTATCTTAAAAAAAAATGTTTGGGAATCTTTTGGTAAACACAAGTGTGCCATATAATGCTCATTTCTTATCAATTAACTCATAATTGTTTAACATTAAAAATATATATCTTTAAACTTTTTTATTATTTTAAACTAGTTTACAAGTTATATAGAAATATATATATATATATATATATATATGAAGTTTCATTATCGTAGATAATTAGAAACAATATAACAAAAAGAAACAAAGTTATATATAGGAAACTTGTTAGTATAAAAATTAAAAAAATTATTTGATATTATTCGATATTACCTTAAATAGAAAAAGCAGATAATACTATTTGAGGATACACAAGAATTGTCCATGGTGCGATGGTGGTCAGTGGTTAGAAAAATATCTCGTGTATGCATAATCTATTTAAGAGAACTAAAATTATTTTTTTTAGAAAAAAAAAAATATATAGGAAAAGTATAGTGTCTTTATCAATCCAAATGTCTAAACTCATAACAATATTATATAGGCCAAATACAAATTTTTAGAGTTGAATTCGGGTGGAAAAAACACTAGAACTAACATTCAACCATAATATATATTTAAACCATAATAAGTAAATTCTACTATATTTTATTTAAATAGAGGTTGAGAAAATCCAAAAATGGACAATGTCAATAAATAGTGTTAAATGAATATGGAAAAAGATTGAAATAAATAGATTTTAAATTCAGATTCAAAGAATCAAAGAGACTCTCTCTTATTTATTCACCAACTCTCCTTGCGTTTCAGTCATCTAAAAGCACATTAATGGAAAATAGTTTAAGCCACCACGTTAATACCTATTTTATTTACCCAAATGTCACACTATTTTTATTTATTTTCTTTATTGCAACAACCTTTATTTTAGTGATTTATGAATTTTTTGTAATATATGCTATTTATGATATTCTTTGTCTTATTATTTAGATTAATTTTATTTTTTTATTACATACAGATTATATTTTACTTTCACATTGCAATTCCTTATAAGTGTCATTCAAATCTGCTAAAACTAAATTCCTCCAATTCATCAAATACTTTAGACAATTTCTGAAATATTAAAATATTTTTAATGCATTTTTCTTGTAAATGTTATGTGACTAAAAATTACTACAAAGTATTATAAAAATTTATTATTCATAATATGTGTACACTTACATCTTCAGAGTATTTATATACAGATATTTATTTTGCATGTTTTTTAAATATCATTAGTAAAATTTCTTATATTACAACAAATTAAGTATTTTCTGTATTTATATTTTCAGCAAAAATTATGAAGAAAAGTATTCAATTAAAAAAGTTTCGTCTTTGTGGGTCCGAAACTATACCGTTAGAAAACCGTTATAAGAAAACCTCGTAAATTAATTATTTTTTTAAAAAAAAGATCTCCGGATGTCGGTTCCCATATTTAAAGTTATTATATAAACATAATTATAATACCGTTATAATAAATCAGCTTAAATTAACTTCTTCAAATGAATATGTACGGATGTCGGCTCCCAAATTTGAGATTATATAAACAGAATCTATCTAAATTATATAAGAAAATCTATGAAAGTAAAACAAGTAAAAATATATAATTATATCATAAGAATTTTACAAATCACTGATGCTCCATTTCACAAGTCCCCTATGAGTGATTTTTCTTGAAAACATTATAGTAGAACCTTTGATTAAAGTAAAAGTTAAAATAAAATATGAAAGGGTGGTTTTTGTCATTGGGTGGATAAGCAAATAATGTTGCTCAGTGCATGAGCTTCACCTGTAAGCTGTAACGTCTTTCTCTCTCACACACATAAAAGAAGAAAATGAACAAAACCCATTTACTTAAATTAAACCTATGTGTCAAAAACAAAAATAAAAAGTTCTTAAAATAATCTTATATGTGATATTATATAAACACTCACGCATATATGAGCAGAACCAAAGAAAAATATTCTTGAAAAACAGGTTCATCGGAATTATGTTTTTGGTCGCATTTGTTATTTTTCTATTGACGGTTCTTCCGGCCATTCTGCCACCGCTTCCGCCACCGCCGATGGTATTTATGGGAATTCCGGTGGTGTTGTTGATATTGCTAATTGCTTTGGCCATTTATTATCCTCCTCATGAGTCTAAATTTGTCTCTTCTTCTTCTTCTTCCTTTGAGAGTTCTAGTAATGTAATGTGATGTAATAATGTGTCGTCGTTTCGATCTAAATGATCCATAAGCAAATATGTAATGCGTCGTCGTTTTATGGGTTTTAGTTTCTTTGTCTCATTTGAATGATAATTGTGAATTCATGCAGTTTCTCTGTTCTTTGTTTATTTTTATTTTTCTTAATTTAAGGTGATGGATCAATGGATCATGGCCAAAGGCGGACGGACCTATGTCATGGGGAAGGGGTTCAATTGAAACCCCTTAAATTTTGAATTTTGTATTTTTTTTCCAAATTTTGAAAAAAAAATATTATATGGAACATTTATGTTTTATTATAACCAAATTCATCTACATTATTATTTTGACACCCATACAATTAACTAAATTTTAATAACTAGCAAAAAATCAACTCACAAACATCCATTTAATTAACTTACCAATTTTTTTTTAGAATTCTTTTATACTCTCATAAACACACTATTACTTTATTCAATAACTCCCTTATTTGAAAATAATTTAATTTTTAATATATTTTTTTTGTCAACAATTGAATCGACAAAGTCCGATCAATAGCTAAAGTCTACACTTTTAAATCTATTTTTAATCTACTATAAGTAATGAGAAGAGATCAAACCCTTGATGCATGAATCATTAGTTGAATCATGCTAACCACTATATTGATGTTTTTATTGATTATATTTTTATATAGTATTTATCACTTACTATCTATGAAACAATATGTTTTATATTTTAAAAAAAATTTATTTATTAGTTTATTATATTATGACTCCGGTAAATAATTTTTCTGGGTGCGCCATTGTAATATCTAGAAAATAATTTATAATATCTGTGAAACCAATTTCGATCGATTTAAGTACTCAAACATATATCATCCTGAAACTTTTATTTTCTCTTATAACATACAAATGATCATAGATTCGAGTAACATTTGTTTTTTTGGATAAATCAGATTCGACTAACATTTCACGCTGAAAATTTGAATACGTTGTAGAAATATGCAGAGTATGAAATTCGAATTTTTTTCCTTTTAATTTTTTTATCTTGTTTTGTAACGTCTTTTTATTGGGTAAATATAGTTTTGTAACGTGTCAACCATTAGTTAAAGTATTAGTTATCACTCATACAATTAAATAGGAGAAGTGTATTGGGTCAGTGGTTAAATGTAACCAGAATTCGAGTTCAAGGAATCGTATGTCATACTTGAAGGAGAAAACTTGGATTCATAGGAAAATTAATAAATGAAACATTACTAAAATAGAGTTTTTTTTTATGCAATACTAGAATAGAGTTTGACATAAATGGAATCAAAGAAAAACTAAAAAAAAAGACTAGTAATCCTGTAGTGTATATGGAGGATTGGTTTATCTTGTAGTGTATTTAGGTCGCAATAATAGTGTTATTTTCCCATAAGCCAATTCACAATTCGTTTATCTTTTTGACAACCAAAAGAATTATTAAGAGATCTCAAAAACTAGAGAGACTTTACAAATTATCAACCATAAACTAGGGATTTACCATTGTTTGACAAATTAAAGGAATTTTGGTACAAGCTCTTATTAATGTTTCTATTTTAGGTCACTTTGGGATTGGTAAGTTCCTTTTTTATTTGCCATATTACTTTCTAAGTAACTTTCTCATATTGCACATTTGACTATATATGTTGGTTCCCATTTTACTCTTTGGAAAACTTTTCTTTTTAGTGAATTATTTACTAAATACGGTGGTTTCTAATTTACTCTGGGATTCTTTTTCTTTTATTATTTGTTTTCTAATCACGTGCCGTCAAAATAAACAATCCAAATTTGTATAAATCGATGATGTTAGTAATTAGTAATTCTTCTACCAAACAATTGTAATCAAATATGGAACGTAAATATCCTTTTCACTTTGTTATACCTTTTATGAACGTCAAAACGTATATTTTTAAAATTACATGTATTCAACCTAAAATATTTATCATTTTTTTATCAATTATTAGATCGACAAAACCTAATCCATAAATCAAATTATGAATTATATTATGTGATGTCATACAACTACCTAGAATTAAATTTCGGTCGGAAAAATTATAAAAATAAATATTAATCACTTCTTCTCCACATTTATCTTAAAGGTTTAAAACTCTTTGGAAGTTTTCCATAGCTAAATAAGGTAACTGATAGATTCATAGAAGTCACGAATCTTTGAGAGAAGAAGAAATTACATGACAGAGAGAATTTGATTTTGTTTATTCATTCCTTTTTTTAAATGAAACCTATAGTACAATTCTTTCTTAATTAGAAGAATAGGTTGGTTTACTAACAATTTGATTTAAATCAACTTTGAGTAAAACTTATGTTAAACCAGATATAGATTTAACTATTCTAATAGCTTCCCTCAAGGTGGTAAGTAGATTGAAATGAAAGTCATCTTGCCAATGAGACTTAAAAACAGGCATAGGTGAAGAGCTTTTGTGAAGGCATCTGCTAAATTATCTTCAGACTTGACATGAAGAAGTTTGATTAATCCTTCCAGAGTATTTTCTCTGACTTTATAACTATGTAGTTTTTTTTTTTTTTTAAATAGTTCAGAAAACAAAAAACTATGTAGTTTTTTATTTTCTTTCTCGAGCCACAAGTTAAAAAAAAATCAGTTTATTTGCTAACGTCAATCTAATAAACCTTTTAAGAAAAAAAAAACTTTTAGGAATTATTAATTGCTAAATATCGACTACATATCTAAACGCTTCTTAATACTCACAATAGAGTCAAAATTAACGGTAGAGATTTTTCACAAATTTATCAGAAAACAGAAAATAAATTGTTTCTTAAAACGGAAAGAAAAGAAGAGAAGACGTAACGATTTCAATGGCAAATTCACTGAACTTAAACACTCTCATTTTCCGTAAACTTCATCATAATGCTGACATCTTCTGCTTGCGGTGACGATGCAATGAACATGTCAATGTTACATTAAGAACTTTCTAATTAATTTTTAAGAAGTTTCTATATTTTTAAGCTTTAGAAAATTTTATAGGACACGAAAGGTAACACGTGTCAGATATATCTCGGTTGGATTAACCACGTGAGAGGTGAGACAAGAGAGAATAAACATCTCTAAACTTAATGGAGTTTGCATAAGTACCTTTCTCGTGACCCATTCATTTACTTACATCCGGACAAATTAGTACATCGGTTTAACAAGTTTTCTCTAACTTTTAAATTAATGTTCACTGTACATGCATTACTTCACACATTTTCTGTCTTTTTTTCCTTTTTTTTTGTGTCAGAAAATTAAATTGACTTATATTTACCAATGAAGAGAGACTAACAATAAATTGACCCCACAAACCAAAAATATACTGTATATTTGACTACAGAAAATTGGAACTGATTCGGAAAAATTAAGTCGGACGTGTTAAATGCCAACTCTCTCCTTTTATTCTAACAACTCCGAGTTCGCATTATCCCGCATAAAATTATTTAAGATTTTGAGAGGATTTGAATTATAAATAAGATACAGTCGGTCCAACCACTAATTAACAATGTATATATGTATAAATCTTAGGTGAAAATGAATTTTAAGATTATACCAGATTTGTTTTACCGATTAATTATAAAATGAGCATCCTAATCGAAAAAAGAGAAGCATAATCGAAAACCCTTTCTTCATAATCGGGTATCGTAAGACTATTATACAACCCACACTCACTGCATACAAAGTACATACATGCTGGATTTCCTTTATTTATTAACGACCGGACCAACCGATCGATAACCGAACTAGGAAAAAAATAAACTACGTCAAAATCAAATAGACAATTTGTGAATCTTGTTCTCAGAAACTGAGTGTGCAATCTCCAACAGGACTTTGACTGTGGAAAGTAGAAGAAACCACAAATCTTAAGGGTTTACTTCTCTGCTAATGTGTTTGAGACTTGTTCTTCATCTCCTGTGGTTGTTTTCAGGATAAGGTCGGCGTTAGCTTCAGGTGTGTCTTCTTCACTCGGCGGTACAAGTTGCCAGAACATTGGTAGATACTTGTCCCATTCATTCACAATTGTTGCTCCTTTGCTGCTTCCCGTTTTCTCCTATATATATTTTTATTTTTTCCAAGTCAAGACAGATAATAGAACAAACTCGTATAGGATCGACGAAGAGAAAGTAAATTACCACATGAGCTTCGATAAGGGTCTTAAGCTGCGTTTGTCCCATTGGTGAAGTCACTCGTTGGATCTTCACTATCTCTTTGTTCACCTGTTGTTCAATGTGTTTTACTTCAGTGTTTCATAAACGTTAAAAGACAATCTTTTGGAGATAATTGTGATGTTGAAACCTTAGGGAGGAGAGTGTTGTCTTCGTCAAGTATATATGCTAATCCACCTGTCATTCCGGCAGCTACATTTCTACCAACTCTGCCATTCCAGAAAGAAACGAATAAGATATTTGGCATTTAAAGACACTCTGGTTTTGGTTTTTGGCTCGAGGTTGAGATCAAAGGGTTTTACTTACTTCCCAAGTACAACGACACAACCACCAGTCATATACTCGCAGCAATGATCTCCAGTGCCTTCGACTACAGCTTGAGCTAGAGAGTTCCTAACCGCAAATCTCTCTCCTGCTTTGCCTCTGACAAATAATAAACCACCAGTTGCACCATACAGACAAGTGTTCCCCACAATAGTTGCGTCTTCAGGACGAAAACCAGTCGTTTCCACTGGGAATATCACAACTTCACCTCCGGCCATTCCCTTGATGTAAAAAGAGTATTTTTAAGAGACCATCGATTCCAAAAACGAAGAGAACACTGACTTTTTGAGACAAACCTTTCCCACATAGTCGTTGGCTTCACCTATGAGACGTATATTCATTCCAGGAGTTAGGAAACATGCAAAAGATTGGCCAGCACTTCCGATGAACCTAAAATGGATACATAGTGGATCGTGTAAGTTTTAAACATGTACTTCTCATTATGTATCCTATTCAAAGTTTGTTTCATATCTAATAAATCATAGCATTGGCATACGTTAGGTTCAGTTGTCCAGCAAAACCATAGTCTCCGTATTTCTTTGCAATCACCCCTGCAATCCGACCGCCAACAGCACGGTCTACATTGTATATACTAATGGTTTTGTGAACCGTTTTTTCATTTTCAATTGCATCCATTATCTGGGGAGACAACAAAAAGTGAGTCCTTAATCTTATTGCGTCTGTAAAAGAGTACTCTCTCTTCTCCATTGCCATAAATAGAGAAAACCTTTCAAGTCATGGTTCTTCAAAAGTAAAAAGAGTTATGCCACTCATTAACAACTGAACAAGGCAACTTTCAGATTTAGGCATAAGCTATATAATGGTCAATAAGAAAGACACTACTCATTACCTCGAATTCCCCAAGTAGAGTATCATCAAGAACAGGGCCATTTGAGTGAACCTCCTGTTTCCTAATGGAAGTACTGTTTCGTTTTGGCAGCCCAACAGACTGCACATTTGAAGAATAAATGAGATTTACAATTACACCGATACAAGTTTGTAGGTAGGCGTACAAAAGCCATAAACACTGTTCTGGGAATACTTACAGATAAGAGGAAACTGAGGTCAAGATGAGTTTTCACCAGCGAGATATCCCTAGGCTTTAGCAAATCTGTCCGCCCAATTATATCATCCAATTTTTCATATCCCAACTGAGCTAATATGCCTCTCACCTAAAGTATTTAAATGACATGTTAGGTGCTAAAATTTATTAAAAGAATCTTTATGAAATGAAATTTCCTTTATATTTACCTCCTCTGCAATGTACAAGAAGAAATTGACAAGATCACCAGGAAGACCAGGGAAACGTGCACGCAGCTCTTCCCTCTGTTATCGAATTTAGGAAAATTTTAGCGGAGATTGTGTGTGCATTGGAAAAAATAAAAAATAACAAGTAAGAAGGTAATCCAAATTACCTGACTGGCAACCCCAACGGGGCAGTTATTAGTGTGGCAAATGCGAGCCATAATACATCCTGTGGCAATCATTGCCAGAGTACCAAACCCATACTCATCAGCACCCATAGCTGCAGCTATTAACACATCAATGCCACTCTTGAATCCACCATCCACTCTGATAATAACTCTTTCCCTGAGTCCATTTCCAATGAGAGTCTGGAAAAGATGGAATTATAGCTATTAATAGACATCAAGGATTAACAAGAGACTACACCAAAAATTGAAATTGATAAAAGCCTACCAAGGGAAAACTAATAAAATGAAAGACAAATTTCCATGACGAGGGTATATACCTTCTGGGTTTCAGCTAGTCCAAGTTCCCACGGACCACCAGCATGCTTTATGGAGCTAATAGGGCTGGCTCCAGTTCCCCCATCGTACCCTGATATCTGTAACCAAAGTAGCATAAAAAATTATAAAAAATTTAAAATTGTATAGATATATTTCTGTAAGCCTAAGGCACAATTGATATACATAAATTTATATAGATAGTATAAGGATCATCGTTAGACAATCTAGACGAGGTATGCAAGTCAAACTTATAATTGAATATCCTGCCAAAGCATGGTCCCAGAGGGTAAATATCAAAAGCAAACTGATGGGAGCATTGCATGTCGTTTTAGCTAAGATGTTGATTAAGGAATTGCATTATTTGACTAATATAATATACAATTCTCTAAAAGTTTCTAGCAAACTCTGAAAGGGTGTGCATACCTGTATGATATCAGCATTAGCCTTCGCTACTCCTGAGGCAACTGTTCCTATTCCAGCTTCTGATACAAGCTTGACTGACACTTTTGCCTTGGGGTTGACCTGATTATTAATTTTTGTGACGAGGGAGCCCTGATTATAAGTGTTGGCAAACTATCTACACTCAATGAAAAATACCTGATGAAGATCAAAGATCAACTGGGCCAGATCCTCTATGGAATAAATATCATGATGTGGAGGTGGAGAAATAAGTGGAACTCCTGGTTTCGAATTTCGAAGTCTAGCAATATATGCGCTGACTTTTTTCCCGGGAAGTTGGCCGCCTTCCCCTGGCTTTGCTCCTTGAGCAACTTTGATTTCCAACTGGTCCGCATTAACCAGAAACGTTGGTGTGACACCAAAACGCCCTGAAGCAACCTATGAACATACAGAAGGTCATTTTGATCTTTGCAAATCATTAGAAGAGGTACACATTAAGAATATTCATGTGGAAACATAAGAGTTCCCAATAACTCCATGAGAGTGAGCAAACTGTACACATCAAAATATGAAATGTTCACTAGTCAAGTTGACTTCCAGTACCTGCTTAATAGCACTGGTAGCTGTATCCCCATTCCGAAGACCTTTAAGATGTGGTAGTGTTGAAGAATACCCATCAACAACATCTGTTAGCTGCTTCCAGCGCATCGGATCCTAGAAATAGATGGTGAACTTTTAGAAACTATGGCGGTAATTCTGAGTTTTGAAGTTGAATAAAATCTGAACTAGATAATGAAGAACTACCTCGCCTCCTTCCCCTGAATTGGATTTCCCCCCTAATCTGTTCATTGCAATAGCAATTGTCTCATGAGTTTCTCTTGAGATTGCTCCAAGAGACATTCCGCCTGTACAAAATCGTTCCACAATACAGGAAGCAGGCTCAACCTTCCCGACAGGAATAGGCTTACGGTCACTTTTGAACTCAAGAAGATCGCGGAAAACCTACAGCAAAGATATACAAAAAAGTAATATTAACTTGTTCCAGAAAACAGACAATAAGAGATGCAAATGAGACTATAGCACTCACCGTGATAGGACGGTTGGCTAAGTGCTGCTGATAGACTGCATAGGCCGTCATACTCTTTTCACGGACAGCTTTATGAAGTAGTTTAGACATTTCTGGGTTGTTTCCATGATACTCACCTTTCAAATAATGAAATATACTAAATTCAAGCTAATACTAGAAAGCTTTATGGGGATAAATACGTTGAGAAAGGTGCGTCTGTGCATATGAAACCTTGTTATGAAAATAGTATACACTTCAAAATCTCTATCCAACTTGACATATAGTTGTACGTATGAACCGAGACAGTAAGATATATGTGTCGCTATAGGCAACAGGGTATGTATTCGTGCAAAGATATGCAAGCTCATCACCAAATACATTTCCAGTCCAGAAGCGTACCTCCAGGTCTAGATTGAATGAAACCAAAGTTCTCTAGCCGTTTGGCTGTATCCTCAGAAAATGCCCTCACCCAGAAAGTTAATGTCTCTCTAGCCAGCTGCAAATGTAGTGGAGCTTAGGAATTAGAGGCCCGTGACATCTCTTTGTAATGAAACTATTCTTGTAAGAAGCATTCAACACTAGACAAGATACTAGGCTTTTATTCAGAACCTTCAACATTTATAATCTAACATTTCATAAGGTATCCATAAAAAGCTTAGGGAGAAAAGTACAGTTACTGCGTTAATAGTCCATTTTCGTTCTGACAATCATATTTATCAGCAACAGTAGAGCTATTCATATGTTAAAATTTGTTACTAGTTTAAATCCAAAGCAACCTCAAGAAAAGCCTATTACAGAAGCCAAAAAAAGCACACACATGTTTTAAGAATGTGTGTATATATGATGGTTTTATGTTCTAACATACATAGATGAAAATGGCGTCTAAACTGAGGGCCAGAACCTTAATATCAAAGAGGTAAAGGTAATATTTGGAAAAATTGTTCCAATAGCATATTTGTACTCAAACAAGGCAACTCATCGAATACTTTAGTATGAAAAGGTTTAAGGGTATTCTGACCTCATCCAAAGTTAACCCACCAATTTGAGATGCACTACCACGGAACGAAAATTCAACAACCTCCTTTCCCAATCCATATATCTCAAATATTTGTGCCCCACAATAACTGCAACAGAGAGCTCAGGTGTTAAAAATTTGAAATGAACAGAGAGAGTAATAAGGTCCAAAATCGAAATAGATAGTTCAGAGACTGTACCTAGAGAATAATGAGATGCCCATCTTAGAGAGAACCTTAAGAAGACCAGTGTGTACTGCCTGCAGTAGCAATTAGTATAACTTTCTCCATTAATTAACCAGACCGCAGCAGCGTTACAATACGGATTGGCAAACAGTATACACATGCAAGAAAGAGCAAATGGCTATCAGCACTGGCAATTTTCGTCAATGATCGTTAACATGTCTGACCTTGCGATAATTCTTTTGAGCCTGCTCCATAGTTACAGTAGGCATTTTCCCGTTTCTCATCATGTTCACGGTCTTGTTGCTCAAACGCCACTGTCTGCATGTCTCCAGTGCTAGGTGCGGGCATATAGCACTGAAATATGGTTATAGACCATAGATCCGTATCATTTTAAATGGATGCCACATCTAATAATTGAGGAAAGCATCCTCAAATCATGTAGTCAACTATAACTAAGTATACGAGTCTATTATAAAGTACGTAAGAATAAACATGAGCCTATTAAAACGAGTGCTATAATTTGGCATAAAGGACATAATGGGAATTTAAATAACATAAGAACTCCACATGACTTGCTTTTGTAAGAAAGGAAACAGCCTAACAGAGTGAAAGATTCAATGAAAAAAAGGAAAAGTAGAAACCTTGCTCCATATCCAATCAAACAGGCAAAGTGATGAGTACTAAAGCACTGAGCTGTATCAGCAAGTATCGAAGCTGACATTCGAAGACCATTCTGGATCAAATGTTGGTGAACAGCACCCACAGCCAATAACATTGGAATCGCAGGTCGAGTTGGTTCCTGAAAAAGGATAGGCTGCTGATTAGGAATATACAGCAAAGGTATAAAATATGTAATGATAGCTAGAAAATAAAACAGCACCCAAATATGGCCCTGATACACATTGCCACCAACAAATGAGAATCAAGATTAATGAGAAATATCAAAACTAACAATGCTACAATATAACAGCTCATGAACAAGAAACCAACAAAGCAACCAGCAATGACTGAAAGTGGATGTTCACATTCTAACTTAATACACAAGCATTAGATCTGCGAACTTGACTTTCTATCCCTTAACAGTTTCAATTTTCGCAAGAGAAAGGACAATAATGTCCCTGTTAGAGAATAAAAACCTAAACCATAGCTGTACGTAGACAAAAACTTAAGCGTAAAAGGTGATAACCCCACATTATCATGTCAAAAATCTAAATATCACAATTGATACGCATGAAAAATTGTATGTACCGGATTATCAGATCTGTCTGAGAGAACAAGCACTTGGGAACCATTGCGAACAGCTTCATCGGCAGCTTCACAGAGTTTTAGAAGACCCTTCTCCAAAGATCCTTCAATTCCTCTATGTATATCAAAAAATGTGGGCAATATTTGGGACTTTAAAAGTGGATCGCTGAGCAAACCCTCAAGTTCCCGTTCATTTAGTACAGGACCAGACAAAACAACCTGCTCATGAAAACACAAGTCTTGATGAATATGAAATATTGCATAAGCCAAATGTTTCTATGCCGGCACAAAATTCAAATTTTAGGTACCTGTGAAACATTCTGAGGACCAACTTCCAATATATTTCCACGCTTTCCAATATTAACTTCAAGTGACATGACCAATCCTTCTCGAAGAGGATCAATCGCTGGATTTGTAACCTGTAAGTACACCATGTGAAGAACCACAAAAGGAATCATTTCAAGGATAGTGCACTAATCTACCAAGATGAATCATGTATCAATTAACCTAGATCAGAAGAACCAAACAGTTCAAATTGTGCCTTTCAATGAGAAGAACAAACCTGAGCAAACCGCTGCTTGAAATAATCATAAAGCATATGGGGCTTTTGAGACAATACTGCCACCGGAGTATCATCCCCCATGCAAAACGTTGGTTCTTTTCCCTGAGCAGCCATTGACTCAATTACCATTTGAACATCTTCACTCGAGTAGCCAAACGCCCTAGTCACCCAAAGTGAGATATACCATAAATATACAAAATTAGTGTCTTAATCAGAAAAGAAAAAGAAGCAAGTAGTATCTACAGAATGCAAAACCCATGGAACATTCAAATTGAAATTCTGCTGGTGATAACCAGAAAAGCTTACTGTTGGCGTCTTAAGGTCTCATCAGTCTCCATGACAGCTGATGAAAGGAATTTAGAAGGCTTCAGGTTTCGGAGGTTTTCACTAACCCACTTTCCATAAGGGTTATATGATGCAACCCGCTTCTTTACTTCTGTGTTCTCATATACCTTAAATTCATATACAGAACAGAAAAAAATTATATATTTTAGAGTGTTAGCATATGGAGAGAAAGATCGACCATGATCTGGTGCACCAACCTGTCCACTTTCTAAGTCAACAGATATCATCATTCCAGGTCCTAGACGGCCCTTCATGGTGACTTTTGATTCATCCATAGGTAGAACTCCGACCTAAATAAAGGCATGATTTAGGCCAATATCTAAATACAATTGGTAACAAAGCCCCTGTCTATCCAAACCAATTCTCTATCTTGATTTGCAAACATATGAACTCGGTGTCCTAAAAATACTTATCCAAAGAAAACACTTGGTGTCCTGGAGGGGACATTAAAACCCTCCTAGATGTCACAGTAAATGTTCACCATGAAACTATTTTATACTGGTTATCTTATGTCAAATCATTTGGCATAGCTATGTCAAGAAAGACAAACAAAGAAACTTCCAAAGTGATTAAACGAATTGGTTTTACCTGTCAGGACCAAAGCTTTAAGATTCAAGCATAAGTCCAATCATCTGCTGGAAACCAATACCCCCATGCTTAGATAAAGAGCACGTACAAAAAGTAAAAGACGAGACGCACCTCAGAGGCTACATAGACAACATTATCACTTGTCCGCCAATATCTAGCAGGCCTAAGTCCATTGCGGTCAAGGCAAGCTCCAACAGTCTTTCCATCACTGCATCAAACAACTCAAGGTGAGTAAGTTTTGGAATGTGAAAGCAGAAGAAAGAAATGTAACAGACTTGCTTGCTAGACTAGCTACCACTTCCAGTGACAAGTTATCATCAGGGTTATTTGCCCTCCAGTTGTCTATAATTGTGGATACCACCACAATAAGAGCAGGAAAGATCTGAGTGATCAAGACTTACAAACCTTCTAGAAAAGTTGTAAATACTGAGTATTCTTAGTAAGAAAGACTGTGGAGGAATAAGGGCAGCTGAGAGCTTATATCTTACGCACATGACTAAATTTTCAAGGGTAAGAAATCTTCACGCAATTTACCTGAACAATACCAAAGCAGGTCCATCCCAGGGCTCCATCTGTCCCTTGTAATAATCATAAAAGTCTACCGCCTACAGTTGGAAAACATATAAGAGAAGGAATTGCAAGTTGCAGGTAAACATAAAGAACAAAAAAGCAAACACAAAGCAATACCTCAGGGTATTTAATCGATAAAGTTGGGTGATTTTTATATGCTTCTGGGACAAGAATCATAAGGGATTCCTCTGGAGTCCGGCCACTTCTTATCAAAAGCTGCACAACCTCAATAATATAAATACACTGAACCCTTGTGGCAATAAAACAAGTCTATAAGCTAGGCCTTGAGGTTATTATGACGACAGTATAAAATAATGTACTTGCAAGATGTGTCACTTTTTTTATGAATTGATCGGTACATGTCAGAGAGATTTTTATTTTGTTGGTGACAGCGGACAAGTTTTACTTATGCAGAACAGGACAAACACGAGAGAGACTACTACGTTTCTTTTTTTAGTCCAAAAGTGGATACCTCGAAGAAAATAACAACAGATATACAGAAGATAGGAGTTTAGATGATTCATACTTCCGATGCACTATCAAGGTTAGAGGAGTCTGATGCCTTTGGATTGCTAATAGGGCGAATATCATTTTCACGTCCATGCCAGACAGGCGATCTTAAAGATGCTTCTCGTGATGTCATCCAGTTTAAGTTCCCCTGCAAAACTTGTTCGGTTTCAGTGAAGGGGACCTAGCTTAGTCTTCGATCCAACAAACCAATCGGTACGAAGAGAAACATAACCTGTATGGTATTGATCTCCCCATTGTGTCCAAGAAACCTCATGGGTTGAGCAAGAGGCCATCTGGGACTAGTATTTGTGCTAAATCTGCGATGATAGATGGCAAATGCAGACTTATATAGATCATTTTGAAGGTCGGGGTAAAATAAACCAAGAACTTCTGAACGGAGCATTCCTTTGTAAACAATGGTCTGATTGGACAAGGAGCTAAAGTAGAGCTCAGGGGCCCAACTTTCAGAAGCAACTGCTCTTTCGATCAGCTTCCTGCAAATGTAAAGTTCTCGTTCAACGTCGTCTACTTTATCGTCTTTGACAATTCTAACAAAGACCTGTTCCGTGTTTGGCATCGTCTGTTTCGCATTATGACCGACGATGGACGGTTCCACTGGGACATCTCTCCATCCAAGCACCTCCAGGCCCTCTTTCTCAAAAATACTTGTAATCACTGAAGAAAGATTTCAAACATGATTTAGCAAGGAAAATATTACATGCTATACATAGATGTAACTATAGCTTAGAGTGAGCAGAAATTCACAATCAATATGCATACAACTATTCCTAGGTTCACCTTTCTTGGCTTCTTTCCTAATGTTGTCATCTCTCGGTAGGAACAGCATTCCAACACCCGTATGCATCTTATCAAAAGAACTCATTCCTTGCTTCTCAGCCCATTCGTTAAATAGGTCCCAGGGAATGGAAGTCATCACACCAGAACCATCACCAGAAGCATTATCAGCACCACAACCTCCCCTGTGTTCCATACAACCTAGTGCTATCAGGGCATCATTTACAATTTTATGTGTAGCCTTATTCTCCAAGTTCGCGATGAACCCAACACCACATGCTCCCCTTTCTGAAATTATATCTTCCAAGTAGGCCACCTGCGACGACGCAATTCAAACAATTAAAACCCCGCAAATACAATAACCGAACCCATGGCAAGTGAAGTTTTAAGCTCAGGACTGACACAAAATATCAGTATAATCCATATATACACACATCATAACTCAAAAGTGCAACAGTCAAAAAACAAAACCTAGATCAACAGCAGATGAATATGTAAGCTTATATCTGATCACAGAGAAGAACGATTACCTCAGATTTCAAATCAGAAAAGGAAGCCGATACATCACCAGCGGTGCGGTCAGAATTCAAGATTGCGTTTGTCGAAAGTGGAGACCTCAGAGAGGACTTCAACAGTGGACTGTAGCCTCGAAACCCGGAGACTTCATTACGCCGTTTGATTCCCTTGGAGATACAGTACGATCCGACGAAGTCAACAGAGAAGAGAGTCTTAGTAGAACTTAATTTCGCGGAAGAGAGAAGCCGGGAAACAGAAGACGAAGCACCGGAAACGCCGGCGCCGGGAGATTGTAACGCCATGAAATAAAGCTCCTAAGAACGTGAAATAATCGCAGCGATCGATCGGATATCGAAGTTCACTCTTTCTAAGACTGTCAGGCGACTGTTGCCGTTATTTTTCAAAAAGTCAACTCAGAGATTTATCCCCTGCGGTGGAGTGTACGGTACACCGGAATCGAAGTACCGGTGATATTTGATCAAAACACGGCACGAGCTTTAGTGATTAATGAGCTAGCCACGACTATACGAGACTCGAATCGCCGTCGCTTTTTCGGTTGTTGTTGTAAAGTTGATGAAAAGCTGGGGATTTATTAGCTCTAAACGCGATCACGTTTATCCAAGATTTAGCGGTGCGTTTGGTGACGCGTGTGTGTTTGCTTGATTTGAATAATTTAGACTACTATTTAATGTTGAATAAGTAACTAATAGATAAATTAATAATGTCAAGTGCTTGGTGCAGTTCAAAAATACGTAATCATTTCTTATAAAACTAAGATTATTAATGTAACTTAATAGCGTTTGAACAGTCGCACATCTAATTTTATATAGTACACTGTGGGGGCAAATTGCAGAAAAAAACATAAATAATCTCTGAACTCCTTTAAAAAAACGACAACAACAGCAATAGTTAAAACTTAGAACAATTATTGGAATCTTTATTTTCTATTTATTTATTAAATATTGCAAATGATATCATCATCACCTACGTAACTAAATTTTTCAAAATAGGCAAGTTATATTTAGTCTTATAGGCATGTAGTAAATCTATATAAAACATGCCCACTTGCATAACCAGAGATCAAGTCCCACCATTTATATTATGTAAGAATTTTGCTAATGAACCGGTCTGTTGTGGCCTAATGTTGACAAGAAAAAAAAAATTTGCCCAAAATTGTTTGTATTTTTTATTTATAAAATTTGTTTGCTGTCTTGGCAGCGTCCCATTTACCAGACCAAGAAACTTTCAATTATAAGAGGAACACAAAAAAAAATTGAAGAATCTTTATTGTTGTATTGTTTATGAAACAAATAAATTATACATATTCCTATTTCTTGGATCACAAGAAACCTAAAATCCCAGAGACAATAGAAGCCTTTTCAATTATCATCTGTGAAGACCTTGAAGATAAAGTCACGAAAACGCCTTGAGTATTGTCTTGGATCAACCGCAGATATAGAGGAAGGATCATACTGTATGCTTTTGTAAGCGTGTTCAAGCTTCTTGCTGATGTCGTAATCCTGAAGAATGTCGATTATGCCAAATATCATAACAACTTCGTAAAACTCTCCAGTAGGTTCTCCTACAAGCTGCAACTCACAGTCTTTTCTTCTCATCGTTCTCTCTGCTCGCGCTGGCATGTTGGTCCCCAATCTAATACTTGCCCACCTGCAACAACACAACCATATTCTAAATTCATGTTTCTATGATTCTGGTGATGGTAATTGATCTCTTTTGTTGTGTTACCTTGAGGGATCTGAAAGAAGGTCATCAACCTCTGCTCTAGAAAGACGATGACCAGTTTCTTCTTCAGACTCACCTGTAGATAAGAAAACAATAATTCATTTCCGTTCCCTGAATGATTCATTTAGCTAATGGGAGAAAGTAAGTTATTTGATTGACAAAAAGCAAACCTATAGGCGTTCGAGCTCCAGAAGGAATCAGCTCTCCAGCGACAGAAGCTTCTCTGAAGTGAATACCAACTAGAAGACTGTAATCCATGATTCTCTCCTGCTCTAAGAACTCGCAGTCTTTATCAATTTGCCTGTGACGTAAACAATGAGCCATGAGAAAATGAAAAAAGAGCACAAGCGACCTACGGAAGAGTAAAGTATAATGGTTTTCACCTGATGAATTCTTGGTACCATGCTTTCTGTAATCTAAAAATGAAATTCAGGTCGAGGTCTTTTAAAATAGTGTTTGAATCGATTTCTGATTCAGGTTTTTCAGTTGTACGACCAAGAGAAGATCCTTTCAGATCAAAACGTCTGTGAACAGAGTATTTGGAACAAAACAGATTACCCATTATGACAAAGCGGACCTGCATTACATGTAGACCAAGAGAGAGATATGAAACCAAACCATGCCAAATTATATGGTAATATTATGCATCTACCTTCTTTCGGGTTGGTCCATTCAATCTCACACAGTGCAGACCAAAGAATCTGATTACTAAAGAGTTCTCAAATGCTCGCACATGGTTGTAATATGCTGCAAGCATCCTCAGAAACACCTTCATGAAAAAGACAAACGGTTTCAATACACATAATCTGAATAACAAGCAAACACTTTCCAGCCAGCAACTTGAAATATAATTCACTTTTGTTTCCGACTTCTTCATAGTTTTTATCATGTAACGATCATCGTTTGTTAAGTAAAAAAAGCTCCCACTTTTACCAGGGGATGATAGTTCTCGAAGGGCATCATTCCCACAGATCGATAACATGTAATCAGCTGGGTCTACTTTGAATAGCTTTCTCAAGCTCCTGAAAGATTAAATCAATCATAACATTTTAAGCGTAAGCAAGACTAAAATAGTAGCAGTGTGAAATAGTTGGAGGGATTTGTGAGTCTAACCTGAAAACTAGTGGGCAATAATCTTTCCATCTGAATTCGACAGATTGATGTGGAGGTGTGTGCTTGGTTCCTTCGCATGGAAACCTCCTCCATATCTTATCTTTTGGATCAAAAGCTGAAGGCTTCAGATCAAGAGATGCCACTGGAGCTTGTTTTCCAACAGAATGCCTGCGGAAATAAAATCACTAAACATGACACCAAAAATACAACCGTTGCTCAATGAGCATATACGTATATATATATACCAACAAAGATCAAATCGTATGGCGCTTAGTCTCTCTCAAATTTACCTGATTCCTAACTGTAGATTAAGCATAAGTTCGTAATTACGATGGCCTTTGGATATCGTCTCCCCTTGCTTCCTTCCTGGCTTGGGCAGTTTCATAGGAACAGGGCTCGATTTCAGGCTCTGAATGCCTTCAGCCTCCAATCGCATCAACTCTGCATCCAACTCCTTCCTCATATCAATACTTCCTTCGCCGATTTCGGTCCCCCACATATTCATCTTCTCAAACGCTCTATCTACACCCACACTTACCCTCCCATCAACTGACATCCTTCTAGGCCTTTCCATACGCTTGGAAGAGTTCCAAACAGATAGCTTCTTCTGTGAAGGTAACGTAGGAACCCTCTCTCCGCTGCAGATCTTGTACTCATTCAGATTATCAAACAAATCTTCAGGATCCCAGTCAAGATTTCCTTCATTTCCTGACGGATAATAAGTACCATTCATTTCCTCTGGATTCTTAGACCAATGGCCAACATAGAAACTCCCATCGTCCCATTTAAATGTTCCATTTCCTCTGGGGAACCCTTCATCCCAGAACCCGTCATATCTATTTCCCTTTGTCCAAACAAAACTCCCTTTGCCACAGATTGTACCATTCTTCCATTGGCCAATGTAATGGCTCTCATCGTACCATTGGTACTCTCCTTGACCTTCTTGCATACCTCTCCTCCATTCACCATCATAAACATCTCCATTTCCAAAACTCTTGACGCCATGTCCATGCTTCAGGTTCATCACCCACTGCCCTTTATAAGCATCTCCGCTCGGACTCGTGTATGTGCCAATACCATTCATGTAACCACTTTTAAACTCTCCTTCGTATGTTGCACCAGATGGCCAACCGAACTTTCCGTTCCCCATGGTTTTCCCATTGTACCACTCACCAATGTACATGCAACCATCTGTCCAGAGGTATTTCCCATGGCCATGTGGAAAATTATCATACCATTGCCCTGTGTAGTAGTCCCCATTGGGAAGCACTCTCTCAGCATGGTACATTTCCTCTAGGCTGCTCCTGTTATTGGTAGTCTCATCGTCATTCTCATCAGTTGTAGTATCATAATTTACCTGTGGAGCTACCGATTCTGTTCCAAAAACACTGTTTGCCTGCTTCTTAGCTTGCTGTGTCTTTCGCACGGTAACCTCCCATGCTTTTAGAACATAGCTTTGATCCTTGCTCATTGTGTTAAACTAAGGAAATCTAAAAACTTTCATCTAGAAACATGCTCTCATAAAAGTATGCCAAGACAACAATCCTAAAAATGTACATATAGCCAAGAATTCAACAAACGGATATGTCATCGGTCATTTTCTTTTGCCTCTGTGAGTTTTTGTGATCTCAATGTAATTGAGTCGGAGGCAAAAGAGCTTACTTCTCCTTTCAGATTGCAGCATTACTAAATCAAATTCCTGTGGACCATGTTCCAAAAGAAACAAAGAAAAACAGAGAATGTCTAAGGAAAGAAAAATAGTTAAAAGGGAAAAATGTCTCCGAGATTTCATCTTTTCTTATCAGTTTTACAAACTAAATTTGTCAATCAATAAAAGGACTCGTTCATATCCTCAAACCAATGAAAGCCTTGAAATTTAGAGAAACAAGTAAGACCCCCAAATTCTCTATGTTTAGCATCTCCTTACTTCCCTTCCCTTTCATACAAAGACATTTACTCTTTATTAAATAAAATAAAAATGTTTTAAAGTGGACAATTTTAGACTAATACTATTATCAGAAACAGAGTTAACTCACACTCATTGAAGCATTTCTTCGAACAACATAAGTTCACTTCCATTACTTTCATCAATCTACATAATTCAGCTCCAAGAGTAAAACTTTATAGTTTTTCCATGTATTTCACACACAAGTATAATCAACCCCCAATACAAATTTCGAAAACAAAACCAATTTCAAAAGAATCAAACAAATTAGAGTCATATCTTATTGAGCTTGGAGAGGAAGAAGACAGTAGCGGAGGTGACGGCGGGAATGAACAAGTCATTAGGAATGGCGGTTGGAACTATACGGTTCTTAAGGAAGACGGCAATCGCAGGAACTCCGAAAATGTATATTAAAAACTCCTTCACTCCTCCAACGCCAGTGAACCCAGCTCCGATCATAACCTCCTGAAGAAGCTTCTGAAACTCGTCCTTTGATAGCTTCTTCCCTCTTTCGAGATGGTGTGTCTGATCAATTTAAGTGTACGACACGAAGATTATAAATGGGCCTAAACTTTCAAATATCAATATAAATGGGCCTAAACTTTCAATATCAATATAAATGGGCCTAAACTTCTTCCACTAAGAACATGTAATTATGCACAACACACAAAAAAAACATTAAAATTTTCTTTTAAATAAAAATTTCTACATATATCATCATTTGATATGAAACAATTTTTTTTTCTAAAACGTAATTTATATGAAATAGAAAGGAGTAATAAATTTATTAAAGGTCATATTTGTTAAGTCATTTCGATGTACTTGAAATAGTACTTAACTCTGTCTACATAAACAATGTGCAGCAAATAATGTACTTAATTACTATTAAAATGATAAGTTAATCTATAAGAGATCATGTTGTCGCTCAGATCTTATTTGTTTTTCTTTAATAATATCTCAAAAATGCATAGTGTTTTTGCATCGAATATGAAACAAAGATACCATTAATATACTTCAATAAAACTATTCTATAATAATTGGAAGACTTTTACCTCATAAGCTTCGTGTAATTTTTCAACACTTGGCACCTTAAGTTGCGTACCACCAAGTCTTCTATTAATTTCTCTGTCGCACCAAATAATTAAATGAATAAATATGTAATATTCACATCACATCTAAGATTAAATCATAATCAAAATATTTTCATGCCGACTATTTGGCTCTAACTTTATTATTTTCTTATTTTATATAGCGTTTACTTACAAACCGACCAAACATTGGATTAGGTTGTATCCAACAAATTCGTGTTTTAGAGAAAAAACGGTAGTATAGCCGGATCTAGATGTAGATGTTTTTTAGTTAATCGACAATATTGTTTCTTCTTTTCTTATAACCCGGGTAATTTCAATAATATATTATCACTATTTTAAGTTCGATTACACCTAAAAAATAAGAGAATCAGATAAAATTTCTTAAATATTACCTACAATATTGTAAAAATATTTGAATTCAAGTAGTATATTACCGTTGTCATAAATTTTTTACTCTACATTATAACCATATTAGGTTAATCAAAATAATTTGGATTGAAATCTAACTAGTTTGACTTCATAATTTTTTAATAAGACCTAGAATAATTTTAGTTTTCGTCTAGTCGAACAATAACAATTTAACTTTTAGTGAAGATAAACGGGTTATCTATAATTATTTTGTTCTCGATGTTTTCAGTTCCTATTTCTAAAATAAGAAGAAGTAAGATTTACTCGACGGTATCAGCCACAATACGGTAGAAGTCGGAGAAAGACCATTCTTCATCATCATTTTTCTCTTCAAAATGTTTGCTATAGCAATTTTCAGCCATAGCTTCCAAATCTTTTGTGTTAACCTCTCCTTTTCCTTTTGCTTTGTTCCATTATTAAGTATCACACCAAAAAAGAAAAGACCAAAAAACATGAACACGATATATGTAGCTGGATATAACTATATAGTTATAAATAACAATAAAGAAATAGTCGTATTTTGTGGAGAAAGAGAAAGAACGTACCGGTATTGAGAGCTTGACCCATATTGTGATTACTTCTTATGTCTTTCTTTCTTTTTCATATTGTAACAAATTTGAAGGATAATAACGAGAAACAAATGTTGGAGATGTGACTTGTGAGGTGGCCTCAGTATCTTGGCATTTCCTCATCTATAAGCCACGTACAGGAAGCGTGACAGTTTAACATAAGGATCTAGAGAAAGAAAAATGAGAGCTACTTCATTTCTTAATGTTTGTTTTCATATATAAAAAAACATGTTTATATTATTGTGAATTCATTTATATTATTGTGAATTCATAGTTCAATACTTAGTTATATCACAAAACTAAACCGCCTTTTGTCTAGTGAGATGAAACTTTGTCTTAGGTTTTGGCAAACTATTTGAAATCGAATACGTGAACCAAACCGAAATAATAGATGTCAGATTGGTTCCAGATATTCCTAATCTATTTGATGGTTACTTTTGATATTAGATAATATATGGAACCTGATACCCAATAGATCCAAATTTTTTTATAGATATATACATTAATAAATCTAATATTTTGGATATTTTAGATAAAAAAAATTGGATAATTTGGAAAAAATTAGATATTCGAGTAATTTTTGGTTCTCTAAATTTATACCGAACCAATATAGAACTAAACATAATTGATCCAAAATCAACCCACAATTTTATAGGTTCTTATATAGATCTAAAACTAATTGGAATCGATCTGAATTTGATCCAAAGATTTGAATGCCCATGTCTTAGAACAAAAGTATGGTCACAACATGATTGTAATAGAGTTTGGAGTGATTCAATTTTGCGCTTGTATTATACCTATAAAAAGATTTTTCCAATGATTCCTATTTTGGGAAAATATCAAAGTGGAAAGAGATGGAGATCTTTCTTTAACGTGTCTATGTTAAAAACATATTGGAATGGAGACAATTGAGTAAAATAATAGTATTACATTTTGTGTTGAATATATTAAGTTAAAAATGGCATATGAAAGTTTGACACTTGGAGAATATTCACATGCGATGAAGCCAGCACAAAGAGATGACATATTTCAATGTTCACTGACAAGATGACATGTATACAATCATTCCATCGTCGATTTCGAGTCATCCCCACATCTTCTTCTTTGGACTCTTTTGAGACATTTAGATTTGTATTTTGAGACATTCAGATTTGTAACAACGAATGAGTTTTAAGTAAGTAGTAAGCCGGATATACGGTCTATTTGCACTCCAAAATTTTGATATTATAACAGATCAACTTATATTTCAATTTTTTCTCTAATTTCATCTAAAATATACATGCAAACCCTAATTACATCCAAAATTAGATTTTAACTATCGAATTCCACACATAATATACGAAATCTGTCCAATTGCATAAATTGCTGAATAATTGTACTTTTGTTGTAAAACCAATAATTTGTTACGATTTTAAGTTATTAATTAACCGAACCTAAATCCGGCCAAATCTCAAATAGACAATCGAATTTGAGCGGGTTAGGATAAACATTATCTATTTGAGATTTAGTTGAATCTAAAATTGGTTTATTCGGTTAATTAATAGTTTAAAATCGTAACCAATTGTTGGTTTTACAACAAATGCATAATTATTCAGTAATTTGTGTAATTAGACAGGTTTTGTATACTATATGAGAATTCGATAGTCATTATCTAATTTTGTGTGCAAGACTTTGCATGTATACTTTAGATGAAATTAAAAAAAATAATCTAAATATAAGTTGATTTGTTGTTATATCGAAATTTTGGAGTGAAAATAGACCGTCCACAATACTAAACCTAATAATCACGCAATATTCATGGCCTCTTTATTATTCTACCTTTAAAGCTCTAAAGTCTTTGGCCAAGAATAGAAATTTCAAACATAAAAGAAGAAGTAAAATAAAAGTAAATTCACTATAATCTGATAAGTGGTTAAATATCTGCATTCTTCTTTAAAATTTAATTTAATAAATTATATCATATTTATAATAACAGTTAGAGTTTAGGCTAGAAATATCTATTCAATTACTTATTGACAAATTAATATTTTTCACTACAAATATTTAGTAATTTTATTTCTTCACAAATCAAATAAAAACATTTAATAAGAGAAGTTGATTTTGAGTACTATTTCTATTGTTTTATGCACTTGAATTGGATTCCATAAAATATTATTTACCACACGTAATATTATTAGAAATTTAGTAATTAACTATTAATTGAATTTTATCGATTTAATTTTTATAAAAATATTTAATATGAAATATAGAAAATTATTGGACAGTAAAATTGATAAATATATCATTTAGCTATTACAGAAATTATTCTGTAATATATTTATCTTAACACTGATCTATAAAAAATCCGTTTATTTTAGTATATTGATCTAAAAAAATTCTATTTCTTACGATTGTAAGTATTTATTTTATTCCGTTTTGAAAAATTAATATTTGTTGGACTGAATCAATAGTGAATATTAGAAGTAATTCTGACAAGCGGAACACAACCATAGTGATCGATCGGAGACAGCGAACAACCTTAGAGCATGATCAATGGAGAGACTCACCAAATTGGTCTCTTAACAATAAAAAATTAATAAAAAGTAAATTAACCAATCAAAACAACCTAAAAGTTAAGAGACCTTGCAAATGGGTTTCTATAATCTCTTATTTAGGAGACCCATCTCTACCTCTCTCTTCTTTTTTTATTATTTTCAATTTATTTATTATTAAGAGACTCTCTTAAATCTCTCCATTGATCATGGTCTTAACTTAACACTTGTCGTCGACCAAAAAAGTCTTAACATTGCTTCTTAACTCTGATCTCTCTGTATCAATTATGCCTGCCACGTAATCATTTCCCGCCTTATAACGAGGCGCTCTCAACTCGCAAAAACAGAGCTATCAAATCACAAAATCCTCGAAAAGTAAAATAATTATCATTACAAAAAATAAAGAAAAAAAAAACGAAACGGACAATTTTGCACAAAGATTCAACCTTCGCTATTAGTCTTTCGCCACCTCTCTCTCTGCAAGCTTCTCGAACCCACTCTGTAACCAAAAAAAAGATTGTGTTTTTGAGATTCTTATCCTCTAGGGTTTCTGAGACTTGCTAGATCCATTATCACTGTAAGGTTCGTAACGAAAAAATGGAGGATAAGCATAAAGATAAGGAGAAGAAATCCGTCTATACGTATGAAGACGATGATGATAATGAAGATCTAGAAGAGAGCAGTAAGTATGAGAACGATAGTGAAACTGATCAAAGCGATTTAGGAGATCTTCCTGGTGAATCTTATCGTGACGATGACAACGATGAACCTTTCGTTTCCCAGGTTCAATGGCCTCAAAGCTTTAGGTAATTTCTTTGTAAAGCTCGAATCTTTCGCTGAACAAAATCACTAATACAAATAGCTATCTGGTCATGTTCTGTAATTTCTGAGTTTGTTACATTATCTGATTTTGTAATGAACTGAGAAAATGATTGTGGTTGTCTACTTTGTTTGGTTCTTTCAGGGAAACGACTGATTCTTATACGATTGCTGCATCACCAATCTTCGGGTCTCTCAGGAGTAATCCGAGTTTCTATAATCCGAGTTTCTATAGGCAGAGCAGAAGTCAATTAGATGTTGAATCAAAAGCCCCTTTGCTCCCTGAGAAGAATGAAGAATCAGACAAAGCTTCAGCTACACAATCAGCTTGGTCTCATAAAGGCTCATTTGCTGATGAAGTGCCCATTGGAGGATATGGATGCAGCGTCACTCAAACCATTTTCAATGGTAACTAAAAATGATTGTGCTTTATGATGATTCTTGGTCAGTTGGGCTAATAAACAAACATGTGTAACTCTCTATTTGTTACAGCGATCAATGTAATGGCTGGAGTTGGGCTTCTCTCAACACCTTTTACAGTGAAAGAAGCTGGTTGGGCTAGTATGGTGATTCTTCTCTTATTTGGGGTTATTTGTTGTTACACTGCTACTTTAATGAAAGACTGTTTCGAGAACAAATCCGGGATTATCACTTATCCTGATATTGGAGAAGCAGCTTTTGGAAAATATGGTCGTATTCTTATCTGTGTAAGTATTTTCACAGATTTTCATCTTCTTTTGATTAGTTTGAGCTATTCAGATCAGTTGTCCTAGTTTCACTAGCTGCTGCAGTTACAGAATCATGGTTTCTTATGCAATGTTTTGTGGTTTTCTTTTTGGTGTGCAGGTGCTCTTGTACACGGAGCTATATGTAAGTGAAGACTTTTTTGGTTGTGAAACAAAACTCATGGATCTAAAGCTTGTTTATGTCTGCAAAAACTGATGTCTTTGTCCACTTTTTGTAGTCATATTGTGTTGAATTCATCATTTTGGAAGGAGATAACCTTACGGGGCTTTTTCCTGGTGTATCATTGGATTGGCTTGGAATCAGTCTTGACTCTAAACATGTATTTGGAATTTTAACTGCTCTCATCGTTCTCCCAACTGTTTGGTTGAAAGATTTACGCCTTATCTCCTACCTCTCTGGTATAATCAACTGCTTTCTTTTCTTCATATTATTGATTTCTTTAGTCAACAATCTTTAATCAGATCACATGTTTTTTTCTTTGAATCCACAGCTGGTGGAGTTATTGCAACTGTTTTGATAGCAGTAAGTGTATTTTTCCTCGGTACAACTGGCGGAATTGGATTTCATCACACCGGGCAGGCTGTGAAATGGAATGGCATACCATTTGCAATCGGTATTTACGGATTCTGCTATTCAGGCCATTCAGTATTCCCAAATATATACCAATCTATGGCTGATAAAACCAAATTCAACAAAGCAGTGATCACAACGTAAAAACCGAATACTTAAGTCCATATAAGCTTTTATTCTGTTCTGTCCAACTTTAAATCCAACGAGTTTTTGTTTTGGCTTACTACATTGCAGTTTCATTTTATGTGTTTTGCTATATGGAGGAGTTGCAATCCTGGGTTATCTCATGTTTGGTGAAGCCACTTTGTCTCAGATCACACTTAACATGCCAAAGAACCAATTTTTTTCTCAAGTGGCACAGTGGACAACGGTTAGAAAACAAAACTGGTTTTCTCTTCATAATCTTAGGTAGCTGGATTGTACTCTGAAACTCCATTTTGCTTCTGCTTTATCTTCTTCTTCTTTTTTCAGGTTGTGAGTCCGTTTACAAAATATGCTCTCCTGATGAATCCACTTGCAAGGAGTATTGAAGAACTATTACCGCAAAGAATGGCAGAGAGTTTATGGTGCTTTCTTCTTCTAAGAACAGCACTTGTCGCGTCTTCTGTTTGTTCTGCTTTCCTTATCCCATTTTTTGGTAAGAACATCAAACCAGAAAGGTCGAGAATTCAATCCCGTGTCCTTACTCGATTTGCTCCATAATTACAATTGGTTTGCTTTCTACACAGGTCTTGTGATGGCTCTTATAGGATCTCTTCTCAGTATACTCGTGGTTAGTTTTCATCATCTATATTGTTACCATGACACGACACAGACACTCTTCGATCCAAACTCAAAAGTCTTATACATAAATTGTCTGTGGTTCAGGCAATAGTAATGCCAGCTCTATGCTTCATAAAGATAATGGGGAACAAAGCTACAAGAACACAGGTATATAAGTTTAGCTCTTTTGGTCTCCTCTTCTCAATTTCCTGAAGTGATTAGGTGAGATTAGCTTCTGTATATGTTGTGTTATTAAGATTAACCGTGACTTGTGTTGATACAGATGATTCTGAGTTCGACAATTGTGGCCATTGGGTTAATAAGTGGGACCTTGGGAACGTACTCTTCTGTTGCAAAGATCATTAGGACTTATCAATGAAGAACCTCCAAGATTAAAAGCCTCTTAGTTTCTCTCTTTTTTTGGTCATCTGTTTCTCTCTTTTTGTTGAACCTAATAAAATCTTGATTAAGATTAATTTGTCTTTAAAGTTAGTAAAACTAGTGAAAGGTTTGTTTTCTCATAACTGTAACGTTTGCTCTTATATTTTTGTATCTCTTTCAATTTTCTGAGCATTTATGATTTAGACGTATTTAATTGATTAAGACGTATTTAATAAAAATGAATTGATTAATATACTGAACTCTATAGTTTTATAAGAATGAAATTTTTTAAATTTTAAATTATTTTATTTTATTTTATGTAATTTTATTTTATTTTAATTTAATTTCTATAATTTTATTTATATTTTATATAGTTTTATTTTATTTTAATTTATATAATCTTTTTTCATTTTATTTTATTTTATACAATTCTATTTTATTTATATTTATATAATCTTATTTTATACAATTTTTTTTTTGGTCACTTTATAAAATAGCGATCAAAATTTTAAATCTTTAATTTACGAAACAAATATGTTTTAGTTGAGACCACTAACGACTGCCAAAGAAACAAAGATGTAATGAGTCATCTTTGTTTGGTCAAAACTCAAAAGATAATATTGTTTAAGGCTTAAGCTAATGCTGAAGCATTTGTTTACAACTATAGTTTGAATTGTAGTTGTCTTATCTCATGAACTGAAACAAAAAACATAAATGAAAATTTTGTATAGGTTTGACTCTGTGTACATGTTTACAATTTACAAATGGTATTTAATTAATAATAAAAAGTTGGGCATAATGTAATTTCTTTTTGTTAATGGATTTAATAATGTAATTAATTTTTTTTAATATGTAAGTAGTAATTTAACATATATATATATATATATACGTAAATATGTGTGTTACATTAGTGTTCAAGAGATTTTGTTCGTTCTGATACATAAATAAAATGTATCGGATAGCTGAGATAATTCGTTTGTAAATTACGTGATTCAAATTTTTATTATTTTTATTTTATATAAGAGTTGACTATAGAATATGTTTAGTTTAATTTTAAATTCTCATAAATATTTTTGTTTTTCAAAATAACGATAGCATGCCCTCTAAAACCCTTTTAAAATAGCCAAAGCCTACTTAGGGTTAGCCATGTTTGGAATTTAAATACAAGAAAAACCATTGTATAATTCTAAAACATGTAAAAATAAATGTATTATTGCTTAGTACTATTATACATGGATAAGGTCATCCAAGAAAATCTTCAAAAATCCAAAAAATAAATAATACTTCATACACCTATCTAGATGTTCTTATTAAAATCCGTGATAACATAATCCTCTATATTTAGATTTCCTTTCTCCTCATTAATGACCATTTACTACATCGGATATCAAACCTATCACAAATTATTATCACCAAACTAGATCTTTGATGTGAATTACTTTAAGACAAAACGAAACCCATCAACAAAGGTTTGATCATATTTATAAAATAAAAGAAACAAATGAAAGATTTCTTCTCCCTTGAGATATTCATGATTTACTATCTATACTTACAAAAGCAAATATATGAGTGATATATTCATATATAGGTTTCGATAAAAACCCTAAAACTATAGATGAAGTTCTTCTTCTTCTCGATCGATGACTTAAAACATTTTAAATAGAAAATATACATAACGATTTTTCAGATTCTCAAAGAGTACCAATGCTTTCCAAAGCATTAACATTATAAAAACCAGACGAAAACAAACCAGAAAGACCTGCCGACATTTGAGGAACATTAAACATATCTTCATCCAACGGTAAATAATACTCACGGATCTTTCCATCCAACGGTGCAGGATCCTCCGACGACTGTTGGTGGTTATGGTCTTGATCTGCATCAGTGAAAGTAGTTGGAGATGGAGGTAAATCAGCTGCGTCTTGACCAGTGAGCTCTTGAACAAGTTCTCTGAATTTAGAAGCACAAGTTTCGACTCGCATCGGATTTGATATGTAACGAACTTTGATTGGTTTGTTTGTAGTTGTTGATTTTCTCTTTTGCTTTGATGGTTTCTTTGTTGGAGATGAGTCTCTTGTGAGTAACGTTGATGATGACTCCATTTTGGAAGGAGAAAGTTTTGAGTGAGCTCTTTTCTTCTTTGTTTTGAGATCAATTTTAAAATATATATAATGAGGTTTGATATAACTTTTTAGGAAGGTGAGAGGAAATTTAATGGCGAAGGAGAGAAGTTACAGCGAAGGAAGGAAAGAGAAAAAGCAAACAAAAACAATTTAATGGCTTTGAGACCTCTTCTCATCGTACTGACGGCGCGTTACTTCCACGCGCGTCTATATTCATATTTGGGACCAAACTCAAAAATTGAAAAGAATTTATAATTGGACCAAACTAAAAAAAACAAAAAACAAAAAATTGACTGTCGGGAGACAAGTGGGATGTTTGATTAATAAAATTTTATTTTTTTATCATAATCGATCAAACTAAATATATATAGTCTAAATTTTAAATAGTCTTGTATGGATTATGGTACATAGAAATGAATTGCGTTGAAAAATTTATGTAAAAATACTGTACAAATAAATGTTTAAATTTTTAACAGTTAATAAATTTTATTAACTATTTTTTGGACAAAATATAAGAAATTTTTTGATTGGGTAAATATGTAAATTTATACTTATCATCATAAAACTAATTTAAGAAGCAAAAATAGCTTTATAATCATTTCGCCAGTAAGGTTATGAGCTAAAGTTTATGAAATTATGATTTTAAGCGCCAGAAAATATAAGAAATTTAGAGATATTAATTTTTTAAATTTTTTTAATATAATTGGTTGAAACTTTGTTTATCGCCAAAGTAGTGAGAGTTCTATTCTTTTCATGAGCAATACTTTTTTAAAAAATTAACATTATTTTAGGTTGGACTGATTCTGATCCCGTTAGTATTTACGATATTACGTATCAAAATATAAAACACTAAGAGTAATTACATATATATATATATATTGTCATCTAAGAGTAATTGTATTTTATAGCCCAAAATAATAATACAAGAATCAATGTTTGAGAGAGAAAAATAACACATCATTATTTGAAGAGAGTCGAGAGGTGATGTACACGCGTCAAAAGAGTCGCGTGAGGGGAAAAAGAAGAGAATAAGTTAAAGTGAAAGCCGCCGTCGACTAATTAGCCATCAGGGAATCCATAGAAGCGCCACGTAATCATCGATGATGTAGACTTATAGACGCCATGACGTCACCTTACTCCACTTTAATCCTCTTTAATTTTCTAACTAATTGACTAAATACAATTAATTAGCATCCAAATTTATATTAATGTTATTACAAATATTTACGTAAATTATTGATAAAATAATGAATGATATTTTTTCGACTAAATAATGAATGATATTTAACTCTAGTACATTTTTCTTACATTGCTTGAAAAAAAATTATGTTAAGGGAAAAAATAAAAAAGATATGGCAAAACCATTTGAAACAAATGGTGCAATATTAGTGGCTAAAAACGGAGATATTTCAAACACATAAAACACACCTTGTAAGAAGATCTCACATTTTAAATTCAAACAACACGCCGGAAATATAGTTAATTTAGTGATTAATTATCTCTGTCATTAGTACATAAATCTTAATTAACGTATGAACAAGGGTAGTCATTAAATTGAAGTCAACTCAATTTGGATTTCTTGGTTTTATGAGTCGACTCAAGCACATAATAGAGGGCATAGTGTCTATAGCTATCTTACTCCAAAGTCAAGTTTGACGTTCTCTAATTGATCGTACTTTGTCATTTAATTGATTTCACTCTATTTTTATCCCATCTATATATAATTATGTCAAATTTTATAAGTACTATTGAAACCCAATTTTAAGTAATGGAAAATATCAAAATATTATTGCAAAAATATAGAATAATTGGGAAATAATTGATAGAAATTGAAGGCAAAGGGGGTCCTCATAGACAAGTGGGAAGAGGGAGAGTAGAAGTTTGTGGTCAGTCCTAATTTAGAGCTCTTAAAATCGATCTATAATATTAGTTTGGGCCCTCTAAATTTCCTTCACATAACTCCTAATTATAACTTCACTTTGATTAAATACATTGTACATATAAGGTTTAATTCACTGCCGTAATTCATAGTGGATTCTATTGTGTATTTAATCAAAAAGAAAGTTGTCAAAAACTTCGAGAATTATTTAGTAGTTTCAAAAAAATTGAAATTGACCAAATGAGTCTCCAAAGAAGTCAAGTCACGTGTCCGTACGTAGAAAGAGTCTTTTTACATTATTCTGATGAATTAATATAAGAAATAATGCCTAGAATATTCTACAATATATGAATAATGGCTAGAATAGTCCTTTAAAATTTTGAAAAAATGTGAGAAATGTCACAAAAAAGAGGGTTGTGTTTTATATTACACTTTTACCATTAAAAAAAAAACTTCTCATTTTTTTCTTCCACGTCATCTTCTTCATTTTCCTCCTCTTCTTCCTTTTCTTCTTCTCTTTCTCATCTCATGAACAAAATCTTATTCTTCTCTCTCTCTATGTTTCAAAATCGAAACCTAATGTAAAAGAAGAAGTCAATTTCGAACTCGAAAACTTATGATTTTCACATAATTGAACTCGAAAACATTGGGTTTTCACAAAATCAAACTCAAAAACTTAGGATTTTCACGAAATCAAACTCGATTTCTAATATATTGATTTTGTTTATGTTTTTTCATAGGGTTTTGGATAGAATTTGAAGATTTCAAACCATAACCTAACAGATCTACAAATTTAAGGCAAAATTTATTGTGATTTCTTCAAGGTAAATGTTGTATAGTTAGATAGAGTTTATATAACACATGACAGAGTTTGGTGAAGTGTAGATGATGCTTGGAAGAATTTAGAACTACCATGGTAGAATATAGGTAAACTCAACCAAATAAATCTACACATTCGAGATAACTTTGCCAAGCTCTAAACAAACACTGCCTAACTCTACCAAGCTGTCGTGACACTTGGAGGAGTTTAATAATAGCATGAAAAAGCATGGTAGAGTTTGGTGGAGCTTGCACTTAGTTTGGTAGAGTTTGGTGGAGCTTATGCTGACATGACCCTTGGAGGAGTTAGATAATAGCATGGTAGAGTATGGTAGAGTTTGGTGGAGGTTGCGCTTAGTTTGGTAGAGTTTGGTGGAGCTTGCGTTGATATGGCACTTGGAGGAGTTAGATAATAGCATGGTAGAACATGATAGAGTTTGGTGGAGCTTGCGCTGACGTGACATTTGGAGGAGTTAGATAATAGCATGGTAGAGTTTGGTGGAGCTTGCGCTGACGTGACACTTAGAGGAGTTAGATAATAGCATGGTAAAGTTTGGTGGACTTTGTGCTTAGTTTAGTGGAGTTTGCCCTGACATGACATTTGGAGAAGTTAGATAATAACATGGTAGAGTTTGATAGAGTTTGGTGGATCTTGCACTTAGTTTGGTAGAGTTTAGTGGAGCTTGCGTTTAGTTTGGTAGAGTTTAGTGGAGGTTGCGCTTATTGTTCAACTAGTTTTAACATATAAGATATATTGTTACTAACACCATTATTATATGTTTAAATTAAATTATACTATAGCTAAACAAAGTTGGTTAAATGAAGTCAGATTAGATTGTGGTCGTATGTTTTCGGATTCAAAAGCATATTAATCTTAGTCTAATAATTAGCGGCCTCAGACCTATTTGGAAACGTATCTTCCATTCATCAACAACATTCTATTTGATTTGATTTTGTTATTTTCATTTTTCACAACAAAAAAAAAATTATTTAAAATTCTTCAATCACTTTAGCCTACATAAATTCTTAATTTGTAATTAACTTAACAAATTTCACATATCCAAAATCAATCTTTTTCGTCAAATCGTAGAACTATATATGTTCATAAAAAGTCAAGTGAATGGTTTAGATTTTTTTTCTTACAAATGTATCTTTTTAAGTTGTGAGTTGTGACCCAACATTCAGATTCAATCATTCTTGTCGTGTAGTCTCATAAATGTATCCATCATTGTCCTTTGCATCGCGGCTTAAAGCTTGTTACACGTGTATCAATATGTTTTGAAACTCAAATACTCGATATGTTTTGCTAATACTAAAACCTTTTTCAATACTAGTATTTGCATTCTGTGTACATATTCGATCTATCTAGTCATGTAGCCTCATAGATATATCAGTTATCATTAATTGCATTGGAGCATAGGGCTTGCACACATATAGTTATCTGTTCTGGAAATGGATTAGTCTATATGTTATTTTAAAATCCTTTTTTCCACATTAGGGGCTTCATAATTCAGATTAGAAATTTCTTGTTATGTAGCCTCATAAATGGGTCAATCATTGTCATTTGCATCGCGCCATAGAGCTTGCTGCACGTGTCGTCGATCATATTTGAGTGTAGATGTTGTTAATGAAAAGTAACATTCTAAGCCTCAAAAGTATTCTGAAACTCAAATGATTTTATTACTTTTTTTATCTCTCCCATTTAGAAGAATTAACATTTAGAGTATATTTCAGAACCGCTAACTGCAAACTTGCTAGAGAGCCTATGACTCCACGAACAGATCGACCATATAAGGTAACTAATATGACATCGTTTTAAACTATGGTATAGTTTGGTGGAGCTTGCACTGACGTGGCACTTGGAGGAGTTAAATAATAGCATGATAGAGTTTGGTGGAGCTTGCGCTTAGTTTGGTAGAGTTTGGTGGAGTTTGCGCTGATGTGGCACTTGGAGGAGTTAGATAATAGCATGGTAGAGTTTGGTGGAGCTTGCGCTAACGTGGCACTTGAAGGAGTTAGATAATAGCATGATAGAGTTTGGTGGAACTTGCACTTACTTTGGTGGAGGTTGAGCTGACGTGGCACTTGGAGGAGTTAGATAATAGCATAGTAGAGTTTAGTAGAGTTTGGTGGAGCTTGCGCTTAGTTTAGTAGAATTTGGTGGAGCTGCGCTGACGTGACACTTGGAGAAGTTAGATAATAACATGGTAGAGTTTGATGGAACTTGCGCTGACGTGGCACTTAGAAGAGTTAAATAATAACATAGTAGAGTAGTGGAGTTTGCGCTAAGTTTTTTTTCTTTTCTAATTTCCTACCTAAAATGTTAGATGAGAATTTGAATATCACGGTATTATGTACATGAAGTTACCAATGGTGGAGGATAAATGGTAAACTATGATCAGCTTCATTAAAATTTTGATCGACATAGACGAAGCTAATCTTTATTAAAAACTGTATAATCTATTTTCTTCTAATTACTTCCATTTTCCCAGAAGATACTGGTTTACTTTAGACTTATTCATCTTGGGGAATGTTGGACAAAAAAATCAAATGGATAAGTATTACGAGACCATCGACCTACTAACTATATATATACCATAAAATCATAAAAGTTAAGAAAAGGACTTTCGTCGTTAATGGTTATGGTATGTACATCTACTATTGATATTTAAGCAATAGATTATTAGTGTCAAAATGGTATACAGAAATAAAACTGAGTTTCTTTAACAAAATAAGATAGATAAATGAGTATTCTATATGCCATACAGGGAAACAATCATAACTTTGCTAAAATCTGTCATACATGGAAACAAAATCTACTAAGGTCTGTCACACTACCATTATTAACTCTATCATACTATAAAAATAAAATTTCCAAAATCTGATACACTATGTCTAAACTCTAACATATTATAAAAGTAACTCTTCCAAAATGTGATACACTATGTCTAAACTCTATCATACTATAAAAGTAACTCTTCCAAAATTTGATACACTATGTCTAAACTCTATCATACTATAAAAGTAACTTTTCCAAAATCTGATATACTATGTCTAAACTCTATGAACCTCTATCAAACTCTACCACAATGACGTGGCAGACTTAGTTGCGCGTGCGCTGACGTGACAAATTTCATTAATGACATTTTCGTTATTACGTTTTTGTTTACCCATCTAAAAATGGCAAAATGACATTTTAAGATTTTAATAGAGTATTTGAGTAATTAAGAATTAATATGAAGTGTTTGAGTCATTATCATATTAATATGGAGTATTCTAGCTAATGACCTTTAATATAATTCCAACTTGATGACTTGGCTCGACCTTCATAGACCTTACAACCACGGAAATCTGGTTTATCACGAGAGGTTCTTATCATATATTATAATTCATATTAATAGATTAAAAAATTTCTTTTCCAACAAGTGAGATCGATCAATATTGTTAGGAGTTTAGAAATTTATATATAAATTGACAAGAGTCTATCTTAGTCAAACTTTGAAATTTCTAATAATATTGTGTAGGAAACACATTTCTCTAAAATGAAATTCTAATAATGAATACACCAAAACCACTAGATAATGATCCTATTTTTCTTTAATAAAAAAACCTCTAAACTTCTCGAAATTTAAGACATATTTTTTTGTCTTATTATTTTTTATTCAGGTTAATATTTTTTTTTGGTTTTAACTTTAGGTTTTATAATTACATGTACGATCATTTTAAAGTTTAACATTGCATATTGTGAATGACAAAAACTCCAAACTTTATTATAAGAAAAGCAAAATCATTTAACCTAAAACTTTTGGAATTTGTCGGTGATAAATTTCTCATATCTAGCTAATGAGTTGGGGGCTAATGAGTTGGGGGCTAATGACCGAATTTGTTGATATAATAAATACCAAATTTGGGCCTAATTAGAGAAATTGCAATAAAACTATAACCGAAGAAATTGGTGAATTCAAAAGCTTTGGACACTGACGACAAAATAAACGTAATCGTGGTTGCATTATCCGAAGAGCACGTACAAATGTGTTGACTTTAAAAGTAAAGGAATCCAAAAGACTGCTTTGGAGATATTCTATCAAGTAGATGTGTATCTATTGAATAATTATTGTCTTCCAAGATATCAATTACACTTATCTTCCAACTATTTTTTTTTCTCGTACAACATAACGTATTTAATACATCTAGGATCTGCATCTTATTCTGTAAATATTTTTTTCTTGTCAACCAAACTTTCATTCAAAAAAATAAATGATAGAACTATTAGGTCATGGCATGTTATGCCGTATTCATAGATATTTATGTTATATGATTTATTTCTTATACGTTATTTCCGAACTTAAAATAACTTGTCGACAAAGAGACCCATAAAGTTATTTTTAAGTTATATAAATATATAGTATTAATTTTATTGAGATTTACAACAACAACAAAAAAAAGATTTCTTGACTTGCCATTGAGAATATAATCTATATATGTAACTTTTAATAGCTATATATAAAGTCTAAGCATTTCGTTTTATACACATTTATGAATTTTTTATATATATAAGTTTTTTTTGTGTGTGTGAATTTTTCTTAATAACAACAAGTGTTATTGAAAGAGTATTTTGGATGATTTTAAGAAACTAAAAGGTTTCAACATATCTGATAAAATAGTGAGATTTTGATTAAAATCCATTCAAATTCATCATATTCGGAATACTATACAATCAAATCAATATTGAGTAACAAATTTTTTAATGTATGTTAATATACTTTGGCAAATACATATTGAGTAACAACTACTTGTATTGGGTTATAAAATCCATTAAATTCCGACTTTCAATAACATCCCCTAGAGTTATAATCTAAAAACATTACATCCATGTATAATGTTACGTTTGTTGACTGAGTTTCAGCTCACCAAACAAGAGAAAGTCCATTGGACCAAATTCCAAAAGCAACAATGCTTACAAGTCATACAACCTTCTACATCAACGATTCTACAAATTTTTTAGAAATGATTAAGGAGAAAAGCCCACTGGACCCAACTCCAAAACCAAGCCCTTATCCATTGAACAAGTCCAATTTCTCTATATCCTTGCTCCAAAGCCGCAAGGATTGACCAAGCCGGTATTAGTTTCGTGAGATTTTGGCTTTACGACTTTTAAGATTATGTTGATAGATCAATCAACCAACTTTTGTTCCATAATCTTAAAGTATGTCTACAGAGTAGTTGGAAGTTTGGTTAAATTAGCCTCCAAAATAAAATAAAACAGGTGATTGGGAAGCTGTTGAGATTTCCTATACATTTACTTTGCCTCAAATGAAATTTCATTTTGTAAATCTCAAACAGATTTTTCTATCGGAATTTGATTTCAGATAGTCGCGTAAACACGAAAAACAAAAAAATGGAAATGAATCTCGACCTAAAATGGGAGCAGCCAGCTACAGCTGTCACACAAGACAGAAACTCTCTAAGGTCCATTATCTGTCACTGAAGTTTTATTGACCCAACCATTGGTATTGGTTCTGCCTCTGCTTCACCTAACTTTAACTGCATTTATTGCTCACCCAAATTTAATGTTGCACCTTAGATTAAATAGCCTCACAACGAATCTTTACAACCCTGCAAATAATGGCTTCAATTTCAAGCATTGTTGATTAATGCTACTTGTAAATATATATACACATACACATACACATACACATACACATACACATACACATACACATACACATACACAAAGCGTGACTACGTTAGAGAGCTACTCTTGAATTGCGTGTGTGAATAACCAAAAAGGCAAAAAAAATACTCTTCTTTTTTCTGTGTTTGTTGAGCCGTAATCTCTTTCTCTAACCATTAATCCTACTCTCTTCTCTCACTTTTCTTGTTGTTTCTACCTCAATGGAGATCAAGTACCTCACTTTCCTTTCGTTTTGTATCTCCAATATGATTTTTGGGTTACTTGCAGTTTCTTGTCTTGCAAGAAGCTTAATCTGTAGTGCGCTAAGAACATTAGCATGGAGAAAGGAAATGAAGAAGAATCCAGAAGATGAAAACAAAATGTCTCTTCTGGATTTGCCTGATTTAACTTTAGACTGCATTTTAAAGAAGCTTTCTCCATCTGAGCTATATTCTATGGCTTGTGTTTGTTCTGAGCTAAAAGATAAGTGTATAAGCGATCATCTATGGCAGAAACACATGGAGACAAAATGGGGAAGATTAATGGGTGATGCAGCGATTCAAGATTGGAAAACTCATGTCGCCACATTAATGATGTGTTTTAGAAATCCAAATCCAAGCAGTAGTAGTAAGAGTAAACCAAAATGGTGTTCGAGAGTTGTTGCGAATCTTAAACCGTTTTCATGGTTAAGTTCAAACCATGGCTGCAACAACAGAGATTTATCATCATATTTCGTACCTATTGCTTCTGTGATGTATTGGTACTCAAATCTAGAGAATGGCAAGTTTTGGTTTCCTGCTCAAGTCTACAATCGCGAGGTAATGCTTATGATCGAATCATCAACAAAAAACCTAAAGATTTCACCTTTTTGGTGCTACACATTTTACTTAATTGGAGAAAATTTGCTTCTTTTTGGTTGCAGAACGGACATGTTGGATTCATGATGTCTTGTTATGATGCTAAGATCAGATACGATTATAAGACTGATACATTTCAAGCAAGGTAAGAAAATCCTAACATTCCGGGAAATTTTTTTTAAAAAATTCTCAGTTTCTTTTAAATTCTTAATTTTTTTGTGATTTCGGTTCTCCAGATACTCGGCGCATGGTCGGCGTGCGGCGGAGGAAAACGTGACGTGGCAGAGGCTAAGACCGTCTCAAGTCGACACGAAGTCACGTGATCTTCACGTGTCCGATTGTTTGAACGGACTTCGACCTGGTGACCATTTTGAGATCCAATGGAGAAGAACCAGAGAATTCCCTTATGGTCTCTATCTCTCCCCCAAATTTTCTCTTTTAAAAATCATCACTTTTTGTAATTCAACTCTAAAATCAAACCCAATTCGACACTTTTAGGTTGGTGGTTTGGAATCGTGGGTCATCTGCAAAGTTGCGATGGAGCAGAAACTTGTCATTGTCACTCTGACGGTAAATAATTAAGAACATTATCAATTTATTCTTCAGGGAAGAAACAAAAAACTGAAAATTTATTGTTTTGCAGAGAATGTAGTGATGGAGTTCAGACAATTCAGACCGGAATCGCCGTGGAGAAGGACAGTGATAAACCGGAAGAACCACCGTGAGACAGGAAACGAAGAAAACGGTTTTTACGGCGGAGTGAAGAAAGTAGGTTCTGAGGAAGAGATTGCAATGTGGAAGCGATTGTGGCCATCACAAGACTTGGAATAGTTTTACTTGTGATTTTTTTGTTGAAATCTTATTCTTAAGATCGCAAATTTGTTGATCAATCTTGTGAGGGAAGATAACAATTTCGATTTGGTCGCAAAGATTGATAATTTATGAATCCTAAACAACAAAATATAGGATTCTCTTGACAAAATTTGTGTAAACAGAGATTTTGCTCTAATGCAATAATGAGATGTTCGGAAAATAAGAGAATTTGGGTTATTATTCTCCACTTAAAACTAAAGGGTTAAATTGTAAGAAGTTGAACAGGTTCGGGTATTCTTTGTAATTATTCTTTAATTATAATTAATTGATTAATTATAAACTATAATTAATATCAATCAGCAAACGATATGGAAGATTCCGGATTGGTCTCGTTCTGATGAATTTTTTGTTTTCTCAAGTGTGTTGTTTGAATTCAAGAGGTAAAAATCCTTTGGTAGAATATTCCTTCGGAGAAGACTTGAGGAAAGACGGAAGCTTCGATCTCCATACAATTCCAGATTGATTTAGCGACGAGCTCGCTTCACGATTGTGTTTGCTCTTAACCCTTTTCTGTTCATCCGATTAAGATGAACGGAGGTCCTTCTGGTTTCAGTACGTACCCAGATGAAAAACCCAAATCTCCGTTCTTTTGGTCAGCTTCTGGGTTTTTCGATTAATGACGAATTATATCCAACTTGCAGATAATGCTCCTGTCACGAAAGCCTTCGTCATCGCGAGTGCCCTTTTCACTGTGATTTTTGGGATCCGGGGAAATTCTTCCAAGCTCGGGTTGTCTTACGAGGTAAAATCTCAAATTGAATTTGTTTTATTTTGTGATCTCTTACTCTTGTTCGATTTTTTAGCTCTCGTGGGTTTAAGGATTAGAATTGGATTCTGGTTCAGACTTTATTCGATATTCTTACCAATTGGTGTACTGCCTTATTGTGTCATATATATTATCAGTATCGGTATCAGCAAAGATTGTGGTTTACAAGTGCGGATTATTCTTAGGTTTCTTTACATTGTAGTTTGCAAGTTTAGCTTTGTTGAGAGGAAGCAGCTAAACCGAATAAGCTTCAGTCTTAGCATCATATTTCCATCCATTGATGGGCTTTTTACTTGGACTGATCATCAGCTAGTGGTCTGATGCTTAATAAGAGAAAAAACACTTTAGCAGATTTTGGCTTAAAATGTTAAATCGTTTGATAAAAAACTCATTTGATCTGATTGTGTATGCCTGTGGTCTTGCGCCTGGAAAGTTGTTTGATTGTTTTAAAGATCCTTCTTTCTATGTTTCCTTGACTATGTAAAAGTTCAAGTTGTTTCTGTTCAGGTTGGTTAGTACTTGCTATGAATAATCAGATATCTCAAATCCAGTCAATTGTATCTCTTTATATACTTCTGCCAATCTTGTTGCAGGATATATTTGAGAAGTTCCGAATATGGAAGTTAATCATATCAACTTTTGCGTTCTCATCTACAACAGAATTGTTTTCCGGCTTGTATTTGCTGTACTACTTCCGAGTCTTTGAGAGACAGATTGGTTCAAATAAGTATTCGGTATACCATAGCTCGGCTCAATTCTTTCTTCGTCGCAGATATATTTCGTCATGACTTTTCTGTTCCTTATCAGAAAAAGATATCTGCTGAGGTTTTCCTTCATGATTGAAATTTTATGAGGTTAATGCTGCAGGTTTTCATCTTGTTCTCTGGGGCTGTATCACTAATACTAGAGATCATTTTGTTATCACTGTCTAAAGGTATGCACCTTCCAAGTTTTAGACAGTCTTCTTCAAAGTATACACTGTTTTAGTTAGTAGTCGTTTCTGTAGGAAATGAAATGTCGGCGCTTATGCAGACAACTATAAGGCATTGTAGGTTAGCTTAAATTAGACTTGTTACTAATCTCACCAACAATGGAAGAAAGCACCGTACAGGGAGGATTAAGATATAGTGATGATTTTTTGTTGGTTGCAAATGCTATCGTGCAGATTTCTCCACCATCATACTAATGAATATATTGTACAAAATATTTCCCAGGCTCATGATTTGAATTATCTAAGAATTGTTTTTAAGCATTCTTAATAAGCGCTTGTGATACGACTTACAAACGTTATATATATATATATATATATATATATATATATAGATTCACATAACTAATGTGTCATTTTTTGGTAGATTCTACAGCAAACCTACTGACATCTGGCCCATACGCCCTTGTATTTGCTTCTTTTGTACCCTTCTTCTTGGACATTCCGATTACAAAGAGGTTTGGTGTATTGGGTGTACCCTTCTCTGATAAATCATTCATATATCTTGCAGGTGTCCAGGTAAACACTACATATGTTTATTTGTATGGCTCTTTGTTGCACTGTAGTAGATTTCTTTCTCTTTAATTAATAAGTTGTATCGGTTTCAATGTTTGTAGCTTTTACTATCATCTTGGAAAAGATCTATCTTTACTGGAATTTGCGGCATAATTGCTGGTTCCTTGTATCGGTTGAACATATTTGGTATTCGCAAGGCAAAGGTTACACCTTTTGAACCTTTTACTTTAATACCAAACATCATTAATCTCCTCAAAATGTAGGTTTTGGTCACTTGACTAACACTGGTTTTTGTTTAACATTCACGACAGTTCCCCAAGTTTATTGCTTCGTTATTTTCCCGGTTTTCTTTACCATCCTTAAGCAGCCATTCTCAACCACCCAGAAGGACATCACCCAACTTAGGTCGCCAAGCAGTGGCAAGTTTTCAACTCTGCAGCATTTATTCTTTGAATCTTTAGCCAAACTTATAACAACCCATGTTCATTTGCTAACATGTGATGTTTCCTTTCTTTCAGAGAGCATATCGAGCTCCAATGCCTTCAACTACAGAGCCATCTGAGGAAGCCATAGCTACTCTGGCATCTATGGGATTTGATCAAAACGCAGCAAGACAGGCGCTTGTACACGCCAGAAATGATGTCAACGCTGCCACCAACATCCTTCTTGAAGCACATTCTCACTAAACCTCGAATTAGAAGTTTCACGAACATTGTTAATTCGAGATGCAGACATTGCACAACACAAGAGGTATTCTTCTGCTGTGTTCTAACAACAGAAATGGCCTTGCTTTAACGATACTGTGGCCAGCGAAATATCTGATTTGCGTCCTATTTCTCTTATTGTAGGTTTTCTTTTTGCTTCTTTTCTTTGCCGTCGTAGTGTTAGGACAAAATGCGTAGGTTATAGTTTATGTAAGTACAGATTTGAAAACAACATGGAGAGGCCTATTTGATGAATCAACAGCAATTAAAATCTACTGATCTCTTAAACTTATCACAAAAAGGACAACATATGGAAATGGATTATGATGTATAACCCATCCCGTGAAAGTAGAAGAAATAAAAACGAAAGAAAAGCTATTTTTGAAGCAATGATTATCAACAATAATAATAAACAGGTTGATGAGATACACAGAAAAAAAGGAGCAAGAAAGAAGCTCATATACAGAATTCTTCGGCAATAGAATCTTCGAACCAGTTTAGGCTTTTAACACCCAAGTAAATGGGAAGTCACGAGACTCTTGTCTTAATCATTGCGTTCTTTTCGCAAGATCATAAATAGTCTAGCTTGTTAGTTCTTTGCCTTTTTCCATGGTGCTCTTTTTCGGATCATCTGTTAAAGTGAGATCAGTTTCATACTCTCTAAATCTTTTGAAGAAAGTCTTTGCACCCATCATTATGAGTCTCTCCACCATGAACATCTGATAATTGTTCTCGATTATCGCATCCAATATCTCGCTGAAATTTGATGAATAAGCCACCTTGTACCTGCAATGCAACAAGAATTTTACAAGAACATTCCAAATAAGAACCTAGCAAACTAGAATAAAGAACTTGTGATTTACTTCATTGCGAGTGCGAAAAGAATCCAGGGGTTCTTTCATCAGAACCGATAAAAAGAGTTCGTCCTGGTGGAATCTGCTCATGTATTCTGCGAATGATAAACTCTGGCCTTGTAGCTCTATCTAACTGTGGAAATTGACTTCTTTCAACGCCAAACCTGTCTCTTTTTGTCTTGAGTTTGTCACCTCTACGAACATGGATTGCATCGTAATCACCAAGTTGTGCTTTTATCTGTTCAACCAAAACTGTTTTAAAGATAAGCAAAGAGCTCAATAAAGCATAAGCGGTTTTCAATTTCCTTACAAAGCTAGATTGCAGAGTTTATGTGTAACTCATTCACCTTCTCTGCAGCATTTCTCAATCTTGGTGCTGCCATATTAGGGAGAAATGAGTAAGGAAGCGTGAGGGCGCTACTATTATTTCGATCCTTACACTCAACAAACCTACCATGAAGATGGAGATATGATTTGATCAAGCTAAAGTATAAATCATCGACACAAACAAGATTAAAACTGAATACAGAATTTCCTCAGCTATGCTTACCATGCTAAGGGACTAGCGGTTCGATTGATAAGCAAAAGATTTGTAATGTGGCTAGATTGATTTAGCTCAAGCGTACTGGCTCCATTCACATGAGCAATCCCTCGTTCTTTCAATTTCATACTCGTTGATAACACAATGTGCCACGTTTCCGTGTTATCCAAGAGCACAGGTATCTTCTCAGATATGAAGTCAATATCATACAATGATTCCATTGCACAAGAGCTCACTTCCCAACTAAGAACATACAAAGGAGAGTGAGAGAGATTTCTTCTGTTAAAAAATGGTAAACAAAACAAAAATAAGTTTTCTAAGAAAAATTCTTACCTTTCCTCTGCTGTTTCATTATCGGATCGATTGAGTAAACCTTTCTTGTTATATATTGGATTGATGCACATCCGAGAAGGCATTACAAAAGTCCTGCAACAAGAAAATTGCAGTTACAGAGACTGATCATACCAATAAAGTTGCAGCATTTTCTTCACAAAACCAAAATGTACACAACTAGCTACATTTAAAGAACTCCATCACGAATCTCAGGTGTTTGACAATGTAGGGGAAACTGCAACGTTACCTGTTAAGAAACATGGCTTCTTCAAGGGCACATCGTAGGCTAGATTCTTGATTACCCAAACCGGCACAGGTCTCGCAGTTCTTACCAGGACAATCGATTCTGTCTCCCCAATACAAGTACTTATCCAACAAACTGTGCTGTCTCTTGCTTCGAGGTGACCCCAAGAAATAACCAGCTATGGTTTTCTGATACGGTAAAGCCAATTTGCCGGTGGACAGAACCGAAGAAACAAGGAGCAATGCGACGGCTGCTATACACAACAGCCCAAGTCGTTGAGATCTAGAGTTGACTTTTGACCTATGATGAGTTTTGCTCATTGTCGCCATTAAGAGGAAAAACCGAAAAAGAAAACAAAAGGAAAGAATCTTTGCGATGGTTAAATAGAGAGATGAGATCAGAGATCTGAAGAAGAAAGTCACGTGGGCTTCTCCTCCAATTGTCAGAGACAATCACGTGGCTTATCATTGCTCACGACTGCACGCAGATAAATTGTTTTCTTCCCGCCGGCAATTAAAAGAGTGCTTTACACGTTAACTATAGCGGCACAAACATATATCCATTATCCATCCTTCATATTTAGAACTGTTTTGGATTACAAAAGGTAATTGTTTTTATGTTACAATTGTTTGTGTTGCCTTTATTTTTGTCAAACAATTGGATTAACAAATACTTATTGGTAGTAAAACTCCTAACAATATTATGCAGGACAAACGCAATTTCCAAATCAAACTTAGATCAGAAAGGCGGCAAAAATGACATTCCAGTGTTTGTTGTTTTTTTAAACTCTTTTGGATCAACAAGACCAGATCCATACCCTAAAACCCACTCTTTAAAATATCTTTTTAATTTACTGTAGCGGAAAGAATTTGAATCTTTGACACCATTGGATCATCCTAACCACTAGACCAGAAGCGTTCGACATGTTTGTTGCTTTATATGTTGAAAATAATACTATAATTTAAATTAAATGTCATTAGATAGAAAATCCAACTTAAAGAGAAATTGATGTCTCATTCTGTACATTCTTCTTCTTCACAAACTTTTTCTGCCCACCCACCCACACACATACACTAAGAGACATAGTTATCGAATCTTTGACTCAAAAGCTTAACCGTGAATATAGAGAAAGAGAGAAAAAAGGAATCTAAATTACTAAAACAAAACTATCAAGAAATGGAAAAAGGAAGAAACCAGATTGTACACCTAGTAGCATCTTTTCTTCAACTAACAATGTTGTGTTGCTCTAAGCCTTCTGTAATGTCCGAGAAGATACTCCATGTAGTAATCTGACAAAACCCAAGAAACTAAGCTTCCCATCAGAATGTCTTATCCAATCCTGAAGAACAACGTGCACTGGCACAGATGGCCCGAGTCCGAGTTCCTGCAGTTCAAAACGCATACATGTTCATCATCAAGCATGACCAAGTTTTGCTATAAACACAATTCTATAGCCTTACGGTAAATGATTTATTACCGATGCAAGTTCATTAATCATGATGGGTCTATTTCCATCTTTCTCAAACAACTCGTAAGCACGCCGTGCATGTTGCTCCCATGTTTCCATTCCTTCGAACTGATACACACTTATAGCTGAAGCACAAAACTCTTCAAAGTCTAGTTTCTTGTATTGCAGACAACTTATCTGCATCCAAATGACATTACAATGTTTAACCACCATGCCTAATGATAAAACTTATGGTCCATATTACTCTTGTTTTTTACCATGTGAGCAAAATCTAAGACTCGTGAATCCTTTGTAGCATCTGTTGCGCTCTTTAGGATTGCCTGGAATTTTCATGAAAGAAATCAACAATTACAGAAAATTACAAGTCAAAAGAAAAGAGGGAGATAAAATCATGGAAATACAACTCACTGTTTTGTAATTCTGCATCGAAACATATCCATTTTTGCTTGGACCCAACAATGAAAATTGCTCCCGCAGATAAGCTAACTGCGGTACAGTTAATGTCTTAGCAAGAGCCTGAAACCATGAAAGAAAACCATCAATCATGAAGCTCAATAATCGAATCTTCTAAGTAGTGTGTGTCAGCTACTGAAGAATCCAGCTCACCGCTAAAGCCGATTTTCGCAATGAAGTTGACATAATGTACACTTTTACAAGCTTGTATATGATCATATCAGATGGAATCTTTAGTTCATGCGAGCCAACCAGCCACGGATGACCTGAGAAATAAGACAATTGTATTATTCAGATGCCCATGATATAAGAACTGCAGAACCATGAAAACATGATACGGATGTATTAACCCGTTATATGGATCAAGATGATTATACTTACACAAAGCCTGGGCAGCAGTTAGTCTTTTACGGTAATCTTTATTAAGTAATCTTTTCACAAAATCTACAGCTTCAGGTGACAGAGACGGCCAAGGAGCTTCTTCAAAATTGGGTTCTGCCTTTAGAACAGCTCGAAAGATTCCAGATTCAGTACGGGCCCAAAAGGGTCGACTGCCACAGAGAAGAATATAAGCAATCACTCCAATACTCCACATGTCAGCTTCTGTTCCGTATGTACGGTGTAAAACTTCGGGGGCTACATAGTAAGCACTTCCTACAATATCATTCAACCTCTCGTCTGCAGAATTGCAAAACACCTTTAGATTTTCATTTACCAGATATGAATTCGATAGGAGAAATTTCGGGTCAATATTAACATCTCTGACCTGGCTTTACATAGTCAGAAAGACCGAAATCAATTGCTTTTAGAGGAGAAGTCTCGTCATTTGTAGTGAAGAGAAAGTTCTGTGAAAGGCAAACAAACAAACAGAAAGAAACATAACTGTCATCATCACTCTGCTTAAGAAAGTGGAACTCATTCTAAATGTACAACGACTACTGATAATGTGATGGGACCAAGAAAGTGAAGTGTCACCTAAAGCCAAAATGATTTACAATCTGCAAATTAAACATCATCATAGATTACAAAGTACCTCGGGTTTAAGGTCACGATGGACCACGCCTTGTAGATGACAGTAAGCCACTACACTAAGAATCTGAACCATAACTTTTTTAGCATCATCCTCAGAGTATTTTCCACCCCTAATGAGACCAAGTTCAAAGCAGTCAAAGCACGATTCATTCAGGACCAATAATTAAGATACAGAGCCATGTGTGAGTAACAACTACCTTTGTAGAATTTTGTCCAAGAGTTCACCACCTTTGCATAATCTGGTAAAAGAAGATCAATTTTTCTTTTTATTGCAATCCTGGAATTGGAAGATAATCACATGAAAATAGGAAATCTCAATAAGACATATATACTTACTCCATGACAATATAAACATTTTCATCATCCTCAAACGCATCATGGAACTGGATTAGGTTTTGGTGACCAGTCAAAGCCCGCAATATCTTCACTTCTCTACTGACATCCTCAATCGCTATTGCAGTTGTCATCTGCAGTCAAAAAACACCCAACACTAAGCAATGAGTCGAGAAACAAGCTCAAGGGATACTCTTGTTTCTATTCACGCTCGGACCAAATATACGATCAAAAGAAAGTTAATGTATTTCCATTTATAACCCAAACAGATAAACACATAAACACAGTGGACTTCGTCATTAACCAAATCTGCGTTCCAACCATTTGGCAAGCTATTATTTACATAATGCGTGACAAGGATTCATCATGTAAAGCAATTTCACACACTTTAACACAGAAAAACCAGAACAGAGTCCTTAATTATAATCTCTGACAATGTTTTGGCCAATAAATATGTAAAAAATGCACAATTATAATCACATGACGATGAAACCAGATTTCGAGATCGTGGTCATATACTTGTGAACAACAAAACAAATTCAACAACAAGAGAAATTGATTTAATTTAAAAGAACGAACCTTTGATTTAGGAATAACTTTAACAGCTACTTCTTGACCTTTCAAGCTTCCCTTTTTACCCTTAGCAGAGCAAGTATACCCAAAATGTCCACGACCCACTTCACCATCAATCTCATAGTGTGAAGTGAAATGTTTCGAGAACCCAAACTTCTTATCAAGACTGATCTCGCACTCTTTACCTTCAGGAATCGAAACCGCATTAGGCTTAATTGAGCCGTAACGACGCGCGAGGAAAGCTCGTATGTGCTTAGCAGGTGAAGGAGGAGGGAAAGGTCTCTTGAAGATGCGAAGAGGTGTAGAGCTCACGCTCGAGATTGAAGGTGAGGACTTGAATAAACTAGGTACAGGACTAGGACTGTAAAATGGAAATCCGGACGATTTTGCCGGCTGTGAATTCGTCGGAACTTCATCGGTTTCTCCGGAAACTGGAAGGTTGCTCTTTGATTGCTCTTCGATTGGTTTTCCATGACAGATCCCCATGAATTGTTAATTGAGAATTCAAAACGAAAGCTTGAAACTTTGTGATGAATAACGACGAATCAGTTAAGTTACAAAGCAGATAAGGAAGAGTATATCATTTAGATACAATTTTCCCGGGAAAGTGAACACGTAATCCCAGAAATCGAGACTCCAAAACCCAGAAAACAGAGAACTAAAATAAAAATTCAGTTTTTTACGAAAAAGACTGAGAATTTGAGAGTAAATTAATGAAATATCAAGAGAAAAGACAAAGATTAACCACACGCAAACATGAACAAGACGAAGGAAAGAAGCGAATTTAGTTCCAACAAGAAGCAAAGTTAATAAGTAAAGATGAGAAGCAAAAGCAAAGTGTTAAGAATGAAGAAAAAAAGGAAGAAGAAGATGCTTTTTTAGCAGTAGCAACAAGAAAAAAGGAGAAATGAGAGAAGCATAAAAGAAAGGCAAAGCTTGATTGATTTCTTTTGATTTATTTTTATTATTTTGTTATCTCTTTTGTTGCTTTTTATCTTTTTCTTACAATCTCTCTTTTTGTTAAATGGGATTAATGTGATGTTTGGCTGCCACGAAAGAAGTCTTCCTTAACCAACTTGTTACAAAAATAAGATATTTATTGAAATTTGGTTACAATATAGATAGAGATAAAACTATAAGATAAAGTTGAGAGAATGAATAAGACGAGTCACTATAGATTGCCAAATTTTATCAAGCCTTAAAGAGCAACCTTATCTTTGCACTGCCAAATTTGTAATGTCTAAAAATATCATTCCAAGGATCCAAAAGAGTCCTTACAATCATGCCAAAATATTAAACGAGAAGTCGAAAACATTACCTCGAAGTTGACACTTGTTTAAAGAAACCTACCCAATTGCCTAATTTGATTTCATTTACCAATTGTTGCAAATCAAATTTTGTCGAATTTCAGTCCATATATATGAAATAAATTCCAGTTCCTATCAAAAAAAATAAAAAATTCCAGAGTTCACATCTATGAAATAAAAATCTGAATCCACATATATTTAGATCAAGATTAATACTTAATTTACTATCCAAAATTTTGAAAATCACTAACTCTATCACAGAGAACTATACGACTTCTTAAAATCAAGAATAATTGATTTATAATCCAAAACCTTTAAAGCTTCGAACCTTAATTAAAAATAAAAAAATGTTATATATATAGACATTTTATTACGGGACCAAAAATATTTATGGAATCTACAAATATCCAAGAGAATTATGAACACAATTACAATTATATAATTACATTTTTTTATTTTTTTATTAACCGATAAGTTATGACTTTCTAGATGATGACCATCGAGTATGGTCAGTGAAGATTCTGCATTATCCACAATAACATATCAGAATTTTCGACATTAAAGATCGATGCATTATTATTTTTTCACCACTTAAAATTCGGGATAATTTATTTCGAGAAGAGTGGCGAATTGGAACTTGAAATTTGATGGACCTCTGATATTAAATAAGTCATTAGCTCATCATTATTTGGTACTATGTAATTATATAATACATAGATTATTTTGTGAACAATTAAACAAAATCTAATTCTTAATGTAAATTTTTCTAAAATTTTAAATAATACGTCACTCCCGAAAATCGAATTTAAATCGTATAAATGACTTTAACAATTTACCACTTTCCCACATAACACTGTATTTTATATTGTTGTTCTAATGGAAAATTATTTCCATTCTTTTATTTCAAATATGACTAAACTGAAACATAATCTATATCGCTAGAAATCTCTGTTTGGCCAACTCTCAAACCGATGTTTGTCTACCCATAAACATGAAAACAACATCTATAAATTAACTTACACGTCAAAGCACAAAGAAGCAATAGCTAGGCACATTAGTCATCACATAGGTATTTATTATTTCGAAACATCTTATCATGAATTAATAATTCTTGAGGTTGTACGAAAATGCAATGATTGCATTTTTTTTTTTTTTTGCTTTAAATTCTTACATGTCCTGTGTTCTATAGTAGAGTCTACACTGTTTCACAGACTTTAAAAACAAAAGTGAGTCTACATTTTTAGAATAAAAAATAATTATATTAATATTCTTTATTAAAATAGTTATTTGAGTTTGATGTTTGCAGTTATATATGAATAAGAATGGACAACCCCACCTCAATATCAATACCATTTTAAATAATGGTCTCGTTTAAAATAGAAACATTTTAAAATTAATAGAGCATCACAAGACTGTCATAATTTGATTAATTAGTATTTGTTTTATAATAAAACAACCAATTGATATAATTAATTATCTTTTGGACAATACTTACATCTTCCAATGCAGCCAATCGTCAAAGTTCGTGTATTCTCTTGTGTGATCCGTGAAATAGTGATGATCTCACGTGTCATAAATTATGTTGAAGTAATAAAATAATATCTTTAGTTGGAAACCAAACGATATGATTGGTTTTCAGAATGAATTCTTGGAATGTTTGTATTATTATAAAATGAATGTATATGGATATTAATAATTGAGTTCGTTGTTGGCAATCTAGATTTGAAAATACAATATTCAATTGTTTTAATTCATGTTGAAGACTCAATTCAATACTTTAGCAAACATGTACCATACAAAGATTACGATATTATTAAATTAATCGTGAATAAAAAACTAAAAAATATAACTAAACAAAAGTATTTTTGGGTTGTATTGTTTTGTCAACCATTATATCGATAATAATTAGAGCAATTAGACTAAATTCATAACCAAATCTTCTCATATAACTAAACAATATTACATTAGAATTAGACTAATATTTGTTGGAATCAAACTCAGATAAAGATAAAAGAGTGTCTATCTATTTGTTGAAGAAAAACTAACTAAATACAAATATTTTAGGTAAGATATATGGGCCGAGGAAAACAAAGAAAGCCTAACAAAAAGCCATCATTATTGGGCTTTCTATATATCTTGCAAATTACTTACATAATATAAAGTTTGTTTTTCTGAGTAAAAATTAGCCCAACAAAACCGAAAAATCAAACCGAACCAAATCGAAATAAGAGGAACCAAACCAAACGATTCTAAAATTCAAAAATCAAAAGAATCGAAACTGAACTGAAATCGAACCAAAAACCGAATAGTTACCCGAAAGAACCAAAATACAATTGTATATTTAAAATAATTATTTTATAGAATTTAATAATCTAAATATACAAAATTGTAATTATAAATCAAAATTTGTTAATTAATTTGAATCAAAATTACTAAAAAAAATTAAATATTCATAATTTTTTTTTAAAAATAATAAATAGAAGTATCCGAACCATAATCGAATCGAAATCGAACCAAATTTTAATAAGTATCCATTGGTTACCAAATTTCAAGAACCAGAATCGGAACCAAACCAAACTGAATTTTTGTCGGTATCCATTGGTTACCACTTTTCCGAATCGAAAGAACTAATCCGAACCGAAAAACCAAATGGCAGGACTAGTAAAAATGTTAAGAAGATGGATAAAGTTAGATTTATACAATAAAGTTTTAATGAATTAACTCGGTTTCACTTACATCTACAAAGTCCAATCTTAAAAACCTCTTTACAACTCAGTTTTGGTCCAGTCCAATTCAAAACTCATGTTCCCATCAATTATTTGGAGTTTTTATCTATATACAATGTTATAAAATGAATAATCATAAGTGATAAGAAAGTGAGTGCCTTTCACGTACGGCAAAGGCGTAGAGTAGATGAGACGTGGTGGTCTTGTAACTCACGTGTTGTTATGTCCGAAGTCACTGTCACTGTGGACTGCTCTATTCATATCTAATTTGGGCCTTTCTTCTGAAACCCAAATCCCAATTTGGTTCCAATCTCAATTTTGACCCCTTTCTTCTTCTCTCTCTCTTTTCATGGGCTTATTATAGATCCTAGATTCTTCTTTTTTGTTATTATGTTTCATAACCCATCGAGGAGGTTTTGATAATTGAGAAGACAAAAAAGAGTTTGATCGTTTTGTTTTGTCTACATGCATTAAAAGATGGTCTAAAAGGGACCTAACTCACTTAAAGTGTTTCTTAGAGTGATTGTCTCAATAGTTTAAGTCCCAACTCTCTTTAACACCCTCCAAGTATATTTTACATATTATATTAGACTCCATAGTGGTGGATGTGAGGGAACCCAAAGCTCATAACTAAGTTTATCCAAAAGATTTAAATTCAAAAAGAATTGAGCCGGTATTTTAGAGGAATGCTTGACAACAAGATTACGAGACATAATTACTGAACTAAATCTCGCGCGATCCAGAAAAAACACGAAAGGAATAAAGATCACCAGACATTAATATATTCGAGTACAAAAGGAAAGGAAGAAGCAGAAAAAAAGACCATTGAATTTAAGAACAATCAGTCATATTGCACAAAAAATAAATAGTTAGAATCAATAATAATAACTTAGTTCTATAGCGAATACATTTCTGTCTTTTCGTTAATATTCTTTTGTTTTTAGTTTTTACATTAAGAGTCGTGAAAACTTTTGAGGAAACATAAAAACAAAATGTTGTTGCTTTGGTTTTTTTAGGGTTTTCTAAAACACCAAAGTAAGTGAAAAAGGTTCTTACATATGTTTGTGTAGGTAAACAATAAACACTTGACCAAGAAAGACAATAAGAATTCCCAACACATGAAAACAAAAAAACATATTTGGCATATATAATATGAGAATTCTTCTATGCTTAGTTTGTGAAATATGTAAATAAAAGTAAGAAAATTCAAAAAGGAAATAAAATGGTCAAAATATGTGTGGTAAGATAAGAAATGGGGACTCACATGTTCACACGATGAGACACTAACGTGTGAGGTTAATGATTGCTTTTGCCACACTACCCATAAACTTCAATAATTAATTTATTATATATTTTTGAGTTGAATACAAATATAACTTTAATAATAAAAGAGCTAAAAATATTTGTATAAGATATACTTTATGGTCGAGAGGTTGAGTATAGAGGGGACACCAGCTGCTCCAAAACCATCACGCTCCATAGACAAACTTTCTCTAACTTTTGTTTTTCATCTTCTTCTTCTCTTAGTTTCCTTCAATTGTTATTTTATTATATTTTCTTATAAATAAATAAATAAAAAAAGAGAGAGAGGTTTAAAGGAGAGTGATGAGAAGAGTCGGTCCTTTTTGTCTCATAGAGCCAATGGCCCATCAATTTTATTTCCTTTTGTCAGTCTCCTTTTCTCACGCCTTCCTCTTCCTTTAATCTCACACTCTTCTTCTTCTTCCTATTGATTCCAATTCACTCATCAAGTTTTATTCCAATTCCTATCTTTATAAATTTCACTTCATTAAAGTGAATTTGACACTATTACTACTTATGATATTGAGACTATCATTTTACGAGTTAAGTTGCAAAAATGACGAGTTTAAAGATTTGCTTAGAAAAATGTTTCCGGTCAAAATAGTTAAGTTTATATTTTTTGTATTTCCTATCAGAATTTGATTTCAGAAAATCGCATAATTCTCATGTATAGTAATATTGTTTGAGATTTTAGAAAATAAATTTAGATTATAAACTGAGTTTTTTCGATCCAATCGTTAATAATAATAGAAAAAAATCGGTCTTGCATCATACTTTTCTAATGTGTGGTGTCTTTCCATAATATACTAAAGATCATATTAAAATAATTCTTGGGATCTTGTATATATCAAGAAAGTTGTAGTTCATCCACACCATTTAATTAAAAGAAACAACTCATATATTAAAAAAATCGTAATATTTCTTGCTTCTTGGTCAAAAATATCACATAAAGCTTAATTATAAGTGTTTACACTCCTTATAATTGATTGTGTTGGTCATGTGCTATTGTACTTTATTTGACATACCACAAATTTTCAACAAATTAATCATTAGAATAGTAATACATAATACAAATGTTTGTGTGTATACACCTTTTTATACGCAGTTTCTTTTAAATAATTATTGGGTAGGTTTTTCGATTCGAGTTCATAAGTTAAGCAAATATGTACGAAGGAAAGACAAGTTATGGTTATACTCGTCGGTCTGAAAAATGTGGTCAAATGTACACATTTAGGAAGACACAAACAATGAAAGAGAGAGACGAGCTTGGATTCATCGGGGACAAAGGTGACATATGGGTCGCCTTGAAACTCACATCTTACAAACACTATTCAGTGTGTACATATATTTATACATTCACATTAATATATATATATATATATATTCGAGTATTCACATAGTTTTCTCTAGTTTTAGAATTACTCGGATCTATGGTCTATTGAACCAACTCGGAAGAAAAATCTTTTAACTGGTCCAAAATTATATTGGTGTTTACGGTGTTTAGTTGAGCCCGAATCATAATATATATATATGGAATTCTAGTTTCTTTGGAACTTCACCTATCACATCTTTTACTTAGATTATTCAACGACATATATTCCCACACAATCTTTAAAACCCTAGTCCTTACACCAACAACCCCAAAACACAATATTAAACAATATACATGAAATTATCATTATATATATATATATATATATACATTTTCTTTTTCTTGAAAAAGAAAAGAAAAAGAACACACCAAACCTACTTAGTACTTACAACATTTGCTTACAGTACAGAACATATATAAAAAGAAGAAGAAAAAAAGTTTAGGTAATTATATATAACCAAGTAAATTATGACCATAGCCTATATATTAATCAATTTTAGACATTTTTAATTAGTGTACTCAAATCTCGTCATTTCACACCATTATAATGTGATCCAGCGCACGACGCCGTTTTGACCGTTCTCCTCCACCAGAACTACGTTCCATTAACGACTTGCTTGACCTCTCAAGCAATGACTTAAGAGCATTTTGCAGGAAATGTACAGACTCAACACCATGCATCTCTTTGTCTGCAGCTACAACAAGAACACTTCTCGTTCGACCTCCAAGAGTTACCATTTCAGCTTGAAGAGTCTTCATGTTAAGAGACTTAAGTATCTCCATGAGATCAGGCAAGAGATCTGATCTATCGTCACAACATAGAGAAGCTTTGAAGATTATATTACCATCGTTTGAATAGTCTCCAAAGTGTAGAACACTAATCTCGTCGGTCTCTGAGGGTAATAGAGTTTGGTCGGAGTCTGAAATCTCTAGGGTTTGTTGTTTAAGTTCTTTGATTCGTTGAACCACTTTGGCTAGAAGTGTGGCTTTATCAGTCTGAAAATAGAAAACATGAAATTACAATTAAAAAGCTTGATCTTTAGAATAGCCTTTTTATTTAGATTTAGATCAGAAAACTGAAATTTGATGCTCAAAAATATCAAATCAAATCAACTGAAAAAAGCTTAAGAACTTTCCAAAAAAGTGTTATATTATCCCAACGAGCTTCACAAAATAAAGACATGAAGCTTTTCTTTTTCCTCATCTTATAGATCTTCTCATTACGCATGTGTATTAGTATATGAATAACCAAACAAAAAAATAGTCAGTTGTAACTCATAGATTATAAGATGAAAGAAGAAATTGATCATAAGAATATTATCAAAGCTAGCTCTTTTGGGTTATTTGATCTATAGTAGACTTTGTGTAGGAAAAAAAACCCTAATCTCCATTTCAAGATATTATCTTAAAATCGATACAATATATGTATCTATCATAATGGTTACAGTTTTTCCTACAAGAGTTCGATTTAACAAGTTGTGTAGCTCTATATGAAAGGATTTGAGATTTGGGTTACTAAAGAGATAAATACTTAATGAAAGAGTATTTTAATATGAATATAACGTTGATATTACCTTAGAATTACAAGAGAGTACGTTACGAAGCTTGTTAAGATGAGAATTGATCCTTTCTCTTCTTCTTCTCTCAGCTTCTTTATGATTCCTCAAAGCAGCAATAGCTCTGTCTTGAGCTATACTTTCACCGATACCGGAGATAGCCAGTGGGTAATACGATGAATTCGACGAAGAAGAGCCACATAAGCTCTGCATAGTCGACATATAGTCACCGGAGACACAGTAACCTCCACCGTTGATTTCGTTTCCGGTGAGAAACGAATACAACATCTGATCTGAAGTCTCAGTGTCTGGTTGCATTTTGCGCCGCCTTCTTTTGTTTTTTGATATTTAATGAGTTTGTGGAGCTTTCGGTGGGTTCTGTGACTTCTGTCCTAAAAGATGGATTATATATACGTGAAATGAGAGGGTAAATATTGTAAATTAATAATATTCTAGATGTTTTATATACTTTATATTTATTTTATTTGAAATAAAATATATTGATATGTGGATTGGTGGGGAAAAAGTTGCTATAGAGTTTGGAATTTTTGAGAAGAGTCCTTAATTAGGTCATTGTCTTGGCACTATCATCATTCTAAATAGTCATATGACCTATCGAAAGTGAAGAAACATTTGGATTTTAGTATTACTGCATTTCTAATATTTGACCTTCTTTTCATTAAAACTATATGAACTTTATTTTATTCTCTACATATATGAATATGAATAGATGATGTTTTACCACTACTTTCTTTTTGTCATTTCAAGTGAATTAATCTTTTTATAATATTACATATGTATATTTATATATGGACTGATATTGCCATATGTTTGAGAAGTGTATTCGTTGGTTAAATATCTATTTCTTCATTTTTAATAAAGTTTAATTTTAAGAAATCGTGTAATTCCGTATTCATGTTTAAAATTTGAATGTTTGGGTTTTAAAATCAAATCGAGAAGGTCGTTATGTTCGTAGGGATCAATTCTCTTCGAAAACACAAAGCATTTGTCATTTTTATTTGGTCAAAAGAATTTATATGAGCTTTCCCAAAAAAGTTATGATGAAAATAATGATGCGTCAATCTTCAGTGTTGGAGATCCTAATTTTTTTATTGGTTAGAATTGGCGGTTTACTATAGAAGCTGGAACATCTCTATTATTAAAAAAAATTGAGTTTTAAATTGAATCTTATATTCCTGAAAAAAATAAGATAGTTAGGAATTTTTTTTGTCAACAAGTAATCATTGAATCAACAATAACCCGATTCATAGCTTAAGTTTTCTAACTGAAATTGGGTCGAATTTGAACTCGCTACCTAGTGTCTACATTCTCCAACTGAACCGTTTTCCTGGCTAGTGATTTTATATTTGAGTAAATATGGGCCTAGATATATAAAAATAAGGATCCAAATGGTGGCCCAAATTCAAAGTTATGGCAAACGATGACCACAAAACTGGCGCAAGCAAGACGAAACCAGAACCATGCAGTAGAGAGCTCGAGATTTTACTTTGACAATGGCAGTTTCACCGAAATATTTCCAGGTTCCTTCAGCTTTCACGATTCTTCCATCTTCTTCCTTCACTTCCACGATTCCTTCTTCTCGACTCTCTCTTACTGCTTCAACGACTGGAGTCTCCACAAACTTTGGCTCCATACGCGTCCGTTTCAGTCGGCGATCAATCGTCAGATACAACGATCACGCCGGAGAAGAAGAAGAAACAGAAGGTATTGAAGAAGAAGAGAACTGGAGCTTTGAGGAAGCAGTCGCGTTATTTAACAAGAGAGATTATTACGCAAGTCATGACGCTCTCGAGGCTCTTTGGATCGAAGCTGAGGAACCAACTCGAACCTTATTCCATGGAATTCTTCAGTGTGCTGTTGGATTTCATCATCTATTCAACAACGTAAAAAAATCTTCCTTTCTGTTTCTTTCATTTTCATCCAAATTTGAGTTAATTAAATTAGTGTTTTTGAAATTGAAGAACCATAAAGGAGCAATGATGGAGTTAGGAGAAGGAGTCTGTAAGCTAAGGAAGATGAATTTCGAAGATGGACCATTTCATGAGTTCGAGCGAGATGTCTCTGCTGTTCTGGAATTCGTTTATCAAACTCAGCTTGAACTCGCTGCCTGTAAGTGTTTACATGATTGTGATTGACACTCAAGAAATCAAAATAATTGATTGATAGATGGAATTTTGATAGGTTCAGAAGATATGTGTTTGACGATGGATCAATCAGACAGATCATATCAACTGTTGGGTGGTTATGCAGCTGGACAGAGTATATACAGTTTAGAGACTCAAGTTGATTTCAACAATGGAATGTCTGAAACAACTTCTATACTCTTTTCTCCTTCAAGTTCTTCCTCTGAACCAACACGAGTTAAGCTCCCAACCCTAACCGCAACCGAGACACATCTACTTGCTGTTACTGACGACCAGACATACTAAGAGAACGATCAAATATGGTATAATCTGCATTCAACCAAAACCATGATGCAGAGTGCTTAAAGAGACCTGTTAAGAGATTGCATGAGCTCTGATTACCATATTAGCAAACTAGGAATCAGGATTACAAACAAATCTTCACAAGAACTTTGCTTATTTATTGTCATGTGTTAGATAATAGAAGCACTGTTTTACCAGAAATTTTGAAGTTGTGAACCTATCAATAACATGAACAGTTAAGGAAATGAGTTGTTCAGACAAAAATAAAACCAACAGGGATATAACATTCCTGTCTTTTTAACCAAAAGAAGAAAACAGCCATGAATGAAATTTGGAACAAGCGAAGAACATTCTTTTTTTTTTGGAATTACAGATAATAAAATAGTAGAAGAGAAGTCAAAGTTGTTGAATCCTCACTTGGCCATCATAACCTTGACGAACTCATCATAGTTGATCTGACCATCACCATCAACATCAGCTTCCTTAATCATTTCATCAACTTCTTCATCAGTTAGCTTCTCACCAAGGTTAGTCATAACGTGTCTCAATTCAGCAGCTGAGATGAAACCATTCTGGTCTTTGTCAAAGACTCTGAATGCTTCCTTGAGTTCTTCCTCAGAGTCTGTGTCCTTCATTTTCCTAGCCATTAGGTTCAAGAACTCAGGGAAATCAATGGTACCGTTACCATCAGCATCCACTTCGTTGATCATGTCCTGAAGCTCAGCTTCTGTTGGGTTTTGACCGAGAGATCTCATCACGGTACCAAGCTCCTTTGTGGTAATGCAACCTGGACAAAAGAAAGTCTCAGTTCCCATTTTGTACTAAACGAATCTACAATCAGAACAATTCAATCGAAACACAGAATTGGAATCATCAATCATCGTTAACAACCACAGGATCGATTCACTCACAAACATTTGCATCACTAACACCAATCAAAATACATACAGATCTTTACATCTGCGAAAAAGCATTGTTTATTTCTTCTGATTTTAACGGAAGGTATACTCAAATCCTTAAAATCAAACCGATTACGATACTGAATTTCAATGCGAATAGACTAGAGACTACGAAAATTGGATCCGTCTATATCGTAATCTAATCAATACAGATACAAACCAAAAACTAAATCAGATCGAGATCCAACATCTACGATTAGAAGAAATCGGAAGAACATACCATCACCATCCTTGTCGAATAAGCTGAAAGCTTCCTTAAACTCAGAGATCTGATCGTCAGTGAGCTGATCCGCCATAGTAGTCCTTTTTTCTTTTCTTTTTTTAGCTGTGAATTGAGAGAAAATCAAAAAAAAGGAAAAGCGAAGAATTTGTGCAAGAAGTCGGACGCGAAGCGTTTTATTTGCCCGAAATGATATTTTTGAAAATGTCGGATATACCCTCCAGAATAGGATAAAATTACGTGAATGCCATCAATTTGAGTTTTAAATTTACGCCCCAGGTTGACAAGAGAAGAGATGGATCACACGTTCACGCGGTTTCTACGCGAAGCGTTGACTGCCATGTCAGCCTTTTCCGGTGGGTCATTTTTTACAGTGAGTCGCCTCCTTTGATTTTTGTTCATTTGTTGGTTGTTCAATTCGTTATTATTCAATCCTGTCTTTTTCTTCCATTATTTTCCTGTCTTTTCCACGATATCACGAGGAGATTAATCCAACTCCCGACCCGAAACCCGAAATGGCCAGGCCTAATATAAATCTAACTCCGATACTTTAAAGCATTTTGACAAAATAACTTTTGAAAATAGTTGACTAATCACAGACAAAAAGTTGGAATACAATTGGTGTTGTTAGTTTACCTATGAATCTGATTTACACTTGTTGCTGAATGCTACGTCCCAAAGAACTTCCCAATCCAATCCAAATGCTTAAACACTCCGATAAAGGTTCTGAAGCACAGAGTCATAGCATAGTTTAACTGATTTCAACACATCATATGCATTCACCAATAATCGGCACAAGAACATTTTCCGTTAATGAAATGATGGAATCTACTACCATCTCTCAACGTGATCACTCGGTTCTTGATCACTGATATATATTTGAAAGCAACATGGCAATCACTACAAACCCGCAAGTTCTTGATTATTCTAATGGGTACACCTTCAGGTAATATCATGAGCGCAAATGCAACCGCTAGTTTCTCACTGTGCTGCACCAAGTCTGATTCTTTCTCCTCTTCATCCATATCGTGCAACACTGAAGCTGTATCAGGTTTGTATCCCTTCAGTTTCATCTCCAGAGATAGCTCCTTTAGGTATGTATAGATCTCCTCTGATTTAGATTGAGAACGATCCCCCATCTTAAACCGATGCACTTCACCTTTGTGTTCAAACCAGCTAATTCCTGGTTCTTTCTTCACATTCTTATCTCTCATTGATTTCCTCACTTCTGATACATCACGCCATCGCTTAGCTGAGGCGTGAACGTTTGCAAGCAGGACATAACAAGCAGAGTCATTAGGATCAATCTGAAGGATTTCTTTAAAGACTCTCTGTGCCATCTCTGCATTTTTGTGTATGTTACACGCTGATAACAATGTTTTCCATATAATGGTGTCTGGTTTTATTGGCATCGACCTTATTTTTTCCTCTGCTTGATCCAAACTGCCTGCTCGACCTAGCAAGTCCACCACACAGGTGTAGTGTTTTAAACCAGGCTTGAATCCATATTTTTCCACCATCATCTCAAACAACTCGAGCCCTTTGTCTTTTAAACCAGAATGGCTACACGCATAAAGCAAATTTAGAAACGCGACCTCGTTGATCTCCATTTCGGTTTGTTCTGTCATAGTATTAAACAGCTTGATTGCCTCATCGCCTTGCCCATGAAACCCATAAGCAGAAATCATCGAGCTCCACATCACTTCATCTTCATCTTCACGTTCTGAGAAAGCTTTAGCTGCTTCTTCAAGACACCCACATTTTGAATACATGCTGATCAATGAACTAACCACAGCTACTACAGAGCTAGCCCCAACCTTAATAGCTTCTGCATGAATCTGCTGACCTTGACCTCTTACCGCTAAATCAGAACAAGAACTGAGCACAGTTACAAAAGTGATCTTGTTAGGCCTACATCCCGATATTTTCATCATCTTATAGAGATAAAGCACGGTTTCAGGACATCCATTTTGAGCATTCCCCATGAGGAGTGTATTCCATGCAACTAAATTGCGAATAGGCATTGATCTAATGACAATTTCACCATCTTGCAAATTACCATTTCTCATATACATATGTGCCAACGAACTGTTAACTACTAAATCCAACTCAAGACCATATTTGATCGTGTATCCATGAATCTGCTGCCCTATGGACAGCGACCTCAATCCAGCAGATCCTCTAAAAACACTACCAAGTGTGTATTCGTCGGGACAAAACCCCAATGCGTGCATTTCTCTAAACAAACTCAAACCCTCTTCGTTGTACTCAAATTGGATCAACCCGGCGATCATAGCATTCCAAGTTGTGAACTTTTTATCAGGCATTTCATCGAACACCTTCCTGGCACTTACCAAATCCCCAGAACGAACATACCCATTTATGAGAATGTTAGATGACATATAATTCTTCTTAGGCATAAACCCATACAATGTAACAGCCGCAGAAAAATCCCCTAGCTTAGAGTACATACTCATGAGATGATTGCATATGAACTTGTCTGAAGAAAATCCGGAGACGACGAGAAGACACTGAAGCTGCTTTCCAGACCGAACAGATTGTTTCGTGGCGCAAGATTGAATGAAAGGGGTGAAGAGAGCAGGGTTTGTGAAGATGTTGAGTCGGAATCTCTGAAAAGCTTCTCGGAGGTTCCCCTTTGAGCACAAACTGGCTATGGTGGTTGCAGGATCTGCTGAGAATGAACGACCAACAGAGGATATTTTGCATTGCATTTACTATTGAATAGCCGGAGATTCCTTCCGAATTGGATTTTCAGGGAAGGTTTCTGTTCGTAGCTCGAAGAAGAAGAGAAAGGTTCGGAAAATTAGATCCGTTGCCAAATTGACTACACGATCCGCGATTTATTTTGGGCCTTATTGAAAATCCCAATAAACTATTTGGAGAAAAGGCCCAAAACATAACATAGACAAAGAACCACAATTTTAATACAACTCTGCAAGCTAATGTTGTCTGAGTTGACACTTGAACCCATTGTTTTGTACTCTAAAGTTTGATCAAGCTGCAAAAGGAGATACAATTAAGAAATGTATGTAAAGACATTGTTCAAAGTCAATAAAGTCTACATAATATACAAAGAACAAAGCTGTCTGATATAAACCAACACAAAGAAGAAGAAAGAGTCTTTAAGATCACAGAGAAGCAGAACTTGTTCGCCGGAGCTTCCACTTAGGATCCGGTGGTGGTTCACTTGGCAAGATCTTCTCCACCTCCTGCCATTATAATCGAGATAAAGAAATTACTGAATCAAAAAAAAGCGAAATGAGATGAAACATGAAGAAAAGATGGGGCTTTTATACCTTAAGCCTTCGAAGTTTTTCGTTTTCTTCTTCTAACCTTGAAACCTTTATCTCTAATTCATGAGTATAAGCCTGCATGTTTAAATCTCCCTTTAGACCAACTAACAAACAGACATTATTAACTAACTAAAACACAATCTCAAGTTCCTCTCAACCTGTTTCCTAGCTCGTGAACGTGCTGCAGATTCTCTGTTTTTGATCATCCTCTTCTGTCTCCTTTCTACAGTCTTCTCCACAATCTCTCCAGCTATTCTTTTCCTCCCGACTGCATGTGGTGAATCCGGTAAACCACCCATCACCATTTCTGGCATCTCGCAAACCGGATATGGCATAAACCCTTGTTGTTGTTGTCCAGGCTGATGATACTCAACCCATTGTCCATTTGAAGCTATGTTAACAACATTTTCTTGAGGGACTGTTGTCTCAGTCACTACACCAGCTCTCAACAGCAAATCCTCCAGTGTGATTTCACCGAGCGTAGGCACCTTATGAGTTGTAATACTAGTAGTACTGTTCCCATTTTTGTCTTGTTGGATATCTCTCCAAACTTCATCAACTGTCTTTTTGCTGAGATCTCGAGGCAAAGTCAAGCTTCCCTGACGAAGAACTCCTTCTTCTGCTGGTGGCAAAACAGTCTTAAGAAGCTCATCAAGGTTCATGCTTCCTAGGGGTTGTCCGGAACTGCCTAAGTGGGTTTGAACCTCATGGAGCTTTAAGCTATAGAAAGAAGAATTCTGCCTAGTTAAAGACTGAGAGATTGGCTCTTCAACGTTTCCTCTAATAGAACCCATAGATGTAGTAGCCGTTAAACAGAAACAAAACAATGTCTCAGTAACCCTGGTTCGATCTAAACACCTAACAATCGAGAATCTCAAACACAACAATCAGGTAAACAGTGATTCTATTGCATGCAGTACTCGAGGGGCTAAAAACACAGATATAACTAAAATGTGAGAAAGAAAAGGGTGTATGAGATTGTGGAGAAGAAAACAAAAGTTCAAAGACTGATGTTGAACTAGCTTCAATTTTCAAAAAAGAAAAAGATTAAGAAAGAGCAGATCGAGAAAAAGAAAGCAAAGAACTCGGGTTCTCTCTGTCCAAGTGGTAGGTCTGAGACAAATCTTTAGTAAGTGCTAAAGAGAGATTATAAAACCAAACATACATTCTCTTCTCTCTCTTTCTCTCTCCCTCCTTAGTTTTCTTCTACACAAGAGAGAAGTAAGAGAAAGAGAACGAAGAGCTTTTTGCCTTTGAAACTGTTACACTCCAGCTCTCATTTACTGTGGAGTTTTCAGATAAAAGGCTTTACACAAAAAAAAAAAAAAAAGAGCTTCCGTACTTAAAAGCTATGAACACATTACAAAAAAGAATTGACATCAGGTTTATTCCCAACTAATATTCGTATCTAACAAGGATTAAAGATGCTGAGCTGTAATCACTTTAACTTTATGAAATCATTTTCATATATAAAGACTTGTCATTCTCAAACATAAGTTTCCCAAAATGAGGTTCAAATAATAAATAAATAAACGAGAGTGGGAAGAGAAACCAAGATGGTATTGAAATATAATAAATCAAACATATAAAAAAGATTCGTTGTATGGTAAAAAGAGAGTAAAAATGAAAAAGAAGAAAAGAGGGGACAAAGTTAGAGAGGGACCACATGGGAGAATCGGGTTTGCATGAAGATCCGCGTGTGCTTCCTCTTTGGGATGTTCTCCCACGTGTTTTTGTTTCCCTTTTTTCTTTCTTTATCAACCACAAACTCTTCTCTTACAACATATCAATCTGTCAACACACTCTTCTTCCTTTGTAAATCTGTCCTCCACTACTTATTCAATCTGAAGATTGAAGTGTGGCCTTTTGATCCTGTCACATAGAGAACAACAACAACACATACTCTAACTTACTCTTACCAACACAGTTCTCATAAGAACCTAGTCTTGTGTTATGATAACTTTTATGGTTAAATGCAATGCAGCAAACCAGTTTTCCGAGATGCACATAATGCCTAATGGCTTAAGTGGGAAACTTGGTAGAACCTCTGTACTTAGCATTAGTGAATGACAAGTCCAGACTCTGGTTCTTATACACCCGTGAAGCTCTAATTCAACATACAAAAGAATAGATATATAGCTCAAACCGGTAAGCATTTTTGTGTATGGACTCACATATTCAATTCATTATACCTCAGCATTGGTTCCAGATCAATCACAAATCTTCACAATGCAAATGACTTAACTTACCTTTAATTGAGAAGTTATTCCAGAGCTCCCATAATGCCACGGCAACAAACCAATTCATGCTGTGTGACCAAACTCAGTTCGAAATTTATTTAAGAAACATTAATGTAACTTTAATAAGTGGTCAAATCGTACGCACATTCATTAGCTAGAGCTTCAAAATGTAGCTTTAAGAGCAAAGCCAAGACACTCTAAAAAAGGGTGCTTTAGAACAAGTCGAAAACTTGTTGAACCTCTTTAAGACGGCCAAAACAAGATGATTGTCTAATTTAAACTGATTAAACTAATAGAACAACTTTTGCCTAAATCATTAGTTATAAACTTCTAACTCATAGTTGCACACCTCTTCTCTTTAGCAGTAAAAGAAACAAAGTAATAGATGGGCATTCAAAATTTTGCTACTCCATAGGATTTGGTTGGGCGTTAGTATTGACTGTTCATCCTGCAGTCAAAATCACCTGCGAGAGGAATAAGGATTAAGCAAATATAACACGTTGAAACCAAGATAATCCGTAATGCACAATCATTTATGTGTTTAGTGAAAGTGTGATCAGATTTCACAAGGTTCCCCATGAACAAAATATTAAGAGAAATCATGTGCAGGAAAAAATCCACAAAACAGCGAAAAGCCAGAGAGAATCAATTTAAACAGATACTAGAGTCCGAATAGAAAATGAAAAACACGAATTTAAACAGAGTGAAAGCATTATGTGTCCATGAGGAACACTATTTAAAGTTTTACAAATGAAAACGTTCACAAAGTAATTAAAACAGAGTCGAAAAGATAAGATCAGAGAATTTGTTGGAAATGTCATCAAAAGAGTTGGGAAAATGAGTAGATATAAACGAAAACTTCTTGAAAGGTTTGAAGAGTCATGGCCTTTGAAGACACGAAAGAGTATATCCAAAAACTAAACAACTCCATTTGCATCAGCTCCTTAATAACTTCAGAAGATTCACCAGGCCAATTTTAAAAGAACTGTTTTGGAATATCTGCACAATTATTTGAGAAAATAAGAGATGACTTTTATAAAAGATACAAAACCGAATACCGTTCAGAAACACAACAACATCACGAGTCCGTGACACAAAAATTGCAAAACATTTTACTGAAAACATAAGATGAAAGTTAGGTTAACTAAAACTATTGAAAAAATAGTAAACAACGCAAGCATAGCACAGGAACTAAGAGAAACGTGATCTTGCAATGCAAAAAGCTTAATATAAAAGGGTCAAACACAGCAAGTCCTTGCTTGAGGTATTGAAGAGTCGTAATCCAGGTAAAGTCTGACTCAGAATATCAATGGGACAAATGAAAAAGGAGCTTCAGATGTATACCTGAGTGGTTACATTTATAGACCCATGTAAGGACCACCATACCCTAAACCATGCTGCCCTCTTCCAGCACCACCCTGACCAGGTTGCTGAGTCTGATAACCTGCTTGAACGCCGTCTTGGACACTGTACATAGGATAGACCCCAGGTGTGATATTAGGTTGAGTGCCATAGCCACTTGGCATTCCAACTGGAGGTCCCTGGGTAGTTATCCCTGATGTCCCCAACAAAGCCTGCCCAAATGCTTGATTTAAACCCAATCCAGCACCCTGAGATGCCAACAAAGCTGTGAGGGCGTGGCCAATAGCCGGGTTTAACGCCTGCGCAGCTTGGTTATTACCAGCTATGAAATGTCCATGGCCCCCCGGTGGACCATATCCAGTGTTATCACTCCTTTGATACCGAGAATTCTGGTTGTGAGAATTATGGTGATGTTGTTTACCCTGTTTTGGCCCGTCGATTGCTTTTTGGCAATGCAAGACATGGCCTTCAAATGTCTTATGTGGCTCCTCCAATGCCTTTCTGGCACTTTCTGGGGTTCTATAAACAAACAAAGTAAACCCTTTAGGTTTCCCAGTAGCTTTATCAAGCCCCAAAGGACCTTCTTCAATCTCCCCGAATCTTGAGAAAAACTCCAACAATTTCTGCGGATCAAGCTCTGCACTAACGTTGCTAACATATATCTTCCTCTGAACGTTCTCAGGATTGATATGCTGAGCAGGCGTCGCCACAGGGTTTCCCTGAACAGGTCCTATAGACGCTAGCTGGCACGCAGTCATACGACTTCCAATCTTCTTCTGAGGCTGCTTAAGCGCGTTACGAGCACCGGACCGTGACTTAAAGAGGATAAAGCCATAACCTTTGGATTTTCCAGATATCTTATCAACAACACATTTGGAATCTTCAATCTCTCCGTACTGCTTAAAAGCTTCGATAAGTGTCTCAGCTTTAACATCCCAACCTAACCCGTGCACGAAGATCTTACGATGAACAGGATCCTCATCCGCCACAATCCGGATTCGATCGGCAACATCGGGATGCGTCTCCGCTGCTTCTTTAAGAAGAATCAACAGTTGTTCCTTTGAAAACGGCTCCAATAAATCATCGATGGGCTCTTCTTCTTTATCATCCTCATCTTCCCGATTCCCAGATCCTGAAGATGTCGTCGCAACCTTCTTATGGTCATCATCTTTAACTTCCTGTTCCTGCACCTTCTCTGTTGCGTCGTATTCTACTCCTTCGTTGGACTCAGATTCGAGCTCCTGAAGCTTTCTCTTCTTTTCCATGGCGAAATCGACGATTTAGTTAGGGTTCTTATCCAATGAATTTTTTATTCCTCTTATCCACAAACCCTGCTACACGGCTGTGTGTAGAAAAAGACACAAGACAATTGTGAATTGCGATTTATTTTCATAACAGAAAAAAGGAAAGTATGGGCCCATTGGGCCTTGTATCATCAAGTCATATTTTGAACCCCAATATATGGGCCTTAGTTTGTGGGACTATTTGCTTATCGCGAAAATGAAGCTAGGCCTCGTATTCGCTTCTGCAAATCGCAATTTCTCTAACTGGTTTGATGAATTTGATCGGTAATCAGAAATGAATTACGCTGAAGCTCAGATTAAAGGATTCGAGCTTTCTCTTCTTTGATTTGTAAGCTAAATTTTATTTCCAATTGTATACAATAATCACAAACAATGGTTTCCAAAATGAGTCAAAACATTCTGATGGTTCTGGAAAACGTGAGCATAAGAGTTGAATCAAAGCTTTTGATTAGTTTCTATGATGGTAACTCACATGAAGCTTTACCATCTTTGGACTTAAACTGACCAAGCAGCTCCGCTACAGTTTTACACCGACATTCTTTTCCCGGTCGTATGACATCTCCATAAACAGCCATTTCAATAACATCTAATTCCTTATCAGTAAATTGCAGGCCACATGAATAACCTTTAAGTGTAGTTGCATCCACATTTGCTTGAGCTGCTTTTAATCTGTTAACTCTTGTTTGAAGAATCTGACAATTTTCAGCCGTTGATTCTCCACCTTTAGAGTAAGGAACAATGTGATCATACTCGAAACAAAGACAACCATTGCAATTTCCGAAGCGTTTGCAGACGATGTTTCCAGCTGCGTCTTTACGCCATCTCTCGGGATGTCGACCAGGTACAACATCAGCATTTGACCAGCACTTGTTCTTCGATTTGGCATCGAAGAATCGAGGTCTCTCTTCTCCGTTGGATTTTCCATTGAATCGAGACGGAGATGAAGGCGGCGATGGAGGAGGAGAGGCGGCGATGGAGTTTGAAGCGGAGTATGAAGACCCCATCGATCTCGCGTACTCTCTCTCAGATAGGGTTTTTCTCTTCAAAGGAAAGTATAGGCCCATTGGGCCTTATATCATCAAGTTACATTTATTGTCTTTTGATAAATGGACTGAACCGGACTGATTTCTTTTTGGTCTGAACCGGACTGATTTAACCAATAAAATATAAAGGTGATAATTTGTGAGTGGGGCAATTCTCAATTGGTGATGGCACATTTGTTTGGTTGTCTCAACTTATTTCTTCCACTCAAACTTAATTAGATTTTTTCAAATGAATTAAACGACATTTTTGCTCAAGTTTTATAATAGTCAGCATTCAACATTTATTAAAGTCAACATTCGATATTTATCTCTCTCTCCTTTTATTTCATTCCAAATAGTAACCATTAGATCGATAATAATCATATCTATAGTCTAATTTTTTCAACTAGAACTTGGTAAGATTTAAATTCGTCATCTAGTGTCTAATTAAATCAAAAATAAACCAACTGAACCACATGTTTTGAGTATCTCTTGTTTTGTTCGCTCTACATTTGTTTATATTTTTTAATATCCAGTTTTTTTAATTTTTGATTGTATGTACGAGGATCTTTTTAGCTCTTGTTGAGTATTATAACTATATCATGTTTCCTTGATCAATGGATCATTCAGTAGACATTTAACCATTTGACATGACAAAACTAACTTACCAGGTTTCATAGCCTAAATATAGCTGATTCTCAAACAATAATCTATCTTCTGTTTGGTCAGTCACTTTATGGCTAAAAATTTCCAACGACATAAAGAGAAAACAAACAAAATTAAACTACAAATCGAAACCAAATCCACTAGTCTTCATTGCGACAATAAAGCAATGAAAAAAGAAAGAAAACTAAAATAAAATAACATCACTGAAAAATAAAATAAGTTATGCATTGTCTTTTTATCAATTTTGGAATTGAAGAAAAAGTAGAAATCTCTGCGGGTGATTCGTGGTTGCCAGAAGAAACATAATAAGTAATATCGCCGTAAACAAAAAAGACAAACGAACCACAAAAGCTAAAGGTCTCTAGACTTTGAAATCTCACGGATAAGTCTTTGCAGAAACACCCGTCTTTCACCCGTCGAATCATTCACGGGTTTCGTATTTTCTTCTCGAAAAGGTAAGCATTTTCTTTCGTTTATGTGTAGATGATTGTAAAAGAATACAAATTTCAGTTTACGAATCGATATGTGAATGTTTAAACCAGATTGTGTGTAAAGTTATCGATTTTGTGGCTTTAAACTGAAGACAGACAAATTTCATTGAATCTCCTGGGATGATCTGGCGAATATTCAGTTTGTGGGGTCTTTGGTTTGTCTATTAAATACAACGAACATTGAATTATTGACGGAATCAGAAAACTGTTTTTTCCTAGAATTCGCTGTCTCCTATTTCAAATGTTTTTCCTCCTCTTATAATGAGGTGGTTGTAGCTTTCAAAACATTTCCTTTTCGTCATTCTAACTGTTCTTTCTAGTTCTCACAATCAAAAAGACGCTGTTTTTCTTCACATCAAGGGACCTGTTTGCTTTTTGGGTTTAACAAGTTTGCATTTTGTGGTTTTTGGGTTTGCAGACAATGTCTCTCCATAGCAGTTTTCGAGAGGGATTGTCATTATCTCTTGGTATCATCAGTGTTGCCAGTTGGGGTGTTGCTGAGATACCGCAGATTATGACTAATTACAGTGAGAAATCCACTGAAGGTCTCTCTATTGCCTTCTTAACGACGTGGATTATTGGGTAAGGTGATCAATATTTAGTCATATGTTATTGCTTCTTGGAATGTTCCACGACTTAATTGACCTATGTACAATGGGTTTTTGCTAAATTTTGAAATGGTTTGTTGTGTAGGGATATTTTCAATCTTCTTGGCTGCTTAATGGAACCAGCTACTGTGAGTATAATATCTTGAAATCCGAGTTTCTTCGATCTTTTTTCTTACCTTGAGTAGCTTAGATAACTCTGAATTTCCAAATCTTTGTGCAGCTTCCAACACAATTCTACATGGCACTGGTAAATTACATAGCAGATGTATGTTTTTAGTGTTTGTTTGTTTCTTTGCTTGATATGTATGATTTGCTTGCAGTTGTATACAGTGACTACAACAGTTCTCTTTGTTCAATCTATATATTATGGCCATATCTACCCGCGGATGGAAAACAGAAGAAATCAGATGGTACACTATATGATTAGTGTTCTTTCTTGTGTTAAAGGCTCTTAATTATGCGTAGATACTAAAACATCTAGAGCATGAATGTTTGGTGTAGGTTGAAGCAGAACGTATATCAAACATAAAAAACAATGTGAAAATTCCTGGCAGATGGAGAAATAGCTTAGATAATACTTCTCCTGGTGATGGTCATACCACACCTATCACTATGGTTCCTGGGAGTCATCGCAATAGTTTTACCGGAAGAGAACTATTTTACACGTAATGATACCATTCTCTAGCATTATGGTGAAAGCAATATTTCCAAGCTAAGATTTGTTATTGAAGTTGTGAGTTTGTTTTTTTGGCGGTTTAATTCTGCCAGGTCGGCGAGATCTTTGTCAAGTAGTCATACACCACCAGCTGGATCTGTCTTAGCTCAGAGAATGGCTCGTGGTCACAGTGAACCAACTCTTGAAGAGCCCTTGCTTCCTGACGAGGCCACGCCTCCTACATTGCCTCCTTCCACCAAATCATTGCTATGCGTGGTTAGCCTTGTTCACAATGCCTGGTTTTAATTTCTGAATTCTAAGTGATTTAGTATTGAACTAACATTCAAGTATTCTCTTATAGTCTGCATTCTTCTTTCTTGGAACATTCAACCTCCCCAATTTTCTAAGTGAATCAAGAACTGTGGCTTTAGGAGAGAGAGATAGAGTATTCGTAGTTCAAGCAGCAAGAAAGCTTTTGCAGGCATGCATAATTCGCACATTATAGTTGTTTCGAGTCTACTGTCTTCAGTGGATTGGGATTTTTCACTCATACTCTTTTATGTCTAACGAATGCCTAAACACCCTTTCTTAATCTATAAAACAACTTAAATGTAAATGTAAATTGCTTGCAGGTCACTAGTGACAACATAGCAACACATAACGGTGGAGAAAGCAGCAAAATTGGAATGTTGTTGGGTTGGGCAATGGCAGCCATTTACATGGGTGGAAGGCTTCCACAAATATGTCTCAATGTAAAAGGCTTATCAATCTTCTATAACTAACTTGATAATTCGATCTGTTGTTTATAACAATCTTGTAGCTAAATCTAAAATTCCTTTTTGGTATCCTCTTTTATTGCAGATGAGGAGAGGACATGTTGAGGTAAGCTAGTCGAATGAACACAGTGCAAGGCTGCAGTCAAGTAACAGTATTGTATCTGATGAATGATTAGATGCTATTCTATTGTAATTGCAGGGATTGAATCCATTGATGTTCTTCTTTGCACTAGTTGGCAATTTGACTTATGTTGGAAGGTGAAGATCCAACAGTTTTTATACTCAAAAGTCTCGAAAGAATTTCTAGTGGAACCCCTAAAACTTTCTCAACTCCTTTTTTGTTTTGGTTGCAGCATACTTGTGAACAGCGTCGAATGGTCAAAAATTGCACCAAATCTACCATGGCTTGTTGATGCAGGAGGATGTGTTGTGCTTGATTTTCTTGTATGTGGTCTTTCTCGTATCACCTTCATGATCTTTGATTCCAATCTTTTTCATTGAACTCTTACTTCCTTCTGTCATTTGTTTCAGATTTTGCTTCAGTTTTTACACTTCCGCTGTCGCAAAGACAAAGATACTGACAAGAAGAGGCATGAAACATCAGAAGCTGTCTAAGGCTACTCCAACAACTCAAACAGATACAGTTTTGATCTTATCTTACCAGCAAGATTCATCTCATTCAATTTATATCGTCTCTCTTTGGGAGTTTGTGCTGATGAAACTACTCTTGGGTTTTGAGTTTTAATAATAGAAGATGTTTGTGGTTTTGATTCTACTCTCAGATATGAATGACTAGCTCCATATCTTGTTATGTCATCTAAGAGATGACTGCATCCAAACTTTTTGCTTTTCACACTTTGTTTTATTGATATATTCAACAATTGTCACTCTTGGGCCAAATTTTTGTTACAAAAACAATAAGCATCACTTACATCAGCTTGTATATTACTATAATGTTGTATTGTATGTATAAATCTGTTACTTAGAGAAAGGCTCTCTAGGGCTTGCGAGCAGTAAACATAATAAAAGAATCCTTAACAACATCTGTGTAATCAGTGAGACCGCATGATTTGCACACATCCCTGATCTCATCCTGCATCAAGTAATTGTAGCTCTGCAGAATTCTCTGCAAAAAAAGGCAAAATTATAAAGATCATACAGTTGACACTACTGATTATATTATAGTTTTTTCTTTTGGTTTTACCGATTGGAAAGGACGGACAATCCAGGGAGTGTTAGGACTATATCTGAGAAAGGTCGTCCCAACAAAGACACCACCGGTGTTTAGAACACGACAGATCTCAGCAATCTAGAAAACAACAGAAAGAATGATCAATAAAGTGACATTTGCAAAAACTTGTTAAAGTTCAAGAGCTTACAGCATTTGTAGGAGAAGGCCAACAATGCAACGCTGCACCAGCATGAACCGCGTCAACAGAACCCGATGGGAAAGGGAGACGAGAAACGTCTGCTCTCACAACAGCTATATTAGTTGAATTGTCGAAAGTACTATCCTTTTTGATGAATTCATTGCACTGACGAAGCATGTTTTCAGAATAGTCAAGAGCAATCACAGCTGAGTATTTCCCAGACTTTGCAAATTTCCTGGAAAACAAACCACTTCCACAACTAACATCCACAAGAACCCCACCTTCTGCATCTTTGAAGTATTCCTCAGCCATTTTATACTGCATTTCAAAGTATTTAGACCATGAGGAAAGAACAAGACTGGCTAATAACCAGACTCAAGGTGTAATTACCTCTTCATCTGCACCAGGAAAGCCGCTTCGCGCAAAGTTCTGTCTCCAACCTCTTTCATACAAAAATGATACCACTGGACTCCTGCACGCACACAGAGACAAAAGAAAGTGTTCACATCAAACTTAACTAAAAGAGTAGAGATAGTTCGTGCAGAGAGAGAGACATAAAGTGATGTAATTGTACCGAAAGAGTTCGGTAAACATGGGTTTGACTTCATTATAATCATCCAAATCAGCAGTGACAGTTAGATCCAAGTATTCATCTTTGCTCGAGTATGTCTTGTTACATTGTCCACACTGAAATCCAGACCTGTAGATTGCTTGTCTGCAGATCAACAAAGAGCTTTAGACACATAAAAGAAAAAAAAATTATAGTCATTAACAATCTGAGGAGGTAAGAACTTACAGGTTAATACCTGAAGGTCCTTTTCTCATTAATGGTTCATAGCAGACAGGACACGCGAACACTTGAGTTTCCTCAATTTCAATAGGTGGAGTTTCTTTCACATCCTGGAAACAACAATGAAGAAGAATATTGAGCTCTCGTCTGGTAATAACAATTTATTTCAATATCAATCAAATCCACTAAGGCAAAAAGTAAACCAAATTGTGAGGGAACAAAAAAGAACGCACCGATTCGAGAGCAAAGGCGCGTATGGCAACAGATGGAAAACGGGGACGAGCAGAAGCAGAGAATCGAAGAAGACGAGAGTGTGAATTAGAGGAGAAGACGTATGAAGAGCGGTTATGTAAAAATGGCTTTTTGAGGAGAGTAATAGCAGAAGAAGAAGCTGTTAATACAGCCATCGCCATTAGAGAGCAGAGAGGCTGGAGCTTACAGAATCAACGAGGAGACAGATGTTTTGGCTCAAATTTTATACGAAATCAAATTGAAAGGAGTAAAACAAGGGACGGGTTAAATATGCGTTTCCTGTAAGACGAAGCAATTTATGTGTTGTCCAAATTTTATGTATGTTCGTCAGCCGAAATAAAAGACGCACCTTTCTCGTTTTCTTTTTCTTTTTTCTTTTTTCAGCACGTAAGGAAAATGATTCTTCGGTTGATTGGGTCCACATGATCGAATGGCTTCTTTACTCACAAGTCACAGCATTTGTATCTTTTAATTCTAGTCAAACTCAAAAATGCCTGACATGTAATGTTGGCTCTATGAGAATCAGGAAAAAAATTTGAACATGGATTGCAAAATCAGCCTGATTTTAGAGATTGTTGAAGAAGTAAGATCATCATATAATTGATAATACATTATGGTTTGTCTTCACTAACCAGTAAACAAGCTACTCTTCTCAACATCATATATAGAGAAAGCAACAACAAAATAGCATGGAGCTCTCAATCTGCATCCCCAAGACCATCACTTCCATCGCCTCTCTTTGTGATTGCCGTGAAATTTGAGTTTGGTTTTTTCTTCTGCAATGATGTTACCTCTGCGTTCCTCCTCAGAACAGCTCCAGGTGATGGATATGGTCGCTGTTGAAACAGAGGACCCTGACACACGATTTGATCTCATTAAGTTGGGAACTAATTATTGAGAGAAGCTGCAACTATAGATGAACTTAGTGAGATCATTTCATGTCTAATTATTTGGAAAGAACAAGTGGCATTACTGTGGCAGTTGTATCAGCAGCTCGTGGTTGTAGTCCTTTTAGTCCAACAACCCTACAATATGTAAAGGAATCAGATCAACCCGATGTTATGTTTCCTAGAACCATAATAAGCTTGGTTTGACATTTCGTACAGATAGAGAGAACAGTCTATAGCTCATACTAATTCATAAAGTAGTTGTATAAGGTGTTATGAACAATACCAGCCACCTCGTGGAGCATCTGAGTAAGAGCTTGGGTCCATTGGGTCCAAGTCATCATCCTCAGCATGAGCACGTTTTTTGCCTGATCCCTTTTTCATGGGAGGTTTTGAACTGGACCTGTTTCAATCATATTGCCATTTTGGCATGATGTACATGGGAACAAATATTTGATAACAGAAGAGGATCAAAAAGTCCTACGCTAGCTCTCTAATGTAACACTCAGATTTTAAGAAAGATGACAGACCAGAAGGTTTTCTTTTTTTAGTACTAAAATTATCAGAAAATCATACCTCTGATTCGGATCCTTTTGCCCAGAATCTCCTGCATTGGTGAAGTAGTTTAAACTTGCTGCTGGCAAGAACTGCTTTTCCGGAAGATTGAAAACCCTGCAATCCAATTAATGATATGAGCCCCCTTAACCAAAGACAGATAGGCATAAGCCTCAAAATATGGAAGTGATAAAAGTTAATTTAAGGTCCTGATGCACGCTATTAGATGCTTTTTAATAACACATAATGCAGCGAGGAAAGCGAGTTGCGGTAGGGTGTACATTTTCATGAAATTTTTCAATCAAAGCAGTTCCTATGCAGCAATCTAACTTGAAAAACGCACAACATAAACATGGAAGGGTTCCTACCTAGTACAGTGGACACAGTAACCCCATCTCTGTACAAGGCCCACTCCCCAGCCGCCACATCCATTGCATCTTGGCAGCTGAGATGTAGGATACTCCCCGTTTCCATTAGCGGTCTTTTGAGTGACAGCATTGATAGAGTTTGTGGAAGAGGGCTTCTGTAAGGAACCTGGAGGTTCCCACTGAGACACTTGCGTCCTTGCGTTGTAGTAATACTTATGGCCTGTGCATTAAGAATCAGAAGGTTCAGAGATCAAAGACGGCAACCAAAAAAGATCCAAAGATGAAGTAAGTATTCATGTACAGTACAGCAGAAAACACAAGGATTTCCTCATTTCTAGTTTCTAACACGTGACGATGTAGGTTCTTTCCACAAGTTAAAATATCATTCTGCTAACAGCTGAACACGTACAGAACCAGGAAAGGAAAAGCATATGAAAATTTTTATTCGTTGATATACAAATGTAGCAACGAGCTAGTCATAGTGATGACTAAATGTGTGGATAACAAACCAGATGTTTCATCAAGTGTTTCAATCCACTCTTCTTTAGGAGGCAAAGGTGGTGCACTAGAAATAGTGGAAGACAGCTCAACAGGCTTTTCCCACTGGCAAGTTCCAGTATGCTGGTTATAGTAATACGTAGCACCACTAGCAGGATCTTTCGCATCTATCTGAATGAAGCAGAACAAGTATAAGTGGCTTAACAACTAATAAACGCATCATCAAACCATAAGTGACCATCCTTAGGCATTAAGAAAAATGTTAATTGTCTCTCGTTCATACCCATCCGTATGGTAACGTGCTTGCATGTGTCGGCAAAGGTAAACTTGGCTGCGTATTCCAACCAACTGCTGTTGTCTGGAAAGGAGAATAATCACAAGGGAAATAAAGGTCAAAAGGTCAATATGTCTAGAAACAAAAGAATTGAAACACTATCACGTCATAGCAGACAATTGTCACCAAAGATAACAGAGTGCGAAATGGATAATTACATCTTGCGTGTTGGTTGTAACAACCCCTATACCATCCCTGAGAATTCCCCTAGCCTTCAATTTGTGTTTAAGATATTCAGGAAAATTGTTTGAAGCATCGGAAGGTTCAGACTTCCCATTACGCTGAGAGTGACCTGCGTACGCAACTCCACCAGGAATACCATAACCATTTCCAACATCCGCATTACCTGAGGTGGAAGAAAGTCAGTAGTTGGACCGGTTAAGTGAACTTTTCGAAATGCTTGAGCTCATGAGCTATGACTAACCTTCTCCGCATGTACTCACATTCCCACGCTTTGCCGCTGATTCTGCCCGATGTTGTGCAGTGAACTTTAGCAAATGTTCCTTAATGGAAACGAATACGAATATATAAATTAGGTTCTACTTCCACTGACAACTTGCTGTAATTATAGACTTCTTATCTATGAATCCATTAGCCGTTTGAAGATAAAAAGAATAGTGAATTAAAACCTTTAGAGCATTGGGGTCAGCACGATCCCCAAGAATATCAGTGTTATGCTCAGAGTCTCCAGCTCCTGAAGTACCAGCCTCTCTGATAAAGGGGCAAGTTACAAATTAAACATAAATTGTTCGACAAACTACCTAAAGACACTAAAATCTCAATTCTCAATTGCCCATGAATAAGAGCAGAAAGGTGATTCAATATAAACATGTATAACAGATGGATACAAAGAACAAACCAAGATAAAGACAGAACCTTTGACCTTGTATTATCTTCTGCGTTTCAATTTCCTGAAAAATTCACAACACCAAATCAACATGGTAAACCTTACCGAAGTCCTGGAAACCCTAACTTGAAATCGAGTGAATAAAACATTAAAAAATGTGTACTTGTTCTCGGAGAAGAGCATTGCTTGCGGCAGATTCAATGTCTTCAGATTGACCGTAGGGAAGCGAACTTCCATAACCGTAAGTAGATTCTTGGTTACCATTCTGATGTTGCAGCTGTTCTTCCATTATTTAGTTCAACGTCGACCTTCGAAATAATCGAATCCTTTAAAATGAACTTCAACGTAATTCAATTCCGATTACCGATCAAATTGATCTAACCAGTCGGAGAATTGCGTGTCGCAGTAGAGAATCCGAGCCCTAGGCCTCTAGATAAGCAGTTAGGCCCACACACTAAGGCCCATATTAAAAAAATTGCTGCCTCTATGACTACAATTTTGTTTAAGATATCTTATTTTTGATTAACACTATTGCTTTATTTTGATGATTACATTTTATCATGACAATTTTTAACCTTTTGTATCCAACTAATAAATAAATAAAAATGGTTAGTGACCACAAAATTTTTTTGGTAATTATCAATCTTTAATTCAATTTCTTGATAAATCATCAAATTTAGGAGGTTGACCATTAGTTAATAACATGTGATACTTGAACAGAAATCCAAAGCTGAAATCAATAATTTCTAAAATTTAAACTAAAGAAATTGTTTCTTTCTTTTTCTTTTAAATTCAGAAAGGAGTAGTCTAAGCTTCAATAGTATTTATCAACAAGTAGGAGTAATTAAATAGCACTAAGAAAATTCACTTGTGATCCTTAACGAGTTGTATATGGTTTTATATTTTTATTAATCAAGCTGGTGATCTTAAATATTGATTAAGATTAGCAAAAATGAAGATAAGATTGGAAATCGAGACATGGGAGACAAGACAGGAGTGTCAGAGTTTTGTAAGGACTAAAATAAAATAAGAATAAAAAAAGCTTTCGGTGAAAAGCAGAAGAAGGACACACATGCTTCACGTTTACGTCATCATAACATCATCATTACATCCTCTGTATCGCTCACGTCACCGCCGTTATCTATTGACTTTCTTCTTCTTTAACAACAATACCTTTTTCACAAATACACCTTATTTTTGTAACATCGAAATCATAGAATTTTACAAGAAAATATAAGCATTTACGTGTAATTTGGTAATCTTCGTCGTGTAGAATACTGCGCCAATTTGTAATGGTGATGTTGAAGTATAGTGTCGTTTTTATCATTATTATGTAGTCGGCGATGACTCCAATAAATAGTTATATACTAATCACGAATCGTAACTACCGGTCTGACCTCTGACTCTATAGTTGACTTTCTTAGACCCTTGGTGCAGAGTGGTTTATATTTTTGTTTCTTGGTCAAATATTTCTTTGTAAACTTAACTGTTTTACTATGCAAAAGTAAAATATATTTTTTTAAACATCCTAACACGGACATATATACATGTTTTTAAACTATTTGAATAATCAGAGAGAAGGTTCAGACTCATTTTATAAAATCTGATAACTCTTAAGTTATTAAATATATATATATCCAAACTATAATATTATATTCTATAATCAAAAAGTTTTGATACTAATCTCACTTCAAAAACTTAAGTAATATCATGATATGCAATTTTTGGCTTTGAATTTAGGTGAAAAATGTAACATAAGTAGATTTAACTATTTAACCGAATTTTATTTTTTACTAGAGTTGTGTATATATGCACCAAAGTTTTCTGATTTTTAATTTGTACATGTTTTTTTTTCAGTATGTTGGTGAATTTAATCTGTTTTAAAAGTACTCATATATGTGATAGATATTTTTCACGAATGATAAGTAATCGTACGTTGAATGGCGTTTATATTCAGTCTTCAAATACAATCATTTAACGTGTTGAAAAAAAGTCATTAAGCTGAAATTATGAATGTATATATTTGGAAACAGCAACTATCTAATACTATAAAGCAGTTACATCAAAGACGAATTTGTCGTGTATTATATAATACGTACTAGTGGAGGAAGGTAACAAAAAAAAATAGACCGAAAAGTTGAGAAATACCGATTCTATTTCTCATAATAAATCTGAATTTGGTCCCAACAAGCATTTAATTATTCCGACCAAAAAAAACAAGCATTTAATTATCACTCGGCCGTTAGATATTGACCTTACTTCCTTTTTCTTTTTTTCTAACTTAACTTATAAAACGAACATAAACTAAATAGAAGATATATTGTTCATGAGACCGTAACAATTTTTTAGTTGTGCGGACTAGACGATCAACTTTGTACTTAAGTATGCGTGAAACATGGAAGACAAACATGATTAGAATAAATTGCAAAGTCTTGAGAAATCATCGAGGTAAGGTAGAAAAGCAGGCTACGCGTAAGGCTCCTTTATCATCTCCCCTATATATAGAGATGAAAAACACATCATGACCCAAAGAAATGTCTCAAATTCTGCATAAAGAAAAGACAAACTCCGTCTAATTCGTTTTGCGCCATAATTGATGCTCTTAATACTGTGGGAAAGAATACCAACCCAAACATATGAACAGATCTGATTTTTTTCGGGAGACATCAACCATGCACGTATATCATGAGAAGACAGGGTTAACTGTCAGTGATCGTGAAATAGATCCCAAAGAAAACTATTGTGTTTCTCCTTCCAAGATAATCGCCAAATTAGATGATCTTAATATTATTTTTTTCCCGTTTACTTGTATGTGCCACCGTGCAAATGAATTTTAGATTGAATATAATTTATTGTATTAGTTTCACATAATCCATAGAAATTTCTACCCAAATTAGATTTTTATAAAAATATAAAAAAATTTATTTTTTTTATCAATAAGTAACTATTGAATCAATAAAATTCAAAAAAATCTATTTATATAAAAAATAATATGAGAAAATTCACTTTTACTTTTTGTAAACTTTCTTTTTAATATCGAAAAATTCATTTTTACTAAGTGGTTAAATTTACTAATGTTTTCTTACTCAAAATTTATGTCATACATGATGTTGTTGGTGGTTTTATATGTAGTTTCCGCCATAAATCAGACCATTCAATAACAAAAATAATAACTTCATTTTTTATTTTCTATTTTTATCAAAAAATGGTAACTTCGCATATAAAAAAATATTAACTTCAAATGTTAGATTCAATCATTTTTTATCCGCTTCGTTTTGTGTAATAATTTCATTAGATCTGGGCATCTGGGTATTTAGATCAGTTCCAGGTAATATTCATTCGGCTCCATATTTTTTGGATATGAAATTTTTATATCTATTTAGGAACCATATATATATCGGTTCACATTCGGATCGGTTCCAAATCACTTCGGATCCATATTTTATGTACCTATTTAAGAATCAAATATAATTCAGTTTAGGTACCAGTTCCTATTTAGGTTGGATATAAATATTAGAAACTTTTTTATGATTTCACTTTATATTTAAGTATTTCATATCCGAAATACAATTATTTACCTGAAAATAAGGAAATACCCGAAAACATACCTAAATACCATAAATTTTTTTTTAAAATTACCTAAATTCTCATATATGTTTTCAGGTCACTCAGATACCTATTCGGATATCGGTTTGGTACCAAATATTACCCGATACCCACATATATGTAAAAAAGATCTAAGAAATATTTTTCTCAGTTCTGAATACTATCCAATATTCATTATTTCGGGTCAGTTTTGATTTTGTTTTTGGGTTCGTGATATTTTACCTAGCCCTAAATTTCATGTTGAGCTAAAACAAAATATCTGTACGAGGGGTAAGGTGACACGTGTCTCTATCTATTTCCGCTCAACGCGGTTTCATCGCTTCTCTCAAATTTCGCCGTCCTTATATGATAACCCTTTACTCTTTGGCTCCATTTCATTTCTTAACTCAATTCTCTTTCTACAAATTAACTCACCTTGACTTTGTACTCGGACTCTCTTTTTCTTCGACTTTTTGAAATCTTCTCGGTGATTGTGATGGTGACTTCCGATGGCTTAGCAAGTGTTGATCCTTGGTTGTATCGTCAAGGTTTCAACGTTGATTCATGGTTGATTCCTGATACTTTTTCTCACGATTCCGATTTGCTCGCTAATGCTCTTCACACCACTGTAACTGTTCCACATACTCTTTCTCCTTCTTCTGGATTCTTCGATTCCTCCGCCGTTTCTCACCTTTCTTCAACTCATACTTTCTCCTCTAACTTCTCTGGAGGATCCGATCCTGAAATTTTCGGCGGAGGAGGACCTAAACGGAAGCGTAATTGTCTTCTTCCCCAAGGTAAAGCCACTATGCGACGTTCTCGAGCTTCTAAAAAATCTCAGACTACTTTTATTACCGCGGATCCATCGAATTTCCGTCAGATGGTGCAGCAAGTGACCGGCGCTAAGTACATTGATGACTCCTCATTCGGGATTTTCCCTCAGATTGTCAAGCCGGAGCCTCTTAGAATCTTTGATCGACTACCGTGTGGTCCCTCTAACTCCGATAGATCCACGGTAGTTCCGATGCTTGATACATCTGCATTTTTGTCTAATCATCAGCAAGAGAGTGTCGCAGTGGGAAACACTTTCTCCTGTAACGGCGGCCAAGGAACACCGTCGGAGAAGCCTAGTGCGACAGTGAACGCGGTTGGCTCCGCCGAGGAATTCGATAATTACCCAAATTTCCCGACGCTTGAGTCGTGGAAAGTTATGTAAAATTCAAATTTTAAATTAGAAGTAATTAACTGTTTCCTAGATTTTTTCCAAACTTTATGAATACTCAGTTCATCGTTTTCGGTAATGGAATAAATCTGTGTTTCAATAACATTTTACATGGATAAGTCACAATTTCATTTATAAAAACTTACGCTACGTTCAGGTCATAGTGCAATTAAACAAAAATTAAATGACATAAAAACAAAATCTAAAGTTGGGGTTGGTACGTAACTACGTATAGGAAAGTGAAGCTAAAGTTCATTAAAGATTTAAGTAAACAAAAATATTTATATATTGAACAGAGTCATTTCACCGTAGAAATGAAAAAACTATATAATATAATCATAAGATATTTCAACGGAGCAAGGTAAATATCTTGTCAGCATCCTTATATAAAGACAAACAAATACGTTACGACCACTAATATAATAATGTCTCCGTTACTGATACAATGCCAATAAGAAACAAAATAGTAGTATTTTTTTTACAATATATCTCAATCTTTGCTTGTCACTATGCACACTAATATTGCAATCCAAACAAGAGAGACTTTGAGAATTATTCAATTCGTTTACTAAAATGTAATTAAACAAAGAAAAAATAGAGTTTTCAACTTCTCATGACCACATTTACAAATTTTGATATATTTACTTCTGCACTACAATGCGGATATTCCGCTTTATTTAAGAGAGTAAAATCTAGAAAAGTCGCCGGCTATGACTAAAATTCCATTTTCTAATTCAATCACAAGTTGCAAATCAATAGACCCACAAGGCTCGAAAGTCAAAGTCTTTGTAAGTTACCTTTTGAGTCTTCGTTTTCACCCTTCATCCTTATGTGACTTTGTTTTCTCTATTGATTCCATTGCTTCTTCAAATGATTTCTGAAAATATGCAAAGTGTTTTTTAGTTAATAGCTGTGGTCCATATCCAGATGAAAGAAAACCAATACTCAATCAGGAATGTGGCACATGCCCTTGTTTTTCACATTAATGAAAAATCTGGGAACCAACTATTTATATTGTCAGTAATAATTACACTACCCGGTTCTAGAATCCTGCACATGCAAGGTTTTCTTACAAGATGCATTTTCTCTAATCCTAATGATGTTGAACATTGATCATTGCGAGTAAATTCACATTTTGCATCGACATTTTCTTGAAAAACCTACCCTGAGACAGAAAATCTTCTCATAAACGGTTCCATATGTTGCAATTTGCAAACATCATATAGGCTACTGTTCTTTCTCAGTACACGACCCTGTAACACAAAGCTTATAAAGTAGCCAATGGTTTGCATATGTGGGATAACTAAATTGGTTACACCCACAAGACTAGATGTGCAAAGATATCTTTTTGTCAAACATAGATGTGCAAAGATATCAACAGCATTTATTATGCAAGAACTTCAATATGATGAACATAGGTATTCATGCGTTAAGATGCGTTCAAGAGGAGGAAGAACTCATTTTACTATTGCATCAACACCAATGCATGTAAATCACAAGATGAAAGCAAAAGATTATCAACTGATTATATGGTACTCACCCCTGAGTTACGCATTTTCCATAGAGTTTCTCCGCTTGTATCAATAGCAGCAAATGCTAAGTAGAGGCCACTGGGAAACAAAGATAAGAAACTACTTGAGTAAAGGTAAACACTTGAACGCATAAAAGCCACATAGAGAATATCACAGCTAAGAAGAGGCAAGAAAATCACTAATGAAAACTCAAGCTTGTCATAAGAAATGAATCTTCGATCAATACAAATACTAGTGTCCTTCGTAAATTATGACAACAAAGAAGAAACAAACTCAAGGTTTCATAAAAAAAAAGGCGATATCATCTTCACACCTATACAAATTCAAATTAATCGGACAGTGTTGCATTAAGAACTAGCAGGAAATCGAAAAGAGGCATAGCTGTATATACCCTAGCTACATGCTCAAGATTAGCTGACTATAACGGGGATGACGGTTCATTGCTCTAGTGAGATCCTCTACCAAATTACCATGGACATAAAATTCCGTATACACTCAGATATCTAAGAAGGAATTCAATAATTACAGAGTAGTGCAAAAAATTGTCACATACCCAGCTAATGCTAGATTGAGTAGAAACGCCCGTGTTGTTAAGTAACGAAACGTCGAGTCAAATACGTTGCTGAAACTGGAGGCCTGAGGATTCCTCGCAGAGTAACCATAACCGTAACCATAACCAGAACCATACGCTCTGCCTCCACCATATCCGTACGGATTACTACTATACGGACCACCAGTACGGCGAAAGGAATCGGAATCGCTAGCAGCGTTGAAGGAAGCCCGTTTCCGATCGTCGTTCAAGACTTCGTACGCCTCAGATACGAGCTTAAATCGCACGGTGGCGCTTCGACGAACGTGCTCTGGAGACTGAGCATGCTTATCCGGATGGTACTTTATAGCCAATCTCCGGAACGCATCTTTGACCTCCTTCTTCGTCGCGTTTCTCGTAATGCCTAGAACCTGGTAATGATCCACCATGACGAATCCAGAGAGGGAAGTGGAGGGATCGCAGAAATTTTCAACAGATCAAACAAAAATCGGAATTGCAAACACCTGAAATTGATCCAAGCGATTGCCTGTCAGTATAGGTAAGCATATAGAGAGATTCTAGTTTGTAAATCTGAACTCCTGTAGGTAACAGTGAGAAAGGAAAATTGGAGAATTTAAAGAATCGCTCTGTGTTTATTTAGAGAAAGAATCGTGGCGCTTCAATGGCCGCTTCCTCTAGACGGAACAAACACCCCCAAATTTAATACTTGTTACTATTAAAAACACACTGGGCCGGGCTAAGCCCAATGATGTGTATAATTTAGAAGCCCGTCTTGTAATATTGGTTGGACTATAAATTGACGAAGCTTCAATACAAGTCAAAACAAAAGTAAGAAACTGGTCAGTCTGAATGTGGACACGTGGCGCATGCAGCGAAGTTTTGGTGATGATTGTTGAAACAGAAAATGGCGCGTGCGGGAAAGGTATCAGAGAAGGAAGTATGAAATTAGGGTTTTGGAAGGTTGCGAAAATTTAGGGAGATTAAGTTAGAAAATTGCTGTGATGGCGAGATTTCTATGTTAAGGATGTTCCAGAGAAATGGATGTTGGTGTTGACGAACTTCCAATGGCGGAGGAAAAAGCTGTAAGGAGAAGAGAGAGAAACAGTTTTTCGACACAAACCTTAATTAGAATGAAAGAGGAAAGTGGAGATAGCGACAGGGGAGAGAAAGAGAGAGAGTTTACGAAGAGGAGGAAAGAAGCCTAAATCCCCGCGGCGGCGATTTGAAATCTCCGATTTCCTTCGCTGGCCGCGACAACGACGACACGCGACGCAGAAATTGGAGATTTAAGTTTTGAGCGTTTCATCATTGATTCTGAGGCCTCAAGAAGAAGAAGAAGAAGAATAAAATGGTGCTGGGGAGGAAGAAAAGCGGTCATGTTCATAATGCTCCTTCCGACGACGACGACATGTTTGCTCAAGATTCTAAACCCAAGAGGATCTACCAACTCTGGCCCGGCAACAATGTAAAGCCTTTACCTGTTTTTTTTTTTTTTTTTTTTTTTGTTTAATTTGTAAAACAATTTAAATGGTGGTGATGTTCTGTATAGTATTTGAGAAATTGGAGGCTAAGATTTAGGAATCACTTTCCACCAAAAATGCTATGAATTGACTTGCCTGGTCTGTTGACGGGATTTTGAATACTGGACGCTTACTTAAATATTGAGAATATGAGACTTAAGTCATAATGTTATGGTTTGTACTTTAAGCTTTAGAATAGCTAAGATTTCTATCTAGTTGCTGGCTTGCCGCCGCAATTTTGTTTTTGGGCTATAATTGAAGCAGCTTGACTTGTCCTGTTTCTTGTTATGTGTTTAGAAATTCTGTTGCGGAGGGAGACTAGTCTTTGGTCCAGATGCGTCTTCGCTCCTTCTGACCACAGCTATGATTGGATGTCCAACTCTCACTTTCTGCCTACGAATGGCTTTTTTGATCGGAAAAAGCTTACCTTTGTTCCACTCTCTTGTATTGATCGGTGCACTTTTGCTCCTTGTCTTGGTAAACGCATTTATATATCTGTTTCTTTCGTTTTGAGCTATGTTGCTCTTTCTGCAGAATCCTGCATCTCTCACTTTCTCTGTCTCTTTTTTTTGGGCAGAATTTCATATTTCTCTTCTTAACATCATCGAGAGACCCTGGAATTATCCCGAGGAATAAAGAAGCACCTGAACCAGAAGAACTTGATATGAGCACTCAGTCCTCAGAGTGGGTAAACAACAAACTCGGTAATGCAAAGATACCTCGAACCAAGGATATAGTGGTGAATGGCTACACTGTCAAAGTTAAATTCTGTGATACATGTTTGCTTTACCGTCCTCCTCGCGCCTCTCACTGTTCCATTTGTAACAACTGTGTCGAAAGGTTTGATCACCACTGTCCATGGGTTGGCCAATGCATCGCTTTGGTAAGTCTCCTAAACTTCTTTTTTCCGTTTTCTTAAATCTGTGATTTAACATCGACTTTTGCAGCGAAACTATCCTTTCTTCATCTGTTTTATATCAACTTCAACACTCCTCTGCTTGTACGTCTTTGTCTGCTCATGGGTCAGTATGCTTGAAGTACACGGCAATATGTGGTTAAAGGTCATCGCTGACGACTTTGTATTTATTGTTCTCATCCTCTACTGCTTTGTCGTTGTCTGGTTTGTCGGGGGACTCACTGTTTTCCACTTCTACCTCATCTGCACCAATCAGGTAAGTTCCTTAAATGCTGTTGGACTATTGCTGCTCTCTATAGTTCAGTTCTAATTCAAATGCTTAAATTTTGCAGACTACTTACGAAAATTTCCGGTATAGATATGACAAGAAAGAAAACCCTTACTCAAAGGGTTTCTTCAAGAACCAATTTGAGTTGTTCTTTGCCAAAATTCCACCTCCCATGATCAACTTCAGAGACTGGGTTGCAGAGGAACCTGACGTGGAGGTTGGATCTATTGCATCTGAGCTAGACAGAACCTTTGGACCTCGAGGAGATAAATATGATATGGAGAGGGAAATTGGCGGTTGCAAAAACAGTAAGGGCGGTTTGTGTCTCCAAACTTTTGAGTACGACAACAATATAAACTGCATCGAAGAAACTGTCAAGAAAAAAGCTTTAGGTGAGACCACCACCGCCTTGTACATCCCAGGTATTCCAGATCCCAGTACTATGACAAGAAACTTAAGCATTGATGTGAGATCGAGGTAGGCTAACAAAAAACAACCATGAATCTGAACAGAGCTCTACTGCGGAATCTTAGCTACTGTGAAAATTGCTTGATTTACTTGCGTAATCTGTACTTTCTTCAATTCTAAAGCCTTACGCTTTTTGTCTTCGACGAGTAAACTTTCCGACTCAAGATAACTTGAGAGGTAAAAGAAACGGGTAGGAGAAGAATCAAGTGTAGACTGTGTGTAGTCATGTGAGTTTCTTGCGTTACAAGGTTATACAATAGTTTCTATATTGTCCTTCACTCATTTAGGTGTCGTGGATCTCAAGGAAGGTTGGTATTTCTTCAGATGATAAACTGGAGAATGATAAAAAGAATTACATCACCAAAACTGAGTACGAGAAACAGAATCCATGTTGGATTTAGGTTAAGAAAATACAGAAAATGAAAAACCCGTAAGCCTTAACACAACTTAAACTGGGAACAAAAGCTCTCACCTTTACAATAAATAAATAGAGAGAGAATCACTTTCAAGACAAGAAAATGGGAACAGACCATTAACAGCGAAGGTAAACACAGAATCTAATCAATTCCAAAGATCCTGTACAAGAACAGAACAAGGTCCTAAACTTTTTAATACTTGGCAAGACCAAATGTGAGGCTTCTAGTCTCGGACAGGTGAAGCGGAGAGCACCTGAAAGAATGTTCGAAAGGAATCGGATATTTATATAAGAACCTCCATTATCTGGAGGCTAGATTGATGGAAAAGATTCAAGTTTTTCTTGAATCAAAGCTTAGCCGGAAGTTTCAATTTCTTTCCCGTGATCTTCTGAAAGATTCCTCTTCAATCTTCTCAACCAAATATCGTAATCTAATGGATATGGTGTCCCACATAGACTGTCAACATAGTCAGAAAACGCTTTTAAAATGGTTGAGACATCGCCTAGCTTCTGCTGAATCAATCTTTTGGACCAAGAGGTCTCTCTCCATTGAAGAGCTCCTTCAACTGAATCCAACTCAGGGAAATCTCCAGAACAGAAATAAAGCATGTAGATCAAGCTCTCTGCATCTGAAGCAGCACAGAGTTTCCCTTCCTGGAGAGCATAAGTTGAGGAGAAGTGAAGATTCATTGCGGGTCTATCTCTATCCTCAAGCACCGCATGACCCCAACCAATTAGTACAAAGTAAGGATGTCTTACACCGGAAGTGACATAGACTACATTTTCTGGGCGGATATCCCCATGACGAATTCCAGCTGAAGAGGAGGAAGAGAGTGCAGATAAGCAATCATGGCAACATCGAATAGCTTCTTCTGGACCAAACCGCCCCTCGTTTACTAAATCCGCTACTGTCTCGCCAACTGGAGTGGTAACAAGAATGGGAGTTCCGCACCAAGGATGATCACATCGTCCACCTGAACTTGGTTTTTGACATTGGCCTGGGTGAATGATCCGACCAGAGCCATGGAGTTGCGGCAAGTATTTACTAGACAGTCCTCTCTGTTTCATAATACTTAATATTTTCGTTTGTCTTTGGACCTGATACCACAAGTTCATGTCTTCCCACGCTGGCTCAAGCTGTGAAGGAGCAGAACCAACATACAGAAATACAGACTTCCCTGCATCATCTACTGGTGATGCGATATGATAAGGGAGTGTACCATTAGTCAATACTTCGTTAATCTGATAGCCTTTTTGATAGTTCGAATCCTCCAACCACAGAACCGATCCAACTTCCAGTTTCATTGACGGTTCAGGCTCTATATTGGTTGATTCTTCTTGAACTTCGACAATTTCAGGAGACATGGTTCTATGCTGGAACCGAAACACACCATTTTCATTGAGAGTAGTATCCCCTAACTGCCTCTCCTGTCGTCTTGACTGTAGCCGAGAACTATGATCAGCAGCTAAGTCTTCAATAGAATGCCCGGGTGGCCCAAAGTACTGCATTATACTGTGGTAAGTGGCAAATACTACTTGTAAAGCACCAATGTCTCTCCAGTTGGCATTTCCCAGCTTGTTCCATATTCTGTCAATCGGTGACACTGATATCTTGGAATGCTTCTTTATCCAGTCCGCTGCGCAGTCATAAACACTGTTTACGTCATAATCCAATTTATTTACGTCCCCTTCGACTTTTACAACACCTCCATATTGCGAATCAACAAGAAGAATGAAGACACAATTTGAGCTTTGAGAGACATCTAATCGGCTCACACTCCTTGCAATGAGTATGCGAAGGGCATAGAAAAGAGCGTCAGCTAAAACAGGTAAAGAAGGTGGATGATCACTGTCCTGTGCAAAGCTTCCTATGTCTGGCCTTAGAAGAGCCAGTTCAAGAATATGATCCCATTTGCCGTGCGGATGTCTAGGATTTTTCAGCAAAATACCTGTGGCAGAAAGACCTTCGAGCTTCCCAATAGCTAAAGCTTTCTCAGCCTGATAAAACTTTAAATTTTGGTTATATAAACAGCCAACGGAGAGAGGAACTGGCTCGTCCTGACTCCAAAATGCCTCCCACAAACTCTTCACAGTGGCGTGTAAAAAATCCTCTATTGCTAAAAATGCCTTTGCCTCTACAGCACTAGATGTCGACGCATAAACAGCGTTTGGCATTCGTGTAAGCTGCTGGAAAGAAATCCCTTCCAATGCATAGTCAAACTTCTGAAGCTCAACCAACTCAAAAGGAACCTCAAAGATCGGTCCATTGCTCCCAGATTTCTCCACTGTTAAAGCAAACCAATCTTCAAGCTTTTCGGTGAAATGTTCACTGTCCGTAAATCTGCTAAGGAAATCTCTGCGGATACGTGATCGACTTCCTGATGAAACACTTGACCGTTTTGTAGTTGTACCAGACCCAATGGATTCCAGGTCTGGAGATTTACCTATAAGAACAAAATGACTTTAAAAATTGATCATTCATATGAAAGTCAGTCGATTTCTTTGCATAATTGTTTCTAGAGAAGGCTACTTCAGTCTCAGATCGGACGACAGACAGTGAGAATGAACTATCAAGCTTTCAAATTGAAGTTGGTGGCAGTAACTCCAAGTAACTAAATCTCATACAAATTCATTTCACCCAATAAATTTCCCCATTAACTGGGTGTCATTTTAAACTCTATCACCATCGTATCAGATTTAGGGCAAGGACAATCTCGACAAGATAATGCTGATTCGAAGACGAACCATAGGTATAAACTAATAAAATAGTGTAAAATCCAGTTCTTAAGAATCAAATTCAAATCAAACCGAGAGACATTTCAGAAATCTAGGGTTTTCTTAGACGAAGAGAAAAAAAAAAGAAGAATCTGAAAGGAGCAATGAAGAAAGCACGAACCTTCCATTACAAAAAATTAAAATCCCAATCCTCAACTTCTTCTTCTTCTTCGTCTAGTCTCAGCTGCTCTCTGTAGCTGGGAACAATTTGCTTCGTCTTGGCGTTTTCTTTTACGATTCTTTCTAAGCCTGATGAGTCCAACTCGCTGACCTGTGTTATTACTCTTTTTTTTTAATTAATTTATTTTTCTAAAAAATTCTTCGGGTAGTTTGTTATTTTGGTTGTCTATTATATATGTTTTAATTACAAGACAGGTCAAAAGTACAAAACAACACTCACAATTATATTAATTAAACATTTAAACCAGTAGGGGGCGTGGAAAGACTGCGGTCTCGTATGTATCTATGTGAATGTAAATTCAAAACCCAAAAATTATATTCTCCGACTTTGTTAAGTACGAAATTAGGCATTAAATAGTTTTCAGGCAGAATCCGAAAGGACGTCGACTAATTTAGCTCCCCATATTCTTAATATCATTTTTTTCAGACTTTAATTTAATTATACAGATGGCACAGTGGTAGTGGTCACTTTACAAATTCATATGCACCATGGTTCGATTCCTCCTCGATACAAAGGGAAGGAAAACAAAGATTTTATGATATAGGTTTTGGTTATGGATTAGACATTATCGATAAGAAAGTGAAAAAAAACTTAATTATAATAAATAGACTAAACATTTCGAAGGTATATATCATTCATCAAAAACAAAGACAGTTCCCTCTATAAATCCTTGACATTGTGGAGGTGTAAAATCTATTTTGTGATTTAGAATTTTTGGAACTACGAAAAAATAAATTCTGAATAAACTCTGAAGTTTAAAAATGTCTTTGAAATACGGTTGGAATGTTAGCCAACCATCACGATATGCTACTATCTTCTTCACTGATAAAATGTCCATCACCAATTCTACTTCTAAGATATAAAGAGAAATGAGACACATAGTTATCCAGAAAAGAGCCTCAAACATCAAATGTAGTGATGATAGACTACGCCAAATACTCCCTAATCCTAACTTTTTTGATCGTATTTTTTTTATTTATATTTTGTTGTATTTTTTATGTTATACTCCCTATAAATATTCTGAAAACTTAAATTACTTTTATTTTCAATGCATATTTGATTTCATATTTCTTGTTTTAGCCTCATATATATTTTTCTTTTATCTTATTAATTATTTTTTATTTCATATTTAAAATAATGAATAAAGTTAAAATGTCTTTCCACAATCTTTTTTTAATACGTGTGAAATTTTCCAAACATCTATTAGTTTGAAACAAATGGAATATATATTATTCTATTAGTTCCCATTTATGTATTTGTAAAATTGTTACCAACTTTTATTATATATAAAAAAAATCTCTTTAGAAAAGAAAAGTTTTGTTGTAATACTAATTATATTTTGGATACAACTTATGAAAGATAATACTAAATCAGTGTTTTTTTCCTGAATAGCGAATCATTTGAAAATACAGAAAGTTTTAACCCTTTGTAAATAAGTGTCTATAATTAACATATTACAGACAAATGCTGTGTACATAAACATTTTCTTTGTAAGAAAATTTTAGTACCAAAAGTGTAAATAACATAATAAAAGTATGAACAAAAAAATATATCATATGATAAATTGAAATAAAAGCTAAACATTAATTTCGAAACGTAAATGAGAATCAAGTAAATTGAGATCATAGTTCGAAAATTTTGTACTTTATAGGCCCATCTCTTTACCCAATAAAGGCCCAGTTTTGTCCACTTTGCTCCAAATTTATTGAATCATATGTTCAGCTCCACGTTACGATTTAATGCAACCAATCACTTTGATTTGTTGGCCTACAGAAACAGAGTATATAATTTTTCTTTTTTAAAAAAATTGAGATATAATTTATGTTATTTATTCATGCATCGATATACTTCTGTTCTTTCTTAAAAAGTAACAACAGGGAATAAAATACAATTATGAATAATACTATAAATTATAAGACTAGACTTCCTATTTTTGTCAACGACAATACAAAATATATAGCAAATATAGTGTTATTTTTTCTCTAGGTATATTTATATGTCAGTAAAACTACAACAACAAAAAGATACTGTGATTTAACAAGAACAAAATCTGCATAACATATATATTCTCAACTTTACAACGATTTTTGAAGTAGTAGGTGTCAATAATCTAATTCACAATTAGTTACTCGGAAATGGCTAAGTAATGTTTATATATATATATATAGGTGGTTTAAAATAAAACATGGGCAATCACATGATTGACGAATTAATTAATCATATCCCTGGATAAATATAAATAAATAAAAGATTCCCCATTTTTAATCATTTTGCTCTTTTGCAAGGTATGTTCTAGAATTAAAAAAGACTTTTTAAATTGTTGTTATTTAAAGGTAACATAACATAGAAAAAAAAATTGCATAAAAGCCTTATTTTGTGCTTCCCTGACCTTAAGTAAGAAATCAAGGGGACAGTTTTTGTCTGGTCTCTCTTCTCTTCTTGTCTTAGTGATTTCGGAAGAAGATTAATTATCTTAATTATCTATATAATAAATACATAATGGTGCTGAGAGGTTGGAAATATTACTATTAATTGTGTTGGTTGATGATAATCTTACTCGTATTAGTCATAATCAGTGAAAAAAAAACAATTATTGTTAGAATTAATTTTCCAGTGGCGAACAATATATCGAAATTGAGATTTTGTGTGATAGAAGTTGGTAGAACAACATATGACCATTTACCCATACTTAGACAGGTACTTTGAAGCTTATATTCTTTTTCACATAATACTTGAGTTTGTATACATGTAAAGTTGTGTTGTAATTATAAAATTTCATCAACAAAATCTAGTTGAAAAAAACTGTAAATTGGAAAATATCCTAGAGATACGAAGTTGTTATTAAATGAATTATGAGGTCAATTAGTTGCTACATAGTAGGAGTAGAAGAGAAAGTTTGATAGATTTGTAGTTTTCAATCAATTTTTTAAAAAATTGTTGTTTTCAAATCATTTAACTAACTTAAAAATTTGGACTTTTTCAATCCGAATAAATCCTATTAATTATAAGTTTGAGCTATTAGGTTTAGCTTCGATACTCTAAATGACAGTATGACACGCCGAAACTAGAGATGGAATATTAATCATTTCACACTTTGTAGTTTTTACCTAAAAAGTTATATGATCTAGTATTTGTTAAATGTAGCACAAGTCCCACTCTCCACCCATACCTTTATGTCATTTGCGTGCTTAGATTTTTTTTTAAATAGAACTCTATAATACTAGTACAAAAATTCTCATATATAATCTTTTTTTTGTAATAAAAATCTGAAACTTGTGATGCTTATGGGTATATTGAACAGTGAAACTTAATTTTTTTTAGATTTTGTAAGGTTTTATGTGATTTTGATGAATTTAGAGAAGTAGGTAAGATTTGGTTCTAAAATTATCTAATAAAACTTCATTTAAATTCATGACATTACAAGTGGTTTTTAATCTAGTGGCAGACGGTAAGTACACATAAGACATGCACATTTACACAACTAAAAATCGAGTTGTATCGCCTACATTATGTAAGAAATTGGCTAATGAAACGATCTGTTGTAGCTCAATATTGACACAAAAAAAAAAATTATGGTAATTTTAACTTAAAAAATCACCTAAATACTTTAATCTTCATTAGAGTCACATAAATCTCACGTTTAAAATAATTCCAATGATAATTGATTTATCGTATTTTTAAAAAATCATTAATAAATAATACTGAATTTTATAAGAATTTTAGAAATTCATCTTTAAATAACTAGTCATTTATAACTTCGAAATAAATAATTTAAAATGAGGATAAAATAATAAATATAAATAGATTTTTAAATAGTACTGTAATTCAATATTTTATACGAAATTGTGAAACCATTTCATATAGTAATAATAAATTAAATACTAACTTGTAGTTAAATGGAAAAAGTATAGGAGACGCATGGTTTACAGACAATCAACCCACTAAACAAAATTAATTAAATAACTAATTAAAAAAAAGGCCTAACCTAATCCATCATGTCTGCGCGTGGAATCTCATGCGTACTTTCAGACCAATTGTACCTCAAGCTACAGTTTCTTATACTCCCCACGCGCATAATATTAGCGCGTGAATAGACACGCACCACGTGGAACGGTAGGAATCTTTCTGAAGTTTGGACCATAACTCCTAAGCACATAAGACAATGACAGATCCAAACCAAACAAAAAGTAAAACCAATTCTTCAATTATAAACTTTAACTGTTTTTGTCTTTTTTTTTTTTCTTTTTTTTCAAAACACTTAGCCACAAGTAATCGATCCATTAGTCAAGTTCCTACATAATATAAACGATAAGACTTGATCCATAGTTATGCAAATGTGTATATCTTAATGGACTTACCGCCTGCCACTACACTAAATGCTACTTGACTTTTTTTTTTTTTTACATCTCATTTTCATAATATTTAATTTTTTCACTTTTTAAAGTTTTATTCTTTCTTGATTGATTTTTGTACTTTGATTAATAATCATCACTCATTACATCATGAGAAAGAATCGAGATTCATTGTTTTTGTACACGAATGTTACTATTTTAATATAAATTAAGATTTCTTTTTTCCTCTTATCTCTTATCTAATAATATACCAGCTTTTTACTCAAATTTTAACATATTTTTTAAAAAATTAGATTGATAAAATTTGATATATATGTTAAATTTTTTTTTTAGAAAAATGAAATGATGTGAGACTATATGATTTTCAATAGTCGAATTTCATTTAAAAAAAAATTAAATATACATTTATTTTTGCCAACAGTTAGATAAACAAAAACTCATAAATTCCAAACAACATTATGTGAGATTGATTCAACTTTTTAAAATCGAATTTAGATAGAAAAGACAGTAGACATTCATTTAACTATTTGATAAAAATATTTTTTGTGATAATATTGGACTAATTTTAGTAAAATTATGAAACCACTCACAATATATTATTGCTTTAAATCCACAAACAATACATTATTGTGTTCTACATAACAAATAATATACAAACACTTAGGATGGAACACAAAATCGACACTTTGGACACCATGAAACAAACCGTGTATGACACTGACAGATCAATCTTATTCTTTCTTAATTATTAATTCAATTTTTTAAATAAAATAAAGAATCATAGATTTATTCCATAACCCATTAACACAATATTCGAGAGAAATGGAATCAGCCGTTCACTCTCATTCTTCCATTTATAAATATACACACATTTATAGAAATGTTCACAATTATAACTACTTTGTTGTTTCCTTCCTAAAGATCCACCTCGAACCTCTCTCCTCCGTCGTCTTCCTTCGTCGCCGTCACAAGTCATCGCCGCAAACACATATCTCCGATCATCTCTTGATATAATGAGAGAAGAGAATCCGAATTGGTTTCTTAGATGGAAAGAGGAGCTTCCATCACCTGAAGAACTCATTCCTGTCTCTCAAACCCTAATCACTCCTCATCTAGCCCTCGCTTTCCAAATCGGAAACCCTCATCATCATCATCATCATCATCTTCAATCGAAGAAAAACAATTGGATTTATCATCAATCTGTCACAACACAAACAACTCTAACTCCTCCGTCGATAAAGAATTCCGATTTCGGTGGCGATTCAGGATCAATCGGAGGAGAACCAGCAAGAACACTAAAACGACCGCGTTTAGTTTGGACGCCTCAACTACACAAACGTTTCGTTGATGCGCTTGGACATTTAGGAATCAAAAACGCAGTTCCAAAGACGATAATGCAGTTAATGAGTGTTGATGGATTAACTAGAGAGAACGTAGCGAGTCATCTTCAGAAATATCGTCTTTATCTCAGGAGAATGCAAGGTGGTGGTAATGGTAATGGAATCTCCGGTGGACACCTCATCGTCTCCGATTCAGCTACTGATCGTTTATTCGCTAGCTCTCCGGTGCCGGCTCATTTTTTGACTCAGGGCTATTTGATGCAGCCATTAGAGCATTCATATTTGGGGAAAAATACTATTACGCAGCAAAATCAAATGGTTCGAAATTTAAGGTATGAAGATTCGGAATATGTTAATGGAGATGGTGGTAGGAAGATTCTTAAGCTCTTCTGAAATTAATTAATATTTGGAAATTTTTAATTCCGATTTTTATGGAAGTAATAATGTTAAGCTATGTGGATTATCTCTGTAATTTGCACTTTTATTCAGTTTTTAAAAAATAATGTAACGTTAGTAAAACTGTTGGTGTATTTTTTTTTTACTCGAACAATTTAACTTTTGTTTTTATCAACTTTGTCCAATTATATATTTAATTAAGACAGATTGAATTACCGTTTGTTGTGGCTAATTTGAAATTAAGTGATACAGATACGTCAAATTTCAAAAGCTGAAAAACATAACAAAAAAAAAAAAAAGACAAGGCAATGACACTGATCAAAGTTAAAAAAGTTTTTTTCTTTGTTCCATTTCCGACAACAAAACTGTCTCAAAATTTGGGATCAAACAAATCCCTAATACATGATTAAAAAGCGATTACCGGTTCTGCATATAGTCGAAGCTAAGAGGTTGAGGACAGAACTGTACCTACAGAAACAACATTCGTTTTTAAACACTTGTTAATCAGTAAAGATGTGTTGTGAAATCTATCTTGTTTACCTGAAAAGGAACGTTTCTGAAGTGATCATATGAATGAGTGTACATAACAGTTGCTGCATTTGGCCATTGCATGTACGCAGTAGCATCCCTTGAAGGCACATAAGGGCTCATTACAGTATGTTGAACCAAGTTAAGAGATGTAGGAGCAGTTGGGTTTTGACTATATCCGTTAAATCCCATATCAAAGTATGGTGTTCCCATCTTCTGAATGTTGAACTGTCCCAAGCAGATGTTTTGATCAACTGGGAGGTTCCTAATGTACCTGTAGAATCCACACAGTTTTCAAGTTTAACCATTATTTGTCACCCACAGGCAAGTTTACTGAGGTTATGGATGCTATAGTACCTTTGATAGCTGCGGTCATAGTCAGGGTCATACCGATCTTTCTCTCTGTCTCTGAGAATTGCAATACGAGATGCAGGAGTGTTCTCCCTAGGGATATGGTTCTGGTCTGCCTCGATATTACTATTCTTTGGCACTTGATTTTCATCTCTGTTAGGACTACAATTCAACCTCCAAAAATTAGGTTCAGGTGAAGAATCGTTACAGTTAAGGTTTGCAAGACCGTTGAATATGCGTGCTCGTGCTCTGTCGTAATCTTCTTTCCTCTCTTCAACACTTCTTTGCGGACCACCCTTCTTCTCCAGTTCACCACCATCCTTTCCAGATGTTTTAGAAGGTCGGGGCTTTATAGCAATTTTCATGTGCTCAAACTTGCAACTTTCTGATTGTTTAGCAGGGATTTCAGATAGTCGAACAGCAGGAAATTTGCTCTCATTTGATTTGGTCACCAGAATTCTGCACCCGTTACCATCTGTACCACCATCCCGAACTGATGTAATTAGTCCATAGTGGTTAGCAACACGATGGGCCGCAAGACGGAGATATGATGTTGGGAAATGCTGGAACTCGAATTGCTGCTGATCAGGGTTCTGCACAAACCTCTGCATATCAAGTTCCATCCGCAAAACTGACATAACAAGAACAAAAATGTCTTAGAAAACAATTAAGAATAGCAAAATCCTTGAGATAACCACCAACCATTATCAGCATTTCAGCAGAATCAGATAAAGAACAAGCATATGAGCATAGGTACTCATCAAGGAGAGACAACTCCAACACGAAACAATCTCAAACATCAGATTAGAAACATTGCTATTGCAAAACTAGTTTCCTAGTTATGGGTTTACCATGAATACTCTGCTTGCTAACTACGCTTCAACCTTCAATAACACTAGTCAAGATTTTACAGTGCACGGAGATACAAAGAAAAGATCTTGGCATTTCTCAAACTTAGCAGGCAGATCCAAATCCGCCAAAATTTCTTAGAAATGAACCTAAGATCTATCCAGAGAGTGAACAATCCTCATACTACCAATCGTTTCCCCAATATACCTAAGAAAAATTCTGAGCACAATTAAGACACGTAGCTCAATTATATGCAGATTGGAAAAAGAAAAATCGACTTTTAACTTCAGGAAACTAGGGCATGACACGAATCGAGAAAAAAGGAGGAAGCTTTACTCGTCAAACGATGTCGAGGGTTCTGAAGAGCCTCGACCAGAAAAAGATCCACCGTGAAACCCTTCGTTGCCATTCCGGCACAACCTGTTTCTGTGGCAAAGGCTGTGTCCATGAGAGATGGTTAGATATATCTAGAAACTTCTGGGTAGGTCCTTGCTTCCTCTGAAGCTTGAATCTTTTCTCTCGCAACAAAGAGAAGAAGACAGTCAAGCGAAAGAGGATTGAAATCGAAGCATTGAGGGCGAGAGAGAAGAGAAGAGCAAAGCTTCTTGTAGATGCAAAAATCTTATCTCTCTTTCTTACACCAAAGAAGTAAGATAACTATTTTTATATTTAATTTTAGAAATTTTTTAACATTTATTCCTTTTTCAAAAATAAAAGTTGCGGCCTTTTGGAGTTGCGGGAGTTACTAATGAAAATACTTTCAATTTTATTGTCGATTCGATTGTGTACTTAGGGCCAAACTCATAAGACTTGTGGACCAAAGTAGGCCTAATTACTGTTTATAATTCACTAAATGGGCCACATGCTTATTCTACATAACTGTATTTGCAAGTGGTAGTCAAGAGCTTAGATTTGCATTGCAATCTATCAGGTCGTCACTTTTGTAAAGAACCACTCGAGAAAAATGTGATATTAGTATGTTGAACATGTTTTTGGCGGTTCCACTTGTGAAAATTTTGTTGTCTTTGATCTTTTTAGCGGTGCATTTTTGTGAATCTAATTTTCTGATAACTTATAAAATCTATAAAATATTTTCTTTCAAACACTAAGATACAACTGACCGATCTATTAATCAAATTCAGATATAATATAAGTATTAAAACTCGATTCTTGGATATACAAATGTGTCTGCTTTTAGTAAATTTACCACATGCTAATAGACAAAATAACACGTGAATCTATAAAATATTTATATCAATAGAAGTGGTACCTTCGTGCTGCCAAAAGAAAGTCAACTATTCAATAATTATTGGCTCCATAAAACAAATTACAAATTTTCAAAAAAATTTACTGTCCAAATTTTTTAAATAATGGAGTAAATAAGAAACTACTTATTGCTAAAATGGATCGTACAAAGTGATAAAAAAAAGTATAAATCTTTAGAATTGTGAAAATCTTTACAAATATAAAAAAGTAAAAATTCTGATTACTTTAGTTTCTAAATTGAATATATGATGCAAAAAGAATTTGCTTGCAAATAAAGTTAGGAAACCAAAGAGAAACTTTACTAATATATATTTATAATTTTCACAATGATGCTATACTAAAAAAACTTAATTAAGTAATATAAAACAATGCATCATTTACATTTTTCTTAGCTTATAATAAAAAATTGAGTGTGAGTGTGAAAGATTTAAAGTGAGAGAGACAAGTAATGATAAAGGGTGGAGAGGAGAGGAGACATGCGTGACGGAAAAGAGACTCAAAAACGACACACAGTTGGAAAGTGAAGCGATAAGATTGCAATATTTTAAGGTTTTTGAGGAGAAGAGAGAAGTTTCGAGAGATATAACAAAACCCTTTCTTCACTTCAACACCAAAAAAATGCAGTCAAAGTGCTTTTATCATGTGGACACCAAATCTCTCACGCTCTTCCTCTGTAGCTTGTTTCACACTCGCCCTTTGGATCTTTTGTGATTTTAATGCTGAAAGAAGAAAAAAACTAATCAGTATGGTAATTTGGACTGGTATGGCTCTTGTAATTTACCTTAAAGTATTAGATAACTTAATATTTTATGTGATGATCAAATTAAAATTTGAGCAATTGAAAAGTTTTACTTTTTAATTGATCTAGAGTAATCATATATTTATGTATGTGTAAAATGGTAATGCACAAAAGACCTAAATATTATAGACACCTAAAAATCAAACTTGGAAACTTAATGCAGATCATGTATTGTGTCTTCAAAAAGGTTAATATGATTGCCAAATTGCTTTTAATCTGGTGGTTAAGATGATCCAGCTAATGATTTGGTATCAAGATTCAATTCCTACCCGCTACATTATAGTAGTTTTAAAAAAGGATTTTAGGAATGTGGTTTAGACTTCAATGCATATGCTTTGTTTTACAATTGCAGAGAAAAAATTGTGAGGTATGTGTTCTCTTTAAACCAATCTATTTAATATTTGTATATACTAAAAATAACATCCTATATTAAAAATAGTTTAGCTAATATAAAACAAAAAAATTAGCAATCCAATCGATAAATTTTAATTTTATATCTAATTATCTATAATCTAATATCATATTTTTAAGATTATCATCCAAATTATTCAGAGTCTAGTAATTATAATGATTTAGTTAATATTATAACATCATAGTTCGATCCACCGCACTACATATAATAGATTGAAAATATATTTTAGGATATGTATTTTAATTTATGAATTGAGTTTCGACCTAATTGCTTAAAAAAAAACATCTTACATATTTTTAATGACTACATTGACAAATCTTAAAAATATGGTATCATAATTGATGTAAATTACTTTCCATGTATTATAGATTTGCATTGAAACCAATTAACACAAAATAATAAAAAGTAAATCTAAAAATTGATATGGCAATTTACTAGAAAATTTAAAAGGCTATATAAAAACAATAAATCTAATATATGATTTCAAATTAATAGGTTAATATTTCACATAAATACTGGTCAACAAAATAAACCCAAAAATATAGAAATAAAGTATTACCACATAATACAAGTTATTATTAGCTAGTAGTAATTAGTAGTAAATTGTTTTATTTAAATTAATTTCTGTAATATTTTTGTCAGATTTGTAGTTTAATAATTATTTAAGGAAACAAATGTAATATGGATTTTTGTATCCACCATCACTACGAAGTTAGCGAGTGCGTGCAATTTCGGAGCGTAAAGCCACGCGCCGAAGACGAAGACGGAAGCAGGTTCCTTCTTTGTCTTTAAACCCCTCGTCGTCTTTCTCTCGTGTTCTACCTCATTACTCCATAACCCCTCCCGTATGAAGCTCGTCTTCTTCATTTCCAATTTCTGAACACTAACCCTAAATCACAGATTGATAAAATGGCTGAACCAATTACGGAGCAGCTTCATCCACCTGCTCCTGACCCTAATTCCACCTTCCCTCCTTCCGATTTTGATTCCATCTCGATCCCTCCGTTTGAGGACAATTTGTACCATTCCGGCTCCGATAGTACTCCAATTGGTGAACTCATGTCCGATCTGGGGTTTCCTGTTGATGCCGATGGTGAATTCGAGCTTACTTTCGATGGTATCGATGATCTTTACTTCCCTGCTGAGAATGAGACGTTCCTCATTCCTGTCAATGCGTCGAACCAAGAGCAGTTTGGAGAATTCACGCCGGAGTCTGAAGGCTCTGGAATTTCCGGTGATTGTGTGCCCAAAGATGCTGATAAGAGTACTTCGGGTTGCTGCAACCGGGAATCGCCTAGGGATTCCGACGATCGGTTTTCTGGTGCTAAGTGTAGTCTGGATCTACCGACTCCTTTATCGTCTCAGGGTTCCGGTAATTGTGGTTCTGATGTCTCCGAGGCTACAAATGAATCATCGCCTAAATCAGGAAACGTTGTGGTCAACCGGAAGGTTAAGGTTGAAGAACCTGCTGCGACGTGTATTACCAAGAGGAAAAAAGAGATCGATGAGGATTTGAGTGACGAGTCTAGGAATAGTAAGTACAGGAGATGGGGAGAGGATGCAGACGCAAGTGCTGTCACCGGCGAAGAAGATGAGAAAAAGAAAGCGAGACTGATGAGAAACCGTGAAAGTGCGCAGCTTTCGAGGCAGAGGAAGAAACATTACGTGGAAGAGCTGGAGGAGAAAGTTAAGAATATGCATTCTACGATTACGGATTTGAACGGAAAGATATCGTATTTCATGGCTGAGAATGCTACTTTAAGGCAGCAATTGGGCGGCAATGGAATGTGCCCGCCGCATCATCCACCACCTCCAATGGGAATGTATCCACCTATGGCTCCTATGCCTTATCCATGGATGCCTTGCCCGCCTTATATGGTGAAGCAACAAGGATCTCAAGTGCCTTTGATTCCAATTCCTAGGTTGAAACCACAGAATCCCCTTGGTCAATCCAAGGCAAAGAAGTCAGATACTAAGAAGACTGAAACTAAGACCAAGAAGGTCGCCAGTATTAGTTTTCTGGGTCTTCTGTTTTCTCTTTTTTTGTTTGGTGCATTGACTCCAATTGTGAACGTTAATTATGGAGGAATTAGTAGTGCTTTTTACGGGAACTATAGGTCTAATTACATTACTGACCAGATTTACAATCAGCATAGGGATAGAGTTTTGGATACATCTCGTAGTGGTGCTGGTACTGGGGTTTCTAATAGTAACGGTATGCATTGCGGGAAAGATTTTGATCGAGGAACAAAAACAAATACATCCGGAACAGAGAGCTCTGTACCTCCTGGGAATGGTAGTGAGCCTCTTGTTGCATCACTCTTTGTTCCACGGAATGACAAGCTTGTGAAGATAGACGGGAATTTGATTATTAACTCTATATTGGTGAGTGAGAAAGCCGTGGCTTCGCGAAGGGATTCTGAATCAAATGAGAGAAAAGCTGACTTGGTGATTTCCAAAGATTATACTCCTGCACTGCCTGTATCTGACGTGGGAAGGACTGAGGAAATGGCTAAGCATCTCTATAGATCTAAGACTGAAAAACAGAAAGCTCTATCCTCTGGCTCTGCTGATACTCTGAAAGACCAATTAAAAACAAAAGCAGCCAGTGGTGAAATGCAGCAATGGTTTCGTGAAGGTGTTGCAGGTAACTATAAATCTCTGAGGTTACTTTGTTCCCTTGACTTGATTATGTAGGAAGGCATAGTAAGTATATTTAGTCATTATCATATCTTGATTTTTGACAAGAACTATTTAAAGAGGCTGAATCTACCCTGTGATGAGTAGACGTATCACACAATCTGGATTAGATACTAAACACTAATAAGGAACATGTGAGATTTTTACTCATAGAGACTGTAAAATATAGATTCTGCTTATTTCTCTTTGCCGAGTTTCTTGTCCACATTATAGTAACACATTTTTTGGTGCATAACTCTATTGTAGGACCCATGTTCAGTTCAGGGATATGCACTGAAGTGTTTCAGTTTGATGTCTCCTCAACTTCTGGAGCCATCATTCCTGCATCACCAGCAACCAACGTCACTGCTGAACATGTTAAGAACACCACAGACACACACAAGCGAAAGAACAGAAGAATCCTCCGTGGTCTTCCTATTCCACTTCCGGGATCAGATTTTAATCTCACCAAAGAGCACCAAAGTAACAGCAGTAGTAAAAATATCAAACCCGCCTCATCAATGGTTGTATCTGTGCTTGTTGATCCTAGAGAAGGCGGTGATGGAGATATAGATGGGATGATTGGAGGACCAAAATCACTATCCCGAGTTTTTGTAGTTGTGCTTCTGGATAGTGCAAAGTATGTAACATACTCTTGTGTTCTACCACGATCAGGAGCTCCTCATCTTGTAACCACTTAAAAGACTTTTGATGACCAGAACATGCTTCAGCAGTCTTCTTACATGTAGCTTTGTATGTAAAAGAATAAATGGCTGCTTGCTCTTTGGTGTCAAGTAATATCCTTTAGCTAATACCGCTGTCTGGTTTTTTGTTTTAAGATGTAGAATCCAAATGCTGTAACCTTTTTTTTCTATGATAAACTTGTGACCTTAGAAAAAGTTATACATTACTCCTCTTAACTTTCCAAATACATTGCGAAAGTCAAGATATCTTCTATAAAAAAACCGGAAACGAGAATAAGGTGATCAATTGGTAGATTCCATGGTTTGAGCCAATGGGGCATCGGTGATGGCCATCATAATGTTGGGAGGATTTGAGGCGCTGCTACGTTCTCGGATCTCTCTGTATTCTTGGCAAATGGCACACAAATGACAGAAGAAGTGTGTTACAAAATCTCTACATGGAGCTTCCTGCATCAGTCAGAAACGCCACTTGGAGTTAGTGGAGGATATAGTATCATCCAGACATGTACATTTTGAGTAATTCTTACCTCTAAATTGTACTTGGTTCTTAATGACTTGCGGTATCCGCAAGCATAACATGATACAAAGCAACCTGGTAGACTGAGTAACACGCCATTGGTTGCAAAGCAGCATATAGTGTTGACGAGAGCCCATGTAATGCAATGAGTTATGCAGGGTCCTGCAAATGTTCCAGACCCCAGAAACTCTGCGTTTTTGCCAAATATATAACATGGGCATAACAAACCTATAAAACCTGTTCATCCGAAACAAAAGTAAATTTTAATGTTCCTCTCAAATCGTTTCCTAGATGATCTTCACGGTAAACAACAACAAAACAAAATTATGTCCAAGAGAAGTAGCACAAGGAAGCTCAAAAACATAAATAAGCTACAAATCTTCTACACCTAAATCTAATTTCTTCCCCAACAAATCCAACAATGCACTTGGTTATGCTTCTAAACCAAAGACCCTGAGCAAGAACTAAACACCAGAACCAAACTAATCTTTAGGAATATATCAGGAACACAGACACACACGAGAAACATGATCACATTGACAGGTCAATCCAAAGAGGCACCTTTAACAAATTTGGTTCTTGTAGTAAAATCAAGGTTTGGAAGACAGAGAGTAGCATACAGCTCTGCAAATCGTCGAAGCAAGCGCAAATACCAGATGACCATTGTCTCGCATCGTCTTTTATGCTTTCAGAAATAGTAATTTCCAGATTTGGATCAGATTCAGCATCCGACTGTCCCAATGGAATGTAAGGAGGCGGCACATACTGACCCTTCTCTTTCATCCTTTTCTGAAACTTATTATACCTTCTTGAATCCAACCAATTTCACAAACGAAACCAACTCAAAACCTAATATAAATCAGCATCAAGAAAGACAGCTCCAACAGATTAACACTTTGAATTTCATGAAAATGAACGTAACTACAAATCTACAGCAGCTAAATCGAAATAGTAGCGAGAGGGAGATGATCAGAGAATAAACGATTAGAGCATGAAACAGAGACAAGAAGATCCTGAAGGCGAACAAGACGAAAGTAAACTAAACCTAAGAATATCAGATACAGGTGAATAGATCTCTTACCTTGCTTGACGGCGAGAGATTGGATTGGTATCAACTCAGATTCGCAAACCAGAGCTGAGTTCCATTTTTATGTATTTATAGTCAGAAGATGAAAGCTGAGCTTCCACGTTGATTTATTAGATAAATAATTAAATTGAGACATATTATTTACTATAATCGGAATATTTATTTAGTAATAATCTGAAAATATTCTGTAGAGACAGAAAATAAAAATAAAACCTCAATTTTTATTTTTCTACTTTAGTTGCAAACTTGCAATTACTGCAAAAAAAAAAAAAAACTTTATTCAAAATAATTATATTTTTTAATTGCGTTTTCTGTTTTAATAAATTTTTGGTGGATTTTGTGGAATCTTTCGAAATAGAAATCTAGGAGCCAAGCCTGGAAGGATCTGGTTAAGAGAAAGGAGGTTCGACTTTAAGCGGCTCACTCAACTTTGTCCCCAAAAAAAAGCCGTTAGGGTTTACCATATCAACCGCCTTGCTCTCGCCGGAGGGTACGGCGAAGCACGGTTGTTTGGCCGATCATCACTGTCGTTTTTCAGCTTTGGTTCATTTCCGCATAGCTAAAATTCGCGAAAGCTACTTAGCTGAACAGAAATCCTCCTAATTTGCGAGATATGGCAGAGGTGTCGATGGGAAGCAGTAGTAGTAGCACGGATCTGTCTCCTGAGGAAGAGCGAGTTTTCATCAGAGACATTGCTATTGCTGCTGAGGCTAATAGCAAAGAAGGCGATACATTTTATCTCATTACTCAGAGGTATATAAGCCTTGATTTCTATGGCCACCTTTTTTATGAGTTTATTAAATTACCAGGAATTCTATCTGCTTCTTCGTCATTTGGACTTAGCTTGCCTTGGTTAAGGTTAGGGTTAGGGATGAGGTTATCATATTATCAGTTTCTGAGAGCAGTTTGAGCGTTTCAGAATGCTTTACATAGAACTGTCATATCTGGTTAGGTAAAGGAATGGGGTTAGACCTGGTACTTACTGCTACTATTGACTCATATATGTGGGTATTGTATAAGATCGTCGCTATTGTGATTCTCGTATAATATACTTGTGCTGAGTGCAACCTCTGAGAACGTTTTTTCCGTTGTTACTCTTTCTGTCCAGATGGTGGCAAGAATGGATTGAATATGTGAATCAAGACCAACCATGCAACACAAATGATGGGTCTTCACTGTCAGAGCATTGCGACTCTGCTGGCTCAAGCACTCTAAAGAAGCCTTCTAGGATTGATAACTCTGATTTGATCTATAATTCTTCGCTGAACGACTCGAGTAATACCAGTGAGATTATCGAAACACTTCAGGAAGGTCGCGACTATGTTTTGCTCCCTCAAGAAGTGTGGAACCAATTGAGTTCATGGTAAGTGTAAGGGTAGATGAATGGAACAGATATGAAACTGTACATCTCTTCATCTTGTGTGAGTTAAACTTAATTTGTAATGCTTACGTTGAAACCTATAACGCAGTTTCTTATTTACTACATCACTATATTATGGCTTGTTTCACTTTGGATGATGATATGATTCAAATGGGTTACTGCTCCTGTTTTATAAGGTACGGGGGTGGTCCAACACTAGCGCGGAGAGTCATTAGCTCAGGTCTCTCTCAAACAGAGTTGGCTGTTGAGGTTTACCCTTTACGTCTTCAGCTACTTCTGATGCCAAAAAATGACCACAGTGCCATAAGAATAAGCAAAAAGGTTACTCCTCTCCTCAGATTTCTTTTTTTGTTTCAATTTATTGCTTTAAAATCTAAACTTATTTATTCTGCTACCTCATTTTACTATTAAACTTTGTTGCACAGGAGACTATCAAAGAACTCCATCGAAGGGCCTGTCAAATATTTAACCTCAACTCAGAGCATGTAAAGATCTGATATCCCTATGTTATTAAAAACCCCATTTCGTTGATAGTTGTAATGCTTATTTTATTTCTTATATGAGCATTTTCATTATGCAGGTACGCATTTGGGATTATTATGGCCATCAAAAATATTCGTTGATGAATGATGTAGAGAAGACACTGGACGATGCCAACCTGCAAATGGATCAGGATGTGAGTTCAGTTTTTTTTTTTTTTGCTTTAAGATAAGTTGGGACTAGTAATATGCCACTTGAACCTCTGTAATAGTTTTCTGACATTGTATCTTGGTATGTAGTTTGTTGTTTATCTTCTTTGCCAATTGCTGTGAGGACAAAGTGGATTAGGCATTATATGTCCCTTTCTCTAATACTAAATTAGCTGGAGTTCTTAAATTGCTATAAGCTTTTGGCTTTTGCAATTTTTGACAATTGAAAGTAAACGTTAATTCAGTCCTACTGTTTAGTTAGTCTGAGCTTAAGGGTTTATATGCTTTCTGATTATCCATCTTTGTATTCTTATTAGCCTTTATTCAACTGATTTTGGATCTGTCATTTGAAAACAGATTTTGGTGGAGATACTTGACACTAATGGTACATTATTGAATGCTCACATCCAATCTGTTCAAGAGAACGGATTGGTGGATGAAGACTCTACTTCTATTCTCCATGACCCTTCCAAATCGAGCTTGTCAGCGGCAGGAGGTTTTTCTTCTGGCAGGAATGCATTCAGAAGTGGCGGTGCTGAAGTTTCACAATCTTTTGATAGCACATACAGTACCACTGGTGTCACCACAAGAGGATCCACAGCTGGCTTGACGGGGCTGCTCAATCTTGGGAATACTTGTTTCATGAATAGTGCAATACAGTGTCTGGTCCATACACCTGAGTTTGCTAGCTACTTTCAAGAAGATTATCATCAAGAAATAAATTGGCAAAACCCTCTTGGCATGGTTGTAAGTACCTTGCTACTCATAAATCTGATGGATTCATAAGTGTGTAGGCTTAAGGGCATAGGTATGCTTGGATGTCATTCAATCTTTCTCTGTAGCACGTGTAATTCTTTGCATTACTGCATGTTTGGGTGTTTGCTCTAGTCTCAGAATTTTGTGGTCATCATGCACAGGGAGAATTAGCTCTTGCTTTCGGTGAATTACTCAGGAAGTTATGGGCTCCTGGGCGCATGCCAGTTGCACCTCGTCCATTCAAAGCAAAACTTGCTCGCTTTGCTCCTCAATTCAGTGGATATAATCAACATGATTCGCAGGTCTGTCACACTGACTAGAAATTTTATTGAGCCGTATTTGCATAGTTACTCAAGGAGTTAGGGGTTCTTATATTGCAGGAGCTTTTAGCGTTTCTGCTGGATGGTCTACACGAAGACCTAAATCGTGTCAAACACAAACCATATATAAATTCTCGAGACGCAGATGGGCGCCCTGATGAAGAAGTTGCCGATGAGTTTTGGGCAAATCATATTGCTCGTAACGACTCAATAATCGTTGATGTTTGTCAGGTCAGATGTACATCTTTTAGAAAATCCGATGCTCTTTTTTTGTGTATCAACTCATCTCTATAATATTGGGCATTAAATCTGATATTATCATTATGGGCTAGGCTTGTTTTTGGTTAGACTCAATAACATCGTCTAGAAAATCTGCTCCTGCTGTATGGTCACTCAAGTAATAGACTCGATGAACTAAAATTCCTGACTTCTTATTAGTGGCTCTGTAGAAAGTAAATCATATCAAAAGAGTTTGATTGGCCTAGTTAAAATACTTTTGCAACTTCAGACAGAGATACAGTAGTTGAATGGGGTACATCACTTGTCTCTTTGTGCTTATTGAATTTAGTCTTGAGACTTTATTCTAATCTTGGTTGTGTGCTCATATCGTCCATCATATATCAGCTTTTCTATTAGGCATTCACTGTCTTTTAACTGATTTTTAGCTTGTGTGGTTTAGACCCAGGCTATATTATTGTACTTGTTTGGTTTATTTTTTATTAGTACGTGGGAATCTCATTCTCCTACACTGCGTCTCATCTCGCAGGGGCAATATAAGTCAACATTGGTATGTCCAATCTGCAACAAAGTCTCCGTAACATTTGATCCCTTTATGTACCTGTCTTTGCCACTTCAGTTCAACACAACACGAGTGATAACAGCCACAATTTTTTCTAGTGATAAACCTGCCTTACCATCCACAGTCACTGTCAATGTTTCAAAGCAGGGACGCTGCAGAGACTTGATTCAGGCGTTATCAAGTGCTTGTTCCTTGAAGCAAAGTGAAGAGCTGAAGCTCGCAGAGGTTTGTGGTTTTTTAGTACGATGTTGATCGATTGGCTTTCGCTTAAGTAATTCCATTGTGTATATCGCAGATTCGCAATAATTTTATCCATAGATTATATGAAGACCCTTTAATTCCATTGTCCTCTATCAAAGACGATGATCACCTTGCTGCATACAAACTTTCAAAGTCTTCAGAGAATACGACTCAGCTTAGACTAGTACTTCGCCGCAGAGATCAGTAAGTTATATCCCAGTCCACCTTGTGTGAACTAATTCTGGAGATTACTTTGAGATAACAAAGTTTCTCGTTTGCACCCACTTTCTTTGGATTTCCTCTTTTAATAACTTCAGGACATTTTATTCTTTGTGGCCACACACTCCTTCACCCTTTGATATCTGACTTTATTCGAATCCTCAGAGGAATGTTGATCTGTGGAAATATTATATTTTATCATCTCATTGTACCATGTTTCAGGAAAGCCGGAGAGCGTGAAAGTACAGTACAGTTGAAACCCTGTGGAACACCTCTTCTTTCATCAATTTCTCGTGGAGATGCGTTCACCAAAGGAAAAATCCATTGCATTGTCCAAAATATGCTTTCGCCTTTTCGGAGGGAAGAATCATTGAGCAAAAGAGCAAATTCTGATTCTAGCATTCCAGAGAGAAGGTCAGCTCGATTTAATAATTCTGAGGAAGAAGATAAGATTGGTGGACTGAAGAAAGGCAAGAAAAGCAGTTCCTCCGAAGTGGGTGCATCCAAATTATCCCTGCAACTCATTGATGAAAACAATAAAACAATTAATTTGCCAGACAATGAAGCAGAAGCTGTGAAACTACCATCATCAGCAACGGTAACTATATATTTGGATTGGTCTCCAGAACTCTCTGGTATATATGATATAACTTGCCTGGAGAGTTTGCCTGAAGTACTCAAATACGGACCTGCTACCAAGAAGGCTCGTTCAGAACCTCTTTCTTTATACGCATGTTTGGAAGCGTTTCTGCGCGAAGAGCCTTTGGTGCCTGATGAAATGTGGTAAGCAGTCTCTTCTCCATATCTCTCCTGCGGTATATTAATTTTTGCTGGATTGTGGGAAAAGTTCAGCTACGCATTACTGAAAGAGAATTCAGTAATGCTTGATGTTCAGAAATTGCTAGTGTCTACTACCACAAATAGAATTTGAACACACTGAATGCTTGAGGTAGATTTAGGCCACTATGTTTCACTTAGCTGCTAATCAATCAATGCCGGTATTTGTGTGTGTGTGAAGGTTCTGTCCACAATGCAATGAAAGAAGGCAGGCAAGCAAAAAGCTTGATCTTTGGAGGCTTCCTGAAGTCTTAGTCATACATCTAAAGAGGTTCTCATACAGCAGATCCATGAAGCATAAGTTGGAAACATATGTTAACTTTCCTATTCATGACTTAGATTTAACGAAGTATGTAGCCAACAAAAACCTATCTCAACCACAACTTTATGAGCTTTATGCCTTGACCAACCATTATGGTGGTATGGGCAGTGGACATTACACCGCACACATCAAGGTCAGTCTAGCAGCTTTGGTTTCTGATTCTCTTTCTACCTGCGAGTTGTTTACTTGTATTAAATAGCTGAACTTTATCTGCAGCTTTTAGACGACAATAGGTGGTATAACTTCGATGACAGTCATATATCACACATAAACGAGGATGATGTGAAGTCAGGTGCTGCTTATGTGCTCTTCTACAGGAGGAAGCCTGATACAGGCGCAAAAATGAAATAATCTAACCCAAAGAAAATCTCCAAAAGGTAACAAAAATCAAACTTTTTATCTTTTCCTAAAAGATATGTTGTTTTGATTCAAGCTTTAGTTATATCTCTGAAACTTAGTGTGGACTTTTGTTATTGCATCTTGTAGGTTGCAGTAATCTCTAAGAACCTGATGGTTGGCTATTTGGAACCCATAAGAGTGAAAATTAGGTTTAGATGTCTCTGTAAATTTAGTAGAAGTTGGGTTATGAATGAATTTAACTAACAGGGATAAATCTTGTCTCTTTCTCAACATAGTTGACAATTGACCAACCTGACTGAGTAGATGTCTTTTTTAGGTCAGATTTTTAAAATAAGACGGATTTTGTTCATATGTATCAATTATCTAGCTACAGATTTTGGACAGGTTCAAAAATCATTTTGCAATGAGTTTCATCCCAAACACGTTTCGAATCAGCTAAGATCTTTTTTTAATCACTATGAAAATAAAATTTGTATCAGAAGTTTGAGTTTCAGAAACCAAAATCAAACATTACGAGAAACACAGATTCAAATATGCGATAAAGTGGATCGAAGCAGATCAAGACTTAAGCCTAAATAGGTAAATTTTGATCTAGCCTAAACCGCTTAGTTGCTTTTTATTGATTCAGCCCAATAACGACACGTAAAATTTTGGATGGCCCAATAACAGGACCCGTATCTAAACCCACCGGAGAATACCTAAATAAGCCCAATAAAACCCAATTAAATGTCATATTATTTAGCAATCCAAACTCAGGTTCGAACCGTTGGTTAATCCAAATGTCCTTTTTTTTTGTCAGGATCAACGCTCAAATACATCCTTAAATCGTATTTTTCATCCACCACTTACAAAATTGAATATAATCGAATTTATGTATAAACTATTAGTTGGAACATGTAAGCTACAAAAAGACAGAAATCTGCATCCATAATTTTTTCCATTTTCAAGCTTGACAAAAGCGATTTGTAATTCAAATATATTATTCTTTAGAATGTTACGTTTTACTCTGTATAAATATTTTCAACACTGAGAAAGACAAAGGATTAATTAAAAGCAACATTTTCAGCAAAGTAAGTTTTTTTTTTTTAATTAAAACTGAGTAAGAAACAAAATCCCAAAGGGCGAGTCATATTCATGTACAATGAGGTCTATCTATTTAACTCCTTTTTTTCCCTTTTCTTTCTACTTTTTTTCAGTCTTCAATTTTAAAGTCAACTTTATATCATGTCGTAGAAAAAATAGACAACAAGACATTTCCACTATACATATTCGATCTTTGGTTATTGGCATCTACTATACATCCAATTTTCCAAATATTTCAATGTCAACATCTTTTGTTCACTAATGTACTTATGATTTTATTTTCTATGTGCATGTCCCTAAATTATCAAATTAATTTATTTGGATGAACCTAATTGGCGTACACAAAATTAACTAGTTCATCTTCTTACTTTTCTTTTTTTATGAAAAGGAATTTATAAAATTTGCCTAAAATATCTTACATAATTTGTAAAAAAAAGACAAAAGTCTTAATGTTTACATCTATTGCTTGTTGTGTGTGTTTCTGTCAACTTTTTTTAGTCTGAAAGTTATTTGTGTGATGGAAGAAGTTTCACACTATAAATTAATTAAAAAAAATACAACAAAAAAATAATGTAACATCATCCGAAAAAATGAGACATATCAACCACAACTCTAAAACGATCAATCCGCATAACTTATGCCAAGTGTTGGATCGAATTGAGAAACATAGATTGATTAATCAACCCCTACACTAAGTTGTTCGAGAAGACTAAACCGTTTTGATTCCAACCCTAAATTTAATTGGCTTAGAAGAATGTCAATGAACCTAAGAAACTTAAATGAAATGTTTGATATGAGAGTATACAAGTCACAATATTATGCAAACATCATGACAATTATTAACTGCACAAACATCATAATTAATTATGTTGTTCGTACATTTCTTTTGATAATAGAATAGATAATCTAAAAATATTTCAGTACTTACATGTGTACATAACTACATATACATAATATTATCTTCATTACAAGAAATATACTAATATGTCCAAATGGAAGTAAAGATAACACCATAAGCCCAAAAAAAAAAGAAGAGTCTAGAAATCACATGTCTTCTCTTCTTCTCTCATCCGAAGCCACGAGGTTGAAGCCAACATGCAGATTGTCGAGTACAGGTTGCTTCGCCGTAAATCGTCCGTCGCATAATCTCAAGTGCTCCTTTACTCCCAATTGGATCTCTATTGCATATCAATCCATCAGAAAATTTTCGATGTAACCCATATGAAATTTTGACCGGTGAAAATCTCCGAGTAACTTCAACACCTCGGAACCAACTCTGCAATTCCGAAATTTTGACCCACTTAATCCTTTTTTGGCTTAGCCGTGGAAACCAGATGAAGAATTATCACTGGAAAAGAAGAAACACCTGTGAAAACAGACAAATTACAAAGCTCCATCGGAAAGTTATGAGAAATAGAGAACCAAAATTCCAATGCTAAAATCGGAATACTAGAACCAGTGAAGCCGGTTTTTATTCAACACCTAAACTAGACCATATAAACAGACACCAAATTGAAAACATTAAAACAAATAAACCTGACAAAGAGACATAAAAGAGAACTAAAAACAACAAAAACCAAAAAAAACAGATTTAAACAATTCTGATTTGAAATTGGAAAGGGTACTACTTCGAAGACACATCTCTGAAACTGTTTACGGTCTAACATCGAAAGTTTTAGGAGAAAATTGTGTTGCATAGAAGAAAATAGCAAAAAGACACAAACAAAGACTAGATCCGACAAGAGATTGGAACAGAGATTGAGTTTAATCTCTGGTGGATAACCACCACAGGAAAGAGAAATCATCACGAAAACCGACATTATGATCGGAGAGGAACCAGAATTAGATCCGGGAGATTTATGGCCTAAGCCTAAAACGAAAACATTGAGCCAAAGAAATATATGATCTCTCCCTCTGAAAGATAGATTTGCGAGAAGAGGGAGAAGATCAATCTACAAAATTCATAATCTATGTGATGTATAATCACTGTCCCAAATGGTTTTGAAATATACTTTATTTATGATGGCAATATATGTCAGAAAAACATATGTAACAAATATTTTCGACATTATTTATCTGATCTATATCGTCAGGAATAAAGATCTGTTGTGAATTCGTATGAATTTTTTAACGGTTCGTGACAATTATATATTTATTGAGAATATCTACTTTGACGATTTTTTGGCAACAATATCAGTTTTTGTAAACAAAAGTTTTTATTAAAATAATTACTAGTATAATGTAAGAAAACAACTCATCATCTAATTAACCCTAAAGTGAAGTGATTTCTAAAAATAGTGGAAGTTGTATGACCACAAAGAAAAGTTTCCATGAGGAAAAACAAAAGACTTGGACACAAAAACAAGTCATAATCCAATTAGTATCTCTGATATTTACACACGTTACTACAGTTATAAGAGACTCAAAACCAATCAGCTTTACCAAATTGCTCAAATACTATCAAAAGAGCAAAAGAAAACAAAAGATGAATTGTTATTGTAGGACCAAAACAGTGTGTGGAAATTAAGTTGCTGGAAGATGATTAGATGACCATTTAATTTTGTTGCTCTCTTTTTTTCCCATTTCTCTTTATTACCCAAAAACGCACCCACACTTTTGACCCACACCCACTTTCTCTATATTTCGTTCTATAATTTCTAATCAATCTATGTGTTGTTTTTATTTTATTTATAAAATCTTATTATTAATCTTGATTATAATTTATGTCGGCTATTTATTTATGTCTATACATATATAGACACACAAGTTTATATTCATTTTTATAGTCCCAACATTTTCAATAAATATACTCATACTTAGATCTCTTATACTCAAATTGAGGATAAGAATCCCATAATTTAAAAGTTCTATATCTGTGTTATACAATTATAACAGTATAATTTATTTTACTCCCCTTATTCAGACTAAAAGTTCTATAATCTTTGATTTATGTAGGGATTTAAATGTGTACCAAAGTCAAGATCAATTTTAGCTGCAGAAATCACACATATGACTCACTATATTTAAGTGTAAATGTTGATTTTTTGCTATTTAGAAATGCTTTTGTTATTTATTTGGTATGAGCAACAACTGGTTTGAGTTTAGAGAATAATTAGAGGTGACATCTTAATATATTTATTATAATTGAATTGATAAAATTCAATCCATAATTTAAAATTTATATTTTAATTTTTTTTGATGAAATGTTAATATTAAATCAAAATAGAAGTCTAGAATACAATGGTAAATTAATAATCAAACATAAACTTTAATTTTTTAAAAATCTATTATATATAATAAAAAAAATCAAACATCTAATATCAGAATTATTAGTTAGATTATTTTAACTATGAGACTAAAAAAATTCGACAATATCATTTCTTTGGAACCGAGAACAAAAAAAAAGGAAAATAGTATAAAAGAATATATGATCACAAAAGAATTTCAGATAGAAATTTATGTGGAGATAGACTTCCGACAACCTTGCATGGTTAGATATGAATTTTGGTAGAGAAATATGTGAATCAAATTTATTTAATTAGATTTTCGAATGAATTTTTACGTTAAAGAATAAAAAGTCAGATACAAATATATGGCAGAGTTTGTCAAAAGGATTTTTGTGTAAGCATATATTTCCCAATCGGCAAAGACGTAATAATATTCGATTCGGTAACAAAAATCGTAAACAGTTGACACGTGTCTCTGACACATTAAGACTTCGGGTTACGTGGAATCTACACATCCACAAGTTTTTTTTTACAACAGTTTCTACACTCACACTCATATGACACAAAGACACAAAGTAACCTTTTCTTTCTTTTTTTTTCCCAAATTTTTTTTATTAAATAAAGTAGTCCAAAACAAAATAGATGGCTTACAATAAAAAAAATGAACATTTATAACAAACAAAGCCTATTAGCAAGATAATATGATGAGGTAAAAATGCTCAAATTTGTGTAATAATTCTTTCGTGTCGTTTATGATGAGTTTCATCAAGCAGAATTTCGATATACCTTCATTGTCGCTTCACCGTAACAATGGCCGAAAAGCACTCTTTATAGTAATCTAGTTAATGGTAGATCAGATAAGTTCCACTACAACTTTCTTCATAACGGTTGAATCTAAATAAACTCCGGTGCTGAAAAATATTTGTGAATACCAACTCATGCAACTCTGACAAGACAGAGATTTACTCTTCTAAAAGTTAGCAAATAGCACATCAAACCATAATCACCAACAACTTTAATGAAAATTGACAAAACTGATACATAGATGCAGAACTAAAAAAAGTGAAAAAACTGAAAAGACGACGGTAAAATATGGATAGTGACTATCGAAACTTATTAAATGGAACCTAAAAAAAAAAAACAAAGACACTACAACAATGAAAGAGATAGAGAGAATTGACATTTAAAATTTTAAAAAGAACTGGAAAGAGCCGATCAACCTGGAGAAGTGTCGACAAAAATATCAGAAAAAATGCTGATAAGAACACTGGAAGACACCGAGAAGAATGGCCAAAATACATGGAAAACAATAACAAAGAACAAGTAACCTTTTCATCTATTTATATTTTATATTTGTTTTCATATAATTTGAACATTTTACACTCTTTACTTTTTATTCCAGCTGATAATTTACCCGTAGTATTAAAGTTATTCAAAAATTATATTTTAATGGACAATATACCTTTAAACAAATTCAGAATTGCATAAAGTTAACAACAAAAAATAACACTTAGCCACACAAATTAATATTAATTAACAAAGTTATCATAATTTGTTACATGATTTGTTTACGCTAGTTTAATTCATTTACATTCATCCTTATTTAAATCGGATATAATGCATACAATCTATATGAATGTAAAACTAGAGGACTTTTTTTTATTTTTCTACCAAAATAAACTTTTTCAAAAATATTTATTTTTGTATGTAGATGTATTAATTTTGTTTTATCATCAATTAGATCAAACTATAGTCCAAACTTTATTACACAACATTAATCTGAAATCAGATTAATTTGATCAATAAAATTTAAACTATATTCCAAACTTTATTATGCAAGATTATTATGTAATAATCTGAAATCAGATTCTCCTAACTTTTTTTAATAAATAGTCATTTAACTATAATACATATATCAATAACAAATTCTATCTAGATATAAGGTTATTTATACATTATTAACACAAAACTAAAGATATGGAACTTACTTTATAAGATGATACACGAATACATATCTTACTATATATGATGAGTTCATGATACACTAATTGGGATCTCAATTATTTGTTATAAATTTTACATGTGTCTAAAATTCGCATCCAACATAGAATGATCTTATATGAAGACATTCCATTATCATTTGTTTAATAATCAACAATATATAATTACTAAAATCCTAGTCATTTTCGTTGAATCCTAATACTTTCAAAATAATATATAAAAACGACTAAACGAGTAAGCGTGAGGTTTCTATTTGGATAAGTACATATTCTCCATTATTAACATGATTAGTAATAGAACTTCCAATAAAAAAAATGCATATATATATCAAGATGTGTTACCGATCGAATCATTAAACTTTTTCTGATTAGTTTAGAACGAATAATTGCGTAATTAATATTATAAAATTTGCGTAAAGTCATGTGACCTAATATATAATACAAATTCAAATCTGACTAATATTCATCAAATTAAAATGAAGATACAAATTCCACAAAAACCTTCCCCAACTAAGTAAAGTAGCCTGCACTATTGTCTCTTAAAGTGACATATATGCATATTCTTAGAAGATAAATGGATGCTCAACTATATTATTAAAAAAAAAACATAAGTGAAGCATTTGAGACATATATAATAAAAGTTGCAATATCTATGAATATATAAATTAAAAAATAAAAGAATCCAATGAGTAATTGAAATGTGGGTAGCTTTCCTTCACGCATTATTGTAGTATTATTTGATTTACATTTCAGATAAGCATTTTCTACGCAGGTTGATTATCTACGCAAGACATTATTAAATACACACATATAAACATACCTATATAACTTAAATATAATTTAGTCCAAAAGTGATACATCATAACAATTTGATGGCTAAGTAGGGTTAATGCATGTCTTTTTATAAGAATTCGATTCTAAATATCCGCATCATTCATGTATTAAAATATAGGATTTGGATAGAATTTTATCAATAAAATCATTAAACTGTACATATTGACAATTTTTTTTTTCACTACAAAAAATTGGAGCTATTGTAACGATTGTATTGTGACTAAGAATATTAATAATAATTTGTGATGTTTTATATATATTTTTGTTACAAATTTTATTTGTTACGTTTTTTTAAAAATCATTGTGACTTTATTTCGTAACAATTTGTGACTAATTGTTACTATATTTTTTCGTCACCAATTTTGTGACATTTATGTTATAAATATTTATGATATTTGTATTACAACTATTTATCAATCGTCACAAAAAAAAATATATGATAAAATATGTGTTATTGTGACGAAATATTTCGTCTTAATACAATTTTGTCTTGTAGTGTTTTTAGATAGTAACATTTAGTCATTGTCATTGAACTTTTATTTTATATTAACATCGATATATCTACAATGTAAGATATTAATGTTAATATATAGAAACAAATATAGTAAAATTTCCAGATAGAACAAACATAAAATTATATGTAATGCCTGAAACAAAACATTAACATATACTCGATCGATGTTTTCTTTTCTTTTATACGCAACTCGATATTTTCTAATATATGTTCTAATTCACTTTTTAATTATTATTTTTTAATTAAAAGTCTTAATTAATTTTGTTTTGGTTTTTGTTGTAAAGAGAACGAATCAATAAAAGACAAGACAAGTAACATATATTTTGTCCACCTTAAAATTTTCAACAAAAAATGGTAGTTTTGGTTTTTAAGAAATGGGTCCCAAACATACGTAGGATAGAACCCAACGGTAAGCGAAGCCCAAAGATGCCCGATGCTGTGGAAAAGTTTAAAAGATGCAATTTGGTTACCACCGACTGGAGTGATTGATATACCAGCTGCAGTGTGGATATGTTGACTGTTTTGGAAAGATAGAAATAATTTGATCTTCAATGGTTTAACACAAAATGAATCAGAGATCATATCACGAGCTACCAAAGCGGCAAAAGAGTGGTCCGACGCTCAAAATGGAACCCCAAAAAGCTCAAATACAAACGGCAAACTTGAGATCGATCCAGACCCAAAACCGATTTCGCTCTTCACAAATGCATCTTGGCAAGGTGAGAAGCAAATCGCAAGTATTGCAGGTATTTTCAATAAAGGGAATCGCCGAATTGTGAAGTTTTCGAGTTTCTTCTAATCGGTTGCATCTTCTCTTATGGCTAAGGCCTTGGCTATCAAATCGGGAATCCAAAAAGCTCTGGCCCTTGGATTCACTAAGATCGTAGTCAAGTCTGATGCCCAAATCGTTATCAACGCCATTTCAAAAGGTTTGATCATTTTGGAGATTTATGGCATCCAACAGGACATTGCCAACCTTCTCCCTTGTTTTGAATCGATTATATTTCAATTTATACCAAGATCGGTAAATGTTATCGCGGATCGGTAAAGCTTGTCTGAGAGTAAATTATACTATTGTGTGACTTTTTGTTTTTTCGTTTTAATGAGAATTTCCATTGACCAAAAAAAAGATTATTGCTGAACGTGGGCTCAATTTGTCCACTTGATGTAACCTCTTAAAATCAATGATATTTTTAGCAAGAAGAAAAAGATGGATGATTTGTAACCATGAGAGTATATGAATTAGGGTAAAGGTGGACATACGTCACATTCCATAACGTTTATAATTAACCACCCCATCTTAATTGGCATAACACTCAATTTAATCTTTTGCAGTGTTTGGTCGGTTTATTTGTCGAATTTCTTTTTTAAATTAACCAAATTAAAGATATAGTCATGAAACCACACAAATTGTAAACCACGAGTAGATTTTAAAATTGTAAAAATCATCTTGTGCGATTTTTAGATTCCTAATCTTTAACAACAAAATATCTTTATATCGTATGTGTGTTGAAGAGATAATCAGCAATCATTGAGTGTGTTGCAATAGGCTTATCGATCCGCTTTTGATTATTTTTTGTCCAAATGCTTACAATTGTAGATTCAGCTAACTTCAGTTGATCAGTGTGATTTATGTGATTATAGATAACCACAAAAAAATCACACATACCAAATTGGACTCGATCCCTTTTTTTAAGCGTTTATTTCCGATTTATCCAACATGATAAAATTTAGATCTAGGCATTCCGAATTTTAGTTTGAGTCTGGTCTTCAAATTTTTGGGTCTAAAACACTATAATTTTATAAGAACCAAAATATATTATATGTCGATTCAACTAGATCCAAATCAGTTCGAATACAAATATGAGTAACCGTTTAAGAGCCAAAAAATTACTCTAATTGCAACTAAAACATAACACAAATGTATATTGAAAACACATACTACTATATATTATGATTCAATCCAATATCACAATTGGTTAGATCATATTAATGGCTAAAAAATGAGTTGTGGATAGTTAATTACTTGATATCTACTAATCACACTTTAAATCTCGATCATTAGTAGCCACAAGTTATCTATACCTAATGTGATTGGTTTCACAAAGTCATATAAACCAAATAATATAAATGTAGAATGTTTTATTCACTTACTTTAGAGATAATATATTCATGACACTCAATTTGCCGAATCAAACCGGAATAATTAACGCTAACGTCACTAAAAAAATATTAAAAATAAATAACAAAATTTACAAAAAGAATAAGAAAGAAGAAAACAGAGAACACTGAACAAATTCTGAATAATATGCTATAAATACAAAGAACCTCTCACCACTTGGTTCTTAGGAAAAAGAACATTCTCAAGTGTTTCTCTCCTCTCTATTCCTCTTATTCATTTCTCTAATATACTAACACTTAATTCCAATTTTTTGGTTTTATTCTCAAAGATCTTAGATCATATAACCCCAAAACATAATTTCTTTTATTTCCTTTCTTGTCCTAAAACCAAAACCAACAACTTTGAGATGGGGTTAAGGATGTCAGAATCAGCCAAACCTTACTTTGCAATGATCTGTCTTCAATTCGGCTATGCGGGTATGAATCTAGTAACTAAAACCGTTCTTGATCGTGGTATGAGCCATTACGCTCTTGTTGCATACCGCAACGCTTTTGCCACAGCCGCAATCACACCCTTCGCTTTTCTTTCTGAAAGGTATGTTTCAAATTTTTTTTTGGTATAGAGGATAATCCGAACGAACCCGAAAAATTACGATTAAAGAGTTTATTATCTTTTACATTTTGTAGCTAATACTTATGTGTTGTGTTTGTTTTTTTTTTACAGGAAGGTGAGATCAAAGATTACGTTTCCAATATTCATGAGAATATTTCTTCTTGCTCTTCTCGGGTTAGTATTCTAATTAGACCGTTTATGCTATATATGAAGAAGTTTTTTTTATTACAATTATAAGACTTAATTAACATATAAGGTTTAATTCGAACAGGCCTGTGATAGATCAGAACTTATACTACATCGGTCTGAAACTCACATCGCCGACGTTTGCCTCCGCCGTTAGCAACATCGTGCCTGCAATTACCATTATCCTTGCCACTCTTTTCAGGTATATACAAAGATCACACAAAAGCATTGCTTTTTATTATTTACTTTAAACCAAAAATAAAAATAAAATAAACGTTTTATTATATTACCTTACGTGTATATGCACCAATGCATTAGTGGATATATATACGACAACTTGTTTTTATGAAGATAATTAATCAAAGATTATGAATATTGATGTGTACATGTTTTATGTATTTATTTATATTTTTAAAGGATGGAGAAAGTGGAGATGAGAAAAGTAAGATGCTTAGTAAAAGTGATGGGGACTTTAGTGATAGTAGTTGGATCCATTTTGATGATATTCTTCAAAGGTCCTTTCATCAATATCTTCCGATCTCATCTAACCACCGTCTCTTCGCCGTCCACGGCTGATTATCTTAAGGCCGCCGTCTTCCTCCTCCTCGCTTCCCTCTCTTGGACTTCCTTCTTCATTCTTAAGGTATATATCTATTCATCCAATCTTAGATTATTGACGAAAATGTCTAAACTCTTTGTGTGGTTCTGAGTTTAACGAATTAAAATGTTATATTCTGTTAGGCGGCGACTTTGAAGAAATATTCAGCACATCTCTCGTTATCAACAATGGTTTGTTTCATCGGAACATTACAGTCTTTAGCTTTGACGTTTGTAATGGAACACAATCCTTCCGCTTTAAATATCGGTTTCGACATGAACCTTCTCGCTTCTGCTTATGCGGTTCGTCCTTAATTCAAGCCAATTTTGAGACATAATAAAAGATCTCAGTTTACATAATACTTATATTGTGATTGGTAATGACTTCAGGGAATAATGTCATCGAGCATAGCTTACTACGTTCAAGGACTTATGATACAGAGAAAAGGACCAGTTTTTGTTACTGCTTTTAACCCTCTTGTCGTCCTTATTGTCTCCATCATAAGCTTCTTCGTTTTAGGTCAAGGAATCTACCTTGGAGGGTACGTTAACAAACAATCGGTTTAATTATTTATAATACACCCGGTTTAGTCTTGGTTCTGTTTAATTAAACCGGTATTTTTATTGAAAATGTTCAGGGTTATTGGAGTGATTGTTTTGACTGTTGGAGTCTACGCTCTGTTATGGGGGAAACATGATGATGACGAAGAAGAAACATGCCGTGAAGATAACGTTATAGAAGCTGTTAAGAGTTGTAGTAACATTAACGGTTTAACGATAATGCCGAAAATCGACGAAGGTGATGAAGATGATGTCGAATCCGGAAAAGTTAAGACGGAGAAGGAATCGTCAGTTCCGAAAGTTGTGGTGGTGGTTTTTTGTGATGAAAAATTGGATAATGTTTCAAGATCTATTTAGATGTGTTTTTTTTTGTGAAGTAAAAATCGGGGAAAAGAGTAACTTCTTTTTTTGATACTTGTAAGTTTGAAATCCTCTTCCCCTGCTTCAAAAAATTTTCTATTATATTTTATAGTTTTGGTTTCTTATTGTAATCACTGTAATATCGATTTTGATCGTTAACTAGTTATATAACATCGTCTAGTGTAAATCAATCCATTTTGGTATAATATGCAGCTTTTACATACCTTTTATTATGCAGAGTTTTTAGTGAAGTATACAAATAAATGTGCACAACTCTTATTATTGAGCAAAGATGTGAGTTTGTGTGCAGACTGAAACAATTAAGACATGGATCCAACATGTAGATAACACTCTTTTGATCTCCTTTCCAAGTTTTCAGTCCACAAGCTTAGCTTTCCGGTAGCTCTCTACGGAATCCATAAGTGTTTCCTCTAATGCAGGTAAGTCCAACCCAACTTCTGTAATTTCTCTGAACTCACTTTCACCCATTCTTCAGCTTCCATGTATCTGACATTTGCAATGAGTAAGGCTTGAGTCAAAGTTAAGATCTTGAAGAAAGTCAAGACACTGTTATTAAGGTAAGTGACATTGTTTATAGGTCTTCACTCAAAGTGTCAAGGATGGTTGAGTGTCTAAAATAGGACAGATTTGCTTACCTCTTTGGGTAGTTGTAATTTGGATATAGACTCTTCAGCTTCTCAATCAGTTCTTGTTCTTTGATAGTTGTGGGCTGAGCAGATGTATCTTCCTTCAGCTTCTGCTTTCTCATAAACCAAAAGTAAAGCTTGAGCCACATCACGCACATGTACCAATTGTACGTCTTCGTTTTCACGTGATGTGAAACCCTCTGCAGCAAACAAAGGTAAAATTTAGATCCATATATTAGGGAATAACATCCCAAATCGGAAGTAGGAAGGGATTCTAACTAGTATATATAAGATATGAGCTTCTGCACTCATTGCCAATAGGTTTTGAGTTGGAAGCCCATATTCTAATATCATATACCGAGTTGTTGATTCGAACAACCCTATATGTGATAAGGAGTTGTTTACTTGTTTTATACCTTTAAGAAGATCGAGAAGAAATACTACTGTGTGATGTTGCAGTATAGGTCCTAAGACAAGGGTTGGGCAAACACTGACGAGATGAAGTTCTGTTTGTTTTGCAAATTCAAGAGCTTCAGATTCAGCTCGTGTCTTTGATAGACAATACCAATTCTGCCAAAGGGACTCAAAGTCAGCAAAAAATTATCAAAAACCAAAGATGTGAGATGAGAGATTTGGTATGATGCATTAACCACAGTTTTCTTGCAGAATTCCTGATCAGACCCAACAATTCTCATCTAATATTTGATTCTTTGACCACATGGGGTTCAGACAAACTGCAGCTTCAGAGGAAACATACACAACACGCTTAACATTTGCTTCAATGCATGCCTTAAGCACATTCAGTGTGCCATCCACAGCAGGTGCGATCAGTTCTTCCTGCAAAAGGAAAAGTAAAAAAACAATAGAAGCAGTGTGAAAGAATGTAGAAAGCATCAATGAGAGTCATAGCTATGAAATCTTCACCTCAGGAATTGGGACTGAAGCTGGTGGAACCGGGCAAGCTACATGGAATACGTTACTACAACCTGCGATTGCAGATTGGAGAGAAGCGTAGTCTAACAAATCAGCTTTGAAGAGCTTGAGTTTCTCACCGGCTTTATCAAGCTTTTTCAAATGAGAATACTTTTCATTATCTGTAACATTAAACCATGAGAAAATCTTTATCAGAACTCAGAACAAACAATCGTCCACATCTAAAAAGGACAAGCGATTTGGAAACAGAAAAAACAAAGTCAATAAGCTAATCGAAACCCTATAAAGTAGACAAGTAATTCAATTTTGGTAGTTGCACATAGAGGTAAACTACAGATGATATTCCGATCAATCAAGAGATATATGAGAGACGATAAAGGTAGAAACTTTACGGTGATATAAGGAGAGAAAGGGAAGTACCAGGCTCTCTCACAGTGCCATGGACGAAGTAATCCATAGAGAGGAGAAGATCAACGAGCCATGAACCCAGAAATCCTCCAGCACCGGTTACACAAACCTTTCCTTTTCTGAACAACCGACCCTTATCGTAAACCTGCTGTTTGACTATCTGCAGCCTCCACTCCAGCTCTGAATTTCATTCATATAATATGTTTTCATTATCACTCACTAAGCACTATCACAACAACTTCGTCAGTATTTTCTATATCTTTTCTTTTTAAATCATTTTTCTCAGCGAAAAGGACCAGCCTTTGTCACTGCTTTCAAATCTCTTGTTGTCGTTATTGTATCCATCATAAGCTTCTTCGTTTTTGGTCGAGGAATCTACCTTGGAGTGTACGTTAACAACAACCAGTTCATTATTTATAAAGATACCCGGTTTAGTCTTGGCTCTGTGGTGTTAATTAGTTAAACCGGAAATTGTATTGAAATATTCAGGTTATTGGAGACTTGGAGTGATTGTTTTGATCGTTGACTAGTTATAACACCACCGTTCAGAGCCCATTAGCCCAAAGATCAATCCATATTATTAAAGTTTGACTTTATAGTTGACTAATCAAAGTAATCTAACAGAGAAATATGCAGACTAATCTTCAACAATGAATATATATAAATCTGACAATATTCACCAATACATATACATTAAAATAATATATTTAATTTTTTTATTAAATACTTTTAAAAATGTATTTTTTCCGATAAACTCAAATGATTTTGATGTTCAGCTAATGATTTAGCACAAGAGATTCAAATATTATCGATCCAATTGTTCACAAAAATTACATTACAAACCACCAATTGAAAATTTAGCAGACTTAATGAACCACTTCGCCCAAATTAGCAGTTCAAATTGAATTTTATTAGAATCGTTTGCAGACACAGTCATGTAATAAATTCTCAGGCAATCATAAATTAGTTAGTGTATACTTTAAAGACTGAAACATATATGAACATAAAATTTCATAAAACTAAACCTTAAAAGCATCCAACAAATATCAGTTGATTTCATTGAACAATATTACAATAATGATGAGGGCATGTATGGAAATTTACAAGATGGTTGTAGGTATTTGTGTGTAGACAATGACTAGATTTTAGTTCAGTATTGTAGTTAATAACGAATTATTAACCAGATTTTATCATTTATGTGGTAAATCATTAAAACCTAAATAGGAAAATGAAGGTGGACGTTCTATGCACGCAAGGTGTAGTTGACAATGCATGTAACATGTTTGTTGTGAAAAAGAAAATTAGTAAATTAGCAGAAATTTAGTCAGACATTTAAAATTAACCCAAAAAAAGTAAGTAAGGCCTAACACAATATATAACCTCTCTTTATTAAAACAAATGACCTATACGTATGTCTTATTTAACCAAATATTGAATCATAGAACTCACCTATAATTACTATATAATAACATAAATTCACCAAAAATCTAAAGGAAATATTCACAAAAAAAAAGAGAGTTTACGTCTTACCAAACACACCCACCTACCCTTCTGGTCCCACTTACCCCAACATACAACCACCGACTCTCCTCACACCTTTTTCTATTCATTTTGAAAAATGATGTTTTATTTTTGATATTTTAGAATTTAAAACAAAATTGATTTCTTTTTTTCTCTCAATTTAACCCTAAGATTTATTTGTATTGATTACACTATTAATTAATATTTCGTATAATTTTCACAATTGTTAAAAATTATTAGGCATCTATTTCCTAAAACACCATAGTACTTTGTATTTTTGATTAGTAAATAAATTTTTTTATCAAATTAAATATTTATATTTATCATATATTTTCTTAAAATTTGATTTTGAATAGTTGTATAACAGTGTAACAAAATTTAAGATTTAGTAAAATTTTTAGTTATGGATGAAATTTCTCCAAAATTAAATTGTTAGATACAAAAAGTGATATAGCGATTAGTGAACGGAGGGACATCCAATTAACCTATAATTAATAATTATTGATATAATTTTTTTTTTATCAATAAAACACGATTATAACCATATTATAGATGTTAAAAACCAAAATATATTTCTTTAATCCTAAAGAGTACTAAAGAATGTTATCTTTATTATAGACTAAGTGTAATGTTTATTCTACCTATTCTTACTTATATTCTGCAAAACCGTATGATCCAAAAGTTCTATACCATTACCTTTATTTTAATATTAAAAAAAAATATATTGTTTGTTGAAGATATAATTGAGGATTGTATTATATGAGTAAAGTGGTGTAATTCGTCTAACGCACGCAGCTTTGTCTGGTCGGATGACACCAACCAAACCCGGTTTAGCTACTTCATGTGATTGCCTATAAAAGGTGACGTCTCTCTCACCAACCCCATACAGTACCTTCCACTCCTCCCAAATGCTTCAACCATTGTGACCATTTTGTATGACCACATTTATTACCCTTCGACCACTAATCAAAAATAAACTTTTATCAATTTTGGAATTAAAATATAACTGTGTTTAGTTAAATGTTTATTTCCCATTTTTTTAATGGAATTCGGCTTCAAAAATTTGGATAATTTCGTATGATATTGTGTGGAGTTTGGAAGAATTTTATCAGATTGTAAAAGAATTTGTTTAGCATCTTATTTATATTTTCTGTTTAACAAAAGTTGGTCGCCAATTAGCATACTCATCGTTTGAATACTCTACGATAAATCGTAAATAATTAAATAGAAGATGGCGTTATGGAAGAGAGAGTAAGAGAATAAAGAGATTTTTATATAGTGGTTTGGTGGGAAGATGACAATGTAAAAAGTCTCATAAATTCAAAATAGCTTCTGAATATTCTTCACAATTTATATCGGAAATTGCAATTTTGTTTTTAATCAGCATTATTCCGAATTTTGATCGTAGTATAATTTAAATTTAATATGTCAAATATAGTTAAACACAAACCCTAATTTTTGTTGTTTACGAGCGTCTTCTGATTAATTAACACTTAGCTAACATGTGCTTGAATTAATTAACCTTAAACAAAAACATGTGTTGATCATAATTCACATTTTCGGTTTTACTAAACATTTTATATTGGTAAAAAGTTAGAACTAATTAACTTCTCACCAACAATTTTAATTCAACCGAAAACCATGTATATAATTCAACCGTTGATAGCAAAAAAAAAGAAAACTGATTCCATTGGTAAATATCGCAAAACTATGTATATACTTTCACTCTCCACTAACCATAATAATCATATCAGTATTTTGTGTTATTTTATAACGAAAAGAAATAAAAGTGTGAAAGATAAAAACTAGAGTACCAAATATGGGGAAAAACATAAAGAAACTACCAAATGAAAAAATTATATTTAATTATACAAAAACCTTTTTCATTGTTTTCGTGAACTTTGCAATTCAATTTTATATTCTCATGTTCATAAAAGATAAATGTTTGCTATAAAATATAGTGCTATTCAAAATTTATTATTATTTTTAAAATACAGAAATAATTGGTTCACCAACCCCCTCCCTAATATAAACCAGTCTCTACCACATCTACCTAGAATTCTATTTACACTTTTTTCTTTTTATCTCTTTTATTTTTTTTATTTTAATAATCACTGAGCCAATAAATATAAAATCAAAATTCCATGTCGTGGTATCTAATACCGGCGGCGATAATCGCCGCCGTTGTATCCTACAAGCTAATCCAACGGCTAAGATTCAAGCTTCCACCAGGTCCACGTCCTAAGCCGATCTTCGGTAACCTCAACGACATCAAACCGGTCCGGTTCAGATGTTACTACGAATGGGCTCAAACATTTGGACCAATCATATCGGTTTGGATCGGTTCAGTTCTAAACGTCGTCGTATCTAGTGCTGAGTTAGCTAAAGAAGTTTTGAAAGATCAAGACCAGAAACTCGCTGATCGGCACCGGAACAGATCGACGGAAGCATTTAGCCGTAATGGTCAAGATCTTATTTGGGCCGATTATGGGCCTCACTATGTGAAGGTGAGAAAAGTTTGTACGCTTGAACTTTTCACACCGAAACGACTTGAGTCTCTTAGACCTATTCGTGAAGATGAAGTCACTGCCATGGTTGAATCTCTCTTCAAAGACTGTAATCTTCCTGGTACGTCGTCTGTTTTTTATGGTCGGTGAGGTCATTTTTACTTTTTCGTATAAGAAGAGAAAAAAATTCTGCCATTAAAGGAGTTTTTGGTTCATCCATTTATAAAATCTTTCAAAAGATGAAAGAATAAAAGAGAATTTCGAATAGGACTTGTAGCAAATTCTCTCATTCAGGAAAATTGATTTTATACAAAACTGGTAATTGTACACAAAACTTAAATCAAAAATCTAATTCCAAGAGAACTATCATATATATATATATATAGTACTAAGAGCACCCAAAAATTTGCCCTCTTCTTAATTGCACACAAAATTAAAATTAGAAATCTAATTTTACCGGGTTTTGAATTTTGAATTTTTATGAAAATAAATAAAAATACTGAATTCAAACCCGATCTATACCCAAATTGAACATGATCCAAAAATTAAAAATATTTGAATGAGTCTTAAATCAATGAAATCGAAATCCCGAAAAAACTTGACCCGAAAATGTTGACGAAAAATTATTTTGATCATTTAGGTGAAATTAGATTTTTAACTTTAATTTTGTGTATAATTAAGAAGATAGACAAAATTCAGGTGTTTCTGGTACTATTTCTGGTACAAATTCAGGTGGAATTAGATACAATCCAGATTTATATGAAAATTGTACTTTGGAAAGAACGAAATTTATGTCAGAATTTTCTTTTTTGGACAAAATAACACAAGCCACTCGTTGCCTTTACTCTTTATCGCCAGAAAGAATCATTATTTATCTCTGTTTTCTATGTTTTTTTTACATGTTAATTCGAAAAATAAAATAAATATAGTTTTCTATGAATTTTGAAAAATCATTATTGTTGACCTAATTCAATAAAAAATTTATGATAATTAGTGCAACCACCAGAATTTTGTTCGTAATACTAAATTTTATTATACATCGTTTCAGAAAACAGAGTGAAAGGTTTACAATTAAGGAAGTACCTAGGAGCGGTTGCGTTTAACAACATTACGCGGTTAGCGTTTGGGAAGCGTTTTGTGAACGCTGAAGGTGTGATGGATGACCAAGGGCTTGAGTTCAAGGCAATAGTATCCAACGGTCTGAAACTAGGTGCTTCATTGTCGATAGCTGAACACATTCCATGGCTTCGGTGGATGTTTCCAGCCGATGAGAAGTCGTTTGCAGAGCACGGGGCTCGTCGTGACCGCCTCACTAGAGCTATCATGGAAGAGCATACTTTGGCCCGTCAAAAGTCTAGTGGAGCTAAGCAGCATTTCGTTGACGCGTTGCTTACTTTGAAGGATCAGTATGATCTTAGTGAAGATACTATCATTGGTCTTCTATGGGTGCGTTTTATTGTTTATATGAAATCAATTGAGCTGCTTAATAATCTTCAGTTGCAGATCAATTCATTTGCTTGTTAAATCCTTCTGCAGCAGATTGTTGCAGTCCACAAGAAGATTGTTTCTCAGATAACTTGTTTCTCACGTTTGGTATTGTTGTATGTTTGTGTATGCAGGATATGATCACGGCAGGGATGGACACAACAGCGATAACAGCAGAGTGGGGGATGGCGGAAATGATCAAAAATCCAAGAGTACAACAAAAGGTGCAAGAAGAATTCGACCGAGTGGTTGGAGTTGACCGGATCTTAACCGAGCCTGATTTCTCTCGCTTACCTTACTTGCAATGCGTGGTTAAAGAGTCATTCCGGCTACACCCTCCAACGCCTCTAATGCTCCCTCACCGATCCAATGCAGACGTCAAAATAGGAGGCTATGATGTCCCTAAAGGATCAAACGTTCATGTCAATGTTTGGGCGGTAGCTAGAGATCCGGCTGTATGGAAAAATCCAGAAGAGTTTAGACCAGAGAGATTCCTGGAAGAAGATGTTGACATGAAGGGTCATGATTTTAGGCTACTTCCGTTTGGAGCAGGAAGACGGGTTTGTCCAGGTGCACAACTTGGTATCAATTTGGTAACTTCGATGATGAGTCATTTGCTTCATCATTTTGTTTGGACACCGCCTCAAGGGACTAAACCGGAAGAGATTGACATGTCTGAAAACCCTGGACTTGTTACTTACATGCGTACCCCTGTTCAAGCTGTTGCAACGCCTCGGCTGCCTTCAGATGATCTGTACAAACGCGTGCCTTTCGAGATGTAAATTTCTCTGTGATCAACCTTCTGCTGCTGCTGCTCTTTCTTTTGTTTGTAGACATGTTTCTTTGTGGCTTATCATTGAAATTTTCTGATGAGATTACTTGTCATCAATTGGGTTTACAATCTTTGAATCGATGGCTATGTTGTATGCAAACATAAGAATAAATAGGAATCAAACAGGAAAAGAAATTTGCAGGACAACAGAACAAGTTTCTCCATCACATTTTTACTTTAGGTTCAATATATTACACAACACATAAAGTAGTCCGGAACCAAGTTATCTCAGACTATAATATCTTCACAGCATTTGTATAATCATGTAATGCATCAGCTGTTTGTGTTTATACCTATAAACAAGTGAATATTAAGAAGAGGATTCTTTAAACTCCTGCAACTGTTTGAAGTTCATCCATGGCTTCACCCACACTTTGGCTTCGAAATTCTTAGTCTGGCCACCTTCATTTGCTTCTAGGGTTAAGTGGTACATCGTTCCTGCAACTACTTGCTCTCTTGCTTTTACAATCTTCTTGAACTCAACAACCTTGTTTTGCAATTATCCGGAAAAAAAACACATAAGTATCAAACAAAGATTCTTAGAATCCATAACCAGAAAACAGAGGATTCAAAAACCTGTTGCTTGTTATGCTCTTGAATGGCAAATCGAGAGAGACTCTCGATCTATCCACTGTTCTGGTTTCCTTGAAGATCATGAATGTCTCCTAGCTTCATCGTCTTTGCTGTGCTTTTCTCTTCTGATTTGTAAATCTCTGATTGAATTGTTTCACAGAGGAGAAGGGTAACGAATACGATCCACAAGGCTTTTGGTTCCATCTTAATATAGAGATTTATGCATTTTACCATTTTAGATTCAACGAGTTATGGCCGTGTCTGTATCTTTTACGTTGCTTGGCGATTAAGGAAAGAAAGTGACATGTTAATGAACAACTGCCACGTGTCTTCACGTAAGCGACTCTCGGTGAAAAGTCAAAAAGATAAGTAAAAAATAAAACGGCAGGATGTTTGTGGTTTATATTCATTTGAGAGCGTTTTAAACACACAAAACGGTATGCATTATAGGAGGTGATTTTTGAAACGGCGAAATTGAGGTTGCCATTGAATCGTCATCACTCGATTGGTTCTCAGTTCGTGCTTTGTTTTTCCGGTGGTGACAATGGTGATGGAAATTGTGAAGCCAAACACCTGCATTAGAGGATGTTGCACTAGTGAAACGATTCCTCTTCATCTCCCTTCTTCTTCATTCACTCTTCTTTCCCCAATCGCTAGAGGTACTGTTTCTTCTGCTTCTTCTCTCTTTCTGTTCATTCGATTAAATTTGATTCCTTTGGTGAATTTTTCAGGGTCAGAGAGTGTGGTTTACGAAGCGATTCTTGATGGGAGAAAAACAGCAGCGAAAAAGCCTATCTTGTCTACTTCCGATGACCTCGACAAGTTCCATAGGAATTTGCAGCTCTTATGGTTTCTATCTCTTGTTCCATTTGAGTTTCTCACTTGAATACATTTCCACAATGTCTGCTTTTCTTAATTAATATTTTTTTTGGATTGGTGAAAGTAATATCGATCATCCGAGTGTGGCTAAGCTACTGGCAGCACATGCAAGGCCTCCTAATTACATGTTTTTCTTTGAGTTCTACGAGTCCGGGACCTTAGCTGAGAAGTTGCACGTTGAGGACTGGTCTCCGAGTATTGATCACGCTTCACTTGGGTATATGACTCTCCTTGTCTCAAAGGAACCATCTTTGTTGACATAAAGAAAGCTTTTTTTTTTTTGCCATCCGTGACTGTGTCTTACGATTTTGTGTGATGGGTATTCAATAATTTCTAATTTAATAGTTTATTCTGTCTGTTTCAATTTCAGCAAAAGCATTGCAATATCTTCACAACAATGGAATTGTTCATAGGGATGTGAAACCAGCCAATGTTCTTGTAATTCTCTTATCCATCTTTTAGATTTCTATCTTCTTAGGTGCTTTATTTCATATATAATAGGTGCTTCTTCTGTTTTTAAATGAAATATTTATGTGAAGCTTAAGTGAGCTTTTATTGATGCAGCTTGACGGCAGGTTTCTTCCATATCTCGCTGACTTTGGTTTAGCAGAATACAAGAAGAATTTGCACGAAGTTAACCTGCAGACCTAGAGATCGTTTGGGAAGCCAACTGGTGGATTCCACAAAAGGAATATGGTTGGAACACTTATTTACATGGCCCCTGAAATACTTAGGAAAGAGGTGTATACTGAAAAGTCAGATATATATAGCTTTGGGATTTTGTTCAAGTAAGAATTGTTGTTGAGTAGAAGTTGTCAAGATATTTCCTCGTATTTTCTTACATTCAATGTTCATTTAGATATTTCAGTTTGTTTGCAATATATACATATATATATATATATATATTTTTCTTTTCAAAAGAAACTTTTGCTTATGAAATGTTGTCCCATTCATTTAATTGCAGTGAGCTTTTAACCGGAGTTGTTCCATACACCGATCTTCGTGCGGAAGCTCAGGTAAAAATATGTTTCCTCATTTCACATTCTGGGATGACTATATCTTTAAGAAGAGCCTTTATATACGATTTTTGTGAATAAAAACATATGTTTCATGGAGATTTAGTCAGTTACATATATATATATATATGTGTGTGTGTGTGTATATAGATGCATTCCTATTCTTTTCGCTCGTGATAAATTGTGTACATCGTTCATATCTGGATGGCAGGCGCACACTGTTTTAGAGATGAATTACACAGAGCAGCAACTTTCAGCTGCCATTGTTTCTTCTGGTCTACGACCTGCTCTTGCTGAAATTGGATTGCACTTTTCAAAAAGATTGAGCTGATCCTTCTGAGCGACCTTCTTTCAACAATGTGGTTTTGGAACTAGAATCAATTTGGGAACAAGAGATAGGAAAACAGCAAGGTCATCTCATAGAGGAAACTTCAGATTCCAGGACTGATAAGGATGGGGACACCATTAATAATACAAGAGATTACAAGGACACCATTAATTGGTCCAGTCAAGGGGAGTGTTTATCCAAGAAGTTTTCTCTTTCCACTGTCTCTGATGTGAAATTATGGCCTAGTGCTACACCTGACCCTGCAAGATACGTCCCTATAATTTCTTGTGGGTCTTTTGCAACCTGTGGAAGAAGAGAATCCATGGAAGATACACACGTCCTCATGCCTCACATGTGTAACGAAGAAAGCATCCACTTATTTGCTATCTTTGATGGTCATAGAGGTATAGCAACAGCCATTTTAAATCCAGGAAGCGTGAGACTCCAAATTTTACGCTTGTCCTCTCTCTTGTTATTCATCAAACCGGGAATCAATGACTCGCAGGTGCTGCAGCTGCAGAATTTTCTGCCCAAGTTTTGCCAGGACTGATTCAAAGCTTATCTTCCATAAGGTTAATGCTCAGCTCAAGGTTTTCATAGTTTGTTTGAAAACTCATTCCTGTGTCTCATTTTCAGCGCCGGCGAGGCACTGTCACAGGCATTTGTTAGGACGGATTTAGCTTTCAGACATGAACTTGATATCCATCGTCAATCAAAAAGGGTGAGTCAGAACGACTGGCATCCAGGTTGTACTGCTATAGCCTCTCTCCTAGTGGAAAATAAGCTTTTTGTTGCGAATGTTGGTGATTCCAGGGCAATTTTATGCCGTGCCGGCCAACCTTTTGCTCTAAGTAAGGTGAGATGGAACCACCATACTCTATACTGAAAGTGTGCTAAGTTTATATTCTATTGATGTCCTGTTCACCACTTCATATAACTTAACTTGGGCATTGGTAATCAGGAACATCTTGCTACCTGCATTGAAGAAAGAAATCGTGTGATTGGAGAAGGTGGGCGTATCGAATGGCTGGTTGACACATGGAGAGTTGCTCCCGCTGGCCTTCAGGTTTGGTTTTCATGTACTAGATAGACTTTCTTAAAATGATAATCAAACTGAAAAACGTAGCAGACATTATAGGAACATGAAGTTGGTCAATTGTTTGAAAATTTAATTAAATTTTTTTCCTTGTAACAGGTTACCCGGTCGATAGGAGATGATGATCTGAAGCCAGCTGTAACGGCAGAACCAGAGATTAGTGAGACCATTCTATCAGCTGATGATGAGTTCTTGGTAAATTTTATATTACTCCTGTGTCATATACATAACTTTCTTTGTTTATTCACCGTTTTAGAAATATAATAGGTAATGGCGAGCGACGGGCTCTGGGATGTTGTGAACGATGAGGAAGTAATTGGTATGATCAGGGACACTGTAAAAGAACCTTCGATGTGTTCAAAGAGATTAGCAACCGAGGCTGCAGCACGTGGTAGTGGTGATAACATCACAGTCATTGTAGTCTTTCTGCGGCCAGTGTCTACAGCTGAAAGGATCTACTAGTAGCCAATTCTTGCACAGTATTATCCAACATGCAGCTTCTATAAATGAATTCCTCTGCGTTATCAAAATTCGATATTTGGCATTAAGGCTTGTGTTATTGTCCCGAAGTATATAATATATGCTCTGGACCTGAAAGTACATAAAACATGTAAACTAGGGGGAAACTTAACTTCAGAATATTCCTGATTACATCAGTTACATTATAATTTTTTTTTTTCTTTGTATAGAGATTATATGCTACTTAATGTTTCAGAATAACATGATACAAAAAGGGGATCGGAAAGAAGAAAAATAAGAAGTATTGGAGTGGACGGCTTACTCTGCTCGTCTCATTATTAATATGCTTTCTAAGGTATTAATAGTTAGCCTACCGCTTGCACTATGTTCATCTTGGCAGTAATGCACACTTGTTCCTATCTATAAACACCTGAAAGTTAACCATTTGAGATTTATATCTCTTGGTTGTCGTTTTCCTGTTTCTTTTTATTGTTTTCCTTTAATTTCTCAGGAGAAGCCTAATTTTGGCGTTGAACCTTTGCTCAGTGCATCTTGCAAAAGTGTCTGGAAGCTCTCCAGGAACATATCCCATTCAACTGTTGTCATGTCCACGAAAGAAACACCTTTTGACGTATCATGGTTAAAGATCGGTGGACTCTTGCTCCTCACGGTGCATCTGTCTTGCTTGCTTCCTCTCTTCTTTTCTTTTGCACTTTTCTCATTATGAGTAATCCGTTGGACTTGTGAAGACAACATCGAAGCAGTTACATTGGTAGGAATGCTGTTTGCACGTGGTCCTTTTGTAACCAAAGGTGGTTTAGATACATGAAAGACCTCTGAAATCTCCGCTTCACATGGGGTATCTTCACCGTCAAACTTAAATATTCCACACTCTAGCTCCGTGTTCACTTCATCTCCTTTGTGACTATCGTTACTGCTTTCGCCACTTTTGCCAACCACACTTGCTTTCACTTTGATGCAGAGGGTCTCTAACAGACTGAAACACTCTTCACCCTTGGAGAAACCCCGGGTCATCTTCTCTCCTATTTCCGCGAGACAGAGCCCTGCAGCTGCAGCTTGCTTTAAGAAAATCGTGCAGACGATGAGGACCTGTATGGCAGATTCCGGCAAAGAGTGTAGTTCACTTCTTAGAAGTTCTGCGTCTTTGAATGGGTCCAGATTTGATATATACTGTAGCTCAGTGTCAGTGAATGGAATCAAAGCTTGGGGCCAGTTTAGCCATTCAAAGTAAGGATCATCTAGGCATTCGGGGAGACAGAGACCATGATCAATAGGCACAAGCTCAGCGGTCCCAACTTGATTAAACCCCTCTTTTTTGTCGCGTCTCTTCACTAGCATATTTCCAGCATGTCTGTCAAGGTTCAGAACTCTCATATCAAGTATTCCAATCCTATGAACCGAGGGAACTGTGAAGCTTCCTGGACCCAATTCTCCTGCATCAAAATCATGACCCACAAATCGCTGCAAGGAAGCAACCTTGTAGGGCACAGAGGAGAACGAGAAGGCATCACTCACATGAAACGGAACATGCGAAATACTAACCAAAGCTGTTGGTGGAACACCAGAGAAGCCTTGGTAATCCAGAAGGTAAGCAGCTAACTCTCGGATACCGGTTTCACCAACAGGAATAGAATGCTTCATTCCCGGTTGTCCAAGCATTAAATTTCCAGACTTTTTAGGATTGTTGAAGGCCAAAGGCTCTTCATCAACCGGTTTAGCTACGGCAATATTATGTCCCATTCCGGTTTGCAAGAGATAAGCACCTCCCAAGCCACTTGGTAAAAGCAAAGGCTGAGATCCAGAAACCATAGCCATGGTCACCTCAGCCACAAGGGCACGAACAGTAGGCACACTCTGTCCAGCAAGAATCTCAATCCGTGGAGCTGTGGTTCTTTTCAAATCTTCCTCCATATTGGCAGACGCAGCTATGGAAAAACAAGGAGAGGAGACGCTTCGATGGATGTTGTCATCTTCAACAGTATGATTAAAGGATTGCGGAAGGTTGGGATCAAGGAAGTTGAGGTCAAGGTTGGTTAAGGATTGAAGTCTGCATCTTTGAGAGGATCGGTTGAAGTAAGGGAACTGGTCACTGAAAGGATCAATAGCCACGGCCATATCCGAGATCAATGTGGGCTTGCAGGTGATGATTATTATGGTCGTAGCCAAACAATTCATGCCAAAACTTTTGGCACTCCTATTCTATCTTTATATACAACTAAAAAAATTATCTTTTTCCTACAAAATCAACTCAGATCTTATATACAGCCACAAGATGGTTTGTCCTTTGCTTCACTTAAATCCATTGTGCCCTTTTTAAGTATTCGCTCCTCCAACCATGAATTCACCGCAATTTTCTGAGAAAAACAAATAAGAACAGATGATCAATCACCACATTGAAGAAGCACAAAAGAATCAAAAGATTTGGTTGCATAAGAATCAATAGAACGAACCCTGAATACAGATGAAGGCATTCAGGGAGAGACGGAGAAAGATTGAAAAACAAAGGGGGAGCGTCAGAGACACCGACACTGTCACCGGAAAAAAATCTTTTTTTTTTTCCTGAGACTCCCCTCTTTCGAACGATGCTTCTTCCTCCTTTCTTTTTTTCTGTTCTTTTTTTTTTCTCTTTCTTTCTCCCTTTCCCTCTAAATTTATATTTATTATTTCTATATATGTCTCTTTTTCTTTATTTACGTTTCTGATTTTCCCGCGTTTTCCGGTGCTTAACGAAACCAACAGCTTTTTATTTGTGTTGCTAAAAAACTAAAATAAACAAAAGCATTGCCTTCTTATAACTTTAAGTTATGGCGTTCATGCCGAAGACTAAGGACTTTATTTAGGACAGGAACAAACAAATACAGAGTTTTATGTCTTTTCGGACAATAAAGTTGAGAGCTTGTGTACTATTTTGGGTGATGATAATAACTGTGATAAGCAAGATTTGTGGAACGAGACATGAAATAAGAAGATATATATGCTTCTCATGGGTTTGGCCTTGTAGAACCATTGGCTATAACTTCTCCTTGGCTCTTGTTGTTGTCTTCACCAGCAGTATTAGCAGGAACAGATCTTCCACTGCTCGAAACGAGGTTCTTAATGGTTGATTTCAGCTCACTGTCCTTCAGAAGCGAGTCCAACGTCACGTGTACCCCTACATGCACCAAGACAGTTCACATCTCAAGTAAGTTAAACTGTAACCGTTCTGAGCGTTTGTGTACTACTTACGGTATCTCCAGTAATGTTTAGGGTTTGTTGGGTCATTGATTGTTTCCTCAGTTGCAGGACGAGTAGTGTACTCTTCTTTTAGAGCCATCATATCCTAATTGAGTCAGAGGAGAAAATAAACACCACATATTGTGTTACTAAGCCTGATAAAAAAAATTCTAATAATTTAAGGAAACAGATGCCTCGTCTGATGAAAACCTGAAGAGGGAAAATAGCCCACATGGATGGAGCTTCAACATGTTGCCTCAGAATGAAATGAGTTATCTGAGGAACGCATTCGCTTGGAGGGATTTCGTCTACACCAATCACTTCCTTGAAGTAATGCTGTCTTCTCTCTTCATCCTCTTCCCACCAAGCTCGCAGTGTAGAGCAGTCGTGGCATGAAGGAGCACACACCTGAAAAGATGAGCCGTTGGTTCAAATAATGCAAGCAAATCACAATGAATGAAGGAAGCCGAGAGAGACAGAGAGACTAAAAGCGAGGAATATCTTACCGTCATATAATCATAATTAGAGGGAATCCCAAACTTCACATCGGACTCACTGGGCATGCGCTGGATACGAAGACCAACCATCCCCAGTTCTTGCATAACCTGAGTAACCAATTATATTCAACATCCCCAAACGCATATAACATACATGCTTTGTTTCTACACAAGTTGTAAATAGAAATATTAAGAGCAAAGAAAGCAGAGCAAACATACAGGATGTACACAAGATGGAATAAGACCAAGATCCTCCCCACAGGCCAGCATATTGGACGAATTTAACAGAGCAGGCAACGTTTTTAAAGCATTTTTTCTCCATAGATCCTCTTGGCGTTGGAAATAGTAGTCATAGTATAGTCTCTTCAGAACATTTTTTCTGTATAAGACGACTTTAATCAGATTTTCCCATATTCAAAAACCAATTCTAAAATACAGTTTAGCACCATATGCAAACAAGAATCTGTGTAAATGCTCATGACCGAAATAAAATTATAGGAACAAGAGCAGACTTCTTGATTTGGGAAGTATAGAAAGTACCTGTGATCATCCAAATCCTGGAAGCTTGAAGTATCCTCAATATTAAAGCGGGGATAGAATTTTCTTGAATCATCTGGATCTTTGATCAGAACAACATTCTAGGGACACAGATCCAACATAAATAAACAATTGAGAATAGTGGACTTGAGAAAGACATAAAGTTGACAGAGTCAGTTTATGGTTAACAAGAAAAAGCTTGTGATGCATGAAATCTTACCCGTAAAATGTCAAAGACATCACGACGAACTTTGTCCTCGTTATGTAGTAACAAAGACTTCTCAGCTAATGACTTCAGCTTTGCTGCAATCTTCTTCTCTGTGTTGCAGTCCTCCTTGAACTACAGTAGAATTAATGAAACAAAGTAAGAAAGGTTAATACATTCACTAAGAGAAAAAAAGAACACAAAGTTATTGATAGAAGAAAGGCAAGACTTGGTTTCCAAAGTGTTATGGAATATCTAATGTGGATTTCCACAGGAAATGATCTCTAAACGAGGAAGTTTACTGACCTCGTACAAGTCCTTCTGAGTTTCATTAAGAAAGTTTGACGCAATAAATGGCCAAAATTCTCCAAATTTTTCCTGAAGGAACAAAAACCATGATAAACATGACCAAAAAGGCAAGGGTATATTTATGAGGTAATGGATGTGCCTTGAAATTCACAAGTTAAAACGTACAAAGCTGCGATGAAAAAGTGTCTTGGAAAACTAACCTCAAGAAACTTCTTCTGGACATAGGGCTTGCTTAACCGGTCAAAATCCCATATTCCCTCCTTTTCTAACTCTTCCTGCATCAAGAAACAGTTATCTAATTTATCCTTAGCTTTATATTAGTTCATCTGCAGCCACAAGCTTTTGTGATGCAACTCTCAAAGCCATGTTATTTTGAACTGTAAGCATGTAGCTTGTGTACCTGACTTAATGGAATAGATGGACGAAACTTCCCCACTAAACCAGTCATAGAATGAGCTGGAAGTTCCCAGATTCTGAAGAATCCTAGTATATGATCAATCCTATATGCTGTAAAATAGTTTCCCATCTGCAAAGCAAGTATGTGGTCAGCCTTCAGATCTTCAAAGGTCCGTGCTTGGTAAGGACGCTTATGCTAACCTGTGTTAGGCGAGCACGCCACCAAGTATAATTGTCTTTTGACATTTCCTCCCAGTTATAAGTAGGAAACCCCCAGTTCTGACCATTTTTGTCAAAATAGTCCGGAGGTGCTCCAGTTGATGTATTCATGCGGAACAGATTCCTGTAAACCCACGTATCGACACTGTTTCTGTCAACACCAATAGGTAGGTCTCCTTTCAGAATGACTCCTTTCTTCCTTGCATATTCTGCTGCTTCTGACAGCTTTTGAAGCAGGACCAGCGAACTTTTTTAGATGAAGCATCCAGTAACCAACTTCACTTACAGAAAATAGAATATAACTAGAGGAAATACAAATCAGAACATACTCACTTGTACATGTAAATGGTACTGGATGTAGTAGTGGAAGCATATAGTGTCATAGTGCAAGCTGTCCTTGGATATCAATTTTTCAAGCTGTGGCATATGTCAATTAAAGATGTGAGAATCTACTTAAACTATCCAAATGTTATAGATCTGGAAAGCTTGAACTAATTTGATCACTAAACTAACAAGATAAAGCAATTAATACCTTGTCTTCTGTGTAGTCAGAAAAGGTCCCCCACTGACTATGATCTGAAGTCTCAAAAAAGTCACGGAGAAAGCAGAAAGCTGCATATGGTTTCAACCAGCCCTTTCAAGAAAGCAAAACTCAGTAAGCCAAATGGAGAGCTGACGTGAGCCTTTACAGGAATAACTTCTATGCAGGCATAAATCTAGAGATGTGAAGGAATTAATATCAAAATTTGAACCATACCTCGTTCTCAGAGAAGAATTTCTGGAAATTGCTTGACTCCAATGTATGGTCTTTCTCCAAGTCAAAGATCTTCTTGGCTATTGAGAGCTTAGTTTCCATGGTAGCTTCGTAATCAACATCCTACGCATAACAATCTTTAAGAGATTAGTTTATACTCAACTCTGACTGTGACAAACTAACATATGAAATATTTACTTGTAGGCGTCTGAACACATCATGCTGATACAGACACAAACCATTTAAAATACCATATCACGTTTCTTCAATGCTATGGTTTTCAAGAATACAAGGTGCAGAGTAAGAATAACTATGAAATATCTAACAAGAGACTATTACCTTCTTGTCCAGTTGCTTCTTTGCCTTTTGAATTTCTTCCTGAAAGGGAAAAAACAAGGTCAATTTAACTCTCAGGAGACTGGTTCTATCAGGATACAATAAGTGTACAATATTACCTTAATACCTTCTGGCAAACGTTCAGAAAGAGCCTGTACTCTAAGATATAATGGATGCAATGCAAACACAGATAACGAGCTGCAAGAGAAGCAAAAATCCAAACAGCCAAAGGAACATTAAGGATGAATCAGACAGTTGAACTCGTGCAAAACTAACATACTTGTAATCCTCATACCTGTAGGGATACGAGTCCCACCACGTTTTATGCACAGATGTGTCATTTACTGGTAAAAGTTGTACTAAATGCAACCCCGAATCTACAGCCCAGTCAATAAGCAACTTTAGATCGAGAAACTCCCCCACACCTAAATCATCTTCTGACCTAACAGAGAACATGGGAACTGCAACACCAGCACCCCTCCATGGCATTGCCTGAATATATAATTAACCAACTGTAAGATAACACTGATCCTGTCAGTTACATCAGGAGCTAGTTCTAGCTTGTCTCTGTTACTTACTCGAAACAAGCCATCTGACATGACAATGTATTCCTGTTTACTACCGCTGGAGCGAAGAGACAGCTCCCGATTGCCACCGACTTCAAAACCTATGTTACCTTCCTTTTCAACTTTACAGTATCTATATGTGAAATAAATGTTAAGATCCCAACACGCAGAAAGCATATGTGACGTGAAGTGTGGATTAGTTTCAACAAATTAGTATGGAAGAGAATAAAGAAAGGATATTTGATAGGAAAGTCTGTTTTAGGAATCAAGCAATCTGCTTCCCATGTGGAATCATCGACATACTTAAGTCGAAGTCCAGTTTCAATTTTCCATTTCCCCAACTTTGCTGGGGTACCTAGAACGTACACCTGTACATGTCATAAGAAGGATAAATGAAATGATTGTCACCATGCCACACCAGACTCAACCGTGCTAATAGAGAAAACCAAAGAACATAAACAAAGGCATACCGATGTTCCCTCTCCAATGTCTGGACAACAGATTTTGAATTGGACAACAACTGAATCTGTTTACATGGTAACGTCACAAGGCCACAAAAGTTAGCCAAGAGAATCACAAACTAGATAATCTCAGAGACAATGGAATGTGATAGGTTTAAAAAAAAAATGATTACCATCTTGAACTGACTTATTCTCAAAGACCCCTAGAGGTTTTTCTACTTTCACATCGAAACTCTGGCGGAAGATGACATCTTTAAATGCGCTTCTAAATGGAAGAGCTTGATCCCCAGTCTGAAATTAAAGGAACAGAACATCAATCCAACATTAGTGACACAAAAAAAAAAGAAAAAAAAAGAGCACCAATCACAACACTGCAAACTCAGATGACAAAGTTTGTCGAAAAGGACATAAAATTTAAACCTGCCAGAGATCACGAAGCTGAACAGACTCTCCACCAGTCAATGTCTCAGGCACCACAAGTTTCCTCTTCATCCCAAACTCCGACCTAAGCACATTCTTCGAATCATCCACCACATAGTAACCGTACTCACAGCTAAACCCACTTGGAACAGAAACACAGCCACTCCAGATGAGCTGATCATCCTGATTTGATGGCTTTAGCAGCAAACCTTTTTTCACATTTCCGGAACCAAGTCCAGGAGCAGAGCCACAGACCAGCAGGCTCTCTCCCCAGTGAGTAAAATACGGTATCGAGAAGCTAAGGCTAACCATTGGCTTACTCGACTTGCTCAACGAAAGCGATCCCAGGTTCACCATTCTATAAACCAAGAAAAAAAATACAAAAAAATCAAAACTTTAGCAAACCCCAGATCACAATCAGACGACTTTACTTACTTAACTGACGGAAAGTAACGCAAGAACCATAGAATCAAAAGTGAAAATCAACAAAACAGCTGCAAGCAAGCCATTGGAGTAAAACGAAAATCATGGAGGAGAGAGAGTAGTAAAGTAGAGAAATTGCTTGAACAAACCGTAAGTCTACACCAGGTCTCTAGAAAACAGAGGGAAGCTGAGAATAGTTCACTACTATGTCTATATATGGCAACCAATGATTTCAACTTTGTATATTCATCATACGCAATCAACAATGGCTTTTTCTGGAAGATATTTTTTGTTCCTGTTCAATCGCTCCGCACCGTTAATTTATCAGCACGAGTCTCTTTCACTTTTATTTTATTTTTTCCCTTTTTTTAATAGTAACGAAGAGGCAAAGCAGAAGATCACGAGATAGATCGCGCGACAGTGTCCATTTCTTAATTTATCGATCAACTCAAATATATATTCAAACCATTAACAAGTCAAAACAAAGCTTATAGAAAATGATAGATTCAAAACAAAGCTTATAGAAAATGATAGATTCAAAACAAAGCTTATAGAAAATGATAGATTCAAAACAAAGCTTATAGAAAGTGATTTAACTGTTTTACAGACACAGAAGATCAACAAAAACAATTACAGTTATCCATTATTTATGTTGATAAAAGAAAGTAGAAGAGAATGGAAGAGAGTGAGAGATAGCGAGGGAGGCATAAGACAGACACAGAATCACAAACATAGCACACATAGTGAGACCAAAGAGCTTCTTTAGCTCACCTTTCTTTAGTAATCAAAAGGCCAGCCACTGTAACCCATATATGATTGTTGCTGCTGCTGGTGATGGTAGTTATGGTTCTCATCGGTTGAATCCGAATTTCTTGTGCCTCCACGGTTTTGTGTGGAGCTTGAGCTTGACCCCGACGAACGGAATGGCCACAAGGAAGAGAAAGGATTCCGTCTTTCATTCCCGTTCTCACGACTGTTACTACTATTACTACTATTACTACTACTTCTGTAGGTTCTGGTGGTGGTTCTGTTTTGACCAGTGCTTGAAGGTCCTCTGGCAGATGGTAGCTCTTGGCGACAGACTGGGCATGAGTTGTGTTGAACCAGCCAAGGGACGATGCAGTCAGAATGATAGATGTGGTTGCATGGCATTTGCTTAGCTTCTGATCCCAATTCGAATTCGTCTTTGCACACAGGACAGTTTGAGTCCGACGACCTAAGATGCCTTTGTGCGATTTTGATGGTTGGCAATGCGTCTATTGATGATCTCGGTGCAGGTGCTGGGCCTCGGCGAGTAGAGCCTACTGAAAGCTGCTCGAACAATTCTTCAAGACCAGGGCCAAAGAAATAGTCGCCGTTGTTACCCCGTGTGATGCCAATGCCAGGTGAGCCGCCGTTGAAGAAGGCTTCGATTGCATTGTCTCCAGAGGGTCTATAAGGAACCTGACCACCAAAGATCAATAAAGGAGCCAGCCCAAGAATGTTTTCAGGAGCTGAACTGATGGTTCTTCCTCTGATTTCTCGGTCATGGTTCCTTTCAGCTAAGCGGTTCCTCATAAAGGCAGAGAACGCATCCATGAGATCAAAAGTAGGATCACGTTCTACAACATCTCTGTGAGTTCTAAACATATCTAATGGGCTGGCTTGAGCCATATCAAGTTCTTCAACAAATCCTCCTCCACAATATGTACATACAGCCTCTTGACCGTGAAGCCGGACAGCACGCTGGCATCTGTGACACCAGTGGGTATTTCGACTGCTTGACATCTTCAGCTTCACACTGTCGTTTCCTTCCGTGGACTCAACAAGACCACAACAATGAATGTCTCTCCTCGACGCCCTTACATGACAGGTCTCAGCCTGCAAAAGTGGGTATAAGTTGGCAATCAGTTATCGGACAATTTTCCAATTAGGCAAGCCAAAGACTCTAGGAAAAGGTCCGATCTTTACGCTTACCTCAATTTAGTGAACATTACAAGATTCACTTATAGCTCATATTCTTAAATCTATAGAGGACCTTAATCTAGAACATAGGTTCCACCTGATCGAGAATACCAAAGCCCACAAATTAAATCGTAGTGATTGCCTCAACACTATATTGCGTAGTCTACATCTTCAAACTCTTTATAAAGCAAATCACACAACCATGAATGGTTAGGCACTACAAAGTCTTTGTTGGAATGTGCTTAGCAACCTAAATGATTCAGTCAGTTTCTAGCTACAATTTTTAACTGAAACCATATTATCAAGTGAGACGATGAGTGATACGAAAATGCAACAAAAAAAAACTTAGAATTCAAAACGGATGAATCAAAAGAATTTCAATTTCAGATGCACTCATGCACATACCATCAAGTAAAAGCCGTAAAAACAAAAATCCGATCACAAAGCGGAGAAAAACTAGGCGAGATGAAATCTAAAGCAAATCAAGAGGCGGAACAGAAGAATTTCAATCCAGTGATCCAAATACAACGAGAAAAATAATATGAGGAAAAGAAAAAACTGAGATGCAAGCGAGACACGGATACTTGGGTTAAACGCGGAACTCAGTCAAAAGAATACCTCGTCATCTAGAATTATGGATCGAAAGAAGAAACCCTAGCGACAGGTTTTGGAGAAGAAGACGTAGAGGAACGACTCTAGAAGAATCTGTCAGTTACAGTGTAATTAACTCTGCAAGCTCACAATATGCCACGTGTTTTAAATTAACAATTATTATTGATTTATTTTTTGGCAACCTGAAAGTGTTTTTATTTATTTAATGGGCCTTGGGCTTATACCATTTTCGGACAAAAATGGTCTCTCTGTTTTCTTATAACCGAAATATTATGGGCCTTGGGCTTAATAATTTGGGTTTTGAGAGTGATTTTAAATGTCTTGATTCAGGCAAGAAAATACAAAACACACAGCTCTTATTGTCTCGTTTGTTCCTGTATTGGACTGATTGATTCATAATTATTTTCATTTCAGTTATATTTATATAACAAATAAAACCAAAGTGTTGATGAAACGGTTAATGTAAAACTGTATCAGACAACGACTTAACGTTATAGTTATAGAAGTCTTCTTCACGTTCACCTCATTGATTGATAGTTTCTCTTTTGGTGTAAAATATCAAATTAGTTGTGTTTTGACCTTTCAACTTTAATGTTGGATTTTTAAGACAAAGATTCCACCAACAGTATGATCTGTTTTATCACGACTCCAATCTCAATATTTTACGGCTTTGGTGAACTTTTACAATTTCTTGTCATGTAAATTATTGACACTTAGATATGTCTTGCTAGTTTGAAGTTTTTTCTAAGATCGGATTGAAAATAATTAGATCGACAAAATCTGATTCAAATTTCTCAAATCCCGAGTTTTATTATATGGGTTTATACAATTTCTTATAACTTTGTGAAAATAAGACAATAGATACAGATATATCTATTTGATCAAAAAACATTACTCAAACTTCTTTTATTAATTAATAATTAACAAAATTACATAAAAATGCTAATAAACTTTTGACTGTAATCATGTGGATATCTGTCTAGTTGCACTACAAGAAACTATTAATAGTTAACCAGCATCTCGACAAAATTAGAGATTTTATGACTGGAAAAATAAAAATGTCGAGAATTTGTGAATAATTCCGTACTGTAGAAAACTGTTACGAAGGTTTAACCTGAAAGATTAAATTTTGTCTAACTCGGATTTACATTCTTGATGATACTGTTAAGAATTTAATGTTTTTACCGCCTAGACAAACGGTAAAAAAATTGTAATTTCCGCTCAAACTAGTTCGACGGCTTACTCACGTAACCAATTCACTACTTTGTCTTGCTGCTTCTCTCCATCTTAAGGTTAGATCTATAATAACCCAAAAAAGTAAGTTGTCTTTTGTTCCTTCACGTTCCACATAAGACCAATGATAATGTTAATGTTCAAATTCAGTGGCTTTAAACTTTTTTTTTTTAAATCTTTTTATATAAAATTGGATTTCAAAATAATTATTAATCAATGAGATTGTTCGACATGTCAAATCTAACGATAAAAAATTATTTCATATTCATATTTACTAAAAAAAGATAAAATCAAATCTCAGTTCTATCTTATTATATAAAATTTATTCAAAATTATTCATTAACATGATTCTTTCATATGTTAAATCTAACGATTATAAATTTTACATTATTTTCATATATTTTAAAATATATCTTTTCTTAAATGTTTATATTCACCACAAAATATTAAAATATTTTTTAAAAATTGTAAATAACCATTTTCATTTATGATTATAAAAAAATATAATTACATATATTTATTTTATATTGAGTATAAAATAAAATAATATTAGATTTTTGTAAAAATATAAGTAAAAATGTATTTGCTTAACTTATAACTTTTATATATTATTTTTTAAATGTTATTTTTTTTGTCAATCATTCTATATTAATAATTCAAACACCCATAATTACGGATAAAATTTTATAAATTGATGATCACGAGATGCCTATCTTACATATTGGGTAAGAATGTTTGCTCTATGATTCAAAAAACGAAGATACAATAAAGGCAAAAACTATAATTCAAAAATTAGGATTATACCCGCGTTATAATGCGGGATTTGATTGTTTTGATTATTTTTCTAAACGATGTTTATTTAAATTGTTAGACCCATGTTGATATTTTAGAATATTTTTTTCAAGATGTTGTTTTAGAGGTCCGAAATCCAAACCAAAATCGATCTAAATTAAAGGGATCGACCCGAAAAAATACCCAAATGGATTTTAAATCTACGTACACAAAAAACCGAACCCGAACAGGTACCAAATCAAGAACCAAATTTTAGCTTTCTATTAATTTTTATTTTATTATGAATTTTTATATAAAAATACATGAACCCGAACTCGATTTATAATGACCGAACCCAATCCAAAAAATAAAAAAAACCGGATAATTGTTAAATCAAAAGAACAAAAAAAACCAAATCAGAAGAACCAAACCCAAAAAAATACCAAAAATAGATCCTAAATCTTTATATCTGGAAAACCGAATCCAAACCCAAACCGGAATCGAATCAATAACCGATATATTTTTAATAAATTTTAGTTTTTGTAGAGTTTCATTAAATTTTATTAATTTTGCATTTTTGTATAAAAATCTGTAACAAAACCTACCTTAAATTTATTTTTAAGGGTTGTTATGAACTTTATATTAATTTTATCTTATAATTTATAATAGGATTAAAATAAAAGTGTCTCTCGTTTTAATATATAAGCTATCCATCGCACGGTCCTTATCTACTTTCCATAAAATATGATATGGCATCACCATATATTCGGCGTTATCTTAATTATATACTTTTGATTTAGTTTTATTTTCAATTGAAATTTGATAGCTGGTATACGAAATATTTGATTTAAAATATTTGTTTATATGACCATCGTGTATAGTGACGATCAACTATATAAAATTCTGCATGATGTGGATTTTATGTAAATGATAAGATCATGCATAATTTTCATCGTAACATAAGATTTGGAGCCAATGTACAAGACGACTATATGTTTTGTACTTTATACTGGACATCTATATATATCTCACTTCTTGACCCAAAAGAGGTTAGCACTTCTAATTTGAATTATAGTGCCGAAATAAAAAAATAAATAAACAATTCATTTGTCTAAGTAATTTAATGTCTAATTTGGTAGGCCAAACATGTACATAAAAATTTAGTAATCATGGTTAAGCAGTCGGCCTAACTTTCGAGAAATTTTTAAAAAAATGTCTGGTACAAATCAATCTCATCAAAATAATCGGAAAACATTATTATCAAATAATAATAATAATAATCGGAAAATATAATAAACTATTCATTATATTGCTGTGTTCTCAAAACATGTTTTGAACAGTTTGATTCAAAAATTTGACAATCTATTTGAGTGATAAAAATTATCTTCATAATTCGAACTTAAACTATTTTTAATTAAGATTTTGTGATCGAGTAGTAAGAAAACATGAATGAAATGTCAACACATTTTAAATTTAATCTACTTATTACGCAAAATAAAAAAAATACATCTCTTTCAACATTCATACCAATATAAATTCTTGTTTTCGATACATTTGCATATTTGGAGAAAGTATCAAAATGTAGGATACATCTTAGAGATAATTTTGAGCTTTCGGCAGACCTGAGATTTACTTCGAACTCAAACTTTTATCTCCAAATGTTTTACTAACCATCAACTTGACTAATTTTCTCAAAAAAAACTCGATATTTCTAATTGTGTTTTGTCCAAATTAAACCAATAATCAACAACAACATAAAAGGTAAATTAGGAATGATCAAAATATAACCGTTGAAGTCAACAATTCGAGCCCTCCCCTACATCTTTATCACATGCTTGGACAATACATTGATGTTGATTATAAAGATTTAAAAGAAAGTTTGGTACGTTGCAACTATCCATTTAATCAACATAAAGGTTCTCTTTTTTCATTTAACAATTATTTAAAGTCTCTTTTTCTCAACCTACCAAGTTAGATTCCATGGATAAGAAATGCAAGAGTGATAATAAAATCAATACATGCATGTTCTATAAATCCAACTCCTTTTCAATTATTGTTCTACTTTCAATCCAAATTATTATACTATCTTTGGTATCTAGCATTTTGTCTATGTTTATCAACCATACTTCGACCAAAACAAAACCACACTTAAATATTTATTTAATATCTGTAAATCAAAAAGAACAAAAACAAAATCATATGCAGTCTGGTTAAATCACAGAATAAACACTATACATAAACGTGATTCATTCATAGGATTGTGGGCGCAATTCAATAAAATATCATGTAAAATTAGGATATTTTTTTTAATATCAATAATGGAATACACGACTATATAGTAAATCACATAACAAACATTATACACAGAAATTATTCATATGATTAACGAAAATTGCCTAAAATTAAAAAGGTTTTAAAGCCACATCTTGTTCAAAATTAGGTTTTTATTATCACTAGCTGTTTTGTACTTCTCAAAACAGTGTTATAATTTTCTTTTTAATAAAAATTTAGTTAAACCATAATTTATAAAATTATCTTCAAGTATCTATGAATTTTTTAAAAATGTTTTGATCAAATAATTGAATGTTTACTTTTATAATTTTTACGGAGATTTAAGTAATTTGAATTTTGGTTTGTCAAACAGTCGGATATACAATATCTTATTTATTTATAGTCCACCCATTCAAATTTCTAACAATATTATGTAAGTTAAATACAATTATCTAAAATCGAATTTAGATGAAAAAATAATCTAAGTAGCACAAACTTTCCTGATTTAAGTGATTATATATATATAAAAGAGAAGATGTTTTCAGAGAGGACACATCAGCCTTTTCATTCATTTTGGAGGTGACACATCATAAAAAACTTAAATTCTAAAAACCGATCAAATTAAGACGTTGGAAAACGTCCTCAAATTTTGTTTATCGCTTCAGCTTCTTCATCCGTTTCTGATAGGAATAGACACAAGTTTCATCAATTAATCTCTTCGGTTTACATTAGTATTTGGTCCAATAAACCGCTAAAATGCAGTAACATCGCTCTTTTCTTCGGTGGCTCTTGTTGTAGAGTTGGGATCGGTGCTTCAGTTTACGGAAATACAAGGAGCTTTGAGCCAGAACATGGTAAAGAGTCTTGTGGTTCTTACTTTTAGAATCGGATATACACAATCATTATGGATGCTCTTGGTGCTCTCTACAAGAAGGTAAGTAAGTTTTAATATAGGCTGGTCTAGATTATAAGAAACCAAGATAGATTTTGGAATGTAATTGCATGCAAATTGAAGGAATAATAATTGGTTGATGGGAATAATACAAGAATTTTGTAGCTTACGGGTTACAGTTGATGCACTTATGTTGTCTACATGCTCAAGTAGACGATATACTACTTAAGACCATAGGTAGTATAAATCATACTGAAGTATATTTAAGTATTAATTATGATTTATCATACTCGTAGGTATAGGATTCTCATAATACGCATATGGTCTAAGCATTGAGAATTTCCTTCGTAACCAAAGTCTTGCCTAATTAAGTTATAAACTAAAAGAAATTATATAATGTATGAAGCTTTTTAAAACGGCTATCTAAATTGGTGGCTATTAAACAATTGGTGGGATTAAAGATTTAAGCTCCTCATCAAGTAGAGAAAGGACATGATCCCCACAAGAGAAATAATAAAGCATAATTTCTAAATTAATGAAAGAGATGTTTTAAAGAAGATTCGAGATTAATTTTTTTTTGTCAACAATAACAATTGGATCGACAAGACCCGATCCATAACCTAAATCCTACTCCTAAAATCTATTTTTTAAGCTACCATAATATAGCAGATAAGAATCGAACTCTGGTGCCAAGTCATTAGCTGGATTATCCTAACCATCAATCTAAAAGCACATCGGTATTCGACATTAATTTAGATAAACAAGAAAACTAATATTATTTGCGTAAAGTTTCCAAAAAATTAGATAAACAGCTAGAGACTATAATAAATAAAAAGAAATAGTCGTTAAAGAATCATAATGACATCTATCAAAAAACAAATGAACCCAAAACTAAGAAAGAGTGAGACCCACGGCGCGTGTACTTCAAACGAATAGAAAGAGCGCGTCGTGGTTATTACAGCGAACAAGAGACGGACCAGACTGTTGTCGAATTATAAACGTTTTTCCTTTTCTCGCTTTTTCGCATTCTTATGATGGCGTGAGAAGAGAGAGAAAGAAAATGATGATCAGTCAAGCTAGCTGTTTTTGGGAAGAGAGACTCAGTTTTCACAAGACTAAAGGTATCTCCTTTTGCTCTCTTTACTTTGCGTTTTCTTCTATATTCACGCTTTTGCAGAAACTCTTAACAACGAAGACTATAGGAGACTCTTTCTTCTCTCTTTTTGTGTCTTCGTTTCTCTGTAAAAATCTCTGTTTCTGGGGTTGGTCTAAAAACCTGTAAGGATTTAAGTTCTATCAATGTTGTAGAATCGATTCTTCTTTGAGTTCTTATGAATTTTGTTGGTTGTTTCTGGTTGCATGAAGCTAAAGTACATCACTTTTGCATCTGGAATCATGTATGACACTATTTTATTATCTTCCATTTCTTTTACTGTTTCAGGGTTCTTGCATCATCTCTAATTTGTTGATCCTTCTACCGATGACGAGAAATTAATGAAATTAAGTTATCATATTGTTTAAGATTAGTGCAAGTTTCATTTATAGGATTGTCTTCTCTGCAGGATTTGCTGGATTCACAGGAATTTCTTGACCGTTTCTTTCACGTATAAGAGATTTTTATATATATTAAAAATTAATAGTTGCAGTCACGTGAATGCCTGGTTTCATATTGATTAACTTAATTGTTCTTTGTTCTTTTCGAATGCAGACAAGAGCCTGACAGTGACTAAAATGTGTCCCAAAACGGAAGAAAATGTAATGGCTGAACCAATTTCAGCAGATGTTACCTTTGCGTCTAATCATTTTCCATCATACAAGTTAGGACCTGATGGTCAGATTGTTGATGAACCTGAGGAAGATGAAAAGGGCCCATCTGTGAAAGATGTTGTCGATAAAGAGACAGGGGATTTGTCAGATCAGCACAAGCGGCTTTCAGTTCGTGATCTTGCTTGCAGATTTGACAAGAATTTAGCTGCAGCTTCTAAACTAGTTAACGAGGTTCCACTCTAATTTTGTCTGAAATCTAGACGAATGATATTATAACCGGATAACCAATTAATATTGTCTTTTTTTGTTTAATGGAAATCTAGGCAAAGTTAAATGAGGTGACTTCTTTGGAAGGACATGTTATGCTAAAGAAACTTAGGGATGCTTTAGAATCTATGAGAGGCCGAATGGATGGGCGAAACAGGGAAGCTGTGGAGAAAGCTATCTCCATGGTTAGCTTTTTTGTTACTTCCGTTACCTTTAGATGCAATAGTTTTGTTTGCACTGTGTAATACATCTGATGGTTTTTCATTTTCTTTCTAGATAGACATATCTTGTGATAACACTTAGAAATGATCTGTTGGGTGTAAGTAAGATTTGCAGTTTTTGTGTCTTGTAGGTTGAGGCTCTAGCCGTTAAGTTAACTCAAAGTGAAGGTGAGCTAATTCAAGGAAAGTTTGAAGTGAAGAAACTAGAAAGCTTCCTCAAGAAGGTCTGTCCACTGCATTGACCTTTTCCCTTCATATTTGATACATATAGTTTTTGCTGTACATGTGTTGACTCAACTCTCTTCTAGCTTGGTTACTTCTTTTACTAGTCCAAGTAAGGCTGATTCATTGTGTTTCAGGTTTCAGAAGATGCAAAGAGATTAGTAAACCAGGAAAAGTCTTTTGCTTGTGCTGAAATAGAGAGTGCACGGGCTCTTGTGTTTAAACTTGGAGGGACATTTGAAGAACAAGAGCTTTGTTCTAAAGCTTCTCGAGATCAGGGACCTGTATGTATCATTTTGAGTTCAGTTTTCCCTTTTCATATGTTTTGTTGTGATGTAGGAGTAACATTCTGAATCTAACTTATGATCCATTTCTCAGAATGTAAAGAAATTGGTCGAGGAGGTCCAGGAGGCTCGACAAATTAAACGGATGCATAAACCTACCAAGGTTCCATTCCATTTTCTTCGGTCTAAATATATGTCTATTATTAGTCATCTCTCTGATTAGAATCCAAAACTTCAATCAACTTCATGATTTTAATGGGTTACATAAAAAGTTATAAACTCTATTGCTATATAATCTAGGTGATCGGTATGCAACACGAGATTCATGATTTAAAGAGTCAAATTCAAGAGAAGTCTGCATATTCTGTTAAGCTTCAAAGAGAGGTAATCTTGTGTCTTGCTCACTTCTTGTTCTTCCTTTATCAACAAAGCATCTTTTCTCTAAAAATTGCAAGTATCCGTAGATAGCAATTATCAAGAGAGCCGAGGGATCCAAGTCTTGTCCATATCTTCTGGATGGTGCACAAAGTCTTGGTTCATGCCTAAGAATACGTGCCTCCTCAGATACTGGTGTAGATATTTCCAAATGTTCAATCCAATGGTATCGTGCAGCATCTGAGTCTAGTCGAAGAGAAGCTATATCTGGTATTTGGCATTCTCTCTTTCCTTTGTAATATGTTCTTTTATCATGATGGTTCAGTGAAATACCTTTTAACAAGCTTTAGCTTGACCAAACCATATGTTCCATTTCAGGTGCCAACCAATCGGTATATGCTCCAGAACCCTTTGATGTCAGGCGAGTGATACAAGCAGACATTATGTCTAACGGCCAGAAATACACTGTTACAACCGACGGTCCAATTAATACTGGTTGGTGTTACATGAACTACTTTGATAGATTAGACTAACAAATGGCTAACTGAATCACAATTTCTACAGCTGCTGGCTTGCAGTCACGAGTTGATTCACTCCTGCGCAAATCTAACACTGAATTCACTGTATGTTTACATTTTCCTTTTTCCCCATGGAAGAAATTCAAAGTTCTGGGTTCTTGCTCTTATATAACTAGTCAAATTGAACTTCTTCTCAGGTGGTGATATCACAGATGAATGGCCAAGACCATGCATCACGATCCCACGTATTTACTGTTGGAAAGACTAGGATAAAGTTGTCCCGAGGATGGATCACAAAAGCCAGAGATATATATTCAACTTCCATGCAGGTAATCTAGTCAGCTAGAGCCTGTGATTTTGGCTTTATTGAAGTTTCTTTCTCACAAGTTTGAGATGGTTTGATTATAATAATTCAGCTCTGTGGAGTGAGAGGCAATGCTAAAGTCCCTGCAAAGGCATTGTTTTGGCAGCCAAGAAAGGGTCTAACTTTCTTACTAACTTTCGAGTCAGAGCAAGAACGTAATGCAGCCATAGTTCTCTCCCGGAAATATGCTTATGATTGCAATGTGAGTTAAACTAACCGATAAAAATTTGGATTCTCTTTGATTCCACCTTTTCTTGTTAAACCTTGCCTTTCCAAAATACAGTTACTCTATTAGAAAGTTCTAGTGTGAGTAACCATATTGAATAAATTTCAAAACCTGCAGGTGACTCTGGTTGGGCCAGATGATTGAGCTAATGAAAAGGAGTAACCTATCTTTGGATTAAATCTCCTGAGTTTTCTTCCTAAGGCACCATTTTAGACTTTCTGTCGATTAAAAGAAGGTGGGAAGTTAAGCTTGGGATTCTCTACTGATACAGTGTTGCTGCATAGTTTTAGGCAGACGCACATATTGTGTTCTTGGCAATGATCACTAGTTTAAGGTGGTTGCCATATTCTGATTTGTTTGGAATTTTTTTAGTGTGAGATTGTGATCAAGATTTGTTTGTCAATTGTATGTAATAACAGAACAGTATTTTGTTCAACACAGCTCTCCATTGACCACAGAGAAGAAGAACTCACATCCTTAACTCTTGATTTATGTAATAAAAATTAGCTGAAACATTTTATATAGAAAAGGGCACAAGATTATAGAATGGACTCATGTATTTAATTTTGCAATGCAAAATTAGCCAAATGTCAAAGAAACTTGTATGATTTTGTGGCTGGGCATTTTGCCCGAACCTGATCCGAAATTTATGATTCGAATCCGAACCGAACTGATATAAATATCTAAATGGATCTTAACTCCCTAACCTGAACCGAACCAAAAAATTGAATAGATATCCGAATATTCGAAATATAATTAATTATACTTTTAAAAATTATTATTTATTTACAGTTTTAATTATTTAAATATTTAAATTTAGAATTATAAATCCTAATATATTAGTAATTTAAGATCAAATTAACCAAAAATATTCAAAAATCTTTGTTAAATTTTGATTTTAAGTCTTTTTCTAAATACGTATTAGTTTTAAATTTTTTTAAAATAAATTATATAGAAATATTTGGATTTGAATTGGACCCGAACCGAACCCAGAATTTTTTGATCTTTATATATATATCCGAACCCGAAGATATCCGAACCAAACCAAACCTAAAAATAAAAATAATCAAACGGGTTCTAAATCTCTAGACCCAAAAATCCAAACTCAAAAAATACGAACCGAACTCGAACCGAAATCCAAAATTTGCATTTAGAACAAAGCTTCAGCATATATGATAAACTATTACATCACCTGATTTTTTGTTTTTTTTTCTTCTATTTTTTGTAATGGAACCAAACGAAAAAGAACAATTTTCTATCTTTATGTCATTGTTGTCTAGTTGTTGTTCCTCTTTCTCTTTTTCACTCTTTCAGTCCATCGTCGAAGCAAAATCTGACTCAAAATTTTAAGCTTTTGTTTTCGTGTAATTCGAGTCCAAATCAATGGGAAAAATCCTCGTTGAAATCTGTTTGATATCAGCTCGAGGGCTCCGTGTCGGAATCGGATCCTCTCTACTAAAACACCAATGGTACGCAGTTGGATGGCTCGATCCAGAAGACAAGTACTGCACCACAATCGATGCTTCAAGATCAGACAATCCTGTTTGGAGAACAAAGTTTGCTACTTTACTCGAAGATTCCTCAATTCAAGATTCGAAATCGGCTTTGCACGTTGAGGTTTATTGCAGAGAACCTATTTTCTTAAGGAAGAGGCTTTATGGCACTGCTACTGTTTCCTTGAAGGAGTTTCTGACAAAGTATAAACAACAACAGAGTACTTCGAAATCTGCAATTGAAGAAAGTGGAAGCTATCAGCTTAGGAAGATAAACTCGAGCAAGTCTCAGGGTTTTGTCGATGTGTCGATACGTATATCTGCAGAAAGAGAGGATCTTGGGGGTTGTACTGGTAATGTCTCTCAATTATGTCTTCTGGTAACAAAGGTTTTGCGATGTAATTCAAATATCCCTAGCACTATCGTTGTCACTGTAGTCCTTAAGGTGTCAATCCAATCGGGTGTATTGCAAGCAATCAAAACGTGATAAAACCAATTAATCCAAGCCAAATCAGTATTGGTGTGTGATTATCAAATGAAACTAACTGAATCAAAGTAGACTTAAACTAAAAGCAAGGAAAAATAACAGTAAAAAGAAATTAAAACGAAGATAATTAATCAATGAAACAAAAGCTTCTAAGGATGGAGGTGACGATAAGCGAATCTCCCTAATCAAACCCTAAGTGACCAATTAACTCAATCAAGAGGTGATTCCTAGGCAGTAAACTCAACACTAATCAAGTTCATTGTCATGATAAATGATCTCAACTATATCTATATCTTGACCCTATCATCACAGGCGAATTATAGCATAGAAAGCATGAAGATCCAGTTTACTAAGGCCAATAATTACCCTAAACATCTAATCCCTTAGGTTAGGTATAATTATCTCTGAATTAGGTTAATCAGGGTTTTCAATCAATACTTCCCAGTATGGAATTCCCTAGGATCTAATCTTAATCGGCCAAAGAAAGACTAGCATTAAGAACCCTAAAACAGAAGAAATATAACCATTAAAACCTATCACTTAGGAGATTAGGGATTTCCCACTGATCTATTCCATCCCTAGAAACCCTAGGAAAACTACTCAGACATAGCAAATAAAAACACAGAATTCAAAGATGAAGAGAATTGCATAATTAAAATAAAAGATAGAGAAGATGAAACTAGAATGCTTCAATTGAAATTTCTCCCAAACGGGTTCTCAAAGTACACCTGAGTTCTGAATCGTAAAAAAAGTGTCCAAAATAAAACCCTAGTTTTAGTATTTATAACAGAAAGAAAATTAAACCGAAAGAAAATAAGTTAAACCGAAAATAGACTATTTTTCTGCCCGGCGTGCACGTTTCATCGACCACCTCCATCGACCAGGTGGTCGATGAAATCGTCTTTTAGAAACCCCTCTTATACGTCGACTTTTTCCAGACAAAAGTGCAATATCATCGGGCACAACCATCGACCGGTTGGTCGATGAAATCGTCGTTTATGGATGTCCCATTTTCCAGAGAGAAATGCAATTCCATCGACCAATGGCATCGACCAGTTGGTCGATGAAACTGCATTTTCGTCTATTGCTCCCACATAAGACTTCCTTTTTGCCATCCGTTCGCACTCCACTCACGTGTCTTGCACGATACTCCTCTGTTTAGCTCCAAGACACCTAAAAAGGACCCAAAACACCACACATATGCATTTAACATTTAACGGCAATCCGACCATAAATTCTAGATTAAAGTTTAAATCTTTCTCCCGAGAAGCTAATCTAAATGGATATGTGTCTAATGGAATTATTATGAAGAAAGCAACCAACTTTGGTGCTGCTTTTGTTTTGTTTCATGTTACTCAAATCTTGTAGAACTTGAAATTTGGGGTTTTGAAGATCCAAATTTCTGCAAGAACGAACTCACGATTCTTCTCTTCTTTTGCGCAGGAGATATTGGAGGAGTCATGCTCTCGAACAACTCTAATTATAACACTTCTGGACAAGATTACATGGCTGGTTCGTCGCAGCAGTATCCACCACTAAACCCGTTAAACAATTTGAACCCATTCTCAATTCCACCATATAACACCAACCAACCAATGCCTAACCCTCCAGTGAACAACACCAACCCGCCAATGCAACAATCTTACTATCATCCTCCAGCAATGCAACCGCCACCACCACCTTCTAAAGCAGGCTACTTGCCTACATACATCCCAAAATCAGAGAATATTACGAACATTGCATCATCATCATCATCTGGAGGAGCAGGAAGAGGATATGCAAGGCCTGGACCAGGGTATGTTGGGTATGCCGCAGCAATGGGAGCTGGTGCAGCAGTTGGAGCTGCTGCAGGTTTATATGGAGGCGATTATATGCCAGGTTCTGACCTACTTTCAAGCTTACCTCGTCCAAATGTCTCCATTTCCATTGATCATCCATTTTGATGCAGCAACAGTTCGATTCAATATGGTAACTACATTGTAAGATTATCAAAAACACCAAACGTAAGTTTGGTTCATGCTTTTATTAAGCCAATTGGAATGACAATACAGTTCGTCTTTAGATTTGATTGATAACTTGCAAAAAGTAGACTTGGTTGCTTGAATCTTCATTGGCAACTCTGAAGAGGTGCACCACACAAACACTTGTTGTGAAAATAGGAATAAGAATCCCATTTCTGAAGATTCCCTCCAGTAGGGATACGTCCACAGAGTCTGTTGTAGCTAACATTAAAGGACATAAAATAAGCTTCAGTCCACTGAACTGGGATACTACCTGTGATCCCATTGTGATTCAAGTCCAAGGCATTAAGTCTCTTACTGAGCACAACCTTGGAGAGATCGAATTGGAACATGTTTCTCGATAAATTTATCTTATATGTTGTTTTCTTAGCTCCAAACAACATAGAAGCATCACCTTGAAGCTTGTTCCGTGATAAATCGAGCTCGGAAAAGTCAAGATTGCCTAGTGATTTTGGTATTGAACCAGAGAGCTGGTTGTGTGATAGTAAAAGGACAGGGGCTGGGTAAGGGCCTTTTTCTGCAAACGACCCAGATAACTCTGGTATCGAACCTAATTGGAAGTTTAAAGTTGAGGTTACTTAGAAAAAAAAAACACCATTGTAATGAGATTAATAATCGAAGTAATGAAGATTATATATATTTACTTGTAAGCTTGTTCCTACTAAGATCAAGAGACTTGAGGTTATGTAAGGAAGAAAGAGAACTGGATATAGAACCAGAGAGGTTATTAAAGGAAAGGACTATTGACTCGAGATTCTTGAGTTGACTGAGAAATTCAGGAACCAGACCGGTCAGATTGGTCCAGCTGAGCCATAGAGTACTGAGATTTTTGAGTTTGGTGATGGTTGGTGGGATGTGACCAGTGAGGTTAGTTATTTTTTTGAAGATAAATTCATCCAGAAACGGTAAGTCACCAACTTCAGGGGGATCTGAGCAGAGATCTGGCCGGATATGTAAAAGGACATGACGCGATTGGTAAAAGTGGCGTCATCGCACCTGATACCGTACCAAGAAGTGCAGCATTCAGTTTTAGGATCCCACCAGGAGATGTTAAGAGATTTCTGGATCTTGAGGAGTGTATTTTTGTCATTTTGGTGACAGAGATCTTTAGCTAAGAGGTCTTGAAGAGGAGAGTATACAAGAACATGAGCAATATCCTTATCTTATCCATATTTGTGTTTTAACTTTTATGGAAACTGTTATGATCGATATATATATATATATATATATATATATATATATATATATATATATATATATAGGCAATGCATGGCATGGTGCTTCATAGATGTGTTGTTATTGATTTTTGCATTAGACCACTTGGCTGTAGGACCTTCACTAGGATGTAGCAAGCAATATATGCATGTATCAAATCTTATGCAGTCCCACCAAATCTATAGACATGGTTATGTTCAGAGGGCTTGCGCGAGTCTCACCTTGTCTTGGGATCCCAAGACAACAAAGTCGGCTAATTTTGACGTCCAAGTTGGCCACCAAGTTGTCCATCTATAGGCTCTCTTTAGTTATGCCATGTATGCCGTTTCTTAACTTGGAGAAAGCATTGAGTGTCGGTTATCTGTTGGACGGACTTAATTGTCTAGGAATAGAGAGACCATTTGATTTATCATAGCAAAACTGTTTGTGTTTTGAAATCATCAGAATCTTGAACACAGTCGAATATATTGAAAATCAATGTTTAAATTCTATCTTTTTAGAACAAATTACGCATGAAAATATGTTTGAAGATTTGAGAGATGGGGGAAAAGTTTTAAAAAATTAGGTTTTTGTTTTTTTACAATTGTGCCACTCAAATAAAAACAAAAAAAAATTCTTTCTCATCTCTCTTCTCTCTCGCGGTTATTGCAAAAGTCATTGGATGCTTCTTCAAGTTCTTCCTCTTCTCCTCTCCTCGCCGTAGACATCTATTCATACTTTTTTCTTCTCTCCTCACTGTAGACATCTATTCATATTTTCTTCTCATCTCTTCTTCCCTGTCGCCGTTGTCTTTGCCGGCCTCCTCCTCTCTCAACGTCGTAAGTCTCTCTCCTCACTTTCTCTTATTCTCCATTTTTCTCATTGATTTCTATGTATCTTATTGTTTTTGTGGATTTCGAACTAGGAAATCGCAAACTCAGATTTTGAACTCGTTTTTTAGGGTTTGCAACTCAGATCTCGAGTTTGGTTCGAGTAAAAGGTAATTTTATTGTGATTTGTTAATTGTTTTGGTAGTATATTTCGAGAATTTTGCGAATAATGGGTTGTAATCTTGGTTGTAATCTTAGGATTTGGGTTGTAATCTTAGAATTTGGTAGATTTCGATTGATTTTTGTGTAAGTTGTTTATAGTTTGGCAAACAATGATTATAGTAAACCCATGTTTGGTAGATGTATTCGAGTCTTTGTTTGGTAAATTTTGTTTAGTTTGGAAGACGTTGTTTGAATTGGTTTAAGTGTGGTAGACTTTGCATTTGTTTTGTTGTTTTTGTGTAAGCTTGGTAAACTTCGTTTAGAATATGTTTAAGTGTGATAGACTTTCGTTCAGTTTGAATTAATGTTAGTATGGTAGACTTTGAATTAGTTTGGTACTCGTATTATAAGTGTGGTAGATTTTGATTCAGTTTGAATTAATGTCAGTGTAGTAGACTTTGAATTAGGTTGGTAGACATTGTTTAAGTGTGGTAGACTATATACTTGTTTTGGTATAATTTGTTTCTGATTATTTTGTTTTTCAACTGAACATTTATGACGGTGGCAAAAGACTACTCTCCCAGAAGAAGTGAGAACTTTTGATCCATTTTGTAATTCTCAAATTGTTTTGCACTTTGGGGAAATTGGTGTTCCCTTGCAATAGAGTGGATGTAAGATGGGGCAAGTTACAATGTGAGCAGAGAAGTATGATCTCCATGGAACCTCTACAGACTTTTAGAAACGTAGTTCCAAATAAAATTCTATGGACTAATTATATTTGTATGCAGAATTATCAAAATACTAATATATGAAATTCTTTCTAAATGAAACTGATTTATTTACTCTTATATTCTATTAAATTTGAAGTAAATAAAACTTATGGTCATCAATTTAGAACTCCACCAAAAGTTTCAAAATTAGTTCCAACCACACTAAATTTAGGCATTTATAATGAACAATACATAGTCCAATTCATAAAATCAGAACAACACATAACTTCTCTTACCAAATTACCATTAAGATCTGCAAAGTCTACCACATTTCAAACGACAGTCTACCAAGCTTAGAAATTTCATTCTCAAACCGAAACTTTTAAGTCCACCATGCAGGATTTGTAAACTATACCAACATCTACCATGAAGATCTACAAAGTCTACCACACTTCAAACGACAGTCTACCATGCTTAGAAATTTCATCCTCACATCGAGACTTTTAAGTCTACCATGCATGGTTTGTAAACTATACCAGCGTCTACCATGAAGATCTCCAAAGTCTACCACACATCAAATGTCAGTCTAGCAAGCTTTGAATTTTCATCTTCAAACCAAAACTTTTACGTCTACCATGCATGGTTTGTAAACTATAACAACGTTTACCATGAAGCTCTGCAAAGTCTACCACCCTTCAAACGATAGTTTACCAAGCTTAGAAATTTTATCCTCAAACCGAAACTTTTAAGTTTGTAAAATTTACCTAAGTTTATTATGAAGGACGTCAAAATCTATCACACATGCTTGTTAAGTCTACCAAGGTATATATTTCAACATGAAATATAGCCTCGAAAATCTACTAAACTATCTTGTTTAGTCCACTAGTCTACCCTATCATTTAAAGTGTACCATGCTTTAGTTTTTTTTGTTTGGTAGACTTCGCAATGCGGGATATGCTGATGTGGCAATTTTCATTAATGACATTTTCGTTATTATATTTTTTTTTTCCAAATAAATGAATGATAAACTTGTACTTAAAATTTTTTAGAGACTATTTCAGTAATTATCAAATAACATGAACCATATAAGTAACTACATATATTTCCAGTAAATCACTCATCTCTTTAGTCAACAATACTATATTAATACCGAATTACATTACTTTGTGAGTAAACATTACACACTGAGAACTATACTTTCGAATAAGAAGTGATTAACGTTTGATTAATTATTTGGAAAAATGTAGATTTGGTTGCTTGAATCTTCACTTGCAACTCTGAAGAGGTGCACCACACAAACACTTGTTGTGAAAATAAGTAGTAGAATCCAATTTCTGAAGATTCCCTCCAGTGGGGATGCGTCCACAAAGTCTATTATAGCTAACATTTAAGGACTGAAAATCAGCTTCAGTCCACTGAACAGGAATACTACCTGTAATCCCATTGTGATTCAAGTCCAAGATATCAAGTTTCTTACTGCGCTCAACCTTGGAGATATCGAATTGGAACATGTTTCTTGATAAATACATGCAACATGTTGTTTTATTAGCTCCAAACAACATAGAAGCATCACCTTGAAGCTTGTTCCGGGATAAATCGATCTGGTGAAAGTCAAGATTGCCTAATGATTTTGGTATTGAACCAGAGAGCTGGTTGTGTGATAAGTAAAGGTCAGGGACTTTTCCTGAAAACGACCCAAATGACTCTGGTATCGAACCTGATTAGAAGTTTAAAGTTAAGGTTACTTAGAAAAGGGCATACAAAACTTTGATAGTGACAGAAGATAAGAGAGACAAATGATACATTTACCTGTAAGCTTGTTCCTACTAAGTTGTAGATACCCGAGCTTATGTAAGGAAGAGAGAGAACTGGGTATGGAACCAGAGAGGTTATTGAAGGAAAGGTTTATGTACTCGATATTCTTGAGTTGACTAAGAAATTCAGGAACTGGACCGGTCAGATTGGTCCAACTGAGCCATAGATAAGTGAGATTTTTGAGTTTGGTGATGGTGGGTGGGATGTGACCAGTGAGGTTAGTGACTTTGTGGAAGATAAGAGTTTTTAGAAACGGTAAGTCACCGACTTCAGGTGGGATCTGAGCAGAGATCTGGCCGTGAATATAAAGGGAAGTGACACGATTCTTAAAGGTGGCGTCGTCGAACCCGAGGCCATACCAAGAGAAGCAGTCGGTTTCAGGATCCCACCAGGAAATGTTCAGGGATTTTTGAATCTGAAGGAGAGTATTTTTATCATCTTGGTGACAAAGATCTTTAGCTAAGGAAGTCGTGAAGAGCAAAGTGGATAAGAACATAAGCAAAGTTCTAGTCTTATGTAACATCGTGTTTGTTGTTTGTGTTTTGAGAAACTAGTATGATTGATCTTTATATATAGGCTGTGATTAGAAAGGAGCATGATTTTGGTCTAAATCCATTTTTCTTCTTTGGTAACAATGTTTCTTTTAACAACTAAACCATTTGCTAAATGTACACAGAGTCGCAATCCACATGATTTTGGTCTAAATCCATTTTTCTTCTTTGGTAACAATGTTTCTTTTAACAACTAAACCATTTGCTAAATGTACACAGAGTCGCAATCCACAAAATGTAGGACCTTCATTCGGACCAATGTACAAAGGACTTGCGCGAGTCCCAACTTATCTCGACAGCCCAAGACATTGAAGTGGGCTTAACTTTGATGTCCAGTGGGCCTCCAGTTATAGGCTCTTTAGTCATACCATGTCTGCCGTTTCTTAATTTGGAGAAAACATTGTGAGTCGTTTGATTAATTTTGAACACAGTCCAATATGTTATCTTTAAAAATCAACAATACTTTATTTATCGATTAAATCGGAAAATTTTCTTTTTGTGAGTATACATTACTTTCGAACAAGAAGTGATGGTTCATTTTGTATAAAAATAAAACCATGGCTTTCTATACCAAAAATGGAAAATTATTGACCTATCCATATTTGGAAAAGATCCTATGGCTAGACTGTAGAGACCAGAGAGTGAGAACACCAATACACTTAACTTTGTTCGATGCGAACCAATAATAAAAAGAAACTTAAAACCACTACTTTCAGAGAAAACGAGACATTTGGACCAATGACCGCTTGATTCTGTTTGACTTAAAGCCAAAGCTATGTTTATGATAATCTTTCTTTTGGATTGTTAACTTATGCCTTGCTTAAACCTACTAATTAAGTAATTATTAAAGTTGCAAGTTGCTTAGAAATGTCAACTCTTGTATATATCACATGATGTTAACTTTTTCATAATCTCATTTTCATTCTAGCTAAAAAAACGATCTTCACTAAACAACTAGTATGTGATTTTTTTTTTAAGTCAGGGTTCTGAACAGAAATCTAATTAATGTTCGGATAATTAGTTTTAACGACTAGTCTGATTCTAAATCTTTTAATTATAAAATTTAAGACATTATGCAATATTCGTTTGGCCAAATAGTAACAACTTAGTTCCTATAAATCAAACTCAAAATAACGACAAATTTACATTATGGTCCAAGTCGTCCTTACCAAGAACTTAGTTACAACTAGGATTTTCGTTTTTTTTTTCTTTCTCAATCTAGAAGTTGCAGAGATTTAGAGAGTACACATTATCTGAAAACATAATCTGTAGAATTTGGGATTATATTACATGCAAGAAAACGCTCGATGTACATTAAGTTAAAACGTAATCGGGTTCGCAAAATTTCTAGGGAAATTGAAACCATTTGTTTTTGCTACGCGTAAAAAGATGAAGCCTTTTGTCGGTAACCACCGGCCTGACCTAAACTAATTTCTAAACCCTAGTGAATTAATCTATATTCATTATTATTTAATTCCTTCTTGATATGATACCTACTTCCTTTGTTTCCATATCTACATTATTGGGACAAATACATGAACCACACGAATAGTAAATAACAACTCAATAACGTGCACGAGGATCCTACCATATTTAATATTTATATATGCTCGTTTGTAATTATTATATATGATTAAAGCCAAATGGTATCAATTTTTTATATTCTATTGTCATAATTATGCATGATGTAACGAGTCCACATATATATTGGCATAATCTGTTCTATGAAACTTTAGTTCCAACAGAAAATCAAGAATTTCGTGTTGACCGAAAAAAAGAAGATTTGAAGTCTAAAGCATAAGGAAAACTTTAATATGTAATTAGTGCCTAATTATTGTTTACATGTTAATATATCGGTTATCTAACCAAATTTGGACAATGTGAAGTTGTGTACAATTCATGGCTCTTTTACCAATCATCGGGAACATTACAAATTACAAGTACAATAGGTCTTATTTTGCAAAACACGAACAAGGCAAGAACACAACTTCTACACAAACTATAAAGATCTCCTATTTAACTTATAAAATAATTTAGAGAGGATTCTCTAAAATATCTACTATATATATATATAGTATCTGTCTGTCATTCCATTTCCCAAAAATAAAAAATGTTAGTAGTTAACATAGACCATCGTCAGCATCCATATAGCCATAACCCAATATATACCTTAGAAAATGTATATTTCTCACTCAAACAAAGCTTTTACTTGTTATGAAACCACATGGCTAGTGTTAAACATAAGTACATAACCAAGCATGTTTTACCTTTAATGAAAACTCTAGTGAGTAGTGGCTACTCGCTAGATTCTCTCAGACATAAATCCTAATTAAATCACATGGTTATGTTCTTTTGATTACATATCAGAAATATGGTTCAAATGCAGATCCATATACAGTTCAACGTGTGGATGCTCTAATCAAATGTGTGATATATATACAAGCAACAAGATTGCAGAGAAACAAAGAAGGAGCTCCCTTCAGTCCAAACACAGATAAAGAAGGATGAAAAATATCTCCCGCATCATTCACACAGTCACTGAGGTTAAACTGCGTTTGTTCAGCCAGTGTTTGGATCAATGAGTCGGCAGATATTTTTACCCTCTTTCTTTTTCTATCCATGACTGGACTGAAAGAATCTCCTTCTCTATTTCTATCTCTAATTTCAATCTCCATCTATGTACACACTTTTGAAACAATGAAGTCATGCACTTTTGAAACAATGAAGGAAACCAAGGTGGATTCATCTGATATTCAACCGAAGAATCCATATACATAAGGTAAGAGTTTGTAAGACATGCACTTATTGCTTATAATAGGCCATTAGACAACAAGACAAATGTGACCAAGAAAACTTCCTATATATGTAGTAATTATATCTGAAACATTATTAGTTTGAAATGTAATTGCATGTACTAATTATAATTGCATCAGCAGTGAGTTAGAATGTCAACTAATGTAGTAAGTATAAATATCTACATATAATATAGATATATATATTTGTAGACATGAATTCACTTACAAAGCTTTGATGCTCAGTGCTCTCTTTGAAACTTCACTGTCAAAGTAATACCATTGATGGGTCTTGTCAAGAAGAGGCTACCAAGAGAAAGACAAAGAATGAACTGTTCATCAAACATTGAAATCATAAAAACATTAATAATGTTTTTTTTCTTTTCTTAAAAGTTGACATAGGTTTGTGAGTGATGTAAGCCCTGTGCAGATGAACAGTCCCCATAATAATAACAACATTATATAATAACTACTTGAACCTAACCAAACATCTAAGCAGACTGGTCGAAAACATGTGCCAAAAAGATTCCACCATAGTTTCATTGCAGATCATCAGAAATATAAAATAAGAAAATATATATATAGGTTTCATTGCAGATCATGAGAAATATAAAATAAGAAAATATATAGAACGACTATACAAATACATGATATGATTTGACCACTTGAAATATAAAAGCTTTAATCTCTGAACCAAGAGATAAATTCAGTTTTCTTCATTAGATCCAAATTAAGCTTTTGGAGGGTTTGTGCAAGAGATGGGAATCCAAGATTAGAGATATGATAGTGTTTTCCAATTAAGGGTAAGTGAAAAGAAGAAAAACTTTAGAGATCTGAAACAAGCCACAAATGTAATAAAAGATCATAAGACAATGAAAACAAAACCCTAAAAGCAGAGAACTGAGAAATCTTATCTATTCATGAGGGCAGAAGAAAAATTGAGTGAATAGATCTCAGGAAAACTTATGGTAGATGTTGTGAAGCTCAATAAGAGAAAACCCTCAAATGGCTCTTGATATTAGACTTTTGGAGCTGTGTGAAAACCCTAGCTAGGTTATCTTTTTGAAATCTACTCAACACAAGAGTGCAGAAACTAAAAGTAAAGAGAACAGAAACCTATAGCTAGAAAAAGGATAAGTAGGTTGCAATTAGCAACTACTTAATAGCAAGTGGTGGTTCAAAAAGGAGACAAACAGAAAGAGATGATCACCATGATGATGATGATGATGAATGATGATGATGATGGTGGTGTATGTTGGGTTGTTGTCTTCGTGGAAGTCAGCAAAAGCTAACTGTTTCTTCACATCTCACCGTATCTTACACACATGAGAGAGAGAAAGAGAGAGAGAGAGAGATGGTGAGTTCAGGCTTTTAGATTTGAATAGATTTTTGATAGAAGAGAGATATCATAAGCAAGCCAGCTTTTTAAGGTTCTTTATCACATTTAATGGGCGGTAGAAGAGCTCGAGAATTTAGATATATGTCTTTAGATAATTAATTAAGTCTTTTGTTTAGTCATAGTTTACTCATTTTTTGTAAGCTTATAGATTAATGAGTGGACCAGAGATGAATTATAGTAGTTAGAAATCATATATAGTATATTATTGCAAGATGATTAGTGTATATCATAATTGGTCCCCGAAAATATTTAGATTTGTTGTCTTTATCCAATCCAGAATCTAACAATTAAGCTCGTGAAGACTAATTCTTCTAAGTTAAAGAGTGATCATAAACATCGCAAGCATTGAACTTAATTTATAGTATTCTTTTTTGTAGTTAATTAATTATATATATATCATAAGCAAATTACAAATTATGCGATTGCATACAAGAATTTAAAATTTGGTTAGTGGTTTGCTACATATAAACAAATTTGGTCAACAGTTGGACCAAATCAAATTCTTCAAATTTAAAATCTTATCAGATCATAACTTTTTTCTTTTTCCAACTTAACTCATATTAATTCAAATTCAGAATAAAAAAGCAATGTTTATGAATACAATTTATAAAAGAGTGATTCCTAAATAACCCTCTAATACTACGGGCCAAGAAATCAGTTTTGAAGTTCAACGATTTTGAAATTAAGACTCAGAAGAAAACGTTGAATTGGCTTCAAAGGCGGGCGAACTCGTGTGTGTGTGGGAAGAAAGCTGGGCAACTCCCTGGATCTGCTACCATCTTCAGAACATCAGTACAGTCAATTGTGAACTCCACCTTCATAACTGAAGAGAGATGAAAGATGACATGACCCAGTTTAAACCTTCAATTTTTAAATTCAGCAGAAAAAAATTTCTACGGACAGCACACGCTCCCAAATTAACACTGTCTAAACCATTGTAAAAGCAGTAACATCGTCCAAAAACTTCTATTCTTTTTGGAGAAGAATTTGAATATTAATATTTAACGACTTGTCTAAATAGAAAAATGGATGTTAATTGAATCGTCTTGGGCACCTAAGTGTATTAAAAACATGAAACTGGATCTAAAATTTTGGGGAATTAGTCTTTAGCGTTTACACTTAGAAAGTTTTTGGATACCCACGCTTATAAAAAAAGATTTACATGAAATTTATCACAATAGTACTTTAGGAAATGACAAATTTAACCCTGCGAATGACCAGAATAGTGGGCATGGACTTCTGAACTTATACACTTGTGGGCCCATTGTGTAGTGCTTGTTTCTTCCTTCAAGAATGACCCGATAATCAAACTCGGTAAGCCTCAACCCGACCCGAACCGAATTTCGTTCAATTCGATCACCATCTACTCAATTTTTGTACTCAGTATTCGCCGGCGGAAATGGGAAATCGGTGGCTTTGTTCAAGGGATTGATTGCGACGCTTTTTGACTCTTAGATCTCAACTTAATCTCTCGCATTTCCATTGATTCGTGCGATCGATCTACAAGGCTATATAAGATGGTAAAACCATCGGATATTAGAGCATTTCAAGGGTTTATTCGGAGGCATTACACTCGAATCAACACTGTTACCATCAGTCGCTCGAACCCATCGGTGTTTTCTTCTCCGGCTATTCCTTCGAGTCGTGCTTCCCAGTTTCAGCCTAGGTTTAGCTTCCATAGCTTATCCTCAAAACCCACTTTCACAAACGTGGGTTTGTCTCAAGTTCTGTCCTTTCCTAATTATAATCCTAAGTTGCAGCAGGCTTTGGGTTTGACACGTGTTAATCTGAGTTTTTCATCGGCGTTTAGATTGGTGTCTACTAAGAGCTCCGGATTTCGAAAGGTTGATGGGAATTTTGGGAGAAAGTTTGTTGACAAGCCTGTCAAAGCTCTTAGTTCTATTTTTGCTAGTTACCGTGAGGCTATAGGGTTGCACATTGATGCATTTTGGAAAAAGAATAATCACCTTCTGGTTGGAGCTGGGGGAGTCTTTGTATGTATTTTCCTGTGGAGGATTATGTTTGGCATTGCTAGCACATTTGTTGGGCTCTCAGAGGGTATGGCCAAGTATGGGTTTTTAGCACTCTCCTCAGCTATCGTAGCATTTTCTGTAAGTTCAGATGTTTCTGTGCTTCTCGTTGATAAAGCTTTCCTGAATAAAATGAAATTGAGGAATCTCTGTCTAGTATTCAGATTAGTGTTATTGATTGATAATTGATAGTGAATTTGATAGTGAATGGATGTGGAGCTTGCCACAATATTTGTTTACTTTACCATGACTAGTGTATAGTTACCTTCTGCTTGTTAACTGAGGTTACTTTCCAAAATCATAGGCGATCTTACACGTTATATTTTAATGTTTTGTAGCTAGGAAGATTGGGATATTGTGTACAGAATGAAAAAACTGTTATACGATATGGTTATGTTGCTGTTACATTCTCTTTCTCCTCATAAAGAAATCACTCCTTCACAGCTATCTTCGTTTTTTTTCTAATGATAGGGATTATACCTCCGCGCAAGGTTCACAATTAATCCCGATAAAGTTTATAGAATGACCATGAGGAAAATCAACACGGCCGCTGAAATTCTAGAAGTTATGGGTGCTCCTCTGTCAGGATCAGATTTACGAGCTTATGTGATGTCAGGTGGTGGCATAACATTTAAGAAATTCAAGCCAACTATTAGAAGCAAGCGCTGCTTTCTTCTATTCCCCGTTCAGGGTTCTGAGAGAAAGGGCCTTGTTAGCGTTGAAGTTAAGAAGAAGAAAGGCCAGGTTTCACTTTCTTAACTTCATACTTTCTCGTTTACTCAACCTTCTGTTTTGTTCACGTTGTAAACTTTAGGATTCTAATCTAGCCTAGGACTGAATGTAATTGATGAGAGCTGTTGTGAGTTGGCTAATTGCAGTTAGCGAGGGCTGAGTTTATAAGGATGTCTCGGCAGATTGTTTGGGTTTGGATCTTCCAAGGTTGGTTGGGCGTGGTTGTGAGCGGGAGAGTTTTTCATTAATCAATCTCTGTATTTTGTTTGACTAGAAAGAAGAATTGTTTGTCCAAAAATAAGATAAAAGGAAAGTAGAATTGCAGTTTCATACATTTGTTCGTACTATATTTGCCAAATGTGGTTTAGAAACTGTGATGGTAACCATCAGAAAACCCCTATTACCAATTATATCCTCTATATTGTGAGTCTTGGTGTACTTATCATGTTCATGTCTCTGTTTCTACAGTATGACATGAAGCTTTTGGCGGTAGATATTCCAATGGCGTCTGGCCCCGACCAACGGTTATTTCTGATTGGCGATGAAGAAGAGTACAGAGTTGGTGGTGGTTTAATCGCTGAGTTAAGAGACCCTGTCGTGAAAGCCATGGCAGCAACTAAGGAATTCGATAATCTTGATAGAATTGAAGAAGAAGAAGACGCTGAAAAAGAACTTCAAGAAGCCGAAAGAAAGCAGCGTGAAGAGATCGAGAAGCTTGAAAAAGAATGCTCATAAGTTATATTTCTTCCCCAGGAAACTTGAAAAAAATTTCTTCATCCGTGGATATAAAGGCAACACACTGAATCTTTTCAAAAATTGAGCTTTTTTTTGCTAACTTTCGAGAAATAAATTTCCTTGACGATGTTGTATCAGAGGATGTTGTTAACTGTGATTTTACTGATTCGTCTTACAAGGCCGTGTCAGATTTCATCTCTTTCTTGTTATAGTAGCCTGTGCTACGAAAACCATTTGGTTTACAATATTTGTCTTCTTGGTTTTTACCGGCTTAAGCTTGATAAAAGCACAAAATTATCCATGTATTATGGTAACCAGACCAATCTATAGGTAAACATGTAACCCGAGAAACAAAAAAAGAAATAGAAAAAAGATGTTTCTGTTGCTTAAACTGAACGTTGATGCTTTCTGATCTTGCTGAAACTAATTAAGGTGCACGCACATGAACAATCTAATTCGCAGGATCATGAGGTTATTCCTACTTTTCTTTTTTCAACCCTAAATACGACCATTGCTAAATCATTTGATCTCCTTGCAAATCATATGTACTCTTCTCTTTTTCTGTTTAGGATTATTATAATTGAGAAACGGGTTTTTGTTTGTCCTTTCTGATTAGGAGAGGTAATGATCCAAGCTAAGGTTTGATCGTGTAACGGGTTAATGGGGAATCATTGCTGTAGAAAGGTAAGATCTTTGCCCTTAGAGTTGACGAGTTGCATGGGATCAGGTCATATCTTATTAGCAATTTTATGTTAAAATCGTTCAAAGTCCTAACCTTGTGCAGCTTCAGATGAGGAAATGAGGTGACAGAGACTCTCATGTTCTTAAACAGGTTTGGTCATGTATATGCTGTTGCAGCAGCAGGAACAAGGCTCAACGGAGCCCAAAAGGTTCCTACTTTATGAAAGGGAGGGGTCATCCGGTGACTAGAATTGAGAAGTTGGAGGAGAAGATCACAGAAGCTAATAGTAATGGCAAAATTGTCAGTTCTTCCTCATATGGTTTTTCCGTTTTTTGTTTTTGTTTTGCTTTCTTCCTCTGCAAATAGTTGGATACGATCTGATTCTTGTAACATGGAACAACTGGTAGCGAATTTTAAGGCATCATGGTGTCTACCTTGTAGAAAAATAGCACCAATACTCCAGGAGCTTGCGTCCACATACACCTCAATGATATTTGTCACTATAGACGTCGAAGAGCCCATTGTAAGTAACCAAAAACACCTCAACGTTCCTTAAAATGATTTCATGTGGAGACAGGAGCTCGAAACTGAGGGATTTGGGGATTAAATTGTATGTAAAACAGGAGTTTAGCGATGAATGGAACGTGGAAGAAACTCCGACAGTATTGTTCCTCAAGGATGGGAAGCTAATGGATAAACTTGTAGGTGGCGATGCTGCAGAGCTTCAGAAGAAAACAGCAGCTGCTGCAGATCTCCTTCTCAGAGAATCTTAACTGTATCCTAGTTTCCATGTGGGAACTTTTTCAAGGAAACAGTTTCAAGCACTTGTTTACAGATCATGAGAGCATCACTGAGATTTTTGTTGTCAACTTTGATACATTCTTGTAGTGAATTAATCTCAATCAGTCTTAGGCATGGCTCTAATTATTGTATGTATATATTTATATCTAATAACATTTGGGGTTTCCTAAGATTTAAGGTTTTCTTTTTACTTGTTTTTGTATACCATACTCTTCCGACTCCATATTAAGACTTACCAAGAATTGCAAAAAGAGGCTGAGAACCATTTATGGAGACACAGATAGATCTAAAATTGATAAATATATTGCAAAGCAAAACTCTGCTTTTCAGCACTCTGTGTTGGTTACATATTGCTTTTAATACGATAGATCTCGTAGCTATAGGTCCCCTCTCTTGAAAAACAAAAAGCTGAGGCTTGCAAAAAAAATGTACCAGATATTTCTATGAATCAGAATCTGAGCCTGAATCTGTTTCTGCATCACATTGCACCCCAAATGGTCTCAATCTGTTCGTGTTTGCTTCCAGTGGGGGCATGCCATCATCATCCTCATCACTTGAATCAATTTCACCGTCTTCTTCTTGCCGTGTAACTGGTCTTTGTGAGATTTCATCAGCCGGAATTGGCTTATTATCTTTGAAGATTTCCGGCCTGCATTTACCATGTCCAAACTTAACTTGAGCTATGCTGTAAATGTAGATGCCATTCACACAGAACAAAGAAAATAGCTTTACCATTCTGGAGACTTTTGAAGGAGACGGACCTGCTCAAGGAAAAGAACTTTACATACGATAGATGTAACTTTGCTACCAGACTCTTGGGCCTTTTCCTTTCCTGTATGGTCAATCACTACAAAGCTTCCTGCAAATCAATGTAGTAACAACAACATAAACGCCATCTCAAACTCCTCAATCCGCACCAGATCATGCACTTTTTTAAGCCATTCACGAAAGAATAAATTCCAGATCATATAGATAGATGATCCTTTCTTCTGTTTGAACAAGCCTGGGAAAAGAACCAAGTAACTCTGTTTGTAAAACCAAAGAAACATACCTCGTCTGATCCACATGCTCTCACGAAATTTGGCTGGAAACAATGATAATGATTTATCTCCTTTTGCATCCATTATCTTCAAAGACACAAATAAAAAAAACAACAACTGTTAACGACGATCCATCTGAAATCTCTTATCGGCCTAAAACTACAACATGTAATAGAAGTAAAAATTCAAATTTTAATCAGTACACACGTACAAACTAAGCCAGCCCCATTGAGAGTAAAATCCGAAAAGTGCTAGATTGGCTAAAATTTGGCTAGATTGCGTAAAAGTGCGAAACCCAAATATCAAAAGACGTTATTTTACCTCAATTTGATTGGAACCTCTGAGAGAGACGACTTGGGCAATACTTTGACATTCCTCAAGCGTGAAATTCTGCTCTGACGCCGCTTGTTTCAGATTCCTTCTTCCTCTGTTCATCTCTTCTAACCCTTTAACTCAAATTCTAAAAGTCCCAAAGTTTTACAACAAAATTACAATCCAACGAGCAAAAACCACATAAATTGAGATTAGGGTTTTGCAGTTGTGAGCCGTTTTAGTTGGAATCGCTTCAGTTCCTAAAGAGAAGCAAATACAGTTAAAAACGGGTTGCTTTGTTCAACGGGGGTAATTTGTTATTTTACTATAATCTTAGGGTATTATTGTCATTCCTGACTTACGTCAGTGTAAACGAATTTACAGATAAACCGGAAATTCGTTATAATCATGCGGCGGTCTATAGATTCCTCCGGCGCCTGAATTTCACTCCTTCACCGCCTCCGTCGTTCTAGGTTCCTGTGTCTTATCGAATCCTCCTTCACTGTACAGGTTCGGAATTATATTTTCTTTTCGCGACTGAGTTATAATCGTATGAATTATATAATTCATCTATTTCGCACGTTCAAGAACTGTCTCTGTAATTCAGTAATTGCATGAAGTTCATAGCTTGTTTGTGTTTCGTTTTTCTTTTTTTGAATTTGTATTTGTTTATGGGTTTTGTTTCCGCATTGATGTGGTTTCAAATTTAGCTCTTTGTAGTGATGGGAAGGAGAAAGCAATCCAAGCCGCAGCGTTCGGTGGGTTTGATAACTCTCCATTGAGATTGATCATGATCTGGATTGCTCGTTACGGTTTCGGTTATGCAATGTGACTAATTTTGTTGACCGGATTAAGCTTGGTCACTGGCCGGTATTGTCTTCGAGTGATATAACTTTGGAATTGGTTGATAAAAATGTGTCTGATGATGAGAATGGTCCAGTGATTTGGTCTGCAAGTTTTGATGGTTCCGGTGAAGGGGTTTCAGGTCTTGCTCATTTGGCAAGTATTAAGTTTTTGACTTTAAGGCTCGTGCCCGGTGATCAGGTCTTGTTGTCTCTTAGAGTTAGAGTTGAGATGCTTCAGCAGGCTTTTGATGCCTGTGATTCGATTCTTGAGAATACAAGGCAGATTTGGAAAAAGAGTATGATTCATGTCATGTCTTGGTTGAGGCCAGAGATCATGACGTCAGAGGCTAGGTATGGGACAGGAATGAACATGGAGGAGATTGAGTCATCATTGGTGACGGAAGCTGAAGCTTTGGAGTCTAGTAAGCAGTCTAGGTTTGATGCTGCTGCTTTTTATGAAGAAATAAAGCCATCAAAGTGAGTGAGCAACTTTTTTTTCTACATGTAGTATCTGAGTTTATATTTCCAACTCATTAGCATATTACCAATTCAGGATGGATGCCATGCTTGAAGATGACATAACTGATTTGCTCCCAGAACTTGGGCCGTACCAACGATGTGCAGCTTATTGGATGGTTCAGCGAGAGAGAGGAGAACCAATGACGTTGGGAGACAAGGAAGATAGCCAATTCATTTCACCTTTGTCTGTCGCCGTGGAATTCCTTGACTCTGCTGCAAAAATGTTCTTTAACCCATTCAGGTTAGTAGAAAAGATTTATGTATTCTTCTTTAGTTAATTTTGAACTACTCCCTAAATGTACAACAAATAATATATGTTCCACAAGTTCCACCACTTACAGAAGTCAGAAGAACGTGATTTGATCTATAGTCCATTTGTCTTGCTTTAATTGTTTCTAGTGGGAATATCTCACTGGCACCAGAGTATCTTTCACCTCGAATCCCAGGATCCTTGCTGGTAAGAACAGTTTGCAGCTTCATTTTTCCTCCATGTACTATATAATCAGAAAATTATTTTAATACGTTTTCCAAATCTTATGTTTTTAACTCTGCTTAGGTGGTGTATCTGGCTTTATTTACCTCTCTTATATATTTCCTTATGCCATTAGCTTTTGTTAACGTCTGAGGTCACATTCTTAATGTGGTAAAGTACGTATGCTACAGATGAAATGGGCTTGGGGAAAACGGTTGAACTACTTGCTTGCATCTTCTCTCATCGAAAATGTGCTGAGGATGAAGTAACTGTGTCTAATAGGCCATCAGTTAGTGGTGATTCTACAACTGGGTTGAGAAGATTGATAAGGGAACGTGTTGAGTGCATATGTGGAGCTGTTAGTGAAAGTCGCAAATACAAAGGAATCTGGGTACAGTGTGACCTTTGTGATGCTTGGCAGCATGCCGATTGTGTAGGTTATTCACTCAAAGGGAAAGGTAAGGCGACTTGTAAAGATGCTGATGAAAAAGTTTCTCGAAAGAAGAGCAACTTGTTTTTTTAGTCTCCAAAACGCCACTTGTAATCTTGGCTAAAGAGTCTGTAAAAGCCATTTAAATTAAGTTTCACGATCAGGCCATTTAATATTGAGCCTACTTGTATTCCTGGGGCTTGCACTCTGTAACACAATGCTAAATAGTCAAAAAAAACTTTAAAGGTTTTCGAGTCGTTGAGCAATATGGGGAAACAATGTTCGATTTGGTGGTTGGATGCCCTACAATTTTCTGAACAGAATAAAGACTTCTTCAACGAGTTAACCAGGAAGATTGAAGAGGCCATCCATGGAAGCTTAAACAATTCAAGCTCCTCCAGAACAAATTCTCGGTTAGTGATTACAAATTTGCAGTTTTACGAGCTTTGTTGTTGCTAGAGTGTTTCATCCAGCTTTTAGTCACAGAATTTGTCTGTGGATTGTTATTTTGGGGCATATTTTCTACATGTGACGAATTAATTCACATACGTCTGCAGAGTTCGTTAGAACAAGTGACCTGAAAAACTTGTTTGCTTTATTAAAAGACTAGATTGACTAATGACTATAATATATTTTCAGAACCATATGAGGTGAATGTCGTAGCTATAGATCGTTACATTCAATCTAATGTTGGCCATCTCCTGCTTTGTAAGCTTACAATTTTTAAGAGCACATAATGAGTACAATAAGAACTAACTTTCTACGTTCCCTTGTTCCAGCTTTAGAACAATACATGGCATGAAACTTCATCTGCAAACTTCTATGGATATGCTGGAAAGTTCTAGAAAGAAAGTGATAAATAAAGATTCTAGAAATTGACCAGACTATGGATAACCAGAAAATGGAGGATATTGAGCGTATTGGCAACTGCAAGTATTGCCAGAAGAAGGATGATGGCCCCACATGTATTCATTGCGAGCTAGATGAACTTTTCCAGGTTTTCTTCTCTTGATTGTGCATTTATATGAACGTTTACTTGGTATCAATATTAGTTGTCACCATCACCATTTGTAAAATTGTTCCAGGAGTATGAGGCTAGGTTATTCCGTCTTAAAAAATCTCGTAGAGGAGTAATGGAAGTTACAGCTGCGGAAGAGATAGTAAATTTGCAGAAGAAGAGATCTGCCCTTAATCTTTTCTTTATTGGTTTGTCATCGAGAAACAAGGATATAAATGCACCATATAATGATAACGAAGAGCCCACCAAAAGAAATACTGGTGACTTTGTGGTTGTAAGTAACCTGATCTAGTTTCAGTTTAATCTTACATCTACAAGTCTTTGAATTCATCACTGACTAGAAAGCATAACCACATTCATGTTAACGTTATTGATATGGCGTTCTCTATTTCCTCCTCTGTAATAGAACTTTTGAAAAGTCAAATATTATGGTTTAATGATCTGTTTGAGTCTGACACAAATTCCTTTTATGCTCTAAACATAGGTTTCAAAATCTCCATCTGAGACAGAAGTTGTTCTTGGAGTGATAAGAAACCACTGCAAAACTTATTTAGACAGGGAAACCAAATTGGCAGCCACAAAACATTTGCATACTCTTGAGGTATTGGCCCCAAGAACCCTTCTTTGTTTACATAAGGGAAACCTAATCATTTAATTTCAAGTTTTAATAAAATCTGACATTCCCAATTTTGCTTATCAAATTAAGGTGATGCGAAAGGAATATGCACTTGCGAGGGCCTTGGCTAGGGCTCAAGCTCAGCTCCTACGTGCCTATGATGAGATTAAGATGGCAACAATAAGACTACAGCTTAAAGAATCTGAAGATGACACATCGATCTATGCTTTGAGCCGGGATGAGTTAGATGTTGCTAGTGTGCTGAACACAAATGATAAATTTATGGCTCAATCCTCTTTAAATAGTATAAAGGGGAAACTTCGTTATTTGAAGGTAAAAATCTGTAGCCTTAGTTCTAACTATATCATGCAGAGAAGTCATTAATCTCTGTTTCTAGTCGTTTGAAATTTATATTCACAAGAATCTTTAGTTATGTTTTCCTAATTAAGTTCTTTTTTGTGTGTTTGAGACTCTGAATCGCTTGTAATTTTTTTACTTGCTTCTCCTTTCTTTCTTTTTCTCTGTATACAATACAAAACAGATTCTTTTTTTCCATTTCAGGGTTAAATCAACTCCAAACAAAAACAAGAATTCGGGAGCCAGATCTTTCCTCGCCAGTACAGGAAACAGTTAAGGCTTCAGATCCTGTTCAACAGGAAGGCGAAAACCTGCTTAAGCGAGACGAAGCATGCCCGATTTGTCATGAAATTCTACGGAATCAAAAGATGGTTTTCCAATGCGAGCACTCCACTTGCTGTAACTGTAATGACTTGAGCTCTTCTGTTTGATTGTTTTACTCTATTCCGTTAATCTCCTATAATCATAAGGATTTGATGACTATCTAATATATTTTCCTGAACCAAACGTCAGAATATCAACAATATTTCTTATCTGTGTTTCGTTCTCACAGGCTTTTTTGCTATGACTGAGCGCGCATCAGTTCATGAAACTCTGCAAAAGTGGGTGATGTGTCCAGTATGCAGGCAGCATATAGATGTTAGAAATATTGCATTTTCTGATGACAGACGAAACAATACTTCGTCAGATGAAAATCACAAAGAAAATGAAGCAACATTGGTGGTTCAAGGTTCATATGGAACAAAGGTTAGCTTCCGTGCTTCAAAAATTTGTGCACAAGAAGTGTTTCTTATCCTCATTTATTGTTTTGGTAGATTGAAGCTGTTACTAGAAGAATTTTATGGATCAATTCAAGCGATCCACATGCGAAGGTTCTTGTTTTCTCCAGCTGGAACGATGTTCTTGATGTGTTAGAACATGCTTTCGCTGCCAACAACATCACCTTCACCCGCATGAAAGGAGGCAGGTAAAGTAGCAACAGAACTTTATGGGGAATCATTTGAAGTGGCATATAGGTAACATAAGGGATGTTTGTAACTTTGATTCCATGGAAATGCAGGAAATCACAAACAGCCATTAGCAAATTCAAGGGACTCCAAAAGACAAACTCCCCTGAGAAAGAAGTAAAATCGATTCAAGTCTTATTGCTTTTGGTGCAGCATGGTGCCAACGGTCTTAATCTTCTAGAAGCACAGCGTGTTATTCTGGTGGAGCCGCTTTTAAATCCCGCTGCAGAAGCGCAAGCTGTTGGGTGTGTTCACCGGATTGGACAAGAGAAGGCTACTCTAGTTCATCGTTTCCTGGTTCGTTCATCTGCTTTGTTTGCCACCTTGGTCTTGTTCAGTTTCCAGATCCTGCCTATTGTGATACACTTTGATTTTGACGTCTCTTTTTCTGGGGAACCAGGTAACGGGCACGGTGGAAGAGAGCATCTACAAACTGAACAAGAATAAAAACACAAACTTAAGTTCATTCAGCAGCAGGAATACAAAGAATCAAGATCAACAGTTCTTGACACTAAGAGATCTCGAATCTCTATCTGTGTCACCAGCAGCAGAAACAGCAGAGATGGAAGAAAAACCAGGAGACGGACAGAAGACTCTGAGAGATCTACCGTCCTCAGTCGCTGCTGCAATAGCAGCCGAGAAGAGAATGAAGGAAAGTAATGCATTCTCGTCAACAACAAACATATTATAACTGTGAGAAAGGTTGCAAAGGGATTGGTTCCAGCCAAATATTTGTTGGAGGTCTTGCTAGTTGTACATAAAACAGTCAAGAGAAGTAGTCCAAATAGAAACTGTTTCTCTTGTGTTGTCTACAGTCATTATGTAGCTATAGCAGGCTTTTTAGATGCTTAGGCAAAGAATAAGATTTTTTATTTATGCATTGTATTACAACAGTCATTGCTGCATTAGAACTTTTATATCCAAAATTGCTGCATTAGAACTCTTAAGCTTAGCAATCTCCATCATCAGAACTCTCTTTATGGTCCATTAACTTATCATATGGAAATAAGAAGACAAGATAAATGCAAAATGTGTTCTCTTTTCAAATAATTTGGAGCATGTTATTTTCTTGTGTTATAACATTTGAGAAGACAAGTCAGTCTGCTACATTGAAAGAATGAACAAGAAAGCCCCAGAAAACCAAAACTTATTTAAGCTTCATGCCGAGTATGGGATAACAAACTTAGAAACTGGAAAACTCTTCACTTTGTCTTGAGTCTTGGTAATTTCTCACTTCTCTTCAGCTGGTGGTGGGTCAATGAATGTCTTCTTTATCCAATCAAATGGCTGTGAGGGATGATAAATAATATGTCAGATACAAAACAAAATAAGTTTTGAAAGGAAGAAAAGTAGAAAAGAGTCAGAAGCTTAAGGGCCTAATCTCCTTAGAACACCAAACCACAGATTAAGCACACTGTAACCGTCAGTAACACAAGAGAATGAATGTAATGCTTAAAACAATCCGCTAATTCCAAACCTTTACAGAAAGATCGAAACAACAAGGAAACTAATTTATGTGATGATGTGAAGCAAGGAACAATACGAGCTAAGGATTATATGTAGAACCTAGAAGCAAAAGCATTTCAGGTAGGAGACTAGATATGAATATATTTGAAATCAAAAGGTGGACATGAATAAAGAAATGAAGAAGTTTTGATTACCAATTCGAATACAGATATTACCATCGACGAAAAAAGACTATCACCAAATCAAATTAAGCTTCTGATGAATTGCAATTGTATGTATATGTAATGATGCTCATAGAATCACCACCTTTGGAAATAACTGCCGTGATCGAAGCAAAAATCTGAAAGTTTGATCAATTATAAATTTTTCATCTTTATTCCAACTCGAAGCCAGCAATTTGACCAGAGACATAACATTGGCTAGGGGATAGAGATCTCAGACCGGGAACATAATCCATTTGAAAGCAGAGATAGCTAAAATCTAAGGCCAAATCGAAGAAGAGATCCAGAGAACAAGGCATATGACTTACTTGGACAACCCACATGGCACCGGCTGCGGCGACGATTCCCCATCCAGCGGCGGCCTGAATATCTATCGGCTGGATCTTTGGTTTCACGGCGTTGAGCAAACCAGCTTTTCCTGCCATTTCTGCTTCGATCTCTCTTGCTCTCTCTTTCGCTATCAAATTCGATCAAACCCCACACACAAGATCTTAACGAAACGAACGACGATAATCAATGAGGAATTTTGCCATCTCAGTCATCTTCCGACACTAGAAGGCTTCTAGACCTAGTCAAACATCACACTTCATGCCGTCTAACGTGTAAACAGTTGAACAACGTGCCGTTTCTTCTGTTTCTGTTATTTTGGTTTAGTAACCCCTACAAAAATGATTATTTCCCTGATACGCATTTAAGCTCTCCAATGTAACAATACAGGATTTGGTTTCAAGCAGAAGAACAAAAGAACTATCAATATCCAAACAATCAAAACATAATTCTATATTGAAGAACCAAGCTTTGCATTGATCTTCTTCCTTGGACTCTGTGGTTTGGTGGTGGGTCGACGACCCTTGTCTGGACCACCAATTACGCCCCATTCCTCAAACTGTGTCTGCCTCGCTCTTGCCCTCTCTTTCTCCTCTTCAGACTTCTTAGAGTAACAGTAAGGGCAAGAAACTCCATGCTCATACTCTGGAGCTTCCATATCTTCATCACTAATAGGCTGTTTGCATCCATAGCAGAGTTTATGTGTTCCTTGAACTAGACCATGTTCCACTGATACACGCTTGTCAAACACAAAGCATTCGCCCTCCCACAAACTCTCTGTTTTAGGAACTTCTTCAAGGTACTTTAATATCCCACCTTTCAGATGATACACCTGAAACGACAATGCTTTGATCATAAAGTACCTTAATTCTGATACAAATAACTCAATTGTTAGATGATGTATCAGGCTACCTCTTCAAAACCTTGGCTAAGAAGAAAGCTTGAAGCTTTCTCACATCTGATTCCTCCGGTACAATACATAGCAATCCGTGGCAGCATCTTCGGTATCTCAGCTTCCTCTTTGACCACCTTTGCTTGTGTTTCATTGCCTTCTTGCTTCAATGCAAATTGACTCTCCACCCAAGATGGGAAATTTCTGAAAGCTGTTGTACATGGATCCACAGCCCCTTTAAACTTCCCGATTCTAGTCTCATAGATATTTCGCACATCGATCACTACCTGAAACGCAAAAGTAATCAGACAATTTCAAAGATCTTATATCTAGATCTACTGACCATACCATTTAAACAAGAAGAGCACAGAGCAAACAGATAGATATATAGTGTAAAAAACAGCCATCGAATCGTTTTATTCAATTTCACTGTGTTCTTGACTAAACTTACTACAAGATAGTAAAAAGAGATCTCACAGTTTCTGGATCACTGATCAGTTCGTTCCATTCTTCGGGACTCACATATGTTCCAACTTTTTCAATTGGCGAGACACTAGGCATCCCAAGCGTAACAATCTGCACAGACAAACGCAAAAAAGTCTTAACAATGTATAAAACTCCAACCTTCCAACTTCAAAGCCGAGAGTGTACCTCTTTCTTGAGTTTGACCCTAACGTGGTCCCATCTAAACGGAGCATCTTCACCAGCTGCAAGAGGAGAGCTATTGCTATGTCCATGGTGGATTGCTTCTTGTTCAGGACTCAGAGGTGTCTCTACTTGCCTCAAACCATTCAATCGGATATCACTTTGTATAAACGCCAACACTCTCTCCACTGATTCACGAGTTCCACAGATACTTCCATTGATCCCTTCTGGTGCAAGAATGATTCCACCAGAAACTCGCTGGTGAAACAAGACAAGCCTATCTATCATTACTACTTGAAAATCTAAACAAGTGTTTCTTGCACCATAGAACACTCTTAAGTAAAGACTTAATCTTTCGAATCAGAACACACTAAATATGTACAATTTCGACTGAGATAGAAGCAACTGCATACCAATTCTTCGCAGAGATCCTTCAAGGGCTTCCTGAAATCAGCATGGTCAGTAAAATCAGCGAATTTGTAGAATGAAACCACAACGAGCGAGCCGGAATCCGATTCGCCAGATTCTGGTATTCCCGAAAAGCACTGCGAAATCGTAGCCATGCGTCTTCCGATAGCTCTGGTGTTCGAACAAGCCATCGTGGGTTGCAGAGAAGAAGAAGGAGAAGCGGAGAGGTTCTGGGGTTGGGATTGAGGGAATAGTAATTCGGATTTGGAGTTTCCACTGATTGAGCTTGAATTCATGGCGCCACTGGAGAGGTGAGAGTGTGAGTGAGGCGGTGGTGATGAGAGCATTCTAGCGGCGGCGAGGGACGGCGGAAATCTCCAGTGGCAATACCGTAACATTTGGGTTCCGAATTCAAGCAAAGTCTGAGAAAATTCAACCAAACCGGACTAAACCAAAACTTGAGTTTCCTTACAAGACCGAATCATTTTTCTTACGCCTTCTTCTTTTTTTTTTTTCTTTCTTTTTTTTTTTTCTTTCTTTTTTTTGTTAATAAAAGGCTCTAAAATATAAACTAAAGAAAATTACACAGTATATGATTTCAAATCATACAATAAAAAAAAATTTACACAACCGATATTTTAATTGAGTCAAGAAACAAAATTATAAGTTGACAAAAAAAGCATATAAAATTATAAAAATTAAAAGAAAAAAGAGTTGTATAGGCAAAACGCACAATAAGCTTTTAACCCTAGTTAGCATTCATAGATGATCATGATAGTAATTATATACATAACGAAAAATCAAAATACACAAAAATATCAATAAATAAATTTACATTGGATCATTTTTTTGCTATTTTTATCGGGAACCACCTAAAATTTCAACTAAAAATGAAATAATTAGGAGTTTTTAGATTTTAGATTTCGGTTTTAGTTTTTAAATTATTTTTTGTTTTCAAAAAATAGAAAAGTTGATTTTTGGTTTTTAGAGAAATCAACATTGATTTTTCGAAAACTAGTTTTTCCTAGTTTTTAAGGAAACCAAAAATCAAAAATTTAAATGATAAGGCATAACATAAAAATCGTTTTTACAAAATAATAATTGGCTAAAAAGTAGTTTTTCCAAAAACAAAAACTAGAAAATAGTCTGAAAATTGCTCCCAATCAAAGCCACAATAACAGTATATTGGTTGATAACAATGAAAATTAGGAGTTTTTAAATAAATTTAGATATTTTGTAAAAAACAATTATGAGCATTCTTGGAATGTGTTAGGCATCATTTAGTTTTTTTTATTTTTATAAAATTACATTTTGTCGATATTTGTTGATAAAAAAAAGTCAAGTGAATGTGTAACTATTTTGTATGAATTTTATCTTAAAAATATTGTTTGTAATTTTTTTTTTCTTAAATGGCTAAATATGTAAATACTTATTTAAAAGTGCTATTTTTCAAAGTCTTTTGAGAAGTTATGGTTTCTACATAATTGATTCACAAATTTACATTGGTCTTGCATGCTTCTAGAATCGAGAATATATACTTCTAGAATCGAAATGAATTATAAATAGTTAATTATTCAAGCAATAATTTATCCGATATGATTTGGAACATGGAAATTGGATTTTGTATATATTATAGGAGGACTCTAATGTATGAAGTGTCTTTGTCTAGGATTGATGAAAAGAAGCTTCCTAATTCCTGCCTCAATCTCTGACCTTTTTGTAAAATCCACCTTTGGCTTTTCAAAACTTCTTATTTTCCTAAACTCTTCCAATATAATTGTTCTTCTTCTCATTAGATATATACGAAGCTTCCTTCTTCTTATTTTTCTTCTTCTCTTTTGCCTGTAATTATGACAATTAAGGCATGCCAATAAAACCAGAGTTTAACATTGAATATTACAACTACGTACAAATGTTTCAAAGTTCTCGTTGGTTTTTCTAAGAAATTGTATGATCGATAACATAAAATAGTGATAATGGTTAGTGAAAAGTACATTGTAATAAGTAATAGTGGTTAAGGAAACATCAATGTTTTGGCACATTATTCATATCATAATGAAGAAGTAAGTTTGGATAAGCAGACACTTTTTGACAATTTGTTGATATGTTTGGCCGAAAGTTCTCTTTTCGTACCATCTCTCCATTTTTCGTTGATACTCATATATTCCAAGTAATGATTCATTGTTACTATTTCATAAAAGCTAACTTTTAGTTTATTCAAAAATAAATTCGTATTTTAAAATTATAACATAACCTACGAGTTACTCTCACTCTGGTGATTAGAATGATCCAACTAGTGATTCATGCACCAGAGTTCGATTCTTTCCCACTACAATAGTAGACTACAAAAGGATTTTAGAGTTACATTATAGATCAAATTTTGTCGATATAATTGTTGACAAAAAAATTATAACATAATCAAAACGTAAACCCTAAGACAAAAAAAGTCCACGTACTTAATTAGATGATATTAACTGTTTTTTTGGTAAAAAAATAGTAGATGGATATTGTTTTCGTTCAAAAAAAATGGTTTCGAGTGAAATATGGTCGAGTGGTATGGAGATGGGATCTGGAAGCCAACATATTTCATATTTGATTTATATATTTATTATGCGAAACTAAAACATATTATTGTCTTAGACACTTTATTTGTTTTGGCCTATTTATATATCCCAAAAAAGAGTCCATACATATATTGCACTTCCCCAAATATTAGACTACTGCATAAGCTTAGGATTTACCCTAAGTTATAAAAAAAGTCATGTGATTCCAAAGGTTCAAAAATTAATACAGTTTTGTGGAATCTTTTTCATGTTTAGTCATTCTATAAATTTAGCTTAACATATACTTTTACATTTACTGATTCCAATATTCTATTTCGTATTTCTTTTTTCATGTTTGACATTTTCGTCATTACAGTTTTGGAACCAATAAACAATAGACAAAACGTACATTTTATAAAACGTGATATGTGGTGTATACCGTTAAACAACGTATTATACCTATATAAATAAACTTCAAAAAATCCAAATTGGTGCAAGTGTTTTAAACCCTTCGTTATAATATTGACACTTGCTAATTGTACCACCACTGTATTGACTCTAATATAACCATTTTTAAAATGTCATGTAGACTCAAAAATATCAAATTTATTGGTAAATGAATTTTGAAATTTCTTATAACCTGCCACAACCAGAATTGAACCGGCTTTTGTCTATGTTTTGGGAGTCATGTCTTACATTAAACGACATTTTGGCTCCATATGTAAACACAATATATAGTTGATCATAAACAACTTTATTTATATTTATATATTTATATGTTGATTTATATTTTTGTTTTACGATAAAAAGTAGATTCATAGTTAGTGTTACCGACAAAACTGAAACAATAATAAAACCGGTCAGCCAGCAAAAAGATGAATGAATACTAAATAATAAAAAGATATATATGTACCTAGTTGTAAACAAAAGCCGACCTCTAAAAATAAGAAAGAAAGCACTAGGTTACAAAAAATTAAATTAATGCAAAAGTGTTCATAGTTTTAGATCTGAGTTGTGATTACTAAATGGGATTTTGGTTTTAAAAACATTAAAATTCAAACACAAGAGGCTGCACTAATAATATTGGGATTAATTAAGGGATTAAATAAAGGTATTCGTACTAATGGCAATAATTAGATAAGTATGAGTTGGATCAACTTGAATTATTGACGAGTTCTTGTTTTCAAGTACTATTTAAGTATCTAAAATTTTGAAATTATATTCGTACAAAACCAGGACAGTCTCTTAACTACGATCATTTCTTTCTTTGACTTTGTGATTAATTGATTAATTGTCCGTAATAAAAATAAATTCCATGATTGGGTAAGATTCAACTCACATATTTAAAAACTACATGTTTTACATTTTAAATAATTATCGTGAATCCATAGTTGTCTTAACGATAAGTAGGAGTCCTTTAATCGAGGTTTTATAGTTAATTATAAAAGACAACTCATCTTAAGATTAGATTAATCTTAAAATGATGTATTTTAAGTATATTTGTATTATAATTCTTATAATTAACTATTTGTTACTTGCCAAAAATCAGTTCCCCAATCAGCGTTGACCTTTCTGTCATCATCTTCGAAAGAAACAATAATTTAACATTTGAAAAAATAACAAGTGATCAGATTTGACAATTTCTACATGATTTATAAATTGGAATTTATCAAAAATATCAGATTTTTTTTAAGAAGTAAAACAAAGCTGCGACGTGTGTAAGACATATTTAATGGAATTTGGAAGTAACACATAAGTTTTGTAATGTGTACTATGGAAGTCAACTACTACGACAAAATGTTAAATGTATGAATGTAATGATTCTTAAGAATTGGTAAAGCAAACAAATGTATTTGACTTATTGAATTTGAGTTGCGAGTGGATGCAACCAATGTGGACTCAATTTATTGTGACTCCTAGGAATACTCATTGGCACTTGCCTCCTTAGTGCCTTCACAATAATATCTCAATCGTTCCAAAAAAAACTGTTTTTTCTTCTATTTATATTTATATTCAGAAGAAATTAAATAATTTCATCTAACCTAAAACTAAAAGAACTCATTTGTTTTCTAGATCTTCAAATCTGAGCTATGGTCTTAATATAAACTCTATATGCAAAATTACGTGGCTATGTATATGTAAAATTGAATTTCGAAAAAAATAGTTGCAGAATGAACATTTAACTATTTGATGAAAAACTAAATCTTAAACTCACTTTCATATACCATGAGATATGAAAATTTCCAACTAGATTGGCAAATCCGAATTATAGCCCTAACCTAAATCTTTTCATGCGGGGTTACATGATTAAGTCAAATTCTGATATAAACAATTCCAAATGTGAACATTTAACAATTTGATGAAAGAGTAAATGGTGAATTCATTTTCATACCGTTTCAAAAATAAGTGATGAAAATATTTTAAAATGGATAAAAATGAATTCTTTGTCCTATGATAGGTTTTATTTTTTTGTGATCGAAAGCTACATTTACACGTACGTAAAAAAGATATGGTTTATACGGATATTTTCCAATAATTATACGAGTATTATTTAGAAAATTTGTGGAAATAGTGATAGCTGCATCGAATTATTTTTTAATATTGGACGATTTTATTCGATCGTAAATTCGTATATTTTCTATATATCTTCAAATACTGCCAAAATGATAAGGACCACGCAAGCACTAGGTGACATAATTGCTAAGGTGTTACTTGTAAAGCTCTCTTTTACCACAATGATACAATACATTAATTATGTCTTTAAGTGTTTTTTTCATTTATAATGACAGTTCTACAATATATATATATATATATATATATATATATAATGGCGGACCCATGTTGTACAAAGGAGATTCAATTGAATCCCCCATATTTATGAAGAATTTGTTTTTATATAAAATTTATATATTTTTAATAATTAGATTTAGTTTTTTTTTTCTTTTAACACCCTAATCATATATTTTATATTTTTATTTGATTGATTTTAATTAATTAAAAATAATCCATGCCATTAGGAGTTTGATTCATCTCTATTACAATTGGTAACCTAAAAATGATTTAGTAGTGTATGTTTTAAATTATAGATAGGATCTTGTTGATTTAGTTATCGACAAAAAAAGGACTATGTTACTGAATATAAAATGGTCATAAAATGGACAGTGTCACTAAATATTAAGTCAATATTTTCTTTCATTACTAAATTTTTGTGTGATTCGAATATGTTAGACTTACTAAATGAATAAAATTTTAAATATGTATATATTCATAATCTTTTCTATGAATTTTTAGAGTAGCAGAAAAACTCTAATAAACTTTTATCAACTATTATATCACCAATATTGTTGTTAGTTATTTTAGTTTATTGATCCTGATAAAAATTATTTTCGGATCCGCCACTATATATATATATTAGATAGTTGCTCACTTGCTTTACTATATAATTACGATTAATCTTGAATACTACTTTTAGATCCTAATTAAGCGGCCACACCTCAATCTTTTTATATATAATATAGTTTTAGTTCTTAATCTTTCTTAATGAATCCATGACAAATTTCAACTATGAGAATATTCAATAGTTATCTTAAGAATCCTTCTACGTTTGTAAATGTACGGCGCCAAATAACACATAGATAATTAGTCTAACAAATCTACTACGTCTCAAAATATACATCACTATTTTACCAAATTAATGAGATTAATTAACAAAGTGTTAATATTGTTTTGTTTTTGGATTATCTGCTTCTATGAAAAACAAGTGGTTGGTCTGATATATATCTTGTCAATATTTCTCTTGAAAGTGATTTCATGCCAATGGACCAAAAAAAAATTGAATGTAATAAAATAATAATTTATAACTCTAATTAAAAAATAAATAAAGATAAATAAACATTTAACCAAGTTGGTTTAAATAAAAACCCACCCAGCTCCAAACGTGTATGGGTGACGTCATCTCACATCACAGCAATGACGTAAGCAAAGCTTTGTTAATCCAATGAATGAGTAGATAAGATATCATATTACCATTATACCCTTGAATCCATTAGTAAATCTAGAATTAGGTCTTTATCAGTTTCCCATTATACCCTTCACTCCATTATAGTTCATAACTATCTCTCTCTCGTCTCTCTTTCCTTAGCATCTTCCTTTAAATCTTTCTCTTTCTCTTTCTCAGAAAAAAAATAATCTAATTCCTTCTCCGTTATATTACAGCATTTCTTCATTCTCAAATCATTATACCCAAAAAAAAACCTAAAAAGAAAAAATGGATTCAAATAGTAACAACAAATCTATAAAGAGAAAAGTTGTAGACCAACTCATTGAAGGCTATGAATTCGCTACTCAGCTTAAGCGTATCATATCTCATCAGACCCGTATTGTTTCCGGGTCGGGCTCAGTTTCTACTGATCTGGATCCAGCTGATGAACTCATAGCTAAGATCTTGGGATCTTTCCATAAAACCATATCGGTTATTGATTCTTTTGAGCCTGTTGCTGTTTCTGTACCTATTGCTGTTGAAGGTTCATGGAATGCTTCATGTGGTGATGATTCAACGGCTCCGGCGAGTTGTAACGGCGGTGATTCTGGTGATAGTCGAAAGAAGAGATTAGGAGTTGGTAAGGGTAAAAGAGGATGCTATACTAGAAAGTAAGTTATATGAATTTGATTATTTTATATTCTTTTAAAGTGTTTAATGATTTAATGTCTTATATTTGGATTTTTATTAAGTTTTTTTTCATCTAAGTTTTGCTATTTTTATCTCTAGATGCCATCATCTAAATGTGTTAGTGGCCCTATATTGGAATGAATTATGGTTAAGGTTAAAGGATAAACATATTTGGATTTGTTGAAGATATATTATATTCGATTGGTTTTTATTAAAATTTCACAAACAATGTTTTTGTTCATGGTGATATGAATATGATTGCTTGAATAGGACTAATGGAATTAGTGTTGTGATGCACTATATGTTACTAGCAAGACTTATACTGTTTATACATGTACATGAACATAAGAACCAAAATGATTTATTAGCAATTAATTAACAAATTTGTGATTTATTATTTGCAGGACGAGACAGAATACTAGAACCGTGAAAGCTAGAAGCAGTGAAGACAGATATGCTTGGAGGAAATATGGACAAAAGGAGATTCTTAATTCCAATTTCCCAAGGTCCTTAATTACTCCATATATCTCTCTCTAAATAATAATGACACAAGTGATGCATATAAATGTCGATAATTAGAGGAAGTTAATTTGGTCAAATTGTTAAATGTTCACGTCTGCAATTTCCTCTAACCGAAGTTGGACTTCCGATGGTTGTGTAATCTGGCATGATAAGATATATGGTTTGAGTTTAGGGTTTGGTTATAGATCAAATTTTGTCGATTTAATAAAGCATATATATATGTGTTTTTTTGCTTTTTGGAGTTTAGAGCCAATATGTGAAGGGGTCTAAAATCATTATGTTTTTTTGCTTTTTGGAGTTTAGAGCCAATATGTGAAGGGGTCTAAAATCATTATGCTTTTAATGTATTGCAGAAGTTACTTTAGATGCACGCACAAGCCAACACAAGGATGTCAAGCACTGAAGAAAGTTCAGAAACTAGAGCAGGATCCAGAGATGTTCGAAATCACATACATTGGTTATCACACTTGTACTGCAACAGACCAACCACAACCAAAGACTGAGTCTTTAGATCATGAAACCACCATTGATTCGGACAAGGCATTTACTATAACCACAGTTCAAAACCATACCAATCCTAAAGTACAAGAGCAAGACAATAACAACAGTAGTGTGACGATGGTAAGTACAGGCATGGTTAAGGAAGAAGAGAATTACAATGGTGAAGGTTCTTCAACAGGTGAAGAATTATCATTGGTTTGGCATGATGACATGATTATGTTTGATGCACATCAACAACAACATCAAAATCATTACTATTGTGGTGAAACCAGTTCAACTTTTTCGAATCATGATCAGTTTTCCAACTTTTTTGAATCATATTGCGGTGGCTTGTAATATTTAATTTCTTCTCTTTGAGTATGTTAAGTGTAATGTAATACTGTTGTTGTTATATATGTTTGACAGAAAAAATAAATACACCATATATAATGATGATACATATATAATTGCATAAGTTCATCATTAAGGTGACACATTAAGATGGAAATAACTCAAACATTTACTGATTAAGATAGCATTATTCTGTCTCTAACAATTCATCGAACAAAATTGTTAATATGATTGCTATTAATGTTGGATTAAATGAAATTGTGAATATGATTACTATTAATGTTGGATTAAATGAAATTGTTAATATGATTACTAAAAAGAGTGTAAAGAAACTTTTTTTTTTTGTCAATCTTACTCTTATAATTGGATCGACAAAATTCGATCCATAACCAAACTTCATATCTTAAATTTTATTTTTATTTTTCTTTCCTTTGCATCGAAAAGAAATCGAACCTTGATACCTGAAAATTTGTAAAGTGACCACTACCACTTACTATTTGTCCTCGACGAGTGTAAAAAAACTTATCCACACTGAAATTGCGGCTATGAATGTTTGGTGCTAAAAAGGAAAAAATTGGGACAAATGTTTGCTTGGAACTGTAGTGAGATTGTCTTTTTGTTGTTGACATAAGCATCACCGTGTACCCTAGGGCAATAACTAATGCTTATTACAGAAACAAAACAAAAATTATTATTGTTTTTTTATATATTTGTTAAAAACAAAAATTATTATTGTTGCATGTACACTAGTTAATTATTATTTTTAGTTCGGTCCATGTACATAAAACTAAATCTGTGTCGCTATTTTTTAATTATCAATAATTAGGTTTACAAAATTTGATATCCATAGCATAAAGTTTATAATACCCTAAAATCTATTTTTAAATCTACTATATATAGTGAAAAGTGATTGAACTCATGAAGTCAAATCATTAGTTGAATCATTCTAATTAATAAATTGAAAAGAATTTGACATTTATATCGCTTTTTAATGTATATATCTAATAAAAAGAAACAAAAAGTTTGAGTATATATATAATATAAAGAGAGAAAAACTTAGAAAAAATCAACCAAACAAATTTATGAATTAAACTGCTTTTACAAATGATATGTTTTATAAACCGAAAATTGTTCTCTTAGTTAAGATTTTCGAAAAAAAATTAACAAAAAGAAATTCAAAAATTCAGTAAAATATATATGAGTTTTCATAACAAATTCAATAAAATATAAGACGTTCGCATTTGGTGATCATCTTCAAAAGTTTGACAAAATCAAAGCAAGAAATATCTTAATCCTTTTTTTTAACTCGACAGATGTCGTCAATATATCAAGTTTTGCTTTTATAAATGTGGTTGTTTTTTTTAACACGAGTTCTAAGTAATTAAGAATAAGTATCTTCTTTGTTGGCATACGAAAACTCCATGATGAACAAAAAAACAAGGCCCATTCATGAGAAGTGATTGGTGAAAGGTCCATGAACTCCACTTGAACAGCTTAATTTATTTATACATTTTAAAACTCCTTTAATTAATTATTTGGATTCTTTCGTTTGGAAAAAGACAACAACAAAAATATAATCAACTTCATCTTACTTGGTGAGATATTGACAAAATAGAAATCCCTCCCTTTTTATTTTGGTTAAATGGAAATTCAATAATTGATTTTTTTTGTCGGATTCAATAATTGATTTTTTTTGTCGGATTCAATAATTGATTATGATGTAACATATTACTAAATATTAAGATTTTTTTTTCCAGCATGAAATGTTAATATTATACATAGAAACAACTTCATTTTTTGATAACCAATAACAATATACACCAATACAACTTTTCGTCTTTAAAAAAAAAAACAAATTACCCTAAAAGAATTGGACATCATTTAATTCCAGACTAGCTAGATTTAATGACGTAAAAATATGCAAAACTTGTATAAATATTATCAATAATAACAAATTAAATTGAATAAAAAAGTTATGATTTAGGCTTTCATGATCGTTGAAAAAATCAAGACATGTCCTTAGATGAATAGTACTATTGGTCTCTCTCGCTATCCTCCAACTGCTGATAACGCTGATTATGTTGAGATTGATCATTAGAAGGAAATAAGAAATCCATGTTGGATGATCCAACTCCACTGGTTCCAAACATAGCATCAGCCATGTCAAAGTGAGAGAGACCATAGTAAACGGTATGACCTGTGGTTGTGACGGTGGTGGATGAGATTGGAGTGGCGGTGGGTGCAGTGGGTGCAGTTGAGTAGATGTGGCAAGTGTGTGAGCCACGGTATGTGACTCGGAAGGTGAATGGATCGTCGTTGAGACGTTGGACTTGTTTCTTGGCTGGACAATTGTATAGCTTTTGGTGTGTGCACCTATAGTATGCCCTGGAAAATTATATCTATAGTGTTAGATATTTTTCTTTATAAATACTTGATAATATTAAGAATTATGAAATTATAACTTAAAATTAATTGGCAAGAAGTTGAGTGGTAATACATATATTAGATATAAAAAAATCCGGAGAAATTATCATATTTGATGATTCTTACATAATTCTTTTATAACTTCCAAATTTGAGATATTTATCACATTATAAATATGCCCTATCGAGATATAAGTCAGAAACCTCTCAAATCTATTATCTCGCAAATGCACAACAATACATTAGGTCAACATACCATAAAATACATAGATTTTTAACTTAAAAAGCTATTGGCGAAAATTTGAGTAATACATAAATCTTATATATTACATTAAAATCTTCTACAATTTTAATTTTCGATATGGATATTTATCAATTCTAACAAATAACGAAATATGAGAAGAGATCTACTTATATATAACATATAAATTTCAACTTAATTATGGTTATTTGGTCGTTCTAAATGAGTAATAAACTTAGAAAGTATTTCTTTTGGTCAAAGCAATTAGTAATGGATGAAGCTATATGGTCACATGTGATGTGATGTGAGCTAATTAAATTTGTATATCTGTTAACAAACTAGAATGAACCCCTTTGTGACCATATAGATTCATCCATCAATTATTATAAGAAAATATATATCATAAGTATCTAGAATCTTTGATTAGTTCTAATTATATCAAAATCTTATTATATTGGTCTTCCAACTAAACTTGGGTAATATATTATTTAATCACAAAAAAATATAAATAATTAGTAAAGTAAATTAGTTTTACCTAGGAAACCTAGAGCCAAGAATTTCCTTTTGACCATATTTACGCCAAGTATGATTATCATCAGGTGGAAGATCTGTGTTTCCAGTCCTTAGAGCCGCCACTAACACCGTTTGTTCTTCTCCGTCGTCCTTCCTAAATCATGTTCTCATTTAATCTACATTAGTACACATGTGCGTATTGCAATATATAAATTAATCATTAGTTTTGTCCAAAAGGAATCAAAGAAAAAATCTTGTAATAAATAACATTGAAAGTTTGAATGTGAAGTGGACTTGAGGTGGTTTCCACTTTTGGATACCTAGTCAATCACATGTCATGGGTTCAAACTCACCTCTTCTTTATGGGTAGACCAAAAGGAAAAAGAGACTTGAAAGTCGATTTATCAATCATCCATCTAGATCTTTAGCTTAGTCATCTTTTAAAAAGGTTTTGATTTGTTCTTGCTTTTAACTTTTGATATATTTTGATAATAATTGGTTGATCATTAGGTTTCATAGGTTTTTATTTTATTTTATTTCAATAATTAGATCGAAAAGACATGATCTATAACTCAAACTCGTTTGAACTATCAAAAACATCTCTAAGTTTTTGTGTGTTTTGCAGATAAAATGATGTTATAATCATTTTCTTTTCAACAATTATATCAAAAAGACCTAATTACTAACTCAAACTCCCAAACCGAATCTGTCAAAAATATTTCTCTAGGTTTTTATATATGTTTTTGAAGATAAAATAATGTTATGATAATTCGTTTTGATGTTTTGTCTTTCAACAATTAGAATGGAAAGACCTAATTTATTATTCAAATTCTCAAACCCGAATCCTACCGAAAACATTTTCCTAGGTTCTTATGTTTTTGAAAATTTGTTTCTTTGTCAACAACTATAAAGACAATATCTGATCTATAACTCAAACCTCCCAAACCTAAAACCCTACCAAAGACACTACCCAAAGGATTTATGTTTCTGAAAACAGAATGATGTTATCATTCATAATACTCATCAAATTTTCATTAAAAACATCTAAAAAAGTAAAGTGTGAATAATATGCAAATTAACATTTATTATTTCATTATTCATCTGATAAGCTATCCATTACCTTTGTTTATGTTGTCAATTTTGTTCGATGAATTGTATTAAAAAAGACAATTGTTAAATCATGTATGCATTTGACAATTCATAGTTTCTATAACAACTTTTTACCTTCTCCGCTGCCTTGGCGTGGAAGAACCACTAGCACCGCCGGATGATCCTCCTGCATCCGTCAAATTCCTTCCTCCGCCACCATCAACGGCCACGATCTGAGATGACGTGGACCTGCCACCTCTTAACCAATAATCTTGCATCAAACTCGGTTCAATCTGCATTAACATCTGATTCGAACCGGACCCAATCACCGGTTTGGTTTGGCTCAACGCGGTCTCTAAATTCTTAATCTCTAGTAACATCTTCAACCTCTCGTTTGCATCGCTGAATCTCTTCACAATCTCATCAAGAGACGTCGATAAACATTCCGGTGGCTTTTCCGGTAAACTGGACTCTAGCTCTTTAACCAATTCCACTCCGTGAAAGATCATTGACATCACCTCCTCCATTTTGTAACTTTATGTAAATATATTTAAAAACTTTTTTCACGTACCTTCATATATATAGACGAAGAGACAAGAGATACGTAAATAACGGTTAGTGCTAGCAGTTAACTTCGATGTTGGTTCCGCTTTTTTATCTTAAAAATTCTATAAAATTGCGTAGATTATTCAAAGATTGTGCTTTTTATTTTCGTCTTCTATTAAAGCGACATTTAATACCATATATCTTATACTAGTTATCTTTGGGGACTTAGCTAAATAAGAAATATATGTCTCAACTTGACATGAAACAAATGTTCATGAATCAAGAAACAAACTTTTAGGTTATTTCACAATAGGAAACAACAACCATATATTACCCAGACGTGGTAACCTAGTAGTATTAGAAGTTTAGAACTAAGACTGGCATAAACTTGCAAATATTTAGGTTCGGCGTCCTTAATAATTAAATATCATTTCTTGATCAAATGGATATTAGGTTTAAGTGCAATGATTTACATTATCTACTAGCCTTTCACATACTAATGAATCTAATATTAGTCGGGTGGTAAAAATACGGATCACCAGAATTATCGAAAAATACAAGCATATTATGTTGAGGTATCATAGTAAATAGGACATAAACTTGTCGATCCGGAGTTTAATTCATGTTGAAAGTTAAGATGTTGTTTGACCATATAAAAATATAAGATCATATTTTATATTTTATCAAAAATTTCGAAACCAAACTAGTCATTTTCTCCAAAAGATTAGTTGGAATTCAATTTAGATACTGGAGGTTAAGCAGAAAAACCATATTGTCAATAATTCACTAGGACTATTTGTCTACGTATTAAAATTCGGACACAAGATCTAATTAGTGGTAACTAAATGTTTTGACCCGGTCGGAGATATTTGATTTAAGATGGGTGGGTTTGTGTTTTGTTATAACACGGCAGACGAACTGGTAATAACATATTGACCAAGTCTTGGTATTCTATGATTTTACACACAATCTAATAATATGAAATTTTCAAAATTCAACTTTCGAAGATTTTCTTTCAAGTCTAGACGAAGACTTAACGATTTTTAATGCTGAACCTGTTGAACTTTTTTTCTTAATGTAGGGACACAAAAGCTAAAAGAAATTTCTAGGACGTTGAAGCAAGTTTGGTAAATTTCTTCACGTAATAGAAGTTTCTTTTGGGTTCAAAGGATATCTTAATTAGTCTAACTAGCTCTTACAAAATATAGTTATAATATTGTGCCAAATATGTTTTAAAATTATAATATGAATAAGAGTTATTGTAATTCACATGTATTTAATTGTTGCATAAAAATCATATGCACTTCACATATGTTAAATAATTTTAGAAAAATTATATATGGTACAAAACGAAATTTTGTAGGACAAACAATCTGAGAAAATCTTTTTGGAACAGGAATTTAATTTTTTTTTAGAGAAAATTATTCAGAAAATTATGATTTCATATTACTCGAAAGTCGAAAGCATTGGACAAGAAAATAAGCAAACTTGTAAGCCCAACACGTAGCCCACGAAAGCATCGAACTCCCCGGCGTCTATTGACTAAATAAACAGCACATTTTGTAAAAACAAAAAACGAAAACGGGAATGGAGTCAGCCAGTTCAAGTCGATCATAATTCCGGCGAATTAAAAAGCAATCTACGAAATTCTCCTCTTTTGGGAGATGCAGATTGATTGAAGAAGAATCAGAAGAACAGAGATTTCAAATTTTCACGTTTTGCTTCTCCGTCGTTCTTCTGATTTCATATAGATCCGTTGCAAAGCAACAACACTGTTCTTCAATTGCTGGATTGAGAAGGTGGAAACATGTTTAAGTTCTTAAAGGGAGTAGTGGCTGGATCTGGGACAGGGCTCAAGGATCTGCCTTACAACATCGGTGATCCTTATCCTTCTGCTTGGGGCTCCTGGAATCACTTTCATGGTACCTCCAAGGTCATTATCCAATCTCCTTTCTATCTGTGGACGTCGGATGTTTGTAATACTGCGTCGATTTTTCTTGCTTTGATCTTAGCTCGCACTCCCTTTTTCTTTTTTCTCAACCCCTTAATTTCTAGATTGTTTTGTCGGTCTATATTAGATTTTATATTCTGCCTCGACGCGGTAGATTAGTTATATAATCAAATTCGATGCTGTTAAGTGTTGCCTCAATGTCAAACGAGAGCTGATTTCTATGATAGGTGATCCAAAAGCTTTACCCTTTTACACTTAGTAGCTGTAGTTTCAGAAGTACCGTTCCAATTATTATTGTTCTTCCGGCCACTGAGTTTAGAGATTTGCACTCATAATAGTAACTTTATGTGACTCTGGCTCATCTGATGGTTATTCTGGCTTTGTATGGTCAAGTCTCTCCGTCATTTGTTCTGTATAGAACGAGGGCTTTCTTTTGTAGATTCGTACCTTTTCTTATCTTTCCGCCTTAGTGGAGTAACTTTTCGGATACTTTCAGTTGTGATACAATCTCATATTCTGTACCGTTGGTTTCTTCAGGATGATGGTTCTCCAGTTTCAATATTTTCTCTTTCTGGGAACAATGCTCAAGATGGGCATTTGGCTGCTGGACGAAATGGTGTCAAGCGCCTTCGTACCGTAAGTTCTCATAATATCATAACATGGTGTAGGCTCCAAGATAATGTTTCTCTGATTAGTTATTAAAACTTCTATCAAGCACTAAGAACTCGGATGCTTAAGTACTCAGAACTCTAATTCATCAAATTATTGATGCGCGTGTACCTTTTGCTTTGTCTGTGAGGGAAGGATGAAGTACTAGTTATATGTATAATCATTTATCTATACCTGCTTCAGAATTACCCAGTTGAACTGACACCTCCATAAGACTTCATTTTTGTCACTGGCATCGTTGGCATTTTTCTTTTAGATTATCATCTACTGTTTTGTTTTGCAGGTGAGGCATCCAAATATACTTTCATTTCTCCACAGCACTGAGGTTGAAACACATGATGGTTCTAATTCCAAGGTTACGATCTACATAGTCACTGAACCTGTTATGCCGTTGTCAGAAAAGATAAAGGAGCTAGGTTTGAAAGCTACCCAGAGGTATGAAGTCTTTGTATTCATATGAGCACCTAGGCAGAAAAGAGGCAAAGGATTTAGTGTGTCACAACGTTTTAATCTATTCTAACAAAATTATGTCTGTCTTATTAGTTTTTTTCCGTAATAATAACTTTGCCACCTGACATTGCTGTAAATTTTGATTATATATCGAATTTTGTTGTAAATTTAACATCTTTGATTTAGGGACGAGTATTTTGCCCTGGGGCTCCACCAGATAGCTAAAGCTGTGAGCTTTCTCAACAATGATTGCAAACTTGTAAGTATATGCTACAACATTATATTTCAATATTTCAGCTATAAGAATATACAATGGTGGCAACTAGATTTATATCAGGTTTCGTGGATATCGGTTGAATTAATATGGCGTACTTCAAATCCTCACTTCATTTATTAGTTAAAACTCTCAAATTGTACTGTCTCAACAGGTGCATGGAAATGTCTGTCTGGCGAGTGTAGTTGTTACACCTACTTTGGACTGGAAACTCCATGCTTTTGATGTTCTGTCAGAGTTTGACGGGAACAATGAATCTGCAAGTGGACCTATGCTGGTACTCATCATTCACTATTGTAGTTCATTGAGTGTCACACTCTCTTAATCTAGTCAATGTTAAAGCTGTTTTTGCAATTTTAGTCTTCTTGGAAATCTTAGAACTCAAACCTCCTTTTCATATTTGTTCGTTAACATTAGTTTTATGATACCCTTGGTAAAACGTACCTTTTAGTTTTTAACATTGTACTTACCAAAAGTCGTTGATTAAACATTGAACTCCGGATGTGGTTGATTAAACATTCAATTTAATGTTGACTTTTTAAAAACATCAAACTTTATGTCACTCAGCCAATTGAATATTCCGTTAATTTCAAATAGAAAATTTCTCTAAATTCGAAAGCCAAATCGATTTGGAAGTTTGATTCAGTTCTTATTTCTTTCCAAAGAATCCCTAAACTTGATTTTTTATTTTCTTTCAAGAATGAGCTCAAATTCGTCGGTTTGAAGTATCGAAGACAACATTTCAAACCGACGAATTTGAGCTCATTCTTGAAAGAAAAGAGAAAATCAAGCTTAAGGGTTCTTTAGAAGGAAGATAAGAACTGAATCGAACTTCCAAAATCGATTTACCTTTCGAATTTAGAGAATTTTTCGATTTGAAATTAACAGAATGTTCAATTGGCCGAGTCAACACAAAATTTGGTGTTTTTAAAAAAGTCAGCATTAAATTGAATGTTTAATCAACCACATCCGGAGTTCAATGTTTAATCAACGACTTTTGGTAAGTACAATGTTAAATCGACAGTTTCCCTTTTAGTATTATAAATATTCAGGTTTAATCTTGTTCATGGTATGGATATTTAGTTTTTAGACCTTGTTCATGCGTGTATGAATACTCTGTTAATGTTTATTGCTTCCTTTTCATCCTTTCTTCCTTATTTACTTGTTTCAGCCGTATGAATGGCTAGTGGGAACACAGTACAAGCCAATGGAAATGGTCAAGTCTGATTGGGTTGCTATTAGAAAATCTCCACCGTGGGCCATTGATTCATGGGGATTAGGTAAGCCCCTCCTGTAGTTTTGATGCCTTGCTAATTTTTAATGGAGATTATACACTCCTCGACTCTTTTTCCACTTGAGAATAGTTTATTATATAATTCATTTTAATTAATGCTCTTTACTTCCGTTTTCGAAGGTTGTCTTATTTATGAACTTTTTTCGGGATCTAAGCTGGGAAAAACAGAGGAACTGCGTAACACTGTCGGCATTCCTAAGGTTTGTGTTTTCATCTCTTTCTTTTCTTGACCAGATGTTATGTTTTCCTGATTATAGCGTATTCGTTTGTATTATTCTTTGCTTCTACGTAATTATGGATTAACGATGTGTATTTTCAATAACTTTCACTCCAGTGTTTTTGAAATCAAAATACTGTCGATATGTTTTAGTCAGAAGGCTACATGTGTTTCCACAAAATTTGATGTTTTTCATTTCATCTGTTTGTATGACTTTGATTTCTCAGAGCTGGCTTTCTTATCAGTTGAATGTTTCTTTTCTCACAGTCTCTGCTTCCAGATTATCAGCGACTCCTAAGTTCCATGCCTTCTCGCAGATTGAACACATCAAAACTTCTAGAAAATGGCGGTAATTTTCGTATCTTCATTACTAAATTTTACCCGAAATTGTTCACTGTTTTTCGATTCTCGGCTTGTTATTTTTCTCTGTATTTTTGCTGTTGACCCTTCCCTCCAGGTTTTAACTGTGTTGTACTATCTCTCATAGTTATCTTTGATTTATCTCTCTTGATTATTAATTATCATATTTGAATTGGCAGAGTATTTTCAAAATAAACTGGTGGACACCATACATTTTATGGATATTCTCAACTTGAAAGACAGTGTTGAAAAAGATACTTTCTTCCGCAAACTTCCAAATGTTGCTGAACAGCTTCCTCGGGAGATTGTACTTAAGAAGGTGTGAATTTAAATCTTATTGGGGTACTAGGATAACAATTGCCTTTTGAGTGGAAGACTTTTGTTTTTCTTATTAATTGACTTAATCTTCTGGTTGATGCAGCTTCTTCCTTTGCTAGCTTCTTCCCTTGAATTTGGTTCAGCTGCTGCCCCTGCATTAACTGCCTTACTTAAGATGGGTTCGTGGTTATCAACTGAAGATTTCAGTGTCAAGGTTATTCAGTCGAGCTATATTTCTGTTAAAACATTCTAAGCAGTCCATTGGCGTATGTGTATGCACATGCATATGTATATTTTTCAGTCATTTCCTAAAGCTACTCCTTTCTATGACTTTAGGTGCTGCCGACAATTGTAAAACTTTTTGCTTCTAATGATCGAGCTATTAGGGTTTCTCTTTTGCAACATGTTGATCAATTTGGAGAATCAATGACAGGGCAGATTGTTGATGAACAAGTAAGATCAATATCTTTCTATGGCTTAAAAGTGTGGGGCTGTCGGTGTTTTCACAGTACTGCTGTCTAGCCGAGTATTCTTACATTAACAATCGGCTGTGTTTTACTAGGTATACCCTCATGTTGCTACTGGATTTGCAGATACATCTGCTTTTCTCCGAGAGCTGACTCTTAAATCTATGCTTGTTTTAGCTCCGAAGGTATCTGCTCCTAAATCATTTTAGCTTCTTAAATATAGTTTACGTTATACAAGGTCACTGTATATTTCATTTCATCTAATGACATTTTAGCTCGTCTTTATGAAAATTAACATTTTATATGTCATAGTCCAACTGTATCTGATTTATACATCTGTTTTTTTTTTTTTTTGTGACTGCAGCTTTCTCAGCGTACACTTTCGGGATCTCTGTTAAAATACCTATCCAAACTACAGGTCTGGATCCATTACGTCAATTTTGATCTTTATCTTTTCCATATTTGAATGTTCTACTAAAATTTTACCACCTCTGTATCTCTATTATGGCAATCCTTGGTTTTTTAGCTGGATATAAAGGCGTATATGTTGCAGATGCAATTACATCTTTCACATAATTTTTGGATTAAATTTTGTATTATCCTCTCAGGTGGATGAAGAGCCAGCAATCAGAACCAATACCACTATATTACTTGGGAATATTGCCACCTACCTAAATGAAGGGGTTAGTCTCCCCAGCAGCTTCGTTTTTTTTCCATACCTTGTTTACCTTAAGGATCTACTGTGTTTAATCATGACACAATGATGCAGACTAGGAAAAGAGTATTGATTAATGCTTTTACAGTGCGTGCACTGCGTGATACATTTCCACCTGCTCGAGGTGCAGGTATGTGAATGCCTAGATATATTGAATCCTACTTATTACATATTGTACGGGATGTTTTGGTTCTATGACATCATCTCCTGTCAATTGGTTCTGGAATTCTCCTGCTGTTATCCTCTTTTCAGGTGCCATTTTATATCTCACTGGGTTTTACTCAACGCAGGGATTGTGGCATTATGTGCCACCAGTACCACTTATGACGACACTGAAATAGCAACTAGGATTCTTCCGAATATCGTTGTGCTAACCATTGATCAAGACAGGTTCCCCATTTAACTGCATGTAAATCGTTTTTTTGTCAAGTAGATTCTCTTCTGACCAAGTCTAAAGCAATTTCTCTCATTTTCCTAACAGTGATGTTCGTGCGAAGGCATTTCAGGCTGTAGAACAGTTTCTCCAGATACTGAAACAGAACTTTGAGAAGGTAGGAATAATGATTCTACCGGACTCTTCCTCTGAGCTGTTTTTATATTTTTAGTCTTATTAATTAGGCGTAAATAATTGAATTTTCTCGGGGTGTGAATAGACAAACGCTGGAGAGACAGGAGCCACCGGAGGAACAGCTATACCTGAAACAGCTGGTCTGATCGGGTGAGTATAATCAAAGTCAAATTTAACAGATGGACTATATATGAACATTGGTCAGAGCGTTATGTATAGCTGTTGGACTAATTTTTCACTTTTATAGATGGGCTATGAGTTCGTTGACTCTCAAGGGTAAGCCACTTGAACAAACGTCTCTTGCCTCCTCTTCTTCAGCACCATCCCTAGCTGCTGCTGCCTCAAATACTGCAACCACAGGTACAATTGAGATTTGATTACTTACCATAATTTTCTCTCCCAACCCTGGAAGTAAGATTGGTTGAAACATAAAGCCGCGGAAAATGTATATAATAAAAGGAAAAAAGAGATTGCGTTGATCATATGTTCTCGATTTATATTTGTATGGACAATCACTGTGCTTTTAGCTGTCTGTACTATTGCCAGTACCTTTTCATATCCTATTTATTTTTCATTTCTTGGAATTTTTCCTCAGCAACAGAGGCACCGAGTGTCAAAGCCAGTCATCATGCACGTTCCAACTCGGACTTCACAGATCAACCCGCACCACCATCCCCAACATCAACAGATGGTTGGGGAGATATCGATAATGGTATTAGCGAAGGTCTTGATAGTGACAAAGATGGTTGGGATCTCGAACCTCTCGATGAGCCTAAACCTTCACCAGCTCTCGCAAACATCCAAGCAGCTCAAAAACGACCTGTGTCTCAGTCCTCTAGACCTGCAGGTACCAATCTTTATCTGAATCAGTTTGCGTCAACTCATTCGGTTAACCTTCCGTTAATTCATATAGTTGTTTAAAAATTCCTTGCTCTTCATAGCTACAAGCTCAAAACCAAAGATTAGCACCGTGAAAGCAGCTGCGAAAACTGAAGACGATGATTTGTGGGGATCTATAGCTGCTCCTCCACCTGCAACTACTTCAAGACCGTTGAACTTGAAGAAGTCAGTACAGTCTGATGATGAAGACCCCTGGGCTGCTATTGCTGCTCCACCACCAACCACCAGAGTGAAACCATTATCTTCAGGTCGTGGCCGAGGAGCCAAACCTGCAGCTCCTAAACTAGGTGCTCAACGCATTAACCGAACCTCATCTGGAACGTGAAAAAACTAGAGGAAGAAGATAAACAGCATACAATGTACATTTTTTTGAAAGCATCTCCAGGTGAATCGAGTTTGAACCAATCAATCAACGAATTATTTGATTTGTAATATCATTGATTTTGAACTCCAAGAGTGTCTCTATTTTTACTCTACATTACCAGAAAGAGTGTTTCCTATGAGTTTCTGAGAAGTAGAAGTGATGTAAAAACTCCATCAATTTGGAAATTATCTTTTAATTGGATTGGTTTCCATCCATGTTACTCTTCAACCTATTTAATAGGTAGAAGATCTCAGCAGCCATTGTAGAAGAAGAACCTCCTGAAAAGAAAACATGAGTTCTATTGCTAAGTTCAATCCAACTGCAACCAGGGTTTTTTTGCAAGCCTTTCTCCTTCATCTCACCAAACAATATTGCTGCTTCGTTTTTCAATCCTGCTTCCATGTAAAGATTGATTAGCTGAACATAGTTACTGCCCCTTGCGGGTTCCATTGTCAACAACTTTTCAGCAGACAATATCCCAAGTTCTACATTCTGATGTATTCTTGAAGCAGATAAGAGGCAGAGCCATATGCTTCTGTCTGGTTCAAGAGGCATTGCTTTTATGAAACTATAAGCTTCTTCCAGTCGACCCGCACGTCCTAGAAGATCCACCATATTTGCATAATGCTCCATTTTTGGTTCAATTCCATAGTCTCGTTTCATAATCTCAAAAATGTTTTTGCCTTCCTGCACAAAGCCGGAATGATTGCAGGCTGAAATCAGAGACAGGAATGTCACATCATCTGGTGATTCTCCTGCCTTCTTCATTTCTTCAAAGAGACTCAATGCTCTGAGACAATCTCCATGGGATCCATAACCATATATCATTAGGTTCCAAGTGATCAGGCTTTTATGCTGCATTTCCCAGAAGATATTCTCTACATAGTTCGAAAACCCGCACTTTACATACATATCAATCAAAGCATTTTTCAAATGAGTATCTGAAGCAATGTTGAGTCTTAATGTATAACCATGTAAACTTTTCCCTTTCAGCAAGCTTGCAGTTGATGAAATTGCTACAAGGACACTTGTGATGTTTACTGACTCTGGGAAGACACCTTTGCTGAGCATCAGACTGAAAAGTTCTATCGATAGTTCTGGAAGATTATTTCGGTTGTAGCAAGATATCATTGAATTCCAGGCAACAATGTTGTCAGCTCTCATGCTAGTGAAAACTTTGAGAGCCATTTCTGGCAAGCCACACTTAGAATACAGATCAATAAGGGAGCTGCCAACAAAAACATTCAGCACTAGCCCACTTTTAATTATGCCGCCATGAACCTGAAGGCCAACATTGAGAGCCTCTAATCCGGCGCATGCGTTTATAACACTGGTCATGATATCAGAATCAGGTTTCAAGCTATCATCATCGTCTTTCATGGCCTCGAAAACTTTTAGAGTCTCTTTCAATTTCCCATTCTTGCAAAGTCCTGAGATCAGGGAACCCCACGCAACCATATCTTTTTCTTCCATTGATTTGAAGACTAAGTAAGCATCAGTATCACATCCACATTTGGAGTATAGAGTGAGTAAAGCACTCTCTATTGTGGGCTTCATTTGTATCGGTCTCTTAAACAGTTCCGCGTGGACTGACTTGCCATAGTCATATAATCCCAACAAGCTGCAACAGGATATAACATTCGACAAGGTAAAAGAATCAGGCAAGACACTTTTCTGCCTCATGAATCCGAACAACTCTAAAGCATCGTACCCATGATCATTCTCTGCATAAGCAGCAACCATAGCGTTCCATATTTCAAGTCTTTTATCGATAATAAAACTGAAGACAGTTTCTGCCTTACCAACCATACAACATTTTGAATACATTGAGAGTAGAGAAGTGCCAACATACGGGTCATTGTCAAGTCCCATCTTTACTATGTCGCAATGGATCTGCTTACCAAAACCAGAATTCTCACTACAACTACACGCACCAAGAGCTCCAGTAAATGAAGTGGAAACAAGCTTGACATTGTTATTCTTTGCAAGCCTATACAACCCTAAGCTAGATTCATAGAGTCTACTATCAACAAACCCAATAATTATCACATTCCATAGTACAACATTCGATTTATCCTCCATCTCCACAAAAAGGCGCCACGCATATGTTGATAAATCAAACTTGAAATACATATCAACTAAAGCTGTTTCCAAGAAGGAATCACCAGCTAATGAATTCCTTAACATATACCCGTGAATCTGTTTTCCCTCTTCCCGCCTCAAGTTTCCTTCTTTACACAAAACGCTTGCAACAATGGATAACGAGAAAGCATCAGGTCTTACGGCCAACACCAACATTCGGCGAAAAAGATTAATCCCTTCCTTAAATTTTCGAAATTTGAAATACCCATCAATTATAGAGTTCCAAACTACAACATCCCGAGCATGGACTCCACTCTGAGACCAACCGTCGAACGCTTGGACGGCGTAATCTAAAGATCCACATTTGACATACATATTGACGAGTGAGGTTGCAATAAAAGGATCGTATTGCCAACCCAACACGATGACCGAAGCGTGAATTGTTTTGCCATAACCGAGATTTGCAAGAGAAGAGCAAGCTTTAAGAAGAGAAGGGAATGTGAAAACGGAAGCCCTCGAGGGAGAAGAACTTTCATGCTTAGTGTATAAATACAGAGCTTGTAGATACTCTCCTTTCTGAGTTAGTGCTCTGATTCCAGAACTAACCGAAGTCGACACGTGAGAGTCAGCTAAAGAAGAAATTCCATGACGAATGCAAACGTCGTGAAGCTTAAAACGCATCTCAGCATCGTCGTCGTTGTCTTGCGGTAGTTCACCGCAAAAATAGATTTTTGACTTGCCTGAAACCTCTAAGGTAGTCGAAGCATTTCAAGGCTTTCTGAATTCTTTTTGAATTCTTTACATTTCTGGTTAATACATATCATACTATTAACAAAACATGGTTAAAGTTCCAAACTTCTTAGATATATCAAAATTTTCGATGAACAAAAAGGCCGATCATTCATTACAAAACTTATGCCATGGTTTATGGTGGCTACATGGATTTGATCAAGTTTTTTGTGTACTTCTACTGCCCTTACTATTCATCTTCTTTCTCTTCTTAGATTGTTGCCCTTTTTGGCGTTCGTCTTTCTTCCTCTTCATTGTTTCCTTATGATGTGATTTCCCAACTAAAGACGGTTGCTCTCTCAGAGCAAAGCTTTTAGCGACATGACCCAAGTGAAGCTTCTTCACCACGAAAATGCTCTTTAGCTCTCCCTTGTGAGCTGCATATCCCCTAACCCAAGAGACAAATGCATTCTTCGCCAGGCTCTTCATCTTCGGCTGTGAATAAAACAGCCACAAAACAAGGAGAGATTTTTATTATCAAAGGATAAATCAATCACAGTGAGCGAGAAAACCATTGAAGAGAATCGTACCTCAGCGTAAGTAAAGGATTCAAGTGCTCTCTGCAGATTTATGACCCACGGATGTGATTCAAGAGATATGACCGTTTTTATCCGGGGCATATTGACATGTAGGGGAAATTTATCAAGTACTTTTAGAAGAGGGTATTCTGCAAGTGATGCACCATGTTTCTTAAGCTCCTTAAGATAGTCTATTTCAACCGGCTGCAGAAATAACAAGGCTTCTCCTTTTTCACCAATACGAGCTGTTCTACCCACTCTGCAACCATGAATCCCAAACACATAAGCTCAGTAAATTCAAGGTACTAGGTGTTTAGTGTAGAAACGTTAAGTGGGTTTTGGCATTCCAGAATTTACCTATGCACATACTCTGTAGCTTCCCCAGGACAGTCATATTGTATAATACATCTTACTTTTGGGAAATCCAAGCCTCTAGCAGCAACATCTGTACTTAGGAGAAGGGCCTGTTTCTCTGTTTTAAAGGTCGCAAATGCAGATCTTCTATCATCCTGCTCCATACTCCCATGTAATCGAAACGTTTTGCACTTAAGAAACAACTGTTTGGTCTCCTCATCTTCTGTCTCGGAATTTGGTGGCCACTGGAATGCACTCAGAAGTGAGTAATGAAAATCTACAGCATCACGTGTCGAAAAGAACACGACCACCTATAACAATACAATTGCATTAAAATCTCAATTAACTATTTTGAAAATAAACATATTGTTGTATAACAGGCGCTTCAGATATGTTTGGCTTGAGATTTACCTTTTGAGAAGCTTCTCTCTCAAAAAGGTTCTTGAGAACAGAAAGAAGCGCCACGAGCCGCGCACCACATGGCACTGCATATGATAAGGATATATGTAACGCAAAGTAGAAATATTAAACAATTTAAAAAGATTTGAATGAATATAAATGTACCTCTAACATATTTTTGCACTAGCTGCGATGGTATTCCGTAGTCCTCAGATGCAGGGTTTACAGATTTGTTTACATGAATTATCATATCATCTGCATCATCTGCATCAGAGTCAGGAGTGGCAGGAGACCCTACTGGTAGTTTGTGTTGCAATTGGCTGTTTTCAAGACCAATCATTACCGGATCGTCCAAACTAAGTTTTGCAAGGTGGTTCACTTTATCGTTCAATGTTGCTGACAATAACAAGTTCTGCTTCTGAACTCCCTTAGGAACAATATCATCCGTTTCTCCTTCCTCGTTTTGCCCTGAACCTAGAAGCTTAATTATCTGTTCTATCTCTTTCCCATAACCTAGTTCAAGAATGCTGCCACATTTCAAAGGAATTACTAAATTAAGAATATAAAATAAGTACATGATCAAGGAGGAAATCAGCTTTCCGGGTACAGCATTTATACCAATCAGCTTCATCAAAGATGACCCAACGCAGATTTTTATGCACGAATGAGGCTGTGTTCTTCAAATGGTCAAGAAGGCGTCCTGGGGTTGCAATTAGAATAGATATCCCTAAAACAATACAATTCGTTCAGATTCAAAGCGATAAACTCCTACTCAACAAAGCAAGATAGAAGCAATTCGAAAAACATGTCGCACCTTTTCTTATTCTAGCCTTTTCTTTAGCTTTTTTCTCCCCTCCCATCACATAACCTGGGACAATCCAATGGAACCGATGCAGCAGCTTCTCCAAGGTTTCATACACCTGAAGGCATAGTTCCCGGGTTGGTACAATTACCAAAGCTGCCAAAATACAAAGTCCAAGAACCAAAATCATCACTAAAAAAACCTCCCAAGGAATATTAAATTGCAGCTAGACAATGAGCACATACCAAAAGTTCCATGAGAACGATCAACCTTGGGAGAATGACCCTGCAAGTGGTGGATGATTGGTGCCAAATAAGCTATAGTTTTTCCAGTACCGGTAGCAGCATTGACAAGTCTATATATTTAGATTAAGGAAAGCTAAAGTAACTACAAAAGTCATCATAATTCCCACAAAAGAAAAGAAATTTATAGAAAAAGGATACACATCTCGACCGGAGAGAATAACCGGAATTGCTTGAGCTTGCACAAGCGTAGGAGCCTCAAAACCCATCCTTTCTGCATAAATTGACACGAAAAATAACCAAAATCAACATGAAAAGCTCACCAAACATAAACAGAGGACTTCAATATAGGCATAGGCAAATATAAATGACCTTGGAGCTGGTCAGAAAGCTTGGCATCTAAGCCAAGGGAAGAGAAGGAACAAGATGCAAACAAACCACTCTTCGCTTTGTTTCCATCTTTAGATTCTTGCTTCGTTACTCTCACCGAATGTTGGGTTTTTTTCATCATCTTTTTCGTCGACAAAACAAACAAGTCCGCTGCTTCTTTCCCTCCGTCTTCGAGAACTCAACGACGACACTGCAAGAGCCAGAAAGGGTTTTACATCCTATACGACGCCGTTTTGTATTTAGGCCTTCAAGAACTGTGGGCCTCTCAATTATAAAGCCCATAATACCCGAAGGGTTGGTGTCTGTTCTTAAATTAATTTGATCGGCATTATAACGGTTAAGTTTGGGTTAAACCGGTTTGCTGTGCCCGAATCAAAAGAGTGCACATTTAACAACATACCGAAACATCATTTCTATAGATGTTGAAAAAACTTTACATCGATTTTGTAAAAAATTTATGAACAATTCACATTCGTGAGATTCAGGCCTAAAATTGTTTCGAAAACTCACTTCGAGTTATATCTGTCATTAGCTATTTCTAAACGAATGCAAAGCTTTTGCCGGTCTTAAAGCCATCTCTTTTAATATGTATATCTTCACAAGGATTCTTCCATCTCATACTTCTTCAATCTGCAAAACCAGAAACTAGTCAAACCAAAAACCAGAAAACTAGCTGACTCAAAATGGGAATCTAGGAAGCCTAGAATCAACCTGAGGAAGGTTCATGAGCTCAAGAACAGCTTTTGTTGGGGTCAGTTCATTATCAATTATCTTAGCTACGGCTGTCAGAACCGGCAGCTTCACATTGTATTTCTGTGCTAATGCTATCACTGCCCCGGCAGTTGCTACTCCTTCTGCAACCTGCGATAGCAAGTGTTATTTGATTCATGGGTTTCAGATTCAACCAATCTAGTTTCACCATAGGCCAAGCGACACCAATGAGAAACATACCTGATTCATGGAACTTAGTATGTCCTCTAGTGTCTCCCCTGACCCTAACCTGACTCCAACTGTTCGGTTTCTTGAAAGATTTACAAAACACGTGAGCATTATATCCCCAGTTCCTGATAAACCAGTTATGGTTGTTGGCTTTGCACCCATCTTCATATAAACAAGAGGAAAACCCCAGAATATGACACAGGCTTTAGTAATCATTGTGTTAAGTTTCTTGGGAAAACCAGTTTCTATTAAGCCACTATTGACATATATTGCATTAACTACCTTTGTGGCTAACCATCTAATCTCTGAACAACCTTGTGATACAAGAGCTGCCATAGAGTTGTTACCAAGATTCAATCCGTCAACAATTCCAGCAGCTATTGCTAGAACATTCTTCAGGGCACCGGCAATTTCCACGCCTGTAACATCACTGAAATGATCAGAGGTTACAAGCTGTGTGCACAAAACTCCCTCGAAGAATTAAGAAGTCTACCATTATTGCTCAGCCACTAACACCGCACATACACAAGACATGAATAAACAAGCAGGTATACCAATGTAATTAATCACAGCCCAGCACGGAAATGCATTTAGAAATCATTTCACTTAAAGGAGTCTGGTTTTGAAATAATGTACCTGGAAGTATTTATTCTCAAGTAACTAGAAGCCAGGAGCTGCTGAACCGCATTGGCCAATTTCTTATCTTTCGAGGCAACCACCATTGCTGCAAGCAAAGAAAAATACCAAAAGAAAACATCTCACAGCATTCAGCTTTAGAAACAATAATATGCTAGTTTAATTAGACCAAAGAATGATTCACGAACCAGTGGGTAGATTGTTCATAAGCTCCAGAGCAAATGACGGGCCAGAAAGAGCAACAAAAGGTTGCCGGGGATTCTTAAGCGCAATAGGTATGATTTGAGACATCATATTAAGAGTATTGAGCTCCAGACCTTTGCTAAGAGATATAAAAGGCAATCCTGGATCGACATACTCAGAAATTCCCTCTAGAAACGAAGAGCTGAACTGCAATAACAATTCACATTAGTCAGCGGAACAAAGAAGCAAATCAACCAGAACACAGAAAACAAAAACTAAATGTGCTTAAACCTGCACAGGCACCGCATGGAGGCAGTAATCAGCATCAAGCAATGCAGCTTTCGCATCAGTGGTGGCAATCACATTCTCAGGTAGCTTATGCTCAGGAAAGTATTTACTAGTAAACAAATCAACATTGTCATTGTGAAATTCTCAACCATTATCAATTGTATTTGAATAAAATCAATGCTTTAAGTACCAATTATGATGATTCTTGTTGATAGAATGACAAACAAAAGAGTCACGCACAAGCATATTGACCTCCAATCCCTCTTTCCTTCTAGCTACATGTGCAGCCATAGCCGTACCAAACGAACCTCCACCAAGAACAACAACCTAAAAGACCCCAGATTCTTTCAAATTCTTTACACGCAAACGAAATTAAGAAAAAAGCTGAAGATAATAAAACCTTGCGAGTGCGCTCAAGAACATCGGTTTTGGCTTTGGCGCGCCAGGAACGGGACCATCGAACCAACTTTTCCCAAGCAATACGAACCACTTTGCGCTGGTCACGGTTTGTATTGATGATATCAGGAGGGCCAGTGATTGAGTCAGTTTCAGGAACGTTTGGAGAAGAAACACAACGAACAAGAACAGCGTTGTGTTTAAGCAGCGGAAGATGCTTGCCGGAGAAATGGAGGTCTAAGCATGCAGGTTGTACCGAAGCCGCCATTTTTGGTGAGACTTGGAGAAGACCCAACCAATCAGAAAGATTGCGAGCGAGCGAGCAGGAAGAGAGAGCGAACAGAAAGCATTTGGTTCATCCTTTGCAGTTATTTTTGGCCCGTGCCTTTATCTCATTTGGGGCTTTATTGCATGTACGCCTTTATTTCATTTGGGCCGTTATCTTATTCGGCCCTTAAAAGGCTATTGCTTGGGTCGTTTAACAGTTGACTAACACTTCTAAGCAATAGGGTCCTAATATAATTTGTGAGCTAGTAATCTAGTATTGTTGTTGTGGATAAGAATTGATTGGTTAAACAAGATTGGTTTAGTGTATTGAATTGAACATCTCAACTACACTCAAATTTAAATTTTCGAAACAAGTTAGGTCAGATATTGGTGAACATTGAATTCCGGATTTTATTATCAAAATTGGATACGTATCAAGCTCAATCACTATCTATTTTACTTATCAATTTCGGTTTGCTATTTCCGGTTTAGTATTGTAATTACATTGGTTAACTCTTGGTTCTACTTTTGTGATCACGCTTATGTACTGAGGAAAACACTCAGAGAGAATCAATGAAACAATTAAACAAAATCTCTTTTATCTTCTTCTTTCGATCTCTTCTTCACCATCATCATCTATCACCTTCATCCACCATTTCACCATTGATGTTCATACTTTCAAGATAACATTTCTTCTCCTAGTTATCTACTAGGTTGATTATCACCACCTTTCGATCCTTGAGAGAAGGATTCTAGGGTGGATTATCCTATCTATCTAACATTCTGTAACAATTTCCCACCGTGTTTAGACGTAAATATTGGAAATTTAATTTGAACGTCGATAACGTGTACAGTGTAGCATATCTAGGTAGAAAATTAATAAAATAGTTTATTCCAATCTCGGAGACAAATTATATTCAAAGAACTGGATTTGGTTTAATTGTTAAATGTCTAAGTCTAATTTCTTCACAATTTTACAGTAGTTTCATGTAATAAGATTTGGAGGTTAAAAGTTGTGTAATTCCTAAAATTTTGAATCCGGAAAATTTGAATTACGGATTGGTATTTCTTAGCTAACAACAAAACATTTATATCAAAAAAACAAAAAAAACATATTATATCAAAAAAAAAAAAAAAAACAAGACATATTATATCAAAAAAACAATAAAACATATTATATTCCTACATATCAAAAAAAAATTATATTCCTTGGGATACATATAAAATTCAGAAAAGACGTGAAAATTAACGTCATGCAGACAAGCATGAAACAAACATATAAAGAAATTCTTGGTATTACGGTCCGATCTAAGGTAAATTGAAAGGAATGAAGGACACGGGTCATGAATCATGATATTGAAAGCTCTAATGGAGACGAATAAGTCTCCGAAGGATATTCTCGAATGAGGACATTATGTTCTCTGTGTTTTGACTTTCAATTTCTTTTATCTCTCTCTTTCTTTCTCTTGGAGAAGAAAGATATCATCATCTTCTCTTACCCCTTAATCTCTCTTGTCTTTATGGCCAGAGATTTCATGGCCATTTGATAAGATTCCGGTGAATATTTCAAGGTATGTGAAAACAGAAGACGAAGATTGTTCCTTTTACGAAACTCATCGTAATTCAATTGAGATTCTTTGTTTTCTTAGTTTTCTGGTTTTCGATTGTCTTGTTGTAGATTGAAATCTTGACCGTTTCCAACGATGTCAATCCTCTGCAACAATGGCAGAAAAAAAGAGAAGAGAAGAAGAAAAGAGAAAGAAACAACAAAAGAAGAGAATCATCAATGTTGTCATTGCTGTATGTGGACTCCATTTCCACTCATTAAGAGATGTTTATTCCTCTCTTGTTATCCATTTATTCGATGTTTAGGGTTAGAAGAAAGAAGACATCTTCATCACCACAACCATTTTCTATGATTCTCTACAGTAATATTCTGTGTTCATAAGATTGTAATTACTATAGGCATTTGAAAAACATATCTTGATTTCTCGAAAATCATGTATAAAATTATAATCAAATAAGAAATCAAAATTTCATAGCTAGGGCTACATTGAATCTCTCATGGTTAATTAGCCTCTGCAATTCATGAGATGACATTTAAGTTTCTCAACATCTGAAAGTTTCAGAGGCTTCTGCATAAACATTTGAGCTCCACTTGCTAAACATCTAAAGAACCATAAAACAGAACATAAGAATGATCTTTACTTCCACAGCAAGAAACACAGAAAACAAAGTCTTACTTGTTGATGCGAGTAGGAATATTCTCCGATGACATTATCACAACAGGTACCTCTTTCAGATTTGATGACTCCTGCTACAAAACACAGAGAGGTTTTTCTCTTTAGATCGAATCAAATCGACAAAAATCACTTGATTTTGGTTCTAAGTTGTCATATATTGTTACCTTCACTTTCTTGAGTAGCTCGAAACCTGTCATTCCCGGCATACAGTAATCTGTGATGATTAGATTCACCTTCAAATCCTGAAGAAATCGATTTACTTTGAGTTCTCTTTATAGACCTAACATCAATAGATCTTGCAGACTGATAACATTTTGCTTACATTGTTGGTTAATGCATCAATATGCTGATTTTGATCTCCCAAACCTAAATACTCCAATGCTCTAATTGCATTTTCTGCTGTTGTCACTGCAATTATCAAATCATTTTCTCAGAGATAAGTATACAAAGAGTAAAGAATGTATTTTGATCAGAGAAATTGAAACCTTTGCAAGAAGAGATCTTAAGCAACTTCTCTACAAGTTTACGGTCAATAAGATTATCATCTACTGCTAAAACATGAAGCTCTTCATCATTAGCCACCTCCATTAACGACGAACAAGAACCACTATTCATCTCCTTTGTTCCTTAAACTTCAAGCTACTCGAAAGAAAACAACTTGAAAATAAAACTTAATATAAAGACCTCCCAGACATTGCTACTAATTTTCCACAACCTCCAATCAAAAAGAATCCAAAAAGACAAACGTAAATGAAGAAGAAAGTGACAGACCTAGAAGAGTATAAGTATATGAATCATGTGAAGCTGGTGATGATATTTATGATGGTTTCTTTGATTCTGTTAGGTAAAGAATTTCTATATATAGTAATAAAAATAAAGAAATAACAGAGCATGAGGAAGAGATTGCATCAAAGAATATCACGGATTTTTCGTGATATCTTATTTTTAGGGTTTTAAGTTTCACTACAAGTCATTATACATATAAAGTTTCATATTCTTGTCTTTTTGTATTGAGTTACTTGTTAGGACATGTTCTTCAAATCGTGTGGGGTTTTATTTTCTTCTTCACGACCACTTTTAATTAATTAAAAAAATCTACAAAATTGTAGATTCATAGAACTAGAAGAGATTTATTCGGTAATAATCTCCTATAATATATCAAGAACTGATTTGATATGATTTGGAATCAACTAATAAAAGCCAAAAAGATACAAAACTTTTTATTTTATTTTCAGACAAAAGTATAAAGATTTTGTGTGTTTCATATTAGAAAGAAGTTGTGTTTTGCTATGGATGACTGATTCTTTGAGAAACTGAGTAAAGAAATACATAAGTCACTGACAGTCGTACGGATCTTACATAATACATAATATAACTTTTTATTGTAATTTTCCAATATTTCATTATTATTTTGGTTCGAATCTTTGAAATAAATGATAAGAGAAAACGTAATAATCATATTTTGGTCACAAATGGACCACCAATCTTTTCTAGAGATCCTCCTGGGCCATGTCTAAGATTCTTTATCTCCTTTTTCCTTGAAAAATTATCTAAAAATGACAAAAAAAAAGATTGATTTATATATTTGTTGTAATGCATGTTAATATGAGCTTTCAATATGTGACACCGATTTTTCATGATTTATATACTTAATTTTTTTTAAATACAACTGTTGTGATGGACAAGCTCAAGATTTTCATTTAGGGTGGTGTTTAACCAAGCTTTTTGTTCGGTTTCATTGCAAAATCATATGGTTTTTCTGCTTTTAAATGTTAAACAAGCAACATTTTTTTTTTCTCGTGACAAAAAGATATGTTGCTTGTCAAAAAGCTCACAAAAGTGTGTCAAAACGGTTAAAATAAGAACTGAGTTTGTGAATATATAAAAAGATGTCTTTTGTTTTACAAGCTGAGTTTGTGAATGTCAAAGAAAGATGCTACAGAAGAGAAGTATGAAGTCTACTACTTGATGGTAGCCTTGGGAATGCTTGAAGTGCAAGGTCCAGCTGAGGTCATGAATGGTATGCCTTTGAATGTGGCTACGCCATTTTCATCAGTGTAGAGATTCTGCAAATGCGTTTGATTGAATGTTATGTAGAATGCATATACAGTAACAATCCCATGGTTGGTTTGTTTAAAGTTTGGAACCTACAAAAGAGCATAGAAGCACATACCGGTGTTATTTTGTCTAGTTGCTTCTTTTTCGGGTTCAGTACATCTTCTGGCTTTCCTTCGATCCTAGATGAACATTACAAAGAAACAGTTGTTGACTTTGCGATGAAAAAAAGGTCAAAATGTCAAAGATTATATGATTTTAACGGCTGAAGGCGAAACATTTATCAAAGATTCAAAAGCAATAAAAAAAGTTTGATATTATGTTGGGAATATTCTATACCCAGAAAATGAAACACGTTCTCCTGGCTGCGCTCCAGCAGGTGGTAGCAATGGCTCTACCACCGAGTGATCTTCATTTGAAGCACAAAGAACCTGTAACAAAAGAACCAAGAACACAAAGGAAAAGCAAATATGAGAGTTTCTCAACATTTTGATCGTGAGTGAACTGAAGTGATGTAGATAGAAGAAAATATTACCAGTCCTTCTGACATTACATCTCGTAGTTTTCCAGGTTTAACATTTGTAATGAGCGCAACTAGGCGGTTCTTCATCACCAGAATGCAGCATTTGAGAAACCATAGGTAAGTAAGCTTGATATTTTGAAACCCCACAATTATATGGATTGATAAACCGAAATTCTATGCCAATAGACATATATTCTTTTCTTTATTTGTAAATTAAAACATCACTAACCGATAGATCTTCAGGATTGCAGAACTTTGCTAAGCCACTAACTACTTGCCTCACTTTACCCTCCCCGACATCTATTTCTTCCACCAGCAAACTGCATTGTCAATAGATAAGACAAGTCTCTTACTCTATTGGCAGATGTCAAGAATGAAAGCTTTTCACAGAGTCCTAAGATTGAAATGTTCTGACACTAACCTATCCGCTGATGGGTGCTTCCATGCTTTTCTAATTAGACCGACCTGAATATTAAGCAAACTGACACTAAGCTCTGCATCTTTGTTAGCTGGTTCGGTTTCAGCAGGTTTCTTCTTTTCTTTTTTGGCATCCTTCTCTTTGGTAGCCTTTTTCTTTGGTTCCTACACAAACAAAGAGAGAGAAAAACCATCAGATTTCCTATAATATAAACAGACTTGCATTAAAATAAATCACACTTAGAAGACAATAAGAGTACCTCAGTCTCAGCTTTCTTTGTGCTCGGCTGCGCTACTGGCTTGTCAACAGGCTTTACACCTTCTGCACCTTTTTTTGTATTAGAATTTGCTTCTACCTTAGTCAAACTTTTTGATACCTGCATTCAGAATAAATGAAAACATCAGAAAACCATTTTCTCATCGCGTTTGAAAGGAGAGGAAGATGTGTCATATGTATGGAATGATGAAGTATGTTATTATATATTCTGCAACTTTGGAATTGGGTATAGAAAAGATGTTCACCTCGAAATCAAACACTGGTAACTTCACAGGAATTGGTCCAAATAATGTTGACAATTCTTCTTTATTCTGTGAATCACAATGATCAGCATTTGGTAGTAGCAGAGAATCATAAGGAATTTAAATGTGAGAGGTTGATGTTGAGTGCAAATACTGCAATATCACTAGCTTAATAGAATACCTTAGAGCCATAAAGTAATGTAGATTTTCTGATGTTGAACCTACCTGGATGTAATCCGCCCATCTTATGACATGTGGTACTTTCTCTTTGTCTGAATCTGAGAGGCCAAGCTGGGAACAGCACGTCAAACAGATATCAGTAAGTCTTTAAGGTCGGACTTTAGTCAACAGTTTATTCAAGAAGTTTATTTCAGTATCTTTAACAAGAAACCTAACAGTACTTATAGAGATACCATAAGATAAGTACACTACGGAATTAACAGAAGAAGTACCACAGAAGAATGCAAAGCTGAAAACACAGTAACATCAGCTGCTGATGGCGTCAATCCATTTCCTAAGAGCACTGACTTGGAAGCTAACTCTACATTCAACTTTTCAAGAGCTGCAAAGAAATCCTTTGAATATGCAGGGAAAGCTTCCGCAAATTCCAGCCACTTTAAAACCTGGAATAGGTAAAAACTTTGAATATAAAAAAAATGAAGCATCATGTTAAAGAAAGTCAATGAGTACTCATAAATTACCACCACAAAGAAAGCCATTGCATAACAAACTAATCTAACTTTCTCACATTAGGAACTCAATAAATTGCCATTCGAGTTCATCAGGAACCCAACTCAGAATGAAACAGCTTACATCAGTGTTCTGTGCAGACACTTCCTTTTCAGATGCCTTCAAAACATTATAATACAGCGTCTTGACATCATTCTCACCAGCCTCGTCCAGAAAAGGTTTCTAAGCAAATGAATAACATTAAATTTAGAAACAAAACCATAAGTTATCCTTTCGCTTTAGAATTTTTTTTTTGAAATGTATAATACACGAGTGCCAAAAATGCCATCCAAACCCATTTCTAACAAAACCATCATAGCCCAATTTCTAAAGTTTCTTCCTTTTCCACGAACACACTGAAGCATAAGCACAACACTGAAAAAACCCCTAATATGGAACACAATTTTTGTAACTGAACTCAATACTAAAATGCTTATTGCCAACCATCTAATTCAAAAAATGATCATAAACATACTCAGCTACTAATAAAGACCTTAAAAAGAAATGAAGAAAAAAAGGTGAAATTTCGGAGATTGCATCTTCTTCACTTACAGGGTCCACGGAAAAGTGTTTGCAGAGAGCTGAAACGATCGTCTGCTTCGTCTTCGAATCCATTGTCAAGTTCTTCTCTTGGGAAAGCCTTTTGGTTCTTTCTCCTTCTCTTAGGGATCTTCGCTCAAAGAAAACAGACGCTGCAATTTCTCTGATAGGGTTTTTGCTTGAAATAACGGTCTTAACGGACTTCCACCTAACGGCGTTACCTTCATCTATAATGGGCCTGGAAATATGATCAGCGCATTAGTTTTTTCTCATTATGGGCTTTACTACTTAATAATAAACTACAATTTACAAAACAAATAAGAAATCATTATTTCCTCATTTTTCTCCAAAGCCCTAGTGTTGTCTTCTACGACGGCAGATTCGTGGAAGCAGATTTCGATTTATTCCGGAGGCCGCGTAAGGTTTCAATTCAGCCGTTGAGGCGCTTATTGGCTGTTCTCCGGCGATAATGGCAAACAGAACAGATCCGTTAGCGAAGAACATTAGAGGCACGAATCCGCAGAATTTGGTGGAGAAAATCGTGCGGACGAAAATTTATCAGCATACTTTTTGGAAGGAGCAATGCTTTGGTCTCACAGCAGAGACATTAGTTGACAAGGCTATGGAGCTCGACCACCTTGGTGGAACCTTTGGTGGTAACCGCAAGCCTACTCCTTTCCTTTGCCTCATACTGAAGATGCTACAAATCCAGCCTGAGAAAGAAATTATCGTCGAGTTTATAAAAAACGATGATTACAAGTATGATTTCCTACCATAGCTTTCATTTGAATACTATGTACTATTAGACTTGTCTCAGTTGTTTTTTATGCATACATGTATGCGGTGTGTTCATGTAGGGTTAGTTGGAACCATAGGTTTACTATCTCGGAAGATTTAGATTATGTGCGCCGTACGTTAATAAATTCAAGCTTTGGGTAATTCCAAGTTCTATGTTGTGAACGTTGCTTATTGGGAAAATCTTCTCGTTATGCAGATATGTTCGTATTCTGGGTGCGTTTTATCTCCGTCTCACTGGGACTGACGTTGATGTCCATCGCTACCTCGAACCATTATACAATGACTACCGAAAAGTGAGGCAAAAGCTACCTGATGGGAGTAAGTTTCATTTTTTTCCAGTGGATCCGTTATCTTTCACTTAATTTGTTCCCTAACCAGTTTTATTCTTTATTTTGGAATAGGGTTTTCGTTGACACATGTGGACGAAGTCATTGAGGAACTTTTAACCAAGGATTATTCTTGCGATATTGCAATGCCACGCTTGAAGAAAAGGTTTGTTCTTTTGCATTTGGCTATAGCCGAGTTTTAGTTTTTGGTCTTTACCGTTTTTAAGATGTTTTTTTTCATTGTAATAATAGGTGGACTCTTGAACAGAATGGTTTATTAGAGCCAAGGAAAAGTGTTTTGGAAGATGACTTTGAAGAAGAGGAAGAAAAGGAGGAGAATGAAGGGATTGCTGATGAATCTGAAGATGAGCAGGTTACTGCTCTCATTCTGTGATAGTTAGTATATGTTCTGTTTTCTGTTTCAATTTAGCAACTCTGTGTTGATACCATCTTCCTCCTCCTTTTCAGGATCATCACCGTAAGAGTCCTGAAAGAGAAAGAGACCGAGATAGAGACTATAGACGTGACAGCCATAGACACAGGTATCTGATTCTGTGCCAATTGCTAGATACATTTTGTTGCTCTTGTATATCTCTAGAAATGCCTTTATAGGCTTTTGGTTGCATACTATTGTGGATGCTGTTCCGATTGGCCGATGCTCACACATCATGTTTAGCATTCAATCTTATGAATGTTGGTTTCCCCTGTGGCATCTCAAGCCATCAGAGGCTACAATCAGCTTCCGAAATTAAACTTATGGAGATCCTACCAGGTCTTACTGTACTGACAGTGTACAGTGAGAAGTATTATGGATCAACAGTCTTACAGTAGCTTTACCCTGATAATTAGTCATTGCACTATTATGGCAAATATCTTGTCCCATGTTTTTAGCTCAATCGGTGTCACTATGATTTATGTTGAGACCTTATTTCGTTGTTTTCATGAATATAATTTGACCATTTTTTGGTGATTGGCAGGGATCGTGATTATGATAGAGATTATGATATGGACCGAGATTATGACAGAGAACGTGGTCGTGGTCGAGACCGCGAGAGGGAGCGGGACAGAGATCACTATAGAGATAGGGATAGGGACAGAGACAGGGACAGGGAACGAGGCAGAGATAGAGAAAGAGACAGAAGAGACAGGGCAAGGCGGAGAAGTAGAAGCAGAAGTAGGGATCGGAAGAGACACGAAACTGATGATGTCCGGGATCGGGATGAACCGAAGAAGAAGAAGGAAAAGAAGGAGAAGATGAGGGAAGATGGAACTGATCATCCAGATCCTGAAATTGCTGAAGCTAATAGACTGAGAGCATCACTTGGACTGAAACCTTTGAAGTAAGCAGCTGCAGAAGGAGCAGAAGAAGACTGTGAACTGTGTAGTGAGAACTTCCTCTGAAACCCGAACTTGGTTCATTTCTCCAGCGAAACCGTTGACTACACCGATCGTACTAGTAGGTTTTCGAGTTATCTGATTCCTTTGTGAGCAATTAGAGTATCTTTAATTACTGTAGAACAAAATGGAAAATCTCAAATGACAGGTGTTGTATGTTCTAAACCGGATACAAATAGCAGAAGAATTTTCTAATTTTCGGTTATATTTGTAAACCGGTCCATCAAAAAGCCGGTATGTGGGGAAGCTGACGTGGCAATATCACTTATGAGTCCAAGTGGACGTGAAGTCTCATAGGACCCACACAAATTTTCCATATAAATGATTCGGTTTTTTATAATCATTAACCATCACGACGCGCGTGCTTTCTCAGTTTCACGACCTTCGTTTTAATTTGTATCTGTGAACTTTCTCCATCTAAATCGATCGCCTTCTAAATTTTCCGCCGGAAAAGTAAATGTCCGTTAACTACGGTATTGATCATCGGTTCCTATTCCATGTTGAAGATGAATCTTTACGGTTCCGTGTTGGAGAGTCCGTTTTTAGGAGCCGGGAGCTCGAAGGCGATCGCCGTTTCAGTATTTCTGGAATCCGGCAAGGTCACGGCGAAGATAGACTTCCAAAGGATATAACCAGGTATTCTGGTGGAGATTATGACGATAATAACGTTTCTGTTGGAAGACTTGGTTCTCTAATTCAACCTGGTATTGATTCTAGAAACAAATGTGATTCTGCAGCTGTAGAAACCAACAGAGAAAGCAAAAATCCAGGTATATAAACTGTATAGTGGTTTAAAAGTTCCATTCTTTTCGTTGTCCTCTAGCAACTAGAATTACCGCGACTTTCGAGTCCATTGCTAATTCGTGGTTTTACTCAGTTTCAGTTGGTTGGGAACTGGTTGTAAGAGAAGATGAGGAAGGGAAATCATCGAATGATCGCCATGACATGGAATATAAGGTGATGATAGCTAAACCAAATGGTGACTTATCTAATTCCCACAATAATACGCAGTCAAAACGGGATTTTGCTTCTGTGGAGAAGGAGAGAGTCGTCAGTGTCAGCTCTTGGGAGTCCGTCAGAGCCATCCTCTCTGATCCCGTCACGTAAGTATCGACTCTGGTTGTAAATCGATATATGTTTGTTGTGTTAACAGCTAGGGAATTTGATCAGGATATTTGAACGTGGTTGCAAACTAGGATCAGTTTGTCTTATGAAATCTGAATCCAATCAACAGTCAACACCTTCATTGAAAAGATATGCATGTTGTATAAAGGTTATATCTTGTTAACAGTTACAGAGATGATTTTCTATGTGATACTTTAATTTGGATAGCGGAGCCTTAATGAATGATGCTACGATACTGCCTTGTGGACATTCTTTTGGATCTGGGGGATTAAAAGAAGTTAAAAGAATGGTAAATGATTCTTAAACAATCCGCTAAAGATCTTCTTTTTATTTATTATATGAACCTTTGTAATCCGAGTTTTGATCTTTTGACAATTTTTGTTGTCAGAAAGCATGTTTCACATGTTCCCAACCTACTACAGAAGGATCAGAAAAGCCAAATCTGTGTGAGTTTAACGACATTGCTAGTTTCAGTGAAAGACTCAATTCTTTTCCCTGATCAAGTTTATGGACTTTTTCAGCTCTCAGAATTGTAGTTCATGCTTTCCGCCAAGAAGAACAGTCAGATCATATTCACTCGCTTCAGCGAAGGAAAGAAAGGTCGTATCAGGTTTGTTTCTTTATTTCTGTAATACATATAAATCACATAAGCTTTCATTTACAATGGAAAAAAAAGAAGATAAGTAGACTTTCTTTTCTATAAATCTGAAGCACAAGAGAGGTTTTTGTGTTCCAAATATCACAGAAACTCCAAAGAGTAGCCGAGGCATACAGTTTCCTTTCTCAATTGGAGATCATATAATCATAGAGGTCTGAGATCTTCCACCATACCTAGGTTACTAATCACAAACTAGAAAGTACTACATTCATGTTTTGACACACAAAGTTCCTATGGCTTAGGGAAACAAAAGGACGCCTCCAAGGTTTGTAGGACGCAAGGCTGTTATAATGACACAGTGCTTAAATGGATGGTTAAGTCCTTTCGCCCACACTGTTCGTTGCACTCACTTCATCCATAAGATCCTAAAGCTCTTATAACAAATTGGTTTTCTACCTTACAGGTACGTTGTGAAGACAGTAGACAATTCAGAGTCTATTAAGTTACAACATTGCTCACTTGCCAAGATTTCGGACAATTCGCCTGCAAAGGTAACAGTCGCTGAAATGGCACCTTCATGGCTCTAACTCATAAAAGCAAACTCCTGTGGCTGCAGAAATCAGCATCTTTTTCGTTCAGGAGAAATGAGATACCACAATCAGCATTTTTTTCGTTCAGGAGAAATGAGATACCACATTTCATTATGCAGTATAGGAACGAGACAACAATTCTCTATGTATTAAGTTCAGTGTTTCATATTGATACATGGAATCTTTTCTCTCCTGCTATAATAGCCGTGTATTGAAGCAAATGCCAACTCTGTCGCATTGCTAACAAAAAGGTCGCTCCTACTGTTACACGAATGACGAAAAACCATCAATCGCCTATTATTTACAGTGAAGATAATAACTATTAAAAGTGATAACACATGAACAAAAATAATTAAGAACTTGTAGGTGGTGGCTTCATCATTGACAAAAGAAAACTGCAGGTTGAAAAAAGTGAAGCTGCAGCAGCCTGAACCGCCATACTAGTCTCCTGATTTCCGTCTTTCCCAAAACTGCAAAGATATTGTATAGCAAGAAATTTGATCAAAACAAGTTTGTTCTATGATTTCTACAATGCTACTTGGTCTAATTCTTCACCTTGAATCTGATGATTGGGAACTGAAAGGCGAGCACTCGTCCATTTGTCGTAGGCCTTCATTGCATCGTGACTGCATCTCCTTCACTTGGTTTAAGGAACTCTCCTGCAAATATTTTATATACATAGTATCATTACATTAGACACCACCTCAGAGCTTCAAAACTCTTGACTATAAGCATTGTGACTTGAAGGCAGTGGATATGCACGCACCAAGTCACTTTCTTCATCAAAAAGAGATTTGTTAATCTGATCAAATTTTGCAGACCACCTTTCCTGATGCGCCTCTGTCACTGCTTGGTCAGAGGAAGCATCACCAGAGGTATTGGTATGCATCATCTGAATAGTTTTTTCTTGATTAGAAGAAGATTCTCTTGATGAGTCGAGAAGCGGTAACTCAGTAGTCAAAATATTTTGAACTCTATTTCTACTATCCTGCACAGCTGCAACAACAGCATAAGATCTCACTTAGATCAGAAAAAGTCAATTAACCCAAGAAGCCTCTCTGAGCTATCTATTCAAATCATTAGATGCGCACCTGAAAGCCGTCCGCTGAGGTCTTGGTGAAGAAATTCCAACCATTGAGAAGCTACGGTAGCAGCTAAAAAGCAAAGAAACATTTTCCTTTTAAGGATTTCTTTCCCTTTCCACTTCTGCATATGAATTAATCATCATGCACAAAAATAAAGAAATACCTAACATTTTTGGCAGTTGCTAGACTTACATTTAAGCAGTAAACCTAAGCCGTCTACCCACAAAGTCTTCAATTTTAGACATAGGACTTAACCACTTTACTTCAAACTTATTTACCACTTTATTTGAGACTTATTTAAAAGATCGATGAAAAATTTCACTCAAGGCCATATAAAACATGATAGAAGGCACTGACCTTCAAAAGCAAGAGACGTGGCTTCCGGGTTTGTAATGGAATTCACATGATCAGATATCCTGGTAGATGGTAACTTAAAGGCTAATGCCCTATCTTCTCTGATTGACTCTGAAATTCCAGGGTAAACAGAGTGATCAAACATTGATTGTAAAAGTTCTCGTCTCTGGTCTGAATTGGCTAACATGACATCTTAACGAGGTAAATGAGAACGATAAATACCTCTTACATTCAAATTGGCATGTCTTTCCCCCAAGGTAGTATCATCATTAGCATTTCGAATCAAAGCTTCAATGATTGAGCAGACCTGTTTCTTGGTCCTGACATGGTTAATGATTCCTGGGTTCAATTCAGTCAGCAACCCACTAGGAGCGGTTATATTTGAGAACCTATCTATCTGCTGTTGTTCCCTTTTAGGGACTTCATTTCTCTTTTTGAGAGAATCGCCTCTTCGCTTATTCTTTTGTTGCTTTTGCGCAGGTATTTCAACAGGTGCACTTACTACTGCTGCACTCGGTGCAGCTACTCCACCCAAAGGGCCTGAGAGAAAACCATTCCGCTTCATTTCCATCCATCTCCGCATTGAGTCTGACTCACCCAATGGACCCGCTGCATTACTACACATCTGAAAAGGGCCTACTTTTTCGCCAAAGGGACTTGAAAGCGAAGGGTCTGCTGCTCCACGTGGACTTTCAACAGATTCAGAAGTCTCCTTCAGTTTCAAGAGGTTTCTATTCTTTGAAACGCCATCATTATGCCCTCCTTGTGACTCAGAGTTATTATCATCTTTTACAGTATTATTCTCAAGCAAAGCTTGTTTTCCGGAATCAGTAACACATCTATCATCATCTGTAGAAATGGAATTGGCCTTAGGCAAGCATGTGCTGTTCTCCACAACTACGGAAGGTTTAATTTCTTTAGCCAAATCATCCTTTTCTCTAACTACCCTTCCTAAACCTTCAGCATCAGGAGCCACAATTTCAGATACTTTCGACTTCTGTTCACTATTATGATTTGGTGGCTGAACAATTTTTTCAAAGTTTCCGTCAGATTCCAGATTACTGGATTTAGCATCTGCAGAATAAGTTATAGCAGGAAACTTTTAACAAATCATCCGAAAATTCAGTGATAACATCATTTCTAAAATTCTCTCTTCTAGTTAAACGAAACCCACGAATAACCTGATGCCAGATCTTGCACTTTCGCACGTTTGGACCCTATTTCATCTTTCTCTTCTAATCTATACCCGTTACGCTTCTCGCCCGAAATCTGAAAAATTGGGACAAACCCAGAGACCAAAAACACAAATTCATAAACAAATTGCAACAATAACAAAGAAAAAGAGCAAGATTTGATGAAGAACCAAAAGTCATCGGGAACCAAACCCCAGAATTCGATGCAGGTTCCGACGCAACTTCAGAGGAAATTCCTCTCTGTTCATCCATTTCCAAACCAAAAAGATCTCTCTTTTTCAAAAACCCAATTGTTGAATTACACAGAAAGAGTCCACATAAACAAAACCAAACAGTCTTCAAGAAACAGGTACACACAACAATACAAATAGGGATTAGGGGACAAAAAAATGAACCAGAGAGAGTGAGATTTGAAGAAATGATTTAAAGTTGCGAAATTTTGTGAGAGTGAGTTGAGATGCAGAGAGTTTCGGGAACAAAATCGATAAGATGGAAGAAAGAGATTTTGAATTCAAATGGGAGTGTTAAGGTTTTTGTTATAAAGGAGGGCTTCCTCGCATTTTCGGCCGCTTACCTTCGAACCTTTTATATTCTTCAACATCAAGTAGGGCTCTTTTGTTAATTTCGGTAACTGTGTAATTAGTAAAGTGTATTTAATTATCTAATTAGTAAAGTATGTTAACTCCAACAAACTCACTTGTTCAAATTCTTATAACTCGCATTTGCAAATTCACTTTCTCCTAAGTCCTAACTCCTAACTATAATCACTTCTAAATTTCTCTGCATCAAAGATATATATATCATCACTTTATAAGGTTTAAGTATTACTAAAAAAATGCTATGAACAAAATGTATCAATTCATATAGAATCAAATGTAATAACGTTTTAATCGTAATTTCGTTTTGTTGTTTACACCAAATATTTATTTATTTCTATTCTACTATAATAATTTAGAACTATATCATTTTTAATATTTTTCCATCTCAAAAAAATATAAGTTTTTTCATTGACCAAAAAACCTCTGTATTATTTCTAACTTGCCATTTTTCTACAAAAGTCTCGTTGACTTTCCATTTTAAGTATCCCATCGATGGACTTAATAGAAAATTAAAAGACCGTTAGTAAGCCGTTTACTGTTGTTAATTTTCAAAAAGGAAATCGACAAAAAAAATCCTAATTTTTCAAAAATCACCAAAAAAGCAGAAGCTTCTTTACTGACCAAAAACCCTAACTTTGAAATGTTGTTTTTACTATTTCAAACCGATGAATTTGAGTTTATTCTTGAAAGAAAAGAGAAAATCAATCTTAGGGGTTCTTTAGAAAGAAAATAAGATCTGAATCGAACTTCCAAAATCGATTTGGCTTTTAAATTTAGAGAAAATTTCGATTTGAAATTAACGACGTGTTCAATTTGCTGAGTCAACGTAAAATTGAAAGGTTTTTTTAAAAGTCAACAAAAAATTGAAGAATTAATCAACTACATCCAAAGTTCAATATTAAATAAACTATTTTGGTAAATGAACATTTTTCTCATTTATTTAGTGACAAAAACAATTTCAGATATCTTTATTTAATAATATATTTCTTTTAACATAGCTAATTCGATATGGTTAACATACATAGAAACACTTTAATGAATAATTTCTTTTTTTTAACACATTGAATCTGGTATGATTAATATAGAAACATACAAATCAGAATTCCATAGAATTCAGGACAAATAAATGTAAGATTTTGCGTAATCAAAGACAATAATTACATATAAAGAAACTCTGAAAGGTTAAAGATAAAGTAATGCCCAAACGACGCCGTTGGGAGTCTGATTCGTGTTTTTTGGTTATATTTTTTTGGCCATCACCTTCGGACACAAAACGTGAAATCTGAATCTCCTCTTTCGTTGTCTGATTCTGACATATAGACAAAGAAGAGAAGGCGCGAAAGAGAGAGAGGAAGAAGAAGGACGATCCGGATATGGAAGATCCTTCGAATGCTAAATCAAACCAGAGCAATCTCCGACAATGCCCACCTTTGGCAACAGCTCCGACGTCAGCGCCATTTCGTGGTCCATACCACCGGAGAGCTCATTCAGAGGTTCAATTCCGTCTCCCTGAAGATCTAGATCTCTCTGAACCGTTTGGAGGATTCGACGAGCTTGGATCCGAAGATGACCTCTTTTGCTCTTACATGGACATTGAGAAACTTGGATCCGGATCCGCATCAGCATCCGTATCCGATTCGGCTGGTCCATCTTCCCCTAGATCAGATAACCCGTTTTCCGCAGAAAATGGAGGCATAGGAAGAGATGAAGCTGCGAATTCTAGACCTAGACACAGGCACAGCCTCTCCGTTGATGGGTCTTCGACTTTGGAATCAATTGAGGCTAAGAAAGCCATGGCTCCTGATAAACTCGCAGAGCTTTGGGTCGTTGATCCCAAAAGAGCTAAAAGGTTTCATCTTTCACCCCAAAAAGTCGAGAATGTGTGAATTGATGAATTCTAGTTAGTTTTATGCTTATGATTACAATTCGCGGGGAAAAAGGCAGTTTCTTTATGAACTTTTTCGGTGTTTGATGATGAATATGTATCTTTTGGTGTTGATGTAATGCATTAGGTGTTCTTTTGGAGATGCTTTATTATTTTCTTCAGTACGTATTACATCACTTCTTTGACTCTGATTCGAATCTCAACCATAACTGATTTTAACTGATGTGTAGTTAGCTTCCACAATGCTGCTTTTTTTAGGTCTTTCCGGCTGAAAGAGAGACCATGAGGGACCCATAAGTGTGCTTTTTTTGTTTGTTTAAATCCCTAGTTGAATCCTATGGCAATGCTTCTCTTTCATTATGATTTGATGGCCCCTACTAAAGTTTTTCGGTCTAGCTTTTGTTTGATTGGTCGGTTCAAGCTTGTTTTCCAATTTGTTTGGTTAGAGATCCTATCTAATGATTAACATTTTTGTGTGTGGTACTTCTGGTATGTCTTTTAACATTCAAACTTACGAGATGATGATACTTTTTTTCACATTCATTTTTAGTAGTCAAATGTTTGGAATTTGAAAGTTATAGTTTTAAGTAGCTTTGGTTCGGAAAAGGATGGGAATTAGCTTTTTGTGGGATTTGATCTGTATCAATAATTTATTGTAACAAATATGTCCCCCAGAAAATTTTCTCTATGTTCTGAATGTCTAATCAAAACATTCAGCATTTTCTAATAACTGATGCTTCAGTTGTCTAATCCTGTGTCGTGCACTCTGCGCAGGATAATTGCTAACCGTCAGTCTGCTGCTCGTTCGAAAGAGAGGAAGGCTCGGTATATCTTGGAGCTTGAGAGGAAAGTCCAGACCTTGCAAACTGAAGCTACTACCCTTTCAGCACAGCTTTCTCTGTTTCAGGTCTCCTATTAAACTTCAAAACTGTGTTTGCAGTTACTCAAATAGTACTCTCAGCATTTCGTTACCTAATAAGTTGCTTCTTACAGAGAGACACAACTGGTTTGTCATCTGAGAATACAGAGCTTAAGCTTCGTTTACAGGTCATGGAACAACAAGCTAAGTTGCGAGATGGTATGCACTAATCTCTCCCTCCCTCCCTTTCATATGATTGTTTCGATTTTGAGGTCATTTATTGATGATTCTTCTCTATACAGCACTGAACGAGCAACTGAAAAAAGAAGTTGAGAGGCTGAAATTCGCCACGGGAGAAGTCTCACCTAATGATGGTTATAACTTTGGAATGTCACACATGCAATACTCTCAACAGCAACCACAACAATCCTACTTTCAACATCAGCAGCAACAAACTGATGCTCAAAACCTGCAGCAAATGACTCATCAGTTTCATCTCTTCCAACCCAATAACAACCAAAACCCAAACATCACATCATCATCCTCTCGTCCAAACCCTCCCACCGCTCATCAGCTTATGCATCATGGTACTTCTAATGGCCCGGCTCAATCTCATTCATTTTCAGAGGCAATGCATGACCCTCTTGGCCGGTTACAGGGGCTTGACATTAGCAGCTGTGGCAGAGGCTCAAACTTTGGTAGGTCTGACACCATCAGTGAAAGCAGCAGTACCATGTGAGGCTGCCTTTCCCCGATTCCGCTTTGTCGATAAAAACCTATTCTTTTGCTCTCCCTTGAAATCTTTAGCTAAAAGGTAACATCTTTGTGACCGTCTGATTCATTTTTTATTGTGTTAAACTTGTCTGATTTCTCGGTATTCTGATTTATCTGGTTCTTCCTGGGGAGCAACTGAAGTAGAACCACATCCTTCTTCTGTTGTTTCTTAATGTTATCTTGCTTCCCCAGTTGCTTCTTCAATCATCCCCGTTATTGGTGGTTGAATTTAAATTTGTATGCGTTGAAACAGATCAGAAAGTGTTTTGTTTTGCAGGTCTCAAACATCACTTTGTATTATTTATTCCATTGAATTTAATTCTGTAGGAAATTTGTATTTGTTGGCTACTTTTATATGGAACGACTTCTTCGTTTTCTAACTTTCATAAAATCTGATCAAGACACAAATTACACTAACCAAACTAGCCAACGTTGAAGCCACTTAGACGATTCCCTAACAACCAAACAACAAAATTAAATACTCACATGAAAATTTCTTTCAGAAAAAGCTGAAGAACACATGGAAGTTTATTTATCTTGCGTCGGCTCTCAAAATAAGTTTTAGATCATTAAAATGACGTTCTCTTTGGACAATGACAATTTTTCAGGCACTTAGTTGTGGACAGTTCCAACAGTTTCGGGTCATCAAATAGAAACAAAAACCTTGTGCTGGTTAATTATGAAAGTGTGGTCCCTTTCGTTTTCTTTTAATAGATTTTGGATAAAACTCAGGCGACCTTTTGGATACAAGTCATCCTTTTTTTCCTCTTTTTCTTCAAGTTTCTTGCTCTTATCCAGCTTCAAAATAGATTGAATGTCTCATTAGCAATGAATGTAGTCGAAATTCTAGGTACCATGATTGTAATTCAAATACATTAAAGCATTGTAACAAAAAAAAACGTAAAAGTCTTACAGTCCGAGTTTTTCATAGTAGCTAAATGTTACTGAAATAAAAAACTCACTCCACAGTCGACTAATCGACTAATTAAGAAGTTTTCGTCATTTTCGATTTACCTTATTCTTCGTTTGCTAAATTCCAAAACTGATGCTTTGGTCCGTTATATTAGAAGGTTGGTTTATGATTTTGTTTATCTAGACTAAGTACCTCCTTCATAGCTTTCCACTTAATAAAAATTATCGATGGTTGACAATAGAAAAATACTCATTGCATAGTCTTTTCTGATAAGTTACATTCCAAAAATTCACGTATTGCATAATAGAGTTTAAAGTTTGGATTATGGGTCTTGTTAATTAGACTAACAAAAATACTCATTCTAGCCACTTAACGATTCTTTGTCAAATAAATTTTACCCGAAAGAAGACAGTAACTATTTACATGTAGACCTAATCTCATTGACTATCTACAATTGTATATCATATCTTTTTCTTCTTGGCCGAATTTAAAATAGTTTTCATATCAAAGTTTTTGGTATAAGTAATCCTAAAGTCGTGAAACATGCATCAATTCTTTCTACAATTAGAAACCATTTGTTTGTTCGGCTGAAAATCAAAATACACGAAGTAACTAAGAGGATGTATAAAGGGGTCATGAAAATGACGTATGAGAAAAATGCATGAGAGCCTTAATCAAACGTAGTGTAAGTCTTTGCATGTGCTTGTAACATGGTACGAGAGGACCATTATATTGGCACTTGATATTATATTTTATGTATTGGTGGCCTGTCTACTCAATCTAGGTTTAAATCGCTTACCATAATAACATTCATAATCAACTCCCAAAAACTAACGATATTGGAATGCATTTTTTCAACAAAATAGCCAAAATGTTCAAATTTCATAGCTTTTAAACTTCCAAACTATCAAACGTGTAGTAAACATTGTACAGTCTTATTATATGCAGTAACGGATGCAAGGGTATAACTACTGCGGGTTTTAGTAAAAATTGGCGGTAAGTAATCGTTTTATATACCCTTTGTTTTGTGAAATTACTTAAAGTATTCCTAAAATTACTTAAAATATCTTTATATTGTAAAAAATATGTAAAATATTCATATATTATAATAATAGAATAATTAGTTGAATAGATAATAGGGTTAAATGAAGAATAAATGTCAATTATTTGTGTTGGAAAATATGTTTTGAGACAAAAAAAAATGAAACTAACAGTTATAATGGAGGGAGTAATAATTCAATAAAAATTTCTATACAACACATGGAGGAACCTAGTATAATTTAGTTTAATATTATAGTTTTTGGAAATCGCCACTGATTATATCATTCAATGAAAAATAGACTTAACCATTCTTTTCCTTCTTAACAATTAAATTGAACATTTATGAGATTACCTAAAACTAAACTACGATAAGAAATGTAGACATTGAGATTTAACCATTTGAATGAAAGAAATTTTCTGACTAACAACTTCTTTCTTTTTTCAAAAAAATTTAGGATTTTTATGTTCATAATGAGATTCGAACTTAAAAATAAATTTCACTCTTATATAGTGTATGAAACCAAATGAAATAACAAGACTTGATAAATCAAAATTGATAGTTGAAAAAAATTAAAAATAAAACTCCAATTAGGAAGATGCGTATTTAAAATTTACCAAAAGAAAGAAAGAAATGGCACCATGCAATGTAATGTGAAATAAGTGAAAGAAAAACTAAAAATATGTACAAATGAAATAACAAGACTTGATAAATTAAATTGATAGTTGGACAAAATTAAAAATAAAACTCAACATTAGGAAGATGCGTATTTGAAATATACCAAAAAAAAGAAAAAGAATGGTACCATGCAATGTAATGTGAAATAAGGGAAAAAAACTAAAAGTATGTACAAATGAAATAACAAGACTTGATAAATTAAATTGATAGTTGGAAAAAATTAAAAATAAAACTCCACATTAGGAAGATGCGTATTTGAAATATACCAAAAGAAAGAAAAAAATGACACCAATGTAATGTAAAATAAGGGAAAGAAAAACTCAAAATATGTACAAAGTTGGTATGCCGAACATCCTTCATCGTTCTGCCTATCAATGGCCAAAACAAAAGTATATTTTCTAACATCACATGATTATGTCGAAATCTATGCTAATTGTTGTAACCAAGATAGTATTTAGAAATCCAATCTTTGATTCTCTCAGAATATTAAAGAATCAAATTCACACTTAAAATGCTAAGAAAATTAAAATGCCTAAAAATAAGAAAACTAAAAATAAGTAAACGATAAAACCAACAAGATAAAAAATGTAACAACAAAGAAAATAATGTGTTGTATCACTAATATTTAAATAAGATATGATCAGAGAACTTTTTACTTGTTTCCAGCCTCCGATGATTCATTCGGAACGTCTGTCTCCTCTTCTTCCACTTCTTATATTTGGACCATCTGTCTCTTCTTCTTTTACTTCTTATATTCGGACCAACTGTCTCCTTTTCTTATATTGAAATGGAGGGAAAGAAAGAAAAACTCAATTTGGCACCATGTAATGTAATGTAAAATAAGAGAAAGAAAAACTCAAAATATGTACAAAGTTGGTACGATGAGCATCCTTCATCGTTCTGCCTATCAATGGCCAAAACAAAAGTATATTTTCTAACATCACATGATAATGTCGAAGTCTATGCTAATTGTTGTAACCAAGATAGTATTTAGAAATCCAACCTTTGATTCTCTCAGAATATTAAGGAATCAAATTCACACTTAAAATGCCTAAAAATAAGAAAACGATAAAACTAAAATAATAACAAGATAAAAAATGTAACAACAAAGAAAATAATGTGTTGTATCCCTAATATTTAAATAAGATATGATCAGAGAACTTTTTACTTGTTTCCAGCCTCCGATGATTCATTCGGAACATCTATCTCCTCTTCTTTTACTTCTTATATTCAGAACGTCTGTCTCCTCTTCTTTTACTTCTTATATTCGGACCGTTTGTCTCCTCTTCCTATATTGGAATAAAGAGAGTAATAATTCAATAAAAATTTCTATACAACACATAGAAGAACCTTGTATTGTTTAGTTTAATATTATAGTTTTTGGAAATCATTTTGGATCCGCCACTGATTATATCATTCAATGAAAAATAGACTTAACCATTTTTTTCTTGTTAACAATTAAATTGATAATACTCATTCATATATTTCTTAAATCCTGAACTTTATTGTGAACATTTACGAGATTACCTAAAACTGAACTACGATAAGAAATGTAGACGTTGAGATTTAACCATTTGATGAAAAACATTTTCTGACTAACCACTTTTTTCTTTTTTCAAAAAAACTTAGGATTTTTATGTTTATAATGAGATTCGAACTTAAAAATAAATTTCACTGTTATATAGTGTATGAAACCAAATGAAATAACAAGACTTGATAAATTAAATTGATAGTTGGAACAAATTAAAAATAAAACTTCACATTAGGAAAAGATGCGTATTTGAAATATACCAAAAAAAAGCAAAAAATGGCACCATGCAATGTAATGTGAAATAAGGGAAAGAAAAATTATAAATATGTACAAATGAAATAAAAAGACTTAATAAATTAAATTGATAGTTGGACAAAATTAAAAATAAAACTCCATATTAGGAAGATGCGTGTTTGAAATATCCTAAAAGAAAGAAAGAAAATGGCACCATGCAATGTAATGTGAAATAAGGGAAAGAAAAACTAAAAATATGTACAAATGAAATAACAAGACTTGATAAATTAAATTGATAGTTGGACAAAATTAAAAATAAAATTCCACATTAGGAAGATACGTATTTGAAATATACCAAAAGAAAGAAAAAAATGGCACTATGCAATATAGTGTAAAATAAGGGAAAGAAAAACTAAAAATATGTACAAAGTTGGTACGATGAGCATCCTTCATCGTTCTGCCTATCAATGGCCAAAACAAAGTATATTTTCCAACATCACATGATTATGTCAAAGTCTATGCTAATTGTTGTAACCAAGATAACCACTACTGAATAATTCTTTGTCAAATAAATCTTACCCGAAAGAAGACAGTAGTTATTTACATGTAGACCTAATCCCATTGACTATCTACAATTGTATATCATATCTTTTTCTTCTTGGCCGAATTTAAAATAGTTTTTGCTCGTGCTTTTTCATATCAAAGTTTTTGGTATAAGTAATCCTAAAGTCGTGAAACATGCATCAATTTTTTCTACAATTAGAAACCATTTGTTTGTTTGGCTGAAAATCAAACTACACGAAGTAACTAAGAGGATGTATAAAGGGGTCATGAAAATGACGTATGAGATAAATGCATGAGAGCCTTAATTAAACGTAGTCCAAGTCTTTGCATGTGCTTGTAACATGATACGAGAGGACCATTATATTGGCACTTGATATTATATTTTATGTGTTGGTGGCATGTCTACTCAATCCACGTAATTTAAATAGCTGGATTAATTCTCATGTGCGAAATCACACTTGGGATTTAGTTAATACTAACGTTGTCTCTAATGTTATTGGATGCAGATGGGTCTTTACAATTAAACGAAAGCAAGATGGCTCCATTGAACGTCATAAAGCGCGCTTGGTAGCTAAAAGCATTGATTATCAAGAAACATTTAACCATGTTGTTAAACCGGCTACCATTCGCCTAATCCGCAGCATTGCGGTAACAAAAAATTGGTCTCTTAGACAATTAGATGTTAACAATGCTTTCTTGCAGGATATTTAAACGAGATAGTATACATGACGCAACCTACGGGCTTCCTTGACAAGGCTAATCCACAAGCACTATGTTTGCTACGAAAAGCCATTTATGGACTCAAACAAGCGCCTAGGCGTGGTACAATGAGCTGAAAACATTTCTCCTTTGGTTTGGATTTCGAAACTCTCTTGCTGATGCATCGTTGTTCATCTACAATCACAAGGGTGTTCATCTCTACATGCTTGCCTATGTCGATGACCTCATTGTCACCGGCAATGACCCTTATCAAATAACACGGTTTATCGATTCTCTTTCTCACTCTTTTTCTTTAAAAGATCTCGGCCCTCTTTCTTTTTTTCTTGGTGTTGAAGTTACTAGAACTACCATGGGCATTCACTTGACTCAATCTCGTTACATTGCGGATTTATTGGTCAAGACTCGCATGCAATCCGTCAAACCTGTTCACACACCAATATGCACCGATGTGGCCATGACATTACATTCCGGAACACCTCTTACGGATGCCACATAATTTTGGATGGTCGTTGGAAGCTTGCAATACATGTCTCTTACTCGTCCCGATATCTCGTTTGCAGTCAACAAACTTTCTCAATTCATGCATAAGCCCACATCAGATCATTGGTCAGCAGTCAAGCGCATCCTTCGCTACCTTGCGGGTACCATACATCGTGGCATCTTTCTTTCAGCAACGACCTCACCCGCTCTTCATGCTTTCACTGATGCGGATTGGGTGGGTAATAAAGATGATTTCACCTCTACCACGGCTTACATTGTCTACCTTGGTCAACATCGTATAGCTTGGAGTTCAAAGAAACAAACTGGTGTGGCTTGATCTGCAACTGAGGCCGAGTATCGTGCTCTCGCTTCTACTATGGCTGAAGTGTGTTGGATTTCTTCCATCATTCAGGAACTTGGACTTACTTTATCTTCTTCATGCCCGACAATCTACTGCGACAATAAGGGTGCAACCTACTTGGCAGCCAATCCGGTCTTCCACTCGCGTATAAAGCATATTGCCTTGGATTATCACTTTGTTCGTCAATTTGTTCAACAAGGCCTGGTTCGTGTTTCTCATGTTACTTCCGCTGATCAACTCGCTGATGCCTTAACCAAGCCTCTTCCAAGATTGCGTTTTGACACGTTGGTTCACAAGATTGGACTTGCTAATCCCCGTCCATCTTGAGGGGGGTGTATAGAAGGGAAAATATAGTGTATATATTTTTAGGATTCTACTAACGTTAACTTCCATATATGTTTTGTAATCTCTTCAATATAAGAAGAGTCTTGGTGAATAATAATAATCATCTCTACCCAATATATATAGTATCAACTATCATCACTATATGGTCCGTTGACGCCTCCTACGATGCTATTCTAAGTCTCTTTCTCGAACAAATTCTCGGGTTTCTTTGTTTCGTATTTTTTGCAATTCGAATTCTTCGTACTCTCACATTTACGACAAATTGATTTAAGGTTACATTGCTACGAGTTTGAAGTTGAGTTGGGATACATAATCGAAGCTCAATTTGTAACAGTTACAAATTTACAAAACATGAACTAGGCATCGTCGTATATCCTGCCTTTTTCAAGACATGCATGTTCTGTAAAAAAGCTTGAAACCATTAATTAAAAAATGGGTTAAGTAGGCGTTACAGCAAATAGAATATTTGATTCTAGTTTATAAAAATAACATTTCATCAATATATTAAATAAGAACATATATTTTTCCAATCTTCTGTGCGGCATGCGGTAAGTCCACATAAGACATGCGCACTTACACAACCAGAGATCGAATCCCACCGTCTATATTATATAGGAACTTGGTTAATGGGTCGGTATGTTGTGGCCCAAGAAGCTCATTTATAATATGTAAACATGTGCAGTCATAAAATGTGATGATAAACACGAAATTTATTTTGATGTAATATTCTAATAAATATAAGAGGATGTAAATGATTGAGCAATGTCTACTATTTGATCAAAATTACTCATTCATGTCCCAACATGAAGAAGAAACAACAACGAGAGAGATAAATTAATGTTATGTATTATCATTAAGTAATATCATGATAATTAATCAAAAATGATAAATATGATTACAGCTTGGATTGTTTTAGTGGATACTCTTTTATTCTAATTGGGGTATTTAGATCACTGATTAATAAAACCTATTCATTTTCAATTTGTTTTAAGAGTGGAGTGACCACTCTAGGTTTATTACGTATTTGACGATATATGTGTTGTATTTGTACAATTTCATAGTAAGTAAAAGGTTAACAATTTTGGAAACTATGTTTACTCCCTGAAATGGAATAATTATATCAATACATCCAAGACTTCAAAAGATTTATGAGTTTTTTTTGGTGTTTCCGATTAATCTTATTTCTACTCTTTTATATTTCAAAGTTGATTCTATGACCCGACATATTAGAGGGTGTGCTCCAAATTATCTTTTGTAGACATTTCTTCACTTCCATTGTTTATTAATTAATGAATTTAATTATAAAGTTACTTTTTACTTAGATGTATATGTATCAATCATCCACAATTTAGATTAATAAGGTTTAGTTATAACTCGAATCTTCCAAACCCTAAACTCTATTGTGTGATTCCACAAATTTTTGAAGTCGAACAGGCGAGAACTCAGAGTTGGTACTGGTTCATAAGTGGGATGTATAAATGTACAAGTACTACTATCACAATCATTTTCCTAATACGTAGGAAACGAACCAATGATCGTTGTTCAAATGTGGAACTACTCTATAAATATTTTTACCAAAGAAAAACCTACTCAAAAATATTGGATTTGATTACGTTTTGTCTATAACATGATTTTATAAAACCAAAAGGATACTGATATCAATTTTCTCTGGCAAGAAAATATAAATTTTATGAAGGAGAAGACAAAAGAGCAGATATAGGCAATATATATAGCTGTCACAAACACGAGACTCTTTTACCAAAAGAAAAAGAAAAGAAGATTAAATGAATATTAAATTAGATAAATAAATAGATAACATGATAGGAAAATACTCGTCTTTCTAAAATGAACATCTCTAAGCCAAAACTTTTAGAAGCGAAACGATAACTCTGACGAAGAAACTTAAGACAATTTATGAAGAATCAGAAGGGTTCTGCAAATTAATGATTCTGTCGGAGAGAAGGTGAAAGTTCGTTAGTCAAATCTAACATTATCTTAGAAAAAGGAAGTAGTCGCAAAGTAACCCATAATATAAGAAAAACAAAAAATAAAGATTAGAGGTCATGAGTTCAAGCAACGGGAACAATCTAGATCTAGCAAGAGTCATCCTTATCACAAATTTGTATACTTGTAATTGTTTAGTCATCAGTAATGAGAGCGAGAGCCTTATAACGGTTGTGACAATGTACAGACGAGGAGATGTTTGTCTTGTTCTGATTTTGTGAATTGCATCCAATTGGTTTTGATATGAGCTGAATTTTGTCTTGGTTCAAGCAAGGTTCTACTGCCTGTTTTGTGTTTGGGCTTACTCCTATGGTTTATCAAAAAAACAAATAATATCAGTTTATTAAATTGATTAGAAAACAATTTAGTCACGTTTTTGTTAACTAATAATAACATCGACGTACCTTTCCTGACTTGAGCCAAAGTTGGAACATAACTAATAATCGTTGAAGATGGTAATCTTCGGAATGTAGGTTCTGCACAGATTTCTCTGTAAGATTCTTTCTTCTCTCCAATAACGTGTGCATGAATCAAGACTTTCCCCATAGTATAAACCGCCACTTTCTTCTCCTCTTCAATTAGATAATTAAAACAAACGGGTACACAGTACTCAGAGGTAATCATATTATCAAATGAAAAGGACTTGCTCCACTTCAATGTTGTTTCAATATCAGAATCAATTTCAGTGGTCACCCAAACATCTATCTTTGATGATACATCTCTCCAACCTAACAGTAAAAGTTGTTTTTCTCCAAGAACTGATAGATTCACATAATCACCAAGTTCTTGAGGAAGACCCAAACGTTCATATCTCTCTGCTGTAAAATCAAAACTGAGTAAGAACCTATCTTCGTTATCATTAGCAAACCAGTAAATATTTCCTTTAAAAGACACGCTAAACATTGATATCATGCAGTCTAAAAAAGCGACATCATCAAGAACCCTCCATGAATCAGAGCTAAAATCATAGATTTTATACTTATCATGTCGGTAGTGTGTTTTCATTAAGATTTTGTAGCTACGGCCATATGCGTTTTTTTCTTCGTATCCTAGACCAAACCAATTTGTAGGATTGGTACATGCAGTATCCAATTTGATCCACATAGGTTCCCCCCAAAAAGGATTCCAAACCGTGAGTCTTCTATCCATAGTGGTGCATAGCAACAAACCATCGCAATGAAAAACTCTAGCAATATCAGCTTTTTGTGAATTTAAATGAGAATTCTTTAGGCTAAGTGCACCTTCAAACTCAATAGATGGAGAAATAGGGTTGAGATTGACCCTAATTGGGATAACATTATACGTCGTCAACATGAGAACCATAGACTCCTTTTCTGCTTTACAACGGTGCTTTGCAATGAATCTTTGGTCGTTGAATAAATCCATCCATCGTTTGCAAGTAGATCGTAATTGTTTCATAGATGTAGTTGGAACCCTAGAGAGTATTTCTTCTAATAAATCCTTAGGAAGATCGGATATCATCATTAATAATGATGCGATCGACGAGAGGCTCTGTGAATAGAAATTAGGTCGTTTGACCTAAACCAATCTTGTCTTATATATTCGTTTTTTAATCTAATTTGTTTCCTTTCCAAAACCCTATAATTATATATGTAAAAGGCAGAGTTGGGCTCTCTCTAAAAGGCAAAGCTCAAAGCCCATAACTCAGCTTTTCTGAGAGTTGTGGAAGTGACACGTCAGCTGAAAATTTTATTTGGCGTACCAATCAAATTCTTAGATTAAGACACCTCATCTAACGATTATGATTCAATAGATGCTGAGTAAGGGGGATTTCTATTTTCATATAGACGAGTATTTAGGTAAGATATTGTGGTGATGAGTCGGGTAATTTTATCAAGCGTGACATTTATATGTGGCCATGCTGGTATATATGGTCTTCGTGCTATTGCTGCGAAGCATTTGGTAATGACCAGTTGCAAGATCGTTGCTTATCCCGTTTGTGTGAGGTCCAGTGGCCACTTTTGTAGTTCCTCCTTACTTTTGCTCCAAGCACAAGTTTCCTAAAACTCTCATGAGAACCCTAATGTGTGAAACGACTTCTTCGTTTTCTACCTTTCATAAAATCTGATCAAGACACAAATTACATTAACCGAACTAGCCATGTTGAAGCCATTTAGACGGTACCCTAACAACCAAACAGCAAAATAAAATACTCACATGAAAATTTCTCTAACTATATATATATATATATCTTTCAGAAAAGCTGAAGAACACATGGAAGTTTATTTATCTTGTGTCGGCTCTCAAAATAAGTATTAGTTCATTAAAATGACGTTCTCTTTGGACAATAACAAGGCACGTAGTTATGGATAGTCTCAAGTCTCAACAGTTTTGGGTCAACAAATACACAAAAGCCTTGTGATGGTTAATTAATTAAGTGTGGTCTCTTTAGTTTTCTTTTAAGAGATTTTGGATAGAACTCACGTGACCCTGTTAATGGATACAAATCATGTGTTTTTTCTTTTCTTTTTGTTCAAGTGATTCTTCTTGTTGTCCAGCTTCAAAATAGATGAATGTTTCATTAGCAATGAATGCAGTTGAAATTTTAGGTACCATGATTGTAATTCAAGTACATAAAAGCAATTGTAACAAAAAAAACTAAAATATCTTACCGTCTCATTTGTTTCACAGTAGCTAAACTTTTATTGAACAAACTCACTGCACAGTCGACTAAAAAACTTTTTAGTTGTTTTCAAGTCATCTTATCCTTGGTTTGCTATATTTCAAAGGCGAAGCTTTGAACCGTCATATTAGAGGGTTAGTTTGTGATTTTGTTTATGAAAACTCATTATCTCTTTCATGGCTTTCCATTTAATTTAAATTATTAATGGTCGATCCAAAAAAAACATTCACTGCATAATATTTTCTATTCAAGTTGGACTCCAAAAAATTGTGTACGCTTGCAGAGTTTAAAGTTTAGATTAATTATATGTCAAAATTTGTTAATTGTACTAAAAAACCCCACTCTAACCACTACTGAATAATTCTTTGTCAAATAAATCTTACCCGAAAGAAGACAGTAGTTATTTACATGTAGAACTAATCTCATTGACTATCTACAATTGTATATCATATCTTTTTCTTCTTGGCCGAATTTAAAATAGTTTTCATATCAAAGTTTTTGGTATAAGTAATCCTAAAGTCGTGAAACATGCATCAATTTTTTCTACAATTAGAAACCATTTGTTTGTTCGGCTGAAAATCAAACTACACGAAGTAACTAAGAGGATGTATAAAGGGGTCATGAAAATGACGTATGAGATAAATGCATGAGAGCCTTAATTAAACGTAGTCCAAGTCTTTGCATGTGCTTGTAACATGGTACGAGAGGACCATTATATTGGCACTTGATATTATATTTTATGTGTTGGTGGCCTGTCTACTCAGTCCAGGTAATTTAAATAGCTGGATTAATTCTCATGTGCGAAATCACATTTGGGATTTAATTAATACTAACGCTGTCTCTAATGTTATTGGATGCAAATGGGTCTTTACAATTAAATGGAAGCAAGATGGCTCCATTGAACGTTATAAAGCGCGCTTGGTGGCTAAAAGATACAATCAACGCGAAGACATTGATTATCAAGAAACATTTAACCATGTTGTTAAACCGGCTACCATTCGCCTAATCCTCAACATTGCGGTAACAAAAAATTGGTCTCTTAGACAACTAGATGTTAACAATGCTTTCTTGCAGGACATTTAAAAGAGACAGTATACATGACGCAACCTACGGGCTTCCTTGACAAGGCTAATCCACAAGCACTATGTTTGCTACGAAAAGCCATCTATGGACTCAAACAAGCGCCTAGGGCGTGGTACAATGAGCTGAAAATATTTCTCCTTTGGTTTGGATTTTGAAACTCTCTTGCTGATGCATCGTTGTTCATCTACAATCACAAGGGTGTTCATCTCTACATGCTTGCCTATGTCGATGACCTCATTGTCACCGGCAATGACCCTTATCAAATAACATGGTTTATCGATTCTCTTTCTTACTCTTTTTCTTTAAAAGATCTCGGCCCTCTTTCTTTTTTTCTTGGTGTTGAAGTTACTAGAACTACCATGGGCATTCACTTGACTCAATCTCGTTACATTGCGGATTTATTGGTCAAGACTCGCATGCAATCCGTCAAACCTGTTCACACACCAATATGCACCGATGTGGCCATGACATTACATTCCGGAACACCTCTTACGGATGCCACATAATTTTGGATGGTCGTTGGAAGCTTGCAATACATGTCTCTTACTCGTCCCGATATCTCGTTTGCGGTCAACAAACTTTCTCAATTCATGCATAAGCCCACATCAGATCATTGGTCAGCAGTCAAGCGCATCCTTCGCTACCTTGCGGGTACCATACATCGTGGCATCTTTCTTTCAGCAACGACCTCACCCGCTCTTCATGCTTTCACTGATGCGGATTGGGTGGGTAATAAAGATGATTTCACCTCTACCACGGCTTACATTGTCTACCTTGGTCAACATCCTATAGCTTGGACTTCAAAGAAACAAACTGGCGTGGCTCGATCTTCAACCGAGGCCGAGTATCGTGCTCTCGCTTCTACTATGGCTGAAGTGTGTTGGCTTTCTTCCCTCATTCAGGAACTTGGACTTACTCTATCTTCTTCATGCCCGACAATCTACTGCGACAATAAGGGTGCAACCTACTTGGCAGCCAATCCGGTCTTCCACTCGCGTATGAAGCATATTGCCTTGGATTATCACTTTGGTCGTCAATTTGTTCAACAAGGCCTGGTTCGTGTTTCTCATGTTACTTCCGCTGATCAACTCGCTGATGCCTTAACCAAGCCTCTTCCAAGATTGCGTTTTGACACGTTGGTTCACAAGATTGGACTTGCTAATCCCCGTCCATCTTGAGGGGGGTGTATAGAAGGAAAAATATAGAGTATATATTTTTAGGATTCTACTAACGTTAACTTCCATATATGTTTTGTAATCTCTTCAATATAAGAAGAGTCTTGGTGAATAATAATAATCATCTCTACCCAATATATATAGTATCAACTATCATCACTATATGGTCCGTTGACGCCTCCTACGATGCTATTCTAAGTCTCTTTCTCGATCAATTCAGTATTCTAGGGCTGCTTTTTTCGCAATTGATTGATAGATTCCTTAAATTAGTTGGTGATGATCATGGTTTATAGGATCCTGTAAAATATAGTGTAATGAGGTCTCTCCATTTTGGTGGTGCTATGGCTGCAGCGTTACTTTGACATTAGCAATTTGTTTCTTCAGATAACTCCTGCTAATGAGCGTATGTTAGGTGGTGGTGGTGCCGATGGAGGTAACTTTTATGATCTTTGTCTTCTTCAATTATCTCCTAATCCATTGCCATTAGGTGATTGATCGAGTTGAATCTAATCTGAAATCTGAATGCAAAATATCTGATTTATGTCTGTGACAGCAATACATAGAGCTGCAGGGCGACAACTGAGAGCAGAATGTTATGAGGTTCCTGGAGTTCAAGCAAGAATTACTCCGTAGGTTTATTGCCCTTTATCTTCTCAAGTATTATAGATTGTGGTTTTTTGATGTTAAGAATGTTTGAGTGATGAACTAATTGGATTTGAAAATTTTAGCAGGGGTTTTAACTTGCCTGCATCCCGTGTGATTCACACCATTGGACCCATCTATGATTCAGATGTCAACCCTAAAGAATCCCTCAGAAATGTTTACAAGTAAGTGTTATAGTAGTTTCTCTTGTTTACTCTATTAGACCTGATCCTCTAAAACAAAGAGTTCATCTTCTTGCTTGCTACAGAAATAGTTAGAGGTTGGCAAAGGAACACAACATCAAGTACATTGCATTTCCAATGGGATTTATGGGTAAAGTTTGTCACATCCTGTACCATTTTACTTCTTCTTCTGATTTCTCTTTCGCTTCTCATTTTGCTTTTCCTTCTTTGCCTTTCTCCTCTCCCTGCTCAAACTTTTCTGCTCCTCCCTTCGTATGTTCCAGCGAATCTCATGTTCTACACCAACCAGTGTTTTGTAAAAATTCTGCATAGCTTCAGCCAATAATATATCCTGCGATTTAAAATTTGGGAAATGATTGAAATATCCGCACTAAGGTAATAAGACAAAACCTGTGAAACTTAGTTCATAATTCTTACCTGATGACTTTCACTTGTAGAGGGGTTGTATGAGCCTAACTCAGTGTTGTGAACTTTTTGCATATCTGGAACAACTTCAGCCGATATATCCTTTTGAGTTGATTCTTTGGTGGTCAACAACTTAGTTTCTTTCACCTTTCTGAAGTTTTTGTTCTTTTTAACCTCAGCTTCTTTTTCTATTTCTTCTAAGATGTCTTCCAACCTACAGAAAGGAAGAATGTAATTAAAACACAAGTAATCATACATCATCAAGATACATTAACATCACAAAATACCTGTCAATATCGTCTGATATCTTCTGTTTAGCCTTCTCCTTTGTCTCTGCTTCTTGTAGAGCCTTTCTCCTACAATGCTTATTCAATTTCACGCGGGTCATTCTCCTTGTTGTTCTTGCTCTGCAGTACAAATTCCTTGCCTCTGAAGATTCATTAATGTCTACCTCCTCTTCTTTACCTTCAGGACGATTGTCCACTTCAAGAAGGTCCCTCTGAGAGACGAATTGCAACATGGCTAAAGCTATCAAACTCAATGCTCATCTTCTCATAATTCTATAGTAGTAACAACTTCAGACACAGTTTCTAGAATAATCAAAGGTTTTGAGAAGATCTGTAAACCAGAAAAAGTTTCTAACCATTTGAGTCACGGTAGCTTCTCATATTCTATAGTATTCACTCACCTTGTCATCAGTCGAGGGAAGAGGTGCAGGCCCGGTTGTAGGATTGTTGTTCTGACCCGGCGGCCATCTTGAATAGTATGAGAAGGAATCGGGCATATCAATATATTCCAATGGAACATTTTGCTGAGAATTTTGTTGAAGAATCTGATCGGCAGTTTCAAAGTATGATTTTTGCCCAAAGGGAGAATAAAATTCAGGTTCATCAGGTTCATCCAAGATTTTCTTCTGGTCCCTGGCTTCTTTGACCGCGAGTTCTCGTTCTCGCTGAGGGTGCTGCCCAATGGCTGAGAACAATCAAACCAAGAAAAGCAAATAGAATCAGAGAAGAGCAAAAGATTTCAGAAGAAAATCAGAGAAGAATTAAGAAAAAGCAACCAATAAACTGAATGATAGAACGCAATGTAAAACTCAAGCCATCTCGATCTTCATCAACTTCAACAAAGAAACCAATTCCAATTTCTGAGAAGGATCTTTACCTCCATGGATAATATATTCCAATGGAACATTTTGCTGAGAATTTTGTTGAAGAATATCGGCAGTTTCAAAGTATGATTTTTGCCCAAAGGGAGAATAAAATTCAGGTTCATCAGGTTCATCCAAGATTTTCTTCTGGTCCCTGGCTTCTTTGACCGCGAGTTCTCGTTCTCGCTGAGGGTGCTGCCCAATGGCTGAGAACAATCAAACCAAGAAAAGCAAATAGAATCAGAGAAGAGCAAAAGATTTCAGAAGAAAATCATAGAAGAATTAAGAAAAAGCAACCAATAAACTGAATGATAGAACTGCAATGTAAAACTCAAGCCATCTCGATCTTCATCAACTTCAACAAAGAAACCAATTCCAATTTATGAGAAGGATCTTTACCTCCATGGTTTGACATCTCGATCGATCTTTCTCAACGAAGTTAAAATCTGCGTCGTTACCGAAAAGCAAATAGAATCAGAGAAGAGCAAAAGATTTCAGAAGAAAATCAGAGAAGAATTAAGAAAAAGCAAACGATAAACTGAATGGAGGGAGTTCCTAATTCATAATATATTAAAAAAAAGAAGAAGAGAAACCTGAAAGTAGTAAGATTTCTGATTGTCCACGCGCTCCACGAAATTCCGAACAAGATTTTTGTTTCAAAAAATTGCTCTGGAGAATAGAGCACATCCTCACCACACGATTCATTTTCGGTGGATTGATATCTAACGATTCAGGAGAGTATCTGGAATAAGCTTAGAAGCTTAGAGATTAGAGAAGAGAATACAAATTGAGGGAAAAAGATAGAACAGAAGATTTTAGAAGGAAGAGAAGAAAAACAGAAGAAGAGAAGAAGAGGAAGAAGGTAAAGAGAAGAAATGATGTGTAGTCTCCTAATAAACTTGAAATATGATGTGTCGTGGGCCCAATAGTGGTGGGCTGAATATAATATCCCAATAAGAATTTTTATTTATTTTCTGTACTAGAATAACAAGGTCCGGCCCAATGTAAAACTAGCAAAAATATAAAAAAATAATACTTTTTAAAAAATCACTAAAATTGCATTGATGGAATACGAACTAGCCTTCTTAGACTTTACAAAGAGGCACAAAACCACTACACTACAAAAGTCTAAATATAAAAGAAATGAATATTTTGAACACAGGGAACAAAAGCTTATCAAATGACACACACCATGACCATAATCTTGACTAATGTTAAACATTTAATACCTTCCAAGAAAAGTAAAATAAAAACTGAAATGATTGGTTACTGTTGATTGAATTAGTTGGTTTGATTCAATTATTTTGAGTTAAACCAGGCAGAATTGGATTGATTAAGCGGTAACCAGTCGAGTTTTAATGAACCGAAAATCAAAAAAGGAAAGAAGCTGGTACGGAACCGGTCTAATCGCGAGGATTCAGATCCGGTTATTGTCTTCGGTTTAGAAGAATCATTTATATCTTTTTCCTCTTTCTGTTTTTTGTTGTAACGATTCTAACAGAATCTTCTTCTCTCTTTACCATTATTGTACGATCAAGCTCTCGTTGACTTGAATTCTTTCATTAATTGTTTAGTGGATTGTTGGATCTTCCGGCCCCAGACGTAAGTATAATCAATCCGATTTATTGAACTGGGTAAACAAATTCTCGGGTTTCTTTGTTTCGTATTTTTTGCAATTCGAATTCTTCGTACTCTCACATTTACGACAAATTGATTTAAGGTTACATTGCTACGAGTTTGAAGTTGAGTTGGGATACATAATCGAAGCTCAATTTGTAACAGTTACAAATTTACAAAACATGAACTAGGCATCGTCGTATATCCTGCCTTTTTCAAGACATGCATGTTCTGTAAAAAAGCTTGAAACCATTAATTAAAAAATGGGTTAAGTAGGCGTTACAGCAAATAGAATATTTGATTCTAGTTTATAAAAATAACATTTCATCAATATATTAAATAAGAACATATATTTTTCCAATCTTCTGTGCGGCATGCAGTAAGTCCACATAAGACATGCGCACTTACACAACCAGAGATCGAATCCCACCGTCTATATTATGTAGGAACTTGGTTAATGGGTCGGTATGTTGTGGCCCAAGAAGCTCATTTATAATATGTAAACATGTGCAGTCATAAAATGTGATGATAAACACGAAATTTATTTTGATGTAATATTCTAATAAATATAAGAGGATGTAAATGATTGAGCAATGTCTACTATTTGATCAAAATTACTCATTCATGTCCCAACATGAAGAAGAAACAACAACGAGAGAGATAAATTAATGTTATGTATTATCATTAAGTAATATCATGATAATTAATCAAAAATGATAAATATGATTACAGCTTGGATTGTTTTAGTGGATACTCTTTTATTCTAATTGGGGTATTTAGATCACTGATTAATAAAACCTATTCATTTTCAATTTGTTTTAAGAGTGGAGTGACCACTCTAGGTTTATTACGTATTTGACGATATATGTGTTGTATTTGTACAATTTCATAGTAAGTAAAAGGTTAACAATTTTGGAAACTATGTTTACTCCCTGAAATGGAATAATTATATCAATACATCCAAGACTTCAAAAGATTTATGAGTTTTTTTTGGTGTTTCCGATTAATCTTATTTCTACTCTTTTATATTTCAAAGTTGATTCTATGACCCGACATATTAGAGGGTGTGCTCCAAATTATCTTTTGTAGACATTTCTTCACTTCCATTGTTTATTAATTAATGAATTTAATTATAAAGTTACTTTTTACTTAGATGTATATGTATCAATCATCCACAATTTAGATTAATAAGGTTTAGTTATAACTCGAATCTTCCAAACCCTAAACTCTATTGTGTGATTCCACAAATTTTTGAAGTCGAACAGGCGAGAACTCAGAGTTGGTACTGGTTCATAAGTGGGATGTATAAATGTACAAGTACTACTATCACAATCATTTTCCTAATACGTAGGAAACGAACCAATGATCGTTGTTCAAATGTGGAACTACTCTATAAATATTTTTACCAAAGAAAAACCTACTCAAAAATATTGGATTTGATTACGTTTTGTCTATAACATGATTTTATAAAACCAAAAGGATACTGATATCAATTTTCTCTGGCAAGAAAATATAAATTTTATGAAGGAGAAGACAAAAGAGCAGATATAGGCAATATATATAGCTGTCACAAACACGAGACTCTTTTACCAAAAGAAAAAGAAAAGAAGATTAAATGAATATTAAATTAGATAAATAAATAGATAACATGATAGGAAAATACTCGTCTTTCTAAAATGAACATCTCTAAGCCAAAACTTTTAGAAGCGAAACGATAACTCTGACGAAGAAACTTAAGACAATTTATGAAGAATCAGAAGGGTTCTGCAAATTAATGATTCTGTCGGAGAGAAGGTGAAAGTTCGTTAGTCAAATCTAACATTATCTTAGAAAAAGGAAGTAGTCGCAAAGTAACCCATAATATAAGAAAAACAAAAAATAAAGATTAGAGGTCATGAGTTCAAGCAACGGGAACAATCTAGATCTAGCAAGAGTCATCCTTATCACAAATTTGTATACTTGTAATTGTTTAGTCATCAGTAATGAGAGCGAGAGCCTTATAACGGTTGTGACAATGTACAGACGAGGAGATGTTTGTCTTGTTCTGATTTTGTGAATTGCATCCAATTGGTTTTGATATGAGCTGAATTTTGTCTTGGTTCAAGCAAGGTTCTACTGCCTGTTTTGTGTTTGGGCTTACTCCTATGGTTTATCAAAAAAACAAATAATATCAGTTTATTAAATTGATTAGAAAACAATTTAGTCACGTTTTTGTTAACTAATAATAACATCGACGTACCTTTCCTGACTTGAGCCAAAGTTGGAACATAACTAATAATCGTTGAAGATGGTAATCTTCGGAATGTAGGTTCTGCACAGATTTCTCTGTAAGATTCTTTCTTCTCTCCAATAACGTGTGCATGAATCAAGACTTTCCCCATAGTATAAACCGCCACTTTCTTCTCCTCTTCAATTAGATAATTAAAACAAACGGGTACACAGTACTCAGAGGTAATCATATTATCAAATGAAAAGGACTTGCTCCACTTCAATGTTGTTTCAATATCAGAATCAATTTCAGTGGTCACCCAAACATCTATCTTTGATGATACATCTCTCCAACCTAACAGTAAAAGTTGTTTTTCTCCAAGAACTGATAGATTCACATAATCACCAAGTTCTTGAGGAAGACCCAAACGTTCATATCTCTCTGCTGTAAAATCAAAACTGAGTAAGAACCTATCTTCGTTATCATTAGCAAACCAGTAAATATTTCCTTTAAAAGACACGCTAAACATTGATATCATGCAGTCTAAAAAAGCGACATCATCAAGAACCCTCCATGAATCAGAGCTAAAATCATAGATTTTATACTTATCATGTCGGTAGTGTGTTTTCATTAAGATTTTGTAGCTACGGCCATATGCGTTTTTTTCTTCGTATCCTAGACCAAACCAATTTGTAGGATTGGTACATGCAGTATCCAATTTGATCCACATAGGTTCCCCCCAAAAAGGATTCCAAACCGTGAGTCTTCTATCCATAGTGGTGCATAGCAACAAACCATCGCAATGAAAAACTCTAGCAATATCAGCTTTTTGTGAATTTAAATGAGAATTCTTTAGGCTAAGTGCACCTTCAAACTCAATAGATGGAGAAATAGGGTTGAGATTGACCCTAATTGGGATAACATTATACGTCGTCAACATGAGAACCATAGACTCCTTTTCTGCTTTACAACGGTGCTTTGCAATGAATCTTTGGTCGTTGAATAAATCCATCCATCGTTTGCAAGTAGATCGTAATTGTTTCATAGATGTAGTTGGAACCCTAGAGAGTATTTCTTCTAATAAATCCTTAGGAAGATCGGATATCATCATTAATAATGATGCGATCGACGAGAGGCTCTGTGAATAGAAATTAGGTCGTTTGACCTAAACCAATCTTGTCTTATATATTCGTTTTTTAATCTAATTTGTTTCCTTTCCAAAACCCTATAATTATATATGTAAAAGGCAGAGTTGGGCTCTCTCTAAAAGGCAAAGCTCAAAGCCCATAACTCAGCTTTTCTGAGAGTTGTGGAAGTGACACGTCAGCTGAAAATTTTATTTGGCGTACCAATCAAATTCTTAGATTAAGACACCTCATCTAACGATTATGATTCAATAGATGCTGAGTAAGGGGGATTTCTATTTTCATATAGACGAGTATTTAGGTAAGATATTGTGGTGATGAGTCGGGTAATTTTATCAAGCGTGACATTTATATGTGGCCATGCTGGTATATATGGTCTTCGTGCTATTGCTGCGAAGCATTTGGTAATGACCAGTTGCAAGATCGTTGCTTATCCCGTTTGTGTGAGGTCCAGTGGCCACTTTTGTAGTTCCTCCTTACTTTTGCTCCAAGCACAAGTTTCCTAAAACTCTCATGAGAACCCTAATGTGTGAAACGACTTCTTCGTTTTCTACCTTTCATAAAATCTGATCAAGACACAAATTACATTAACCGAACTAGCCATGTTGAAGCCATTTAGACGGTACCCTAACAACCAAACAGCAAAATAAAATACTCACATGAAAATTTCTCTAACTATATATATATATATATCTTTCAGAAAAGCTGAAGAACACATGGAAGTTTATTTATCTTGTGTCGGCTCTCAAAATAAGTATTAGTTCATTAAAATGACGTTCTCTTTGGACAATAACAAGGCACGTAGTTATGGATAGTCTCAAGTCTCAACAGTTTTGGGTCAACAAATACACAAAAGCCTTGTGATGGTTAATTAATTAAGTGTGGTCTCTTTAGTTTTCTTTTAAGAGATTTTGGATAGAACTCACGTGACCCTGTTAATGGATACAAATCATGTGTTTTTTCTTTTCTTTTTGTTCAAGTGATTCTTCTTGTTGTCCAGCTTCAAAATAGATGAATGTTTCATTAGCAATGAATGCAGTTGAAATTTTAGGTACCATGATTGTAATTCAAGTACATAAAAGCAATTGTAACAAAAAAAACTAAAATATCTTACCGTCTCATTTGTTTCACAGTAGCTAAACTTTTATTGAACAAACTCACTGCACAGTCGACTAAAAAACTTTTTAGTTGTTTTCAAGTCATCTTATCCTTGGTTTGCTATATTTCAAAGGCGAAGCTTTGAACCGTCATATTAGAGGGTTAGTTTGTGATTTTGTTTATGAAAACTCATTATCTCTTTCATGGCTTTCCATTTAATTTAAATTATTAATGGTCGATCCAAAAAAAACATTCACTGCATAATATTTTCTATTCAAGTTGGACTCCAAAAAATTGTGTACGCTTGCAGAGTTTAAAGTTTAGATTAATTATATGTCAAAATTTGTTAATTGTACTAAAAAACCCCACTCTAACCACTACTGAATAATTCTTTGTCAAATAAATCTTACCCGAAAGAAGACAGTAGTTATTTACATGTAGAACTAATCTCATTGACTATCTACAATTGTATATCATATCTTTTTCTTCTTGGCCGAATTTAAAATAGTTTTCATATCAAAGTTTTTGGTATAAGTAATCCTAAAGTCGTGAAACATGCATCAATTTTTTCTACAATTAGAAACCATTTGTTTGTTCGGCTGAAAATCAAACTACACGAAGTAACTAAGAGGATGTATAAAGGGGTCATGAAAATGACGTATGAGATAAATGCATGAGAGCCTTAATTAAACGTAGTCCAAGTCTTTGCATGTGCTTGTAACATGGTACGAGAGGACCATTATATTGGCACTTGATATTATATTTTATGTGTTGGTGGCCTGTCTACTCAGTCCAGGTAATTTAAATAGCTGGATTAATTCTCATGTGCGAAATCACATTTGGGATTTAATTAATACTAACGCTGTCTCTAATGTTATTGGATGCAAATGGGTCTTTACAATTAAATGGAAGCAAGATGGCTCCATTGAACGTTATAAAGCGCGCTTGGTGGCTAAAAGATACAATCAACGCGAAGACATTGATTATCAAGAAACATTTAACCATGTTGTTAAACCGGCTACCATTCGCCTAATCCTCAACATTGCGGTAACAAAAAATTGGTCTCTTAGACAACTAGATGTTAACAATGCTTTCTTGCAGGACATTTAAAAGAGACAGTATACATGACGCAACCTACGGGCTTCCTTGACAAGGCTAATCCACAAGCACTATGTTTGCTACGAAAAGCCATCTATGGACTCAAACAAGCGCCTAGGGCGTGGTACAATGAGCTGAAAATATTTCTCCTTTGGTTTGGATTTTGAAACTCTCTTGCTGATGCATCGTTGTTCATCTACAATCACAAGGGTGTTCATCTCTACATGCTTGCCTATGTCGATGACCTCATTGTCACCGGCAATGACCCTTATCAAATAACATGGTTTATCGATTCTCTTTCTTACTCTTTTTCTTTAAAAGATCTCGGCCCTCTTTCTTTTTTTCTTGGTGTTGAAGTTACTAGAACTACCATGGGCATTCACTTGACTCAATCTCGTTACATTGCGGATTTATTGGTCAAGACTCGCATGCAATCCGTCAAACCTGTTCACACACCAATATGCACCGATGTGGCCATGACATTACATTCCGGAACACCTCTTACGGATGCCACATAATTTTGGATGGTCGTTGGAAGCTTGCAATACATGTCTCTTACTCATCCCGATATCTCGTTTGCGGTCAACAAACTTTCTCAATTCATGCATAAGCCCACATCAGATCATTGGTCAGCAGTCAAGCGCATCCTTCGCTACCTTGCGGGTACCATACATCGTGGCATCTTTCTTTCAGCAACGACCTCACCCGCTCTTCATGCTTTCACTGATGCGGATTGGGTGGGTAATAAAGATGATTTCACCTCTACCACGGCTTACATTGTCTACCTTGGTCAACATCCTATAGCTTGGACTTCAAAGAAACAAACTGGCGTGGCTCGATCTTCAACCGAGGCCGAGTATCGTGCTCTCGCTTCTACTATGGCTGAAGTGTGTTGGCTTTCTTCCCTCATTCAGGAACTTGGACTTACTCTATCTTCTTCATGCCCGACAATCTACTGCGACAATAAGGGTGCAACCTACTTGGCAGCCAATCCGGTCTTCCACTCGCGTATGAAGCATATTGCCTTGGATTATCACTTTGGTCGTCAATTTGTTCAACAAGGCCTGGTTCGTGTTTCTCATGTTACTTCCGCTGATCAACTCGCTGATGCCTTAACCAAGCCTCTTCCAAGATTGCGTTTTGACACGTTGGTTCACAAGATTGGACTTGCTAATCCCCGTCCATCTTGAGGGGGGTGTATAGAAGGAAAAATATAGAGTATATATTTTTAGGATTCTACTAACGTTAACTTCCATATATGTTTTGTAATCTCTTCAATATAAGAAGAGTCTTGGTGAATAATAATAATCATCTCTACCCAATATATATAGTATCAACTATCATCACTATATGGTCCGTTGACGCCTCCTACGATGCTATTCTAAGTCTCTTTCTCGATCAATTCAGTATTCTAGGGCTGCTTTTTTCGCAATTGATTGATAGATTCCTTAAATTAGTTGGTGATGATCATGGTTTATAGGATCCTGTAAAATATAGTGTAATGAGGTCTCTCCATTTTGGTGGTGCTATGGCTGCAGCGTTACTTTGACATTAGCAATTTGTTTCTTCAGATAACTCCTGCTAATGAGCGTATGTTAGGTGGTGGTGGTGCCGATGGAGGTAACTTTTATGATCTTTGTCTTCTTCAATTATCTCCTAATCCATTGCCATTAGGTGATTGATCGAGTTGAATCTAATCTGAAATCTGAATGCAAAATATCTGATTTATGTCTGTGACAGCAATACATAGAGCTGCAGGGCGACAACTGAGAGCAGAATGTTATGAGGTTCCTGGAGTTCAAGCAAGAATTACTCCGTAGGTTTATTGCCCTTTATCTTCTCAAGTATTATAGATTGTGGTTTTTTGATGTTAAGAATGTTTGAGTGATGAACTAATTGGATTTGAAAATTTTAGCAGGGGTTTTAACTTGCCTGCATCCCGTGTGATTCACACCATTGGACCCATCTATGATTCAGATGTCAACCCTAAAGAATCCCTCAGAAATGTTTACAAGTAAGTGTTATAGTAGTTTCTCTTGTTTACTCTATTAGACCTGATCCTCTAAAACAAAGAGTTCATCTTCTTGCTTGCTACAGAAATAGTTAGAGGTTGGCAAAGGAACACAACATCAAGTACATTGCATTTCCAATGGGATTTATGGGTAAAGTTTGTCACATCCTGTACCATTTTACTTCTTCTTCTGATTTCTCTTTCGCTTCTCATTTTGCTTTTCCTTCTTTGCCTTTCTCCTCTCCCTGCTCAAACTTTTCTGCTCCTCCCTTCGTATGTTCCAGCGAATCTCATGTTCTACACCAACCAGTGTTTTGTAAAAATTCTGCATAGCTTCAGCCAATAATATATCCTGCGATTTAAAATTTGGGAAATGATTGAAATATCCGCACTAAGGTAATAAGACAAAACCTGTGAAACTTAGTTCATAATTCTTACCTGATGACTTTCACTTGTAGAGGGGTTGTATGAGCCTAACTCAGTGTTGTGAACTTTTTGCATATCTGGAACAACTTCAGCCGATATATCCTTTTGAGTTGATTCTTTGGTGGTCAACAACTTAGTTTCTTTCACCTTTCTGAAGTTTTTGTTCTTTTTAACCTCAGCTTCTTTTTCTATTTCTTCTAAGATGTCTTCCAACCTACAGAAAGGAAGAATGTAATTAAAACACAAGTAATCATACATCATCAAGATACATTAACATCACAAAATACCTGTCAATATCGTCTGATATCTTCTGTTTAGCCTTCTCCTTTGTCTCTGCTTCTTGTAGAGCCTTTCTCCTACAATGCTTATTCAATTTCACGCGGGTCATTCTCCTTGTTGTTCTTGCTCTGCAGTACAAATTCCTTGCCTCTGAAGATTCATTAATGTCTACCTCCTCTTCTTTACCTTCAGGACGATTGTCCACTTCAAGAAGGTCCCTCTGAGAGACGAATTGCAACATGGCTAAAGCTATCAAACTCAATGCTCATCTTCTCATAATTCTATAGTAGTAACAACTTCAGACACAGTTTCTAGAATAATCAAAGGTTTTGAGAAGATCTGTAAACCAGAAAAAGTTTCTAACCATTTGAGTCACGGTAGCTTCTCATATTCTATAGTATTCACTCACCTTGTCATCAGTCGAGGGAAGAGGTGCAGGCCCGGTTGTAGGATTGTTGTTCTGACCCGGCGGCCATCTTGAATAGTATGAGAAGGAATCGGGCATATCAATATATTCCAATGGAACATTTTGCTGAGAATTTTGTTGAAGAATCTGATCGGCAGTTTCAAAGTATGATTTTTGCCCAAAGGGAGAATAAAATTCAGGTTCATCAGGTTCATCCAAGATTTTCTTCTGGTCCCTGGCTTCTTTGACCGCGAGTTCTCGTTCTCGCTGAGGGTGCTGCCCAATGGCTGAGAACAATCAAACCAAGAAAAGCAAATAGAATCAGAGAAGAGCAAAAGATTTCAGAAGAAAATCAGAGAAGAATTAAGAAAAAGCAACCAATAAACTGAATGATAGAACGCAATGTAAAACTCAAGCCATCTCGATCTTCATCAACTTCAACAAAGAAACCAATTCCAATTTCTGAGAAGGATCTTTACCTCCATGGATAATATATTCCAATGGAACATTTTGCTGAGAATTTTGTTGAAGAATATCGGCAGTTTCAAAGTATGATTTTTGCCCAAAGGGAGAATAAAATTCAGGTTCATCAGGTTCATCCAAGATTTTCTTCTGGTCCCTGGCTTCTTTGACCGCGAGTTCTCGTTCTCGCTGAGGGTGCTGCCCAATGGCTGAGAACAATCAAACCAAGAAAAGCAAATAGAATCAGAGAAGAGCAAAAGATTTCAGAAGAAAATCATAGAAGAATTAAGAAAAAGCAACCAATAAACTGAATGATAGAACTGCAATGTAAAACTCAAGCCATCTCGATCTTCATCAACTTCAACAAAGAAACCAATTCCAATTTATGAGAAGGATCTTTACCTCCATGGTTTGACATCTCGATCGATCTTTCTCAACGAAGTTAAAATCTGCGTCGTTACCGAAAAGCAAATAGAATCAGAGAAGAGCAAAAGATTTCAGAAGAAAATCAGAGAAGAATTAAGAAAAAGCAAACGATAAACTGAATGGAGGGAGTTCCTAATTCATAATATATTAAAAAAAAGAAGAAGAGAAACCTGAAAGTAGTAAGATTTCTGATTGTCCACGCGCTCCACGAAATTCCGAACAAGATTTTTGTTTCAAAAAATTGCTCTGGAGAATAGAGCACATCCTCACCACACGATTCATTTTCGGTGGATTGATATCTAACGATTCAGGAGAGTATCTGGAATAAGCTTAGAAGCTTAGAGATTAGAGAAGAGAATACAAATTGAGGGAAAAAGATAGAACAGAAGATTTTAGAAGGAAGAGAAGAAAAACAGAAGAAGAGAAGAAGAGGAAGAAGGTAAAGAGAAGAAATGATGTGTAGTCTCCTAATAAACTTGAAATATGATGTGTCGTGGGCCCAATAGTGGTGGGCTGAATATAATATCCCAATAAGAATTTTTATTTATTTTCTGTACTAGAATAACAAGGTCCGGCCCAATGTAAAACTAGCAAAAATATAAAAAAATAATACTTTTTAAAAAATCACTAAAATTGCATTGATGGAATACGAACTAGCCTTCTTAGACTTTACAAAGAGGCACAAAACCACTACACTACAAAAGTCTAAATATAAAAGAAATGAATATTTTGAACACAGGGAACAAAAGCTTATCAAATGACACACACCATGACCATAATCTTGACTAATGTTAAACATTTAATACCTTCCAAGAAAAGTAAAATAAAAACTGAAATGATTGGTTACTGTTGATTGAATTAGTTGGTTTGATTCAATTATTTTGAGTTAAACCAGGCAGAATTGGATTGATTAAGCGGTAACCAGTCGAGTTTTAATGAACCGAAAATCAAAAAAGGAAAGAAGCTGGTACGGAACCGGTCTAATCGCGAGGATTCAGATCCGGTTATTGTCTTCGGTTTAGAAGAATCATTTATATCTTTTTCCTCTTTCTGTTTTTTGTTGTAACGATTCTAACAGAATCTTCTTCTCTCTTTACCATTATTGTACGATCAAGCTCTCGTTGACTTGAATTCTTTCATTAATTGTTTAGTGGATTGTTGGATCTTCCGGCCCCAGACGTAAGTATAATCAATCCGATTTATTGAACTGGGTAAACAAATTCTCGGGTTTCTTTGTTTCGTATTTTTTGCAATTCGAATTCTTCGTACTCTCACATTTACGACAAATTGATTTAAGGTTACATTGCTACGAGTTTGAAGTTGAGTTGGGATACATAATCGAAGCTCAATTTGTAACAGTTACAAATTTACAAAACATGAACTAGGCATCGTCGTATATCCTGCCTTTTTCAAGACATGCATGTTCTGTAAAAAAGCTTGAAACCATTAATTAAAAAATGGGTTAAGTAGGCGTTACAGCAAATAGAATATTTGATTCTAGTTTATAAAAATAACATTTCATCAATATATTAAATAAGAACATATATTTTTCCAATCTTCTGTGCGGCATGCAGTAAGTCCACATAAGACATGCGCACTTACACAACCAGAGATCGAATCCCACCGTCTATATTATGTAGGAACTTGGTTAATGGGTCGGTATGTTGTGGCCCAAGAAGCTCATTTATAATATGTAAACATGTGCAGTCATAAAATGTGATGATAAACACGAAATTTATTTTGATGTAATATTCTAATAAATATAAGAGGATGTAAATGATTGAGCAATGTCTACTATTTGATCAAAATTACTCATTCATGTCCCAACATGAAGAAGAAACAACAACGAGAGAGATAAATTAATGTTATGTATTATCATTAAGTAATATCATGATAATTAATCAAAAATGATAAATATGATTACAGCTTGGATTGTTTTAGTGGATACTCTTTTATTCTAATTGGGGTATTTAGATCACTGATTAATAAAACCTATTCATTTTCAATTTGTTTTAAGAGTGGAGTGACCACTCTAGGTTTATTACGTATTTGACGATATATGTGTTGTATTTGTACAATTTCATAGTAAGTAAAAGGTTAACAATTTTGGAAACTATGTTTACTCCCTGAAATGGAATAATTATATCAATACATCCAAGACTTCAAAAGATTTATGAGTTTTTTTTGGTGTTTCCGATTAATCTTATTTCTACTCTTTTATATTTCAAAGTTGATTCTATGACCCGACATATTAGAGGGTGTGCTCCAAATTATCTTTTGTAGACATTTCTTCACTTCCATTGTTTATTAATTAATGAATTTAATTATAAAGTTACTTTTTACTTAGATGTATATGTATCAATCATCCACAATTTAGATTAATAAGGTTTAGTTATAACTCGAATCTTCCAAACCCTAAACTCTATTGTGTGATTCCACAAATTTTTGAAGTCGAACAGGCGAGAACTCAGAGTTGGTACTGGTTCATAAGTGGGATGTATAAATGTACAAGTACTACTATCACAATCATTTTCCTAATACGTAGGAAACGAACCAATGATCGTTGTTCAAATGTGGAACTACTCTATAAATATTTTTACCAAAGAAAAACCTACTCAAAAATATTGGATTTGATTACGTTTTGTCTATAACATGATTTTATAAAACCAAAAGGATACTGATATCAATTTTCTCTGGCAAGAAAATATAAATTTTATGAAGGAGAAGACAAAAGAGCAGATATAGGCAATATATATAGCTGTCACAAACACGAGACTCTTTTACCAAAAGAAAAAGAAAAGAAGATTAAATGAATATTAAATTAGATAAATAAATAGATAACATGATAGGAAAATACTCGTCTTTCTAAAATGAACATCTCTAAGCCAAAACTTTTAGAAGCGAAACGATAACTCTGACGAAGAAACTTAAGACAATTTATGAAGAATCAGAAGGGTTCTGCAAATTAATGATTCTGTCGGAGAGAAGGTGAAAGTTCGTTAGTCAAATCTAACATTATCTTAGAAAAAGGAAGTAGTCGCAAAGTAACCCATAATATAAGAAAAACAAAAAATAAAGATTAGAGGTCATGAGTTCAAGCAACGGGAACAATCTAGATCTAGCAAGAGTCATCCTTATCACAAATTTGTATACTTGTAATTGTTTAGTCATCAGTAATGAGAGCGAGAGCCTTATAACGGTTGTGACAATGTACAGACGAGGAGATGTTTGTCTTGTTCTGATTTTGTGAATTGCATCCAATTGGTTTTGATATGAGCTGAATTTTGTCTTGGTTCAAGCAAGGTTCTACTGCCTGTTTTGTGTTTGGGCTTACTCCTATGGTTTATCAAAAAAACAAATAATATCAGTTTATTAAATTGATTAGAAAACAATTTAGTCACGTTTTTGTTAACTAATAATAACATCGACGTACCTTTCCTGACTTGAGCCAAAGTTGGAACATAACTAATAATCGTTGAAGATGGTAATCTTCGGAATGTAGGTTCTGCACAGATTTCTCTGTAAGATTCTTTCTTCTCTCCAATAACGTGTGCATGAATCAAGACTTTCCCCATAGTATAAACCGCCACTTTCTTCTCCTCTTCAATTAGATAATTAAAACAAACGGGTACACAGTACTCAGAGGTAATCATATTATCAAATGAAAAGGACTTGCTCCACTTCAATGTTGTTTCAATATCAGAATCAATTTCAGTGGTCACCCAAACATCTATCTTTGATGATACATCTCTCCAACCTAACAGTAAAAGTTGTTTTTCTCCAAGAACTGATAGATTCACATAATCACCAAGTTCTTGAGGAAGACCCAAACGTTCATATCTCTCTGCTGTAAAATCAAAACTGAGTAAGAACCTATCTTCGTTATCATTAGCAAACCAGTAAATATTTCCTTTAAAAGACACGCTAAACATTGATATCATGCAGTCTAAAAAAGCGACATCATCAAGAACCCTCCATGAATCAGAGCTAAAATCATAGATTTTATACTTATCATGTCGGTAGTGTGTTTTCATTAAGATTTTGTAGCTACGGCCATATGCGTTTTTTTCTTCGTATCCTAGACCAAACCAATTTGTAGGATTGGTACATGCAGTATCCAATTTGATCCACATAGGTTCCCCCCAAAAAGGATTCCAAACCGTGAGTCTTCTATCCATAGTGGTGCATAGCAACAAACCATCGCAATGAAAAACTCTAGCAATATCAGCTTTTTGTGAATTTAAATGAGAATTCTTTAGGCTAAGTGCACCTTCAAACTCAATAGATGGAGAAATAGGGTTGAGATTGACCCTAATTGGGATAACATTATACGTCGTCAACATGAGAACCATAGACTCCTTTTCTGCTTTACAACGGTGCTTTGCAATGAATCTTTGGTCGTTGAATAAATCCATCCATCGTTTGCAAGTAGATCGTAATTGTTTCATAGATGTAGTTGGAACCCTAGAGAGTATTTCTTCTAATAAATCCTTAGGAAGATCGGATATCATCATTAATAATGATGCGATCGACGAGAGGCTCTGTGAATAGAAATTAGGTCGTTTGACCTAAACCAATCTTGTCTTATATATTCGTTTTTTAATCTAATTTGTTTCCTTTCCAAAACCCTATAATTATATATGTAAAAGGCAGAGTTGGGCTCTCTCTAAAAGGCAAAGCTCAAAGCCCATAACTCAGCTTTTCTGAGAGTTGTGGAAGTGACACGTCAGCTGAAAATTTTATTTGGCGTACCAATCAAATTCTTAGATTAAGACACCTCATCTAACGATTATGATTCAATAGATGCTGAGTAAGGGGGATTTCTATTTTCATATAGACGAGTATTTAGGTAAGATATTGTGGTGATGAGTCGGGTAATTTTATCAAGCGTGACATTTATATGTGGCCATGCTGGTATATATGGTCTTCGTGCTATTGCTGCGAAGCATTTGGTAATGACCAGTTGCAAGATCGTTGCTTATCCCGTTTGTGTGAGGTCCAGTGGCCACTTTTGTAGTTCCTCCTTACTTTTGCTCCAAGCACAAGTTTCCTAAAACTCTCATGAGAACCCTAATGTGTGAAACGACTTCTTCGTTTTCTACCTTTCATAAAATCTGATCAAGACACAAATTACATTAACCGAACTAGCCATGTTGAAGCCATTTAGACGGTACCCTAACAACCAAACAGCAAAATAAAATACTCACATGAAAATTTCTCTAACTATATATATATATATATCTTTCAGAAAAGCTGAAGAACACATGGAAGTTTATTTATCTTGTGTCGGCTCTCAAAATAAGTATTAGTTCATTAAAATGACGTTCTCTTTGGACAATAACAAGGCACGTAGTTATGGATAGTCTCAAGTCTCAACAGTTTTGGGTCAACAAATACACAAAAGCCTTGTGATGGTTAATTAATTAAGTGTGGTCTCTTTAGTTTTCTTTTAAGAGATTTTGGATAGAACTCACGTGACCCTGTTAATGGATACAAATCATGTGTTTTTTCTTTTCTTTTTCTTCAAGTGATTCTTCTTGTTGTCCAGCTTCAAAATAGATGAATGTTTCATTAGCAATGAATGCAGTTGAAATTTTAGGTACCATGATTGTAATTCAAGTACATAAAAGCAATTGTAACAAAAAAAAAGTAAAATATCTTACAGTCTCATTTGTTTCACAGTAGCTAAACTTTTATTAAACAAACTCACTGCATAGTCGACTAAAAAACTTTTTAGTTGTTTTCAATTCATCTTATTCTTGGTTTGTTATATTTCAAAGGCGAAGCTTTGAACCGTCATATTAGAAGGTTAGTTTGTGATTTTGTTTATGAAAACTCATTATGCATACATGTAGACCTAATCCCATTGACTATCTAAACTTGTATATCATATATTTTTCTTCTTAGCCGAATTTAAAATAGTTTTCATATCAAAAAATTTTGTATAAGTAAATCTTATTTAAAGTCGTGAAACATGCATCAATTTTTTTTCTACAAAAACCATTTGTTTGTTCGGCTGAAAATCAAAATACATTTCTAAATTTTAAAAGAATCACGAAGTAACCAATACAAGAGGATGAATAAAGGGACCATGAAAATGATATATGAGAAAAAATGCATGAAGGCTGATAAACACTTTTTAATATCAATTAATCAACAAGTGCAACACGTCAATATAGTATTTAAAATTCGAATCCATAAAAAATTTAGAATCAATACATTAGAATTGCAAGAATTTGGACTTAAGGTAAAACAATTGATATTAAGTGAAAATTAAAGACTACTAAAACTTAAAACAAAGTAAACTAAACCAAACCAAAATCAACCAAACAAAGAACAAAGAAACCATGACTTAAAACAAATAACAAGCAAACTAAACAATGACAAAGCACAAACTAGCAATAGGTTTTAGGCAAAGAAATTGATCAAAGGATAATCACAATCAAATCAATGATGTTTAAAGACTCATTAAGAACTATCCTAGGGCATGAGACACTCAATTAGACCAACTCACTTCCATGACATTGAATCCCTTCATTAATCAATGAATCTAGCTAAACTTCCATATGCAAATTTAAAGATCAATAAGCAATAAACTCAAGCTCACTAAGACCACTAAACACCCTAACTTCATCTTCCAATGCCTAGGGAAGCTTAGCTCACAAAAAAGTCATTCGGAAATTTTCACAAACACCTTCCGGATGGAAAATATCCTAGCATCTAGATTAAAGTGATCAAGTTAAACCTAGCATTAAGACCACTCTAAGTGAAGAAATTTATAGATCTATTAACTTAAACACAAGTTTCAACCATCAAATCATAAGATCTACGTAACCATCAACCTATCACTTCACTACACAAATATAACAACAAAGAAACTCAAAAAAAAAGATAAGAAGATAAACATAATGAAAGAGATAAGAGAAAAGGATGAACAAATCTTAGTAGATGGGAGATGATGATCCAAAGATCATCATCCCCAAAAGGGTCTCCAATAAGTCGACATGGACATCGAGCATGAGGTGGATAATCTGATCCAGAGGGTTTCCTTCCTTGATTCAATGCATCTTTACTCCATCCTTAAGTTTCTTCATCCACCTCCAAGTTTCAAATTCTTCTAGGTAGCTCCAAATCACCTAAAATGACTCAAAACGAGAAAAAAAAATGCGACTCGATCTATCTATAACTCTATTATGCAAAATCAAAGATAATTTATGCTAAAATGAATAAATGTGACTCTAAAACAATGAAAAAATGACCAAAATATGTATGAATGCTTATGTAAGTATGATGCATATCAAAACCCTTAAACGTCGTCCACGTCTTTGCATGTGCTTGTAATAGCCCTGGGCATAATAACCAAAACCGAAAAACTGAATCGAACCGAACGAAAATAAGAGGAACCGAACTGAACCGGAACCGGCTAAATAACCGAACGGTTCCAAAATTCGAGAACAAGAACCGAAACCGAACCGAGAACCGAATAGTTACCGAAAGAACCGAAATACAATTGTATATTTAAAAATAATTATTTATATAGAATTTCATAATCTAAAAATCTAAAATTGTAATTCTAAATCTAAATTTATTAATTAATTTGAATCAAAATTACTAAAAAAAACTAAAAATATTCACTTTTTTATAATTAATTTATGATTTTTAATGGTTTTTTTATTAAAAATAAATAAATAAAAATATCCAAAACCGAAACCGAACCGAATATTAATAGGTACCATTGGTTACCAAATTTCAAGAACTAAAAGAACCAGAACCAGAACCGAACTGAACCAAATTTTTGTGGGTACCCATTGGTTACCATTTTTCCGAAACTAAAAAATTAGACCCAAACCAAACCGAAAAATCGAATGTCCAGCCCTAACTTGTAACATGGTAGGACCATTCAATTGACCCACTTGATATTTTATTTTTATAGATTGGTGGCCTGTCAACTCAATCCAGGTATTTTAAACTGCTTATCATAATAACATTCATAATCAACTCCCAAAAACAAAAGATATTGGAATGCATTTTTTCAACAAAAGTAGTCAAAATGTTCAAAATAAGTTTGATAAGTTGTTAATGCCCATTTTTTAACTTTTTCACTAAATTTTGATTCAAAGTACATGTGTAATCTTACGTGATTGAGTTTATATTTCGGTTATAGATTATGATTTTTTGATCCAATTGTTAAAAAAAATTGTATATTTAAATTTCATAGCTATTTGAAACTTTTGGACTACCAAAATTTGTCGTGAAATTTTACATTCATAAGATTTTGAAGAAAATAGACTAATAATTTCTTTATTTTTTCAATAATTAAATTAATTATAACAAAAATATTAAATCTTATCATGCATAAATGTGCAGTTACTTGAATTCAAACTTCGATAAGGTGAATATTTAATTAGTTGACAACAACATATTTTGAACTAAATACCTTTTTACTTTTTCAACAAAAATTATGAAGTTTATGTTTGTAGTGAGATTGGAACTTAAGAATAAAACATCAACGTCACTCTCATACCATAATTAGTTTCAAAGAAGGATCAACACTTAATCAATTAGATTGATAGTTTGAAAAAATAAAAACTAAACTCAATTCACTAGGGAGATGCGTATTTGAATTATACCAAAAGAATCAAAACAAAAAGGTTGACACGATGTATGAAATTTGTAGTTGTTAGGATATGCAAAGTATCAATTCATCATTGGCATGATGGCCAATATCAAGATCGATTTATATATGTTATTAATTAACATGCCAATTATTGATTTAATGAATATATATAATCTTTAAACTCTATATATAGTCAACTCTCTCGATTAGGTCTGATTCATATGTTAAAATGCACTTTCTAAAATTCTCTTTTTAATATATCAAATTGTAGATGGACAAGTTTAAATTTTTGATGTCAAAATTAGTTAAATCATCTTAACTAAGAGATTAAGAAGAATTTGGTGCTCGCGATGTTTCTTTTTGAAATGCAAAACTAGTTTTCGTCTTGTCTTTCAAGTATGTGCCAATTTATTTTTACAACTCTCGAATTTTAAAGTGAATTCAATAGTTTGTGCCAATTTATTTTTATAACTCTCGAACTTTAAAGTGAATTCAATAGTTTTTATATAAAATTTCAAGTTGTCAAATGTTATATAAATATTTTTGTAAGTTTTTCAGAAAGGAAACAATGTACAAGTAATTTTCAGAGAAATGTTTTTATAAGTTGTTGAATATATTTATACTATATTTTTTATCTGGATTCGATTCTACAAAATTGTATTTATCACACGTAATATCTTCAGGAGTTTAAGGTTAACTATTGATCGGACATTCGGACTTTAAGTAACGTTCAAAACACTGAAGTCATTATTAAGTACCTAAAGATATAATCTTATATGTTATGAACAACGTAAAAGATGAAGGAAGAGACAAATCAATAAATACTTTGTATATCGACACATGTGCAAGTTGGTCCTACTTGATTAGGAATCGCAGTTGGTCTAACCGCAACATTTGCATGTGGCCACAACCTTGAAGTTCATAACATATGCAAGTTGAAGTTCTGTCAAATATAATGGTAACTCTAGTATTTTCTACCATGATAATCCCGTCAAAGATTTTTTAGTCCAATGAACTTAATAGGTATACATTTATATAACATTATTTCTTCAGATCAAAAAAATAAAAATAACATTATTTCTTGCCACAATTATACACTCGAGACTTCCTATATATACTCAATACTTCCATTTGATTCCATATCAATCTCACGATTTATTCTTACCAAACTAAATCCAAACACAACTGAAATAACCAACTCCTCCAAAGAACTAAAAATGTCTTTCACATCATACTCCAAATACTCATTACTCTCAACTCTATCTATATTGAGCTTATTAGTCTTCTTCCAAAGAGCTCATGGAGACGACGGTGGTTGGCAAGGTGGTCACGCCACGTTTTACGGCGGCGGAGATGCTTCCGGTACCATGGGTATGTATCACCGACAATAAACAACAATTGTATATGTTATAGCTTTTTTTTATTGTCAAACAATTGAATTGACAAATCAAACAATTGGATCGCCAAGGCTCAAAACATATCTCTGAAATCTCTATTAACTACCACATATAGTGGAGTGAAGTCAAAATTCTGATGACTAAATCATTAGCCGGAGCATTTAACCACATGAGAAGAACTCGGTTAAATTGGACTCTTTATATATGCGTATGTTAGCTAACAAGTGAAAATTTTCAGGTGGAGCTTGTGGCTATGGAGATTTGTATAGCCAAGGTTATGGAACAAACACAGCTGCTTTAAGCACGGCTCTATTCAATAACGGACTCACGTGTGGTGCGTGCTATGAGATGAAGTGTAATGATGACCCGAGATGGTGTCTCGGGTCTACTATCACTGTCACAGCCACTAACTTTTGTCCACCGAACTTGGGACTTGCCAATGATAATGGTGGATGGTGTAATCCTCCTCTTCAGCATTTCGATCTTGCTGAGCCAGCTTTTCTTCAGATCGCTCAGTATCGAGCCGGCATTGTCCCTGTCTCTTTCCGAAGGTTCGTTTACTTTTCTTAATACTACTTGGAATGCAAGTAATAATTTTGCTATTACTAGACTTAGAGACACTTTTGTAGCTTCCGAACTTAAAAACCTCTCAACATTTTCTGTTATATTTTTGATAATTTACTAAACTAAAAGTAAACTTTTATTATGGAAACAATGTCAAAAGCCACTCAATTTGAAAAAAAAGTTGAACTATTGAGTGATTGAATTTAATCGTAAATAATTATTGACTTACTAATTAAATAGTGACTTACCAAAAAACTTTTGATCTAAAGTTACTAATTAAATCAAAAAAATTTGTTGACTAACCAATTAAATTGTAAACTTTTGCTGACGGGGATTGAATAATTCAATTAAAAAAAGTTTACGACTTAATTGGTAAGTAAAAAAGTTCAAGATTTAAATATCAAATCACGTTTACTTAAAAAATGACAGATAATTTCCAATGAAAATTCTCAGAATTATGAATATTTTAAGACTTTTTTTTGTGGATATTTGAGAATTTTGTGTGAACAATGTGCTAAACTTTATAACATGGTCATAATTAAGACATATAATAATGGATTGTGTGTTATTGCAGAGTACCATGTATGAAGAAGGGAGGAATAAGGTTTACAATCAACGGACATTCATACTTCAATCTTGTTCTGATCTCAAACGTAGGAGGTGCAGGAGACGTCCATGCCGTTTCAATCAAAGGCTCAAAATCACAGTCTTGGCAAGCAATGTCTAGGAATTGGGGACAAAACTGGCAAAGCAATTCTTACCTCAACGACCAAAGCCTCTCCTTTCAGGTCACCACAAGTGATGGTCGCACCGTTATTAGCAATGACGTGGCTCCATCTAATTGGCAGTTTGGAAAAACTTACCAAGGAGGTCAGTTCTGAGAATATGAGTAAATCTATCAGACAATCTCTCTGTTTTGGGTGCTGACGTGTCTTCGTATTGCTGAGGTGGCTCGTAAGCATCCGCTTAGCTTTAGATTTTTTTTTTTTTTTTTTTTACGAATTGTTGCTTCAATGGTTGTATTATCAACATGCCTACAAAAAGCAAGTTTTTTTTCTTTTTCTTTTCTTTTTCTTTTTCTTTTTAATTGAGTTTAGCCTTTTGGCTATTTTAGTGTAATCCAAAATCACTTAGCTCTATATATAAATGAATACAATAATTTCGAATTTATATTACCAAGAAAGAGCATTTTGAGTCAAAAACATAACTAATAACTTCGATCAGTTGTGTAGTCTTGCATGGTTTGGAGTTTGGAAATTTGGATTTACTTTTTTGTTGAAAAACAAAAAACAATTTGTGTTAATAATAGAAATTTCTTATCTAGCCTATAATTAGGCCCATAACGAGGCCCAGGACTATTGCTATTATTAATGGGCCAAAACCTGAGAGTGAGTGAGAGAGAATTTGGCAAGGACTCAAATGGGACGACTCTGGTTGACTTGTGGAATGCGAAGCCTGAGTCTCACTAGATTACTATACTCGAGCTCGATCCTTAGATCATCTCCTGTTTCATCGAGACCTACTTTGTTCTCGATCGCGTTACGGTTTCGGAGCGACCTTATTACTGCTTCTTTCTCTTTTCGCTCGTCCCCTACGAGAACTTCTAGCTCGAAAACTATATCATCCATGGCTTCTGGAGTCGGAGGAGCTGTTTTCAATTTGTCTGATTCTACCCTTCTTAAAATCCTTAAAGGAGACATCACCAAATGGTCCGTTGACGCCTCTTACGATGCTATTGTAAGTCTCTTTTTTCAGTCAATTCAATATTCTAGGGCTGCTTTTTCCACAATTGATTGATAGATTCCTAAAATTACTTGGTGATGATAATGGTCTATAGGTTCCTGTAAAATACATTGTAATTAGGCCTCTCCATTTTTTTAATCCTATGGTTGCATCATTACTTTGACTAAGCATTTTGTTTCTTCAGGTAGCTCCTGCTAATGAGCGTATGTTAGGTGGTGGTGGTGCCGATGGAGGTAACTTTTATGATCTTTGTCTTCTTTAATTGTCTCCAAATCCATTGCCATCGTGTGACTGAGTTTTGTATAATCTGAAATCTGAATGCATAATATATGATTTATGTTTGTAACAGCAATACATAGAGCTGCAGGGCCACAACTGAGAGCAGCATGTTATGAGGTTCCTGAAGTTCGTCCAGGAGTCCGTTGTCCCGTTGGAGAAGCAAGAATTACTCCGTAGGTTTATTACCCCTTTTCTTCTCATATATTATAGATTGTGGTATCTTGATATTAAGAATGTTTGAGTGATGAACTGGTTGGATTTAAAATTTGTAACAGGGGTTTTAACTTGCCTGCATCTCGTGTGATTCACACCGTTGGACCTATCTATGATTCAGATATCAACCCTCAAGAATCCCTCAGAAATGCTTACAAGTAAGTGTAGCGCAGTTTCTCTTGTTTACTCTACTAGACCTGTTTCCTCTAAACAACGAGTTCATCTCTTTCCTTGCTGCAGAAATAGTTTGAGAGTGGCAAAGGAAAACAACATCAAGTACATTGCATTTCCAGCCATATCTTGTGGGGTTTACGGGTAAATTTTGTCACAACCTGAGACTTTACTTGTTTATATTGTTTTCCTATTTAGGTTTGCTTGTAGAGCATGATGTGAGACAAGCCTTATCCTGCTAGTTCTTTACCATTAGTGATTGACAATTCTGGGAAAGTTTATTTTTTTTAAATGTATTGTTTTTGTTAGATATCCTTTTGATGAAGCTGCTGAGATTGGTATATCAACCATCAAACAATTCTCTAACGACGTTAAAGAGGTAATTATAGTTTCTGTTGTCTAAATTATCACACTTTCTGTGATTTAATCCACTTAGTGACTGACAATTTTCTTTTAACACATATTTCTGTTAAGGTGCATGTTGTTTTGTTCGCGGATGATATATACAGCGTGTGGGTAAACAAAGCAAAGAAGGTGCTACAAAAAGCTTAAGATTTCATCTGTAGCTTTCACTCAAAACAAAGCATTTGCACTTTGTGTTATGTAATGAGCACTTTCCGATGTGATTGTTCGTAATGGTTAGATTTTGTAATAAAGAAAACATATAGGTAATGTCCCGTGTTGTATGCATCAATGGTGACAATAAACAGGTGCTATAAATCAATTTACGATTTTTGTAATTAATGTATACATACCCAATGACACTCACGAATTTAAGAATTGAATTTGCTTGGTTGATAATAGATTACGAAGATATGAGAACACGAGAAAATAAAACCCAAGCCAATTAAATGGTAAAGCCCAAGACAATTAAATGGTAAAGCCCAATAAAAATAAAAAACCCAAGAAGTGGTGGTATATAAAGAGGATGAGCTCTTGCCAGCAACCAAAATCGACGAAATCGACGAGAAGAGAGTAGTAACCCTAGCAGCAGACGGAGGCAACACTCTGTACTCAATCGAGATCGAGAGATGGTATATGATCTTGTTCTAATAATGGGTCTTTAGTTGCTTGTTAGATTTACAAGTGAAGATTCAGAATTGATGGTGTGTGTGTTTATTGCAGACTTTCAAGCGTAGGAACGGTGGGAGGAACAAGCACAACCGAGGACATGTCAAGCCAATCAGATGCTCAAACTGTGGCAAATGCTGCCCCAAGGTCTCTCTTTTACTTTCTAATCGTCTCTCCCAATCTCCATTTATTTTCCAACAGTCCTATTTGGAGTTTGATCTGATCTTGTGGTAATAATCGTTGCTTAGGATAAAGCCATCAAGAGGTTCATTGTGAGGAACATTGTGGAGCAAGCTGCAATTAGAGATGTTCAAGAAGCTAGTGTCTACGATGGTATGCTTGTTTGTTTGTTTGTTTGTTTTTGTATAAGAAATGAATAAAGTTTGGATTTTTGGATTCTCGATTGAACATTATTCGGAGATTGAACGTCTTTTTGTTGTTGTTTGGAAATCGTAGGATACACTTTGCCGAAGCTATATGCTAAGACTCAGTACTGTGTCTCATGTGCCATCCACTCTCACGTTGTAAGAGTTCGATCCCGTACCAACCGTAGGGTTCGTACTCCCCCTCCACGTTTCGTCAGACGCAAGGTCTTTCTCTCCCTCTCTCAACTCAATGATCCTTCATTGTTTTGTAACTTATAGTTTGTCTTTCTTATTGACATAGTAATGGTTTGCTATGCCTTCGATGTCTTTCTGCTATGTATATTCTCTTTTAGCACTATTGTAAAAGATGGTTAGCAGTATAGATTATAGTTGAGTTATGCTGAAGCTAGACTTTAGAGTCATTGGTTTAAGATCTTTCATGTTTATTAGCATAATTTGTTCAATATAGTATTTTCTTTTCTGATCTCAAATTCACTTTATTCCATCAGAGTTTAGTTTTCTATCTGTTGTTGTGAGTTTGTATGATTTTTGCTGAATGAGTTTTTGGAAACTGTGATTACCAGGACGATGCTCCTAAGCCTGGACAACCTGGACAAGCTCCTCGACCTGCAGGAGCACCTGCTGCTGCACCGCGTGTCTGAAGCCTGCAATCAGCTTCGTTTCTCAAGATTTTGTTTTTACCTATGTTTGGTTCAGATTATTATATTGCCAAGTGAATCTTTTCTCAAAAGATGTTTTTAGTAATCGTTTCTACTCTTTTATATATAAACTTTTTTAGTTTTGCAATCTGCTCAAGTTATGCCCTTAATAGTTGTTTTGGCAAAAAATTACTTTCTTTGCATTAACCCATTAATGATACATAAATGTTCAATCCAAGAAACATGCACTAGAAAAAAAACAATTTTTTATTTATAAAATGTTTTCAGCTGCAAAAAATCAAATTTTTCGAGCCAAAATAATATATGAACTTTACAAAAATAAAATTGTACAGCAAAACAAAAAAAGTTACAGCAACAAAACTATAGTTGTTACCAATCAGGTCCAATATTTTATTCTTTGATTAAATTATGAAAAATGGTTACCAAATATTTTTAGAACAACACAATTACAAGATGCCTTGAGGGATACATGAGGGTTTCTATTTTACTCGTCCAAGCTTTCACGCTGCGATGAGAGAAAACCGAACACTTGCCTTAGATTTCCTCTAGATGGTCGAGCATTCACAGCATATTTACATATAAATATTAGCATCCGTCGCATATCTAATTTCGTCACACTCTTCTTTTCAAATGATATTCCACCATCAAAAACCCCTGAATCATGATACAATCATTGTTTTCTGGTTTAGTCTGGTATTGTGGAACCGAAAATAACCGGAAAAGACATAAACTGGTTACAAAATGCAGTACCTTCTTCATTGAATAATGACATCAAGATGGCCAAACAAACACATACACTGATATCTTCCCCTGTCATCACAATTACAATATGGATTAGACTGACACAAAAGGTACAAGCTACAGTTTATCTTTGAACTTACAAAGCGCAAAAAGAGTACAAAATACAATCTTTACCATCTTGACAACAAACTAAGAGGTTCTTCCCTAGACTCATCTTGAGCTTAGCGAAATTAACCGTGGCAGGAAGATTTCTTGATATGGAAAATCTATCAATTTTTGAACCCTGGGAGACATACACTTTAATGATACATTTGTTCGAGGATAAAACTGTGTTTCATGCAAGAGTTTGGTTAGTCTTAAAGGCATACCTTCATGGGTAGATGCAAATAGTCTTCAGGACATGATACAGGGACTGAGATTGGATTTTGATCACAATTTAATATGCAGTCAATGGATGTTGCCTTACCAGCTGCAACACAAAAGGGTCGGGTAAGAAGATTTGATGAGAAGCTGAAACAACATCTGTAGTATGAAAGAGATGAATGTTAATGCAAAAGAAAGAGACAACATTTGTAGTAAGAAACTAAACTCACCTACTTCTGATACCCCAACAGCAAGATTTGTTGATGCCAACCAAGATACTAAGCTTTCTTCATTAACATTCGTCACCCCAACTTCAGGTCTTGGTGCACTAATAGACAAGATTACATCACTGTTGGCGTGATTGACTCCATTGGATTTTGAGCCTTTGACAACAATCTGCGGAGCTTCTTGGCCCCTATGTGCTCGATACACTCTATCGCTTTCAACAATCTCTGCAACTTTCTGGTTACACAAGTCAGGCCTCGAGTTAATCAGATCGTCAACATGCTTCCAGAAAACATTTGGAGATAAACCTCTAGCCCAACTCTCTTCATCGTCACCAGCTCCTGGAATATATTTCCAACTAAACTCTGAATTGGTTCTGCTTTGAATTTCTTCAGAAGCAGAAGCTGAGACAAGGATGAGAGGGGTGAAATCCCAGGAATCATGGTCAGGTACTTCATTCAACCATATGACTGTTTTCTGTGAAACCCAAAGAGGGCGTAAAGGTTTTCTCAAACATAAAGCTACAGAAGCTATATCAGCTCCACTCTCATCTAATTGGCCTGTCCACTCATCCAACCGAGCTTCAATAGAGGCTCTCTCAGTTCTTGAAACCCAAAGTGGAAGATGTAATGAACAATCCCATTTGTCCAACAATTGCCTTATGCTATCACCATCATGATCAGTAGTCAAATCCTATTCAAAAACAAAGAAAAACGGATTGTAACTCACTGTTCCTCAAAGAAAGATAACAAGAGTTTCTCTCTCAGCACTGTTCAGATTTAGATAATTGTAACTCACTGCATCAATGAGCTCATCAGTGTTACATAATCTCTTCCAATGATTATATATTGAGCGGTTCAATACACAACACCATATAGGTATCGTTTTCGACATGCTATCTGGAAACCGCTTTCCTTTCCGAGTAGAATCAATAATGATACATCCTCCTTTTTCTCCTATCAATCGGAAACAAGTATCTTTCTTTTCAAGTAACAATCACAATACAACAACAAAATTTGCATAAATACAGGCTTTTGATGCTAAATGAAGCTACTTTTTGTTTTCTGTCGTAACAACAAATGCAACCTATATCTATTCCAGAGAGAAATATCTGAAACAATGAATGATGAATTTAAACAATTGGAAAGAAGGATGAATTCACTGATACCAGCAAGAAGAGCAAGATGAAGATTGAGACGAGAAGTGTTGAAGGACAAATTGTTTGTATGACCATCTGTGGATTTGAAATAGCAGGTGGCTTCGAAACTGGGCAAGTACCAGAGACCACAACGTAGGTTCGCAACGACAGGGAGTTTCGGCCATAGCTGAGATATCTCGCGGACGAAGAAGGAATCTTGGTAGATCGATCGAAGAGCGTTGTAGAGATTGTTGTTTCGTCGCTTTATACTCCTCGCAGCTCTGTAAATACTATTTCTTGTCGACCTCCTTGGCTCTTCCGAGTTTTCAGCCATTGTTTTTCTTCACCAAAAACACTTCAATCAAACTAAAGTTTCACCGCAGACACAAATCCCAGTTACCCTCAGACCTAAAGATCTGAAATTTTTCTTCTTTCGATTTTTGAATTGGGTCATATAATAAGAAGATCGAAACAGAGAACAAGCGGCGCAGCGAGACAATGAACAAAGGAATAGGTTTTTTCACATGCGCGGCTTTTTTTTTCGTCTGAATCGTTTTTTTTTTCGTTTTTGTCAATTTTGGTATAGTAAAGTTCAAAGATGTCGACAGACTCGACACACACAGACTATATAAAAGATGGTATCTAAACAAAGCTCAGAACCATGACCTTCTCAATAAGTAGATAGGAAAGGATTGTTCTTCTTAATCATATAACTTAGTGGAGATTAAAACATCAAAACATTCTCAAAACCATAATCTGTTAGGCCATTTCACTTAAGCCTTTCCTTTCTAAGTCTTTCTAGTTCTAACACCATTTGCCAGTGCTCTAGTGAAAGCAACGTCTCACCATAACTCACAGACATCATGCGAGCCATTGTTAGCAATCTGCATAACCAAGAAAAACAAAATTGAAACTTCCGCATATTTTATGAGATTAAAACCTCAAGGAAGCTATTGAGTACCTGCTCAAGTCTTGGCTGCCTAAACTACGATCTGTTTGTCTTGCTGCAACCAAATCATTCTCCACAACCTGCAACGAAGTTATGCAGATAGATATTGAGTTTTAGATTCAAAGTATTTCTAAGTTGCACCAGGTTTTAACATTAATGCCATAGATACCTCTTGCAACTCTTGCCCAATTGAGTGAGATAACGATTTGCAAGTAGCTAAGTAGCACCTCCAAGCGTCTGCTGTTTCTGGTGTGATGACTTCCAATGTATTCACTTGGGAAGGTTGAAATGGTATAACCAAATCAGCTGGCATTATGTTCGATTTCCCCTCAGAGAAGATGAGCATTTGAACATCAGTGGCCATTTCCATCTTGTAATATTCAAAATCATATTCCACCTGAAAGAGCAGCAGATTCCATATTCATATTTGAATCAGATTTAAGGTGAATAATGGCATTGCTTTACCTTCTGACATTCCAAGAGGTTTTTAAGCAGCTTTGCATTCTCAACTCCAACGGAGTTCAAGGTGCCTGGCTGCAAGTTTGTTTCGTCCAATATCAAGTGCGTACCATCGGCAATTTGTAGAACTCCAGGCACCAATCTATATCAGCAACACAAATAATTGAAGGGCTCTTGAGAGGAACAATTCAGAACACTAATTAAGATTTCAGGTATGGATTCTGACCTGTTGATTTGATAGTCTTTCTTGGGACCCAGTGAGGCAGTGTTCAGATAATCGACTGTAAGTGGTATAGATTGTGTGTATGGTAGGAGGCTTTTGAGGACATTACTGAGGTTGGTACCGAAGATAGACATGCTTTCTTTGTTAAGGTGTATGAGGTTAAGAGAAAGTTTCCCGACAGCAACATTATCTACTCTTCCACGCACCTATAAAGGAGGAAAACATGTGAGTGTACAAGGAATTACCAGAAAGGGCTGACAAGAGAAAAGAATTGATCCTTTCTCAACTACATTACCTTTGATAAGAGATGCAATAACAGAAACTGTGCGGCAATGTGATCATTCCCAAGCAGACTGGTAAGGTGCTTCATCAAACTCTCTCTTATCTCTTTGAATATTTGGGGGGATTTGGGCTGCCAAATAAGGAAGTAACAAGAGATTCAAAAACAAATATCGGAACAAGAAGTGCTACGAGAGGTATATTTTCTAAAGCTACTTGCCTCTGTCATTAACGAAGTACCATGCAGGAAATGTTGTGTTTCAAGCTTCCTGTGGATAAGACAATGGAGGCGTGGAACCTTTCCAGAGGGCAACTGAACGGATTCAGCTTCAGAAAGATCAGAATTTTCATCAAGTATCTCCATATCCGTCATAGCATTAGGATCAAAAGTCAACACGCCAAGGAATTCAACCACATCATTTAGCTTCAAATTTGACTCTGGAGAATCATATATCTGTGTGGCCGCATAAGAATATTGTTAAAAAACTAATCTTTGCAGCATATACATGTTAACGAGAAGTAAAATGTAAACAACCAAAAATTTACCTTCACAAGACAAGGTAGAGAACTTGTACTTGTAGTGGGTGGTATAGCAGAACTTTGAGGAACCTGAGATTCTAGAGCTGATGAGGTAGCTTCCCCCACTTTCTGATAACATAGAACCCAGATATATTCAGATATATTTCATCAGTCAAAATGTGAATACCTTATGATCTTGCCACAACTTGCCTGTCACATCCATCATATACTCATAAATACATTGAACAAAGACTTGAGAGACTAAATCCTTACCATTTTCTTGAAGGGAGAGCCGTTGAGCCCAGCTTCTAAAGTCTGCAATGATGGCTAAAATAAGGTTATTGACCAATAACTCCAATTGAAACTGCTATGACAAAACCATCATTATATAAAGAAGTGATAAGGAACTCAGTAACTTACATTGGACTCCACGGACCCAGTCATGTCTTCATCCATTCTCACATGCTTTTCCCTATTTTGGCCAGTTAGATCCAAAAACCAGTTCTTCAGCTCTTGAGAAGAACATTCAGTCCATTGGTTTTGTCCAGGGACCTACAGTACAATCAAATGTCATTATGTTTAAACATCTATGAAATCCCCACAAAAACGACAAGAAAAGAGAAGAAGAGCTACATTAGAGTAAACATACTGGAACACAGTAAAGTAAGCGACGCTCCCAAACTTGCGTTTCAGTAGAAGAAGCCTCAGGAAACTGTGAGACATCACTGTACTTATTTGTTCTCCACGTTGAACCATCCTTAAGAGAATAAAATAGTGAAACGATTATTGACAAATAAAGATTCAGTGCTTGGGAACCATCAAAATCTAAGTGAATATATCATTCAAACCTTGTACGCACCAGCATAAAATTCATTCCCAAGCATGTCCTGAATCATTCCACGAAACCGAACAAGAGTATTCGGCTGCACCCACTTGATACTTGAAGAATCAAGAATTGGAACCTAAAGAATACCAAAAGAAAAAGCTATTGGTTATTTAAGAAAGATATCTGAAAACAGATCCTTTGAAACCCAAATTAACCAATCTGTGGATATACCACAGCCCAAAAAGGCTGATTTAGTTATAAAAAAACAACCAAATTACATAAAAGGTCTATCTTTATATGCTGAAAGTTGTTAAACACGAATTGGGTCGTAATCAAAAAAGAAAAACCATAAACTGATACACAATTACCCTAAACCCTAAACCAAAATAAAAAAGAAGCAGCAGCGAATTCGTAAACGAAGTAAAAGTTTAGAGTAAAGGAAACCTGGGAGATTGCAGATTCGTCGGAGAAATAGTGACGAAACAAATCAACAACGCCCCAGTCTTTCCCGACGGAAGACGACGGATCGTAGCCTGAAGACAGAGCATTTACGAAGGAGAACCGAACGGCTCCTAATGGGTTAGTCAGACAATCGTACGCTGGTCCTCCCATATCTCAAACCTCTTTGATTTTACTTCTTCTCAAGTTCTGCAAGCGTATCGGCGAGGTTTACAGATGAAAAATTGAGTCTACTTAAACGCGAACTTAGGGTTTATGAAGGGTGTAATTGCATAGTTGGGCCTTTTCCCGCCATATTCTCCTACTCCTAATACCCGTCGTTTCATGAGTTTACTAATTAGTATCCGATCACTCATGAAATTAGTTTAACATTAATATGCATAAAAACTGAAACAGAAATATCAAATCCATCAGAACCGAAAATAGGTATTCCGTTCAGTTTTAGTTTCTATTCTAATATTGAAGTAATTTTGATTTTTAGTTTGTTTTGATTCTTAATTGAAAACCGAACAAAACCAAATAAAATCTAAAACTAATTTGTAATAAAATATTTTGACTAATATTTAGTTATAAGTAACCATATGGAAATGAACAAATCTATTGTGTAGACAAGTGATTTACTGAAAATTTGACCACCTTGGTCTTCTAGATTTATCAAAAGTCGAACTCAAGACTCACGTACACAGTAACAGATCTATGAAGCCTAACATCACGAATTTACAACATACAAACTTAGGTCTTTTTTTAATAATATTGTAATTATATAATTCAGACAACATATATCATGCCAACTTCTAGAAGAGAAACCGGTGGGACCTTAAGCGCCACGTCAGCTCCTCTACAGTTTCTTCTCAAGAAGTTATAACCGAAATTAACGGCCAATCTCTTCATCACCGATGATCCTTGTTTTGCTTTCACATGTGAATGTCCCAATATAAACGCTGTTCCGGCCTCTTGCGCCGCCAACAAATCCCTTAGCTCACTCTTCAGCTCTGCCTCTGCCTCCGCCTCCGCCGATGCTGACGATTCTTCCTCATCGTACCTGTCTTCTTCAACTGCAAACCTCACTCGTCTTATGGTTGGAGTTGGAACTGCTTCGGCCATTTCTATGACGTCTTCCATGCTTTCGACTGTTGAGAATCCGATCGATACGCTCTCTGGTTGGAGATTGTCTTCGATTTCGTAAGCTACAGTTCCGATCACAGCCAGTCTTGACTCGCTTGAGGATTCGTTAGACTGGACTGACCGAGCAGTGTCATCCTCTTGTTGTGTTCTTCTGTGCCAGTCATAACGAATGAAATCTGCAAGCTTGCTCACGAGCTCTGACTCGAATGAATCCACGTCTTGATGAACGTCTCGGTATCCATACCGCACAATGCAACGGTAAGAGCGGTGACCAACAGGACCCACACGGCCCACGAGGTATCTTTCAGCAGCTGGAACGAACGGGACAGGGACGGATTTCACGCAGACAAAGACGAGAATACGGTGGAAAGCAGGGAGATTGGTGACAAAGCGAGAGAAATTGGCCGGGATTCCTGATGTTAAGTCCGTGAAGACTAAACCGATACCTGGAACTCGAGAAATTCCGAGGCTTGGACCCAATGCAAGAAGCCATTCAAGCGAGACTTTGTTCTGGAGATCAAACTCATATTTCTTGATGGTGGTGTAATGCCAGACGAACATGACGATCATGAAAATCAGGGATAAGAGGATGGGAAGCCAAGCGCCTTCACGGAATTTGGTGAGCGAGGCCGAGAAGTAAAGAAGCTCTATTGAACCGAAAAAGAGAAGGAACCCGAGGGCGAAAATCGGAGGCTTGTGCCAGCAAAGAACAATGACTAATGAGGTAAGACATGTCGTCACTAGCATAACCGCCATTACAGCCAAACCTACAACACAACAGGAACATATATAATATAATCTCAAAGTCAAAAGAATCCCATATTAATGAGCTTATCAAAGAATCAATACCTGATGCATTTCCCAGGTGTTTTACATCTCTAAACCCGATAGTAACAGCAATGCAGAGAATCATGAGCATCCAGTTAATCTCGGGTATGTAAATCTGACCATGGATCTTATCGGAGGTGTGAATGACTTTGACTCGAGGGAAGCATCCAAGAGACTGGCTTTGGTTTATAATTGAGAAAGTCCCGCTGATGATCGCTTGGCTTCCCACAACAGAAGCAAGAATCGCTACAGCAAGCACGGGCCAGTGCAAACATTCTGTTCAATAACAAGGGATATAAATAAACAAATAATCAGATTTTGTTCTCAAAAGTCAACACCTAATAAAATTTGAGTTCTTGAATTCTAGCAAACTACTGACTTGGCACAGAGACATAAAACCCAATCGCATGAGCAGAATGGTGGTGCCGGGATAAGTAAGCCGCTTGCCCCATGTATGCCGAAATAAGAGCCGGATACACCAGGAAGGTAAACGCAATCTACAGCAAACAAAGCAAATAATTATTGAAACCCCTGAAGGTATAACAATAAGCAAAGCATCCAAGCCAAGTTGAAGCATACCTGAATTGCTGCGTAATTGAAGTGACCAAGGTCAGCAAACATGGCCTCAGCACCTAAAACAAAGACTCAACGAGTTAGATAACTGTCATTTCTATGCGGACATTAACAGTATCAATTTCTTATAACTCACCAGTAATGCACAACAGGATCCCGCCTAAAGACATCCATCCACTTACTCTTGTCTTTTTCAAAAACATGAACATGTATGTCGGAGAAAGAGCTTTGTATATTTGAGGATTCCACTGTATTACATTGTACAAGCCAATACCACTTATACAGAGCAGCCAAGTGAGGACAATCGGTGCGAAAACAAACCCAACACGATGTGTCCCAAAATGTTGAAGCGAGAAAAGACAGACTAATATGAAGCAGGTTATAGGAATCACTGCATCTGCATATTTGATAAACGAAGGAATCCATTATTTATCAGAACTCAAGGAGCAAAAACCAACATCAAACCAGACTTTGTGTACTCACATTGGTGATGTTCTTTAGACATATTTAGCTCAAGACCTGATACAGCAGAGAAAACTATATACACAAAAAAAGGGTGAGAAAACTCTTTTAGCCAACTAAAAGACATTAAGATACAATACAGAAGCAAACATACCTGAAATAGCCGGAGTGAGAAGTCCATCTCCAATAACCATACAAGTCCCAAGAAGAACCAGAAGCAACAAAGCAGTGTGTAACCATTTGTGTTTCTCCAGATATCTTTTAACACACGAATCATGGTTCTTCTCCGGAGGATGCTCTAGTTTATAAGTGGACAGTGCCTCGTCAGAGACTTGTCGGTTAGGGAGGAGACTAACTTTGACATGACGGCAGATCAGTGAGTACAAAGCAAAAGTTCCACCTGAGAAAATTGTAACATAGCTACATAAGCAACAAGCATATAGAGGTTCCGTTTTTCTATGATTTTTTTGGTCAGAGAGAGAAGTCTTTAACCTTCTCCGTTATCATCAGCTCGGAGGACAATGAAGACATACTTAAGCAAAGGGACCAAAGTTAGAGTCCAGAAAACGAAAGACATAACACCATAGATCTCTTCGTTGGACTCTGTATGTTGAATGTCTTCAGCGAAAGTGCTCTTGAAGACGTAAAGCGGAGAGATACTTAAATCACCATATACAACACCAAGACTCTGATAAGCAAGAAGCAAAATCGACCTCCATGATTCCTTCTGCATAATTGATAGAGATTCCAATCTTAATTCATCTTCAAGCTCCCAAAATTGAACAAATCTAAGTAAAAAACAAAAGCAAACCTTTTCAGAACGAGAACCACAGCATTTTCCGAGATTGAGATCCATGAATACACCAAATCTTCAGCCTACCACGTTATAAGAAGACGAACCTGGAACCCAAAAGAAGATAGATTTCTGAATCTCAAGCTAAAGATATTTAGGTAATTTGACAGAAACAGATTGAGAAGTCTCGTCGACTACAATGAAACTCTAAAGATAAACAATAAATACGCAACCTAACTTTGTTCCCGTATTAGTGAGAAGAAAACAAAGTAGGTCACATTCACGCACATGCTATTCACATATCTTGTTTCGTCAATCAATCCTTACCCGAATATGGATAAAACCCAGAACTCAAAACCCTAAATCCCTAAAATTGATCAATGCACACCAGAGAAATTCATTTGACTTCAGAAGTGTATAGTGCCATAAAAAGGAAGCTCATTTATTAGCCCTTTTCGCCCATATTCTATCGCAAAGCCAACTGTGTAACATTTATCCACTTACGGAATTAAAAAAAAAATTCTGGGTAGGTGACGTGAAATTAATGTAGGAGAAAGAGATGATCTGCTTATCATTGAAATAAAGGATATTGAAGACAAAGAGATGGAGAAGATAAGAACCCATAGCCTCCACATGCTACAACACACACACACAAAAATCAAAATTTTTTTTCTTACCGTTTCTCGTGTTGTCTCGGGAAAAATTGAAGAAGCAAACGTGGCGAGAATAATTACAGGTGAAGAGACAGAAACACGTGAGTGCCTCCGACACTTTCATCTAAAGAAATAAAAGACTCTTTTTTTTCTCTCTCTACTTACCAACAGAATTTTCGCCATTGATGATGCAGCTTGTATGATCTTACCCTCCAAATTTGGTTATTGCTGAAGATTTTTGTTGTAACAACAATAAACCAAATAATTTATTTTTTTGTCAGTTTTTCATTAACAGCTAGATGAAACGGCTTTTTATTAAACACTCGTGTTGACGAAAACAAAAACAGTATTACTTTTTCTTTCGTAGCGACAAACAGTATTGCTTTGAATTGTAAATAACAAAGACAATTTGCGGTATGAAGAAAAAAAAGAAAAAATGTTTATGATTATAGTCAATAGTATTATTCTAAAACTAATCTTTTCCTTTTTACACATGAAACAATTACCTCTAAATTTCTTTAAATGGTGGTACATTGTAGTCCTGTGCATTAGGTTTTTCAGTTTGGTTTGGTTTAATTTTTTTAATTATAGAAATATAGTAATTAATGAATATTTATTAAATTTTGGTTCGGTTTGGTTCTGTTCCGGTTTTGATTCTTTCAGTTCTAGAAATGTGGAACCAATAAATATATGTTAAAATTCGGTTCGGTTCTGAAAAGTCAAACCAAATAAGTCTCAAAATAATATTTGTTCGGTTCCGAATAGTTACTTTTTCAAAAAGGTAACCAAATACCCAAAAAAATGATTAGTTGTAACCAAAAGTAACTAAAGTATTTTAGTACTAACTAATTTCAATTCCTATTTGCTAACTTTCGGTTTTTGGAACCGAACCGAGAACCAAAAATAGTAACCAAAAGGTTCTTTTTAGAAACCAAAACCAAACCGAACCGAGAACTGAAGTTACCTAAAGTTAGAACCAAACGGGTTTTTTTCGGAACTGAACCAAAATTTTTGAGTCGGTTCGGTTTAGTTTTTTTTATTCCGGTTATTATAATTAGGCCTAGTAAATTTTAAGAAAAATAGGACATTATCGTTAATAAATATAAATATATTTGGACATAAAATAATTTTACATATTCAATAATATTTTTTTCTTTTATCAATTAATTCTACTGTAAGAAAGAAAGTAACCACTCACGACCAAAAAAAATAAAAATAACCACTTTACAAATATAGGTGGTGAATAGCAAACTGTTTTTGATTTTTAGTTTTTAAATTTTGGTTTTTGGTTTTTGCAGTAAATTTAGTTTTTCAAAATCATAAATAATAATTTTTCTAGTTTTTGATTTTTTGACTTAGTATTTTCGTTTTAAAATGTTTATTTCCTAAACCTATAAAAAATACTAAAATTTTTGACCAAAATAATTAAATAATTAAAATAAAAACTTGTCAAAAGTTATTATAAATAATATTAAAATTACAAAATTTATGCAAATAAAAATTTATTTTATAAAAACTATTTTTAAGAATAATATCTTACTGTTCCAAATATTTTGTAAATATACATTTAAAATTCTATCGATAAAAATATATACCTCTTACATTCTTCATATGTCAATATTTGAGTTAAATATATTTGTTTAAATTCTAGTCAACAATAATAGAATAATCTTGAGAAGAATTGTATTTTGTTAAAGAAAAAAAAACTCACAAAAAAATAAAAAGCAAAAACTACAAATTGGTTTTTGGCTTTTACGTTCAATTAGTAAAAACACCCTAAAAATTAGTTTTTCAAAAACTGTTTTTACAAAATCATGAGAGGCTGAAAAATAGTTTTTTCAAAAACAAAAATCAAAAACTAATCCAAAAATCGCCTTCAATCAAAGCCATAGAATTATAAAAAAAAATCTATATTCTAAACAACCCCCTAATTAGCTCTATTTAGTTCGGGTTATTCGAACCGATCCAAACTGAAATAATGTAATATGGTAATATTTTGGATAATCCTAAATACCCGATTGGATATAGTTTTGAAAAACTCAAATAACCCGATCATATATGTAGTTATAGATAACTGTATCTATTTTATTATTTATTAGTATATTATATATAATGTAATTATTTTTATATATATTTGAACCACTAACATTTAGTCAATTAATTGTATGTAATCCTGACTAATATACTTAAACTTTACCGCTTAAATTCTATGATGTATAATTTATCAACTTAAAAAAAATTTAAATTTTAATCAATATAATTTGTTTGGGTTTAAACAAAAAATCCAAAACCGACTAAAATCTTACCGATTCGATATAGATTCGGATTTAATTTGGTAACTAAATTATTTTACCCAATAATCTGTAACCTGAATAATCCAAACCAAACCTGATCCGATATCCAGATTGTGTTTGGTAACATATTTTTAAAAATATTAAAAATGATTTTTCTTCGCCACAATGTCTTTGAGCACTCTTTACTTTTATTTTTTTCTACTTCATTTATTATTCAGTATTATTAAAATTTAAGCATATATTTCTCTTTAAAAAAACAATAACTACAAGATTTAAAGTTATTTTTTCTAAAAGTAATTAATTAAACCTTGATATTTTGTTAAAATATTAAAGTAAATTGCATTATTTTTTTTGTATATATAAAAAATTTGATTTGAAATAATAGAATTTGAAGTCATTAAGTGTTCTTTTGTCTTTCTATACATCTTTCTCTTTCACTCTTCTTTTATGTTTCAGTTTCTTTATCTTCGTCTCCTTTTATATTTGGTCTTTTCTTTTTCCTCTTTTGTTAGGTCTTGCTTAACTTCACAGCCTTTATACATTAACTTCAAAAAATGAAACCAGATTTATATTCACTTTATCGATCACTTTGACATTATTGCAGTAGAACCATTACAAAAGAGGATCTCGTATCACAATCCAAATCGACCTTGCTCTTATTGCGAAGTTATATTATTCAAAGCAACTCATAGACTGGTCGGTGGATTCAATGCATGTATTAAAGAGACATATTACCAAATCTTATAATAATATTTGCATGCCATGCGTCACGACACGAAATATATTTTATATGAAGTAATTAAGATTCTTTCTATACGTGATTTGATTGAATTCTGTCTTTATCACTTACTCATACTATATGGAACCATATCTTTTTCTCTTTACCAAACTTATACTAGTCAAATTGGTATCTCATTATAGAGCTTTTAATAGTAATCAGAAATTTATCGAACAACTGTTCTTTATTTGTTTTATTGTATTGATTAGGTCGAGTATGTTTGGTATGTGCTGTACAAGTTATTTTCTTTGAGGCCTAACAATTGGATCAGTATATTTTTTAGCCCATAAAGTGAGTGAGTTTATTAGAATTTTATTAATTCTAGACAGTAACACTATTACATATTGATCTATAATTCGAATCATTTAAACCTTAAATAATATCAAATAAAATTATGTTATTTTTTTTAATGAAATTTGGTAAAAGTTACTGCTGATATATAGACATTAAACCACTTGATTATATCATGCAAATATTTTTCTTATGTAAAATATATTTTTTTATTCTAAAAAATGGTTTAGATTATGAAGTTAACATGATATTTTTGTCAACAATTGAATCAACTAAATTTAATTTATAGTTTAAAGTCAACTTTTTAAAAAAAATTTAATCTTTTATCTATAGTGGGAAAGGATCAAATTCTGGTGTTTAAATCAATACTGGAATCCTCTTAACCACAACTCGGCAAGATAACATGATTTAGAAACAATATTTCATTATTTAGGATCAAATTTATTATATACGATTAACTATCATTTATTCATTTGCAATTTTTATAGATAATTGCATCTTATGGTTTACTTTAAGTCGCATGGAAACAATACGGTGTACTATATACTCATAAACATAGATCTACATGCAAAGAAACCTTAATTTTATTGGGGGCTTATAATTACCCCAAAAAAAAACATACAGACTAACTTGTTATATATATGTTCAAGATTAAATATTCTTTTATGCTTTGCTACAGTAAAACCAAGATCTCTATACTTGTTGTTGTTATATTAATAATATATATAAGATTACAAGTTGCTCTGGTGAATTGTTAAAGATTTGTATAACCGACAGAATGTTCTTTTTATCACCAATTGACGGAATGTTTTTGTGTTTTCCTTCTCTTTTTTTAATTCATAAATGTTTTTGGAAACATGAAAACTATATAAAACATACCACAAGATTCCTGTATATAAATTTAAAATCCATATGCAAAAAATATATATATCTTACTTTTTCTTTTTGCATTTTAATTGAAGTTTCATTGGATTATATACTGCGTTTTCTTTTGCATTTTTTTTTGATAATAGTTTCTTTTGCATTTTGATCGTATGTTTATTGAATAATATACTGCTACCGAAATGTCAGAATGTTATTTTGATAAATAAGTGTATATAGAGGGCAATAAATAATGGATACATGAAATAATATATTAGGATAATATAAAAATAGAGATGTGTATATCTCTGCAATCTTTTCCGTTGAAATTTGATTTTACGCTGAAATTTAATTTTAGGGAATCATGTAGTGGTAGTTCGAATTTGGATTATGAATCGAATATTGAGAAAATTCTTTTACAAAGAGAAAATTTAGATTTATTTGATGATTGTTATTAATTACATATAAAGCTCTCGTCAAGACTAGAAAAAAAAAGAGAAAATTCAATAAAAAGAGAGCACAATTATTTTTCTCAAAATAAAGACAAAATGAAATAAAATCAAATATATCAAAAACGAACGAAAAAGAAACATAGTAAAATGATATCATAATTATGAAGATGACTTCTTTGGACAAAAACATATATTAACAACATATATAAATATGTATGTATAAAACTAACAAAATATAGCGCAGAATGTGTATATATGTGTATGTAGCAGTATACACATGACATGCATGATCAATGGCCAATACCAGGACTTGGAACATCGCCTTGTCTTCTATAGATATCATCATAATCAGGAACTGGTGGTGATGGTGATGATGATGATGATCCTTTATCATAATAATCATCTGAATAACCAACTTCCATGTTCGTAACCATCAACTTCCTGCTCTTCATCTCCGGGAACTCTCCATCGTGAAATGCTTCTGGCTCCGATCTAGTAGTGAAGCCTCTCACTCTCACACTCAACCCATGAATCGAAGGAAACTTGAAGATGAGTAACATTGAGATTAATAAGACATGAAGACGAATCTTCTTAGCATTCATTTGATACTATCTAATTAATGATTTTTGTTGTTTGTGGTATTTAGGGTCTAAAGAAGAGATTGGAGTCTTGTTTAATTATACTAATAGAGATAATTTATATATATATATATATATATATAACTTTATAAGAAAAAGAAGAATGGAATTATTAAATTTGGAGGGCCAACTTTGTTGAAATTGGCAAACAATGGTCATGATGGATTTTATAACATGGCAACTTCTTTCTTTTGTGTTTGCTTTAATTTAATATATATATATATTATGTTATCTTTTTCAATCGTAATGATTCATCATTGCATGCTTTGTTCCATGAAAGTCTTATATTAGTTGGAATATTAATAAAACAATATATATGATGGATAATTCTGTGATCAGAATCTATTTGTTAAAGTTTTCAAAATATGCAATAACCTTAATGTTTATTTTTAAGGGTAAACGATTAAATTGTTGCTCATATTTTAGTATAATCCATAAATCAAACTCTATAGTTTATCATATATGGTCACACGATTATAAGTAAAATTTCAATAGTAAAAAAATTATAGAAACAGACATTAATTATTTGGACAAATGCATTTTTCGATTATAACCTAAATTCATCTCTAAAACCGCAAATAATATTATGTAAAGATATGTAATTTCATGGAGTGAATCTAGTAGGGAAGAGAGCAAAAGTTAACTTAAACTACTTAGAGCAAATGACACTATCCTATTTTTCTTCAAAAGTTTAAGCCAATACTAATTGATTTGCATGAATAATTATTTTTTAAATTGTGTTTATCGTTTTTATCAAAGAACAACGTAAACACCGGAGTTCATAATTAGTCAATGTCGACTAAAGAGTTCATAAAGATGTTTCCCGATTATAAGCGGGAAAACATTTTATAAAAATTGTTCTTTTTGTGATAAAAGCAAGAAGGCTTCGAACCTATGTGCAATATTATATACTACTATGTTATGTATAGTATATAATTAGAATTATATACAGAACCGTGACATAATAGAAATTTTTTTAACATTTTCCTAGGACATTTAAATTTTGAATAAAACTTAGAGGCATATTTTGTCACAAATTATATATATATATATATATATATACATATAAATTTTTAAAATATGGACAAATAGTTTGATTTTAAAAAATTGCAATCTACAAATAATGATAATCTAATAGTTTAATGTGTCAATGCCAAAGATTTTCTAACTTATTCAACTATTTCACACAAAGATTTAACTATCATATTCATTGAAACAAAATGAACTTGAAAAAATTGGGTTAATTATTTTGTGGAAAAATAAATATCTAACAACTACTATTTTCTTTGCTAATTTTGTTTGTAAATTATTATTTTTTGTCAACAATTAGATCGACAAAACTCTATTCATATTCTAAAATTTATCTCTAAAATTTATTTTTAAGTTACCATAATATAACAGATAGGAATCGAATCCTGGTACCAAATCATTAGCTGGATTATCCTAACCACCGGATTGAAAACAATTTGACAATTTTTTGTTTGTAATTTGATATATGAAAGTAATAATTATTTTTGTAGTTTTGATCTTTTGTTGAATTGGGGCATTTTTTTTTTTTTTGCTTATGTCATCCGTTGATGTTGGCACCGCTTGCTGTAATAATTAACAATAAAACATTCGAGAACATAAGTAAATAATTGCGTTGGCTTATCTTTTAATAATCATGTCTCGCTTAGAAATGTATTAGTACAAGATAATAAGCATGTTACTAATTGTCGAAAACAGACACGTATGTATGATTGGGATCCGATCTTAATGTAAATAAGAGAAGAGGAAGTGAGAAATTTAGAAAATGTGAAATCATTACCAACTTAATTTAATTTGACAAATATGATTAACGTTATGTGTCACCGACTCACCTTCTACAGTAATTTCCTACTTTGGTTTCTGCCACTTGGCTTGAATAACCCAACAACCCAAATTATATATGTCAAATTTAGATCTGATCTTGCTAAGATCTCTTTGATAATCAAACTTTAGTTAAATCATAGGTTTAACTCTATAACTCATCCGTAGATCTTGCCTATAAAATCCTTCTTTCTCTCTACAATATAAATGAGGGTGTCCATATAATCCTAATTGACTCATGAGCTCAACTATCTTATAAAAATGGAAATTATCCTATAAAAATGAAAATTATCCTATAAAAATGAAAATTATCCAATTGTAACATTTGTCTAAATATAATTAGAATTATGTTATAAGATTTTTAAGTATTTTAAAAATTTACAATACTCTTATTTATTAATATCAATTTATTATATTTATTTGATATTAGTTCGCGAGTTTGACTCACCATCAAAAATAATGTGGATACAAATTTCCATATTAGAACTTTTAATAAATAAGTTAAGTGAGATAGCTCATTAAATATACGAGTTTGTAGCAAACTAAACTGAATGGATCGAACTACTTCATTTTGAGACTCTTATATACAAACAATAAATTTTTCTTTTTGTTAATAAGCAAAATCTAATCCATAATAGAATCCAGCATGTGGATCTATACAATTTTATAGAATCTAACTCCCATAAAAAATAATACTTCATTGAAATATTTCATTGAACTTCTATGGACGATTTTTTTTTCCCCGTGAAACAGAGTACTTTCATTGATAGTTAAAGGAGTACCAAGAAGTTAAAAAACTTGTGGATTGGGGAGTATAGCTCAACCCTTACATACCAAAAGACACGATACAGACTAACATTACCACTAGTTGAAATTAAAACTAAGGATGGAGTAGACTCTGCCCAAAGTAAACTAAAGCATTTAAGACACTAACATAGTTGATGTTCTCCTAAGCTGGGCTTTCAGTGGTATCAGTCCAAGTCTGGTTTGACATTCCATGGACGATTAATAATTTAAGATATGGATGTTAAAAGATGACGTAATGCTTTGGAATGATATCGTCATATCAAACATAAGATGAATCAATATGGATAAGAGTTATAAAAAGATTTCTAGTAGGCCCTTAACTCCACTAACAAGTTGACAACAACCACTTCTATGTCGGATCAATCTAAAGTTTCTTCTAAGATAGCGTCATGACAATGTAATGATCTTACAACATAGATATCTCATGTTTATGATTGATTTCTATTTTTTTTAACTCTAATTGACTAAAGTACAATGATCATCGAGAATGAAGAGAAAACTAGTCGGATTCATTGCATTTCTTCTGTTCAACTAAACCAATTAATTGAGATCTCTGAATGAAATTAAGGGTCAACAACAGAAGAGTAAATTACAATCCTGATGAATCATAAAATGAAGAATGTACTTAAAAGTCTGAAACTTCCCATTTACCAAACTAGTCATTGTTTTTCTGTTGGTAAGAGACATGCCTAATTTGTTAAGAAAAAGGTTTCCACCTAAGAGATCAATTCAAGGACTCCGTTTGGAGAACTGAGTCTGAGATACTGAAGGTATTGGGTTCACTGTCCTCGGTCTGCTACTGAACCTGTCAGTGTAGTATTGTTGACTCTGCAAGAAAACCCACAAATCATAAAAGTTCAGAAACAAATGGTGTTGGAAATAATATGAGTGAAAGAGTAAATGGTGAACTTACCATTCCAGGAATGTAAGTGCCTGTTCCTCTTGATCTCCTCATGTTCTGCATCACAGTTGATCCATTCAGATTCCTCCAATAGGGAACATTCTTTTGACTGGTTACAACCCAATGGGCAACGTCCCAAGAACTTTTGTCTTGACCCTGAAGGATCCAGTTATGCTGACTCTCACTGTGAAACCACTTCGCGTGTGCAAGACTTTGATAGTATCCATTGAAATTTCCTTTAAGATTAGATAATTCTGATCTTCCGCTGCCAAATGCGTTGATGGGTTCCTCTAAGTCTTGTCTTTGTCCTTTACCATTCCTCTCCAGTGAACCAGCAAAGAACTTCTCCAGTCTCCAACCCATAGTTTCTCCAGGTGCTGCAACCAAATTCCTGAGCTTTCGAGCTCCCAGAGTAAATGCATGTTTTATACGTCGCACATTCCCTAACAAGATTACACAAGAGATAGATAACATTACTTGAAAGACCCGATCATGAGTTTCTTTTCGTCTTGTGGAATAGAAATCTATGGTCAATGGCGTACCTTTTGTCACACTACGTCCAAGGTTGTTACTGTGTTTCAGAGGATCCATTATGTTGATATGTTTTATAGGAAAAGAATTCCTATTGGCTTCGACAACTTTAGTTGGAACCTTGTATAACTCCATGCATTTCAGGAAGAACTTCTCATTTAGGACTGCATCATGATCCTCAGTTTCTGGAGAAGGAACAAGAAATGAATTGTTCAAATTAAAGGAAGTAGGAGAAAAGTGTCTGTTATTTCAGCATCCTTACCCGTAATATCTGGAAGAGAAGATATCGGGACAGGACCATTGACCGTGATACAGTAATTCTCCCAATCAAATGAACCATAGTAATCCAGGAACTTATACAGTACCTGTTGATGATAGTATTATCTGTTAATCTTAAAAGGAATTCCCCCAATAAGCTTTGTTTTAGAATTGCTTACCGCTAAAGGCCCAGAGAGTGATGAATGAAATCTGTTGATGATGTACAAAACTAGTACTGCCAATGCATAAGTTGAAATCAATCCACTGTTGGCACCGAGAATACGGCTTTCATAGTAGCACCAGGCCTTAATCAATATGATGCTACGCTTGAACAGATGGTCTTTCTCAAACATTTGGTCAACCTAACAAAGTAACAAAATCAAAGATTGATAAAATCAGTTGAAAGATAGATGATGGAAGAAACAAACTGGAAGAAACAAACTATAAGCCAAAACTATTAGGTATGTACCTGCTCCAAAAAGCATAAAGCGCAGAGTCCTGCGATTTGATTGAAGGAGATATCCACAGCAATGTTCCTGATATTGCATTTGATAACCTTGACCTACCATCCAAAATGACAATTGAGCAGAAAACAGCATAAGCATGAAATGAATAGTCTTGAAACACATCATTCAAAACAAAGAAGGAACCAAGCAAACCTGTGCTGGGACATACTGAACATCAGTTACTTGGAAATCAAATTGTCCCTGTTCAGCTTCAAGCACACAACGCAATGCTTTAGCCAACTCGTCCTCCATATCGTGAGGAGTTACGACTGTCAAATCAATATCTCCATCTGGGAGATAGGTTTTCAGCGGCACCGAACCAAATAAAAAGACCTGGTAAATACAATACCACATTAAGAGTACATTTCAATTAATCTAAAAACCTCACAGATGCATAAACCATATGTATGTAGAATGATTTATAGGGCCACAGAACAAAGTCTTGACTCCACATCTAATCAGGCAGCAGAAAGACTAACCTCAATACCAAGACGATCCTTAATAAGATTGTGGACATAATCAATGATCACAATCCGACTTCTGTCTGAAATAGTTACAGGTTGGATGGTACATAGTATTTCATTTGCCCTTTTCTCAGCAATCATCCACAAGTCTTCTTCTCCTAGCATTGACGGTAGTGAGAGAGGCGAAAATGACGAGGATGAAGAAGAGACTGAAAACCTCTCTTGAATATCAGCCATTTGAACAAAGAAACTTCAAACTAACTTCAGATTTATAAATCCCGAAATCTTTCACCCCACGAGCTTACTTGTATGAGTGACTTATCAAAACACCTACAGACCATAAAACAAAGAGAAAACAATGACTTCATTAAAAGAAAATATGAAATAATACAATCCTTAAGCAAAACAACTCCAACCAAAAGGAATGAAGACACGGTAGATTGATTGTCCATAAAAATTGAATCACCACAGAACAGAGAAAGGACAGAATCTAGGGAGAGATCGATTTAGTACTTAGTACTAAATGAATGAATGCTTCAACACAATTTAAGCCAACCAAGAGAGAGTCCTAAATTACATTCTAAACAAACCAGAGCATGACAGTAAATGCATTGTTAGGTATCCCTACTTTCTTAGCTTCCTCAAAAACCAAACCCAACGAACGAATAAAAATTGAAACTTTTAGTATACCCAAAAAGACTTGACTAACACATTCTAATCGTCTCACTTTTCCCCGTCTTCCAAAGCAATGATTGCAACAGCTAACTATAGCTTTCGAAATCTCGATTTCATCTTTCAAAAAAACTCAAAAAAAAAAAACTTTGTTAACCTCGTAAATGGAGAAAATAATTTAAATTGTAAGTATCGGAGAAATACCTGTGCTTGAAGTTTAAGTGTCAAGAAGGTTCCTTTGAACAAATCCGTGAAAACCCAGTAGCTTTAACTGATCCTACAACACAAAAGACCAAAATTAAAACCGCAGATGATAACAGCATGAACAAAGACCAACACTTGAAATCCAATTCTAGGGTTTTAAGATTGTAATCAATAGACATTTGTGTTCAGAAACAAAAACAAAAAAATCAAAACTTCACGCGTAAAGGAAGAGATTTTGCCTTTAATCATCAAAACTCCAGAGAAACTAAAGATCAAAGTCCAAATTGAAACGGAAAAAACGAAAAGGGCTTAAGCAAACACAATTCACCAAATCTCTTGGTAGTGAATCGACCCAATGGTGATTAGTTTAATATTTGAAGATGAACAGTGAAGAGCAAAAGAAGAAAAAACCCATAGAAATTCCGGCGATGAAAACGACAGCCAACAGCTTAGCGTATAAACAAGAGAAGAGAAGAGAAAAACACAAAACGAAAATGAAGCGACCACTCACTGAGGGAAAAAAAAAGTCAATGAAAGTTATGGAAGGTTCATAGACTATGAGTCATACAAATAAACAATTATGACCCCAGAATTGATAAACTTGCATTTAAACAAAAATCGTTTCATCTTGCCACACAAAACTACACCGACGAAAATGAGAGCTGGTTTTGTTTTTCCTACTTTTGCTTCGTCGTCTTCGTCTTACTCCGGAGTCCACAAGAGAGGAAGATCAAAGAAACGTATAAAGAGAAAGTAGTAAACCCAAAAAAACGTTAAATATAAACAAAATTGAAGTTTTTTTTGTTAACAGACCACAAGTCGTATTTGTTTTTACATATAAAAAGCCAAAATATTTATTTTGTACATTAACTTTAGGAAATTTATTTCAACTTAATTGAAAAAAAACAAGTTGAAGTAAATAATAAATGCATTACAACTGTAAAATTATTATTAACTTTGGAAAATATTATTACGTCAGTCTCACGTAGCATCAATTTCACGTAATCGTGTAACTTCACGATAAAAAAATTATAATAGCAATTCTACACAATCGTGTAATAAATGCACTAAAACTATAATTTTTAAAAAAATGTACTGTTAATTTCACGTAATCGTATAATCCCACATAAAATTTATAGTATCGATTCTATGTAATCGTGTAACTCCACGATAAAGAAAAATTATAATATCAATTCCACACAATCATGTAATAAATACACTAAAACTATAAAAAAATTATTAAATTTGAAAAAAATGTATTGTTAATCTCACGTAATCGTATAATCCCGCATAAAAATTTATAGTATGACGTAATTGTATAACAAGATTATAACACCAATTCCACATAATCGCATCAAAAATGCATCAGAATTGTAAAATTATTAATAGTTTTGAAAAAAAATATGACATTAATATCATGTAATCATATAATTCCACGTAAAAAGTTATAGCGTCATTCCTACGTAATTGTGTAACCTCACAAAAAAATTAGTCACTAATCACACGTGATTTTGCATATACCTTTCGATAATTATCCAGTCAACTGTTTATTAAATTTTTAAGGTGGTTGAGACATGAGAATTTTCAAAATTTTGGCTAGTTTCTAAGTTATATTGTAAAAGTGATTAATCAGTTCTTATGCTTCGTCGTTTCTGGTCTTTCTCTGGAGTCAACACTCCAAGTCAAGAAAATCAAAGTAACGTAAAAAGAGACAACAGTAAATCCAAAAAAGCTAAATATAAATTAAAACTAAACTAAAAGCTTAATAAAGTATAAATGAAACGACAAATAGATATCTATGGTGTAGGGATACTCTTACAAATATGGATTATGTGGCTTATTTAACATTTTAGAACATATTGAACCCATTTTGTTTTTACATATGAAAATGTCAACGTATTGTATTTACTCTTTATTTTTACATTAATTATAGGATATTTATTTCAACTTAATTAAAAAGAAAACAAGTTGGTGTAAATATTAAATGCATCAGAACTATAAAATTATTATTAATTTTTAAAAATTAATAACTTCAATCCTAAGTAATTGTATAATCCCGCATAATCAATCTCACGTAATTATGTAATCTCACGTACAAAATATATAGCACCGATCTCATGTAATCTTGTAACCTCACATAAAAAAGTTATGACATCATTTCCACAACACAAATGTAAAACTAGTATTAATTTGGAAATAAATTATGACGTTATCTCACCTAATCGTGTAATCCCACTTAAAAAATTTATATAGCATCACTTCCACGTAATCATGTAATCCCATAAAAAAAATTATGGCATTAATCTTACATAATTTTGCATGTATTTTTCTAGGGATATTAAAATAGATTTTATGCTTAAGGGGTATGCATAACCGGTAAAATATTACAGGCTGTTAATCCTGTTATTAATACTAGAAAAAAAATTGGAATTCAAACAAAAGTCCTATACGGATTTATCCATTGAATAATGGATTCAAATGTTTATTAAACATTTCAGTTGGTTGAGACTTGAAAATTTTCAAAATTTTGGCATTTTTTTCTCATAAATAACATATTCATTAGCAACAAACTGTTTGATATACTGAAGACACGTGGACCTTTTTTTACAAATTTTTAAACATCAAAGATCGAACGCCCTACCTCCAATAGTAGGAGCGAGATTAAAAGTCACTAGACGAGTTGAAAAAAAAAATTGTTTGATTTAATCAGTTATCCTAATCCAATTTTAACCACTAAGGAGTGATCAATACACTCTCGGTTCATATGATTTTAAGGTCATAGAGGTCCTAGCAATTCGATCAACCGTCTTATTTCCTTCTGTTTGGAAACTTGATTGAGATATCCATCCTGCAAAAGTCATAGAGGTCCTAGCAATTCGATCAACAGCCATATTTTTTTGTCACTTGAAGAGTCGACTGCATTATAATTTGGGAATCACAACTCAAATTAGACATTAACTAGTTCTGAGCCTCGTTAAATAAAACATCCAACTGTAGAACTTGATAGAGGTGCAAAACAACAAAGTTGAATCAACTACAGATGTGGTTTGACAGCATTCAAGATCTACATTGCAACATAATCTGAACCAGAGAAAATCATCCTCATAAACATAACTAAAACATAGCAAAAGCCAGAGAGAAAAGCTGATTGCAGACTTCAGACACGCGGGGCAGCAGCAGGTGCTCCTGCAGGTCGAGGAGCTTGTCCAGGCTTAGGAACATCATCCTGGTTATCAAAATTTCCAAAAACTCATTCAGCAAAAATCATACAAACTCACAACAACAGATGGAAAACTAGACTCTGATGGAATAGAGTGAGCTTGAGATCAGAAAGAAATATACTACACTGAGCAAATAATATGCTAATAAACGTGTAATAAGATCTTAAACCAATGACTCTACAGTATAATTCAACTATAATCTATACTGCTAACCATCTTATACATTAGTGTTAAGGAGAATGTATAGCAGATAGACAGAGAAAGCATAGCAAACCATTACTATCTCAATAAGAAAGACGCAAACTATAAGTTACAGAACAATGAAAGATTGTTGAGTAGAGAGAGACCTTGCGTCTAACGAAACGTGGAGGGGGAGTACGAACCCTACGGTTGGTACGGGATCGAACTCTGACAACGTGAGAGTGGATAGCACATGAGACACAGTATTGCGTCTTAGCATATAGCTTTGGCAATGTGTATCCTACGAATTCCATACAACAAAGTAAGACATTCAATTTCAGAATAATGTTCAATCTCAAAACAGAGAATCCAAAACTCCAAACTTTATTCATTTCTTATACAAAAACAAAGAAACATACCATCGTAGACACTAGCTTCTTGAACATCTCTAATTGCAGCTTGCTCCACAATGTTCCTCACAATGAACCTCTTGATGGCTTTATCCTAATCAACGATTATTACCACAAGATCAAATCAAACTCCAAATAGGACTAGTGTAAAATTACTGGAGATTAAGAGAGACGATTAGAAAGTAATGAGACCTTGGGGCAGCATTTGCCACAGTTTGAGCATCTGATTGGTTTGACATGTCCTCGGTTGTGCTTGTTCCTCCCACCATTCCTACGCTTGAAAGTCTGCAACAAAAACACACAAACACCATCAATTCTGAATCTTCACATGTAAATCTAACAAGCAAACAAAGACCCATTATTAGAATTCACGAGCAAATACCATCTTTTGGCTTCTCGATCTCGATTGAGGACAGAGTATTGTGTTCGTCTGCGCTGCTAGGGTTACCACTCTTCTCTCGTCGATATCGTTGTCTAATTTCGGCTTTTGGGCTTTTTATAAATTGCTCCTTTTTTGGTTTTAATGGGCTTTAGCGTTCAATTAAGTTGGGCTTTATTTTATTCTTTTTTTCCGCCAATTTGGGCTTTATTTTATTCTTTTTTTAGTTTTCGTTGTATTATTTTGTTATAGTCTTCTTTGTTTTTCTCCCTGTTTTTTGTTTGTCTTCTTCTCTACTTTTTTCAATGAATTTATATTTTAACCTTAACAAAACAAAAGAGAAGAATCTAGCAGACAAATTAATGTATAAAACATGGAGGAATCCTGATTAATCGCTGAAAAGAACCCAAAAGAAAAACTAAAAAAGGATTGTTTCTTGTGAAGCAAGCAAGAAGAGAAATAAACTCAACCAATAAACCTAATGATCTTATACAAAAAAAACTCTTCAATCTTCAATCTTCTTTTTCACTACGCGTAATCTGATATCACCAGATGGAACCTGGAAGTTTTGGAATCATCGTCGTCGAGTCCACTTCTGTACATCTTAAGGTTGGCAATGGAGGAGGAGGACTAAGTTTCTGTGTAATAAAAGGATGGTTCAATAGCTCAGTCGCTGTAGCCCTATAAGCTTCCTTACATACAAACCTCCACAAGAAATTTTTAGCCACCATAGATATATCTTCAACCAGAACCCAATCGTAATAATCATGAAACAAATCCTTCACAGGTCTAGCTCCAAACATCTCATAAACAATACTCCCTAAAGACCATATATCATCAGTAGGAGTGGTGACTTCTTCACGCCAACAAGACTCTGGTGACCTGTACTTAACCGTGCTAATAAAACTAGAGACAGAATCAGAGTTAGGTTCTTTTGATGAACTAAAACCAGCAAGCTTGAGATCAAACGGTTCTTCATGAGTGGTGGGATGAAAGAGAAGTATATTAGACGGCTTGAGATCACGGTGAACGTAGCCTTCAGCGTGAAGAGCCTCAAGTCCTTGTAGAATCATACGAGCAAGACGTTGGATTTTATATTCAGGGAGTGATTTACCATGACACTCTTCAGAGATCATCTTCTTAAGAGTTCCTTTGTTAGCATACTCCATATAGAGAGAACAAACTCTCTCGTTATTCGGCTTGTTGCTGAAGTGAACAACAGAACTTTTAGCTCCAACGATGTTAGGATTGTTGTGAAAGTGAAGCATGATGTTGAGCTCTTTCTGAAGAGTACTCAAGTGATCCATCAGATATGTCTTCTTTGCATAGCATCGTGACTTAGAATCACCCACGAGAGTTACAGAGCCAAATTTGCCTTGGCCTAGAACATGACGCGTAGTCAGTAGTGAAGAATCCTTCACAATCCAATCATCTCTGGAAAATTTCTCCATCTCTGCGAGTTTCTTTGTTATTTGTTCGCTGTTTCTCTCGATCTTATTAAGGTTTCGAAGTAAAATAAGAAACTTGAGAATTGTTGGGAGTGGTCTGGTCTATTTATATAGAGAAATAGTTACTGTTAGATTTTCGGTCCGAATCCTTGAATAAATTAGATTTGTAGTTAGATACTGCTTGATTTTCCTTTACCTATCATGTTTTAACTTTACAATTTATTTATTATCCACCAATTAAATTCAATATATGAAGATTTTGAACTATCTGATAAACCTAACTAATTTTTTTTAATCCTGAAATTCAGTATAAAGATAATTATGTATTTTGTCGTAAGAATTATCTAAAATATATCAATCATGGAAAATATACATTTGTCGTGTTTGAGAATTCCACTTATTTTTTTCAAATTGTAGATCATATTTTAAACTAACACATGTAGTAATATTAGATGTAAAATTAGTACAAAACCGTTAAAAGTAAATAAACAAAATCAAAATAGTTAACATAATTCCATAGAAAATCTTGGTATTGACTAACTAATCGAGATAGATTATTTTATATAGATTTTTTTAATAAAAATAATAAATATGAAAATAATCTTCCTTAAAATTTGGAGATAAAATATTTGTATATCTTTATCAATAAAACCTATTGACATTAATCTAATTTTTGTATATCTTACAGATATATATTCATATTTACATATTTTAAACTGACACTTGCAGTAATATTAGGTGTAAAATTAGTACAAAACCGTTAAAAGTAAATAAACAAAATCAAGGTAGTTAACATAATATCATAGAAAATATTGGTTAGTTAGATAGTTTATTTTATACAACTTTTTTAATAAGAGAATTATCTTATAGAATAATTATGAAAATAATCTTCCTTAACATTTGGAGATAAAATATTTGTATATCTTTATCAATAAAACCTATTGACATTAATTTAATTTTTGTATATCTTGTAGATATATTCATATTTACATATTTTAAACTGACACATACAATAATATTAGGTGTAAAGTTAATATAAACCGTTAAAAGTAAATAAACAAAATCAAAACATTTAACATAATACCATAATATCATTGAAAATCTTGGTATTGAGTAATTAATCGAAATAGATTTTTTAATAAGAGAATTATCTTATAGAATAAATATGAAAATAATATACCTTAAAATTTGGAGATAAAATATTTGTATATTTTTATCAATAAAATAGGATTTGAACTATGGATTTATCCATCTAATTTTTGACAAAAATAATCTAACCATTAGGAAAAATCACTCACCTCTCACCAACACAAAGAGCATATATTTTGTTTGTGATATTCTTGGACGTTAATCACTCTTCTATTACAAGTAATAAATAAATGAAATACAGTTAATATATAAAAATAAAATTACAGATCTCAAATTACAAAAAAGATGAAAGCCGAAGTGAAGAACAAAGCATAATCTTCACTCTTTCTCTTAGTACCTAATTCCTTCTCTTAGTACCTAATTCCTTGAGCAACCTCAAAGAAGTGTGCAACATTCGTTTCAGGGGTTCCAACTTTGATACCATGTCCCAAGTTTAAAATGTGTTTATCTCTTCCAGCTTTCTTCACAGTATCATGAATTCGGCTTGTGATAAATTCTTTTGATCCGAATAGAACTCCCGGATCCACATTTCCTTGAACAGCTATGTCTCTTCCTAACCGGTCCCTTCCTTCAGCCATGTCTACAGTCCAGTCCAAGCTCACAACATCCACACCAGTTCGAGCCAATCTCTCTAGCAGACCTCCTGAACCACTCGCATACAGTATGAGAGGTAGGTTGGGATGAGTTTGTTTCACAGCTTCCACAATCTGTTTAAGATAAGGTAAACTAAACGCCTCAAAATCTATTGGACTAAGCTCGGTAGCCCAAGAGTCAAATATTTGCACAGCTTGAGCACCACAATCCGCTTGGTAGCGTATGTATGTGATCATCGAGGTTGTGAACTTCTGGAGTAAAGCATGTAGAACCTGAGAAGAAAGAAAACTTTTCGCCTCTGAGATATTTACTAAATTTTCAAGCTATACAATTGCTTTATAAGCTTTATTGATCTACCTTGGGTTGAGAAAAAGCTAATCTTTTTATCTGTGAGAAGTTCTTAGATGAGCCACCTTCGATTACATATGAAGAAAGAGTAAATGGAGCTCCAACAAAACCAAGAACAGCAGCTTCGTTGCCCACCTGAAACAAAACATATTCTTCAGCTTAAGAGCATCTGTTACTTCATTAATCATTATCTGTAGTACCTCATTGTACCTCATTTCTTAATCTTTTAAGTGCTTCTCCGACATAAGGAACAGACTCCTCTGGTACAAATTCTCTAACTTGATCCACATCAAAAGCTGATTGCGGTGGGTTGAAGATGATAGGACCTTTTCCTTTAACAATGTCGAAAGGTATGTTCATTCCAGACAAAGGAGTGAGAATGTCTGAGAACAAAATCACCTATTCACACATTTTCAATAACAGGAATGTCAACTTATGAGATCATACGCCAAGAAAAATTCGACTTTAAATAGAAAAGAAGAAGAAGAACTCACTCCGTCTGGCTTAAACACCTTCCATGGCTGCAAAGAAATTTCCACAACAAGATCCGCATTCTCTGATCTATCTCGGAATGAGGGATATTTTTCGCATAGAGTTTGATAGCTCTAATCATCATATTAATAAACACCCAGGTCAAACAAATCCGAAAGGAAAAATAAAACATGAGTTTGTAGAGATATTCAACAGTAGCTTGCTTGCCTTCATGTACCTCCCAGCTTGCCTCATTAGCCAAACCGGAGGCCTATCAACAACTTCACCTTTAACAGCTCGCAGAAGAAGAGGCTCAGTGGTTGCTGATACTTTTTTCTCGGTTACAGTGGTTCCTACACATAGAATTTGGATCTCATTAAGCATAAGGTTAAGACCCTGCTATAAACACATACACGATCAGAGTCAGGGAAAACTAATGACAATCCCATAGAAACATTTGAATTCTTGCCAAGCAATATACTTTACTTTAAAGAAGCTGCATAAGAAGATCATATAGCTTTAACAGGGATCATCACTGTATCATTTTCTGCAGAACGAACTCCCAAATCCTAAATTCCTACGAGAGAGAATTATTGGTACACGAGAATCTGAAAGAGTCTTTAAATTCCCACTGAAAACATCAAGTAACTGCTGAATAAAGGAACTGAAACAATCAATTCAAGTATCACAAGAAAGACCCAATTCGCTTCTCATTTGCCAAAAGGAGAGAACTTTTGAGGAAATTTCGTTGATTTTATAAATACCCAGAAAGAAACTAACCAAAACTACGAACGCAATGAATCAAAAACCACGAATTTGAAGGTAAGAAATACGTACCCTCGACGGAACAACGAATTATCCGGGAAGACTTGGGAGATTTTCTGGAAGAGATGGAGAGAAAAGTAGAAGAAGAACAGAGAGAGGAAGTTGAAACTTGGAGGATCGACATTCTCAGATCTCCGAGAAATCTCAAAGAAAACTTCTTTAGCGAGGTCGAGGGATTGTTATACTCTGCTTTGGGATCTTAGCATCTTCTCTTTTCAACGAAGACAAAGAGGATTGGGTTTACGTCTTCGGAGATGATAAGAGATCTGCTGACGTGGATTCACGTTGCCTAGTCAGCTAACAAATTTGCCACGTCATACATGAGTGTATTATTGGTTCTATCTCTGCGATTGATTCAGATTCACTTATCAACTCAAGTCTGCAAGTCCTTTGAAGGAATTGATTAGATTCAAAGCAATATGTTTTATGTTTTATTTAAAGACTAATGATACAGGAAAAGCAATCACACGACATCAAACCAAATGAAAACCAATTACAAACAAATAATAAGTAGAATAGAAATAGTAGAAAGTGTTGTTGGTTTAAAGGCTGGATTTTTTCTTGCTCTGCTTATGCATTGGAAGTGTAATGTGTATGAACCCAAACTTTCTCTTTCTCGATACGTATTGTTTCGCTTCATGTACCTCCTCTTTCTCGATTTTATATCTTGCTTCAGTTCCTTCAACATTTGGCTCAAATTCGCAGTCCGCCTCGGGATTTGCCCTTCAGGGCTCTGCTTTTGGGGAGTAACATCTTCCTTTGGAGCTTGCTTACGCCTTAGAACATCACGCATTGAGACATTAGACTTTAGCACTGGCTTTGGGAGAGTATCATGTGGCTCATGGTGTTTGTTCAAATGGCTGAAATAGGAGCGTCGAGTCTGATGCAGCGGTGTAAAGTTATCGACTTTAGATGAGTCTTCTGTCCACCCACAGAAAGCATTTTCAGCTGTAAGCTGCTGCACATTTGCAATCTCTACTCGGTTCAATGCAGCTTCCAGAGCTTGTTTACTTTGTTTAACCCCTTGAGAAGCTTCCTCAAGCTTCTTCAAAATCCGATGAAAAAAACTGTGAGATTTAAAAAAAAAAAAACTGGTGGAATATGAAGAATGCTCAGGACCAGTCATCAACAAGGTGAAATCAACCATCACTTTTGCTTCAAAAATACCTCAAAGTATCAGAGACAGAGTGAAAACTAGTCTGGGAATCCAAAAAGAAGGCGGTACTGGGAAGTATTTAGGCTTACCCGAGTTATTTGGGAGGAAAAAATGCGATCTCTTCAACCAGATTGTGGACAGAATTAAGTTAAACGCTTCCAGCTGGGCCACCAAACGTCTCTCTCACGCTGGGAAGCTCATAATGCTCAAATCCGTGCTTACTGCCATTCGCACATACTCCATGAACTGCTTCAAGTTACCTGTTAGTTTGATAAAGAGGATACAATCAGCCCTCACTCGCTTTTGGTGGCACTCTAACAGTGACAAGCGAAGTATGTCGTGGATATCTTGGGAAAAGCTCTCTAAAAGCAAAAATGATGGAGGATTAGGATTCCACAATATTCAATCTTTCAATGATGCCCTATTAGCTAAACTCAGTTGGAGGATTTTACAGTCACCTACATGTTTATACGCTAGAGTTGTGCTAGGAAAGTACTCCCCGGGTAAATCTCGACTTGAATGTTCTATGCCTAACCAAGCTTCACACGGATGGAGGAGTGTCATCATAGGGAAAGAATTGCTAAAAGAGCACTGCGGCAAAGCAATAGGAGACGGTCAAGATACTCACCTGTGGACAGAACCGTGGATTTCAACCTCAGAGAAGCTCCTACTGTTCGGACCGGTAACTCCAGACCAACAACAAATGAGAGTCGCTGACCTGTTTCAAGGAAACACCACAGAGTGGGACAAAGAGAAAGTTAGGCAAACAATCCCACATTTGTATGAAGAGATTATAAAGATAAAAACCAGTGCACACGGGGCAAAAGATAAGGTCATTTGGCTGCCAAATAATGATGGAGAATACAATGTCAAGTGAGGGTACTACCTTGGTTTGAACAACCCAGGACCGAGTAACTTGGAGCAGGAAGACAACCCCCTCAAGATGCGGCGTGGAGTAAGAAATCACAAATGGCAGGACTAGGCTGGCACTTCTGCGATGAACACGACCAACCTCTACTCCAAGCCTCAGCACATAGATCCGAAATAAATTCCCCTCTGATTGCGGAAGGATTGGCGCTCCTAGCAGCTCACTGTTTTCACCGATTCACTCCTCACCCAGGCAATTTCCAGAAACAGAGGCCACAAAGACCTTCACGGGATCCTCTTCGACATTAATGTCGTGACTCTTAATTTCTCATCTGTTTCCTTTAATCACACCAAACGCACATTTAATTCTCTAGCAGATCAATTGGCAAAGAGGCCCTTGTAAAAGCCCAACTCGTTTAGTTTTGAATGGAATCGAAATTTGACCCAAAAAAAACAACGTCTGTTTCAAGTACTAATTTTAAATAAAATATTAATTGATAACAAATATATAAATATATAAATACATACATATATATATATATATGTACGTAACGTATAGGGTGGATGTGTGATTGAATAGGAGGATCTTTGCGTTATATTATTACAACTAACTTTGTATTCGTTTCTCTATCGAATTAAAGAAAAATCTCCGAACGAGAGACGAAATGGACCATGAAGGCATCTCCTATTATTAATTTTGGCTCAACTGTACATCCAACGGTCCATACTCATCCACCTAGCTTAGCTACCTCCTCTTTTGCATCCTACACGTTTTTATTTATCTCCCAACGACATTAAAGCGACAACCGTTTTATAATCTTTTTTATGCAGTAAATTGTTCTTATAGAAGATTCGTAGCTACCACAAGCTTTCACTTGATTTCTAGGTTCTATCAATAGTAGAAAGTAGTTAAAATCCTACGTTATTTAAAGTAACATTTTGTTTTGTTTTTATTATTGTTGAAATCGAAAAACTTTGATTTATAGTTAAATTTATTTCTTAAATTTTTAACAATATAACGTGGAACAAACGCGACTCTCTGAAATCCAATTAAAATGGAAAAAACAGCATATATCCCATTCGACCACTTAACCAAATGGACTTCTCTTTAACATTTTTTTTTGTCAATTGGTGGTAAGTGGCCTAGTGACCTTTTATCCTACTATCCCACTTCAGGGACGAAATTCAAACACTTAACCAAATGGATTTCTCTTAAAGTATGTGAAGTTTAAATTATGAAATAGATTTTGTCGATAAAATTGTTGTCAAAACAAAAAAAAGTAATAACGGAACTACAAAAGTGTTTTGTTGAATTAGTTAAATGTCTATTTTTTTTATCACAATTGTGTCATGAAATGAGATATATCGATCCAGTTGTAGAGTTTAGAGTATGAATTAGAATTTTATCATATTATTGAAAAATAAATTAAGCAATAAGTCTCATACACATTGAACAGTAGATCGTCCCCGCTTTCATTTATGATCTAACCACATCTTGCCCTCTTCAATTACTTTGAAGTATCATATCTTATATATATTGCACATGCTCATCTATTGAAACTAACCAATACAAAAATATCCATAAAATAAAACAGATAATACAAAAAAAAGAAAAGCACATGACATGTGCTTACACACTTCATGCAAAAAAAGAGATCCTTTAATTCTTCCGCAAACTTCTTTTACACTAACAAAGCGTCGTTTTTCCAAAAATAGATGCGCTTTTGTCTCTCTTTTCATATCTGAAGAAGCTTCCCCTCTTCGGATCCCACAATTCTCTTCCTTTCTCCCCATTTTAAAATTTCAGATAAAACCTGACTCAAAACATTGTCATCAGAGAGAACGAAGTTTTGGTTTCAGAAACATTAAATCGAAGACAATGTCAGAAATCGACACCAATGGAGTTAGATCTTCAAAGGTACTCGTAAAAGAGAGCTCTCAGTTCAATTCATCTTCAAGAATCTATTATTATGGTGGAGCTTCTGTTCCATTTTTATGGGAGACAAGACCAGGCACACCAAAACACTCTCTTTACTCTGAATCATTTTGTCTTCCTCCATTAACACCACCTCCTTCTTATTACTCTTCTTCTTCTTCTTCTGGGAACAAACAAAGTAAATCCAGAACGAAACAAACTAGATTTGTGAAGACTTTGTTATCACGACACGTGTCACGTTCTTCATTTTCATGGTCTTCTACATCTTCATCTTCTTCCTCTTCGTATTCTTCTTCATCTCCTCCGTCTAAACCAGATCGTAATCGGAAAATTTGTTATCTTTCGTGTTCGAGCTCGTATGTTAAAGACGATGATGAGGAAGAGATTGGGTCTTCGTCTTCTCCGACTTCAACGTTGAGTTGTAAAAGAGGGTTTAGTTCATCTATGGGAAGTGTGAAGAGAGCTTTGTATTCTGTTCTTAGCCATGGATCTGGACGTAAAGATCTTAGATTGGTCATGTAATGGGTTTCTTAATCTACATGTTCTTATTTTGATTGTTGTTATAAACATATAGGATCTTGTGTTATAAAGATCCATTTTATATTTTTGGCTTTTGCCTTTTTGAACACATATATATGTGTTTGATTGTGATATTCAATGTTTAACAAAAAGTTTATCATGTTTTGATTATCTCTTTGTTGCTAGTTTGCTTTTGTGATAGTATTCGTATTTTTATTAATTTATGATTTATAGTGCTTAGATTTTAGTAATTTTTTCGTAAACAATTAGATCAACAGAAATTGGTCTATAACTCAAACCCATCTTTATGTAAAAGTTTGGCTATTGCTTCAAATTTATGAGATTAGAATGGACATTTTCGAACGATTAAAATGCTATTGGTTGATTGTGAATTTGTTTTTCGATTTAGTGTTTCGAATTAATGAGATAAGAGTGGACCTTTTTGTACGATTAAAATTTAAAGTGCTATTGGTCGATCCTGATTTTTTGTTTTGTTTTCAAATTTATGAATTAGAAACTAAATTCTGATTAGTCAACGACAAACTTTATCTAAGCTCTAATGACACGAAAAATTGTGGGCGATTTAACTGACCATGTGCCAGCATTTATGGGCTCTATTGATAAATATTTGTCTCGTTTTTCTACATGTTACTTCACTTTCTCGATAAATTTATAAATTATTTAAAGGGAGCAAGCCTCTGTTTCCACCCCTTTTTTTATTGCAAGTATCAATTTTTGGGTTTAACTGCACAAATCTATGACTAAGCGATTAAGCGTTTATTGTTAATCAGATTTTATAATTAAGTAATAAACCAAACCGAAACTAGATTTAAACCAAATTTTTACCCAAGTTTGACCAGATTCAAATCCAATATTGACCTGACACAAACAATCGTCTTCTCCGGAGAAGCAAACCCTCTTCTTCGTCTGTTTTCCACAATATTTTCGTCTTTCTTCGTCGTCGTCGTCGCTTTTGTTCTTTCTTTTCCTTTGACCACAAACATAGACACTATTTCACTCTTGTACACGAAGACAATTGTTCCATCTAAATTGGAGACGACAACAATGGAACCGAAAGAGAATGGGAAGATGCAATTGAGTCAGTTCATTAATGGACCCACAAATCCTATGGTCGCACCTTTGCTCAATGATCTTTATCAATTCACCATGGCTTATGCTTATTGGAAAGCTGGAAAACACAACGAACGATCCGTGTAAACACAATTCTCAATCTTTTGCTTTTTGGTCTGATTTTTTTATTTGAAATTGATTGTTTTTGTTTATGCTGGATCAGAAGAGTGTATTAAGTTCCTTGCCAATTTGAAATTGACTGATGAAGAGATCGATTTCGTTCGTGAATCATTGCCTGGATCTGAGGTATGTCGAATAATTGTTGTGTTCACGATTCTTATCGATTAAAGTTTGGATTTTTCCAATCTGGGTTCCATTTTGTGATTGAAAATAGGAAGCTTTCTGTGATTATCTTAGAGGACTTGATTGTTCTGACATTGAAGTTTATGCAATTTCGGAAAGATCAGTTGTATTTCCTAAAGTACCTCTCAAATTTTGAAAAAAATGCGTCCTTTCTCTGTAGATCTAATGTTTGATTCATTGTATATAGCTTATTCGGAGAAGACGAAGAAGAGGGTTTGTGTCAAGTCAAAATTAGGTCAAAATTTGGTTTAAATCTGGTTTAGTACTTAATTACATGATCTGATTAACAATTAAACATTTAACCGTGAATTTGTGCAATCAAGCCCAAAAATTGATATTTCTGTGCAGTTAAAGAGAGGTTGAAAGTGGATTAAGTTTTATATCAAATTTTTGAAGTAGAAATAGATTGTGCTTCCTTATTTAAAATAATAAAAAACGAATTTCTTATCTCATTTAAATTTACAAGTGGTTGTATGTGTCTTTTAGTTTAGTGGTAGATGGTAAGTTTTTTTAAAGGCAGTCACACTTACATGGATCGAATCCTACTGTTTACCTTATGTAGAAACTTGAGTAATTGACCAGTCAGTGACTCAATATTGACAAAATAAAAAATAAAAAAAATTTGCAAGTGGCTAAAAAACTTAACTATAAATTTTAATCAACTAAAAGAGAAACTAGAATGTAAGTTCACTATCACATAAACAAACAGATATAAAAAACCAATAAGCTTAGCCAAACTACCACGAGTTCGAATGTGTAACTATATTATCACTATATTTGAACCATTTATAGATATTGAATTTTAAATTCAATTTTGTTCTTCATAAATTAAAATCATCAAATAGAAAGGAAAGTAAAGACAGAGTAGTTGTTATAGATGTTCATGAAATTCGTGCATGTGTGACATTCAATAACTTTTCTTTTGTCTGTTAAAGGACATTTAATAACTTGTGAAGTAATTTTCCTAAAAAGAAGTTTTTTTTTTCCGTAGAATATGCAACTTTTGGGGTGTCAAGATTTTACATAAACCCTAAATCTTCAGATATTTATTGGAAAAAAATGAATGAAATTCTGAAGCTCACAAAGCACGGCTTGTTAAGGTTTGGGCGTACGAAAACTTTTTGGAATAAGAGACATGCCTCGAACTAGAGCTTACACTTTTCTAACACGAATGGTTCGATTGGGTTTGAAACCAAACAAAATTGATAAACCAATGTGTTAATAATATTATAAAATATTATGAATTATTACATGTATGTCTGTTTTTTTTTTGGGTTAAAATTTCCATTCAATCATAAAATCTCACTACAGGTGGGTCTCAATGAGAGCCCATTTAATTAGTGAATAAGAAGGTTTTAAATAGATATATTCCAGATAATATTATTAGGATATGTGACAATATATTTTCAGAATATATGCAAAAATAAAATAAAATTTCTTTATTCTATTAAAATTTTGTATGTAGATTTCTATTTACTAAAATTCGGACCTAAATCTAGGTAAAAATAATAATTTTTTGGATTTGGTTTAGTGCAGATACACTTGTTTCATTTGTCTAGAACCGGGTCGGTATAATTCTCTACATATCAAAAAATATATTTTTATGGTTAGAAATCTATGTGGATAAACCTTTAGATTCGGTAACTTATTTTTGTAGTCTAAATAGAAAAAATCTTCTCACATGGTTATTTGTTCAAAACCTAATATGTGAGAAGATTTTATTCTTTATTTTCCATTTGTTTACAAATATGAGGAAGCAAATTGAAATATTATGTCCTTTTCAGATTTTTTTTTCCTCAAATTCCCTTTGATTACAAATATGAGGAAATATATTGAAAGATTATGCCCTTTTTCATCTTCCACCATAAAATATACCTTTGGAGATACAATTTTTTATGTGTATATATATATATATATATATATATATCTCAAAGCATGGCTAAATTGAAAATTATAAACAAAAAACATATAAAGATAAAAGAGCATAATGGCTTTCATCGAAAAGAATTTAATCTCATTTGTTTTAAAAATTTTCTTTATCATATCTTGTGCTCATTGTCATGCAACATCTGAGAATACTTCTGGTAATGGCTAATTATTATGCTTTTTTTAACTATCGACATATATATATATATATATATATATCGTTTTTGTTTTTGTGATTGTATATGAATTGGTTTTATAATATATAAACAGGTTTTGGAGTTAAAGTTGACGGTCGTCATGAAACATGCTTCAATACAACCCCTGTATGAAACTTCCCCATGTAGGATTCGATCGCTGGGTTGAGTTCTGTGTGAGACAGTTTTTTGAAACTGGTTATTGTAAAGGCAGTAAAGTTTCTGGAATTGTTGTTGTCACTCTAAAAATTGATACATCTGATGTGTTGAATTAGTTTAATAAAATATCAACGTTTTGTTTGATTAAAAACTTTTCTAAAATATAGTTTTCTCTTTTTCTTTTTACTTCTTTTGATTGAATTGTATATATATATATATATACTTTGGTCATTCTGCTACTTTTCCTTTACAAAATCGAGTTAATTAATTAAACTTCAAATAGTGCTTCGTAAGAATAAATATTTATCATCTAAAGTTATAACTTATAAGAATGGATGCTACACAATAAAGATTGGTTACTGGTTCCTTTATTCGTAATTAACTGAAAAGGTTCAAAGTTTTGGGTAAGGTGGCATTTTAACCGAACTGAACCAACTGAATTTAAAGAAACATGCCTCAAACTAGAGTTTACACACAAATCATTTGATTATGTTTTTTCTAACCCGAATGGATCAGTTGAGTTTGAAACCAAACAAAACTGATAAAATAATGCGTTAATAATATTATAAAATATTACATGTATGTCTGGTTTTAAATTGTCGTTTTTTCGGTTTTTGTACATAGTTTATTTCTTTAGTATTTATAACTTTATGATTTCTTATGTTTTTATATAGTATATTAATTTTAAATAGTATTGTTTTATTGTTATTCAATGATAATGTGATATTAGAGTTATTCAAATGATTTCTATTTAACAAAATTAAAGCCAAACTAAAATAAAACCAAATAAAACCGATTCAAATTGGACCAATCCGAAGTAAAACCAAACCAAATTTAGTTTGATTGAATTTAATTAGAGTTTTTATGTAACCAAACCAAATCAAAACCAAATCAAACCCAAAACTAAACCGAAATGCTCACTCCTATGTTTGGGTGTGGCAAAAAATACGTCTCAAAATAAAAAAATTTTGTCAGCAAATAATCATTTGATCGACAAGATCTGATTTATACCCTAAGTTCTCCAAATATAGTAGGATAAGATTTGAACTCACTATCTCATGTCTAGCTAAATCAGAGACAAACCAACTGGATCATCTGTTTTTTTTTCTCAAAAGAAATATTAAAGGTGGTAGAATTAGGCTTTGAAAAAAATATTTGTCTATCATAATTGCTTTCAATTTATATATATATATGTAATCTCTATCTAAATTTTATATATTATAAAGATTTTAGCAAGGCTTTTCAACTAGAGTTTGAGGCCCATAATGGAGATAATTTGTTATGGAATATTTTACGTATTGATTACAATTTTTATAGAATTCTGAGAGAACAAGATCAATCAAGAGAAACTATTAATTAACTTGGTCCAAAATTTTCCTAAACGATGAAATATATTTGGTTTAACATCTTTAACGTATGGTTTAACATCTTTAATATTGTGAATTTGTGATCACAACCTCGTCTATTAGAATCCAGAAATTAAACTTGGTTAAATCTTGTTTGGAAGGATTTTAGCCCCAAAGCTTTAGAGTGTTGTGTGAAAGAAAAATTGTAATTCCCAAGTAAGCTGTTGAATAATTTTTATATTTATAAATCTTAAAATTTTAGAGTTTATTTCCATTAAATAATATGCTTGCTAACTCAAACTTAATTCACCATAAGAATTTAAAAATCAAATACAAAGAAGAAGAGAGAACAACGGAGCGACGATTTAGGCTACACATACGGGTCAAACAAGAATACATACAAATGCAAAGCTTTCTTACACTCTACGCAAACATTCTTCTTTCTATACAATTTTGAATCGAAATTGAAAATTATTGAATACTAGTTATTCTAATGTATAATATAATTACCACAATATATATATGTGTATATACATATAACACTGATCTGCACCTTGGTATAACGAGGAGGACATTTGGTTTACGTTTTCATTAAATTTTTGTACCATTAGGAACAGTAGCCTAGAGAGGTATATGGTCCTAATTATCTACTAATAATTTATTTGAGTAAATTTTGTGGATTAATCGCAGTTACACAAAAACTAAGCAAAAGTTTATATAGCCACGAGAATTTTGAAGTAATTTATTTTTGATAAATCAGGTCTTTAGGAGTTCACAGATTTTGTGGGAGTGATATGTTACTATTCGACCGCAAGACTTCAGACGACTTTTGAAATAATTACCAATATATAGACAAAAAGATTGTGGTGGCTATTATCGTGATGACGTTCGTGAGCTATAACAACAATTTCAAATTCGTGATTATTTAAAAAGTTTTCGTGATTATATGAAAATGTTGTGTGATTTTTGCATAGCTGCAAATATATTTCGTGGTTTATTCATGGCTATAGAATTAAAGAAAAGATACAAGTGTTACATATTACATGTTTGATAATAAATGGCGATTCTGTTTACCAAATATGAGACTTAATTTGTTGTTTTTTTCCTCCAATTGTATCGTTTCTTCTTTGATGATGAGGTTTCTTGATTGTGACGAGAAACTAACATGTCAAAATCATTAAACTATCATTCTCATTCACTCTTTTTTTGAGAGTACATTTAATAATATCATTCTCTAAATGCTTAACCAACTTTTTACTATTTTATAATCTCTTAAAACTATTTAGCTATCGTGTTCAATATAAACTCTGATCATCACCGGTCCATTCGCGTGCAACGGTGTTGATATTAACTCCAAACAAAAATCATCTGTAACATTGGAATCACATACTCCGTCTTTTTCACTTTAGGTGATGTTTTTTTTTTCCAACTTAATTCAATACTACTGCGATTACAAATGCGTTGCACAATCTCTCACTAAGACTTGAAACCGACAAGACCCTCTGGCAGTACGAACTAGATGATCCGCTTTATAATTGAGTGCTAGGTGATTTAGGTGATGTTTTAGAAATTTGTTTTGTTTCCTTTTAATTAAAATTTTGATATTTCTATACAAAAGTTATTATGTTTTTAGTGATTTCGACTATTTGAATTCTGTAAATTAATTTATGATTAGTTAAATTATTTTAGAATTTATGATAAATATTTTGTTTTAGATAAAATAAAAAATTTAATAACTTCTTAAATTGTGTGAAAAACCTAAAAGATCAAATAAAATGATACTCATAGAGTAATAAAGTTGAAATTAATTCGATTTCAACCAAGTTAAGAAAAACAAGAACAAGGTACGTTATAAATGTGAAGCAAAAGTCCACATGCGGCCATGGGAAAACAAAAACATTAAAAGTACGCATTAATCACGAAGATCATTTTGTTGTTGCCTGAAGTCCTGAACTATGTATGAGTGAATTAGTACATGTAGACAGTATATATATGAGTGATCATATTCATAGTCAAAAAATATATTTTTAAAAATTGTTCAAATTAATGGTCAATATTCTGCAACTGTTTTCACTGGAATTCAACTTTAGATAAACTTGTAACCAAACATACTAGAATTGATCGTTTATATTATAAATTGGGGCTTGTACATCCAATTGTTAAAAAACCTCACGACTCACGTGCTTAAAAACAGTAAATACAGCCCTTTAGTCTACACTAACTAGATATCTATGTTCAGTTGTTTTGATGTTTAAAGAGATCAACTGTTCTGTCTCTCAAGCTACCAAATTCTTCCCTTTTCTCTATAACTAAGTTTTATTGCAAGCCAGCTTAATTATATTTCTATATTTTAACATGTATAAATAATATATGTAAATAGAGCGTGATCACTAAATCTTAATATCTTAAACTAGGTATTTTACTTGCCTTTAAAGCCTTCCTTAGCTTATCTTCCTTCACACCCTCTTTAAGAGTCACTTGACTTTAGTATTTCTCTTTTTGTTTCTTTCTTTCTCTTTTTCTGTTTTTGTGATCATCTGAGAGCATGCCTGAATGTCAAGAGAAAGGTAAGAAGTGAACATCTCTCATTAATGAACTCTTTTTTCTCTTTGTAATGATTTCCTCAAATAGTGGGGATATGGTTGATTTCAACCTTTTAGTCCTAAACACATTCATGCTATTAATGAAAACTAAAGCTCTTTGTTTAATTGGTTCTTAGGGAGAGATTTGAAGAGATAAGAAAGAAGATCAAAAGAGAAGCAGATGCTTGGTCTCATCAAATGGCAGGAATTAGAAGACCAATGTCCGGTCCTCCCGGAACCCTTAACACCATTACTCCTTGTGCGGCCTGTAAGCTTTTGCGTCGTAGATGTGCTCAAGAATGTCCCTTTTCGCCGTATTTCTCACCACATGAGCCTCATAAGTTCGCATCCGTTCACAAAGTCTTTGGAGCTAGTAACGTCTCCAAGATGCTAGTGGTAATAGCCATTTCAAAACATACATAAAGATATAGTCTTAATTTGAACCTTTTTAATCTATTTAACCCACAACCATCAAGATTCCGTATGGAAGTCTCGACAGTACTTTGATGGCTTATTTTCGTCGAAAGTTCCAGACAGAATCTCGACGGTTAAAAATTCCGGGCTTAAAATCTTGACAGATACTACTTCTATTGAGATTGTGGTCCATTTTATATATATAGACACTTGGAACTGTTAACATATGTAAAAATATTTTTGGCATGATTCTCACACTATGAAACTATTTCAAACTAATCAGGAAGTACCCGAGAGCCAGCGAGCAGACGCAGCGAATAGTCTTGTCTATGAAGCAAACGTAAGGCTAAGAGATCCTGTCTACGGATGTATGGGAGCAATCTCAGCATTACAACAACAAGTCCAAGCTTTACAAGCCGAGCTCACGGCCGTAAGATCAGAGATTCTCAAGTACAAGCAAAGAGAAGCTGTAGCCACTTTAATCGTACCTTCCAATTCCCAAGTCGCCGGATTTCACAACTCCGGTGGCGTCTCAGTCATTGCACCACCACCACAAAGACCTTCAACTCCACCACAACCTACAGCGGCTCAGCCTCCGCCTCCTCCTCCTTCAGTTTCTTGTGTATACTCACAACCAACCACAAGAGCCTTAGAATATGGCGACATTGAAAGTGAGAACAACTCCTATTATGGTTAAATTTATTTGTATCATTCTAAAAATTCACACACAAAATACATATAATTTATTGCGATAATTTGTGATCGAGGTGATAATATAATTAAATAAATATATATGGAGACAGGTTGATCTTGATAAACCTGTCATTGATTGTACATTAATCTTATTTAGTTGGTAAGTACTACTATTTAAATTTTATATAACCAATGTTGAAATAATTTTTGGATTTTTTTTTTTACAATTTATAGAGAAGATAAATTGAATTGATATATCATCGAAAACATCTTTGAATTTGAGGTATAACTATATATTTTTAAATTTTGTGTTAATCTTGTATCCAAGCAAAGTAATGTTACTTAATTCTATAAAAAAGCTACTTGCACCAAATTTTGTGTGATAGTTGGCTTTGGATCTGCAAATACGTGTATAGTGTTTATTTGTTGGGTGAAGTGTCAGCTGTATATTACCATTAATTTCATTTAGTTTTGTTTTATTTTTATTTTATTTTTTGGGGTTTTGTAGCGTATCGAATTAATCAATCCAGCTTATCGCTAATTAAGTTGATTTATGCAAGAATTTTTTTTTGTTCGGTGGAGTTGTGTTTTGCTTAAATTGGTAAAATAATAGTATTATCATAAATTAAAAAAATCGATCTAGCTGGCAATAAAAAATCCATGCTATACTTTAATTAATTGATTATTAACGATAATGATATAATTTGTTGTCGTTAAGTTCACTAGATGGAATAGCTTAGCAACAAGCAAATAAAAGCTAATGTGTGATAGATATTGTACATTTTGAAGTGTATATTATCTTTGTCGATTTTGATTAATAAATTAAATCAGCTTAATTTTAAATGTTCACGTCCTCCATAAGAATTCGATTCCAAGAATTGTATAGTTCTACATAGTATTATTTATAATTTGGGGATAACGATTAATTATTAATTATGTTTTGTCGACCTAATTATTTGGAAAAATAACTTTACCCATCTTGTCACTAATTGTAGGTTTATATACACATCCTGATGTATAAAACATTTTTAAACGTTGAATTCATTTCTCCATAACTGCAAGTAAAAAGGTCGGACTCAAAAGTCAGATAAAAAAATTGAATTCCCTAAACCTAAATTGTAATTTGAAGACCATTTACTTGAGCTTAATTTTGTGAGTGGATGCTTAACTAGGTCAAAGATAGAATCCTTATAGAAGATGTGATGTTTTGGGTTTGGTCCAATGTCATGGTTGCTTCATAATATGGCATTAAATTATACTTTGTCTAAGGGACCATACTATTCAACTTGGTACTATTCAAATCGTGTACAAATTTATATCAACAGCGAAAAGTAAAACTAAACCATATTTAAAACTTAGTTACTTGATGAAAATTAAGTAGAAAATTTTATCAGTGAAATTCGACTCCAGAAAATCGTTTAGTCTCGCAAGATATTTATTTGAAGGTCATAATTAACAAGTTTAAAGTTAAGTTGATAGATAAATTTATGCCGTTTGTTAAATCTAAAGGCAGGAGAACCATTGAACTTAAGAAACAACTTGGTTCTTGGAAGGTTTAGTTGTTAAATTATAATAATTATTACAACTAAATTTTTATTCATCATATTAACTAGAAAATTACAACTTATAATTTTTCTTGAAAATCATATATATACACATTTCTCATAATTAATTATAATTAGATACGAAGAGGAGATGTGTCTAAGGCTTTAGCCTCCATTGGAACACAACCTCCAATAAACTCTTTGGTCTCATCACTCGTATAAACATACTTACTCGCTGCCCACAAGAACAGTCCCATGTTCACTACCGAAATCACCACTAGAAACCCATAATAGTAATCAAGCCTAGAATCATTCAAATTATCCCCAATCCAACTCTTTCCTCCACCTTGACTTGTGATCTTATCAATCATTGTCACCAAAAAACTATTCAAAAAGTTCCCAAGACCAATTCCACTTGTGAAAAACGTTGTTCCAAGGCTCTGCATCTCTTCAGGTGACTGATCATAGAAAAACTCAAGCAAACCAATAGCATTGAACACATCTCCAATACCTAGAAGAGAGTACTGAGGAAGCAACCAGAAAATGCTCATAGGCACAACTTGTTTCTGGTTTGTTATGTCAAAATCTCTTATCACATGCATCCTTTTGACCTCCACAAGTGAAGCAACCGCGATTGCAACAATTTGTATCACAAACCCTATCCCTAGCCTTTGGAGTAGAGTGATCCCTCTAGGGTTTCCAGTTTTCTTGCGCATGTAGGGAACAAAGTATTGGTCATACATGGGCACAGAGAGAAGCATGGAGAGTGTGACAAAACTTCCCAATGAAGCTGCAGGGATTTGGAAGTGAGATCCGATATTTCGGTCCAGAGTAGTTCCTTGTTTGACAAACAGAGTGTTAACTTGTGCCCACAAGGTGCTTGGAATCAAAGTGACAAGCCATATACAGGTAAGTCCTAACACACGCTTTGCCACTTCCACTTTTGTCACTGTACATGGTAACTCTCTTGACCTTGTCTTAATAGCCGCTTTATCTAAGAACCTGTAATAACCCATTGATCCATATTATTAATATGTTTGATACATTGTCATTCAAAATGACCTGAAGATGGTATGCAACACTGACCTGAAGATGGGAGTGTGATGAACTTGATGTTTACCAGTACTTTTGTAATACTGAGAGTCAAGCTCATAAAGCTCCAAGAGATCATCAGGACAACGAAGGTTTCTGTTTTTGAATGCCAAGATAGGAACTTGAATCAAATCTTTAGCCAAATTGTCTGATTTGACAACCTTATGCCTGTAAAATGGTGTTCCAATATAGAACACAATGAGAGAAACCAAAAGTCCAACGGTAGGAATGCCATAACCTAAACCCCAACCGAGATTCTCTTGAATGTAAACAAGCCCTAATGTAGCAAATAAAGCTCCCAAGAAAGAGCTAAACATCCACCAATTGAAGAATGAAACCTTTTGTTTTTTCTCTCCAATGCTGTAATTGTCGAATTGGTCTGCTCCAAATGTGGAAATGTTAGGTTTTGTTCCACCTGCTCCAATGGCTATAGTGTAGAGTGATGTGTAGAAAAATGCTATTTGTAATGATGATGCCTTGTTGCATACTCCTTTTTCACATGTTGGCCTTAGGGATTTTACCGTTACTGCCATTGTTAAGAGAATCATCCCCTGCAAATAGAATCATGATCTTATAAAATTTCTGACATATTATAAAATCTAGATCTTATTTTGCATTTGAGTTAGAATTCTAAGTGTTATAATATTCGATAGAATATGAAATTTTGTCAATAGTAATGAACAATACGTGGTCTATAACTCAACTCTCTAAATCTTATATTTAAAAAAATCGAATTCTAATGAAAAATATAAATATTTAATCATTTGACCAATTTTTTTTAATGTTACGAAATCCTAGGAAGTAGTGTATTTTGAAGTTAGATAGACGTTTCATAAATCATGAGTCATATCTCCAAGTAAGAAGGAATCAAATGTTCAACATTTGACTTGGAGAAACTTTTAACTGGTTATAATCACAAGTCATTTCATGAATGAGATGCTAATCTAACAAAAGTCATTAGTCTTTATTTTTGGTTTCTTTTTAGATAATGATAAGATTTGTATTGTGTTTGCTAAACCAATAAGCTTGAAGTGATAATCGTGGGTCGTGTTGAATGTGTGGAAGACAACGTATCGATGTCTTAGTGATCAAACATAATCTCAAAAAGCAAAATAAAATGGATTTAGCTTTTCTGAAACTGGTGTTTTCAATCCTGACACGTCCGTCGTCTATACAATGGAAGTATATAAACGTGTTCGACTTTAAGCCACTGGTTGATTTAAATTTATAAATCAGTGCCAAATGATTACAAAAGTATCCTAGTTTTGTAAGAAACACCTAAACTGATGAATGGCTTTTAACGACAGACTTAAAAAGCAGATTATTATTTTTACTTACATGTCACATCTCTACATCAGTGCAAATTTATGTCAATGTGATGTAAAATAAAAATTCCTATAGAATTTTGGATAAAGAAAAAATAATTATGCCTTCGTTTAATTTCCATATAATATACTTTTATACAATTAAAATACAAAAAATATATACTTCTTCCATATCAAAAGTATTGATATTATATTGTTTAATAGTTAAAAGATATTTTATATTTCCGATACAAATTTTTTGATTTATTTTTCTCATTTAATTTTAGTACTTATTCATATTATTTAAATTATTAATCATGATATATGATTATTTTAGATTAGTATCTAAAAATTATGATTAGTGTGCAATTAACTAAAACATCGAGTATTTTGTAACTGAATAATATCAAATATATTGACAAAAAGGGAATATATAACACTCATTGCTAGTTTTTTAGTATACTATATATACAAAATTTAACAATCCATATGTATTATGTAATTTAAAGATAAATATGATATATGTCCACTTCAATAAAACGCAAAAGACAGTATGGGCCTCAAACATATAACCACTCGGAAAAAATCAAAATACTTTAATTTGTGGCAGTGTTTTCTTGGGATTTCACGGACCCTATCTGATCCAGCGTCCAAACACACACATCTCTATTCCTTTTTCATGAACAACCCAAAAAATAAAAAGTAACTAGATATAAAACATTGGTAGGAAAAATCTACAACATACCTTTAAATAGAACTAAAAATTTGATGAATATTTAAAAATAAAGAACTATGTATAAATTTTTCAGAGTCGTTTTGGAGTAATGTAGTTTGCTGATCGATACTTTTAATTTTTTAACCGTAAAATCATTTTTTTTTGTTTAGCTTTTGTCTTAAATTAGATTTCTCTGAAAGTTGTAGAAATGTTTACTAGTTTTTATTGTCAAACTTCAATTTCCATTAATAAAATGAAGGCACCAGTCTCATGGAATAAAGTTTACAAAGGAAAAATCACGAGTCAAACCTCTAAACGTTTATTCAGTTTGGTTCCTTTAGTTCGCATTTTAATCAGAAAAATAAAAGAACAAAAGAAAGAAGAGATTGTAGAAATTTAGTACCAGGACGTAGATGAGAGAGGAGGCAGTAAAAGTCCAGAAACGGCCGATATATGAATCGGCAATATACGCTCCGGCGATCGGAGTGATCCAAACAGCACCAGACCAATTATTCACATTTCTAACAGAAGAGATCGTATCTTCATGAAGTCTAGTGGTCAAATAATTCACTAAATTCGACGCTATTCCATAAAACGCCATCCTCTCAAACGCTTCATATCCTTCTCACACAAACACAAAACTAAATGAACATTGGGAATTATAAAAAAACAGAATCAATAAATGTAACAAAATTCAACAATTATGTGAGATTTGTAAAAAAGTACCAAGGAGGAAAGAGCAAGCTTTCCAACGACCGGTCTTGGCCGCGAAAACAGGTCGGCCTTGGAGATCGACGGTTCCATCTTGTGTATACACTTTTGCAGCCTCCATTAATTTTTAAAAAATATTAAATATTTATTAAAAAAATTGATGCTATAATTGGGATAAATTTGGAGATATTGTGAGAATTGAGAGAGGTCAAGTTGTGAAGAGAGAGACTAAACTGGAAATAGTTTAGGTTGCATAGTGTTTTTATTTTAATAAAATTGAAAAACAAGGTTTTGAAGATTAAGTTTAGTTGAGTTATTGCTACTGCATAAGATTGGAGTTTGTGATATATATAAAGCCACAAGTAGTTTTTTGTTTTCCTTTTCATTAATGTCATCATCATCATTACCTTGATTATGTAACAACCACTATCATCAACATCATCTTTATAAATCTTTGGATGGTCTATACAATTTTTGATTGGTCCATTGTTTGTATACTTTAAATACGGAAGAAAATACAAGTCTCTAAATATTGAGCCGAAAATTTTATGGTCATCAACAGGTAGCGATTATGACTTTTTTGGTTCCAATGATAAGAATGGCTCATTAAACCTAATTTTGACATCCTGTCACAAAGAAATAATAATAAAAAATAAAACCTTAATTAGTCATTTAATTAACATTTTTGTCATGTATAAAAAGTTACCACCCGTATATATGTTCATTCGAGTTATAATGTATTTAGCGTATTTCTTATGAAAAACTCTCCGTCAATGATAAAAATAAACATCCGAAGTAGCGTATGGGAAAATATTTCATAAACATGTACTACCTAAAATTGCTGGAAAAAAATATCTAAAATTTTCACGTTTTCTAATAATTAATAGTTTCGTCATATAGTCAAATATATGCTACTTATTGTCTTATTTTGGTCTTAATGAGACTTCACGGTGTATAATCATTCTATGATAAAAAATAAAATGAATAAAGAACTCAAATTGTATTATGTATACATTGGTGCAGCCAATAAAAAAGAGTACAATATTTCATTCATATTCGTATTAGATTTTATTTTATCAGATCGTCAATACTTGATCCATAACATAAAACACATTTCCTATAATTTATTTATAATTTACCTTATTTAATTTCTTAAGTAGAGATGAGTCAAATTTTTAATGTCATAATTATTAGGTAGATAATCATAACCACTATTTTTTTACTGCTCTTATTTTTTTTTTTTTTTACTTGGACTTAAGTGAATAGAGAAAAAAGGAAGAATTTTTCCCACGAACTTGAGATTTTTCAAGATAAATAATGCTTTTATTCTAGAAAAGGTAAAAAGGAAAGAAAGATAAAATGAGGCTAATTCGGTGGAATACAGCAAAGATTTCACCAAATGTGTTTGGACTTGTTCAAGTTTCCTAATACTACAATCATATGTGAGCTTCTTCACAGCCTTATACAAATACAACCAACCATCTTATTACCGCACGTGCACTATCTAAGAATCACATGGATTGGATAAATGCACACTATTAAATTGGAATCGTACAAAATCCGAATAAAGTTATATAGATTCTTTAATTTCTTTTTATATGATAGAAATAATAGAGAGAAAAGTTGAATAAATTCTTTCGGTTTCAATGATACTATTATCTTCATCAAAGTTGTTTCTCAAGACTTAAGTCAATTCCAAGTAAGAATTTATAATAAACAAATAAAAGACATAATATATGACATTTAACTTGCCGACTTAAAATTAATGACAAACTACTATATTGGATAAAAAAATTAAAATTTCTGAGACATTCTATTATATTAGAAACATGAACAAAAGAAGCATGTATTTGGAGTAAAAATCAAAAGCAATTGTGGTCCAAAGGTGCATTTGATGCATCCAAATTAATTGGAAACGATAGAGAAAATAAAATAAAATCTGTGGTCCAAAAAGCATTTGATATATTAGCCCCCACCTTAGGATTTAAGCCTTGATGGTTATTGTCTTTACAATTAGAGAGAAAGAGAAATATGCATGGAACTATATAAAATTTTATCTTTGAGTTATTTTGTAAAATTGTTCATTTAGCTAGAGACAAATAAATGTTGGGTGTGTAGAAAATGTTTAAAACGACAAGTTTTATTACGGTGTGAATATATTTGTGTGCATTGCAAAATAAACCAAAAATAATGTTGATAAAATGGCAAAAATGGTTTTGTTATTTGATGAGCTCAGATAACATGGAGTGTGAGATGCTGAGAACAACACGTAACAAACATAACCAAATAAAAAATTGCAAAAAAATTTATAAATCTCTTTTGGGATCTGGCTTTGCTTACAAAAATACAATGACATTGAGTCCATAATTGAAATGAGAAAAATGTCAAAAAAACTTTCAACTTTCGAAAATAGGTTGAAAATATGACTTAATCGTGTGTCTTAATAAAATGTTTTGGAGAAACTATTTTCGAGGTAGATTTTGTAGCATGCTTGTTAAAATAAGTCATCTAACAGTGGGACTAAAATGAACAGGTTACCAAAAATTTGAAGTTTAATTGAAATATAGAAACTACGTTTTTTTAAAGCTTTAATTTTATTTTTTTCTTACTGTTTCTTAATGGTATTATTGTACTACAAACTTATATATAATCCAAATATATTAAGTAAGTATGATAATTACATAACTAAGTTAGTAAATTATGACCAGGTGGTGGTAGTCTAGTAATATTAGGATCGAAACCTCATGATGTAAATTTACAGAGGTTACAAAGTTCGAAATGGGCATAAGGGTTTAAGTTCGATGGTTTATATGTGTAGCAATTCCTACATGTTAATATATTTGGGATTAGTTGAGTGGTAAAAGTTTCCGATCACCAGGACTATATGAAAATGACTGTGAACAATTCCAAGGAAGAAGTCCAGATACACCCGAAAAAAAGCCTGAAACGGTTTATTTAGAATTTGATCAAGAGCCGTGATAATAGAGCAAAGAGTACCAAAAAGAGTAAATGATTAAAGAAGATATGCACGAGGTTTAAGGGTACAACTGAAAACGATTTTGACAGGCTTGTTTTTGTTGGCTTGACATTGCAACTTGCAGAGAGTTGAAACATAAGCTTAAGGTTACTTACGTTTTAGCTAATAGCTATCTATGAGAATGACATGTTAAGAGAAATTAAGGGTCAAATGTATAACCACTAATTGCAAAAGATTCTCTCTTTCTCACTCATTAATCTTTTAACTACAACACAGCCAATGCCTAAGTGGTGCATACTATTGACTGTTAAAGATAATGTTTCCCAATAGATTACTTGTCTCGACAAGACCTTGTTGGTTCCATATTATTCAGTGGTTCCTATAAGCTTTGTATTATGACCTCTGCTTTTGTCATTTCATGGAAATTTATAACCATAAACATGTTTTGTATAGACAAAGAAGGTGGGTTTGTGTGTATCAATGGACCAGTGAAACAGAGAGTATCACAAAGCTTTCGTGCTTGTGGACCACTCTCTCTGTCTTTTTAAGAGTGCTAAATACAGATACTACCTAGCTCTATGTCACTAGATGTTACCTACTCTTTCTGGTAGCTCAAATCAATCAATCTCTTTGAAGTAAGTAAGCTCTTCGTTGCTTAAAAATATCATCAGAGATCGTAAGCACTGAACTGAAAAAAAAGAAGATAATCTTTGAAATGGAACAACTAGGTATGCTCTCAGAAAAGGTGGCAGAACACTATAGATAAGTCAAGCTAGTGACACAGAAACGGCAAAGAGACTTGCCAATGAACATTAAGACTTTTGACAATTATCCAAACCAATTGGAAAGAAAATTCCCTGGCTGGTCTGGAATTTCTGGTGTTTCTGTTAAATCAGATTAGCCAAGTTATCTTTTCTATATATATCGGATATCTAAACCAATTTAAGGGCAAGTGCTAGCTCTGTTGAGTTCATTTTGTTTATTATCAATCACCCAAATCTTACCATGAAGATAATGAAGACTTCTCTTACTCAGACTAGTAGTTGTAATAAGCAATACCCACGGTTATAACGGTGGTCCTCTATAGCCATAATTCTTACATAACTAACTTTTTAGATTTTTTTAACTCCAATATCTAAATATTTTTGTTATCTTTGTTTTTTCTTTCTCTATATTACAGCATTCTACACTCTACAAGTTGGAACAAGATCAAATAAGGCTTTTATTGGGTTGGTCCAAATTTTAAGAACTGGATCATTGACCCATGATTACTTTTAATTCACAAAAATAATAAGCACAGAGAGACCCAAAAAACACCATGGCGTCCAAGTTTTGCTTGGTCTTTATGTCTTTATTTCTTATGTAATGTACAAAAGAGATGTATTGGTCATGCATTGAAGAAAATAAAGACATCAAAATTGAGTGTCACGAGAAATTAATTTGGTCATGTGGTTGAGTGTCACATTTACCGTTTTCTCTACTCAAGTTTTATTCTACAGAGTTATATTTGCTCCACGTGATATTAGTAGGCCACGAGATCTAAAGTGTTTAAGAAGATGCTAGAGCAAGATGAGTGCAAGGCTTCCTCTGGAGAGGAGATAATCACTCTCTCTGAGATGAATCACGAAGAATTAGAGGCTTTGGTTCACTTCATTTACATCCCTTTTGCTTTGAGTTGCAAGAAACACGTTGAGTCACTGTATCTTGCGGCCGACAATATGAGATCCTATTGTGCAGAGAGCTCACGATTCAAGGTTGATTCAGTAAGGAGGTCTCTCGTCTCTCTGTTTTGGAAGCAACAAAGTTCTTCTCTGTTTTCTAAATTGTTGCTGAGTTCAAATACGGTTATTGTGTTTTAATTCATTAAACCGGTTCTCAATTGTAAATTAGATCTTGTTGTCGGTTAAGATCTAATTGAGCTAAACCGATGAGTAGATTGTATAAGTCTGTTTCGTTTCCGTTGAATCAAAAACAGGTTCAATGAAAATAGATTTCACAGATCCCGTATCTACGTGAGCTATGCAGAAACGAACTCATATCTTCTCTGAATTTGACTAATGTTCTCGACATTTTGGAGATTAGCCAAATCCCATTTGATGACGCTCTCAACGATGCCGCCTTAAGTTATATTACAAAGAATATAAGTACAATTGCTAGCTCTGATGAGTTAAAGTTATTTGCAGTCCGTAACCCAAATCTTACAGTAGAGATACTGAAGTCTTCTCTTAAACGGAGTTAAGTGAAGTGAGAATCTTACTGTAATAGGTGTGGTCGACTTTAGATAAACCAGTATGTGGCTCGTGCATGACAAACTACAATTCTACTTTTATCATTTTTATGGGATTGGACTTTCTCCTAACTTGTCAAATCTTTTGTTAAAACATATTGAAGATCCATACCAGTTTTTTTATTTTGAATTTAAAAAATTATTTTAAAAATATTATCTCGGTTCCAGTACAGGTTAGAATCTAGTATAATTATACAAGAGGAGAAATCAGTAGAGAATCACATTCCATATATACATGATCTCAATGGCAAGATTTGACTTACAGTTCACTACAAACTTATGTATTAGACCAAGTGATGATGGATCAATGGCTTCCTTCCTACCAAAGGGGTACAAAGGTCCAAGAGTTCTCAAGTTAGAATTCACTCTTTGAAAGGGGTATTCACATGGGCTCTTCCAGTACCCTCAAAATGTATTTCAATAGGTTTCTTGTTAGGCAAGCAAACAAATCTGTGAAGATTTTCTGCAAGGCCATTTCTAACCCAATACTAACACTATTTTTGTATCACAAATCTACTTTTTTTTTTCAAAACATAAAATCAATTTAATTTGGAAATGGTTACATATACTGATAGTGTTATTTCCTCAACGTAAATGATATGTTAATGAGTATAGTCGGCACGATCAGAGGTGTTTAAGAAGCTGTTGGACTCAGACAAAGCTTTGATCCAGATCACAGTAAACTCTCTTTGTACCTGAAAGAAGAAAAGTTAGAGGGTTTCGTTGATATAAGTAAAGGACGACAACTGTGTAAACGGATGTATTTGCACGTTTCACTTTCCACGTATTCTGGAGTTTCTTTATTCACGTGAACTTAAATGCTTGTGATCTTCTTCTGTTATTTAATTACTTCTCTAATATCATCTCATTATCAAGTCTAAACTTATTATAAAGTTCTAGTCAACTAAATTCTGAAATAGTGCTGCAATTATTGTATTTGTACTAATATTTCGATTTTAGAATGTATATTTCTGTCGTTTTCTTTATCGGAATTAGACTTAAATGATTAAATGATTGCTTAACCCATGTATAGTAAAACCCAAAAAAACTTGCAGTATAGAATTTTGAGGATCCAATTGATATTTTTTATCAGTTAGATGACTATTCTGTATATGTATTTTCTACTGTAAATGTGAAATATATATATATATATATATATATATATATATATATGCTAGAGCAAGATGCGTGCAAAAACATAATGAGCATTGGAAGACCAAAAATAAACATGGCGACTAAGTTTTGCTTGGCCTCTATGTACTTAGTTTCTTATGAAATGTACAAAAGAGATGTATTGGTCATGCATTTATTAAGTGAGTGTTAAGGAAAAAAATAAAGAGATCAGAATTGAAATTTCTATTTTATTTCAAAAAAGCCAGCTGATTGGTCCTTAAGATTTGTTGCCGTATATCAATTTACCAAGCAAAGTGCAAAATTAAAAAGCAAGGATTCGGCAGTGTTCTACTGGATTATACTCTTCTCCATTCCCAAAAAAATGGAAATCGGAAGTAATTCACTAACAGGAAAGTAAAGAGTCATTTTGATTTACCATCATTTATTGATTCGTTATATAACTCAAATAAAATTGTAGTCATCAATATCATACTCTTGGAGGTAGGTTTCACCCCACCACTAACCCAACATAAATCAAACTCAGCTCATTACAGGTATCAGATTTCGGTTCATTACAGATATAAATTCAAAATTCATCAAGGATCTCGGCCCAAAGAACATCTTAAACATCGGTCCTTCAAAGATAATTGGCCCAAAATTTATGTGGTTCTTAACAGACAAATAAAGAAGATAACATATTTCAAATATGGAATATTTTCAAGAATTTAAGAAGATCTTTAGAGATAATGTCAAATTTTTTATTAGTAAAAGTAAAAGTTACATTATAATCTAGATTAAAACCTGCCCTATTGACAAGAAACATTCGATTATTCAATACACACTATTCTCGACTCTTTTGTCTTTATAAATAATTCAATTGATACATCTGTTTCGAACACATACTCATAAGCTATGTATTAGAGATAAGCCAGATGTGTAACTTGCGGAACAAGACATGTGGGCCACATAGTCCAGTTATGAAATAAAGCTTGCGGAACCCAACGGAAGAATATTCTTATAGATCATATTATGATAAGGATTAAGAAGATTTCCATTATTCTCATAGATTCTATAGTGATAAGGTTTAGGAAGATTTCCATTATTTGGTGTTATCAATATGTCAATGATAAACACTATATATATGAGTCTTATGTTCTTGTATCAAACCAACTCAATAATATCATTCTATTCTATAAATCTCTACACTATGGCAAAACCGAGTAACCTAAACATTTTCTTCGGTGGATTTACAAGTCTGTTGGAAGACCAATGGCAAATCGATGTGAAACTCAAAGGAGGAGACAGTAATCCTGGTGCAACTATTCCCGCCCACAAACTCGTTCTGGTCTCTGTTACTTTTCTGCTTCTTCTATTGTTTCTATCTATATCCGGCGATTTAGAAACCCTAATGTGTTTAAGTGTTTGTTAATATGAGTAGGCCGCGAGATCTAAGGTGTTTAGGAAGATGTTCGAGCAAGATGAGTGCAAGACTTCCTCTGGAGTGGAGACAATTACACTCTCTGAGATTAAACATGAAGAAGTAGAGGCTTTGGTTCAATTCCTTTACAGTTCTGATTTCTCGAGTCTTAAGGAACATGTTCGGTCACTATATATTGCAGCCGACAAATATGAGATCCCAGATCTACGTTATTTATGCAGAAACGAGCTTATTAAATCTCTGAATTTGACTAATGCTCTTGACGTTTCGAGCTTGCCCAAATCCCATTTGATGACTCTCTCAACAGTTTCGCCTTTTATTATATTAAAGAGAATATAAGTAAGATTGCTAGCTCTGATGAGTTCAAGTTATTTGCAGTCAGTAACCCAAATCTTACAGTAGAGATACTCAAGGCTTGTGTTTATCACAATAGATGCGGCAAATGTGGTCGAAGAAACGTGTGTAACTATTGCGGTTAATAATTGACCATCTTTATCAATATCATATATATATATATATATGAGAATATACTCTCGTATATATAGGAGTATCTTATATATTAAAGTAGTTACGATTGTGATTCATTCTTATCTACAACTATGTATATATATATATATATATATATATATATATATCTTCTTGATGTACCTATAATACAACATAACATTCTCTAAACCTAAAATATAAGTCTCTTGGAAGAACAATGGCAAAACAGAGCAACCAAATTACATTCTACGGTGGATTTACAAGTCTCTTAGAAGAACAATGAGAAATCGATGTGCAACTCAAAGGAGGGGACAGTGATCCCAATGCAGCTATCTCCGCCCACAAACTCGTTCTGGTCTCTACTTAATTTGTGCATCTTCTTTTATTCCTATCTTTTTTCCGATTTTGAAACCCTAATGTTTAAGTATTTTTTAATTAATATCAATAGGCATCGAGATCTAAGGTGTTTAAGAAGATGCTAGAGCAAGATGAGTGTAAGACTTCCTCTGCAAAGGAGATAATCACTCTCTTTGATATGAAACATGAAGAAGTAGAGGCTTTGGTTAAATTCATTTACAGCTCTAGTTTCTCGATTTCTCCAGAAGATCTCAAGAAACATGCTCGGTCACTATATCTTGCAGCTGACAAATATGAGATCCCACATTTACGTGGTTTATGCAGAAACGAGCTCATATCTTCTCTGACTTTGACTAATAACGTTCTTGACGTTTTGGAGATTTCCCAAATCCCATTTGATGATGCTCTCAACTATGCCGCCTTAAGTTATATTACAGAGAATATAAATACAATTGCTAACTCTGATGAGATAAAGTTATTTGCAGTGAGTAATCCAAATTTTACAGTAGAGATACTCAAAGCTTCTATTAATCCGAATAAATATACCAAACACCGTCGCTGGTAGATAAACCATCTTGCTTGTTCACGTTGACAAACTGTATATCCGTTTTATCAGTTTTTATATAAAGTTATGTCTCTCCTAAATATGTATAATAGATAAAAATATGTTGCTTGTCAGGCAAGCAAACAAGTCTGTGAACAAAAAAAAAACTAATAGTAGAAGATCTCACGACCATAGTTAATTGGAAACACTTTTGTATTGCGTTGGAACTTTGTTCTCTGAATCGTAATTGCTTATGGAGATGTATGTCCGCAGATAAACTTAATAGTTCTGGTCTCTTATCTCTTATTTGATCAACTCAAATAGAGAAAACAATTTTAGCAAATCTAAATCAGTTTTGGAGATGGTTATACTGATTATGTTATTTCCTCAACATATATGATATGTTTATATAAAGGCGGCACGATCGGAAATGTTTAAGAAGCTGTTGGACTCAGATAAAGGTTTGAGCAAGACACTAGACAGTAACTCTCTTCGGACCTGAAAGAAGAAAAGTTAGAGAGGCTTTCATTGATATAAGTAAAGGACGACGACTGTGTATCGAAACGGATGTATTTGCACGTTTCACTTTCCAGGTTTTATGGAGTTCACGTGAACAAATATGCTTGTCTTCTTCTCTTCTATATAATTACTTCTCTAATATCATCTCACCAAGTCCAAACTTATTATAGTGTAGTCTACTGAATTGGAGAAGTGTAGTACAGGGAGTCGCGTTGTGGTATTATATTTATGATAATATTATGTGGGACAAACACGACTTCCTAAAATCGATATCAAAATGGAAAAAACAATAGAGTAACACTCAACCATTTAGGAAACACACATTCCCAAAATTTATTTGAAAACGTATATTTTTGTCATTTTTTTATTGATTTTCGACTACCTTACTGGTCTTGGATTATGTATTGGATGTATCAGATGACTATTTTGCATAAGATATATGAAATATATGGAAACATACAATTGATTTTTCTTGATTAACCCTTTTTAAGGGAAAATTTGAGCTACATGATAGACACAAAAATTAAAAAAAAAACAGAATTACAATAGAAACTGTGTTATTATTTTTTTATATTTTTGTATAATAAGAAATAAATAAAGGAATAGGAAGAGACAATCTAGCTCGGTGGATCATTGCTCTCACCCCAGCTCCTGATTGCATCTGTCACTGCCTGTTTCACTGTTTCAGCTTCCACATTTTCTCCATCTTCATTCTACAACATTCATTATTAAACCATATGACGTAATCATTAAATAATTTCTAAATGCCAACACACACATATAGACATAGACAACACATGTTTTTATTTCGTATCCGTGTGCGTGTGTGTTGCGATTGCCTCCTTTAATTTTTATTATACTATATAGTATGATTTTTGAATTTTAAATCTAGCATATTGAAATACAAGATATATCAATTTCAATATTTGAAATTAACAAGTGAAAATCACGTAAAAATATGTGTTGACACCATTGTAAAATCAACTCTTTCGTATTTTGCTCCCCACCAAATAATGTTGTAGGAAACCATCGAGAAATTCATACGGATTCATGATGATAATATTATTGGGAACCATCGAAAAATTCGTACACATTCATGACAAATGATACTATCTGGAAACATAAAAAAATTCGTACAGATTTACGACGTTTTTTATTTATTTCACAACCTATTCCAGACACAATAAATCTATCTGGATACCATTGAGGTAGTCCATTCCAGATGGAATCCAGACGGATTCTGCGGTCTTGAATTAAGTTATTTCTTGTAAAAACTTATACAAACACATATATTTGCAAATAGTAAATTATATATATATATATATATATGTATATTAGATGATGTGGTGATTAGTTAAATACCTCAACGCCCATGGCATGCAAGCTAAAGGAGTCAGTACAAGAAACCCTAGCTTCAAGAAGACTAAGGCCAATATCTTCAAAAGCTTCTAATACAGAAACAAGCATGCCTTGTTGATACTTCCCTGAGAATACGTTTATCATAAAACCCTGTTCTACTGTCTCCACTGTTACCTATATAATAATTTCCCAATCAAAACATGAATATCTCTCAAACATTAATCACATAAGTGTATAGATGTTTAATGGACCCAATGGAATATTTGTACCATTGGTGTCGTCGAATCCGTGGGCTCGCTTGAAGATTGCTCTGCAGTAGGGTCTTCATTGAATCTTTCAACTTTTTTCTTAAGCTTTTGGATATATTTTGATGCATCCATTATGATCGATGTATCATTCTCCTGTCATCAAAAACACATGCCACACACATATTAATAAGTACCATAAACAAAATCTCAAATTAGATAAAGCAAAGAAGAATATTCATCGATCACGATTGGCTCATATATTAGCAAAGAAGAGGATCCAAGTGATTACTCACAGCAAAATAGAAGATCAAAAGGGATTCAAATACCGAAGTGATAGAAAACGATCCAAAGGAACGATCAAAATTGTGATTGAGTTTAAAGAACAAATTAAGAAGACTATACATAGATCGATTGAGATTGAGTTTGTGCAGCTCGCATGTGCGTGGGATTTAAAGACATATGTACATATGATTGTGTTAAAGAGAAGATGATGTAATAATTACAGCATGAGAATTAGTGATTGAACGAAGCAACTGAAACTTCTCTTGTAAAGAAGCTCTCTTCTGTTCTCTCGAGACCATTCTTCTTCGTCTTTGTATTGAGTTTTTGTTGATCGGTTTCTATATATATAGAGAGAGAAACTATGTGTTATATATATAAATGAAAGAGAGATCTTAGAATAAAGAGTTTGTTTATAGGATCCTCTCGCCTCTCACATGTCTGCCTTAGTCTCTCTTGATCGCTACAAAATATAATATACGGACAACTCCGATTTGTATCTCGTGAATTACTTCCTTGCCTCTATGTCTCAATACTCGATATTCTATTTTTTATTCCACCCTTTTCTATTTTGTTTCTTTCATATAAATCGTATATTTGGAAAAGTATATTTTGGTCTAAGTGGTTTAATATCATTTATACTACTTTCTTCATTCAAATTTGATTCCAAGAAATTGTTTGGTTAACGTAATATTGTTAAAGATTTTGGAGATTTGAATATGGATTGGTTTATAAATTCAACTAACAATATATCTATATGCAGTCGTATGTTCGTATATGTGTATATAAATATATACGTATATATGTACGTGTCTAAAACCTTACCTACCAACTTAAATATTATAAAATCTAATCACTATATTGTCCATTTGTATTGACGGTAAATTTGCAACTATAATATTTTTTTGACTTTAGTTTATTGATGATGTGATTTAGTTTCCTCTTTGTCTCAATACTATACCTCCAAGAAAATTTACGATATATATAATTGAAAACAACTATCGCCAGCTTTGCATTTTTGGAAACCGATAAAGATATATAATTACAAAACTCCATTTTTATACTTACTATTGATATGACATATTATTTAGATACGTGTAATTATTATATTGACCATAAAAATGACTTTGTATGCACATATTATTTAATCGTTAATTATAAGTCTTTAGATCATTGCAACAAGAAGAAGCAAAAAAATCACTTGAAATTTGGGATGAGTAAAGTTGCGAATATATGCCACTTGAATAGTGTTAATGGAATAATTGAATATATATAGTGAAAGTTAAAATAAAAATTGGACGAGAATGGAAATGATGAGCTCGTGATCTATGGGGGAGGAGAATTTAATTAATATTGTGAAATCAAAATAAAAATGTTTTTGGGAGCATCGAAAGAAGAGAATAGAGAGGATAAAAGCAAACAAAAGAATGTTAGTTGTGATTTTGGAATGCCTCCAAACACTCCTCACGGGGATCTTTATCAACACAAACCCACACATTTCCTCCTCTCTCTCTTCACCTCTCCTTAGTTTCTCTCTATACGTGTATGCACGTATGCATTTATATGTATATCCAGAACGACAAGATTTGATTCATAATATAAACTCTATCACACATAGTTATGAGATTATTTAAAGTCGAATTTCAATCAAAACCTACAAAATGTAAATATTTGACACTTTTCTATAAGGAAAATGTCATTTTAACCTTCACATTACTGCTGAACAGAAAAAAAACCTTCACATTACAAAAAGGTAGAAAAAACATTATAATTTGTGACCAAAAAATAACATTCTAACTCTTTTGTAATCACTTTAAATATTCTACTTATGTTAATTTTATATTTAAACCGTAAACTTTCATTGAGTAAATAAAATTACTCTCGCCGTTAAGCGATTTAAAAGAAATAATTAACTCCGTTAATGAAACTCGGTTAAGTGAATCTGTGTGTTTTGATTAGAAGATAATTTTTTAGCCCTAAAACCTTCTGTTAAATTGCCTGATGACGAGACTAATTTGGCTTTCCCAAAATTTTACAATATGTGAGGTTAAAATGATATTTTCCATTAGTCTATACAAATATATGCATACCGTATATATTGAGCATATGTGCATTTAAGCATATATAAACAATACAGATCCCATTTTTGAACAAACACCAATGTAAAGTCACATCTTTCAAAACATTTATAATATAAAATTTGATGCCTAACACAATTTGCTTTTGGATTACATATAGAATGATTTGATGGATCAATCTAATAACGCGTTTAGTTTTACATAAAGTTACTCAAAACACTTATGTATATAAATATATATTTGCAAGTTGTGAGTGTAAATTTTAGATAGATTAGCAATGGATATATAGAAAGGTTGTCTATATTGGAGACGGACAAACAAATGTACCCACCACTTCACATGTGTGCCAATTAATCATATACAACAAAACAACGCTACACACAAGTCTCGTTGCCTCATCAAAACCCTTTTTTCTCTATAGCTTCATTGATCATTTGAACATTTTACTATTCCTCATCTTTCTACTATGCACTCTGAATTATACATTTGTGGTTATTGTGACACTGTTTAAACATATTGGTTGAAATAAATATATGCGGCAGGAACGAAAATCCTTGGTTGTTAAAAAAAATTGTAACAAAAATTAATTGGTGATACTGTAACAATTGAGTAGTGAAATTAGATTAAAAAAAGTTATTAAACTTCTCTAAAACAAATGACAATTATTTCTAAACACCCATAAATAAGTTTGTTTGATAACGGTTGTTCAAACACTTATAACTAAATTTAAACGACTGTTTAAAAGATTATTTCAATCACTCGTTTCAATCATTGATTTCAAACAAAGTATTAATTGATAACAAAATAATTATATCGTTTATCAATAGGCATTTGGACGGTACCAATCAAACCCTATATATTGTCTACCCTATATACGTAGTACCAAAGATACCCTCGCATGGCAGATTAGATTTATACACAATTAAAGTACATATATGGTGTCATGAGAAGAATTCATATATCTAGGGTTAATCAGACTTTGATATGATTGCCACTTGAAGGGAAATTTGATTTTCATTCACAACCAATATATATGAAAAAATCATTAGACTAGCAATACTACTTTTTATATATGGTTGATGTGATTATAGATTAATTGTCATAAATCTCCATCTCTTTTTAATAACTTCAAATCACATAATAAATAATGGTATTAAACACATGACACCTAATTAGTTCACCTTGTTTTGTTTCAGAAAATTAACTTTTGATTTCATGCATGCCATCCAAATTTCTCGAAAATTTAATCACTGAAAAGTAACCAATCAAATGGCAACAACATAGTGTTTATCAATTTCACATAATACATACATTATTTACTCAAATAATTCCTTATTCTCAACTTCAAGATGTTATCATATAAGAACAAAACTGAAATCATAGAAAACATATATATATATATATATATATATATATATATATATATATATGAAGCGGATTTGAAACCATGATGATGTAGTATCGGACTATTGGGTCCAAGTCAGTCAACAGCAATCATCAGCAATATAAAAGAACTTAAATAATTATATCCACTGATTATTTGACACATTGATCTAAATTATTAGTTTCTACAAAAATAAATAGAAAAGCTTTTTACTAATAAATAAACACCCGATATTAATATATAACATAATGAATTCTTAATCTCGTGTATTCCATGTTGTTTACAAAAAGAATTGTAATAGGTTATTAAATTTATAATATTTTATATTTTATTTATCAAAAATTCAATTATATTATTGAAATTATTTTTTTTACAGTTTTTTAATCATCATGCCATTTTTAATGAAGGTTTAACTTTGTCTATACTAGTTATTGCATGAAGTAGTTGAGTTAATACATATTATTAATTAAGTTTGTACATATATACTGAATGTCTATTATGCATGGGGGATTTCATTGTAACCCAACTAATCGGACAGCTAATACCGATGACTAATCAAACGGTAACAACATAGTTTCCGATGAGAATTGGATTCAAAATTGATGGGTTTACACTTTATCCTAAACTAATTTCTACCACTAGTTTACTAGTGCTTGGTTTATGCATGTTGTAGTTGGATTATAACATATAAACTACAGCAACATCATAACTCATGTAGTCATGTGAAATCCATTGGAGCTAATTTAATTACAGATCAAGAGATAAGTGTGTCCCCTAAACCAAATGTAAGAGATTGTCAGAGTTTTTGTGAGACTTTGGCGACGGACCAGTGATGTATTTCGAATATCCTTATCCAGTAGCTGAGCCTAGAGATTAACTTTATATATATATATTAGTTTCATTTATTTATTCTCAATGTATAAATGAAAAGACTTTATATAATTGTATACTTCTCCATTTTCATCATCATGACTTGGTACAAATTATGTAGAAGTATAGTTAGAATAAGTTTTCAGCTTTTCTTATTTTTATTATATGACTTCAACTGTGTCAAACAGCCAAACGTGTAATCTAAATAAAATAAAAAAAGGTCACTATCTACATCTGAATTCTAATGGCTACAAAGAGTTACGTTGTCATCGTTTTGCTTCTAAAGGTTTTGGCTTAGAAATGTTCATTTTAGAAAGACAAGTATTTTCCTATCATATTATCTATTTATTTATCTTATTAAATATTCATTTAATCTTATATTTTTTGTAAAAGAGTCTCGTGTTTGTGACAGCTATACCTCTTTTGTCTTCTCCTCCATAAAATTTATATTTTCTTGCCAGAGAGAATTGATTTCAGTATCCTTTTGGTTTTATAAAATCATGTTATAGACAAAACCTAATCAAATCCAATATTTTCTTAGTTGTTCTTTTTACTAGTTCGACGATTGAATATCGATAATTGGTTTGTTTCCTACGTATTAGGAAAAGGATTTTATGATTGTACTTGTACATTTTTACTGCCCATTTATGACACACAACATTAACGTTCCGAAACATAAATTATCATTAAGACAGAAAAACGTTTTTGGTTAAATACTTAAATGTTGCAAAATATTCCTTATCAAAATCGGATTCCAAAAAGTTGTAAAGTCTTGCATGATAAAATTTAAGGTTTGAGTTATTGATTATATTTTGTTAATCCAATGACAAAATGAAATGTTATCATCAGTTCAAACATAAAATATTGATATAATTAATACTTTTTGGGATTAAACATTGTTACCAAAAATGTTATGTATTTAATACAAATACAACACATAAATAGTCAAATACACAATAAATCTAGAGTGGTCACTCCACTCTTAAAATAAATTGAAAATGAATAGGTTTTATCAATCAATGATCTAAAAACCCTATTAGAATAAAAGAATTATTCATTAAAACAATCCAAGCTGTAATCATATTTATCATTTTTGATTAATCATCATGATATTACTTAAGGATAATACGTAATATTAATTTATCTCACTCTCGTTCGTTGTTTCTTCTTGATGTTGGGACATGAATGTGTTAAGGACGAGTCATTAATTAAACTGGGAGATAGATATAACATAAAGTATGGACCATAGGTGGAATTTAGAAGAGACCAAAAAGACAAAATAAAAATGAAGATATCTTAAGAACGAATTTTACAATAATATGTTGTAGTCAGGGTTTAGCATTTTTGATCTACCCCACTTTCTTCTTGAATGTGACAAAAGAATCAATTGAGAATTAGTTCACGGGGGCGGCTAATTTGTGCTATCAAACATCACTCTTTTTTCATATTTTTATTTTATGTTAAAAAAACTTGTATAGTATTTTTGATCAAATAATAGACATTGCTCAATCATTTACATCCTCTTATATTTATTATAATATTACATAAAAATAAACTATGTGTTTATCATATAATTTATTACTGCACATGCTTACAGTTACATATATGTGTTCTTATTTATTATATTGATCAAAAATGTTATTTTTATAAACTAGAATCAAATATTCGATTTGCTGTAACGTCTAGTTAATCCATTTTTTGATTAGTGGTTTTAAGCTTTTTTACAGAACATGCATGTCATTAAAAGGACAGGATATACAACGAGGCCTAGTTCATGTTTTGTAAATTTTGTAACCAATCATTTCAGTTTTATTTTGGAACGTATTAAATAGTTTAACATTAGTCAATGTTGTGGTCATGGTGTTGGTCATTTGATAACATTTTGTGCCATGTGTTCAGAATGTTCATTTCTTTTATTTTTGGTTACCTAAAATAATTTATTTCATAAAAGCACATGGACTTTAATAAGTCGAGCATCTTATCAAATTAATTCGGATAAAAATGGTTGGTAGATCAAAATAATGAAATAACCATGATATATTCACAATTTGTTTATCGTGCAAATTTATATCATTTTCTTTTTGTCAGTAATTGAGTCATTTAACCATTAGTCATTAACTCAAACATTAATTTAACCACCAAAATTTAAAAAAATTCATCTTTATATAATTTTATTTTATGGTCTTTAACATTATCATGATAATTTTATTATTTATAAATGGGTCGACGGTCTATTTCTACCCTAAAATTTCGATATAAAACCAAATGACAAACTACTAGGATAGTTGACAAAAGAAAAAAATTAAAAAAAATATAATAAATATTTTCCTACTAGGATTTAATTTCATACAATGGTATTATGATAACGGATTAGGTTTGGGGTATAAACAGTAAATAAATTTTATTATGATAAAAAAAATAGAGGTTAAAACTCTTTTTTCATTTATAATGATTTATGAAAAAACAAACAATCAAAATATGTGGAAAGAAATACATGAATGGATTAGTGAGGAATCAAAAAATCCTAACAAGAATTAATATAGAGAAAATGAGGAATATATGGGCCCATTAAAGGAAGTTTAGCAACATAAGGCCCATAATGTTTCTTGCTAAGCCCTACCCCTAGTGTCCTCTTCTTCAAACATCTCCTTTCTCTCTTTCGATACCAAAAACTGCAACCTTCGCGCCGCCGATAGAGAGAGAGACAGAGCAAAATGGGGAAGAAGTCGAAAACTTCAAGGAAAGGGAAAAAAGCATGGAGAGCTAACATTAGTACCGAAGACATTGAAGATTTCTTCGAGAAAACCACTAAAGATGCTCTCTCCGGCGGCAATCTCTCCGCTGCTCCCAGCGAGGACCTCTTTCACGTCGAGAAATCCCATGGTTTTCCTCTTACTTCTCTCTTTTTCCCCCTAATTTTGAGGATTTATTCTGTTGCTGATTTCCTCTAACTTGATAGTTTTGTGTAATTAGTACTTTGAGGTTTATCAGCTACAAATTTTCCATTTTTCCGATTCATTAACGTCAACAGAGTAATGAAATTTCTCCTGCTAATGTATCTGAGTGGACTTGGATTCGCAGTTATAATTGTATTCACAAAAAGTTTTTGCTTGGTTGATATTACTTATCTAGCTGCTTGCTAAGATTTGATGAGAGATACAAGAAATTTAATGTTTAACATTGGTTTTTCATGTGTTGATGTTATTATACTTGAAAGAAGAGGCTGTGAATTTGATTTTGGTTTGATTTTTATATCAGACCTTCCGGTGAAACGTAAGATTGAGAAACATAGAGAGAAAGTGCTTCGGTGTGACAGTGTCTTAAAGAAGAACCCATTTGTTAAGGCAGTGTCATCTTCAAAGCCAAAGTTAAAGAAAAGTAAGACGACAATCGCTATAGAAAGTGAAAAACCTAAACAAGTTCAAAAAGTGAGTAAATTTTGAATATATGATTTTCTTACATGTCTTAGATGATTTGCCTCTATTCTTTCTAGTCAGCTTGATTTTTCCCTTCTTTGCAGAATGTTAGCGACGATTCTGCAATGGTGGACTTGTGGGGTGATGGTAGTATAGGTTTGTTTAGTCAAATATTTTACTTTTAGTTGCTCCTTGATTTTCTATTTTTTCTGTTCGTCTGGTTTGATATCATGGTTTATTAACGTGTTTTTCCTCTTTTGAAAAAACCTGCAGTAGAACCTAGTAAGAGCAATCCTAGAAAGGTAAAGTGTCCTCTCTAATCCAGTTGTTTGCTATCATGGATTAAAAGTATTAGACATTGACTCAAATGGTTAGAAACTTTTTCTGGTTTACAGATCTTCTCAAAACCTTCGATTATTCCAGCAGTAGAAATTGAACCTCCAGGATGCTCATACAACCCTACAACTGAAAGTCACCAGGTAAGAATTACATTATGAACTCAGTTTCACAGGTTTGAGCTTGTCTTATCATCTTTGTCATATGTGCGGATATTGCATTCATTTGCAACATTTTAAATTGCAGGATATATTGGCTGAAGCTGTTGCTCAGGAAATGCAGAAAGTTTACAAAACTGAGTTAGGGCCTGCACCTGTTCCTTTGACTATTGAAGGAGATGAAATCAATGAAGACGAGGTGAGTACTTTGCTAGGATCCTATGAAATTTTGAGAAGGTGAGCATTGAATTTGATAACTTTTGCCATATGGCTGTTGTAATTTGTCTCTCAGAGGTACTTTCTTGAAGTGGACAATGTTAGTGAAGATGAAGAAGAGGAAGTAGACGTTCCGAATGAATCTTCAGAGGCTGGGAACAAGTAAGAAGAGAGATCATATCTTATTTAAATACTCCATCAGCATAGAGTTGGACATGTTTAAAAAAAATTGTACTGCAGAGCAAGAACAACAAGGAGGATTACCCGCGTGGAATTTAATAAGCGATGTAGGCGAAAGGCACTGCAAGAAAAAGAGACAAAGGAAAAGGCTAAAGAGAAGATATCAAACGAAATTGACAGGTATTTGTGATGTTAATGAACCTGTTAACGAAGTGGACTGGTATTTTGTACTTTTACAATCACTTCTACATAATCTTATTTAACTAATCTTCCATTCTGTTATTTCTCTGTAGCTTGCCTAATATCTTAGAAGAAATAGCCAAAGAAGATGAAAGTAAAAAGAATAAACATTTAAGAAAGGTCATTGCTAAGCAGGAAGTTCTGAAGATTCGTCCTCCTCGGTTGGGAAAGCACAAGTAAAAAACCAAATCCTTCTTTGCACTCACACACTAAAGCTCTTTTCTGGTAGTTATATCTATAGTACAAAAAAATTTGGATTTTGGAAAGCTGACTGATGTTTATCTTTTAGATTTGAGGCTCCTCCAGTTCAAGTCCTCTTGACAGAAGAGATGACTGGGTCACTTCGGAAGCTAAAGGTATGTATACTCTTTGTTCCCGGAAACCAACTTTTCTATTCCTCATGATTTATGAATTTTCTTGGTTGCTAAACACTGAATAAGTCATTCTCTTAATTTGTGAAAGGCATGTTGCACACTTGCAAGAGATAGATTCAAGAGCCTTGAGAAGCGAGGAATACTCGTACCCTCAAAGAACATCAGAAGGTTAGAATTTAAGCAGAAATGACTCTTACGATATACAAAGTAGGTTAATGTTAAGTACTTACTATGATCATGGTTTGTGCAGGTTCTAGGAACTCTTGTCATGATATCTGCAGCGTTGTTTGAGAAAAGGGTTTTGGTATAAAAAACACAGCCGATAACTGTCTCAATCGACTCATATATGTTCTGTTTAAAACATTTATTTTAATGTTATCAATTTTGAGTATGTGATGAAGAAAAAAACAACTGATTTTGCTATGAATTCGATTGCTCGGGCAGTTTAAGTAATTTACAAATCAATTATTGAGTACATTGAAAGAATATTTTTCCCAATACAAACATTCTATTATCTGAAGTTGCTATTACACTACACTCATTACAAACCTGTTTTACATAGAAATGAATAATTGCAACACGAGATCTACCACACTATAGATTCTTGAAGAGCAGGGACATCTGAAAACTTTTCATGTTTCTTCTGTTGCTGTAAAAGTGTTTATATTCGTTGAAATGGCGACGATACTTGTAGCAACAGCAAAAGCAAGCATTACTGAAGCCACAATCTTCTCTCTTAGAGTCGAAAAACCATTCATATTCCTGCCAATATTCAATACAAGCAAAATAGATGATAAGATGCTGAATTCTGAAATTACAGAAGATGAATTGAAATTATATGCATACATTACCTTAGGACAATTGCAGCTGGAAAGATGAATACCAAATGTAGAAGTTGATCCTAAGAACTGAAAGAAATACCAAATGTCTGGTACAGCAACAGCAGCCAAGAAACAAGATATTAGTATTGGAATAGTGAGTTTGAGGAATCTTTTCTTGTCTTCCACCAAAGAAAGCTTCATAGGGAACAAGAGCTCGTCTAGGTCTGCTCTAAGCGAGAAGTTGATTAGAGGAAACACAAGCATGAGGTGAATCGCATAGCTGAGTCTAACAATGTCGTTAACTAATGAACCAATGGAAGAATTGGTGCTTTGATCAAAGTTCATAAGAACATCTGTCATAGTGGAATCTCCAAACAGAAGGTAACAGAAGAGACCAGTGGCTGAGTAGATTGTAGCACACAGAATCACAGAGATTTTTGTTGATGAAAGCACATCTAATGGATCTTTAGGTTCGAATCCGACTGGATGTACTGCAATAAAACCATATCTTTAGAATCAGCAAAAGAAACTAGTTTTTGATTTGGAATAAAAGATCGGTTCTTGGTTCTTAAAATTGAAATGAAATGTGAAGGCTGTTATTATAACAGGGGAAGCAGTGAAGAGACTGAAAAACGATAAACCTCCATCGTTGAGTTCTGGGAAGATTCTTGGATTCTTTGTTTTCCCTTGCACAAGAGCTATAATAGCTAGCACTGAACTTATAACAACAAAGAGCAACGCAAGCAGAAACGATATTGCAGAACTTAAAGCTAATCTGTCTACAGAAAACAGAAACAGACATAACCCCCAAATCATCAGACCAATAAGCAATTGACAGATTCATGGAAATAGTCTTTTTGGTTTGGTTTAATCAACTTACTTACACGTTTGCATAAGACCAATGGAAGCAAGAGGAAGATAAAAATGAACAACAAACCAAGAATCTAGTATTCCACCAATGAGAACCAAACCATTCTTGAAGAAGACCTAAATGTATGATTCCACCTTTTTTCATTACCCGAAAGAACATCTCCTGAGGAAACAGTCATTAGATCAATTCAAGGGTTTAAGGTTTGTGAAAGTTCAGATTTTTATTTTTTGAGACCAAAATTCAATTTTTACCAATGATAATCGAGAAAATAATCATAGACCCAAAAGTAACAACCATTGAAACAATCTGAACAGCAACAGAGCCAGGTACTCCGAATGATTCCTTCATTACGCCGGCGTAAGTTGTGGATTCTCCGGCGAGGGTTGCTTTCATCAAAAACCCAGCTGATATATTTGAGAGCCAAGCTATGATGAAGATTATCAACAGAGATGGGATAACACCCAGAACTTTTAAAGCTGCTGGAATCGACATAATTCTGGCTCCGACGATACTCGTAGAGATGTTGAACACAGCTCCGGAAAATGAGCCATGGTTTTCCGATAGTGATGAATCTGATGATGATGAAGGCTCTAGATTGGGCAAGAGAGGAGCTTTAACCGCGGGAGACATTTCCTTACCGTTACCGGCAAAAGAGTCTTACTCTTATGTCTTAACAAAAATTATCTCTTCAACCAAAAAAAATATCTCCGGCGAAAAAGACTTGTAATGGATGATGATTTGATTCACGAGAGAGAAGATAGTTAACGTCAATATTACATGGAATCCTGATCATTTATAGATTCTGTCGCATACTTCCAACTTGCTTTACAAATGGCAAATTCATTTTCAACAATAAAGAAAGCATTTTTATATGTTATTTTCGGAAATTTAAAAATAAAAACCTATATTCTTTTGAAGAAAAATAATAGAGAAAAGAATCTAAAATGATTTTTTTTTGTCAACAATTGTATAGACAAGACCCAATAATTAACTTTTTTAAAAAAAATTTGTAATTAAGTTGATATTTTAAAAAAGTGAAAATATTTTGGTAGTAGTATAATCTCACAAGTATTTTGGTAACTATATCTACAACATTTTTAACCAAAATTCGATTTCAATTAGTTATGTAATCACGCATCTAACAAAATTTGGTTTACCTAGAAAGTCATGTTCAATCCATAAACTTGTTAAAACTCCGGATGCTCTGTGATAAGAAAACAAAACTCTGAATGCTAATTTAATAACAAAAATTGTGTCGTTTTCAAATTTGTCTCTATTTTATTTAATTTTTTAAGCTAGTATATTATTTCTTTTTGTTTTACGTAACCTAATAATTTTAAAAAAATTTAACAATCATATGAGACTAGTTTCTGTAGATTAAGACAAGTCAAACTGTGCTATTTGAATACAATCGTATTATCACATGTGTTGGTTCGTACTTTATTGTCCAATAATTGATGCAGCGAGATATTTCAAATAACGTTATTATTTAGATAATTATCATTTATTTGTATTTTATATATTTTAATAACTATTATTTTTAATTAAAAATAGGTGATTTTACCGCAGCGGGTATAAATTTTTTTGGTTTAATTGTTTTCAAATTTCTTTTATCTAATAAGTTTTTTAATAATTGATATAATATTAAAACACCAAAAAATAAAATTCATTATCAAGAAACCGGTGGTTCAGTTGGCTTACTCTTGATTTAGTTAGACACCATATGGCGAGTTAGAATCACATTCTTCTCTAATTGGATAATTTAGGCTATGGATCGAGTTATTATCAATGCAATGATTATTGTGATAAAAAATCAGTAGGTGAAAAATATTTTTTTATAAATAAGAAGTTTTTAAGACATAAAATAAAATAACATCATGTATATAAAAATAATATATAGATAATTACTTTAGTTGTCCAAACAGAGTCAGTGGTCTACTCACGCCTATTATTCTTTCTCCAATCCCATGGTTTCTCTGGATTTGAAGAAGCCCATAAGCCAATACGCTTCTGCCTTGCCTCCTTCTCCCACTGTTTTTTGCATCAAAATCATGATTAATATTCAAGATTAATATGCCAAGAAACTGATAAGACTTGTGTATTGTAGTACTGTTTATACAGAACAAACTTTACTAGTCTTGCCTTTGCGAGATCCATACGTTTGTCATAAGCTATGTAGTGCCAAGCAAGACCTTTCTTTAGCATTTCCTCCTACATAAGAAACCGATAACCAATTTAAACTGAACAGAAGGATAAAGATATAAGAGTAGAAGAGTACTTTCTTTACCTGGACAAAAATCCCATTGCAGTATAAGTCTCCTACACATCGTCCATATTGATCATCTCCATAAGCTAACACCTTCAAACTTTTCCATTGAACAATCTTAAGGAGCCCTTGTTGTGCCTCTTTCCCAAACGGCATTTGGCTCTCTGGTCCATCTATTCCCCTGTTTCATTGTTGCCATCACCAAATAGCTTCACTAATACAACGAATCCATGGCTGATCTAATCGAGTTCCTTCTTGAAGGGAAAATGTTTTTTTTACCTTAGTCTAATTCTGAACTTCCGAGCAAGCACTTCGTCATTCTGGATATTTAGGACCCTGTAACCAAAATGAACGATCTTTTTGTGAATTTCTGATGCTATTCGGTACTTCCTGTTCTCGCGTGCTTTTGCTCTTTGATCTGCTGCAAGTTTTACTTCCTTTGGAACAAAAGATGACACGACTGGATCTGAAGTACTGGCATACACTGTAACGGTGTCTCCATCTGCCACAGCTTCTGGTTGCACCTTTTTCACTTACGACAAGCATGATCAGCAACATTAACAATTCCTAAAACGAGTTTTCTCTATCGCATTAGTACTAAAGATTTTCTAACCGGAAGCGTTTGAAATTCGTAAAGAACTCCTTCAGGCAAAGACACAGGAGTCAGTAGGGAGCTCAACCAGAGTGTGAGGCAAAGGAAGTCCATAGAAAGACAAAATTCCCTGTCTCATAAACGACGCAATCCCATAAATATCTTCAAATGCCCCTATATGTTTAAAATTTTCTGTTATTTTTACTCATTGCATACCTCAACATCTGCTTTATGATGTTTCTTTAAGATCTCAATGACGAGCCTAGAAGCTTCCTCCGCTGTCTGTGGCGGAGATTTCGTTTGCTTCCATGCCTCAAGTAGTTTACTATACCTTCACAGCGTTTAGAATAGACATGAAAAGCAGATTCATACACAGAAAACTTCACATCTTTGTACTACAGGAAGCATGTAGAAAACTATTGTGTTGCTTTACCAGTTTGCTTGAGCTTTTCTGGACGACTGAACGTACCTCCCGAGCCCGTCAGGAACCTAGAAGTAAAGTCGTCATCAAGATCAATCACTAATGTTTCAAATTACGCAAACCCCAGTTGGTGACTAAAGATCTTTTGAACGAAAGTCAGTGAAGTATCATTTCAACCACTTTATTAAGCTAGATATTACTAAAAACAAAAGAAAATAGCAATGAAGAAAATTAAGACCTGAGAAGTGAGCTTGAAGTTGGAGAGATCGTCAGCGAGAGCTGAAACACCGAACGATTTTTTTTTTCTCTTCATAACAAACTCTAACTTTTGTTTGGTGTTCATGAAGTTTATTTCCATTGAGATTTCGTCGAAAATGCATATTGCAGACAGATCAGAGGATCAAGTTAGTTTTTTTCTTGGTATTGTTTGAACACTATAGAAAGTGTGTTCACACATACTGGCCTCATTCAAGAAGGACTCAAAGGGACATTGTCAAAATATATAAAGAGAGAAAGGTCACTCTTAGGAAGTGGTTTTTGTGCAACAAACAAAGAGTCTATGTTACAACATATATTTGGAAATGTCAACCAACTGGTAAGTTTCTGTTTTTATTACTTTATGGTCTAGTATTTGCGAGTACGTGGATTTGACATCTGAAATTAACTTGTTCCTTTTAATATATGACCTATTGATTAGTTCATTAGTTTATATTTTCGATTAGCTAGATAGCTTCAGCTCTGTTCCATAGTCTTAGTTTATTAGCTGGATTAGTTTATGTTTCTGTTAACTAGTTCATTACTTAGTTACATTGATAAACTGATAAATTGTTCTATGGTTATAAACTGATAAGTCTACATTGATAAATTTGTTAATTACTTAGTTACATTACTTAGTTACATTACTTAGTTACATTGACAAATCTACTAGTTCTATGGTCTAGTTAGTATTTGCGATTAGGTTGATTAGTTTCTGTTTCTGTTAACTAGTTCATTAGTTTATAAACTGATAAGTTTCTCTGTTTTTTCATTAACTGATTAGTTAGATTACTTCAGCTCTGTTCTATACTCTAGTTAGTATTTGCGATTAGGTTGATTAGTTTTTGTTTCTGTTTACTAGTTCATTAGTTTATAAACTGATAACTTTCTGTTTTTCAATTTTAATCACATGTACTTCTTACATGGTTGTCGCAATCTACTACATTGATCCAAATTGGGCACTTAAGAAGATGATAATCTGCTTTAAACATGTAACCGATCACAAAGGTCAGACTATTGCAACTGTTCTTTTAGATTGCTTAGCTAAGTGCAGAATCAAGAGAGTTTTTTGTATAACTGTTGACAATGCAACATCTAATACTTCAGCTCTTAGTAAGTTTGAAAGTAGTTTTAAACTAGGTTCAGATGATGCATTCGTTTTAGATGGTGAGATGGTACATATGAGATATAGTGGACATATCATTAATCCGATTGTCAAGGATGGTTTAGCAGAAGTAGATGACAGTATATGTGCAATCTGCATTGCTGTCACTTACCTTAGATCTTCTACTAATAGGCTGCAATCCTTTGAACTTTAAGGTTGTGTCCGGAAAGATGACAAGAGGTAGTTTACCACTTGATGTGAGGACTAGGTGGAATTCAACATATCTTATGTTAAAACAAGCTCTAAAGTTTCGGGTAGCTTTTGATAAAATGTTAGCTGAGGACTTGTCTTACCGTGACTATTTCTTAGAGTTAGAAAATGGGGAAAAGAGGATAAGACCTCCTAAGAGTAATGATTGGGACGAGGTTGAGAGACTTAGGCGGTTTTTAGTTATTTTCTATAACTCGACCCTAATCGTCTCAGCCTCTACAACATTGAATTCATATGAATGCTATGGTGAGATAGTGACCATAACATCAAATATAAGTGGCCTTATTGTTGAAAATGATAGTCAGCTGAGTAGAAAGGCTAGTGAAATGCTTTAGAAGTTTGAAAAGTATTGGGATGGGCTGAAAAATATCAACAAGATGTTGATTGTAGCGACAGTGTTTGATCATAGGAAGAAACTACAGTTTGCAAAACTGTGTTTTGAGACATTACATGGGAAGGATTCTACGGAAGCTAAGGAGATGAATGAGTCAGTCTTGCTTATTTTGAGATCTATGTTTGCTGAGTATAGTGCTAGATATAATGGGAATGAAAATGTCAACTCACAATCTTCACAATCTCAGCATTCTCACCCAAACTCTTCTAGTTCTGGTCCTGAACAATGTAGTGATAGAATGGATCTTTTTGATGATGGATTGGGGTATAAGCGGATTGACATTAGGTATAAAGAGATGATAATTGAGAAAGGAGCAAGGGAAACACATGATGAGCTGGATACATACTTAAGAGATGATGTAGAGAGTTATGAAAAGCTTTGTGGGACAGAGTTTGATATACTCTCATGGTGGAAAGCGAACAACTTCAAGTTCCATATACTCTCACAGATTGCTAGAGATGTATTTGCTATGCAAGTGTCATCGTTGCTTCTGAGAGTGCTTTTAGCACAAGTTGACGGATCATCACTCCAGCTAGAAGTAATTTTTCTCACTTCACCGTTGAGGTGTTAATGTGCACAGAGCAATGGATCAAACAAGAAATCAAAGGTGAATCAAAAGAGGTCACCATTGCTCAAATACTTGCTGAGGTTGAAGAGGCTGACATGCTTGAGAGAGGTAAACTTTTTATGCTTTACTTCTTGGTTTTATGTGTACATATTATGTTATTCTAACACTTATTTGTTGATGTAGAGTTTGGAAATTCACTTTCCACATAAGACTAAACAACCAAAACAAGGTATCTATGCAAATCAAAGAGCTGGAAGTCATTTTCATATGTTTATATTCATTCTTCTTGTTTTGGAAAACTTTAGATGATTAAGAACATGTTATTGATCTCCGATTTCACTTACTGTTTGTGAAACATTCAGTTTTAATAGAGAAATTAGTTGTTTGTGATGCTTGTGAGACATTGCGTGTTGTGTTATTGTGTACTGATTAAGCAGGCAAATGATTAAGGCTCATTGCAGGGAAGAAGCCTCAGATTTTGGATTTACACCGAGCAGACCCAAACCTGACCCGATATGGACCCGAACGGGACCTGATATGGACCCGAACCGGACCTGAAAATTCTAATGGTTCGGGTATTCTTGGGTCCTCTTTAAAGTTATAAACTCGAACCGAACCCGAATTTCCAAAACCCGAACCCGACCCGAACTAACAAAATACCCGAACAGTTCTTCCTCCCTGGACCTGAAATAACCGAAACCTGAAAAATCCGACCCGACGGGTTTAAGTACCCGAATGCCCACCCCTACCTCTTCCTTCCGATATTATCCTTGCTTCTCTCCCCAAAACTGCCACCACTTGGCTCAAAGCCTTGACCTCTTCTATTCTACGACACAGCTCAACATCATCATCATCTACAATACACGACCTCGATCATCTCAATCCCCATGAGGTCGTGCCCTTTTTGGAAATCGAGGTGTTTGGGGAAAACCCAATAAAGGACATAAAAGAGATCTCTTCTCCTAGGATTTTCAGCACTCATCTTCCTCTCTCCTTTTTGCCGGAGACTGTCAAGACTTCAGGCTGCAGAGTGATTTACATAACTCGCCACCCAGTAGACACTTTTGTCTCTCTCTGGCATCTCTACAACAACAGGTTCGGGACAGAGATCTCAATCCGAGAAGGCTTTGATGAGTTCTGCAAAGGGCTTGTCCCGGCCGGTCCCTACTTCCAACACGTCCTTGAGTTCTGGGAAGCAAGAGACCGTGTGATGTTCGTTACTTATGAAGCTCTGAAAGCAAACCCGGAAGAAACCGTGAGGAAAATCACCGAGTTCTTGGGGTGTAAGATAATGGTGGAGAAGATCGTGAAAGATTGTAGCTTCGAGAAGCTGAGTAATACAAGTAAGGAGAGAGAAGAAGTAGTTCACTGGAGTGGGACTAAGTGTGACATGTACTTCAGGAAAGGTGTTGTTGGAGACTGGAAGAATCATCTGACCCAGGAGATGATGAAGGAGCTTGAAGACCTTGCTAACTTGAAATGGGCAGGATCTGGTTTGGACCTCAACATTTTTAATGCTACTGTTTCACAATAATCATATGGTTTATGAGAATGAGATCCGTAAAGAATTAGATCACTGGATATCAATGTATCAATGGTTGAACATTAGAGAACCTAAGAATTAAATCTTTGCATACTCTACGTCCAGATTTCTAAGTTAACTACCTGATCTATCTTTTTTGCTCCATGCTATCAAACTAATCAATCAACCATCAAGGTACAATTTTACACTCCTACAAATACTACCTGAGAATGAATCGCGTATACCACAGAAATATACTATATAAGATACATATATATTTTCCACGAGGATCTTTTCCATTTGACTCCCTTTGTTATAACGAAGTATCTCAGAATAGCTGTTTAATTTCCTGTCCAACGAGTAAATGCAAAACGTATCTGACACAGTTTGTATTGAATGCTCAGAAACTTGTGTTGAGCTTACTTTAAAGACCACCCTTTGGCTGCTGTGTCGAACAGGGTCTTAAAAGGCTAAAAATAATAAACCAAAAGCATGACATAATAGCATCGCAATATCAGAAATTGACAATCATGAACATGAATGGTCTACCCATGCAGATCCCTGATTCACATATCCATATACCCCAAATTTTTTTTAAAAAAGTAACGATATTTGATCCTCCTGGTGCAATTAAAAAGCATTGCAGATTGCCTTGCAAAATGTCAAGGACGCCTTTATCCAAAAGAGGTATCACCATCAGCAAATTCCTACAGACAAGTTCTTCATCTTACAATATGTCAATCCTATTCTTACCGACTTCATGAGGTTTTGTCGGCTTACAGCTTATGGCCCTCGACTGTATATGCCATTTAAGAAACCATTTCACTCTTCTTAACAATATTCAATTGGTCAGCTACAACTGTAAACAACTCAGCATTGTAAATGAGAAATGATACTATTAAATTTACAAAGAACAATGGGAGTAAAAGTAAAACTCGTGTATACACCATGTACAATGATGGCAAATCTACATGACTAAATGAAGATATCATACTCACGAATCATTATTTCCCATAAGCTAAGATACAAAAATAGAACTCAAATGAGGATACATTTCCCGTTTTATACATTTACCAGTTGATACCCAGTCGCATAGCTGCATAAATATCACTGATTCTTGAGATCATCCATACTTGCCTCTTCAGTAATACTATATTCTACTATAGATTGGCTCAAAGTCTCTGGGACTTCGTTGGAAGTTGTGACACTTTTCTGAGATTGCAGGCCCGTAGAGCGCGCAAGATCAATCCATTGCTGCATTTTTATGAAAAAGTTGGAACAAAGTTAACCAAAACAAAAGAAATATGAGATGTTTGATTGGTGAAAGGCAAAAGGAGACAAAGAAGTAAACAAGAGATCATCGTAAAAGCCTAATTCTGACCTGAGTTCCAAAGTAGGAGTTAGCTACTCGGGCAACAAACGAAATCATGTTTACAAGGAGAGGAGAAGAAATCTCATCAGAAATGCGATGCTCTATTAACCCAGCAATTATCTGCAATGGAAAGTAATTTGATTTTAGACCGATGGATTCAAAACATACTGTCCTTCATCAAATGGCCTTCCTTAGCTAAGATGCAAAAGCATAATTTATCCTCGAGGTCAAAACAACGGTAATCATTACTTTTATAGATATCTCAAGCAACGCGCATTATTTTACCTGATAACGGATATTTGAAGATGTTCCTAGATAACTTCCGTACACAAGGGCTGTCTTCAGCATAGGAGACCTCTTTGCTTGCCCAGCAACACCCAACTCAGGTTTAATGAATTTTCGTATAGCATACAGAGCATTTGAAGATCCCACAGCTGCAAAACTGGAAACAACTCCAACACCAGCAAGCTTCAAGCCACCGACAACAACTGAAGCAATCCGAAGATTGAGAGTCCACTCTTGTCCACCAAGACTTTTTTGAAATGCATTGTCAGGTATGGATCCTAGGAGGCCTCTTAGGGCATCGATGCTGTTTGGCCCAATTGACTCATCAGCATATGAGAGAAAAGACAAGGTTGGTGCAGGCAGCCAAACTGTGAAAAAATCAACAACTGATGCCCTTACGCTATCAGTAATAACATAATCGAGTTCTTCAAAGAAGTTTTCTTTCCGCTTCTCATATTGAGCTACAAGTGTCGTTGTTATCGATATAGCCTCTTCAATAGCTAATCTATTCAGGAATTTTGGATCTGCTAACAACCTATCTCGGAAACCCTGTAACACAGAGCCCAGAGGATTATCATCAGTAGGTTTTACTAACCAGTTGAAGCTATCTTAGCTCCGGGTAGAGAAGATAAATACAGGAAAAGGTAACGTACCTGGAACCAATGTGTAAGCTCTGAAATAAGAGGATATTGTTCCAGATCAAAGAAACTCTGCAGAATCTCAGGAGACACCAGACCAAGGTCTAATCCTTTTTGAATGTCCTGGAAACAATGGAAAAGGTTCTATAATCATGAACTAGTGACCAAAAGCATACTGAGCCCGAAGAAAAAGTAAAACTCAACTCTAAAAAGCAAAAGAAATTTAAATCAGAATAAAAATCAGTGCTTAATGACTAATAAGAGAGATCAGATTTGGAGTTAATTTTACTGTAAGGACAAGAACGTCAGATACTGTTAAGAAACAATCGCACAGGGAGTCGGCCTCATGAAAGCAATCATACAAAACCTACCTGGGGAAGGGCATCTCGTCTCCTACCAGCTGCATTCATTACCCGGGCGATTTCTGCTCAGTCAAAGCAGTTTCTGCTGCAGGGTCTAGCGGCAGAATACCACAAGAAGTCGGCAACTGGAGTTTCACCCTCTTTCCGCAAGAACTGCCTTTCCGGATCAAGTAATACAACAAGTTGACTTTTCTTTGGAATCTTCCTAGAGATCCTTGCCGGCACTCCTGTTCCTCTTGACCCATACTCTACATGGTTTGCTCCTGTCACCACTAACAGCAGACCAGTTCCACCTCCATCTGCAACAGCTTGTATGATAACTTGTGACATTGTATGGTCTTCAACAACTCTAGCTTGCGCAGACAAATAAGAGTTGGGTCCAAATGGAACAATCTGTGTGAGGGCATTCATATTGAGTGAAGAACTACGTGAGAAAGAGGTAAACCCTGAGATAAAACCAGAACCCGCAGGAGGAGTGTATAATTTACGCTCAGAATCTGAAAGACCACGGATACCCACAGCTTGGACTGTTCTTAAGATCTGCATCCAATTAAACAGTGCACAGCTAATTCGCATCAGATTGACAAGAAATCATGTGAACTCTTAGTAAGGCTACCACTTGCAAAAGGTTAATATCGGATTCATGCTACTCTTACTACTATCCAAGTACAATCAGTCCACAATATCTTCTATCCGAAAGATTCCAGCATGAAATTTCAAGATAACTAAACAAGTACTCAGAACAAATCTAGCATAAAACAGGAGAAATTTCATGAAATCTAAAGATAAACTAACCCAAATCATGAATTACCTTGAGCGGAGTGCCACAGGCAATGAGTTTAATTGCGTTATCACGACAGTAACTTAAGAGAGGCTCATACTCTTCCCAACGTTGAGCTGGCCAATGCGACACAAATGACTTCAATGCCTCTCCGTCCATCCTGAAACCAATCCAAGAACAATTGGAACCAGAAACAGATTACAATTGGTTAATATAAGGTAGTTTGCAGAAAAGGCAAGAAAAATCGCTTGCAGCAAGTAACTAGACACAGACCTATTATCCATGTATTGGTTTAACTGGTCCTGCAAATCGAGAGGAAATGCTTCCAATGCTAGAGATAATTGACGATTCCTCTCGATACATCACTTCTTCAAATTCCTCACGATTTCGAGTTCGAGAACCTTATCGTCTCTTGTAGGCACCTGTTCCGCCTCACCAAGATACACAATCCTCGCATTAAGCAGCTTCTCCCACACTCTCTTCTTATCTTTCCCAACAGCCATCGGCTCACCAAGCACCGACGCATCATAGATTCTAGAAGTTATCGCTTCTTCCTTCGCTACAGAGACAGGCGGTGGAGGGGGAGCAGTGGAGGCAGCAGGAGGAGTAACAGCTGCTGATTCCGTTGAAGTCTCCACAGCGGCTGAGGAAATAGAGGGACGAAGAAACAACGAAGCAGCGGCGGCGAGAAGTGGTGGTGCGACGAGAAATTGCGCGGCGAGAGGCGACAATTCCGGAGGAAAAAACATCGGAATCGGAAGAAAGTGAAAAAGTAACGACGTTCAAATTTGGAAGAATCTTCTTCTTTTGATTGGCTGTGAAGATAGTCGGAAGTTGGCCGCGGAATCTCGGAAACGGGAAGGAGGAAGATTGAGAAGCGAAGAGCCCATTGGTGGTGGGCTTCATTCGTACACGTCAGCTTATTGCATTGCTTGTTTGAGAAAAAGGAGGATCGTCACTCGATTGCCATTTCAGCATTTCTTATGTGGCTCTCGTTTTTTCAAAATATTATAATCTTCCAATTAATTCATTTTTCTGTATGTAATTTTATGTTAGATCCACCAAATTATACGAATAAACTTTGAAAAGATTATATGGATTAGGACGAAGAAGCAAAAATTATGAAGTCAAAGAGAATCGGATTCACATAATATATACAATTAGAAAACAATTTAAAAGATTAGTGTATGATATGTAAGATTGTAAGAATATGGTTCCATGTGAGACTATGTGAAGATAAGATAGCCACGTAACCTTGTGTATTTCATACAAACTTCTTCTCAAGACAATGATCTAAAATACACATTTTTGTGTTAGCATCACAAGTTCAAATTTTATTAATTATTATTAAAAATAAACAATTAAATCGATTAAATTTAATATTTATATTCACCAATTGCATATACGAGAGGCTTCTTATCGCCGGTTCAAATATTTTCATATATGAAGTGCTCTTATTCGTTTTTAGTTTTTTTGACATCAATTTGGGTTCGTGTTTTCGAATCTTTCTCCGGTAGTTTGTCTTTAGTAATTTCTAGTGTTTTTTATCATAGTTGCACTATTTTGGGCTAAGAATTTTAAGTCATCTGCCATTTTTTGTATCTGTTTGTTGTATTTTACACATAAATATTAATATAATAAAGTTTTATGTGAAAAAAGAAAAAGTGATAAAATTCGATGCATAATACAAATCTTATTTATCACGGAAGACTACATGATTTCTTGAAGACGAATTCTAACAAACTATAGAGGTTTAACACATTATAATTACTATCTTACAAATTTTACTTTCTAAAACACCAAATTAAAAAGGCAACAACATAAGAGAATATTTTGTTTAGGGATAATAAACTAAGTAAGATTGAGATAAAGCATCTCCTTAAATTCTAACTTTCTTGTATCACTATACAAAGTATGATGCTTATTAGGCCAATAAGTCAACCAAACACAACCTTTAATCTCAAACTCCATTACTTTCCCAAGAGCTCTTTTATCAACTTTCCACAAAACACTGTGTCCATAAGTATCTCCTGCAAACACAACTCCTCCTTGTTTCGTGAACGGTCTAGACACGTTCGAGTACCGATTCTTAAACCAAGCTCGAGGGTTCATTATCGAGACTTTTGATGGTTTAGAGGATGAAACTTCTCTTCCGTTTTCAATGTCATGGAGAAACCAATTGAAATAAGCACTATAACCATGAACCAGTTGTTCGAACTTCCATGACTGCATGTTCTTTTTTGTTGTCTCGTTGGCTGAGACTTTGACTCCAAAGAATGTGTTTGGTGGCTCTATTCCTATTTCTATGCCTCTCTCAAATTCGACTTCTGTTGATGGATTTTCTGAGGATTTTTGTAAGGATACCATTAAGATGTTTGATTGAATCGTTGGGGTTAGTTGCAATGAGATTCGGGAAGGAAAATGTTTTTCCCCTGTTCCCAAGCCGCGTTCCGATAGAAGTCTCTCGTTCACAAGCCTAATTATGTCGCACCTAATTATACGAAAACAATTTTCTTTTGTCAACAATTAGACAAAATTCCATCAATATCTCACTACTTAATTACAACTTCTTTTAATTGGATCAATAGTTTTGCAACTACTATAAAAACAGAAAATATGAAAAAATAAAAAAACAACTCCTCATATTTTGCAACTTTAACATTGTCACTAAAATCCATATCAAATAATGAAAATAATATTTAAGATTAGCTTTTATACGGAATTTCAAACCCATTTACAGTCACATATATTATATTTTCAAAATTTTAATAATAGATTTAGATTTTATGTCGGAAAATTTTCAATTTGATGTATTATTTATTATAATTTTGTTTTATTAATTTTAAATTTTGATAATGGTCTATAAAAAGTTATATCTTTAGAGATGAAAAATAAAATTGCAAAATACGACGAGTAGGTTGACTGTTGTCAACTACAAATACCTGACGTTGTCAATATTGACTGCGATGTTAAACCACTTCTCACGAACGTGAATCCTGTGGTTGAATTGAATCACACCTTCAAGTTGATGATAGTTGAGGGAGAAGAACAATCTCTCGTCGTTCAAAGCACTACTTACGCTCTCAATTTCCATAGCTACCACAGGGCAATACGTATGAACTTTCCACAAACCTTGAGTTGAGAAAGCATACGAAAACAAAGGAGAAGGTGACTTGAGATGCTGAAACGCTTTGATCTCAATGATCCAATTGGTTATCGCAAGATTCAACGATCTCATCCATTTTTCTTCTAAGTTAGAACCTAGTTGCACCATGAGTAGCTTAGAGCCTTGCCTTGACCTACAAGTAACAAGCTGATCTTTCACCGTTTTGAGACAAGTTGTTCGTAGGCTTGTGGGTGCTTCGTAGATACAGATGAGGAAGACGAAAGTGAAGAACGCGAGGTTAAAAACATCTTTGATGTTAGAAGTTGAGCTTAGGTTTTGGATTTGGATTGAACAAGTGGTTCTCTTGATGTTGTAGTTGAGGACTATGTCGACAAAACCCATCAATAGAGTGGAAATGACATTATCACTGAAGAACTTCTTTGAATTAGAAGAGCTAGTGATTCTCAAAGGTTGTGAAACAAAGAGAGATATAGGAGTTTTGAAATTGGCTACAACAGAGAAAGTGAATGTGTTTGGAGAGGTACGAGTAAGAGTGAAGTTTAAAGATGGATGTGATGAATTTGGAGAGCAAATGCACATGGAAATTGAATTTATTTTCCATTGAGAAAGAGGAGGAAGAGTGTGAAGCCATGAGAATGCATCTGGTGAGTCACAAGAAGCCATTAGAGCGATAAAAGATCTAGTTGTGTTTAGATTTGTGGTATGGATTATTACAAGATAGTTTCATCATTTATATAGAGAGAACATTTTAATGAGTGGAAGAAAAGTAAAAGAAGACAAAGATTCGTTTCATTTTCAAAAGCTAAGAAGTACACTAATGAGATGTGGATTACTAATATAATGATTGCTTTATGATAAGGAGCAACACAAAAGCATGTATTACATATGTTACTTATAGGAGAGCAACACGAGACACCTCTTTAATTAGATATTGAAATGTAATAATGATTTTCTTTTTTCTCCAATAATTGGCGTGAAAAATCATAGACAAACCTCCAAATCTATTATGTGGATAACTCGATTATCTTAAATAGAAAAAATAAGATTTAGATACTAACTAGTAGGGTTAGGAATTTGACTCGACCCGTTTTGTCCGACTCGACCCAAACCAAAATTCGGATCAGATCGGATTTGAAACTTGGGTCTGTTCGAAAAATTAGTTTATTGAAGAATTTGGGTCGGGTCGGTTCAGGTCGGATCAGATTTTTTTAGAATTTTTTTTAAAAAAAATATCACTTTTTCGGAATTCGGGTCGGGTTTCAGACGGTTCTGGTTAATTCGGGTAGGGTTTCGGACGGTTCTAGTCAATTCGAGACGAGTTTTTTGGATTTTTCATATTTTTTTAGAATTTTTGCAAAAAAAAAAAATCCGACCGAACTCAACTCTGTCTAGAGTATCTAGACCGTAGACCTTAAAAGATATTATACATAATTGTTCGTTGAATTTTATAAAAGTACTTGATGAAAAAGATTCTTTTATGTGTGAAAATCAACCCAAATTTTCAAAAAATATTCTTTTATTAGGCCAAAAGAATATTGTTTTTCGATGCTCTTAATCACTCAATAATTTACATTTCTTCCTTATCTACTTATGAATTTCGATACGTTAAGAAATATAATGAACTTGTTTGTGGGCTTTGAATTTTCATTTTGGGGCAACAGTATTAGTTACAATATTTTTTTAGTTAATAAAACCATTATTGACAAAAACATGTATAAGATAGGTTTTTTTGTCAATAATTTTATAGGAAAAATTTAATTTATAACCTAAAATTTTAATAATATTATGTGTGATAAACACAATTTTTTAGATTCAAACTCTGATGGAAAATATAGTAAGTATAACATTTAACCAATTGAGCATAGTTTCTTATGCATGAAGTTTTTTTTATCAAAAATTAGATTAATAAAACTTAATCTATAGTTTAATGTTTATTTCAAAAAGTTTTTAATCTAAAAAGAATAACCTAATATTTAATGTAAGTCATACTTGGATCATGAGCTGGACTTCCTAAGTCCCATGTATATAGTTAGTTAGGTGTTTGTATCAACTCTGTTTCTAAATTCAAATCAGTAAATTGTTTGTTGTTGTAAAAATTTTGTTTGATAGACCAATCACCAATGTAAACCGATTTATGTTTACAAGATTGCCCCTCAATTGTTCCAAAAAAAAAAGATTGCCCTCATTTGCAGTTAATGTAATGGGCCACCTCCAACATAATGGGCCCATAAAGTTGAGTCCCTTAACATATCTAACATCCACACAAATTTGCCTAACTTCAGTTTCCACTTAGATCACACTCTTCACGGCCTATCCGCCGCAAAACACATTCACCGACACTAATCATGTCTTCTTCTCCGGCTACTCTTCCCGTCACAAATCAGCAAGCTACTCAGTCTCAGCCTCCAATCAATTCCCATGCCTTGCGTACTTTCCTCTCACGCGTCTCTTCCTCTCTCCGCGATAGCCTCTCGCAACGCCGTCCATGGATGGAGCTCGTAGATCGGAGCGCATTCGCCCGACCTGACTCTCTCTCCGATTCATTTTCCCGGATCCGTAAGAATCTCGCCTACTTCAAGGTTAATTACTCCGCAATCATCTCTCTCGTCCTTGCTTTCTCCCTCCTCTCCCATCCTTTATCTCTTCTCGTGCTCCTCTCTCTATTAGGCTCCTGGATGTTCCTCTATCTCTTTAGATCTTCAGATCAGCCTTTGGTTATCTTTGGCCGTACTTTCTCCGATCGAGAAACCTTGCTTGCTCTTGTTCTGAGTACAATCGTAATTGTGTTTATGACGAGTGTTGGATCTTTGTTAACCTCGGCATTGACTGTTGGAATCGCGATCGTTTGCTTACATGGTGCATTTAGGGTTCCGGATGATTTGTTCTTAGATGATCAAGAGCCTGGTAATGCTGGATTACTCTCATTCATGGGTAATTCTGCTGCTACTTCAGCTGCTGCTTCCGTTATTGCAGGACGAGTATAAGAGCTGGATTTTGATGTTTTTGAGTATAGATAGATTCTATATGCGAAGCTCTCTGTATAATTTAGCATCTAAAGATGCATTGTTCTTGTTGTATTCTTCAATTACTTTCACAATTCATAAAATTTGAAGCTTATCCTTCTCAATTATTCCCATATACTGTAAGCTCTTATTATTACTTAAATCAATTTGATCTCTTGTTGCTTTGAATACATTTTAAACCCAAAATCTGACTAATTCTCGTAAGATTTGCACACTCCTGAGTCCTGAGCATGTCCAAATCTGTAGAAAGTACAGAGCTTTCCCTGACAATGTTTCGATTAACATCAGCTAGATAACAGTATGTTACTTGAGACTACTACAAGGACATACATGTGAATCTTGTAACTAGTTATGTCTCTTTCTCTCAAGCTGCCCATTATTTAATACTTCCGCAAGTTTACTCCATCTTGAAAGCAAAACAGCCAATATTTTGTACGAATTTGCTTAGTTTTTTTGTTTGTTAACTAGACCGAATGGCGAATGCCAACAAATCTACAAGAAAACAGTACTGACGAGTCGTGTTGCTCCGAGCTTTCTAGTGAATCATGGGACATGTTCCATCTTTGTCTGACCAACAACAACTTAATTCTTAGCAAGAATCAAACTTAAGCTTAAGATTACCAATAACAACTTAATTCTTGGCAAGAATCAAACTTAAGAACGATAGGTTTATCCCTTATTCCAAATCGTCTCTACCACCAGGCTATATATGCTTGGTTGGTTAAGCTTCTTGTGAAGTACGTTGGCTAATGAAATTATGTATGACCGGAACGAATTAGTAATAACCAGGCCAAAAATTGATTCTACCTTTGGTTTTACATATTTGGCCAATCTGAAGCACATAAGACAACTACAATAAGCCACATGTTTTGGTTTAGGATTTAGTCTAAAAAAGATTGACTCAAGATTCGGTCACCTGAATTGTCTTTTTCTTTTCTTTCTTGGGGTCAAAGTCATTGGTCTGATTCTTTCTTAGATATAATATAGGTGACCTATTTTCCATCTTCATTACATGAAAATATATAAATTCGTGGAATGAGTCTTTGTGAAATCTTTTCAAGGATTCTAATTATTGGTAAGATAAAAAAAACACTTAGGTACTAACCATTGAACCACAAGAAAATAGGTTTCTCTCTTTTTGTGTAAAGATTATTTATCCCACTTGTAACGAGAGGGTTTGACAAAAATCGACTACAAAATGTGAACCTCGCTAGGGTTTTGTACCCACTTTTGACTAACCAAACTAAGATTCTAAGGAACCAAAATAAATATTTATCTAATTCACATACTCTTCTCATGCTTTTATTATGATTCCATTAATCAATAAATTTTAAAAGTAACAGTTTCTGTGCGAAATGTGTAAAAGAAATTATATATTTTATAAAGTGAATTAAAAAAGGGTATAATCAGAGAAACATATAATTTTTGACAAGTAATGCACATGTTGACTTTGATTATAATTGTAGATGCAGGGTCGATTTCACTTTTGGTTCTACAAGGTATAGTTAGATTCTAAACAAGTGATGTCATTATCAGAGATTTAGTGAATAGAGAGATTAGAGATTGCAAGGAAGAAGACACTAACTAACTCCACCAAACATAATTACTAATTTCTTGGTCACCAATCAATGTCCTTAATATTCTTTTCATGTACAACTCCTTTCTTGACAACATGATGTTTACTTTTTCTTATTTTTATTACCTTCCGGATTTTTATTGTTGTAGATATTTACGTCAAGATACACGTTTTTTTACTTTTCTTATTATTATCTTCACATAATAAAAAATTCTATATTTTCATTCAAGAAAACCTTGGCATGTTGGTGTATAATTAGCTAGATTTAGTGCAAGTAATCTTTAGTTTAGTAACATGTGGTAAATTTACTAAAACATGCGCATTTGCATAAGTAGAGATTGAATCTCACCGCCTACATTATGTAAAAATTAGGCTAATGAGCCGGCCAGTTATGGTCCAATGACAAAAAAAAAAGAAATTAGCTAGATTCGGTTAGAGTAAAGATGTTATTGTTAAGACAAGACAATAGGGAGTTGAAACAAATTAATGGTATATTAGGCGGTTAGACGAATCATCTCTTCTTTACCTTAAATCATTTTTACGTTTACAACATTAACGAAACAATAATCATTTTTACTTTAGCTTCAAGCCAATCTTGTTGTTTTTAGTATTTTGTGATAATCATATTAATCTTTTTTACTCAATGATTTTGCCGTTGATTCATATGTAACTCAGAGAACAATTTTTTCTCCATTTAAGGATTTGTATCTTTATCATCTTTTACATTATTATTCTTTTGAATTGTAAATTGCGTGTTTTATTCTCCCCCTCCATAATTCTTTGTCTTTCTCCACAATTATTTTATTCGTTGAACAAACAAGTGAAAAGCTAAATAAAAAGAGGCAAATCGTGGTATCAAAAGTTGACCTTGTGTGTTATGTCTCATTTTTTTGTGTAAGTATGAAAAGTTGAAAACAACAATTAGATTTACAAATTCAAATTGATGACTTAAAACTGTTACGGACAAGCCACCTAAACCCTAAAAATTGACAACACTTTCTTGTAGCTTTGTTTCTCATTCGTGAAATTGGTAACACTTTGTTTTCACCATCGCAAGTTTATGTTCCTCCCAATTCATTCACATTCTTTTCAATTCGAAATCAACCTCAAGTAACATATTTTCTAAATTAGGTTAAAAGAGTTTAAAGAATATTATTAAAATTTAGAAAGTTAAATGAAGAGGAAAATTACACAGTTTTGACTTAGAAATACGCTTATAAGTCGTCTTTGTTTAGGTATTATACTGTTGAATGTAGGTGGTCACATAACGAGTAAAAAAACACTTCTACTATATTCCATTTATACACGTTTTCATTTTATTTTTTTTCTGTTTTCAACATTCACTATTTAAATCACAAGACCGAGAAAAACTCGGCTACATCTTCAATCTTTGAATTATATATTTATCTATATTTTTGGAACATAATATATTTAACACAAATTATGGTCTTGAAAATTCAAGCAACATAAGATCTCTTAACACACAAAATCATGTCTATTTGTTACTATAAAAAATAACGAATTTCAGACCGAAAAAAAATCTATTTGGAATAAGTTGTCTCGACAAATTCCAAATAAAATTATATCGTTTAGATTAGATCATCAAAAATACATATCCATCGGGAATTCGTATAAACTTTCTAACACAATTTTGTTACCAGTCGGATTGTAGCATCTATAACGTAATAGACTACATAATTCAACCAAAAACAAGACTACATGATTGTGAAAACATCGTACCCATAAGTCTATAGAAGAATAAATACTACAAGAAAAAAATTGTATTGAGACGTAATATTTCGCCATAATAACACATATTTCGTCACATATTGTTATGAATTTGTGATGATTGGTAAATAGTTGCAATACAAACGTCACAAATATATATTTGTAAGAAAAACGTCACAATACTCGTGACGAAAAAAATATAGTAACAATTTTGTCACAAATTGTTACAAAATAGAGTCACAACGATTTTTTTTAAAACGTAACAAATAAAATTTGTAACAAAAATATATATAAAATACCACAAATTATTTGTAGTCACAATACAATTGTTACAATATCTCTATTTTTTGTAGTGAAATACTAGATAATGGTATACATGTCAAAAGTTTACAACATAATGACATTGTGTACTTATCTCAAATAATGTTACTCCAACACAGAACAATACAAACCGGATCAAGATCAAATTAACAACGAAAAAAGGACTTAGTAAATTTTTAAAACAATCCTATGATCTCAAGTCTTATGTATTAAGAAAATGGCAATCAAAACTGTCCAATCCTAAAGAACAATCACAATATTATATTATTAACACATGCAGCCAAATTGCATAAGCCTAATGAGTTAGATCTTAAGATAAGATTCATAACATTACGTACTTCAATTTTGTTCGCAACTTAGTGTACTTTTCTCCACATAATACATATTGATATATAATGCGATCCAAAACAAAATCTTATAATAGTATTAATTCATTTTATACTCTCTTTATAACAATTATGGAATATTACGTCCAAAGTCAATAGAAAAAGCGTGTTAATCAAGAATTCAAGAGACGTAATCACATTTCAATTTTTTTTTTATAATTTGGTAATTGTTTTTTTTTTCTTATAGGCCCCAGTGGGTGCAACTACTCTTCGAATGTTGAAACAAGCTTTAACCTTCAATTAAATCAAAACCTAATTCTCCAACCGCATTAACTACATAATTTTCTCATCAAATTAATTACCAAAATACAACAAATATATTCACCACTATTATTGTCTTTGTTTCTCTATATAAACTTCATTTCCTTTCATTCTATTTCCCAACACAACACTTTCTCTATTCTTCTACACTTTACCTCTAAAACCCTCTTTAGCTCAAACCATTGCATCAATGGAGATCACTAAGAGCTTCCTCTGCTTCATCTCCTTCGCCTTTGTTCTTCTGTTAGCTTCCATGGCTGAAGCCAACATGATCAAAGCACATCACCACGAGTTCATCGTATGATCGTATAATAAGTATTTGAATGTTTTAGTTAAAATGTAAATGAAGATTTATGCTTACGTTGTTTACATATAAATGCAGATACAAGCAACGAAGGTTAAGAGACTATGTAAAACACACAACAGCATTACAGTCAATGGAATGTTTCCCGGTCCAACACTTGTAGTTAACAACGGTGATACTCTTGTTGTCAAAGTCGTTAACCGGGCCCGGTACAATGTCACAATTCACTGGCATGGTGTAAGGCAAATGCGAACCGGTTGGGCTGATGGACCGGAATTTGTGACTCAATGTCCAATCAGACCGGGATCAAGCTACACATACCGATTTACAATTCAAGGACAAGAAGGTACACTTTGGTGGCATGCTCATAGTTCGTGGCTTAGAGCTACTGTCTACGGTTCAATTCTTATCCTTCCTCCGGCTGGTTCGTCTTATCCATTCCCACGTCCTCACCAAAACGTCCCAATCCTTCTTGGTAAAACTCAATTCCAAAATCATGATTAGTTAATGATGATTAATTACCAAGTAATTGTTTTGACTTTTGTAAATTAATGATTGTTAAAGGTGAATGGTGGGACACAAATCCAGTTGACGTCTTAAGAAAAGCTATACGAACCGGTGCAGCTCCGGATCTCTCCGACGCTTACACCATTAATGGTCAACCTGGTGATCTCTACAAATGCTCTTCTCAAGGTATTAATCTCATTGATAAGACCGCTCGGCTATCTTAATTTTTTTATTCAAACAAAAATTCTAATTATGTCAACGGTCCAAGAAAATATATTTCTTTAGGTATATTAAATACTAAAAAAAATTTAAATATTTTTGTGTTACAGATACCACAATAGTACCCATTAATGTTGGTGAGACCATACTACTACGAGTAATAAACGCTGCATTGAACCAACCGTTATTTTTCACGGTGGCTAACCACAAGTTCACGGTGGTTGGAGCTGATGCGTCTTACGTAAAACCTTTCACCACTAATTCGATTGTTCTTGGTCCTGGTCAAACCACCGATGTTCTCATAACCGGTGACCAACCACCGAACCGGTATTACATGGCCGCAAGAGCTTACCAAAGCGCTCAAAACGCACCGTTTGGTAATACAACTACAACTGCAATCCTCCAATACAAATCAGCTCCTTGTTGCGGCCTAGGCGGAGCCAAGAAGGGTATTTCCGTCAAACCAATCATGCCTCTCCTCCCTGCTTACAATGACACCAACACAGTGACTCGCTTTAGCCAAAGCTTCCGATCACTAAGAAGAGCTGAGGTTCCGACACAAATCGATGAGAACATCTTCATAACTGTTGGACTTGGTCTTACCAACTGTCCTAAGAACTTTGGATCACGAAGATGTCAAGGTCCTAATGGCACACGCTTCACTGCATCAATGAACAATGTTTCATTTGCTCTCCCAAGTAATTACTCTCTCCTTCAAGCTCACCACCATTCAATCCCCGGAGTCTTTACAACAGATTTTCCGGCTAGACCTCCGGTGAAATTCGATTACACAGGTAACAACATAAGCCGATCTCTGTTCCAACCTGATAGAGGAACTAAGCTATACAAGCTCAAGTATGGATCAAAGGTTCAGATTGTTCTTCAAGATACTGGTATAGTTACTCCTGAAAATCATCCCATTCATCTTCACGGTTATGATTTCTACATTATCGCCGAGGGTTTTGGTAACTTCAACGCCAAGAAAGATACCGCTAAATTCAATCTTGAAGATCCGCCACTCCGGAACACTGTTGGTGTGCCTGTTAACGGTTGGGCCGTCATCAGATTCGTCGCCGACAACCCAGGTAAACCAACATTGTATTTTGTTTTCTATAACTAGATTGTCAAGATTCAATCCATAACCAAATTCTTACTAAAAACACTATCACGCGGAGCTATGCGATTTTTTAGAGCTGAACTCTAGTGGAGAAAACTACAGAGATGAACATATAAAGATTTGACCACTCGACCAAATATACTTTCTTATTCCCAAACATGTTCTACTAATTTATTATCGGTGCTAATTAAATGTGTTTTGTGTACAAATGATTGAAAATAGGGGTTTGGATCATGCATTGTCATCTAGATGCACATATATCTTGGGGACTAGCCATGGCTTTCTTAGTTGAGAATGGAGATGGAATATTGGAGACAATGGAGCAGCCTCCTGCTGATTTGCCTCTATGTTAGGAGTTCAAGATCTCTGTAACATAAAACCACATTATAGTTTTCATGTTATATTCAATTGTTTTCTTTTTCCGGTTATAGAATTAAACCGGATCCTACTTCTGAGTCGGACCGGAGCTTTTAGCTTAAAATTTTCTCGATTATTGATGTATTCTTTTGACATTATTGTACCAAAATCAGTTATGAGAGAATCATGAAAGTTGTTTTTTTTTTCTCGTTATCCTTTATGTTCAATCAAATCATTTTTGTTGAGTGGTTGTTGAGCTAAAACTTTATTTCTTCCATAATTACATTGGAAATTAAGTGATCATATAAACAAAGGTTTTGTTTTTAGCGTAATATTGGCCAAGTCAAATCTAAAGTTCAACAACTTGATGAATATTGAAGTTCTTAGAAGAAACGTAGCCCAATTTCAATCTTGTTTTATAGGATTATGATTCCAAATTGGTTGAGCAGAAAAGTTGAGGATAAAGTGAGTTTCGAAGAGGATGAATCATTCCTTCGAGAGTACAAGAAAGAAACCAAAAGTTGTCATGACTCCAATACAACTTTTTTTACGACCAAAGAAAAACCCAAAAAAGCGATAAATTTTGCATCGAATGACCCAAAATGGAAAGCCCATTAAGATATATATAGGCCCATTAGAGTGAAAGAGAATTACGACTGCAACCTAAAACCCTAAATCTTGTTCCTTTCCTCTGTTTCGCCAACCAAATTCTTCTCGGACAAAGCCTCGCCTCTGTAAGCACTGAAGATGAAGAAGAGCAAAGGAGCTAAGGAAGATAATAAGATGGGAGAAACCAAAAAGAGAAGTGCTTCTTCTGTAAAATCCCAGCAACAGAAACCAGCTGAGAAGGAAGTGAAACCAGTAGAAAAAGAAGTGAAAAGCTTAAAAGAGGAAGACTTGCTACTAGATTCTGGACGTGATTCCGATTACGACGGAGATGTATTCTTCTTCCGCCTTATCTTTTTTTGGTTTCATCATTTGGAGGATTTTTTATTGTGCATTTGGTTTATCCTGGGGTTTTATTTTTGTGATTTTTAGAGTTTGTCCGAGTCTTTGAATTCCGATGATTTCGATTCCGATATGTTCGATTCAGAGGATGATGATTCACAAAGAGCTACAGAAGATGGAGATGGAGAATCATCCGAAGACTTGGTGCAAGGTAATTGCTTCTGCTTTTTTCGTATGAAGGATATCATCTTCAATATAGGGTTTATGCTTCTTATGAGTGGGGGTTTAGACCTTATAAACAATTTTAATTGAATAGGTTGATTTCTTTAGATTGATATATATATTGTTTGAAAAATACTTGTGGGAGTTTATAATGGGGGAATATAGTTTCCAGCTTTAAGATGGGAAAGTAAATTCAAGTAAGAGAGAGTAACTATTTAAGGATCTGTTGGCGCAGATCATGAGGGCTTGGAAGATGACGTGGATGATGATGATGAAAGTGAACAAGTAGATAGTGAAAATGGTGAGGAAGATGGGAGTGATGAAGATTCTGAGCAACATGAAGCAGTTGAAGAGAGCGACTCTTCAGAAGATGAGGTTGATGCTTTCTCTGACTCATTTCAGACTTGAAACTATCTTTCTCCATTTCCAGACGTAATTATACATTTATGTTCTGAATTGTAGGTTGCTCCTAGAAATACAGTCGGGGATGTTCCCTTGGAGTGGTATAAAGATGAGACACATATTGGTTATGACATCACTGGAAAGAAGATTACTAAGAAAGAAAAACAGGACAAACTTGACTCTTTCCTAGCAACTATGGATGACTCTAAGAATTGGTTAGATTAAAGGCTCTTCTGTTTATTGGTAAATAGTTGATAGTTAGTATCGTGAGGCTGACAAAAATTTTGGGGATTTTAGGAGCAAAATTTATGATGAATATAATGACGAGGAGGTGGAGCTGACTAAAGACGAAAGCAAGCTTATTCGTAGAATGCTCAAAGGGGAAGCTCCACATGCTGACTTTGACCCATATGCGGTATGGATGTAGTTTATGTGTAGCCATTTTATACTAAAAATACAGTACTCACATCTATATGTGACCTTTTGATTGATTCTCCTGGGGCCAGCCTTATGTCGATTGGTTCAAATGGGACGATGCAATACATCCACTCTCAAGTGCACCAGAACCCAAGAGAAGGTTCATCCCTTCAAAATGGGAGGCCAAAAAGGTTGTCAAGTATGTTAGAGCTATCCGGAAAGGGTTGATCAAGTTTGATAAGCCTGAAGAAGAGCCCAACGTATACCTTCTATGGGGTGATGATTCGACATCTGATCAAAAGAGCAAGCATTTAACTTATATTCCTCCACCCAAGCTTAAATTGCCAGGTAAAAGTTACTTTTTGCTGAACATCAGTTTGTCTGTTTCTCTCTGCGGATTCCATTATTCAACATTTTTAGTTTGTACAATTTGGTTTTCCAGGACACGAAGAATCATACAATCCTTCTTTGGAATATATTCCAACAGAAGAGGAGAAAGCCTCTTATGAATTGATGTATGAGGAAGATCGTCCGCAATTCATTCCTAAAAGGTATGAAATAGTTTTGTCTAATATACACTGTTGAAGTATCTTAGGAATTTTTTAGCTTAAGCCTTATGGTATATATATTTGTGCATAGGTTTACATCTCTCAGAAGTATCCCAGCATATGAGAATGCACTGAAGGAGTCTTTTGAGCGTTGTTTGGATCTATACCTATGTCCGAGAGTTCGGAAGAAGAGAGTGAGAACTTAATTTGATCATCTCATTTTCTGTTTTCTTCTCTCTTTCCTGTATTAATTATCACTTTGTGTTTCTTTTCACCAGATAAACATCGATCCTGAATCTTTGAAGCCGAAGCTACCTAGTAGGAAGGATCTTAGACCTTATCCTAACTGTTGTCATCTTGAATATAAAGGCCATACAGGGGCTGTTACTTCCATATCCCCTGATAGTTCTGGCCAGTGGATGGCCTCAGGTATTTCATTTAATGTTTTATTCAGTTTTATGGATTTCACTTTTGCTTTTAAGATGCCAATCGTGTGATTTTTTTTTGTTTCTCAAAGGTTCAACTGATGGATCCGTTCGTTTATGGGAAGTCGAGACTAGTAGATGTCTTAAAGTCTGGCAGTTTGATGAAGCTGTTAAGTGTGTGGCTTGGAATCCTCTTGCTAGACTTCCAATTTTAGCCGCCGCCATGTAAGTTCGGATGTTGAAAGTTTGCTGTGGGTTTATTGCAACTGTCTATTCTGAAACATTCTCATCTCTCGCTTGCAGTGGCCGAGATTTAGTTATCCTGGACACTGAACTTGGGACTGATGAGGAACAGGCAATTATTAAAGAGATGCTTCACATAGGAAACCTTCCAGAACTAGATACGTCTGGTAAGTATCTTGGAAAAAGCTACCATCACCTTGTAAACAATTGTAAAGAAAATCCAAATGTCTAAATCGTTGAGTTTGGTATATTTCCCATGGTTTTCATAGTTGCCGCAATTGTAAGTTGGCTTCCAGATGAACTATATGGAGGGATCAAGATAAGACATTTCAAGGTACACTTTTGCTAATATCATCTTTAGCAGTTATTGCATGGAAAAATCTTTAACTGGTTTGTTCCCTTTTGTTGGTTTGTATATCTCTTTCAGACCATATCAAATATTGACTGGCATCGTAAAGGAGACTATCTCTCAACAGTCATGGCATCTGGTGAAACACGAGGCGTAGTAACGCACCAACTCTCAAAAAGGCTTACGAGAAAGATCCATATTAAGATCCGCGGACTTCCAGTCTGTACACTATTTCATCCCAGCCGTACACACATCTTCGTTGCGACAAGAAAGGACGTGCGTGTTTACAATCTTTTAGAGAAAGACGAGCCCATTAGAAAGCTCGACACTGGATTGAGAGAAATCTCATCCATGGCAATTCATCCTGGTGGTGATAATCTGATAGTTGGAAGCAAAGAAGGCAAGATGTGTTGGTTTGACATGGATCTGTCTTCGAAACCGTACAAGAAACTCAAGAATCATTCTAAAGACATTACAAATGTGGCATTTCACCGTTCATATCCGATATTTGCTTCATGCTCAGAGGATTCAACAGCTTATGTTTTCCATGGTATGGTGTATAATGATCTGAACCAGAATCCTCTGATTGTACCGTTGGAGATTTTAAGAGGTCATTCTTCAAAAGGAGGTTAGTTTTTTTTTGATGTTTTTGATCTTTAAGAATAAGATTTATTATGCATCAATGCACTTAAATTTGATTGATTTCTTGATTCCAGGAGTCTTGGACTGCAAGTTTCATCCAAGACAACCATGGCTATTTACTGCAGGTGCTGACTCAATTATCAAACTCTATTGTCACTAAATTGGTTCCAAACCCTATTTTGATAATTTTCTTCTCTTTTTTATTTCAATTTTGTTGTATTCACCTATAACATTGCTTGAAATTATGTACTCTAATCAATGTTGTAATTCAATTTACAAGTTTTGTTACGAAGTTATGATTGATTATTTTATGAATAATCTATATCAATATTAAAGTTAAAAATCATAAGTGTTTAATGGAACACTTACTGACCAACAAAACATTTTCTATTCTTGAGAATTAGACCTAATCAAACCGTGACAAAAAGCAAAAGACAACAGTCCGTACGATATAAATTTTGACCAAAGCCCATAGCTTGATTTGAACAATGTTTTGACTAGTCAATGCAAATGACATATGAAAAAATCAGCAATCGTTATCCAACAGGAGTATAGGCGAAATTACGTAGAAGCTATAAGGGTAAAATAGTCAAAACAAATATACAAATTTGGATATAACTTAGGCCCAAAGCAAAAAGGAAGGGCTGGAAGTAACCAGCAACAATCAGAATCCGGAACGTTCAAGCGCCACGTCATCAACAAAATATCTAAAATATCTACTACATTTCTATATATATATATACGTTTCTCCTTTTACAATCGCAGAACTTTTTTTTTTGCTCTTCTTACGAAAAAGCTGTCATCTTTCGCTAGTACTAGTATTTAAATTGAATTCGCACTTCGATTCTTTTTCTTGCTCTAGTCGAAATTTGACCCTATTAGTTATATAGATTGGTTAATATTGGTTTAGATGTTTAATTGATTATACGGTTTACTTAAATCGGTTCATTATTTATATATAGTACTCCTAATCTTCATTATTTTGAGTTAATGAGAAAATCAGAGTTCGTTAATCTCTTTCTTCAATATAGTATGAGAGCACGAACTCCTCTTCCACCATTTTTCTCGTTCATGAGTTCTCTTCGTTTACCATTATGATAAACAAGCTTTGAGTCATTTTCTTACTCAACCTGTTTTTGCTCTCTTCGGCGATCTTAGCGAATTTTGTGAATCTTTCATTTCAATTTCTTTGTTCTGAATTTTCCTTCTCTTTTTGACCTCTGATGTTGTCACGTTCTCTTTTTCATCAAATTGACACAATCTTTTTGTATTGATTTTATTTCTTTTATCGAGAATGACTTCGATTCCAACTGATTCATCGGATGTGTAACCTCCCCATCATTAAAGTGTTTCCAAGCTTTCCGATTGGTATAATCGTTTCAATCTATCAATGACTGACAAGTACCACATACGCTTGTATGGGACACGAGTCCTTCCACCTGTTGCTCGATATCTCGGCTTCCCACAGAATTGACATTCCTGCAACTTATCATCGTCTTTCAAGAAAATCATGCAATTGTCAATGCATACATCAATCATTTCTGATGGTAATCCAAGACTCGCAACTAACTTCTACATCTCATAATAACTCACAACAGAATTATTATCTTCTAGCAAATATAGTTAAAACGTATCCAATAATTGGTTCATACTTCTCTCAATTCTGTTTCATTCACTTTTAATAGACATCAATGTGGATGTTAATGACAGTTAAGATAGACCCTCTCTACATCCTTCATAAATAGGTTGATTTGCAGCATTTATCATATCATAAAAATGTTTTGCTTTAGCGTTAGGTTATTCAGTAGTATTTTCACCGACAACAAGAATAGATGTATGATATACATCTGTAACCATATCATGATACATATTTCCTTGTAAATGATCATAATTTTCAAACATATTTTTGTCATAATTATAATTAGCATTATGACTAGGTTGATCATCAACACCATCATCCATACTACTAATTTATGAACCCAGACTATAACCCTCCATTGTGAAAACCAGACATAATAATTTAAAGTAATTAAATCTTCTATTATATACATGTTTTTTCACCATATCGATATTCAAATATTTGGTGTTCTCACATTTTTGGCATGGACAAAAGATGTTACCATCATTCGGAGTAAATGGATTATTAAACTATAACCCTTCCGCCTGATTATACATCCATCATCATAATGCAAACACTTCGTTCCGACGTCATTTCTATTTTCTTTCTAAAAAACAAAATTTTCAAAAAAAAAAATTCGAAAACTTCTTTCTCTCTCTAAGTGTTTGTGATTTGGTGTGAAAAATACAATGTCATGGTGGACTATTTATAGGGAAAAATGAAAAATTTGCTATGAATTTACTAGGCAAATTTTCCGTCTCCTGCAACTGTTTAGCAAATTTGCTAGGAAATTATTTCCTTGCAAGTGTCTCGCAACTTTGCCAGTGATTTGCGAGGAAAAATAACCTCACAAAATGCTTGCATATCCTTCGCATTTTCTTTGCAAATTTCCGAGGAACTTACAATGTTTGTCCAATCATCGCATTTTCCATGCAACAACATCTCAAATTTGCGATGGAATAGTTTCCTTGTAAATTACTTATTTTATTGTAGTGAATATATATATATATATATAATATAATTTATTATAAAACATTGCTTAAAATTATTATGCTCCACCTAAATTTTTTAGACGTTAGCAGAATGTCACCGCCTAATTATTGCCTAAAGATTTTTTGAGCAAATACTGCTTATAAGTGGTTTGTTAAATATGTAACTATGTTTATGGATCGAAGTTTCAGTGTGCACAGAGAATTATGTTATATTTCGTATCGATTTCATTGAATTCGTAAGTTTAATTATTCCAGAAACTTGATCTCTCTGATACGTAGCTTGGCTTTATTTTAATTGTTGCTTATAAAACTGAAAAATATCTTCTGGTCTGCAGATTTTCCTCAGGTTTGTCTTAGATTTTGTTTTTTTGGGGTCAACATTGTCTTAGATTACATAAGCAATGAGGTAAGATAATAAGTTAATTCTATATATCTGTATTTTATACAAAAAGGCTAATTGGATGTGAAAGTGCAAATTGGACATATTTCGATATTATAAAAAGGGTTTTTATTTAATTAATTAAAAGTGGTTTAATTATTTGTTTTTAGCCTTCAAAATGGATTGTCGTGCTTGGATCTTGAAGATCTTTGAGCCTTTAAAAAAAATTAAAAAACAAGTTGGCAAACTGTTGATTTTATACAATCAATTTGGTGGATCTTCTTCGATTTGGTTATTGCATCTCCACAATTTGCTTTTGACGATGTGTCTTATATGCAACTCTTTTGAACAATTTCTCTTGTTAATAATTATTATCTTAATATCCGTACATGTCAAGTTGTAATCTTTTTTACGTAAATGTCATCATCATTCATCGAAGTTAGTCCCTTTTATTTAGTCAATACTAAATTTTTAAAATTTAAAAAATCTTTTTCTTTACAAAATTTGAGAAAAATATTAGTTGTAATTGAATAGGAAATTCTGAATAAACCAAAAAATGAGAAAATAACTTTAGTCAAATGATTACCGTCACTTGTACTGATTTCTCTAACAAAATTTGATTTTAAAGAACTATATGTTTTTATATGATATTATTTGGGATCTAGGAATGAGTTTAAAAAATCTTATCGATTTAATTATAAAAAAAAATTATAAATAAATAATATTTAAAAAAACTTGCAAATGTACTGAGAAAGGTGTGTGAGATATTGGTGAGTGATTATGTCACCTAACTCGAAAGCTTTTATAAAATGAGCAATCTTTACATCGAGGATTGTGCTAAAAATTGCAAATTGTAACTCTTTTTAGTTTTTTTTTCTCAATCCAATAAAATGTACAAATGAATAAGTAATGCAAATTGCAAGCTAATTCCTATTGATTTAACAACTAGGACTACTACTTGAGAATATGTATAGTTGTTGAGAAAACTATTTGCGTTAGGTAACCCTTTTATTAATTTTTCCAATTGTGTTTTTGTTATTATGCCCAATTGCCCACCACTTAAATTCAAGAGCCCAATATATTCATATATTTTGATTTGAATATACGTTTTGTGGAAGAAATTTTTGCCCAATTCGTAAATTTTCATGACTTTGTGTTAGTTATTTTTAGCAACTGGTTGGTTGATTTTAGTTTAATATTTCGTGGTTTTCTTTGTTGAAAAGGAATTTGATTAATACTATTTTAGTACTGTAGAAACGATCAAGTTGATTATAAGATGAGGAAAGATCATTTTAATGGACCCATGACATGAATATCTTCACCAACTTGGAATATTCAAAGTTCTTTAGTTTTCTTTTGAATTTTACTGGTACAGTTAGAAGGTTCCAAATAATTTCAAAATCCATCCAAAAAATAAACCCAATGGGAGATAGATTGGCTAAAGTCCATCTTTAAAAAATCATGCATTTGCAATTTTAAAGGATTTTATTGTTTTGTAAGAATCCGTTGGAAATTTTGAAGAAATTCACGACAGATTTATTTGTGGATATGGCAAATAGATATAATAATATTAAATTTATCCATTTTTATCAAATAAAATACAATTTTTTTCTCTTCATAAAAACTCTAACTTTTGTTTGGTGTTCATGAAATTTATTTCCATTGAGATTTCGTCGAAAATGCCTATAGCAGACAGATCAGAGGATCAAGTTAGTTTTTTTCTTGGTATTGTTTGAGCTGTTCATTGTTTTAGATACTATAAAAAGAGTCTTCACACATAAACCCGTAAGATAACTATATAAGTATAGCTTAACCAACTTGATCCATAGTGAAATGTTTAGAGATAGTAGCTCTATTGATATATAGTTATATACGGTGAGATATTAAATTCTATGCAATATCCAGTAGATAATATTCTTTTCTTTTGTTCTTTTTTTTTAATTGATATCATTAACAAATATACACTATAACCTCCATAAATTAATATCCGATAAAATAATAATCTCTATAAATTAATAAAATTATCTTGTTACAAGTCGGATTAGTATAAAATTTTATCAAATTTAATAAATTAATAAGATAATTATTATTTTGAAACTTCTATGTAAAAATATAGTCTCAATAATATAGTAAATTAATAATGATCTAAATTTACATATATATATAAGTTGATATATTAATATACGATTTAAAAAAAAATCTTATAGCTCAACTCTATAAAATAATTGTTATATTATATTTTCAAACTATGATGTTGTAGTAGCCGAGTTGCTCTCACTCTGGTGGTTAGGATGATCCAGCTAATGACTTGGCACTAGGATTCGATTTCTACCTGCTGTATTATGATAGCTTAAACAAAAGATTATAGGGGTGAAATTTAGGTTATGGATCGAGCCTTGTCGATCAAATTGTTGACAAAAAAAAACTATGATGTTAATTTTTTTATACGTATTATTTTCATTGTAATAATATTATAAGCTGTTGAAATAAGATAATTGAGATCATTAATCATAATTATATATATATATATAGTATCGGTAATCTATGCTTAAAAATATTATCTTTTAAATATTAAAATTTGTAGTTCAAAAATTATAAAATTTATAACCTTCAAAAAATTAATCTACAAATGTCTCAATTTATCATTTTTATAGAATATTAATAACTAAAAATATTATAAATTAATAATATTAAATTAATATTTCTCTAAGTTAATAAATTTTTAAAGTTTCTAACATTAATTTATAGATGTTTTACTGTATATTTGATTCTCATTTTTTCAAATTTATGACAAGAGAGTGTTTGGCTGTATGATTAAAACATAAGAAAGTATATTAATTGGAATTTTCTAACTGGTGCACTAAAATTAGTAAAAAGTTACAATTTTTTAAACTAATTAAAACAATTGAAATTACAAACAAATCCCAAGTGGACAACCGACGAACTCTTTCTCTCTCTCTCTCTCCATATCCAGATACTTGCATTTTTATATAATAACATTCTCTCCTTATATATCAAAATCTCACTATACGACCTCTCGAAGAAAACCATTTGTTTTCTTTTATACAGAGCCAGAGAATAACAATTGAGAGAGAGAGAGAGAGAGAGAGATAGATTTACAAAAATGCCAACGTCGGTACAGTTTCAGAGATCTTCCACCACCGCAGAATCAACCAACACCACCGTAAACAACTACCATCTCCACCACCACCACAAACAACTCCAAACAGTGAACCTCACGCGCGGTATGGCTGATGTACCAAACCACGTGGAGATCTCTCACACGCACGTGATCTATCCTTCTCAATGCTTCTCAATCTTAGTTGAAGACATTGAAGCTCCGGTTTCAACCGTTTGGTCTATCCTTAGCCGCTTTGAACATCCTCAAGAATATAAACACTTTGTTAAAACCTGCCACGTGGCTTTTGGAGATGGTAAAGAAGTCGGGTCGGTTAGAGAGATCCGAGTCGTTTCGGGTCTTCCTGCTGCGTTTAGCTTAGAACGGCTTGAGATCATGGACGATAATCGCCACGTCATCAGTTTTAGCGTCGTTGGAGGGGACCATAGACTTAAGAACTACAGATCGGTGACGACGTTGCACGAATGCTCCGGTGATGGTGATAAGAAAAGGACACGTGTCGTTGAATCATACGTCGTTGATGTACCGACTGGTAACGATAAAGATGAGACTTGTAGCTTCGCTGATACAATTGTACGTTGCAACTTGCAATCGTTGGCAAAAGTCGCTGAGAAACTTCTCAAATCGTAATTACATCAAGTTTTTGGGATTCTCGAGGTAGGTTTGGTTTGAGATTTAAGTATTTAACTATCATCGGGGATTTTTCGAAACTAGAAAAGAAAAAAAGAAGAAGATAGTTTTGGTTTTTTCGAAGTTAGGGTTTTAGGGTTTGTTTAAATTGTCGTTTGGACGATGGTTTAGTTTTACCCTTAAGACCATAACTTCTTGAACTCTTTTGTACAGTCTCTCTTTTCTAGCTTTGAAATAAACATTCATTTGTTTCGATAATATTCTTAACTTAGCCAATATTTGCTAAATCATGTAAAAATTTAGCTAATGAGTATTGTTTTGATATATCCGAGATTATCTCCAATCTGAGTTTGATCCTCTTTAACGTACATAATAATGTATTACAAGCAATTTGATTGTTATAATCATAATATATGATGAAGAGATCTAATTAGTGGTTGGCAATCAGGAAACACCATGCATGTGATTATATGATTCGTTTCTTCTCTCCATCAAGTAAAACTACCTCACGATACATTATTTGCATCGAACTAATGTGAATTTTATAGAGTTTTAATTGTATTTTTAAGGGCAATTGTACGATATAATTATAACAAAAATGTTAAAGTAGGGATTCATATGCTAGGCCAAAATAATTGGTAGCAGATGTTACTATATTTTTATTTTTTATTTTATAAACTCTAAAGCTTCAAACTACTCATCAAAAGTAATTTAACTTTTATTCACAAAAAAGATAAAATTCCTTCGTTATTTTTGGGAAAACGTGAAATGTTTTTTTTTTGTCAAGTAGCAATATATTAATGAAACTTCAAAAGAGGAGAACAAAGTACACTAAAACCAAACACTGGTTTTCTAATATGACGAATAAGAGCATATAGAAAGAAAGAGAGACTTCAAACCTGTTAAAGTTCTTCTGGTAAGTTAGGAAAGCTGTTAACGTGCAATGCGTTATCAGATTTTATTGTCCTATATATTAATTATTCGTTTATTAAATGTAAAATTCAGAATAAAATATTAAGTTTATTATATTGTTAATCCAATGAACAAGTGGGAAGACTTTCAAAGTTCCAAAAGCAAAAAGAGTTAGTAGTTACTTTATCATGAACTAGTAATATTTTCGAGAATTGTGAAACCAAAATTCAAATATAAATATATATAGAAATTGCAAGTATATATATATGATGCTACGTAAAATGCTAGTTGGGGTGTAATAAAATCCAACTTGATATAGAAAAAAACAAAAGCATGCAAGTTGCAAGGAAAAAATTAAAAGTAGCTACGATTCTTTAACACAACTTTAAATATATACGATAAAAAATAAAAATAAAACAAATGGATTATAATGATAATTAAATTAAAAATGATAATGAGTACGAAATACAAATATGAAAACATTGTCGTGGAAGGAAGGAATTGCAAGTTGGGTTGCAAGTTGGCAAGCAGGCTATTAATGTTTTCCTTCTTTTGTTCTTTTCTATTAAATCCAACCACCTTTTTTCCTATTTATTCTTCACTATTTCACTTATATTTTCTATTTTATATAAAAAAAATCCATATGATTTTTCATATTGTTTGTTTTACTTACATATTATAAATAAATATGAATTTTTGTGAACTTTTTTGGTAAATTTTTAAAAGTCTATATCTAGGATTTTTTTTACCAGATATTTCGACTTCAGCTGTTTTTTCTAATTTGCATGATAAGATTTTTCTAATAATTAGATCTACAACTTTCTATTTATAATTCAAACTCCAAACAAATGTTGTGCGAAGATATGCTCTATAAAATTGAAATTTTGATAGAAAATATTATGAAAATGAGCATTTAAGTATTTAACAAAACTAATTCTCAAAATAAATTTAAAAATTTAAGTTAGGGATAAAGTTTTGTAAATAGTTAGGAAAAAACTCTCACCAATTCTCCAAAAAACACGTTATATTATATATTCCAACGTGGCATGTTGCTTATAAAGTTATATTATTTAATTAATTATCTTATGTTATTTTTATTATAATTTTTAGCAAAACGCTAAACTTTTTAATATAAATTTGCATAAAAGAATGTGATAACGTACATAGCTGTGACATATTCATACACTTTAAAAAGCAACGAAGATATAGTCTTAGCTGGACAATCTAAACACTTTTAACTAATTATATATTTAACAAAGAAACTTTTTACAAAATAAAAAAGAATAATAAATATAAATCAAACTTCGAAATGATAATATGTAACTATATCTTTAGTCGTTTTCTGGTTTAGCAATTATTCAGCTGAGTATGTCTGAAAAAGGCAAACCAAATTCAATATATGTACATGAAGAACACTCCATACTCTCAAGCTAAAGTTCATTGGGGATAAGACATTTTCTTTGATCTTTGATTTTTAACTTCCAATGCAATGTTATTTAGAAGCATGCATTGCAGTGTGACAGTGATATGTAATGTGGAAAACACCGATGCAATCGAATATTAAATGGAAAATTTATTTTTTCAGTACACGTGCGATTTGAAATGAAAATTATTGGAAGTACAAAACTTATCTATTAACAGTTTTTGTATATTTGCAGTTTTCACTAATATTATAAGAAAATTAGATTTATAAAAACGATCGGTGGAAGTGTGCTAAATTACTCCCTTTATATTTTTCTTTATCGGAATTCAATTCTGAATAGTAGTATTATTACGTTTGTTTTATGAATAAAAACTTATCGATTTAGTTATTGATAGAAAAAAAAGATATATTGCTAATTAAAGTTCAAAGTCATAATTTCATCATTGCCGAGTTACTTTTACTCTGCTAGTTAGGATGATCCAGCTAAATACTTAGACATCGAAGTTTAATTTCTCCCCACTATATTAGTATATTAAAAATAGATTTTATAGGTGACTTTAACCTATAGATCGAATCATTGGTGAAAAAAAAGAAGTCATAATTCCATTACAAACAATCTATTCGTAAACATTAATTTTGGAGTTTCAATGAAACTCGTTGATTCTTTAGTTAAACATTTTTTAAAGTTTTAAACAATTGAATTAATAAAAGTTGATCCATAATTTATGCCTACTCATAACTCTCTTAATTTTTAATTTCTATTTGGGATGAGATTGAGTCAAACTCTAGATGTCTAAATCCTTGTAGTTAAACATTAGTTGATAGAAGTTATTTTGTATATTTAAATAGATTGGTATGTATAAGGCACTAATGTGATTTATTATTTTTGAATATTAAATTTATTGATTAACAATTTTATTTACAAGAGTGGAACTAATAAAGAAATGAACTAATAGAACTTTGGAATTAAAAAATCTGAAATCTTGTAAGTAATTTCTGATTCTTTTCACGTTGAAGCATTGCTAATTTACATAACATGAAGCTTAAGTAAACTCAATGCATATGTGAGTTTGCCACTTGGAATTGGAATAGTCTTTCTCATAATATATGTGGAAATTCTTGAAAGTGTCAAGTGTTTTGGTTTATGCTTCTTTCTCTTGAATCATATTCCCTAATCGAATTTTAGTCTAGCATCAATGTGATTTTGTTCTTAAATGGTGTCCATTTTTCAAAAAAGATAAAGAGAAGAATACACTTGATTGTAAGAACTGAAGCTAAACTAAAATTTTAGTCTGGTAAAGCCTAATCTCTAAAGTTCTTTGTAATCTATTTTTTATAGTGAGAAATCTCGAACTATGATGTCATAGTCATTAGTTAGATTTATCTAACCACTAGATTGAAAACAATTTGACAAAGTTTTAGTTATTTTCCAACAAAAATAATAATCTACTAATTATCACTATTTTACCAATAAATTAGATAACTGTTTTCATGATTTCCATTAAATTAGATCATTATACCAACGTCGAGTTGTCAAATCTTTTGTCTTATAAACCAAAACGAAACAAAACTACATTTTACAATTTTCCAACAAAAGCTCTTTAGAAACTAAAAACTCAAAACAATGTCGTGTCTCAGCTGAGAAATTATTTATGTTTTTAGTCAAAGATAGAAAAGTTTGGCAAAGAGAAGCTCATTCCAAAAATCTTGAAGACCAGACAAACACCAATGTACACAATCTGCATAGCTCGTCGGATTCTCCTTCTGTTCAGCCGTAAGTGGACTCCATTGCTTCTTGTATATCGATGTGTGTGCATCTTTCCGATAACTCGACATTTGTGTTATGTTCAGTACTGTTATCGGTGTTTTCGATTTCTTATACACTTCTCCAACCACTTTCATTATGCTTTTTCGACTATCTGATCCCCAATAGTTCGGATCTTCTATAAGTGTTATCTGATAATAGCAATTCTGACCTGGTTCAGCCCCCCAATCTATGCCCCTGAAACACCCATAGAACCAAAATCAACAAAAGCCCTATTAAGTAGGTTTCTTGCTAAGGAAGAAACAATCGATTTGCCTCTTGAACTTCGTTTTAAGCTGAATGAATTCTGTTTATACATTGAAATGAGCTTACCTAACCTCGTTTTAAGTTGAATGAATTCTTTTTATGCATTGAAATGAGTTTAAAGAGTGAACTAAAACGCGAAAACGACTAAGTAATAAGAAGAGTTTAATCTGACTAAGGTGTTTGGCAGCAAGCTGATGGTGTCTAATATATGTATCATGATTGAAACCAGACTGGATTGTTAATCAAATGTATCTATCTATAAGCTGAATTCTGAATCAAATCGTTCAAAGTCACTAACTTGGAATGAGTTGGAGACATGGTAGTGAAGAAAACCCTAGTTTTCTTACGATCCATATTGTTCTTCACCCATTTCAACATACTCTTCATACCCAAACGGTACGCATTTTCAGTTGAAACCTCCACAATATTCTTCTCTTTATCTTCAAAAGATCCTTGCCTACATACATATAACCCCAACGAAACAATATCAGAAACCATTTTGATGTGATTGATCGTATGAATTGTTTTGATTTCGAAGTTACAAGATTTTCATCTTCAGTCCAGTCATCCACCATAGATAACTGTTGAAAATTATAATATCAACGCCTTTCCAATGACGACCATGTTTGTTGATTGAACCTTTTCTCACAACTCTATCTGAGATTCTATGAACAATTGCATCGTCTGAGTTTGATTCTAGAAGAAACGGTGCCCAGTAAAACTCCATTGTTGCGCTATATCCTGTACAAAAAGATAATAAGCTTTGATTATAGGTGAAATGTTGCAACACAAAGAACCCTAGAGTTACCTTGGCAGTGAAGACAGTGAGGGAACCAGTGGTGTTAATTAATTTCTTATCATCAGGAATCTGACGATGAAGAAGACAAATCATTGATACAAGTATTCCACGGTTTAAGGAATCTCCTACATACATCATCCTCTTCCCTCTTAATGTCTCTAACAACAACGTCGCGTTGAACCTTATGGAAACAGAGAAAAACAGAGTAAGATCATAGAAAAAGAGGAAACAGAGACAAATCGCTTACGAGGGAAGATCACAATAGTTCGGTTGCCATCGCCAGAATTGGTAATCTTTGTCGGGACGACCATGTTCTTGACATGTAAGCTGAGGTTGAATGTACGGACACTCCCATTCCTCGTACGGTGGTCGAGAGATTTTATCTCTCACCCATTTACCACTAAATACATCACAGCTTTCCTCTGTTTTACCAATAGCAAATGCAAGCTTCTTCGGTTTCGTGTTCTTCTCTAAACAAACCCAAATTTTTAAAAGCAAACACAATCTTAGTGCCTTATTGTCTACTACAATTTAAACAAATGTTAGGTAGATAGAAACATTACCAAGTGTTTGAAAAGACGGTAAGACGAAGTTGGGCTCAAGCTGACCAAAGGTGCACATGAAATCTTCACCATAGAGAACAGAGACGAAGAAAATAAAGGCTAAGAGTGTGAAGAGATAAGGAGAAAACGAGTTTTTCTTACAAGTGAAGAACTGGTGAGAGAAATTGGTGATGAAGGTTTCATGTTTATGATTGAGGGAGAGAAAGAATGAGAGTCACAAATGGTGATTCCAATATTTAAAATTTATAACTAGTACTAGGAAACGAGAAGATAAAATCAACAAATGAATATCTTTGTGTTTTTTATGATCTCATTCTTCTTAACCTGCAAATACTACGTGCGAGGAGGATTCCAGATGAATTTATTTTAAAATTGTCTCAAGAATTACTAAAGATTTTGTATTTGTACAATGATTAGGTAATTTATAAACATGGTGATAGAATATTTTTAAGATCCCCAATTCATAAGTGAAATCTCAAACTTTAACAAATATAGCTACACGAGTATTTAGAATCGAATTCTAGCAGCAAAACCTTTGTCAGCGCAAGTATTGTAGTCGAATTCTAACACGAGTATTTAGAAAATCTCAAACTTTATCAAATGTTTAGTCACTTCAACAAAAAACAATTTTCCTTGAAAGATTTTTTGAATTAAGAAAATACTAATACTTAGTCGTGATTAGTAGGTATATGTTTACGGAACATAGTGGTTGTCTCTAACTAATTATATTTTTAGGTTAGATATAATTATTTGTGTAAATGACAAAACTAAAAAGATTATTTGACTTTATATTTATAGCAATTTATACATTTATGTGCTCAGCAAAATTGTATATTATCTATGTGTTTGGTTCAATATAACCTAAATGGTAGGTTCTGATTAATAAGTATGAATAACCCTTTTTATAATATAAAGTTTTCTTTTTGTAGCTCATATTGGAAAAATATGAGCTGATGATTGATGGAGGTGAGAAATACAACTTCACTTGGCTTTGAAGCTAAGTGTGCTTGAGGCGTTTTCGTACATTTGATCAATTTGTAAAGATAACATATCATTGTCTTCGCTTTTTTTCTAATTGAATAATTGCTGTTACTTAGAAAACATTTTAATATTATTATAAAATACAAACATGTCATGAGTTGCAAGATTAGAAAACATTAAACACAAAATCTTAGTTATCAGTCTAGAAATAAGAAAATAAAGAGTAGTATTAGTTGAGAAACAGTTGTGCTTTCAAGCTCAAGTGGTTTGGCTCTCACTGTTCTTCTTTGGAAAACAATCTTCAACCAACAAAACTAAGAAAACCTTTATATTCTAAATCCTAAAATAACTTAGAAATCAATCAAAAGGAGAAAGATCCAACGCACAAGCTTTATATAGTATGCAAGATCAATTTTGATAGAACAATTGTCTGAAACATTTAAAAAAGCGGTTAACATTGACTTGGAAATCAGCTTTAAGGAACCTGCGAGACAGCGATTCTAAACAATGGCTTAACTTTGTTTCTAATCCAATGAACATGATTCTTTTGTTTTTCTAAGACAGAACAAGATGAAAAGGAGAGGCACCTTTTTACAACTTGCAGTCACACTAATGGCCAAAAGAGTACTCAGGAACTAATAACCTAGAGTGGTTTGCAATTGGTTGAAGGAGTCGGAGATTCGTCTTCTGGCCATGGAATAGAGAGGATGCTGCGACTGTTCAGAAGTTGACCTGAGAATATGAGGCTCGTTGTGCACGACTCGATCCCCCGAATCTCGAAAACAGTGAACCAAAACAACTCTGCATAAATTAAGAAAAGAAGTCAGCCCAATGAGTTTAATTCTTATAAGGAAATCACAAGAAGAGATGGTAGAAGCACAAAATAATACCTGTGTTCTGTGAGGTACAGTGGCCCAGAAATCCATATTTGGGATTACCTATAAAACATGGTGTGCACAATTATATTGTGATAGAATCAGTGCATGTGAAAACTTTGCATGTATGAAGGAAGATAGTGAAACATACATCTGTGCCACGAATTCCAAGAGAGAAATATCGATATAGTGCACCACCCAGCAGGTAAACTCCAAATAGGCACAAGATACTGGAAAAGATCAGAGAGTTTCATATTCATTGTCCACAACATCTAGACATATTCCGATAGCCTCCCATTAAAAGAAGTGATTTACTCACATGATTATTAAGGTACTAAACCAGCCCCATCCGCTACTATGGCCTGATATAGCTGCTGCACAACCGGAAGGATGTTGGAGCCGAGTTGCCTGTCACATAAACAAGATCTCCAATTTAAGTGGAATGATTGATAAAGACAGGATAAATATCTCCAGTTTCATGGTCAATCAACTCTGTGTCAAAAGTTAAGTCAGATCACTCGCCAAACATAAATCACGGATTAACCCGAGTACATTCTTAGAAGAGGTTGTTTGACTCCCAAGACAATATGAAAACATTCGTACCAACTATACAATTCAGTATCTCTGACAATACAGACTAAGATTCAAATGCTCTCTTACTCATGTCATATCTTCTTCCAATGACTAGAACAATACCACAAAAACCAGCATTTTTATAACTAGCCAGAGTCCATACTTGTTATATATGAAGATATTAAGATTCTAATAAAAACCCAAGATCTTCAGAGCATAGAAGAGTTACTGGATACTCACATACTGACAGGTACCAGATTTCTCCAGAGTGACTGGTCCCTGAGAAACAATAATTGTAAATGAGGTATTAAGTCCTAGAAACTGCTAAAATCAACTTCCGTTTATAAACTCAAGTAGAATGTGATATACAAATCCTTACATTGACTTTGTTTTTCAGGCAGATAACAGAAACTGAAAGTGAGCAATTTTCGTTCCTATTTCCACCTGACATCTTAACAATGACGCCTTTGCCAGGATCCTCTTTATCTACGTATTCAAAACAAAAATCAGATTGCACATAGAGGCAAGCGTCCATCATTACAAGCAACAATGGAAATTTGTCTCAATTTTCGATAAATGTATCTTAAGCCTTACCAATAACATCAACCTTTGTGCTTGAGGCATGCCCTAGAGAAGAGCATACATCATACCCTGAAAATGATTAAACTTTTTAGATGGTTCAACTCTTTATTAGCACAAAAACATCGCATAATCTACTGAGCCTCATAATATACATTACGATTAAATGCAGTAATGAGTGAGATTTATGTACCTCTTACATTTTCTGACACAAGTGCACTACATGATGTTCCACAGTGTGATGGGCCTCCGCAACCCTTAGTGAATGAAAGGAAAGTCACAGAGACTAGTTGAGAATTTCAAATTTAATACAGAAACTTTCTGTTTCTGTTGAAGGATAGATATCAAGACAATGGAAGTGGCCAAATATCTTACTTCGCAACCAACACATCGAGGGGGATCGTGATTGAAAATCAGCACATCACAAAGCTGCTCCACAAGATGATTACAACGAAATAACACTCATAAATCACAATGGTCTAGTGTAAAACATAAAAGGCATCATAACTCTGAAGAAGACCTTTTCTAAGCAAAATCTCTCAAAGATTATATTTTTCTTCTTCCACAGTTCCAATAGCCTATCTACCCAATCCGTTTCCATGTGACAAAAATCACAAATCACATACATCAAAATGAAATAAGCAGGCACAAAAAAGATACAGGATTACAAATATCATGATAAGTTTAACAGAGAAAAATACAGAAACAAAGTGTAACCTGATGTAGAAGACAACCTGAAACCATAGCAGGGTGCTGTTCCCTTCCACTTTATAATACCTGCTTATCCAATTACTTTCCATTAGTATGAGCAACGAAGATAACTTAACATATAGTGAAATTTTCTACTTATCTACAGAGCAATTATTTAAGATGTGTGTGTCGAAAAGAAGGTAAAATCGGAAATTAAATGCATTATCGAGATACCACGAAGGCAAGATTCAAGCATATGTAATCTAGAAAAAAGGGAATTTGAGCAGAACAAAAGGAAAAGTGAAAGTACCCATCTTCACTGAGGACACCGTGAGGGAAATTCCGAATTGAAGATGCTAAATTGAAATGAAAGACCTTGTTGCGTCCAGTGAAACTGAATTCACATTGAGAGTTAACTCTGTAGCGAGTAAGCACGAGAGTGATGAGAAGAAACTTCGGAATCCAAAGTCTTCCTGACATCTCTCTTCCCTCGTCGTTTTCCGATTTTTGCTTCCAAATTTTCAAGATTCCCTCTTATGAGATCTCATGTCCAAGGATCTCAACAGAGTGCTCATCACGGCTTCACTCTCTCGCGTTGAACCGATATTTTCACTAATATCCCTAAACTTTTGTACTTCTTACCAATAAGCCGCATAATTCTAATTTGATTATTTGAAGCCTCGATTTTATCAACAATGGGCTTACTCTATGTGTACACAGGCCCAGACTCTCAAAACGGCCCAGTCAAAACCTAAGCAGACTACCAGAGAATGGTTCAATCCGGTTCGATTAGCTTAAACCGGATTTAATGATTTTCATACAAATAAATAAAGAATCAATTATGAAGAAAGACTTTTCAAAAACTTTTTAAAAAGAACACTATCAATAATTACAGATTTGGGCAATGATTTATTATTTGTATGAAAGTGTAACTTTATCTAAATTTTAAAACCAAATAATACCTAAATTTGTTATCACTTCTCCAATATACTTTTTAAAAAAAGTTTTCTAACACAAATTGCCTAAATCTATTAAAATGTGGAATTTCTTTGGTCCAATAATCATTTAAATTTTAATGGTTCTATTCATTCTCAGAACATGCAATACACTGTAAATTTAAGCATACATAAAATATTTATTATTAGTTATAGAAACATAATAATTCTAAACAAAAAATTGGACAATTATTTATAAATAAAAATATCATAACAACACAATTTCATTGTTTTGATGGATCTAGACCGTCGAATTATTTTAGGCTAATCTGAGGAACATTTTTACCACTTGATGTACCCATGACATTCTCGCACACCGCCGTGGCAGGACCACCTTCTTTTCCGGTACCGGTATTCTTTAGGCTAATGTCCATTATCTCAAAATTCTTACATGGAAAGCTCTTGCTACATTGCAAATTCACTGCCACTTTGGTCTGTGTTGTTCCATGTATGTTCTTTATCTTAATGTCTTGAATCTGAACATGAGACCCACCCTGAAATAATATATATTAGATTAGAATAATTTGAACTTCTGATGTTCGATAACAATTATATTCTAACAAAGCTTGTTTCGTGCGTAGAAAACTAACCTTTTTAGGAAGGTTACAAGGTGGGTGAGGACAATACTTCGTATCGATAATGATTAGGTTTTTAACATTAATCATCTCAATATTCTGGAAGAGGAATTTAGAAACAAGGATTTTCGAAGCCGAAGATTCTCATGTCTTGATCTGAATACCATTGTCTGTACAGTTAAAACCGAGTCACTTATAGTTACGCCAGTAACATCCTTCTCTTTTTCGTTCTTCCCTAAGCTTCCAACACTAATTCCCCACATTTGACTTTAGAGATATTGAGGTTAGTGATTCCAGAGAGAATAGCGATACAATCGTCTCCGATACCGATGGTTGTGTTGGACATGTGCATGTTGCTACAAAAACCCATCTTGATACCGTCGGTGTTTGAGCTTTCGTCGGGAGTTGTTATAATGACACCGGTAATGTTGAAGTGATGAACGGAATAGAAGTTCATGTGTCCCATTTTGCTGTTCAATGATGTTATGCCTTCGATTCTTGAGTTGTTCACGGATGCAAATTCAATACTCTATAAAACAAATTTAAAAGTTTATCAATTAAATCAACTGCCAGTTAAAATTTGCAGACAAATTTAAATAATTCAATCAGGAAGTATTAATATGGATCTAACTCACATACAAAAGCTAGTTTGATTGAGGACGGTCACGTAGTAATACATTGCTCAAAAATCACAAGTATTTCTAATGTGAGATATTCTAACGTGAATGTTTTTATGTAGCTAATAGGTAAATTCCAATCAGAATCTACCAATAAAATAAATATGGTTTTCCGATGGATTAAAATTACTGTCCGAAATTCTCGACGGCTTCATTTGTAGAATTTTCATAACATTTCAATTTTTATCTTCTATTTAAAATGTAAGTAATAATCATATTCTTAAAAAAAATGAAGCAATATAATATAAGGTTGAAGAGATGTTACCATAGCAAGAACTTTATACTTGGAGTTTTTGTGGCAGTCATTGAGTCCCAAGACATTTTTCCTTGACCGTCAAGTTTACCTGTACCAGAGATAGTGAGATTATTGATATACCTAAAGCTGAGCCATAAGTCCTTCTTGATGTCTGCAGGGTTTTCAGGAGCCAATAAAGTTCCATCGATGACAAAATCAATCGGACTTTTGCATGGACCCTTGAATTATACATCACGTCCAATGTAGAATATTCCTTTATGTACATAGATCTGCCTTTTTGCTGTATTTGCGCATGCACGTTTCCATACTTCCATGAATGCCTAATTTCATATGCATCAAAAATCAAATAGGTTAATTTTAAACGCAACAAAAGTTTGAATGAAAATAAATAACTAAGTAAATAGTAAGTTAGGAGAATTGTTTGTGATCGATCCATACATTCGCAATCAGTTTTTCCGTCTGGTTTAGCACCAAGGCTTTGGACATTCAAAATATTTGGTCCTGCGGCCGGACGATGTGCGACGGCAACGGCAACGAATAAGAAAGACAAACATAAAGCCTTTAATGGAGAGGCAATGCAAGACATTGTTTTTGTTTTGTTTAGGGTAAATTTATATTGTTTATCGATACTTGTTCTTATTAATAAGAAGTGTTTTTTCTTTTGTTTTCTTTTTTGTTTTTGCTTTTTTGTTTAGTGTTTTGTTGAGAAAGCACAATGAGAAGTGTTGGCCCACTTTATCTGCTTATATAGAGTTAACAGAGCATTTTTCTATGATTACCTTTGTTTTCTACTTTAAAAATAGAATTATCTAAAAATAGAGTGGAAGTTAGCTCCAATGAATAACTCTAAGATGTGGAGGATTGGTTAGAAGAAATTTATACAACTTGGTTTGTTTATTTGTTATTAATTAGCGAATAAAATTGGGTTGATTCTTTGATAATTGGTTGATATATTGTTTTCTTCTTCTCTTTTTGTTAAAGTTGGTTTATATATTGTTATGGAGTATATTATAACTTCTTTTTGTTCTCTCCTGTCAAACATAACCTTAATTTTGGGGACTCGGCCAATGAGGTTTACCTATAGACTAAAAATTAATTTTAACTTATAAAATATAAATATTTAAACCTATCTTATTACATATAATTTTAAAATTTTAAATCTAAATATATTTTATTACATACATAATTTATAAGATATAAATCTAAACCTATTTTATTACATACAATTTATGAAATCTAAATCTCAATCTATTTTATTACATTATAATTTATTAAAATTTAAATCTAAACTTAATTAATTACATAAAATTTATTAAACCTAAATCTAAACCTATTAAATTACATATATAATTTATTAAATATCAATTTATTTTGTTTTCTTAAATATGAATAAATTACATTATTATAAATAACGTTTTAGTTTCTTCTTTCTAGTATTATTTTGTTTGTCTCCTTTTGGTTTTAGCTCGTACAAGTTTGGTTTTGGGACAACTGGTAGTTTGTAATATAGTCTTTTGGCTCACCAAGTTTCTTGGTTTAATATATTCGGAAGTTATGAGGAAAAAAAAAATAACAGCCTAAATATTAATCTAGTAAATTAATGGAAAACATATAAAACAAAATTATGCAGGCTCTATAGAGCCGACAAATTTTGTAGAGGATATGGATGGATATCGATGATGATAACAAAATTCCAGCTACGCAGTATAACCACAAGCTTGCCACACGCCTTCACCCATCTCTTAATCTTGTACGTACACGTGTTTACCATCCGTAGCCTGATCAACACCACATTACAATCTAGGATTTTACTATTTCTAGCCTCGCCTCACAAGATTCCCTTTGTCTTCTCCAGTTTTCTCGCGAAGAAAACTTTCCAATTGTTTCTATCGGAACGGTCAAAAATGCTTCTTAAGACTGTTTCTTCTTCCGCTCTCTCGCTGGTTAATTTCCATGGCGTGAAGAAGGATATCTCTCCTTTGTTATCCTCCATTTTGTCCTCGAATCTTCGAGTTTCTTCTGGAAAATCTGGAAACCTATCTTTCTCTGTTCGCGCATCTAAGAGCTCAACCACCGACGTACTAAGCGGTGTCGTTTTTGAGCCGTTCGAGGAGGTGAAGAAGGAACTTGATCTCGTCCCAACCAGTTCTGATGTCTCGCTTGCTCGACAGAAGTACTCAGACGAGTGCGAAGCTGCCATTAACGAGCAGATCAAGTAGGTTTCCTTTTTTTTTACCTCACTCTCTTAGATTCGGTACAGTAGTCTGGTCGATTAGCTATAAGATTTGGTACTGCTTACTGTTTATCCTGTGGGTTGTGAAATTCTACAACGGTTTTGGATTTGGCTGCAGTGTGGAATACAATCTCTCGTATGTGTATCATGCTATGTATGCTTACTTTGATCGGGATAACATCGCGCTTAAGGGCCTTGCCAAGTAAGTCTTCGATTATTTACGAGTGTTGAGTGTTCATATCTTCGGGTTTACTGTTTTCTTTGCTTATTTTGTTTATTCAGAGTCAAATGTTGCTTTCTTGGTGTCAGGTTCTTCAAGGAATCAAGTGCGGAAGAACGCGAGCACGCTGAGAAGTTAATGGAGTATCAGGTTCCATGAAAACTGTCTCCATTTTCCACTAATTGGAAGCTTATTAAGTTCTAACAGGTTTTTTTGGTTTTCCTTGAGTTGCAGAACAAACGTGGTGGGAGGGTGAAGTTACAGCCTATTGTAATGCCTCTCTCAGAGTTTGAACACGTTGACAAAGGGGATGCTCTATATGGTAAGCTCAAAAGTTGCTATTACTTTGTTTCTATTGATGCTTCATCCATTTCTGAGTTTCTACACGACAATCCCAAGTGAAAACTAGCCTTAGCTTCATATGTCTGCTACATTCTAAGTCATAGGACTGAAAACTATCTGAGCTCTGAAATATCATGAAATTGTTTTTTCAGTTCTCAAATGAAGATTAATGTCTTATGTGTCAATGGATATATGAGTTGTTTCTTGAAAGTGAAACATACATTCTGTGACTCTTTGTTGCAGGCATGGAGCTGGCGCTGTCACTGGAGAAACTAGTTAATGAGAAGCTCTTAAACCTACACAGTGTAAATGATTCATCTCTCCTTGAATCCATCCTCGAGTTTCAAAATCCTGTTTCAGGCGTACATATAATTAATACTCTCTGCAAGAACTATTCTTAATCTTTTAATGCTTTGTTCATACAGGTTGCTTCGAAGAACGAAGATGTCCACTTGGCAGACTTTATCGAGAGCGAATTTCTGACCGAGCAGGTGGAAGCAATCAAAATGATCTCAGAATATGTTGCCCAACTACGAAGAGTTGGCAAAGGACATGGTACATAAACAATCTCTCTCGTTTTTTTTGTTTTCTTAAGTAAAACATAGAAACCACTTATTCATCCTGCACATGGTGCCTCAGACTCAATTTTTGACTTATTTGTGTTGTGGATTTGCGCAACAAGAAACAGGACAAGATCCTAACAATTTGTTTTAATGTTTGTGATGATCTTCAGGGACATGGCATTTCAATCAAATGCTTCTGGAACAGTAAGCAGCTTCGTGGGCCTCAGCGATTTCGGGCCCAACCATTAACAATGGTCCAACGACGATTTTTCTTGGGTAGACTGTTTTGTAATGGCTTGATCTTTATATAGTGGAGCCCATTTGCTCGGAATAATTTATTAAAAAAGTTTAAAATAATATCTACTACTTTATATATAAGAAATAATTGTGTAGCCCTAGCCAAATTTCATACTTTGTCCACTATAAAATAAACGAAGCCCTAAAATCAGAGCACACTTCATCTCTTCTCTAGCGATTAGTGTTACACACCATGGAAATTCAAGCAAAAGATTCTCCAAACTTTGGAAGAGGAATCCCGATCGATCTCCTCATTGATATCTTTTCAAGAGTTCCCGCAAAGAATATAGCAAGGTGTCGTTGTGTATCGAAATTATGGAGATCCATACTTTGCCGACCAGATTTTATGGAGGTTTTCCTGACTATGTCTTCTACTCATCGACGTATGTTCTTGTTCACCATCGAAGATAAAAACAATTTGTACTTCTTCTCTGCACCTGAGCCTGAGAATCCAGATGAAAACACGTGTCTTGTTGTTCCCGCAACCCGTTATCATGTTCTAAAGAAGCATTCTTTTAATGACGTTAGTTCTCTTCATGGATTCGTCATTCTAAAAATAGGAGACACAATGGTTATCCGTAACCCTGTTACAGGAGAGTCTGTATCTTTACCCGAAGTAGAACATACTTTTAAACCTCTTTTAGGATACGATCCTATCGATAATCAGTTTAAGGTATTGTGCGTCCTAAACAAGTCTCACGAGAATCTAGTTTTGACATTGGACAATGAAAACCATTTATGGAGAAGAAACCAATGCCAACCCCATCATCATTGTATATGTAATGAAATTTGCATTGATGGTATTCTGTATTATCCTGCTTATCAATTCTCTACTGATGGTTTCGATTGGGAGAAAATGGTTTCCAAGATTGTGTGCTTTCATGTTAGGTCTGAGAATTTTAGCTATATCAACAAACCTGAAGAGATGATCTATCCTACTTTGATCAACTACAAGGGTAAATTAGCTGCACTGGAGTTATTTCAGCTTCATACAGCTTCAAGTCATCTTGACTTCTGGGTTCTAGAAGATGCAGAGAAACATATATGGTCCAAGCAAAGCTACTCATTGCCACCCTTGATGCTGGACATAGCTAACGATACGCCACTATACACTCTTGGTATGACTGGTAGAGGTGAGGTTGTATTTAGGACTTTCCCAGAATTAACTCAATTCTACATTTATTACTTCAACCTTGAGACCAACCATATCACAAGAATTCACATGCAAGGTCTTGAAGAGTTTCAGCGTTACTCTAGAATTTACACTTTTCTAGGTTATGCTGAGAATTTGAAACTCATGTGCCCGGCTCGAAGGCCATAGACAAGTAGGACAATTAATGGTTGAACGTATTCATTGTTTTTCCTTATTTATTTTGATTCGAGTCAGTTCTCAAAACCACTATTGATTTAGTGCCTATTATCTTTTTTATGGAGAATAACTTGTGAGCGATGGAACTTGTAACAATGGACAATTTTACGAGTGTGTGTGTGCAATAGACGATGACATATGAATTCAAATTCTACTCTTGAGTTCTTCGAAGCCACCTGGTGGCCGATTATGTATTTTACAGTCTCGTTCGATTTTAATCCAGAAAGTCCGAAGATAATGATGCTTAGAGCGGTTCGATCTTAAACATTTTGGACTGCCAATTGTTGACTCGAGCGCAATCAAAATGCAATGCATTAACTAAAATAAAAATTGATCCCTGACCATAATACCCGAAACTTAACCCGAACCTGACCCGAAATAAAAAAAATTGAACCGAATCGAACCCGACAAAATAGTGGAACAAGTTTAACATTGTGAAAGTTTGGATATCCGAATCCGATCGGGTAAAAACCAAAACTCGAATAGGTGCCCAAAATATATTATATATTTTTAAATAATTATATATAATATTTTTTATCTAAATATTCAAAATTATAATTATAAATATAAATATATTAATCAAAATAACCAAAAGAACTAAATATTTAATTTTTAAAAATTAAATTCTGATTTTTAAGTTTTTTAAAAAGATTTAAATAAAAATATTCAAATCCGAGATGAATCTGAACTAAACCCGATTTGAAATAGGATAATTTATAAAAATCAAAAGTGAATTCGACCAAAAAATTTAAAATACCGGAATAAATATTTATATTCTGAAAACCTAAAAGACCCGAGTAGAATCTAGGGATACCCAAATGCCCAGCCAGTACGAAATTGTCTACCAATGCTCGTTTTTAGGACCAAAATGGGCTTATTTTCCGCCAAAATGGACAAATTGTTGGCCCAAGTGGAAACCCAATTGATTTCCCTAAATTTGCTTCAAAGATCTACAAAACCCAAAACGGCGTCGTTTTAAGTAAGCATCTTTGACACGAGTCAGCTCATTTCCGTTTGCTTTTATCGCTCGACTCTTATCTCTAGCCAAAGAATCAGCCTAATTGCTCCGTCACCTAAAACCCTAAATCTCTCCGCCACGTAACTTCTTCGATCCAAAGAGTAAATTCGCGTGACCTTAGCCAGTATAGAAATCTTTCAATCATGGCGAGTCAAACGCCGAATCTTGAGTGTCGGATGTACGAAGCTAAGTATCCAGAGGTGGATATGGCTGTGATGATCCAGGTGAAGAACATCGCCGATATGGGAGCTTACGTTTCTCTTCTGGAGTACAACAATATTGAAGGCATGATCCTCTTCTCCGAGCTCTCTCGCCGTCGGATCAGAAGTGTGAGCAGTTTGATTAAGGTCGGAAGAATTGAGCCTGTCATGGTTCTGCGTGTGGACAAAGAAAAGGGTTACATTGATCTGAGCAAACGTAGGGTCAGTGAGGAAGATATTCAGACCTGTGAAGAGAGGTATAACAAGAGCAAGCTTGTTCATTCTATCATGCGCCATGTAGCTGAGACTCTATCACTTGATTTGGAGGTAAATTTCTCCTAAAATAGTTGAGATTTTATCCGATAACATCAAAGTAGAGTTTTGGGATTATCCACTGGATTTTGTTTTTGACGACTATTGTCCATCTGAATTCTGGATTTGCTTGTTAGAAATGTAATCATAGAACATTTGTAAAATGTCTCTTTATTTAGTGTCTTGTTGCAAATGCTGGCACTTGAAACGGGTTTGGTTATTGCTTTATCTTACATTTTTAGTGATTAAATCTCTTAATATTCTTCTATCATAGTTTACTGTAATCTCTTAATATTATAAATTGATTAAAGCTTTCATGTTGCAGGAGTTGTATGTGAACATTGGTTGGCCTTTGTATCGAAAACATGGCCATGCTTTTGAGGTAAGAATTTGTGAATTAAGCTCCTTTGAACGCCAAAATTTATTTGTGAATTAAGTTCCTTTGTACGCCAAAATTTATTCCTGATATATTTTTTTCTTTTGGTCAGGCCTTCAAGATCTTAGTGACGGATCCTGATTCCGTGTTGGGTTCTCTCACCCGTGAGATCAAAGAAGTTGGGCCTGATGGAAAAGAGGTACACTTGTTGTCTTGTTTTTTTGTAGTTGTTGGATACAAATTGAATTTAGTGCTAGTCTTACAAGTTTTCAATTTGCAGGTGACTAAAGTTGTACCTGCTGTTACGGAAGAAGTGAAAGATGCTCTTGTGAAAAATATTAGGAGGAGAATGACACCACAACCGATGAAAATCCGGGCGGATATCGAATTGAAGTGTTTTCAGTTTGATGGAGTTGTTCACATCAAGGTCGTAACTCTTTTTGAGTATCTATGTAATTTATGAAAAGAATGCACTATTATTTCAAATGATTTTCTTACCTATGCTTGCTTTTTTCAGGAAGCCATGAAAAAGGCTGAAGCAGCTGGAAATGACGACTGTCCTGTCAAGATTAAATTGGTTGCTCCACCTCTATATGTCCTTACTACTCAGACACTTGACAAGGTTAGGCAATCTTGTATGTTGAATTATGGTTTAATGGATTGGCCTTAGTAGATAAACCCTCCCCTCCTCATTGTTAAAGAGGTTTATAGGCTATATTCAGATTGTATATCCACTAAAGCAACATGCCAGAATTTTGATAGCAATAGGTGGAACCATTTTAGTTGTAAGGAAAACAGATGCTTAAGAAAACAAAGGCAGATGCTAATTTTGTCCCAGAAGTGGTTATTGCAACTTTATTGACCAACAATATGACTGCAGATATATCTACACTTAAACCATCAATTTTTGTACTTACCCATTTACCTAAGTACATATGTTAAAATGGAATGTTTTGTTCCCATTTTTGCGAAGGTTCTCAGTTTCTAAACATATTATACAGGACCAAGGGATTGAGATTCTAAACAAAGCCATAATAGCTTGCACTGAGGTAATCGAGACACACAAAGGCAAGCTTGTCGTTAAGGAGGGAGCTAGAGCGGTGAGTATCTTTATCCTTTAACATGTCACAAGAACCTCGTTTTCCTATCTGTTTATTCCGGTTGATGACCGCTTATATATGAGAGTTTAATATTAATCTGTGTTTCAACAGGTGAGTGAACGTGATGATAAGATGTTGACAGAACACATGGCTAAGCTACGACTTGACAATGAGGAAATTAGTGGCGATGAAGACAGCGGAGAGGAAGAAGAAGACACAGGAATGGGTGAAGTTGATCTCGATGGTGCCGGAATCATCGAGTAAAAAGATTCCAGGTTTTGCTGTTTTCCTACTAATTCTATTTCCATTTGATCTACCCAAAGCATCGGGTATTTGCTTTAAGCTTGACAAGGCAGTAGAAATCTTTCGAGAGGATTTATTTGTTTATTTTTTTTGAGGCATTTTATTTCACCCATTGAGGGTTACATATCAATCATCATACATTCATGGTTTTTTAAAAAAGATTTGATTCTTTTCATATTATATTACTGCTCAAAAACATTTACGCAACCCACATTTGACTGACTATTATCGTTCTATAAAAATCTGATGAAAGTCTAATACAATTGACGGCGACCAGTTTTTCCTAGCAATTGACCCATAATTAATTAATTTTAAGAAGAAAAAGAGAATCGAAGACAAAAAAAGGAAAAACAGCAATTCGAGATCTAAAGAAGAAATTTTTTTATTACACAGTAATTCACTTCTTCGAACGCGGAGTCTATTTACTGTTGTCGGCGAATTAAGAATTAAACAAAAATTTGATTTTTTGTAGCTCTCCAGATTTAAGGTTCGGATTTTTGGAGTTTAGCTCACCTTCTTCTTCCCTGAACAGTGTCTCGTACTGATCTCTAATGATCTTGCTTCAATGGCGATATCTGTACAGCACGTTGTCGTTTTACTCCTCTCCACTCTCCTCATCACTATTACCGTCTTGCTCTTAACCTCCGATAACTCCAGATTCCCTATTCCTTCTCTATCCCCCACCGAATATTACACACCAAGCTCCAAATCTCCAATTCGTCAAGACGTCTCCTTTTCTTCCGATCAAACTCCACAGAATAAGCAGAAGCTAAACCCTTCCCAAGAAGTGGAAGAGAAGAAGCTAAACGATTCCCAAGAGGTGGAAGAGTTGAAATGGGATCTCTGTAATGGTGCAGAATCTGTTGATTATATACCTTGTCTGGATAATTATGCTGCAATTAAGCAGCTCAAATCGAGGAGACATATGGAGCATCGAGAACGGCATTGTCCCGATCCAAGCCCTAAATGTCTTGTCCCATTGCCGGATAATTATAAGTCCCCGGTTCCGTGGCCTAAGAGCCGGGATATGGTGAGAGACACATACTGTTTTTGTTTTTGGTAAGATTTGGTTTTTCAAAAAAAATTCTAGCTTTTTGATCAGCTTGATCTGAAGATATATGATTTAGTTTAGTAACCTATTTGTGCATGTGGAAGTTTATGTAAAAGGAAAGGAGAAAGATCCAGTTTTCAGAGTCTGCTAGATTCAAAGTTAGCGTATTTAGAGTTTTAGTCTTATGGATTGGGCTATTGAAAACAATTCTGTAACTGTGTACATACAATTTGCAGATTTGGTATGATAATGTTCCTCATCCCAAGCTTGTTGAGTACAAGAAGGAACAAAACTGGGTTAAGAAAACCGGTAAATTCCTAGTTTTTCCTGGAGGAGGTACTCAATTCAAATTCGGGGTTACTCATTACGTTGAGTTCATTGAAAAGGTCAGTACTTGATTTTTTAGTTGTACCCCTGTTTTGTACTGTGGCAAAACTGATTTGTGTTTAATTTGCAGGCTTTACCGAGTATCCAATGGGGCAAAAACATAAGGGTTGTATTGGATGTTGGTTGTGGGGTCGCTAGCTTTGGTGGGTTTTTATTAGATAAAGATGTCATTACAATGTCATTTGCTCCTAAAGATGAACATGAAGCTCAGATTCAGTTTGCGTTAGAACGAGGAATACCTGCAACACTTTCTGTTATTGGAACGCAACAGCTTACTTTCCCGAGCAATGCTTTTGATCTTATCCATTGTGCACGGTGCAGAGTCCATTGGGATGCTGATGGTATTTATTTGTCTTTTGTTCTTTTCTTCTTTGTTTGTGCTTAAGTTTCAAAGATTTCATGATCTTTTTGGTATGATTTGGTTAGGTGGGAAACCATTGTTGGAGCTGAATAGGGTACTCAGACCAGGAGGTTTCTTCATATGGTCTGCAACACCGGTTTATCGAGATAATGACAGAGATACCAGAATCTGGAATGGTTCGCAACAATCTATTTCCTGATGTGGTCATTGCTACTTTTTGCTCTTAACAGTTATTCAACACTGGTTTTGATCTTGATGGTTTTTTTTTTTTGGTTACAATTTCTGTTTTGCAGCAATGGTTTCTCTGACTAAATCCATTTGCTGGAAGGTTGTGACAAAGACTGTTGATTCCTCTGGGATTGGACTTGTGATCTATCAAAAGCCAACTTCAGAATCCTGCTATAATAAACGCAGCACACAAGATCCTCCTCTATGCGAAGAAAAGGAAGCAAATGCTTCATGGTAAAATAGCTCTTACACAAAATGATACTTCACATTCACGTATGAATCCACCTGTTTTGTAACATTTTCTATTCGATTAAATATAGGTATGTTCCTCTTGCTAAATGCATTTCCAAAATACCAAGCAGAAGTATCCAGAGTTGGCCTGAAATATGGCCTAAACGGCTTGTGAATGTTAAACCCCAAAGCATTGCGGTTGACACCCAAACATTAAAGATAGATACAGAGAAATGGTCAGCAATGGTATCTGATGTTTATCTCAACAATCTCGCTGTTAACTGGTCGAGTGTGAGGAATGTGATGGACATGAATGCCGGTTATGGCAGGTAATCTTTATATTCTTTGAATCTTAACCTGAATCTGTTTATCCCAAACCGAAACGTGACTTAATTTCCTTATGTTCTGCTGATAGTTTTGCTGCTGCACTTATAAATCTGCCTCTCTGGGTGATGAATGTTGTTCCTGTGGATAAACCTGACACTCTCTCAGTCGTTTATGATCGAGGCTTGATTGGAGTTTACAATGATTGGTGTGAGTCCCTCAACACTTACCCTAGAACATACGATATGCTACATTCCAGTTTCTTCCTGGGAGATCTCGCTCTAAGGTAAACAACATATCAGTATGTCTCACTCTCTCGGATCTCTATTCTTTAGCAGTAGCCAAGTTAGAGTTCACAATTTTGGCTCGGTTTGATATTGCGGTCAGTGTGATTAAACTAACAAACGTTTTTTGGTTCGATATCAGATGTGAGATTGACCATGTGACTGCTGAGATTGATCGGGTAGTGAGACCAGGCGGATATCTTGTGGTACAAGACACAATGGAAGTAATACAAAAGCTTGAATCCATACTTAGCTCGCTTCATTGGTCAACCAAAATATACCAGGACAGGTTTTTGGCTGGTCGGAAGGGATTTTGGCGTCCGGCTAAACCGGAGATCTAATAGACACGAAAAGAAGCATAAATAAATTAGCAAAGTAATTTCATTTGTACACTATCAAAGTATCAATGACGCAACTATAGATATATATCAAATCATACATTGAATTTCTGATTTTGTCTATTAGAAGAAGTGAAGAACTTAAACGAGTCACTATTAGAACATGTATTCAATGTATTTTTCAGTTTTCCCAAACATTTTCAGTGTAACATTCCAAAGAATATAATGTAATACTCAATTCAACAAAATAACTTTTCCAAAAAAGATTACTCCATATCTTTTGTAATTTTCTCAAAAATAGATTATAAAATAAGATTTTGTAGTAAATTTGGTTGTTTTAGTATGAGAATAATTTAATTGTTTTGGGAATTTTTGGTAACAAATAAAATTCAGATTTTATTATGATTACGTCCTTATCTACTTATGTTCTTAACACTCATAAATTTAACTCGCTCTCTTTCGCTGTCACTATATAAACCTTTTCACTTTCCTCTAGATTACTGCCGTTAAATCTTCCTAATGTTCCCCAATTGGTTTAAGTTACGCAAATGCCGTCAAGATATCTCGCCGGAGTCACCGAAATGGCCGAGACATTTCTCATGTTTATCTTTCAAAGACATTCAAAATCTTCTCTACGACGAAGATCCTTCGCCGGAACCTTGCTCTCCGCGTCGTCAAATCATTCACCAGCCTCGGAGCCCTAGGATTCATGGATCTACCTCAAATGCTAGTTTCTTACAACGGACACTCCTCTCCGTCGTTGATATCCCTAACGCCGATCATCGAGGTGTGGGTTCTCTACTACACTAGTCTTCGAATCGTGAGGAAGGCATTTGAGAAGTGTAGATCTGTGCGATCGATCCTCCGTAGATTTCGAATTCCAATCGACGAGCGAGATCTATCGATGCATTCGAGATTTCAAGATGAGTTACAAAGGTTTTCATCGGTGGGAGATATATCGGAGGAATGGAAGAGATCAAGCAGTTACATGGGACTGATGAGCTGAGGAAGTTAATCGACGAATTACCACCGTCGGATGAAAAATTCGGCGAGATCTGGGATTTATGCAGAGGATGGAGATTCGTTATGTGTGATCGTTGTAATGGTAGCCACAAAATCTTCTCGGAGAAATCTGGATTCGTGAACTGTACGGATTGCAATGTGCATGGACTGATTAGGTGTACGTCGTGTTTTTCGATTCACCGGCGACATAACTCTGAGAGCTCCTCCGGTGGGCTGAAATGTAAGACTTAATTACAAAATTCAAAATTAGGAAAAGAAAAAAAAGCGTTTGGTAATTTTTTTATTTATTTATGCCAAAAAATATCAGAGGGTCAAATTTAGTCAGAGTAACTATGTTTCACTATTTAATCTTTGACTAAAGCCCAAAAGAAAAGCCCATTTAAGTTGTTCATGTTAGTAATAATATTTCAGGTAAGCCCATAAAAAGATATCACAACTGATTAATCCTTCAACCATAAATTGATTCAAACTAACATTACAAAACCATATCCTAACTGTATCCATTGAAACATGTATTTTATCCCAACAACATAGGCATTAATTAGAGCAAATAATTCTTCAGTATCTTTAGATTCTCAAAGACAAGCAAGATATTTCTTTGGAATTGATTTCTGACTAATGACCAGACCACGAGGATCCCACATGGAGAGAATTGAGAACGAAGAAAGCAAACCCTTCATATTGAAATAGTCACATATACTTAAAGATTATGACAATCATTCCTTCAACTTCAATCATTTACATATCATTTCAATTTTTATATTCGATGAATTTTAGTATAAACCAATACGAGTTGTTAGAAATAACCACGAAAAATCAATAGAGATTGAACCATTCTTAACGTCATAAGTCTTTTTCGGCGGTGACTGGCTTAAATAAAACTCTTTTACTTCTGCCACTTCAATTTTTGGTTCCTTTACTATTTATAACCACTATTTTACATGTTTTTCTCCTAACTTTTATTAAATTAAACGCGGTTTCAATTTAATTTTACCATATGAAAACAGTATTTTGTTATTTTATAACTCCAAAAAAAGAAAAATAAATATTAATACATGTACACAAATCTTTTTGGATTTTTGAACATATCCGTATAAGGATAATTGTCCGAACATAGTTTGGAATAAGTCAGATATTGTTCGAATATAGTTTTACCGCTATGTGAAAAAAGACAATAATCGTTGAAAAAGACAATTTTAATTTTGCATGAGAAAAAGGTTTGATTGGTTCATAAAATACTTCTTGTTGACCAAAATAAAAAAAATAGTTAAGTTTCCTTCATCGGGCAAAACACGGCGCACGCGCTTTCTCTCCCCAATCAAAATTCGTCTGCTTCAAATCTCTCTCTTTTGGTTTTGTCTTGAGTTTGTAATAGTCTGATTTTGTTCTTTAATCTTCTATTCAGATCCAATCTCGAATTTCTTCATTATCTTACCTTCAAAATTAGCTTATTGTTGTCTTCTTTTCGATTTATTCAATCGATGTTAAAAATGTGTTCTCTTGTGGGTTTTGTGATCCTTCTTAGCTTCTCCAGTTTGTGTTCTTCGCTCAAAGATGAAGGTATAGAGAGGCTTTTCGTTTCACTTACTCGTTTTGCTTCGTTGATATAAAAATTCTTATCTTTTGTTTCGCTTTGGTGTTTTTTCAGGTGTTGATTTTCTGAAAACTGAAGATTTCACGAATTTGTAAGTATTCAGCTTTGTTCTTTCTGAGATTTCTTAGCTTGTCAACAAGTTTCAACGTGAATTTTACTTAACCTAGTGAGTGTTTGGATTAGATAATTATTGACTTGAAGATTATAACTCAATCTCGCAACGGTTAGCAGTTTTATGCTAAGATCTAACGACTCTTCAAATTCGAAACTTGATTATTAATATCTGGGAATTTGAAAGATTCTTGGTATAAAAACAAAAATGTAATCGGGGGTTGGTAGATCTACAAAAAAAAAAGCTTTAATTATTCTCTCTGTATATTTGGTAGAAAGTATTGTAAATTGTTACCAAGACACGTGCTTATAACTTGGTCTATTTTGATCTTACTTAAGAGTATGTTGCAATGGCTTAATGTCTGATTCATTCTTTCTATGTATTTTGTTAGGAAAGCTGTAAGATTTCGGAGGAAAACAATTGATCTTCACCCACCACCACTTTTTCCAAAAGATGTTTCAACTAAATCCTCAACACGAAAACATCATTCTCCGGCTGCAACTATTACACCTTCACCATCCCCAAAACTTTCTCCAAGCCATGTTTCAACTAAATCCTCAACACGAAAACATCATTCTCCGGCTGCAACTATTACACCTTCACTATCCCCAAAACTTTCTCCAAGCCATGTTTCAACTAAATCTTCAACAGATTTAGAGCCGCAAAAGAGATCATCTACTCAAGATGCTTCACCTCCTCCATCTGCAAATACTTTCACTGCTACAAAAAGCTTTGATTCGACTGCAGTTATTGTTGGCTGTGTAAGCGGTGCTGTTCTTCTTCTCATCCTCTTAGCTTGTGGTCTCTACTTTTTCAGACGTAAGGCCGGGAAACCTGTGAATCCTTGGCGTTCAGGTCTTAGTGGACAACTTCAGAAAGCATTTGTAACTGGTAAGTCCTTTTCTCTTTATGTTATAATATATATATGACATGTTTGAGCAGATTAACTAATCATCTTTGTTGATTATGATATTCAGGCATTCCTGTACTCAAAAGATCTGAGGTTGAAGCTGCATGTGAAGATTTTAGTAATGTCATTGGAGCTTGTCCCATTGGTAAAATGTTCAAAGGAACACTATCAAGTGGAGTGGAGATAGCTGTTGCTTCTCTTAATACTACATCTGCCAAAGACTGGAAGGAAAATATAGAGATTCACTTCAGAAAGAAGGTATTGTAATACTCACACTCATCGTCCTATTCATTATAATCATGTAATTGATTTAGCGTCTTCTGTTTCACAATTTCAGATCGAAATGTTGTCGAAGATAAACCACAAGAATTTCGTAAATCTTCTTGGATACTGTGAAGAAAAGGAGCCTTTTACCAGAATCTTGATCTTTGAATATGCTCCAAATGGATCACTCTCTGAGCATTTACACTGTGAGTACTTTTGTCATAACCAACACAATCTCCCATTTTGGTTCATGTTCTGTCTGATCTAAATGAGAACCCATTCTTTTTTGTTTTGTTGCAGGTAAAGAATCAGAACACTTAGACTGGAGAATGCGGTTAAGAATTGCAATGGGTTTAGCATATTGCCTTGACCATATGCACAAACTCAATCCACCTGTAGCTCACACCAATCTCGTCTCAGCATCTCTTCAGCTCACAGAGGATTATGCTGTCAAACTAGCAGATTTCAGTTTTGTTCCATCAGAGACAGAAACTAGCATCTCAGAGCTAAACCCTGAAGACAATGTTTACAGCTTCGGTTTACTGTTATTCGAAATGATAACCGGGAAACTCGCAGAATCAGTTAGCAAACCAGACTCACTAGATACCAGTCTGGTTGATTTCTTAAGAGGAGAGCCTCTAGCTAATTTGGTAGATCCAACACTAGAATCTTATGATGTCAAGATTAAGAATATAGGTGAAGTGATCAAGTCATGCATCAGGACTGACCCAAAAGAGAGGCCTACAATGCGAGAAGTCACAGGATGGTTACGGGACATATCCGGAATATCGCCCAACGATGCTACGCCTCAATTGTCACCTCTTTGGTGGGCAGAGTTGGAGGTTTTCTCCATGGCGTAAGAGAACACTTCACCAATAAAACTGTATATAGTTTAAAGATTGTGTGAGTTTTGTGTTTGTCTTTACTAGTTATTTAGTAAAATTGGTAGGTTAAATTTGAAGTTTTCTTCAAAGTTAAAGTATAGATGAATCAGTGTGCATATCGGAAAAAAGTCTTGTTAAAAACATATTCGTCTTATTGATCTAAGTGAATGCGACCCTTTGATCAATAGGAATTTGTACCAAAATGTTTTCACAAGGCCTTGATAAATGATCGAACATAATTTTGAAACATGGAAAAATCATTAAGGTTTAAATTTTAGAGAATATTGTAGAAAATGCACCTTATGAGTTTTAAATTATGAGAAATAGCTTCTTTTTGTCTATTGTATACATAATTCAGTATATATATCTATTATTTACAATTAATTGATGTCCATTACATACATAAATTTACTATATATGTTTATCGTAAACCATATGAATGTTTATCGTAAACGAAATTGTATTTTATGCTCTCATTTCGAATACCTTTTTTCTGTGAAAATGGGTATAGAAATTTTTGAAAAATTGGTATTTTTTACAATTTAAAATTCAAATAGAGTATTTTGTATAATTTTCTCTAAATTTTATGTTTTGAATGAAGTATTTTCATTTTAGGTTTTTACGATAAACTAATTTTAACTTAGCATAATTATATAGAGTTGTTCAATTCTTATTGAAATTTGTATCGATACATGTATATATATTAGAAGAATTATTATTTAGTTATTGAAAAATAGTTTTTTAAATTGGTTGCTCACAAAAGAGAGTTAATTCTCAGTTTCTATATTTAGAAGAAAAAAAACAAAGTATTCAGAGTACTAGTTATTTTCCTCTTCAACAATTCAAGTTTTCAAATTTGAAACTTTGTTTATTGGGGTTTGGAATGTTAATGTTTCAGGTACTTGATGAAGTTCCTAAAGAAATAGACTCACTCACATTTAATCAAATATTATTTTTCTAAAAGTGTAGACTAAATATAATATGTTTTATATGATTTTGAATAACATTATTAGTATTATTTTCCTACGAACTCATGTTCTTAAAACTATCAATGATTATTTTCGGATATTTGTTTGCTTCTATATTGTTTTAGCATTTTAAACTTAGAACATATATAGACAGAGTAAATCATATTTTAATCTCAATATGATATATACTAACTATAGACTCGATTATCACTTGTCTATAAGCATATTTACTAGTTGTTTGAAATTGAAAATTTTTTGAGTTTTAAATTTGGTATTTTCTATTTCAGATTTTATATTGAAATTTGTATCTATATATATATATATATAATTATAATTTAGTTATAAGTAAGTATCAAAACAATTTGCATATTAATTGGTCAAAAAACTAAAAGTTCTTTATGCAATTTATATATTTGAAAACACGGTAGTAATATAAGTAACTATTATGTGTTTCTCTCTAGTTTTTAGTTTTTCGTCTTTGAAACTTTGTCTTGATAATTTCTTCTGGAAAATTTTATGCATAGCACAATTCAAAGTATGTCACAATCAAGGGAAAATTTGGAGATTATTGTAAAATTAATAAAGAATTAATTATTTAATATTTGGCTATGTTATACAACATTCACAATTAAAACGAATCATTACGGTGTATATTTTGTGCATTTTTATTTTTTTGTTTGTTGCTTTTTTGTTGAATTTAATCATATGACTACACAAATAAAAAGAAATCATACAGTACAACCGAGACTACTTTCACCGGAGAAAAATATAAAATTTATATTAAATTGTGATAAAACCATTAGCATCTAGCTCCATGGTATATTGCTAATCATAAATCTTATTAATCTTACTCTTTTTCCAATTCACAGTGGTAAAACTTCTTTTGAGGTTTTCAATAACAAAAACCTGATTATAATCATCTCAAAATGTTGGATATCCTTTTTGTAAAAAAGGATAGAAGATTTATAATATAGAAAATAATGAATTTTTTCTTTTTAGATATGTCATTTTCTTTGAAGATGTTTTTCCTTATGCAGATAATTATGTTTTTACTAATAATTATGTGATCAATTCTAATGGATTAGATTCTGATTGGTTGCCTTTTACAGATAAGAAAAAGGAGAGCATTGACTTGAGTGAAGCTTTTTCTTCTATGTTATCTTCTCCTCTTCCTGTTCCAAACAACTCTGTTGATTCTGTTCCTGAAACTGATAATTCCACTGCATCAACTGAAAATGAAACTGATAATTCCGCTGCAATTTTAGATGATAAAACTGATCTGCTGTAATTTCTGATGAGATTTCTACTAAATTTTTTCCTTTGAATGTTGCAGAACCGACTACTGAAGCTCAGGTTGTTCCTTCTTGATCTCTGACTCCTAGAGTTAAGAAGAAAAACAGTCGGATTCCTCAACCATCTGTTCATCTTAAATACTTTGTGCAGTACAATGTTCAAAGCAAACCAATTCCCCCTACTTCTCTTGACTGTATATTAGATAGTGACAGTAACTCTCTTTATCCTATAATAAATTTTATTTCTCATGAAAAATTCTCTGCTAGTTAGAGGACTTTCTTGACCAAAATCCTTGAGAACGTTGAACCAAAACATTTTGGAAAGCTGTAAGGATAAAGGTTTGGAACAATGCTATGACTAAAGAAATTGTGGCTTTGGAGCTTCAGAAAACTTGGGATATTGTAGACTTACCTCCAAATCGTGTAGCTTTGGATTCTCAATGGGTTTACAAGACAAAGTATAATTCAGATGGGAAAATAGAATGATACAAAGCTCGTTTAGTTTTTCTAGGCAACAGATTGAAGGTGAAGATTATTCAGAGACTTTTGCTCTTGTTGTAAAGATGACGTTCACTGCTGCGTCTTGTGGCTGCTCGAGGATGGGACGTGTTCCAAATAGGTGTTAAAAATTCTTTCCTTCATGGAGACTTAGAAGAGGAGGTATACATGAAGCTTCCTCCTGGTTTTTGTCATTCTCATCCTAACAAAGTATACAGATTACGCAAGTCTCTTTATGGATTAAAGCAGGTTCCTCGATGTTGGTTTAAAAAGCTCTCTAATGCTCTGCTTCGGTTTGGTTTCACTCAATCCTGTGATGATTATTCATTCATCTCATACACAAAAAATGGAAAAGAAATTTGCGTTCTGGTTTATGTGGACGATCTTTTGATTTGCGGTTCTGAAAACTACTTTTTCCAACATTTTAAAGATTACTTAAGTAAATGTTTCTCCATAAATGATTTAGAATAGCTAAAATACTTCCTTGGTATCGAGGTCAGCCCATTATTTATATGATTCTGTATGCCAACCATTTTTCTCTCTCAACGCAAGTATGCCCTCGATATAATCTCAAATTGTGGTTACTTGGGATCTCGGCATGTTGCAACACCTTTGGAACATAATCACAAACTGGCAGAAGATGATGGTCCTCTTCTACAAGATCCAACTAAATACAGAAGATTAATTGGCAGATTGTTATATCTAACAAACACAAGACTTGATTGCAACTATTCAGTCCATGTTTTATCTCAATTTATGCAGACACCAAGAGAAACACATTGGAATGCAACACTTAGAATTGTGAGGTAGCTCTCCAGGTGCATGCATTCTCTTAAAGTCTGATGCAGATCTAACTCTTACAGTTTTGTGTGACTCGGATTGGGCTTCTTGTCCCCTAACTCGTTGATCTCTTAGTGCTTATGTAGTTATGTTAGGAGGTTCTCCGGTTTCATGGAAGACCAAGAAGCAGTACACAGTTTCTCACTCATCAACATAAGCAGAATATCGAGCAATGGATGCTGCTCTGCGTGAGATAAAATGGTTTCGTTGTCTTCTATCAGATCTTGGTGTTCTTTCTACATCTCTAGCTAAACTGTTATGTGACAGCAATGCTGCAATTCACATAGCTTCAAATCCTATTTTCCACGAGCCAACGAAGCATATCAAATCTGATTGTCACTTTGTTCGTGATGCAATCCGAGATCAGATTATTACTCTTGAACATGTCAAAACAACGAAACAACTTGCAGATATTATGACTAAGGCATTAGGAAGAGATCAATTTCATTTCTTAATGTCCAAGTTGGGTGTTACAGATTTGCACAGTCGAACGTGAAGGGAAGTATTGTAAAAGTCTCACTAAATCAAGGATCTGAAGTTTTTCTCTCAAATGGATTCTCAGCTGAATAAACGAAGAAGACACTATGTTTTATTTGATTAACTTTGGTTTTGTTGAAATTAACCAAAATTGGTTTAGTTTAATTGATTAGATCGGTTATTCTTTAACCGGTTTCTTTTTTGTATTAATAAGTTTCGAAAGAAAATAATGAAGACAGATTCATTTTGATAACAAAATTCACAAGTAATTTCATTTGATAATTTCTTTCACTAAAATTTATGCCTAACACAATCAAAGTATCTCAAAAACAAAAAACAAGAATACACTCGGATAAAACTACAAAAGTAACCGAGAATTAACTATTGAATACTTTGTTACGTATTTTAGCATACTCATAATTAAAAATTATTGTGACTGTGCACTTTTTGTGTTTTTTTTCTGTTGCTTTGATTTTGAATTCATTGATATGGATGCACAAATGAAAAGAAACCAAATAGTATGTGGAAGAAAGATTTTGATTTCAAAGGACTAGCAAAAAAACTACAATATGATTTTATCATATTAAAGGTAATTTCTTTGAAACAAAATTTAAGATTACATCCAAACATTTTAATTAACACATCTCATATAGATCACTTGCTACTTTAGTCATATTTATCATTCAAATATAGCAATATTAATATATATATATATATAGATATAATTACAAACTATGATATATATACTAACTTTGGATTCTATACAAATTTTGTTTGGAATCCTTACGGTGGAAAGATGGATAAGATTTCTGAATCCGAAATCCCATTTTCACATAGAAAATTAAGGAACCATCTTTATAATTCTATATTACAAGAGCTGGTCAGACAATTGATTCGACTAAACAACTTATGACGACGGTACATTATAGGAATTGTAAAAATTAAACGATGAAATATAAAAGGAAACAAATAGTCCGCATACCAAGATCAATTAATACAAAAAAATAAGTGTGAACTTACTACTTCAGCTTTGTTGTTACTAATCAATCCAACATCTAGCATTCTGGACCTTCACGAACTTTGAAACTCATGTAAAGGATAGCATTGGTCGACCTCAACTTCAAATGGCGTATAAGCATTCTGTGAAAAACCATCAAACAAGGTTTTGTGAGAAAATGATGTCTGAGGCTAACAGATCTATATGTTTATAACATCACCATTTCACAGTGCCACTCGGAGAATAATGCAGCTTCAGCATACAGATTAAGCCATTCATTTTCTCGCAATTCTGATACCTTAACGCGTCGATTTCTGAGTTAACTTTGAGTACATTCTTGAATTGTAAGTTCTTCCCCTACAAAAGAGTTAAAATATTTAGCAATCTCCAAAATGAAGTGATGACACATGCGTGAAAATCGAACTTTTAAAGAGAGAAAACCTTTTCAAGGTTGTAACAATGAAGTGCCTACCATATAATGCAAAGGGCATTTGTCCTTGGCCTCAAATACTAATCTAACTTTTAAGGCCACAATTTCTTACAAATTATATAATTTCCCTTTAATTAACTAAGTTAATTCTAATTTATTTATTTTAGATATATAAATATATTATATTCTATAAAATGTGTTTTTTTGGGTTATGCATTGGGTATTATCATCCAATTGTTGACATAAAAATATATTATATAACAATACTTTAGGGTTAATAATATTTTAGAAAGATTCTTAATATAAAACATATTTATCATTCAAGAAATATACCATACAAAAAATTTATATATTACAACATGCCCTAAGCCTCCAATGAGCTGAGCACCACACTGCAATGAAGTCCTGCCTTCGCAAAGAGTGTATCATAAGAAGTACATCCACTTGGGACTATCCCATTAAATGTATGAATGAAGAGATCAACATCAAATCCCTATTCAAATTTCAAAATTATCATATGAATTTGATTCAACATTTGGATACCAAAACAAAACTACAAATCTTTCAAACATAAACCCTAAATAACCAATCGATTATCAAAAGGAGTAAAAAGACACAGGACTCGATAACTTGGAGACGATACTTTTCCTGTTCCACGGGATCCATTTCTTCGTCAGAGGAATTGTAATCGTCTTCTACAGGTGAAGATGAAGCATCCATCTTCCTAAGATTTCACTGAACTTCTTCTGCTTCCCAAAGATTTTTATACTTTTTGTATATTTACGGTTTTACTTTTACCTTTCGGGTACCAATTGTTTTTAATTTATCTTTTCGTCCCTTACTTTAGTTATCAACCTAAACAGACCCCTTTATTTTCAATCGAATTTCACCTCGTAAAAATTATGTAATCTCACTTGGAATTTTGATTATAAATCAAAAACCAACTCTAACCAAATATAATTTGGAAGAGAACCCAATAGGCCTAAACCGGCCCACATAAACAGTGAATTTAATCATCGTTGAAACTTGGAAGCTATCCACGAATTTGGTTAATAGAAAAGAATCAAATGAAATTCCAGATTTTTTAAAATTTCAACAAGCAACCTACATTCCACGAAGTTGCCCGGGTCCAAATATTATTCGTTTTTATTATTTAAAAAATGGGAAACGACTTTTGTCCTCATGGTAATATATATATTAATGTCAGACCAAAGAACCATATAAAAATGACTACGAATAGATATAATATATATGAAATTGTAGTTTCAATACCTAAACTATTAGTCTATTAAATTGGGCCATACTGATTGATAACTTAGCTGCAGTGACTATGCATGCAAACCCATGCATAATACGTACAAAGTCCTATTCTTCTTAGCTCTTCTCTAATTTATTCTTTCTCATTATAATAATTTTCGTTCACATATCCTCTAATTTAAAATAATTTTATGGTATTCACATTATTTGAACTATACCCTATTATTTACTATATTATATATGTCTTGAATTTCTATGGTCTATTATTAATTATAGTTTCTACAATCTCAGATCTTTAGTTCAAATCCTTTGTTATTATTTATCAGAAAATATTCCTATATAATTTAAAAGATTATAGTAATTTTCGAAAGTAAAACACGAAGACTTTGGTCCACTCTTAGAATTTGGTTGTTTTATACACGTTTTCAAAGAGAATATAAATTTAGTGTCGTGGTCAATTTCAACGGATTATAACGTAGTAATTAATCAATGCCGTAATTAATATTAATTATTTTTGTCAACATTATTGGGTCGTATATACTTAACGTTAGGCATTTGGTATTAACCTTTTTTGTTGTTGCTCATGTGTTGTCTGATGATGATGGAAGTAGGATTATAGGGTAGATATAAAGAACGTCAATAAAGTAAATTAATAATTATTGCCTCAATTAATAAAACCAAAATATACGACCATTTTAATTCTTCCTACTAATTAATAACGACGACAAAAGATACTATTACGGCTGGATACAGTGGGCTTCCAAAATATGATTTTGAAAAAACGAAAGAAATGTCATTTACCTAATTCATTTGATCGATGACTAACGCATAATTATATAACTGGTTGCCATTTACATAATTTGACACAGTATACTTGTAAGACCACCCCCATCGCACATACGTGGGTGAGTCTCGTACGTGTGATGCAATTAAAAAAAAAAAAAAAAAAAAAAGAAATTACCTCGAGACGTCTCAGAGAGAGGAGTGGATTGAGACGACTCTTTGGCGATTTCATCTCCGATTTTTCCCACCAAAATCGGTTGGTTATTCTTCTTCGATTCTCCTCTTGTTAGGTAAATGATTGTAGCTTCTTCTTTTCGTTTCTATTTCACTAATTGAAAATCTAATTGAACAAATCCGGCTTCAAATTTTGTCAGTAATACATGTAGAAGTAGGGATCTGGGTTTGGGATCGTCCGGTGCATGACGAAGCTCTCCGTTGGGTATAGTTAGTTCCGACGATTGTACCTGCGAACAATGTACAGACGATCTTGTACCAGAAATGGCGTCGCTCAAGAAACAGGTCCAACGTCAGGTAATCATCCTTCGCTCCCGCCACAGCCGCCGGTCTTCCGGAGGTCTGTCTCGGATGTATTACCGGCACCATCTAAGCCTCTTTTTGGATCCTCTCGCTCCACTGCAATTCCTGAAGCTGATCTTGTGAATCCTGAAAGCTCTGAAGCCAATAAGGTTTGAAGATTTTATAGCCTTTAACCATGTTCATGTTCTGTTAATCTTGCTATGTTAATTATTCGCTTAGTTTGAGAATTTCTTGCGATTTGTGGAATCTTGTACACTTAAGAGTGAACTTTCGATTTTGTTAATGGTATCAAAGGCTTAGTGTTATTGATCGTACGGAGATAAAATTGAATGGTGTAACAAGGATGGAGTTCGTGAATTGGATCAATGGTGTAACAAGCTCTTAAAGTACGGCGAGACAATCTCCTCTGTGAAACAAGACGACAGTCTTAAGGTATGAATCTAAGCAAAACAATCTCAATGTGGGAAAAACTACAGAACTCTGTCCTATCCAAATTTCTTTATTCCTTTGGCATACTTGTTGTCTGTGTCTTAATCTCATCATAAGGATTTCTTTTGAGACAGGTGTGGAAGTGATCAATCAGGGCAACTTGGACAATCTGACAACAATAGGAATGGAGGTGGAATTTTCGCAGTTGGGGAAGTGGAATCTCCTGCAGTGCAAACAACTCCGTTGGTTCCTAATCAGTAAGTGAGCTCATCTCAAGTCATTCATTTTTAGTTAAGAGATTAGAGTAGGAGTCTAACTGAATGACCTATTTGGTCTCCACCTTCTCTCTGTCTTGCTTATAAAGTGTGAAAGTTTATTCTTAGTGATAGATAGACTTTTGCTTTAGCAGTTTTCTTGATCTATGTTGTAATTTAGGGAATATGATTTGATGTTAGTATAGTTAAAACTTCATTCAATGGGTTAGTTTGTGTATTTATAATTGTGACCTGCAACCACTGAAATAATCAATAGCAAAGTGGCATTGCATTGATTATGGACGTAATGACTTTTTGTCATAATTACAACTTTAGGAGAAATCTTAAATGGAACTAAAACTTCAGCTTGAAAACTACAACTACAACTTCAAATAAACTTAAACTAAAATTTTAGATGAACTGAAAACTAACTCATAACTACAACTTGAAAATTTAATAGGGATGGGAAGTAAAACTGTAATCGCTGACCTAACCCAATTTAATAACTACTTATATTTAAGTGTCCTCGCTAAGTGTTGCTCTGTATTAGCAAACCTAACCCAAATCTTCATGGATTCTTCTCCATCTTTTAATTGCTCTCAAACCTTCATTGATCTCTTGAACAGCCAACAAGAGATGGGTACTCAAGAAAATTATACCCCACAAACACTGTCACCAACCACTGAAACACCTTCACCAACAAGTAGAGAAGGTAGGCATAGATGGACTCTCCCTGAAGAAAAGGTCCTTGTTAGTGCTTGGTTAAACACAAGCAAAGATGCGGTCGTTGGGAATGAGCAAAAAGGAGGCACATTCTGGAATAGAGTTGCAGCTTATTATGCTGCATCACCTGCTGTGTCAAACCTCCCAATCCGAGAGAGTAATAAATGTAAGCAAAAATGGTCCAAAATTAATGAGGTTGTTAGTAAATTTGCAGGTTGTTACGATTGTGCATCACGCCAACGTCGAAGCGGGGAGACAGAAGATGATGTTATGGAGTTGGCATACAAGTTGTATTTCCAGGATCAAAAGGTAAAGTTCTCTCTCGAGCATGCTTGGAGAATGCTGAAGAATGATCCAAAATGGTGCTCTTTGGTTTCGGACAAAACAAAGCAAGTGACCAAAAAAAGCAAAGGAACAGATGGTGTTGCCTATTCCACAAGCTCCAACACCTGCTATGTCGAAGAGGAAACAAACGAAAGGCCGATGGGGGTAAAGGCTGCAAAGTCTTTAGGCAAAAAGAGAAGGTGCAATGTGACTAATCAAAATGAGGGAGCTTCTGTAACCAATCTAGAAGAGTTATGGGTTATTAAGGAGAAGGATTTGGTCTTTAAAGAAAGACTTTCCAAACAGAAACTCCTAGACAGTTTGATTTCCAAGTCAGGGCAACTCTCGGAGAGTGAAGAAAATCTGAAAAATAAACTAATTGCTGAGATGCTTTAATGTGTCTTGTTTCTGTTTTTTTTTTGTAGGCCCGTGTAGGGTACTAATAAGTAGGTGTCTTGTTTCTGTTTTCTTTTGTAGGTATGTCTACTAATAAGTAGGTGCACCAATAATTGTTGAAAAGGTCCTTGTATTAAACGTGTGTGATTGTGTAGGTTGTTGTATGCTACCTTTATAAATGTATGTGATTGTGTAGGTTGTTGTATGAATTCCCACTTTCTTCTAGTTTCTTAATTACCATCCCTTGTCCAGCAAATCCTTGTTCTATGTCTTCACATTCACCAAATTGGGATGATACTTTTGATTCAAATTTAGAACAAATCTTTGAACAAGATTTTGAAGATTGTGTTGACAATTACACAAACCGTGTAGTGACACAAAAATCAAAGAAGAAACGAGCTTATATAGAAAGAAATCGTGAGAAAGGGTACATACAACTATGGAATGATTACTTTAGCGAGGAGCCAATTTACGCGAACCGCATATTTCGACGTCGCTTTAGAATGAACAAGCGGTTGTTCATGCACATTGTTACAAGATTGTCTAATGAAGTACCATTCTTCCAACAAAGACAAGATGGTACCGGAAGAGTCAGTTTGTCTGCCATACAAAAATGTACAGCCGCCATTCGTCTTATGGCATATGGTGTTGCCGCTGATGCGATGGACGAATACCTCCGTATGGGTGAAACAACTGCAAGGTACTGCTTAGAAAATTTTGTTAATGGAATTTTACATTTGTTCGAAGATGAGTACCTGAGAAGGCCAACGCCAGAGGATCTCCAACGATTACTCAATATTGGAGAGTCTCGAGGATTTCCAGGGATGATAGGAAGCATTGATTGTATGCATTGGGAGTGGATGAATTGTCCCATGGCATGGAAAGGTCAGTATTCCCGTGGACATGGAAAACCAACTATCGTTTTAGAGGCTGTGGCATCACAAGATCTTTGGATTTGGCACGCATTTTTTGGACCTCCAGGTACATGTAACGATATCAATGTTCTTGACCGTTCACCAATTTTTGATGATATTTTACAAGGTAAAGCTCCAAAAGTTAGTTACTTTGTCAATGGACGTCAATACCACATGACTTACTATCTTACAGATGGTATATATCCGAAATGGGCAACTTTCATCCAATCAATATCTCGTCCACAAGGTCCAAAAGCATCATTATTTGCTAATTATCAAGAAGCTGTCAGAAAAGATGTCGAGCGGGCTTTTGGAGTCTTGCAAGCTCGGTTTGCTATTATTCGAAACCCGGCTCTTTCTTGGGATAAGGAAAAGATTGGGAAGATAATGAGAGCATCTATCATATTACACAATATGATCGTAGAAGACGAACGAGACCACTACACTCAATATGATATTTCCGAATTCGAACAAGGGGAAGGAAGCGAAACTTCACAAGTCGATTTCACATTTTCTACGGAGACATCGACAAATATAAACAATATGATGGCCAATCGATCTCAAGTTCGTGAGGAAAGAATGCATCAACAATTGAAACATGATTTGGTTGAACATATTTGGCAAAAATTTGGCACAATTGAAGATTAATACCGAGTTAGTTATGTTTTTAATCATGCTTTATATATATATTTTTTCAAGTTTATGCAAACTATTGTCTTATTTTTCTCCTTGTAATGTTCAATATTTATATAAGTTTGATTTTCTTCTATTATTCAAGTCTTTTTACAAAACAAAAACTATTTTGTTTCTTTTTTAAGAAACTCTTTCCAGTCTCACCATTGCACAAGCAAATAAACAAAGTTTCTAACTAAGTCTCAAATAATAAATAATCATTAACTTTATTCTTATTATATTGTTTTGATACTCCCTTGAGGACCATGGATGCTGATGCTCTAAGTCATTTACAACATTTAGTCATTATTATATTGTTTTTATACATACAACATTTAGTCAATCCTGTTTTTTGTCAAAAAATTATTATTGATAAAACTAAAATTTCCAAACCTCAAATTACTTGAAATCGAATTTTGTAGGAAAAATATTACAAAGATGAATCATATATATATATATATATATCATTTTTATTTTTTAGTTTATTTATCTTTAATGTATGAACGAGTGCTTCAACAACCTGATTTAGTGGTAGGTATTAAAATTGAGGAGAATAGTAATTACTACTAGAAAATAATTGAATTTTGACCACAATAAAAATGTAAAGTTGATGAAAAATAATTTTTTACATAATTTTTATTTAAAATTGGTCAATAATCTAAAATTGGTCAAAAAAATTTGGTTGCAAATTGATATGTTTTTTTGTAGTGAATGTGTTATTCTAGATTTGAATATCTCTAGAAACAAAGATATCCGCGCCCGGCATAAGGGATATTCACAACTTTGTTCTGACTTCGGGAATAGTCGTGAGATCTTATGGTATGTTGATCCGTTGAATTGACTTGGGAAAACACTGGCTGGTCCAGAGTTTTGTGTTTATGGTATTTTCGTTGAATCAGATTACCCGTATTATTAAAAAAATGTATGAATGAGCTAATCGCCCTGATTCCAAACTAAAGATCAATTAAAGTTGCGCCGTGTGTGTGCAAATACTCATCTCAAGTTTCAATTCTGTGATACGGGAGAATTCATGTGACTTATCAGCTTAAATTACGATATATATTCTCTATATATCCTAATTTAACCCAATAATATTTTTGGGTAATATATCAAATAAAGAGAGAGGTGTACTATTTGCTTGCATGTATATATAGAGAGAGAGAGAGGCATGTGTAGACAATTATAGATAATAAGAAATAGTGAGAGTAAGAAGAGATGGAGACAAACCCGTGATTGTCGTTGGTGACAGAAACAAGTAGCAATATTTTCTTCTCATGTCTCTCACTGAAGACAGCCCACCCAAAGCACCTTTTCACTTCTGTCTCATTCCTCTTTCTCTCTCTTTACATAGATGTCTAATTATGCTTTTGGGTTTCTTCTTCACAGCTTTGTCTTCAAGTCATCACGAGCCCATCCCCCTAACCATCTTCTTTTATTTTGTTGCTTTCCACTCAATTTAATGGATTTATGAGTTGTAACGATCTATGGAAGAAGTTTCATTGATCCAATTAATGTCTATATGTCTCATTAATGTTGACTCCTTCCTATATTGCAAAAGCTAGTTCTATTGGAACAAAAACACGTCTTAGTTAAACCCAATGAAGACATATATCATTCAATTCATGATCAATTTTTTTTTAATAATTGGATTGACAAGACCGGATTCATAGCTTATCATACCCCAAATCCCAAACATTACCATATATGATTACGTGAGTTATTGGAATTAAAATCCGATGAAATAACTACAAAGATAAATATTTAACCATTTGACAAAAACATTTTTCTAATAAGTGGTTATAAAAGAGAAAATAAGACAGTATACCAATAGATTAATTATTATCCATTTTAGGAAACCATTTTATTTTTTACTATGGAAATCAAACCACTATGATCAATATTTAGAGAATTGTATCTACTCCTAGGAGTTTCTTTAATTTCAGTTCCCTATCACATCGAGATATAATTAAAAATTGAACTAAATTGACTCAATGATTATAATCATATATTAAAAATATATCTTATGACTGACGTTAATAGTGTTTAATGGAAGTAAAAAGTACCATTTTTGTCATGAGGTGTAAATCTAGATCTATCTTTTCCCTAAGATATATATAACCAAAGAAAAACTATATATTAAATAGAATTTGGAATATCCGTTTACATCATATACATATATTTCAACATATATTTGAAGAATTGTAGAGAGAGAGTGGATGGAGAAAAAGGAATGATGGATACAAGCATCCAAAAAGTCATACATATAGACCTTCAAAAGTCTTCACCTTAAATTCCTAACACATATGTATGTGTGATCTTTGTTTTTGATCTTTGTCCAAATTAAGAACTCCCAAAAAGGTTCAACCCTCAAAACAAAACAACACAAAACAGCCAAAAAGCTAGAGACCAAGATGAGATCAAGCAGCCAAAGTTGTGAAAAATCCAAGACTTGTCTATCTAACAACTTCAAAGTAACTACCAACAAAGAAGAAGACAAAGATAATGAAGATGATGAAGAAGAAGAAGAAGAAGAAGAAGAAGAAGAGGAGATTTCAAGAGATCAGAGCCAATCTAGCCATAGCTATGTAGAAGAGAGTGGAAGTCACAATCATCATCCTCATCATGATCAGATCAAGAAGAATGGTGGATCTGTGAGGCCGTACAATCGTTCAAAGACTCCAAGGTTGAGATGGACACCTGAGCTTCATATTTGCTTTCTTCAAGCTGTACAGAGATTGGGTGGTCCAGATAGTTGAGTTTCAATTATATATAGCTTAATATTTAATTCAAGATGATTCCATATATGAGGATCTATAATTTCTAGGGTTTCTTTGAATGATTTTGTTGGAACAGGAGCAACACCAAAGCTTGTTCTTCAGCTGATGAACGTCAAGGGACTAAGTATTGCTCATGTTAAGAGCCATCTTCAGGTTTTACAAATATTAATTCACAAGTGTATATATATATCTTTATACATCATTGAGATCTTATACACCTTTGTTTTTTTTTCTCATAGATGTACAGAAGCAAGAAGACCGATGACCCGAATCAAAGTAATTAATTTACTTCTTTCTGATTTTAAATTAGGGTTTCAGAGGATATTGATCATAAATCGTAAAATTGGATTCGACTAGATATTGATTCTTGTCTTCTTCTTTTTTTTTTCCAATTTTCTTATGATTTCAGGAGATCAAGGATTCTCCTTTGAACATGGAGCTGGTTATACTTACAACCTTAGCCAATTTCCAATGCTACAAAGTTTTGAGCAAAGACCTTCTTCTAGTTTAGGGTAACTACAAATTCTTCACCTTATTCACACTTTAAAACAACAAGTTAAAACTGATGGTATATATAACTTAATTTGAATGTATTCTATAGATGCGGTGGTAGTTCGTGGACAGACCATAGACGACAGATCTACCGTAGCCCTTGGAGAGGCTTAACCACACGAGACAATACAAGAACAAGACCAACACTGTTTAGCTCGCAGTCTGACGAGAGAATTCATGGAGCTAGCAATATTCTTGATGATAAGAACCGAACTATATCGTTTCGAATCAATTCTCAAGAAGCGGCTCATGAGAAAAGTGCAGTAGCTGAAGCTATTCCGAGAATTCATAGAAGCTTCCTTGAAGGTAAGAGCACGTTGAATAAATCATGGGGACAGAGTCTCTCCTCCACTCATACAACAACACCACAAGATGATATTGCTACAACACTTAATTCTCATCAATGGGAGAGTACTCGAGTCGCAGAAGGACCAGAGAATGTTTTAAAGAGGAGAAGATTATCATTGTCTGATGATTTGGATCTAAGCTTGTCCCTCAAGGTACCTAGGACACTTGATAACCTTGGAGGATGCTTGTTAGAAGATAAAGTCAAAGAACAAGATGATCAACAATATAACAAGGGTTTGTCTCTTTCATTATCTTCCTCTAGTTTATCAAAACTCGACCTAACCATTAGAAAAGAAGATATATCAGTCTTGGCAAGTCCCCTTGATCTCACTTTGTGAATAGATATATATAACAACGTATATATAGGTATATTCTAAGTGAGATCTTGAGGTACTCGTTGATGGAAGACAGTTCTGTACTGTTTATCATTCGTTGCATACTTGGTGCCAAGACCCATAATTAAGGAAATAAATATAGAAACAATTTTCTAACGTTTTTTTTGTCCTTTTTTACCATATAATTGTCGAGACGTTAAACGAATATTTTAATAAATATGATTTGTGATCAATTTGGGAGCAGAGAGATTTGTTTTGTTCTGAATAGTAACCAAGAAATAGATTAGTGAGTTTATATGGTTTTGAGAGTTACAAGACATAGCACGTTGTCTCTTGTGTCTTATTGTAAATGTATGTATAGTTCCAATTTTCACTTACTCTCACATAACAAGTATCCAAAGCCATTCTTTTGTTTTAGCATGGAGATCTCGTCTGAAACTTTTTACATTAACGTTAGATCAGTGAATCTAAGTTACAAAGAAATATAGGCTTCTATAATATATATATATTGTCAACGAGGTTGGATAAATTATGTACTTCGAAGATATTGTACTTACGAATTGAAGATAACGTACTTGCTCTATGAGTTATGGCCTTCCGAGCTAAATTACTTGTTAGCAATTAGATCGTCGATAAGGTTTGATCCATACTTCAAATCCTATTCCTTCAAGTCTTATATAACCTTGGGGAGAAGTTGAACCACTAATATCAAAATAATTAGTTATGTTATATAAACCACTAGAGTTTGGAAAGATTGATCAGTATAGAAAAATGTCATTTCATGTTTTGATTCCTACATGACATAATTTCTAGTCCGTTCATTCAAAATCAGGTTTGGTATTTTAAAATTTTTAAGATAATTTATCGGTTTTGATATTTAGTTTAGTTAAGAAAGGAAAAAACAAAAGACACATATATTGTTTAAAGAGAAAATTGAAGAGAAAGACAAGAAGACAGATGTACTTAGACATATAGAGATGTGTTTTTGATCTCCTCGATAGTCAACAAGCTATTTGTTAATTCGAATATAATCGTGTTTTCTTATCATCTCGGGCCTTGAATGAGCTTTGGCTATATATATCATATTTCTGTATTTCAGAATATTTACATATTTCCAGAGAATCAAAACTATGGAACATTTTTGTTCTTTTGTGTCTACGTACATGTGTCTTTGTTCCCTCATTCTTTAATTATTTGATTATTTGAACTTGTATATATATATATATATATATATATATATTCTATTTGGTAAAGTCAAAACATATTTGTAACGTGAAAGATTAATTTTATTTTTCATCATGTTTATATGTGACATCGTCAAAATTCTTACAAAATTTATTTTAAATTATTTTTTTACAAATATAAATTAAGCAATTTTGAAATGAAAAAATAAGTGAAGGAAAATAACAAAATTATTTAAAATAATGATTATTACATTATCAATTAGATCTGGGTATTTTACCCAAACCCGAAGACCGAACTGAACCCGACCAAAATATAAAACCTGAATACGAACCGAACCGACATAAATATCTGAATGGGTCCTAGCTCTTTAAATTTGAAAATCCGAACTCAAATCCGAACCGAACCGAAAACCGAATGGATATCCGAAATATAATTATATTTTTTTAAATTATTATTTATATTTACAATTTTAATCATTTAAATATTTAAATTTAGAATTATAAATCTTAATATATTAGTAATTTAAGATCAAATTAACCAAAAATATTCAAAATTTTGAGTTAAATTTTGATTTTAAGTATTTTTTATTACATACATATTAATTTTAAATATTTTTAAATGAATTATATAAAAATATCCGAACTCGAACTGAACTTAGAAATTTTCAGGTCTTTATATATGTATTCGAACCGATCCGAACCCGGAAATACCCGAATCAAACCTGAATCTAAAAATAAAAAATATCTGAATGGGTCCTAAGTCTCTAGATTCAAAATGATCTGAACCGAACTCAACCCGAAAGCCGAAATGCTCAAGCCTATCGTCAATAGTAAAGTAGTTAAAAAAAAAATCAAAAGTATAAATACAAACACAAATTATAGAAAATAAAATATAAAAGCTAGATTTGTGTTTGCATTCACAATTTCTAATAAATTTAGGGTTTATTTGGAAGCTCCTATGGACCAAACCATTAGAGACGAGGAATCAAATTCTGTAAAGCGTAACGAGCAATGACTGAATAAGCCTTCTGTGAAGGATCCACTGAATCAAAGAACAAATACTTAGAAACATCAGCACAAGTCCCAGATTGTGACCTACATAATGGTCCAGCTTCAAGCAGTCCCGTTCCACAACATCCACTCAACGTTTCCTTAAGTCCTGCATCATAAACGAATCTTCTAAGTTCTAGTTATAAAATGTCACAATTAACAAAGCAAACTTGATCTTGTGCTTACCGTATTTACGAGGATGTTTGATCATGTCGTTTAATGGAGAGTAAATGTCAAGGTAACGAACTTTGGAGCCTCGAAGTCTCTGAGTGAGAGCAAAGGTTAGGCTTTGTAGCTTTTGGTTGTAGAGACGAGAATCAGTGTTTTGATTTTCCATACACATTGGACGATGGAAGAGACGAGAAGTGGACCTATCAAGTGTTACTTGTACTGGAAGGCATCCTAATGGTGGTAGTCCAGCTACTGCAATCCTTCTTGCTCCTGCTTCGTATAGTCTGTAATCATTAATTTGTTACGTTAGAAATTTATGTTTTTTTGGGCCTGTGAGAGAAATCTCAAAGAATAAAAACTCGGCCCATAAAATTCAAGCTCTCAGCCCAAGATAACAAATTTATCAACTCTAAGAGGCCCAAGCATTCAAGACAACAAATTTCTAGGAAGTCATGAGCATTAAAAAATACTTTCACAATTTTAATAATTTACAACAAGTGATATAACAAAAATATCTCTAATTTTAACAGTAAATTAGAATTTCATAAATATAAAATTCAAAAATTTAAATTTTACAAAACAAAACAATGCAAAACGGTGAAAAACGTCTTAATTGTTGTTTTCTAGATTTTTTTGGAATTATAATAGAAAATATATATATATATATATGGAAATAAGTTAATGCGTGGGAGCCATGAAAGTAGGAAATAGATTATTATTATTATTATTTTATCTCAGATTCTATAAAAAAAAATATTATATTAGCATGTGGATTTTTTTCTTTTGATTTCTTTTCATATTAATAAACTTAATAAAATTGTTGTAACCAAAAAAAAAAAGTTGTTAAATAAAACTAACCTGGACAAAAGCTTAGATTTTGCTTAGTAGATCATATCATTAGTACCTACACTAATCACAAACACAGCATTCCTAATCACTCGATTAGTCTCGTAATCACCAACCAAACCTTTCATATTACGAACCGCCTCTTCAAAATAAGTCAATTGTCTATCCATAGTCAAAGTCGACGATAACATAGCCGTCCGATCATCTAAACCACCAACGGCTGAGGCAAAGCTAACACCGGTTTAACCGAAGGGTTTAGGTAAGCCGGTAATGTTGGTTTAAGTCTTAGGGCTGAAGCTAAGAAGTCAGTGGCAAGTTTTCCATCGGAGAATCTTCCGGTGGGAAGTTTGGTTGGGAAGGATTTACCGTAAGGAGGATGGTTACTTCGGAAAAGAGTGGGAATGTAATTGTTGTTGCCGGAATCCACCGTGGAGTCGCCGAAGGCGTATAAAGCTGTGATCGGTGGAGATGGTGATGCATTGATATGGTTTAGAGTATGAATGAGGAGAAGAAGAAGAAGAGTTAATTACAGAGATGAACATATAAAAACTTTCCTTATTATTGACTAAAGTTGATTATAAAGTAAAAAAAGCAATTTGTTAATTTAAGAGCATATGCAATGCATATATCATAAATGCGTGTGCAGAAAAAACAGGATGTGGATGGTCACATATAGATAAACAATTAAATGAGTTTACTATCTTCTATTAGTAACATTTCTTTAAATGGAGGAAATCAGAATGAGATTTGCCCATTTAAGTCCTTAAAGAATAGAATAGACTGAACATAAATGACATGCCAAGAGCTGGCATGTAGCTGACGATGAAAGGCTTTTAATGCGCACATTAACCATAGTATTTAGATTCCCTAATAAAATATATGTTAATGTATAACTCAAAACATGATACGTGTACCCGTTGATAATCGTTTCAAATCTTACAAATTAATTCCGGCATCTTAGGACAATATTTTGATTAGATTAATGGTCAAAAGATGATTCCTCTGTAGTTTTCTCGATCCACTCACTCGGTTTAATGAACAATTCAAGCTGTAATCGACTAAGCTTCTGCTCAGAATCTTCTGTAATAATCATCATCATCGTCGTTTCTGATATTTTTTTGATAGAATTGCTTCAATTCATCTTCCATTCTCAATCCTCTATCAACCATCTCTTTCAAAACAATCTTAGCTTCTTCAAACCTCTTCCTCTTCACAAGCTTACTACCCAAAATCCCAAAACTTTCTGCATCCAACTTCAAATCATTTCCGGCGTACATTATCACAAACTCCAAACCAAGCGCATAATAGCCTTCATCAACAATCGCCGCTATAACGTGGGCATGAGTTGAGTACAACACAGTCACGCCGTCTTCCTCCATCCTCCTCAATATCGCTATTGCAGCCTCCACTTTCCCCGCTCTGCACGCGCCGAGTACGAGCGCGTCGTAGCTACGCGCGTCCGGAGAGATACCTTCTTCCTCTATCTTACGCATCACTTCGCTTGCTGAATCTAATTCGCCGTCGTAGCAGTGTGAAGTTAGGAAGTAGTTATACGACGTTACGTCTACAGATACCGAATTGGATCTCATCGATTCCACAACTCTCCAAGCTTCTTCGATTTTGCTCTTCCTCGTGAGCGCGCACAAAATTGGATGAAATGTCAACGACGTCAGGCCGATTCTACCACTGTACATGTCTTCAATCACAATTAGAGCATCTTCGATTCGGCCAAGCTTGCAGAGACGAGAGATTAGAATGTCATAAGCGTTTTTCCGCGCGAAACCGTCGTCTATATGAGGCAAAACGCGGCGGAGATCTTCTAAAGCGGAGGAATATGAGACGGTGTTAGATAGAAATTTGAAAGTGTCCTTCGTGTTGAAACTTCCAACCACCATGCGGTTGGTTAGGAGACGGCGTACGGTCTCAAAGTCACCGGAGCTGCCAGCTTCGTTGATTAGTTTGTCGAATTCAGTGGTTCTAAGACGACCTGAAGGAATCTTCACGGTGGAGAACAATCGATCGGCGAGAAACTGAACAAATTTTCTGGATTTCACTGATTGGTTCACGACTCGTCGCCGGAGAAGAGACATTTGAGTTACCCGAATTAGTTTTTCTCATTCGTTAGGGTTTAAGCTAAGCATACCGAAAGAAGAAGGTAGTTCATGAAATGGGCCTAATTTAAAATGGGCTTTGTACTAGTATTACTGGCCCATAATAATGAAACTCTAACCCAATAATGATCCAAGTCCATGAGAGTTTTTGCTTATTTTATAAGTTGTTAGTAGCAGATAAGTGAGTGTATCACTAAAAAGAAAGATTATATGATATACCTAAAATGATCAAAACCTTTTTGCATAAAAGTAATATTTTTTGGAAAGCAAGTTATCAAATTCATATTTGATTTGAAAACCTTTTATGTATTTTCTTAGTATATAGGTATGATTGTGTTTTATTATGGGACTATGATAAAAATGAATATATTGTCATCTTAGTTTATAATTAAACGAGAGTAATATACATAAAGTTAAATATACCACTAGCTAGGTGAAGAAAACTGACCGACTAATATATATGAATATTAGTAAAGACTATATATATTATATGTGACTTTGGTTAAATCACTAACAAACAAACAAAAACAAAGATATAATTTTGGGAATCAGATACTTTAAAAGAATATCTCTACTTCATCTTTTTTATGAAAAGACTTGGATTCAATTGTTTGTGAGGAATCCTTTTGGTTTGGTTGAAAAATATATAATTAAAGGAGGAGTCGAGAAAGGAGATAATGAAAAGAGGGGTTGTGATAAAAAGAAGAAGAAACCAATGCTTATCACATCATGAAGATAAAACATAAGAATGTTGGGGTAAAGATGCAAATCATATCTAATCCAATCTAATGCTTATCTTAATAATAATATAGATAACATATGACATGTTTTAATTCGATCATCTGCAATACATATTGTGGTAAGACTAGACAAAATACTTGAATATGATCTATATTCGAACAAAACCTAATTCAAAAAAAAAAAATCTGAATAAATTTTAGGTCGATAGAACAAAAAGCTTGAAACTCTTTATCCAAACACGAACAGGAATCCGAGTGCCAATGCCTATATATCTGAAATTACCAAATAATATGATGTTGCAACCATTTAAGAAATATGTTTTGTAATGCTATGTACATTGTCATTTGAAGTCTTACTATTTGCTAAAAAGATGTTATATGGTTTTATAATTTATAATAATTATGGAGAGCAATATTATATTTTATGAATTCTGTCCGTGATCTACTACACATATTACCAGAACATTTATATACAAGAAAAGAACAAAATTTACTCTATTATAAAATTTAATTGAAGGAAATTTCCAGTAACATGACATATATAGACTTGTCTACATTGGCTTTTTCAAAGTCCAAATAATGTGAAAAATCATTGTCAATAATATTTATTCCTAGATTTTACACTAGATTGCAAATTTACTTGGTTAGGTAGCTATTGTCAAAGAATAATTAACAGTCTTTCATTTCTTGTTTGTATCCAAATTTTCTTTTGTCTCAGAAAATTCCAAATTCATATATTACAATCTTGACATAGTTGATAAACTGCTATAAAAGAATAAAATTAGGAATTATAAATTTGTCTCCATATAAGTGAAAATTTATTTGCCGACCGAAGTTTGACCATATGAAAGTTTTGGCAAATTATAGAAAAGACAAATTCTCTCTTTTAAGTATTAAAGAATCAACTTTACAACTACAGTCTGCATTTATTATGATCGCAAACTCATTAAGAGGCCGGTGACCTCTTTTACATTTTAGCTCATTCGAATCTTTTTCTCTCTTCTTTGTTTGTATCCTAACCTAAACGTATATATATAGAGACATTAATATGTGTGTATATATGTGTTTGTACACATCTATATTTATCATCCTTTCGTGTAGTTTTCCAAAGAAGCATTAGTTTGGATTCACATATGATGTGTAACAAAGGTCACATGACTCATAGTGTTGTTATTTTCATGTTGAATACGATCAATCATTCCTCTTCAATAAAGGAATACAGTGGAGCAAATGTTTTTGATCAAATGATTAAATGCTTAACTCTATAACTCTATTAAAATTTGATTTCAAATAGTTGTGTATAAGAGTTTAGTTAGATCTAGTTTAATTATAAACAGAAAAGTGAATATTGTGATTGCGTTTATACAAATTTCTTATAAGATCATCTATGCTCTTATACGTCTAACGTCTACAAAATGTAGGTATCAAAGCAAGTTTAAGTAAGTTGTATCTTTTTATATCACCATTTGGATTGATAAATTTTTATTATAATCTAAATTTTATTACACAAAGTTATGCCACATACTGAAATTGAACTTTGGTGAACACTAAAGAGATGAACATTTAACGATTTGAAAAATATATATATAGAAAAATAGGAACGAATGGGAGCAATTTCGGGGTACATATATGATGATACAAAGAATACAACATTTCATTTCTTTGTTTTCATTAAAGATTATGGTTAATTGAACTTTATTGTATAGTTTTTTTTTTTGATAAAGAACTTTACTATGATATAGTTTCATCTATGATATAAACAAATGTTAAATAGATTAAGAAGAATAAGCATATAAATGAAAAGCAAATGTGGGAAGTGGTACTCTTGTTTAATTGAGAAAGAATGGTGGCTATTGGTGCTACTTGCCTAGCGCTCGAGATTTGGACCTACCCAAATTCTTGTTGGATGGATAATATGTGCATGTGGTGTTTCTTTGCCTTTATTATTTTTAAGAAAATTAGATATTATGCGTTTACAAAGTATGAAAATAACGTTAAATATACATATACATATATAAATAATAGAAATAGAGATGATTTGTTTACCCTTTAGCCTGGCCTACGCCTTTTTGAAAATCACGTTCTGATCCATTGAAAAATGAAAAAGAATATAAGTTAATGACAAAGGTTTTGTCTTTATTTTCATATGACTTTCGTCATATTATTTGGATTTTCTTTCAAATAAAATTCCAAATAGGTTTTTGTATTTTCTTCAGTTCATCGGAGTAAATAGATTCTCTTTACAACCTTATGGGCTTATGGCGGTTTTTTATAATCTATGGTTTCCTTTATACATTTATACTTAGGTATCTATAAAAACGTAAAATTAATATAATAATTATTCTCCACAAAAATACTTATATATTTATAGGAATAATGTGTTTGACCAAGTGACTGAATGTCATATATTATATTTTCTATCTGAATTCGATTCCAAAGAATCACCATTTACCCTATGTAATATTGTTAGGTGTTTGGAAAGAAAATTTAGTTATAAATCAAATTTTTATCTATCCAATTGTTGATAAAAAATATTTCTCTATTTTTTATTTCATATGTTATTAACTCTGGTATTCTTTTTTTACCAAAGCGTATGAACTTCTTTTATATAGTTTTTTTAATCAACAATTGGTTCGACAAAACTTAATTTTTACTTAATTTTTCCAAATTTCTAAAGCCTTAGTTTTATTATATGTGATAAACATGACTATCTCATTTTTTATATCATTTTTTATATAGTTATCATAAGTCAATCCTTAACGAGACTAAAAATAAATTTTGTTAGACGCAGTCCAATTCTAATCTACTAACAATCCCTTGCTACATTTTTGGTTCAGTGGATGTAAATGAATGACCATTTGGTTAAAAGAAAGAACAACTCTGAGAAAAGAGCAGCAACCCTAGTGTCACAGTCCAAATTTTTATCACTTTTAACTTTTATTTCTCTATCAAGTATTTCATCGTTAAGCGTCGCTTCTGATCCTTGTAAGTAAATTTGAACATGTTGAAGGCATCACCGACAAAAACACAAGGCCTAGATATATTTATATGGAAAGTGTCTCTCACTTTTCAGCATGCATCTACTACTCTATAATATTATACGAACGACCAAAGTTCGTAGATTACTTAACTTTAGATTCCTTTAGATTTTAGTAAAAAAAGAAAGAAAAAAACATGACCACCGTAACATGTGCATTCCATATCAAGTCACACTTTTAGTTTGTTCCCCATAAAGCAGAATTTTCGATAACTTTTTTTATTTTTCTTGGTACAAAATCTTCCCAAATCTTCCTTATTTCTTTTCATAAACAGAATATAAAAAACAATATATATCTAAACCCATTTTATTTCTAGATTACCGAATCATGAAAATGGGAATGTGAAATATATTCCACCATCTAATATTTTCTTTGTTAATGAGTTTGATTATGAATCAAAATCCTAGCTATAGCCACTTAAAAATATCTATAGTTATATATATATATATAGTGAAATTGTGTCAACGGCGGATATGTAATCTAAATTGTATTCTATAGAGTAACACAATTTATAATCCAACTTAAGAAAGACAGCAATAATAGAGATTTAATTAGAATCATATTTTTTGGAAATTTAGATAACTTAACTGATGGTTTTGACATTAAAGATTTGATTTTTTGACTACAGGTGGAAGACTAAAAAAAGTTTTATATATCAGACAAAAAAATATGTTTTATATAATGAAATTTGAATTATGGAATAAACTTTATTGATCCAATTATTTGCAAACGAAAATTAGAATCATATTTTTTAATTATAATTATTTATTCTGATCCACTTGTAACGAATTATATGGAGAGACAAAATAATGTGGTTATACATATATAAATCACCATTAGATATGTGCATCTTCTTTGTTAGAAATTACATAGAACCTATTTAATAAAGATTTGATCGATCCTTAAATCTCTCTCGACTCTACTCATCACAATTTGGATTATTAATAAGAACAGGTTATATTTGTAGGGCCAAAGTACACTGTTTTATCATCATTGAAAAAGAAGCTTTATATCATACCAAAAAATTAAAAGAATATATGAGTTAAAAGAAAAGTAGATCATGAATACTATACGAGTGACCACGTTATATATTTATGGGTCCATGTTAGAATTGACTAGACCACTACAGTGAAATTTTAAAGGAAAAAGTTGCATTGCTTTTAAATGTTTTATTTTACCTTAATTTACAAGTTTTTGTTACCATTTGTATATTAAATTTTCTTTGATGATATTTTGGTAAATAACCAAGTCAATATTGAAAGCAACACTTAATATTTACTAACATATAATTTAATAAATATTTAATGTTATTTTTTTTTTGTCAATATTAAACAACAACTGGACGGTCTATTAGCTAAATTCCTAAATAATGTAGACGATGAAACTCGATCCTTAGTTGTACAAGTGCACATGTCTTTAGTGGACTTATCGTCTGCCACTATATTAAATGTTACTTGTTAATACTAGCATTTTAGATCTCAAAAATTATGTTGAGCTAACGGATTTGTCTGTTTTTTCACAGTTTCTGAAATTTTTAAAAAAAAGACTGTTAAAGATTATTTATCAAGTTCGCTTTCTATCTAATTTTTTGATATCTTAATAGTAAAGTATATTGGTTATGTTCGATCTTTTGAAAAAATGCGCACATGTAAACACTATGTTTTCTTTCTTTTATTATTAGTTCGTAAACATTCTATGTTTCTCTTTGGATTTTCGAGATTAGTATAAATATAAGTCGATGAAAAAGAATGTAGATTTTTGGTTTTTATGCGTGGGTCTTGTAATATTATTAGTTATGATAAACCATATACAAGAAGATTATAAATAGAATAAGGAAAGAATTGTTATAGTTGAGTCTAGATAAATTTTGCAAAAGTGTGAAAGAGTAAACATCTCAAATAATATTCGATGAGTATATATTTTTTCTGTTGAATAAAGTTATTTTAAGAGAATCTTAGCACCAAATCTTTCACTGTTTTTAGATACATGCGCCAACACCCAAACAACAAGGCACATCATATTGTAGACTCTCACAACAACCATTTTTATTCTCATTATTGTGGTCCTTTTAACTACATCCAAAATCATTCTAAAACAAGAAATTTGTAAATTAAAATTCTAATAATACGATTTGGTGACAAACTATTTATAACATGTGCAAACGGGATATTCGTTATGTGTATGTGAACATCTTTTATTAAGTTGATGAATTACTTGCACACATTGTTTTCCTACTTTAAATGTCAATCAATTTTTATCTTTCTTTTCATTTTCACACCTTGTAACACGTCAATTCAAAGACTTTTCATAATATAGAAATTGCAAAACAAACTACTTTTTTATAAACTAGGTGTTTCTATAGCATATTACCCTGGTTTGGAGTTAGAGTTCATCTCGAAATCACAAGGAAATATGTAAATATCTCTTGAGATGTATTTATAGAAATGTGAGGTAGGAGAAATTCAAACTCAAATCATGTATTTTTGTTGTCTTGAATCTTTTGATTCAGTCGCTATACCTTATTGGCATTAGAAAACTATTTCACTTGAAATGCTTAAGTAAATAGGAAAAATAAGCTAAGTGACATTTTATATCATAATTTTAAAATATGTGACTTTTTAGCATTAGTATAGATATATGTTCATATATTACTTATCAGATGATCTTGTGTTTGATGTATTTTTGTTAATAACTGAATAAATAACACCTGATCCGTAATTTAAATTTTTGAACTTCAAATTTTATAACATGAAATTATATGGGATTCTGTATAATAGATGAAAATAGTGTTCATGTCTAATGTATAAAATATGTGCTAGCTGAGGCCCGAGTGTCCACTAAAATTTTAATCCACCAAAATCTCAAGATTAAGTACTAATTTGTCCAAATATTCCCAATATCCATAAGCAATTAATGTTTTTTTACTCTCTTTCAACTCTTATACAGTACTTAATCAAAAAGCATAAACTCAAAAAGTACCTAAATCGGTTATTAAGTAAGCAAGACTACACAACTCCTAATTGGGTAAAATTTTAAGAACAAAATATATAACTATTCTAATGTAGTAGTATCATCCGGTATCCTTTAAATTTAAAAACCAAGATTTCAAACCTTTAGATTTAAATTTAAAAATCAAGCCGTCTTATTGGTTCACGTCAGGAATCGATTCTTCTCCAACGCGACACTTGTCATTTTCATTTGGCAAGAGATATTTACATCATCTTCTTCAGCTTCAAGCTTCAAGATGATGCATCGATTTTTAGTATCGAAAATTTCGATCCTCTCTTTAAATAAGGCAAGACCTCCAGTAATAAGAATCAGCGGTCCCTTGAAACTGAAACTCTCCATTATCAAAAAAAAATCAAGATTTCAAGTGAATTTTTGTACAAAGAGATCAATATATGTGGTCTTAAAAATTCGAATGAGGTAACACGTACACATAACAATAGTGAAGAGTACATTTGCACCATTACTACACACAAGACACAATATGTCAAAAGAAAAACATCAAAAAATTACGAAATTACCCTATTTGTGTCGATACCCTATCTACGTGACTATACAAGCACATTCATAAGTAACAGAAAAAAAGGTTAAAGAATCATATATTATTCAATTATATAATATATAACAATATAGATATATATATATATATATATATCAGAGAATCACATATGTATAAGACGATTAGCTGCGAGACCCACCTTGTTCATTTTTCTCAGAAGAAAAAAACAATGGGATCCTTAGTTCATGTTAAAGAAGCCACAGTGATTACTCCTTCCGACCAAACACCTTCTTCAATTCTCTCCCTTTCCGCTTTAGATTCTCAGCTTTTCCTTCGTTTCACCATTGAATACCTTCTCATTTACCCACCCGTTTCTAACCCGGATTATTCTCTTTCGGGTCGTCTCAAATCCGCTCTTTCTCGTGCTCTTGTTCTTTACTTTCCTTTCTCAGGTCGCGTCAGAGAGAAACCTTCCGGTGGTGGACTTGAGGTTAATTGCCGTGGTCAAGGTGCTCTGTTTCTCGAAGCTGTTTCTGATATTCTCACGTGCCTTGATTTCCAGAAACCTCCAAGGCACGTGACTAGTTGGAGAAAGCTTCTTTCTCTTAACGTTATAGATGTTCTCGCTGGTGCTCCTCCTCTTGTTGTTCAGCTTACTTGGCTTCGTGACGGTGGTGCTGCTTTAGCTGTTGGTGTTAATCACTGTGTCTCTGATGGAATTGGAAGTGCTGAGTTTTTGACCTTGTTTGCTGAGTTATCTAAAGACTCGTTGAATCAAACTGAGTTAAAACGGAAACATCTTTGGGATCGTCAATTGCTTAATCCTTCTCCGATTCGTGACGGATTTAGTCATCCGGAGTTCAATCGAGTTCCGGATTTGTGTGGATTCGTTAACCGATTCAACGCTGAGAGGCTTGTTCCAACCTCCGTCGTGTTCGAGAGACAGAGACTTAACGAGATGAAAAAACTCGTCACTCGACTCGGTGAGTCAAATTCGAAACACACATCGTTCGAGGTTTTATCTGCACATGTATGGCGAAGCTGGACGAGATCGTTGAATTTGCCGTCGAATCAGATCGTTAAGCTTTTATTCAGTATCAACATTCGAGACCGAGTCAAACCGAGTCTACCGAGTGGATTTTACGGAAACGCATTCGTCGTCGGATGTGCACAAACCACCGTGAAAGACTTAACGGAAAAAGGATTAAGCTACGCGACGACGCTCGTGAAACAAGCGAAGGAACGAGTCGGAGATGATTATGTTAGATCGGTGGTTGAAGCTGTGAGCAAGGCGAAGAGTCCTGACTCGGTTGGAGTTTTGATATTATCGCAATGGTCACGTCTTGGTTTAGAACGGCTTGATTTCGGTTTAGGTAAACCGATTCATGTAGGATCGGTTTGTTGTGACCGTTACTGTTTATTGCTCCCTGTTCCTGAACGAAGTGACGCCGTTAAAGTAATGGTCGCTGTTCCGTCAAGCGCCGTCGATACTTATGAGAACCTTCTGATTAGTCCTAACGCTTAATTAGAGAAAGGATAAAATTCTAATTTTTTTACTTTTTTACGTTTTATAAAATAAAAAGATGAACTCTCCTTCACTTGACTTGTATAATATTGAGTTTTGACTTTATTTCATCTAAATCCTTTTTTCCCTATATTTTGTTTACTTTTTTCTTCTTTAATCACTCAACATTAATCATTGATTTAGTAAATATAAATCTATTTTACTTAATCCTTTTCATATTATTATGGTAGAATTTAATTTAAAAATTTTGCATACCATACCAATAATTTTTGCAATGTTACACGAAAAGGGTAAAAAATTATATAATTGCGATCCGTGATATGTAGCTCTTTGGTGTTGCATTGGTCCCAAGAAGCGCGATTGATGCAATAGTATGTGTCGGCAAACGACAAGCATGATTTGCTATTATTATGTTACAATCCTTTTGTCCTTCCAAACTAATTCTTATTTGAATCTAGTGTACCACCGAATTTGTGCAATGTAATTGATTTTTTGTGTGTATCTAACAATTAGATAATCAAAGTTTTGATTCATAATCAAATTTTTTTCACACTTTTAACTATATCATCTTACATAATTACGATTTTCTGAAATCGAACTCATATGAAAAAAATATTAGAAGTAATATTCAACCATTAAAATATCTTTGATGTGTAATTTTATATGTGTAATTTTTTCACCAAAATTCGTAAATATAGTCAATTAACGTTATAATAAAAGTTATAGTTCCGGAAAATTTTAGTTACACATCACATATTATCGATTTAATTCATTTGAAAAATAACATTTATCTTATTTTTTATCCATTATCATTCAGTGAAGTATCATAATCCAAAATAAATATTGGTGGGTATCATTTCGAATTTCTTCATTGTTGGTTTTTTTCAGTCTAGTTGACTTTATAATAATGATCTTATAAGGTTTTGCTTTTGAGAATGAATCTGTAAATATGGAGAATAGTTTTCAAAATTAGTCTTGTCAAAGAATAATCGTATAATCTAGTAAAAGTGACATTTATAGTATATTTGTCATTAAACTAACCAAATTTAAATAGTTACACATTTGCGTAAGATATTTTTCCCCAAAATGAATCACTTCCCAAAATATTAATCATATCCAAATTCGATTATTCATATATTCTGATTTTTAAGTATATAGAACTTTAGACCAAGTCTATTTTACTTTGGACAATTTCCAATTATTCAAGATTCTCCAAACATATATAAAATCATAATGGAGCATGAGAATCACCATTAGAACCGCCCCATTAGAGATTGAAAATGGTTTGACTAAGTTAATAAATTGTGATTAGTTAGATAATATGTTTATAATTGTGGTTTAAGTAGACGTGCGTTAAGATTGTTTAATTAGAGGCTTCATAAGTCAAGACTGACATGTCGCAGTTTCTATATGGCTTGACGCTAATCATAGAATCATATAATTATATATAAATAATTAAGTAATAGTTATTCAGAAAAAGGAATTTTGACACTGAATAAAATAATCTGATGAAATATTTGATGACAAATACGTTATTATTGATGAAATAAATAAATATGTATCAAATTTATTAGTCAACGATGAATAGGCATTATATGAGACATGAATCGACTCATTTATATTTATGGTTGGATCGTATCTTAGTTATAGATTTGGTTATAAAAAGTCAGCTCGACCAAAGGGAATGAACTCTGCATAACTTATATTATATTATATATTTTATTAATTGACTATTAAATTGAAATAATTTTATAACCACTATCCAACGTATATCTACTAATGGAATGTATAAATATTAAGCCCCATCATGGAAAAATTATTAAATAACAATCTAATCTTAAGAAATGGGCCAAAAAGCAGGCCCATAAGGCCCAATGAAATCTTCTTCGTGGTCTATACTAGAGAGGCTTGATAAGTGATGTTGGTTGAAGTTCTTGATGCCTATTTTTATGTAGTTCGACCCGACCAGTGATACATCCTCTCATTAGCCCAGACCATTCACTTCACGGTTCCTCGGAAAATAAAATGATTCGTAGTCTTATGAACCAAGATATGTGTGGATTCTCAAACTAATGATATATCTTTATTTGTAAATTTAATTTTTAATAGTCAAATTTATAGTTTACTGAAAATTCTAATTATGTGCATTTACTATGCTTTTTATATCTATATAACTCAGGGTAAATTTCATACCTAGACGAGAAGTCCATACTAATATTTAGAAAATATGCAACTTATAAATAAATTCTTTCTCAAAAAATGGTAATGGGCCAAAAGCAAAAATTCATATATGTGTTAATGTTTAAGTTAATACTACATTCGTTATACAAGATTGATATTTTGTAGTGTATTAATTGTATTTATGTTTACAATGCTCATTAAAAGACTAAAATTAAAGAACTTGTGGAAAAATGACCAATAAAACTCTAGAAAATGTTTTCTCATTAATTCTAGACATCCTGTTAATTGAAATAAATAAAAAAAGAATAAAATGATTAAGAATTAATAGTTTTCTTAATCTACGTGTATTATTGATTTTCTGTAATGGAGGTAGTATGTTTTTAGTTTCATGTAGTAAATAGATCGAATTTAAAGCATATTAACGTTTTAATCCTATCTCTTTGTAACTCAGGCCCCGAACTCATCCAAGATCAAGTGTTAGCTTCAACTATGTTGTCAATAAAGTTAATGGCCAACAAATAATTCTTATAATAATAAATGGAAAAAGTTTTCGACCCCGAAATGGAAAAGGAAAATGTAAAAGAATCTTGCACCAACGACTAATATGAAGAATATATGTTAATTTACGTAATTATAGAGTCAAATGATAGAGCCTCCATGCATTAATGATATTATCTAAAAATAAAAGTTGTTCTTTAGGATAATATTCTACTAATAAATAAAAATAAGAGGTCCTTATCCGAACATATACATTTATAAACGCACACATAATCTGAGCAGTTGTTTAAAAGTGTAGCCCATGGTTTTGTGAGCATGTGAACATGTTATCATCTTCCTCCAAAATGTTCCTCTCACGCACCAACTCTTTTGCTTTCTTTTATATGAATTATTCACCTTATGAACACTTCATAGATAATGCAACATATAACACATTTTATCCTGCTCAAAACTTAAACTCTGCTTTTTATTAGTCGGTTCTATATTTCTTTAAATAATATCGATACATATTAAAATATATGATACCAGAAAGATTGATAATTTATATCTAAATGTTTACATATGTAAGTTCTGACAAATTTTATATATGTAAGATTTGTTGAATTCGTTTAGATTACTTTCGATATCAGAATGAAAAAAATGACTTAAAATTGGTGTAAGAGAAGTAAACTGATCAATTCAGATGAGCAGGATTTATATGTTATTTTAAGGTCATCAAATTAAGTAAAGCATTTGGAAATCGTTGAAGTAAAGAATGAGTTCAATAGTATCTTTATAAAGTGTCAAAAAATGTTAACGGATTCATTTTGTAATACAAGATTTCACGTGAAAGATGAGGGATTGGAATAAGAATCAAGCTAATGTATTGATTGAACATAAGAAAGTAGATAAAATAATGAATGTAATGGGGCAACTAGTTGAGGTTCTGTGTTGAGACATAAAAAGGTGAGAGTTCCAAGGCAATTGGGTTAAGATCTCAGAAACCACAACAATAAAGCTTCGCTTCTTTTCCTGTCTTTCCTTCCTTCTTCGCCACCTCATCTCTCCCATGCAATATTCCTTTTTTTATTTCTCTCTTTTTAATATTCTCTTTTCTTTCTTTTTTTCATTTAGTTTTGATCACAAATAACAAAAGTAATTCCCTTGTATAACATTTATTAGATTCAATGTAAAATATCTAAGTAAATTTGTTATAATAAATAAATGTTATTATCAAATGGTTGAGAGTGTTATTATCTTACTGTCCAAGTTTAATTTTGCGTTTATTCTATCTAATATTGTTAGAAATTTGGAAGATTTAGTTATGATAAAATAAATAAATTAGAAGTTTTTGTGCTTACAATTTTTCACACTGTAGTTGTATATTATGCAATATTGCAAAAAATAAGTCTACTAGCTAGATAATGGTCTATTGTTTATAATCTTTTGGGTCAAACATAAAAATATAGGGGAATAAGTTAGATTAGTTTTTTCCCTAGATAGCCAAAATTATAATTTTGTATGGTATCCATTTTAACCCTATTCCGAGAAAATCATTGAGGTCGATTTTGCCAAAAACAATTATATATATATATAATACTTGAATTGTATAAAAACTTTAAAATTAATTTTCCTACAAAGATCTTCTATTGTATCAATTGGGCGGATAATGAATTCAATTTGTTTTTAATAAATTTCTTAAAGTCGAAGTCTACATAAATATCTACGATATATACATGTGAGTATATTCAATATCTACACAATTCTTCTAGAATTCGTATATGTATATAATTTTTTTGTTATAAATTATAAATTGATCGGACGAAGTATTTGACCGATGCCAAATCTTATTCCAAGAATGGTAATAAGTGGACTAAACGAAAACAGTACACAACTATCTATGTTGTGTCTTAAATTATTACTTCTGCATCTGTATTTCTGTCTCTCCAGTTCCTGCAGCGACCAATGCATCCTTCTGCAACACTCTCCGAGTGCGCAGTTTTATTTATAATATTTCTCTCCAAAAGATTTCAACAAATAATATGGTATATATATACTTGTTCATCAATTGTACTTTACGAAATAATTTTCTTTGCATTTTTATTTACCTCGGTTGAAATCATTCAATACAGTTTATAGCTGAGTCTGACCGACGTTTTGCATGCGGTTTATACCACCGTTGACTAGGTTTATTAATTTAGATTTTAAGAATAACTTAAAGAGTTCATCACTAAATATTAGATTATACATTACACTTGACTAATGACTATATATGCGATGATAATCAGACTTGAATATTGTTAGGTCCTTCACTATGATTATGTAAGCTTATTCTAATTATTCATGTCAAAATAATGTTTGACTTAAATCTTAGTTAATTTATTTTCACCAAACATCAAAGTTAACGTTAAGAGTGATTAGCAAACTTGTTAGACACATAGGCTTGCATACTAATGATTATTTGGTTATTTAATATGCAAATGAGAATTTCGCAAATTTGGATGTTAAAAGTGTTTAGTGGCACATAAGTAGTTTATATACCATACTAACGTTTGATTGAACCCCTTTATGTACTGATTTGATCTTGTTCATTACTTGCTTATGTAAATCCTTATGATCTAATGCTTTATATTTTCTAACTATTTCTTTGTTAACTGAAATATTGAACTATTTTCTTTTGAAATTTTTTTCAACACATTTAGTTTAGTAGCGGAACGAAAAAATTCACGACATTGATAATATGTTACTTGAATTCAAACATTTCTTATAAATTTTAAATAAACTTAAGTTTAGAATAACAGTAATAAGTTATTTGAAATGGAACCACCTAAATTATTAACAAATCATTATATCATTCATTATTTTGTACGACTTACTCATTGTTTGCAATTAAATTTTAGTAATGTTACCGATTTGACATAACTCTAAGAAGTTACTTGGTAAACAGCAAACGGTCAAAGTAAAAACCTTTATTGCTATAAAATAAAAAAATAGAAAGAAGTGAGAGTGAAGCGAGTGTAAGTATATAAAGAAGAAAGCACCGCCCTAATCGACCATTCACAACAATGACATTCAAACACTCTTCAGTCTCTATTTCTCCTTGATTCGTCCTCTCCATTTTCCCCAATTTCTTTAATCTCCTCCTCCTCTCTCTCTTTCTTCTTCTTCTTCATCTATGGACTCTTTAGCTTCCCCACAACATCAACAACACCACCATCTCGACGACAACAACCAAACCCTATCCAACACTAATCCTCAATCAGACCTCACCACCGACTCAACTTCCTCCGGTCAACGTAAACGCAAAGGCAAAGGTGGTCCTGACAATTCCAAGTTCCGTTACCGTGGTGTTCGACAAAGAAGCTGGGGCAAATGGGTTGCTGAGATCCGAGAGCCACGTAAACGAACTCGTAAGTGGCTTGGTACTTTCGCTACAGCTGAAGACGCTGCACGAGCCTATGACCGAGCCGCTGTGTATCTCTATGGGACACGTGCTCAGCTTAACTTAACACCTTCTTCTCCTTCTTCTGTCTCTTCCTCTTCCTCTTCCGTCTCTGCAACTTCTTCTTCTCCTTCTTCTTCCTCTTCCTCCACTCAAACCCTAAGACCTCTCCTCCCTCGTCCTTCCGCCGCCACCGTAGGAGGAGGAGGAGTCTATGGTCCGTATGGTTTACCTTTCAACAACAATATCTTCCTTAGTGGTGGGACCTCTATGTTATGCCCTAGTTATGGTCATTTCCCTCAACTACAAAATCAGATGATGCAAATGGGACAAGTCCATCACCAACAGTATCAGAATCAGAATCTTCATTCTAGTAACAACAAGATTAATGACATCGAGCTTACAGATGTCCCGGTAACAAATTCGTCGTCGTTTCATCATGAGATGGTATTAGGGCAAGAACAAGGAGGAAGTGGGTGTAACCACAATAATTCAATGGAGGATTTGAACTATCTAGCTGGTTCTGATGGTTCAATATCTCACCCACCTCCGGTTGTTGATTCTATGGGGTTGGATCCGGGTTATATGATTGGAGATGGATCTTCTACAGTTTGGCCTTTAAGTGGGGAAGATGAATATAGTCATTGGGGGAATATTTGGGATTTTTTCGATCCCATTTTGGGGGAATTCTATTGATTTTTTTGGTATGTGTGTGTGGAAGATCATATCATATACGATGAGCAACCCTAAGAGATCCATCCAGAGAGCATCAAAGATTTTGAAGATTCATTGTTGAGTGGAATCAAAGAGATTACTACTTACTATGAGGATTAAGCTTTGCATGCAAAATATCGGAGGATTTTCTTAGATAAATATAGATAAAAATAAGAGGGTGATTTTAATATTTTTGAAGATTTTTACTTTTCTAAGAATATTTAGAGAGGAGCTAGCTTACGGTTCCAATAAAGTCTATATATGTGGACGAGGGGAGAAAACAGAAGAGAAAACCAATGAATATTTATTTGTTCAACACATCAGAGTTGCCTTATATATATCGGATGTGATGATTTTTGGATTTGGTTTTGAGTTTTTAGAGGTTGTGTGTCTCGTTTTTTACTCTCTGAGACGACTTAAGTATTTGTTGGAATTATATATGAATTGAGGTTGAAACTATGAGAAAATACATTTTGAAGAAGCATTTTGTTATACTGCAACTCCTAAAAATGATTATATATCACAAAAAATAAAATACATATAGCATTAATAATATTATATTATTTAAATAAATAATATTATATACAATAATTTATTAACACATTATATATTATTTAACATTATTTATAACAAATAATATTATTATTATATTTTTTATAACTGCACAGAACATCACGTATAGTATTATGAAAAAAATAGTTTCAATAATAACTATTTGAATCACCACTTTCGAAATTATTTTAATAAATGATGTGAATAGCGGTTATATCAATTAAAACTCATCCAAACAAATAAAAATAAATTACACTTCACATCTAATTGTGAATGAATTCGATCAGCTACAGAATTGCGCAACTTATCTGATATTTTGGATTTGTTGACGAGTCATGCAATCACTGGTTCGTGGATTACAGGCTTCAGCATTTAGCTTTGGAGTTTGTTCTGGTTAAACGTTCGAGAATCTGTTATCAATTGATCATTAAGTTTTTGCTTTTTACCACACATGCACTAGATACACCTATTTGTCATTTATTAAAAAAATCGGTAAAATTAGATTTATAACTCAACCTAAAAAAAAAAATTCACTAATTAGATTGAAAAAATCAAATTTATAACTCAACCTATAAAATCAGATTATTTTATAAAGTGAAATACACGATTTCATAATATCAAACTCGAGCGAAAAAATTGTATAAGAACATTTTGATCAAAACAACTTCCCTCAATTATTAATTTGATGAATTAAAGATTCAGCCGCTTGTGAACCTTCAGGCACGGCTTTTTTCAATGTTTGTTCAATTACTCTTTTACCCGCAAATGCAATGATTTAATGTTTTCTCAATAGATATTCTATATAGTATATGTTTTTGTTTTTTTCTATTAAAATGTAAACGTTTTATATAGAGAACCCACATATTTCTGACTTATTTTAAAATTTCTTTTATCATATATTAGAGAGAAGGCCCAAACCCTTTCCAAAAAAAAGAGAGAAGGCCCAAAATATTACATGGGCTCAAAAATTAGGCCCATTTACACCTCTAACCTAGGGTTTCTGGGGTATATAATCACAGTTATGCCACATTTCCTCTCTTCTTACCGTCGCCGTAAAATCGTCGATTAGGATTTTAAGAAAAGGAGATTCTCCGCCATGAGAGCCAAGGTATCCATCTTTTGTTAGCTTCACCAACACAGTACATTAGTTTATTATTCGCGTCTAATCTCTGTATAATCGTCGTTTCGCAGTGGAAGAAGAAGCGTATGAGGAGGCTGAAGAGGAAGAGACGAAAGATGAGACAGCGATCTAAATAGATTCATCTTGAAGATTTCGTTTTTCATCTGTTTCCCTGCTTCTGTTTCTTCGCTTAAATCCTAAGTACTTCGTCTAATTTCGCTTCAATTTTGTAACTTTTCTTGGCTTCGTATTTGTTGGATTGTATGGATCCTCAATTAGTGTTAAAGCTTTCTCTTTTAAATCAGATCTTTACCAATGTTCTTATCATCTTGCCGATGCTTATTGAAATAGTGATTAGTTATTATCATCTTTATGAAGTTTTATGGAATAAATCTCATTTAGATTATACAACTTGGGAATATACAGACCTAATTTGGTTTAGGAATAACAATCTATGTAATAGGTTTAGATTTATGGATCAAATTGCTGACAAAACCTTTACTAATACTGTGTAATGGGTTTTGTGTTCTACTTTGAATGTTTTGAAAAAATATATCATTGTGAGTAGTGAGAAGAGAGGAACCATCTCTGTCTCTTGCTTCTGATTCTGCAAACTGAAGAAGCAGATGAAGAAGATGTGAGTCTGTTTAATGCAGCGCATAGAGATTGCTTTAGTGCTTTTGCTGAAGCAGCCATGTTTGTTTTCACATTGGAGTTGTGATCTTTTAGGATGAAATTGATTTTCGTCCGACCTCCTACACAGATAATCTCAGCTTGGATTGTTTCAAGTTGAAGCTTTGTGAGAACTCTGATGATCTCTGACATTGTTTCAGGTTGATCTTCACAGCAAAACGAAGCTTTGAAGATGATAACTGTACTTGTGTTCGATTCAAAGTCGGAGATGGTTTCAGGTTGCACTGTTACTTCATCTGCTTCTGTTGGTAGATCTTGAAAGATTGGAGTTTCTGTTGCTTTTTGTTTGAGCTCCTTCACTTGTTCTATCACTGTTGCTAATAGAGCTGCTTTGTCTAACTGTAGAGTTAAGGTCAAAACCGGTTAACTCAAATTGAAATCAATAACCGAACTGAAACATGTCAATCTTGGTATTGCTGTTAATTAGAGAGTTCATCTAAAACCGTTTATCACATTACGAATAAGACTATAAGAGACTACAGTTTTGCAAAGACAAATGAAGAATTTTGTGCGAGCTCAGACTGTACAGGGATCGGAATCCCATCAAATTTGGTTTACTTTAATTGAAATTCGTGGCTAAACCGGAAAACATTTCAATCTTTCTGAAATTAGATAAAACTAGAAAGGGACAGTTATCTGTATCAGAGTCAAACCTTGTCTGAATTGGGAACAAGTTTCCGGAGAGAAGAGAGATGAGAATTAATCCGGTCACGACGTCTTTTCTCTGCTAGACGGTGGCTTCTAGATAACGACTCAGCTTCTTCAATCCCACCGACACAATCATCCACCGGAAAATTACCGGAGGTGGAAGACGAAAAGCCGAAATTAAAACGACTCCAATCAGAATCAGTGGATTCAGATTGTAGTGACCATGAGACCATATAAGGAGTCGTAGAATCAGACCACTTGGCAGAATCGTAGGAATTCTCCATCGACTCGAGATAAATAATAAAGAACTATTTTATTAATTTTTATTTGGATTAAAAAATGAAGTAGTAAAATCTTAAGTATGTGTGTTGCAGAATCTGAAACTGAGAGTTGAAAGAGGATTTGTGTGGAAGTGGAAGCGAGTGAGATCGAAGTTTGGGTGTTTGATCTAAATAATGAAGAAGAAATTAATGTTTGATTGTGATTGGTGTGATACTCCTTGTAGACTTTTTTCTTTCTTCTTTATATTAATTTTATTTTTTTCAATAAACGTGCAGAGCCGCAAATTTTGTGTTGAAATTCGCTCAAAACTTTACTGTTAATGGGGTTATAAATAAAATATATTACGTAAAACCGTATACATAATTAACTTTTGTATTTGTGTGTGAATTTAAAATTTGATATTATTTCATTGTATAAAATAACTTATTAGTTGTAAGAAAATATATGTAGACAAATCTTTTTATCTATAACTTTTTTTCATGCGTGTTTTTTGCAAATAAATATTAGTTGCGCGTACTCAAAACTTAATGACCTCATCATATATTGTAGAGTATCCACTTAGCTTTCTTTATTGTATGTGTATCTACTTACCATTTGCCATTTAATTATTCTTAATAAACTAGCTTTCTTTTGTTATCATAAATCTCACTTTTTATTTCTTTCATCTGGATTTTTATTAATAAACTAAAGGTCAAATATAAAAATCGAGTACATAAGTTGAGGGACAACGGATAAATTTGGAAAGTAAATTTTAATTGAAGCAACCAAAACTTTACTAATAAAAATAGTAACAAGTGGAACCAAATAATTTAAACACCGGAAAAACAACTTAAAGAAAAGATTTAGTTAGAAAAAATCTCAAAAATTTGTGAAATTTAGTGATAAGTGGTAAGATTACTGAAAACAAACATTATCTCACCTTTAGGGATCGAGTCATATTGCTTATATTATGTACGAATTTGGCTAATGGACTGGCCATTTGTGACTTAGTGTTAACAAAAAAAATCTCAAATCCAAAAACCGAGCAATTGAGTCAGATCGTATTATCATTCTAATTATTGATAGAAAAAGCATATAGATCAAATCATATTGAAATTTTGTAAAGAGTTAGAAAAATGTGAGAATTTTATTGATTTATGTTACTATACAAATATGTTTTTGTATTTTATGGATAAGTCGAGATACAAGTTGTTTTCGAGATCTAATTTAAGATTGGGATATGTAGTTTGAAGTTAAGTCGTTCCAATCAACTAGGTATATCTCGACCCACTTTAATCATATGGAAAAAGACCAACTGGTTATAAAGTCGAAAAATAATTTAAATCGATAAATCAATAGTAGAAAATTTGGTTTTGACAACGATTATCGTCAAAAACAATCATTGGACTGAAAATGCTTTAATCTTTAACTTTTTAATCTGTAAAAAAAAAGATTTCACTACGATGATAGTTGGTATCACTAAAAATCTCTTATGTTCCAATCATATATTCTAAATTATTCTTTTTTATTTATTTAGTCGAAATTCTACATTATTCTTTCTTTATGATTATTTTTTCTTTGAACAGAGTTTTGGATAGGAACAAATAAATAATTTGTCTGCGCATGATTTTCTCCACGTTCTTGATGCCTTCCTTCGTGATATCCACTTTTGCCGTCACTTACTCGAAAAATGTCATTAGAGATTTTATTTAAAATAATATTATTGAAATATATAGATACTAGAGATAAAATATCATATAATATAATGCAAAAAAACAATAATTAACATCTTTCTAAAAAATATATTTGAAATATAACATAAATTATCATTATAACTAAATTATTATAATATAAGTATATAAAAAATAATAGTTTTAATTAAACACACCACATATAAATTATTAATATATCGCATATATAAATGAAACCACATATCAAATTTCAAGATTTATATATATACTATAATTTTAGGTTAAATAAATATAAATAACTATTCATATGCAAAAAATTCATGGGACATTATCTAATATATATAAAAGAAAAAAAACAGATTTGGGGATGTTTCTAGCATAAGGCTATGTAAAGAACAATGGCTACATGGAAGTTGACGAGGGACAAAAGACCAAATCAGAGATATTCACTTTTACATGTATTAAAAACGTGTTAGTTTATTTTTATCAATCTTCTTATTTTATTACACTTGTTAATTAATAAAAGAAAAAAAAGAAGCTAGAACTTATAACATACAATGCATTTGTTTTCATAGAGCTTACAATAGGAAAACTATTTATTTATCCACGAAAATTATCATATAATATTGCATCTCAAACTAAAATATCATGATATATGTCTTCGATAATAAATTTAAATATTTTGTTGTCTCAAAATAAAAGTTTTATTTATATATATCCTTATAATCCCACAAATTTTGGTTTAAATTGGTATAGTATTAGTTATGATTGTGGAGTTTTAAATCTGGTTATTCAAAGGATATATAAGTTTATGACTTTTTTATTTTAGAAATAATTAAATATTTAACTTTATTATCGAGATATATAGTACGAGATCTTAATTTAAGGTACATCTAATGCTATACGATAGTTTTTTTTGTTTTTTTGTTAATAATTAATCATTGAATCGATAAACCTCAACCTATAGTTTTTATGGAAAAATAGATCAGTTTCTTGCTTATTACCAACAAACAATACATATTAATGTGTTCACTCTTTCATACAATTCAATGAAAAGCGATTCACTTAAACGTTATCCTTTACTTTAGATATATATCGGTTAAAAGAGCTTCTCAAGCCTGGAAAAACGATTCATACTTACAAAAACAATTTCTTTCAATAAAATCTTAGGACTACTAACAAAAACAATTTCTTTCAATACAAAGGTATATGTTGAAGGAGAAAATATAAAACTATAGTATTTGATAAGAAACATTAGAATTAATTATAGTGTGATTTATGAGGAAGAAAACAACAACTTGGAAGCATATCGACAGAAAAAATAAAGCTTTAACTTAGATTTGGTGGCGCTTCTTGTCACATATATTCACATGCGAAAGAGAGAAGTCTATTTTCAATAATCAATGTGTGGTTGCACAGACAAAGCCAGTAAAACGATTATTGTTTTATCTTTAAGAGAAAATATCTATAAAATTTTCCGTAAATCAAGATATGTAGGGCCAAAAGTCACACTTCAAATCAAAAGTTTCATACCACACAAAGGACTAAATTGAATCCTCAAGATTGCAATCAGATTCGAGTTTATCAAAGCCATTGACATTCTAGTTCTTATCACCAATTGTCGACACTCTAGTTTCATGGGCAGAATTTTATCAATCTTGCAAGTTGGTTTAAAATGTTTGGGAAGCTAAGTCCTAAATTTTTAAATGATAGGAATATTAGTTCTATCAAATGATTTTTTACCAAGATGGACAAATCATGTTCTATAAGTCTATAACCAATTTTTGAACTTTAACCATGTAGAATAAACAATCTTCTAGAGTTGAATTCGGACAGAAAAAATAGTAGAAATGACACTCAAATACTTGACCAAAAATATTTATGCGCGACATTAAGAGTATTTATATGGATTTCATACTCAACCGAATAGTTAAATTTTATAATCCGCCTATAAACCTGTTGAACTGGTTCGAAAGAAAAATTTGTGATTGGTTCGAAGATAATGCTCATAATATTATCGAATTACCCAAATAATAGTTAAAAATAAAAGACACTTCTCAAAGTAAGATATTGTTAAATCATTTAAAGTGGCCGATCATGATTTATAATTGTGTTATATTTATCTAAAAAAGTGCAGAACATCATCTTACTCATCAAGCACCTCCGATGACAAGTTTAACACTATTGGAACTTAAGTACTCATATATACTTTCTTTAATGGTGAGAACCCAAGTAAAAGACAATCGAATGACGGACATGATCATACTTTATATTATGAAATTAATAATCAAAATCTAAAGTGTTAGAATAGTAAGCATCTTTTCGGTGCAAATAATCTAGACTAGTGATCTTGGTAAGTTGGTAAATCATATTAAGCAATCGAGTGCTTTGTTAGTTTCTTTATTGCATCTTTTTAGAAAGAGCTAACTGTTCAGAACCGACAATGAAGACTTGTCTTTCATCTTTTTGAATTTGGATCGATTAAAGGAAACTTTGAAGGTTTAACTCATTTCTTTCATCTAGTTAGTAAGAAATGATGCTTTTGGAAAATAATTAGAAATATTAGTTCTATCAAAATTTTATGATTAATAAATTTGCGTCCGGAAAAATGTTTGTGGTAAAATTGTTAAATGTGAATTTCACCATATTCAAAGTATCGTGTAATTTCAATTTTAATGTAATCTATTTTTTTGTGAGATTTTTATATTATTTTTACCAATAAATGTCATATATTCTCTCCGTCTTAATATAAATAATGTCATATATTCTTTTTTTTACTTTACTCTATTACTTATTTATATTAACTACATTATTATAGTGACAAAAAAAAACTACATTATTATTATTATAATATAAATATATTTTAAATAAGTTCACAAGTTTTTTAATTGTTATATATATATTTTAAATATTATATTATTATGAGACAAAAGTAATAGAAGAGAACTATTTGAGAAAAGTTATATCCGGTCCCGAAGACCAAGACCCGTATAACTGGCGTGGCCAAAAATAATCATTGGAGAACATTAAAAAAGAAGATAGATATGTAACAAGCATCAAGCATTGTGAAAAACTAAATCTTTGACAAACAAAATATTGTAGAGAAAATTAATTGATTGATGTATCTGTCTGTACTTTAGTTTCGACCTTCATAGTACTAGAACTTACGTTTATAACCATCACATTACTTCTTCCTGGTCGACAGTAAACTTCGTATACGATAAAAAAACATTGGACATCAAATGTCAAATCATTTAAACAAAAATCTTGTGGCCGTCTTATTCCTCTAAGCCCTCAATTATTGACATTTTTCCTCTGTGCACTTCTCTCTATAAGGTCTTTTATTGCATTGATTTTATTTGGCTTCAGAATCTTAGTATTCATATATCATAAATGAGCAATAAACTATTACAAGTTGAGGATATAACATAAGTAGAGATGTTGTGATGGGCCTGACGACACCGGCCAACCAGACTCTGATTTAAGCCGGTCCTGGTATTAACCATCAAAGCCATAGTGTAAAGACTTAAGCTTTGACCAAACTTGTTTCATAGGACAGTCTTTTGCTTTCTTTGACCAAACTGTGTCTCATTTCTGAGCTTACACAAAAAAAACAAAACTATATAGTGAAGATTAAAGGTATAACCTAGCTCATCATGTGCGTTTAAATTTATCTTCTCTTGGATGTCCACCTCGAAGTAGCATAACCAGCATTAGAATTCCGTAGCTTCTAAAAGCTAGTGCAGTAAGCAGATCATGAGGGTTCTAAGATTGTCATTTGAGAGCATCAGTTAAAACGGGTAGAACTGCAGCTTTGAAGTCCTCGCTAAACCTTCCTTCTGAGAACCTTGCCGCTCGTTTTCTAGCAGATGCAGCCATCTTAGTCCTTTCTGTTTCATTCATTTTCACAATCTCAAGGATGGCTTCAGCGTATTCCTCTACACTCTCAGCAAGAAACCCGGTTCTTTGTCCGTCTTCTTCCAATACAATGTCCATTTTGGGTCCAGCTGAATTGTGAGCTGCATCACCAGTTAAAAAACAGAGAATCCATCAGATGAAGTTGCAAGAGTAACTGAAATTTTTGAGATAAAATCACATATACAAGACTTAGTGTCTGACCTATTGGAATCGCCCCAGCAGCCATGTACTCAACAACACTAATCCCAAAGTGTTCATCTATCATCCCATGCATTCCTGCAACTGCATTTCCTAGCAGTTCCACTAGTTCCCTGCAATCCCAAGCCAACAACTAAGAATCATGAAAGCTCTGAGTATTGCAAGAAACACATTTTGACTAGAGAATGCCGTAAAGTGCTTTCAGCAAACCTGTACAGGGCATTTTGGTAGAATTCCACGTCCCCATCCACTTTTAGTTCAACTGCTCTGTCTTTCAATTTCTGCAGCCGTTCTTCATCGGAGTTGTTTCTACAACTTCCCACAAATTGAAGCTTGGGTCGAGGCTTGTCTGCATCTAACTTCCCTAAGGCCAGTGAGAATGCCTCAAGCTGAAGCATATGAGCCTGGTACAAGACTGCTATTGAGTAACCAGGATGACCATTTTGTAATTGGGAATGGGAGCCATCAAAACTATAGTACCTTATCCTCATAAGTGAAATAGAAGGATTTCTCACCTTCTCAGGTCGAAATTGAGCAACGGATATGATCTTTGGAGGATCTGATGATCTTACAAGAGGAAACTCCTGCATTAAGCACAAGGTGTTATAAAAAAAAAGATATAACAAGAAGAAAGACAAAAAGCATATGACTCGAGCTATCTGACAGTTATCACCTGAAGTCCTGAAGTATCACAGGGCGGGTACACACGTTTAATCCGTTCAGGAATTCTCCAGAGCACTTCGATATGGGACTTTGTCCACGAAGAGTTAACCATGGCTAGATGAGTGCATGAGCCAACCATCCCATACATCCAGCTAAAGGCTCTGTAGTAGACTAATTTACATGTAGATAACAAATTGCTGCAAAAAAAAAAGCAATATACATCATTAGCCAACAAGACTTACACTAAACAAAGAAAAGGGAAAGCTTCTAATTTTGAGAAACACCAAATAAGCAATAAGAAACCAAAACCTCTTAGCAATTGAAGAATCGTTGTTATACATGAAGTTCCTTTGACGAACACGAGAAATCATATCCAAACTGATGGTTGGATAATGAGTATAGCAAACAACTTTACAGCCAAAGAGGCGAGCAAGAGGATATGTGAAAGCATATCCACTGGTGTCAAGAAAAAACAAAGGAGTGAACTTGCGTAAGGCTTCCCAAGCTAGATAAACCGAACCAAGACTCTGACCTATCATTGTGAAATGTGGGTAAGTGCTCTCTTCAATCCATTTTCTTTTGTTTAAATGAATCACCTGAGCCACAACATCAAGAAAAAAAAACAGGAAATTGCATCAAAAATAATAAAAAATCCAACCTTTAAGAACTGGAAATTGCCCACAAATCTGAGAGCACCTATGTCTAATCGGAGCTACAAATTAGCTGGTGATGAATGTTAATTGCACTCATTCGAATTGACAAAAAAGCCTAAAATTGAAGTTGCGGTAAATTAGGTCGAGAGAGGGAACGGACCTTAGGAGGAAATAGAAGGTGGACACCAAATCGATCAACGGCACGGCGAGCTAAGCTTTCAGAAGAAGAGTCATGATCTCCTGTAAAGACAACACAGTCAAGATCGGGAATCTCCTCTTGGATGGCTTTAACTGCACACCAGAGCACTCTCTCACCGCCGCCACCGTCATTCGTGTACGGATGGAAGAATCCAACTGCTCGTTTCCTGCTATTTATTGAATTGATCACAGAAACACATAAACTGAATGATAAAGCCAAGAAGAAAGTGAAAAGGGCATAGAGAATGAAGCAGATCGCCATGAAAGCAGATCGTTGAGCAAAATTACAATTCCGAAACATTTTATTAGTCCCTTGTCTTCAATCATGTTTACAAATATTGCAGAAAACACCAAAAATTATGACTAAATTATATTTTGCCCCTTATATTTTGATATGCTAATTTAAACCCAATTTGTTGTGGCTGAGCCAAATGTCAAGAGCCAGAGTAAGCACTGAAACCATCTGAAGCAACTCTAAACCTCTGTTTGTAAGATGATAATCTTCCAACTTTATGACCATCTTCTCTAATGTCTTTGTGGTTTTAACTTTAAGCATAAGTTCCATAAATGAAACCACATACTCTGGCTCTACATTCCGAGTGAATATCTTTCCAAAGACTTTTGCTTCCGAGCTCCAGCAATCATCTAAATACGGGAAAACCATTGCAAAGTAGTTGTCAAGATGCTCCCCCTGAATACAAGTTACAACAGCAAACATTTTCATTCATGGTGATGGAAACAGAACATATATATCTCATATGATTCTTGGGTTATACAAAGTCAGCCACAGTTTAAATGGTGGAGGAATATACATACCGGTATGGTGTCACGTTTTATTGTGTGTATGGTTAGCTTCTCTAATTCAGGTGAGTTCTGTAGCAGCCTTACGATACTAGGAATTACGTATTGTAAAATCATTGTCTCAAGTGTCAAATCTTTGACTTTCAAGCTTTCAAATGGAAGTTTGTAGACCTCAGCAAGACTTAAATCTAACAAAAGCGAAGACATTCATGAAAATATGGAGCTGACGTTCAACAAGATAACAATACTTTTGCAGACAACTTGAAAAACATACCTTAAGAAAGCCTTCCCCAAAAGTTAGCTTATGTACATTCTGCAACTTCGCTAGCATATATTGCATCCTTATCCTATGAGTATATGATTTTGAATCTCTAGTCTTTAAGTGATAAAGGGCAAAAGTCAAGTTTAGCTTCGGTTAGAGAAGAAACATCAACTAAAACACATGGTAACTGAGGATTTGTTTGTCTGAGGTAATGAATCTGTGGTGCCACAATCTTCCTTGGCCCTGGAGACCATGTATCAGTAAGTGTATCTATTGCTTTTTCGGGTAAAAGATCTATTTCTAATTTTCTGGTAACTTTAATACCAAATTTATCCTTTTTTGTCAATTAAATACAAATTTTCTCTTACTCCAATCAAATACAAATTTCATATTCACCACGCCAAATTGGTATCACCGTCAGTCAAACTTAACTAACGTTAAGTGTCGGTAGTGATTTGACTAACATCGATACTGATTTGGCGTGATTAATGTAAAATTCTTTTTTTTTTGGAGTGAGAAGAAATTCGTATTTAATTTGATAAAAAGGGATTAGTTTGATATTAAATTAACTGTTTTCTCCTCTTTTTTTTCTTTTTCTTTTTATCTAGTGGTTTTTCACAATGTTTGATCTTAGCTTTCTCATCACTTTCTCATCACGTAAGCGTTGACTTGATGTTCTCTGAATACTATTTCAACATGTATTTTTGTAACAATATATGAATTATAAATATAAGTTCAAAATGTAAGAGATTCTATATATATAAAACATACTTGTCATTATCATTGTAACATTTAAAAAAATCTTACCAACTAAAGCATGAGCAGAAGATCTATGTTATATTGTTTATTTAGCTAAACTCATATAATCTAATTATATTTTGTCTTGTTTGGCTCGGCTTATATAAATATATTATAATTATACCCGCTTTATAAAGCAAAGTTTGTTTATTTTTTAAAATCGTGTTTATTTAGGTTGTTAGACCCGTGTTGATATTTTGTAATTTTTTTGAGATTTTGTTTTATAGAGCCGAAATCCGATCCGAAATCAATCTGAATTAGAATAACCAAACCGACAAAATACCCAAATGTATCATAAATCTAAGTACCCAAAAAAAACTCAAAATGACCTAAAAAGATAAAACCGAAACGGGATAAAATATTATCGAAAATGAAATTTCATTACTTTTAGGGAGTAGTTTAGGTTAAGATATATTTTAATGAAATATATTATACCCGAATATACTATAGATTAACAAATATTTAAGTTGAGATATTTTGTTTATGGAATACATTGCAGTCGAATTCTCTTTAAATTTATATATAATTCGGTTAATATGTGAAAGATCGAGTAGATATTTCGAAATTTTTTCCTAAGTTAATGGTGATTGATATGAAAGAAATAATCTATAGAATTAAATTTGAGATAATATTGAAATAAATGATAATGTCGAGAATGTGGTAGAAAAAATTATAATAATAACAGCAATTCCAAATTCGAAAACAACGTGATTAAATACAAAATATAATAGATATTTAATTTAAAGAAATAATCATCTTCGTCTACGTCATTTCCGAGCAAACCTGCATGAACATGAGTTCCAATGTCATAAAACTTAAAAATTACTCAATTTTTTTTTAAAAATATGTGGCTAGATTAAATGGCGTAAATTAATTTTTGCGATTTTTTCATAATTTTTGTGTGACGGGGAGATGATTGTTCATAATTTTTATGTAACGGGAGATGGTTGTTCAAAAAATTTCCGATTTTTAGCAACAATTTGATAATATGTTATTATTTTTAGTAGTTACTATTGTTTTTTGTGTCAACATGTAACCATTAGATCAACAAGGATCGATCTATAACCTTAGTTTTCCAATTAGAGCATGATGAAATTCGAACTCACCATCTGGTATCCAGCTAAATCATGAGCAACCACCTGGGTCACCTGTTTCTTGAGTGTAGTTATTATTGTTTAGTTTCGATTAAAAATATTATATTTTTAATGAGAAAACGGTCAATTTAATACCAAACTTACCAAATTTTGCCAAATTAAATACAAACTTCTTTTCACTCCAGAATAAATACGAACTTTACGTTGACCACGCCAAATTAGTATCGCTGTTAGTCAAATCACTAACAACGCTTGACGTTAGTTAAGTTTAATTAACAATGATACTGATTTGGCGTGGTCAACGTAAATTTTGTATTTTTTGGAGTAAGAAGAACTTCATATTTAATTTGACAAAAATGAGTAAATTTGGTATTAAATTGATAATTTTGTCTTTTTAAAACCCAACAATTTTGGAGCTTAATGCCTCCAAGAACAATAATAATAAATTAATTAAAAATTTAAGAATTTTATTTACGAAAAATATCGAACAAAATAATAATTTGATACCTAATGAAATTAAATTTTTCATTAAATTAGCATGTAACATTTAATTTACTCGCATGTGCTAACTGGTAAGTTCACTAAAGGCAAACACACTTGTACATCTAGGGATCGAATCTCATTGCCTACATTATATAGGAACTTGACTATTGGGCCGGCCAGTGGTCCAGTGTTTGAAAAAAAAAAAAAAAAAATTAAGTTTAGCTAAATACTATAATTAAGTTAATAAATCATGAAAGAAAGTGATGTAGTTGAATTATAATTAGACTTATATCATCTAAAGAGCCTCTCTTAAACGATAGCTCAGCTAGCTTTTTGCAAGCAGAAAGTGTCTTTGGATTCTCAACGCCTACGCAATATGGTCGAACCAAATCGACCGCTTCTTGGTTTGTTACCTTGTCCCAAAGACCATCAGATGCTAAGATTAAGAACTCAAATTCCGGTTTAATCTGTAATGTTTCAGTTTCCGGTTCAGCTATTACCCACTCCTTGAGATACCGGTCTCCAATTCCTCTTGAAACCGCTAATGTCCCTTGAATTCTCCAAACGCCGTTGCAACAGTCAACATAACCACCCTACGTACACACACAAACACACAAAAGTAAGTAAAAACAAGACCAAATCAAACATAAACTAAACCAAACCACACTAAAAATCAAACTCACCAATGCTAGAATCCTTTGGAGCTCATTAGCTTGAGAAGGATTATGATCAGAAGTGAGAGCTTCAGCGATTCCATTGCAGCTAATAACAGCTCGACAATCACCTGCATTGGAAACAGCGACTTCACCTTTCGATATCAGAGCAGTTACACAACAAGTGCCTCCTCTTGAACCTTCCTTTAAGAAATCTTCATCTGTTTTGATGTACCCTTCTTTTATCGCTCTCTCCATGGAATGTTCTTCTTCTGATCTCACTGATCGCATCGCAGCCTCAATATTGTTACCGAGATTCTTCGCAGCGAATTCCGCCGCCTTTGATCCACCGTGACCATCAAACACCCCAAAGAAAGCATTCTCATTACCTCCAATCTTCGCAACATACCGATCTTCCATTGGTCCGCGTCTTCCTCTCTTACAATATACCGAGTAAACTCCATCTTCTTCATCTTCAACTACCTCCACACCTTTCTCCACCGTCTCTCTCGTCGTACTACACCACGGTAAAACCGCCGGAGTCGTAGTTAAATTAAGCATCGGTGGTCGTTTCCTTTTCAAAACCGTTTCAGAATCCGAACCAGACGGTCTCGTCTCCTTTAGCTTCCTTGGAGAATACGTAACCATATTCAACTTCGGTGTTGCCGAACGAGAAGAAGGAGACGGCGTTTTAACCGAAGTCGGAGAGAAAATTCCCGGATTTGATAAGAAAACCGGAGATTCCGGAGGCATGATTACTAACCTCTTCATCTTGAAATCGTCGGAGTGTTTCTTAATCGGAATCTTAGAGAGTTTCTTAAAAGAGAAATAAAAATAAATAGGGTTGTTTGGTTATTCTTATAATTTCTTGTTGGTTACGTTAATGAAGAGAAAGCAAGAACCTTGTGAACAGCTGAAATTGTGGGCCGTTGGATTTTTATAAGACTAAGTTTTGGTCAATGGTCAACGACGATTATTTCTCGCTCTTTCATGCTAATTAACACCTCACGACCAAGTCTCTCTCTTCTAATTTACTCACATTCACGTCGGTCACCAAATTACCCATTTTATTTTATTTTTATTATGCCTTTTATTAAATTTCCATAATTACATTTATTTACATTTTAATTTCTGCTTGGACTCGGTTATCATATCAATTATTTAATCTCTTAATTGTGAACTATATAATATGTGCCTGCCGTCCATTGTATATATATAATTTTCGGTAATTAAATCGATAAATCTTGATTTATAATTTAAATTCCAAAATCTCAAATTCTATTTGCCCGAGCTACAGAATTCTAAGAGTCTAATTCCGGTAAAAATATTATAGATATAGATTTTAATTATCTGATTAAAAATATGTATATATATCTAGGACGTGTAAACAAAATAAAATTGATAAGTACCAAGAATTAGAGTCCGAGTAAGTTTTGGTCTTCGTATCAAATTTGCTAAACTGTGCATGTATCAAATTCATTAGATACTTAATAGTTTTATTAATAATTAACTTCGAGGCAGAAACAATCAATCTAATAAATCTGGTCAATTTTAATCTGTGGATATTAAATTCAAAATTAAATATTGAATAATTACTTATGGTTCAAAACTATTAATGGCATAATACTATATTCGTGAATACGAGTCAAGAGACTCGAAGAAGGAAATTGTATATCTTTCAATAATAGCTATATATCCACTTGTAAGAGTTTTAATTAGATATTTATATAAATTATAATGGGATCCCAAATTATAATTGCCGAAAAAAATGTTTTACTATTGCAAAAATTGCTTTGTTATTATATTGTTTATGTTTTTTTTTAACTACTCCGAATTTTTTTCAAACGTCATAAGAAAAAGTCAATTTTAGACCATACGTAAATGTGTCTGTATTAATGATGAATACGTAGATGGTTTAGAGTGTTGGGAAATAATTGACCTAAACTCGTCATTACATGGAACACAGATAACTTCTCTCCTAAGAATCACTTTCGTGTCAGCCTTTCTTTGACTCTGAGGCAAAAACCAATTCTCATTAGGAGTTTCCTTATCAATACTATACTTTTAAAATATGGAGTTTCAAAACTTTAAAAAACACATTCACAGAAGCTATTATTTGACGTAATATTGATATAGAAAACAAAAAAATTTCCAACAGATTTCGTTGCTCTAGAAAACAAATTTTTTTCCAGAAACTGAAATTAAACAAGTTGTGTTATAGGTTTATTTTTGTTTTGGTTGCTCTATAAAACAAAATTTTTATTTATGAAATGTTTTTTGCCGTAGGAATCCAAAAACTTAGAATCAAAATTTATTAATTTTACAAATATAAATTTTTGTAGCAAAAAAATCTACAACAAAAAAATCTACAGCCAAAATCTTATATCAAAAAAACTAAAACTTACAGCCATTAGCAATCGCTCCTAGTTAACTGTGTAAAAAAGGAAAATTCACAATAGAAATGACATTTTACTCTCTCGGAAATAATGACGAAAATCAGTGTAAATTTTCATCCTCTATTGACTATTGCAAGCTAGATGTTCATATTTCCTTTCAAAATTGAACATATGTTACGGATTAAAATTCTATAACTTGGAAGTTAAGTTTTTTTACAACAAGATTGAACCATCAAATTTAAATCTTATTACACCAAGATTCATAACTATCTAGACACCGGATTACACGGAATAAAATTATTTATTAAAGTATTTAACCGTTTGATGAAAACATATTTTGAATAATCTTTTTTTTTTTAAGTATTATCCAAATAAACAAATAGTTACAGATTCAAATATATGTAAGAAATAGAAATGTGTTATTGAGTCTGATTGAATTCGACAAACGTATTAAATCCATTTTAATGGAAACATATAATGGATTTAATACGTTTGGACCACCTAATTAGTAATTCATTCACGTAACCATATGGACAATTTATACAGTGAATGCTTCCAACTCCCCAATCATAAAACCTGTCTATTGTCCATTTGCGTCTTTTTTTGAAGGTTCTTCGTAATCATATTTAGTTCTTCATTAGGTACTCATTTAACAATTATTACAAAGGCGAACATATTATATCATTTTGAAGGTATAGTTAAAGGACGCGCGGCGCAAGAACCACGGTCACTATCACGTTCCAAATCTAGGTCAGCTAACAAATCCGGACACGTGGCATGTAACCAACAAAGCAAAGCATACGCATGACGTACCGACTGTCCCTGATTCACCACGTTTAACATCCACGTGGCAATACAAACAGAACCATTTCTGAATCAAATCGCAACTGTATATATTGAGCAAGCTCCACTCAAGTCTTCTTCGTATCATCATCATCAAGTTCGTTGTTGTTTTTGTCTAATAGGGTTTTAATGTACTTGTGAATTGCAAATAAAGAGCCATGTCGTCTCAACAGGAGAAGAGACAGCTTGACGAGAGAGCTAAGAAGGGAGAGACTGTTGTACCAGGTGGTACTGGAGGTAAAAGCTTTGAAGCTCAACAGCATCTTGCTGAAGGTCTTTATCTAATAACTCTCTTTTATCTCAATTCATGTTTGGGTGTATCCCAAGTAATGGGATAATTAATGTTCAGGGAGGAGCCGAGGAGGACAAACTCGAAAGGAGCAGTTAGGAACTGAAGGATATCAAGAGATGGGACGCAAAGGCGGTCTTAGCACTGGAGACAAGCCCTCTGAGGAACAAGAAGAATCCAAGACGAAGACCTAATCTTAGATCTGGTTTAAGTAAATCCACGTAGTTTGTAGTGTGTTGTGTTTAGAGTTTTCTGTGTTGCGTAAGTTGTTGTTTTAGTTTACGGGATGATGATCATGACCATGTTTTCGTCTATGTAAAGTTCTTGTGTTTTACGTGTTTCTTATCTCGTCTTTAGTAAAGAGCTCAACATTAACGTAGTGTACACGCAGTTGAGGTGAGGGAAATTCGAAAGTTGAGTAAAATCAACAAGTTAAGTTAATTCCTCAAGATTTGAATTGAAAAGAAAATCAAAAGACAAACAGTCAAATCCTCTCCCAAAAGAGAATGAAAATTTTCATGATCATTTGTTGTAGCAAAACGTTAAATCTTGTTTTGGTTAGGAAAGCTGGTCAAGATTCGGTAAGACTGAACCGGTTAAGGTAGACCGATTATCCGCGCTATTTTAATACAAAATCGGTTTAGCACCTAACCGGTAAAGAGTTTCTGCACAATTTCTTCGTCGTTCTCTAGTCGGAATCTTGTGCGTTAGTTGGGGCTACGGAAATTTCGTAAATTTTCACATTCAATTGGAAAAGGGAATCGAAAAAAGGAACCTTTTAACTTTTGTAGATAATATACAGAGAAAGCAATTCGTTCCAAGTATCAGGCAATCCAGGAAGACACCAATGATAACAATCGACGAAAGTGTTCGGATCCGATTTCTGCTCCGGTGTCATGAATATCCCATTTCGTGAACCGTAAAACGAGGTATGTGCATCTTTCCTGTACTCTGACATCGTTGTTATGTTGAGGAAATTTATTGGAATTTTTGTGGATTTCGTCACATTCACTGCGATTTCGTAAAGCTTTCGATTTGTTCCAACATCTATTGGTCTTGACATGTTGAGTATTGGTTCTGTCTCTTTTTCGCATTTGCTTCCTTCAACTGCCCAATCTGAACTCCTGTTGCAATTGAAACAATCAGTTTCTGCAAATTGTTGAATTTACTTTTTGATCATTTAGTACCTTATATGAGTTGGTGACATGCTGCTGAAAAAGACAGATGTTCGATTTGGGTCAATGTTTTCTTCTAGCCAGTTTGTCCATGTTGATAAAACTTGTTCGTATACGATATAGATTCCGATTTCATCATACTCTTCTGAGTCACTTTGGTTGAAAAATCCTTGTTTTTTTCTTCAATGTAGAAGATTATATCAAGGTCTTAAACAGGATTGGAAAATTGAAAGTTTGGAGCTTTGGTAGAGAAACTATCTATCACTTACAGAACTTTGATCTTGGAATGTCTGGTCCACCATATATAGGTGTTGAAAATGAGGTAGTCTACATCTTTCCAGTTCTCACCGTGCTTCGTTATTGATTGCGGAGTGATTACTGGTTCCGTCTTCCCATCTCTCTTGTCTGGAGGATCAGCATTTGATTCGACTAAGAAAGGCGCCCAGTAAAATGCTATGGTCGCATTGTACTCCTACACATTCAAAATAGTAGAGAAGTTAAGATTTGGAGTTCTTTTGCTTCTTATTATTACTTCTTTTGGTATATTAGATGAGTCTTTTAAGACCTCTACGTTAAGGATTGACATTTGTGCTGTGTGTTTCGAGGTCTTTTTGTCTGAGGGAATAGCAGATTGGACCATACAAACCATGGATTGCCACTGATTATAATGTATTGAATCACCAATGAACATCAGTTTCTTTCCCCTGAGTTTCTCCAGCAGCAGCTTTCCATCAAACCTAAAACCCATAAAATAAAGTCTGTTAATAGAAGGCAAAAGAGTAACCCAATTTGCTTCTTTTTGTTTTTAGAAAGCTGGAGCTGACGTTGGCAAAGAACAGTCTCGAGGTTGCCATCTCCATTTCTGGTACTTAGAGTCAGGCCTGCCATTTCTTGTACATCTCACCCACTCTGAGAGAAACTCACATTCATCTTCTTTGTATAAAGGATGTGTGACGTTATCAAGAACCCATTTTCCTGTGAAAACATCGCAGACTTCTAATGCCACCACATCAATCTTCTTGTATTTATCTTCTTTGCTGTCTTGTGGTTGATTCATATGTTTTTGTAGGTTTTGTGTCTCAAATTCATGAAAATGGTCAATCCTCAGCTTCTCGTTGTACAGATAAAATCCAAAAAGGAACAAAGGAAGAAGAATGACTGCAAAGTATAGCAGAGAAATGTAAGCTTTTCTTTCTCTGCCATCATTTTGTTTCATCTTGTTATGTTCTGTTTCTGGAGATATGAGGAAACTTGTTTTGACAACTATAAATGTAGTTGGTTTATCAAAAGGTTCATAGATTCAACTAATTCGACATATTTTTACAATCATGGAGCTGATAATAGAAACCTACTAATCTTGTCACTTACTGTAATTATAATATATATCTTTCCCTGCAAAATGTACACTTTATTCAATAATTTTTTTTTGTCTTAATTCACAAAACATTCTATTGCATACTTGGTTCCCCTTTAAACCTTTTTTCTATATACATGACAAGAATTTTTTTTCTTTTCTGTAAAGATAAAAGAATACAAAATGTTTCATCTTTGAGAAATTATGTGTGTATAGAGTAACTCATTCCAAGTATCAGGAAGTCCAGGTAAGCACCAGTGAATGCAGTCAGCAAAATTGGCCGGATCTTTTTGCTGCTCAGGCGTCAGTAATTTGCCTTGCTTGATCGTGTAAACGGAAGTATGTGCATCTTTACGATATTCTGACAAAGCAGTGATGTTGAGGAAATGAATTGGAACTTTTAGAGACTGTGTGACGTTTTCCACTACAAAAAACAGTCTGTAGTCTGTCCCCACCTCTGAAAACAGCCTGTAGTCCGTTTGAACGTTGAAAGACATATTTTTGATCGGTGTTGTCTCTAAAGCACACATTATACCATCAGGATTCCCCCAATCTAAGCTCCTATAACCAAAAAATTGGGAACAGTTTTGGTCAAATAGTTAAATATCGAATTCTCTTTACTGAAATTTGATTCTAACTTGTTAAATAGTTCAGTGTGATAGAATTTAAGAATTTAATTTAGAGTTCGATTATAGATCGGATCTTGTTAATTACTTATGGACGAGAGAAATTGATTACTTGATGTGAAGAGGAGACATGCTCATGAAGAAAACAGTTGTACTTAAAGGATCAATGTTATGGTCCACCCAATCTCCAAATGTCCTCAACACTCTCTCGTACGCTAATGGCCGTCTGATCTCATCATACTCTGTATCCCCTTCATCGAACGATCCACGTCTAATTTCATCACAAACAAAAATCTTCAATCCACAAATTGATTACATATATACATGAATGTGTTTGTCTTAGTATATTACTACTTACAGAACTTTGATGGAGACTGTGTTCATCCACCAGATATAACTATTGAAGACAAGAAAGTCAACGCCTTTCCAGTTGACTCCATGTTTCTCAATCGACTCTGGCATTATAATACGGTTCACAATACTGTGTTTTCTCGGATCGTCTGAATTCGATTCCACCAAAAATGGTGCCCAATAAAACTCCACCGTTGCATTATAGTCCTTAATTTTGCAACAAAAAAGAATCAATAGATTATAAAATAATGTAATTTGAGTCAGTGTCAATGCCAATGTTATATACACATGGTGTATTGCTTTGCCTGGATTTGGAAAACGGTAAGAGAACCGGTTTTGTTTAAGCTCTTTCTACCGGGAGGAATCACTGATTGAACCAAACAAACCATTGATTCCCATTGGTTCCGGTTAAGTGAGTCACCGACAAACATTAGTCTCTTGTTCCTCAGCTTTTCTAGCAACACTCTAGCTTTGAATCTTCAACATTCAATCCAATCATTGAAACAATAATTAGAACCAAAATCAATCAAAACATGAAACAAAAACAAAGCATCCTGAACTAAATAAGCTTTACTTTGGCAAAGAACAATCTTTTGGTTGCCATCTCCATTTCTGATACAGAGAATCTTTCCTTCCATTTCTTAAGCAAGTAACTTGCTCTGTCAAAAACTCACACTCTTCTTCTTTGTACAATGGATGAGTAATGTTGTCAAAAACCCATTTTCCAGTGAAGAGATCGCAGTCCTTTGGTGGTAACTCGAGAAATAGACTATAGAATGGGTTCGAAGATGTGAAGTCAACAATGGAAGATTTGAGATTATCATTGTACATGAAGATCCCGAAGAAGAAAAGTAAAAAGACAATTAGGAAGATAGAGAGATTACTCTTCTTCCTCTGCTTCATGGTTACACCTACTTCGAACAATGGAATTCTTGTTCTCGAGGTTTGCATGATTTGTCAAGAAGAAGAAAGAAGAGTAAATAAGAGGACTTTGTCTTTAGTCATGTAAGTAAGTGTCGGTATGTAGCTGAGAGACAGAGAGGAAAGATAAAGATTTTTAAATATTAACAATAATGCGAACTAGAAATCCTAATTGGTGGAAGTAATAAATTTGTTATGGTCCATGTGAATTGAAACTGTTTATTTTTTTTCTTTCTAAGTGATGACTGAATCATAGTTTCAATCTTTCCCTAAACAAATTTGTATTACTTTTGTCTCATCAATTATTTTCTTCCGTATTTTCTGTATTTTACATATCATTCTTATATATAAATCAAAGCTCAACTAATTACAAGTAGACACATGCAGTATCACGCTTATTTCACTTTTCTACAATATATTTTGCTTGAATCACTAAAATTAAAATATTGTACAAATCTTGTACTACTTTAAATTTATTTCATATTAATTATTATATATATATATATATATATATTTATGATTTATATAGATACATTTGGAAAAATTACAGGTTATGTAGTAAAAAAAAAATTATGACTAAAAAGTCATATCAATATCAAGTTATATCAATATCAAGCTGACTTTCCAATTATTTTAAATCAAACTCTAGTGAAAAAATGATTGAAATAAATATTTAACTATTTGAGTAAAAAATATTTTGTCAAAGTTATTTCTAATATAATAATTCATCTAAAATAAAAAAAATTAAACCATAACAAGTTGTTGATGATAAGATAATAACTATGTTATTTAATTAGCTTGATGGGACTGGAACTCCTAGCATAGTGCCTATAATAAGCACATATAAACACATGATCAAATGTGTGCAACTTGCACGCAAATATGGAGGAGTTATGCTAAAATTCGATTGATTCATTGGTGGATTATTGTTTATTTTGAGAAAGTGTGATGAATCAGTTTACCAAAAAAAAAAAGTGTGATGAAACATCAAATATTGCAGGATCTAAAGCATAATGATGACGAAGAGTGATGAAACATCAAAAGTTGCAAATGTTAACTACCAATGAAGCATCTGGTGCTTCTTGGACCTTATCTAACTCATCCAAACTTTTTCTTAAGTTGTTACCTTTTAAAAAAAATTCTTTTAACCCTTCGAGTAAGTTTGATACATATCACATTCTATTTGGTTCTATTTTGTGGTTATTTCTTATCTTTACTAATAAGGTTTGTGTTAAAAAGTTCAATATAAAACAGAAGAAAATTTCAAATTAAAAAAGAAAAAAAGGTTTTTAAAAAAACATATCTTTACATTCACAATTATTTTAAGCTAATGCATGACATACTTGGAGTTCAATTTTTTTTTAAAAAGGTATAATATATATACGGGTGAATTCACTCAATAACACTTGATAATTGAAATATTAAGTATCTGACCATAAAAACTGTAAAATTAAGTGTATTACAATGATTTACGGTATTGCCCTTTTTATTTTTTTGTCTTTACCCTAAATATTTAAATAAAAATACTAAAGGGGGATAGATTTGATTTGAAAATACCATTAAAATTAGAAGGAAAGAGAAAATATGGGGACATATCATTTCATACCGTAAAGAATATGAGACAGAGGAAGTGACTTTTAGTTTGGGGTATAATGGTCTTTATTTGATATAGTTCCCTATGATATCTTGCTTTTGCCAATTCGCAAATTTTTCACTTATGCAATGCTACTCCCAAATTTCCCGATATATAAATCTCCTCATGCATACGAGCTTAATTGAAACCGACAAATAGAAAGGAAGTGTTGCAGGTATAGTTTAGCATTATATTTTAAAAGATATGAAGGTGATTAGCATTAATTCACATCGATAATCCACCATCAAATGTGATTCTGCGACACATCACATGCTTTGGGTTTACAGACCACAATTTTCATTAAATTTCAACTTTACTATTACCGATGCTACTCTACTCATCTTATTTCAAGTTTGAGTTTTTAATGTCCTTACAATAATTGATGATTGGTTTTTAGTAGATATTTTCCTTGTAAATCGTTGTGTCTTAGAAAATTTTCAATAAATCACATTATTTTGTATATTAAAATTTAGGTTATAGATTGTATTTTTTATAGTTGTTTGGCGATTTTTGTGGTTTCCTCTAACCAGAAATCAAGATCAGATGAACAATTATACTAATTTTCTTCCCCATTTTAATCTTGTCAAATTCTGGTATAAGTCTCGTGGGTGATTATCTTATTTTCTTTTAAAAATTCAATAGTTCAGAGTTAGCTAACTCTTTTTGTTCAGAAATCTACCAAGTATTAAGTGAGGATCTAAGTCCACTTGTTTCGGTCGTATGATATGTGATCCATCTTTACATATTAATCAGAAAAAAAAATTGTATTTTATGAAGAAAAAAAAAACAAGTAGCCTGATGCTTTGGCATCTCAGTACTTCTGTAGGCCCAATTATATATAAAGCACTTGAATGTCCATGATTTTCAATAAGATTAAGATATCAACAATTATACAAAGCTCCTAAGATCCTTCAAAGAGCACTTGAACTCATGCATCAATTATTTGCTTTTAATCATTGCATAGTGTCACAAAGGACAAGAGAATGACAAAGAAAAAAAGAACAAGACAATATTTTAAAAAACAACATATACTACTACCAAACTATGGGTCAATGTGTCAAACAGAAATTAAAGAATTATTGGCAGATTTGTGTAGAGAGCCCCAGAAGAAAAAGCAATAAGATCCCATCTTTCTTTCTGCTTCTTCTTTACTTATGCCACAATCTGCTTCTCGTGGTCTATATACATTTGCTCTGCCCACGATGGCAGCTTAAAGTTCTCCCTCACCGCTGCACCGTTCACCTTGTTTCCGGCTCTTTCTTCCAACCCAAAGGCTCTCTCTGGTGCACTCTCTTTCACTAGTGAGTTCACCCATGACACATCTGGCTCGTCGCTATAGTCTCTTTCCGGACGAGACATATTGTTGTTTCCATTCCCGTTAATGCCGAATGAGACACTTCTCCTTAGCTTGTTTAGCTCATCTCTTTGCATTCCCCACTCGAGCTTCCCATTTGGTGATCCCCACTCCGAGACGTTTGAAGAAGCTACTGGAGCTGGTTTGAAACTCAAGCTGCGTTTTGCAAACGCTGAGGATCTAGCGTTCATCACTGCAGCTGCCATGGCTGCTGAAGATTCAAATCCGTGTGGAGGTGGTTGTCTCACAGGGGAAGATGGATAATGGTTCATTTGAGAATGTCTGCTTGGAGATTGAAGTTGCATAACAGAAGATGAATCATAAGATCCGAAAGTCTCTTCGAGGTTGGATGGATTGTGATCACCAAGTCGGTGAAACCTAAGGTCCATCCCGATATCCATATCTCTAGCACTCAAAGTCGACTTCAATCTACTACCACTAAGCTGCAACGGTGGTGGTGTAAGGCTATTAACTCTGTTCTGCCATGATCCACCATTTCTTGGAGACAAAGACACACCGTTAGCCATTGGAGAGTTCATTGGCGATGATCCTACTGTCAAAGGAGACATAACCGACATCTCAGGAGACTGATTAGATGACCTCGGTGAAACCATTGCAGAACCAGTGGAAGCATTAACTGGTCTTAGCTCCTCCCGTCTATGAGCAAAGAAACAGACTCTCCTTGCACAGCCTGTCTCATCTTTACAGAGCCGTGTCCTATATTGTGCCGGATGAAGCCAAGACTCGAAAACACCATGAGCATACTCACACGAATCTCCTTTAGGACAAGACCCTTTACGAAACTCGGGGCAAGGCACACAAGTATAAGGATACTTCCTTGGATCTCTTCTTCTTGCGTTCTCACCAGGATGAACAAAAGGACACTCAGTCCAATCATGCGAATACGCCCTTGAACACGGCTTAACCTTAAAGCTAAACATCCTAAACTCGTCTGTTCCGTACACACCTTCGTTAATATCAGGAAGTGACGCATCAGCTGGATACTTAGTCACTACACTCTTCACTTCTTCCTCTTCCAACAAACTAGCCGAAGCATGACTTCCGGTTAGCAGAACCTCAACTGCCTTTCTACTCTGGTTAGGAACAAACCGAGAAGCTTTAACCAACAGATCAACCGGTTTATTTCCATTAGCGTCAACACAATTAGGCGAAGCAGAAGCATCAAGCAAGATCTTGATGATCTCAACGATAGAGACAGAACAGCCAGAAACTGCACAGTGAAGAGCAGTGACTTTCTCGTCACTACAAACTCTGTCCACATCAGATTTGCCTGTAGCAATTATGTAATTTAGAACTTCGATACTTCCATACATAGCAGCAACCATGAGAGGAGTTCTTTCTTCAAAACCCATCTTTTTTGACCCGACCCGTCTGCAATACCAAAACCCTGACTCCTCGAGATCCAACGAATTCTCTTCGATCTCTCTCTTAAACGATGAAAGATCATCGCAAGCAGCGAATTCAAGTAAACACGTAGCACCTCCTTCTGATTTCTCCCTCATGAATTCAACTTCCGTTAGGGTTTTAGAAGAGCAAAGATTGCTCTTTGGGCCACACATCTCTTCCTGTGGATTCAAAGTAAAAAAAAAAAACGTAAGGAGAAAGAAACAAGAAAGAAAAAGAGCGAATTTCGATTCCAATATTCAATTTTTCATTTCAAAGATCCTTTAAACCCAAAATTAATCCCCAAAACCCCCAAATTTACGAAAAGTAATAAATACATTCTACCGATTCAAGCCGACGACCATTTCTAAAGCTTTTAGCCATTAAAAAGTAAACATTTTACCAACCAAAGATCCTCAGAGAAGAAATAATCTTTCTAGAAATAACAACAAAAAAACAGAGAAAAGAATCAAATACATACCTAGAAAGGAGATAACTTGGAGAAAAGATAGAACAAAAAAATTGAAACTTTGGGATTTGAGATTGAAGAAGAAGAAGAAGAAGTAGAAGTAGTTGGGTATTTGAAGAAGGATCAAAAGAGAAGTGAAAGGCTCCTTATAAAAGGAACTTAGTTGCGAAGAAGGAGAGAGGAAGGTGCGCTCTTTCTTTCGTCTACCTTTCTTGGTCTTCTCTTTTTAATTTACTTTCATTTCAAAAAATTAAATTGTCCAAATTGTTTTGTTTTTATTCTTCCAGTCGCATAAATGGTTTAGGTCAAAAGTCAAAACTGGGAGATTTTAAAAGGTAAGGAGCTGTTTTGCTGACTCTTATACTCATTTTTATAGTAATTTATTTATTTTTGTCTTTTTTATAGAATATTTAGTATAATATCTTCCTATCTCATTGATTTTTTCAATGTCTTTTTTAAATGTCAAAAGCAAGTTCCATGAGGTGGGAAACAAACAATACTCCATTAATTTATAAGGAAAAATCTCATTTGAATATATTTATTGTTCCTAGATAATATTTAGCTATTTGGTTTCTATGACCTACTAAATTTCTAATCAATTACCTTGTTTTGATTGTTTAACCAAAAAGATATTTTTATTTTTATTATACAAAGAAGAAAATTTGATTGGGCTGTTATCATTCATTACCCAATATTTGTGTGTGATATCAAATTACTTGCATGCATCCTTTAACTGGTTACATGACTTACAAAAAAGAGTCTTACAGTTACAAAATAGTAATTTATATGTGGACAAAATAGTTGAATTTTCCAAAGTCACTAAATTTTAAGCCTTTTGTATGGAAAGACATTAAATCTTAATATCTGACCAGATCTACTGTGTGACTTAAAATTTCATCTGCAAGATGCTTTCATCCAAATGCATGGGTGTGCGTTTTGTGTCCAACAAAATGTATGGGCAAAGATCCTCGGAAATAGTTGTACTTCCATTACATAGTAAGAACTATTTGTATCAAAATAATATTTTTAAAAAATTTGATTTTGAAGTGTATGAATTTTTTTATCACCTTTATGTGAAAACAGTATTTTTGACTAAATAGTTCATAGTTGTTGAATATGGTATCTGCATAAATTATATTTTATTTGGAAGATCTTTTAAGAACTTTAAACTTTTGTTATTTATTAACTTCTTAATCTAAAATCTAAAAATTGATATTATAAGCCAAGAAGCAGATATCTTAATCTAAAATCTAAAAATTGATATTATAAGTTAAAAAACAGATAACTTAGTTGACACTATGTACTGAATTTAAATCTTATTTAGTTCTCGTTAAAGTATTTAGATTATATATCGAGTTTTGTCAATCTAATTATTAATTTTAAAAAATAATATTTTAATTTGTAGTCTCTCCGAAATTCACATGTTATTTTTTTATCGAAATTTGATTTTAAAAATTGTGTAGTTTTTATATATAATTATTTGTGTATTGCTGACAAAAAAATTTAGGGTGTGTGGTATTTTATATGTAAACTTGAACTCCTTTTAGCTCAACTATTTGTGTTTGTCCTCTATAGTAATTTAAATAATTTTAAGTAATATATATTTTGGTTGATAAAAAAAGTTGAGGAAATAGAAGATGTGGCTGATAATGGTAAATGGAGTTGGGGATATGTAAGTAAAGGACCCACCATTCAATCAAATCAACCGACTTAGCAGGTAACCCATCGTCTCTGTACTGTAACACGTGTGACGACTACTTGCAGTTGTGTATGTAAGTCTACTCTCTTTCTATACATCAACTAATAAACAACAAATCATTCCGTTACTTTCTAGTATTTATCCTGTTATCATTCATCATTCATTCGATCAAACTTTTGTGTTGTATGGTAATGGAGTGATTAAGATAAAGAGAGTGAGATACACGCGCATGAAGAAGCGAGTGGGAATAGAGAGAAAGTGAGGCACGCCTTCTCTTCATTGGTGTCTGAGTGGGCGACAGAGAATGTCTTCACTTGGCCGCCCGCTTCTACTTTTATCGTCGCTTTGCTATTTAACCAAAACCTTTAACTTTAATAATCATTTAATTAATATCCACTTATATTTTCCTCTTTTATTTTAATTTCACTTATACAGACAACTTATATAGTGGATTAGTCTGTTCGATTTTTTTATTATATGACTTACTCCTCATTAATTATATAAAAGTAAAAACAAAATTTTCGTTTAGGTTGAGTATCATTTTCACAATATTTTTTCCAAATTTTATTTGTAAAGATGAAATTTGGTTATACATCGAGTTTTATCGATCTAATTGTTGACAAAAATAAAATTTTGTCAATCATATATAAAATTTGGATCTATGTTTACATATTGCATATTAAAAGAGTCAAAATTATAAGTACCCAAAGTAACTCATAAGTACTTTAAAAGAAGCTGTAAAATTTCAACCACAATTAGTAAATAAAAGTTAATACTAGTAAAGACTAATGTAATAATTTTAAACTATATTGATAGCTACAAAGAAGTATGACCATGTAGAGCGAGTTGGGTCATATATAGATGAATTGATTGAAAGCTCAGAAGAAGAAAGTCTCTGCTATGCTTCTTCTGGTCAAACTTGGTTCTTTATTCTTTTTTAACAGCGAAAGCTTGGTTCTTTGTGTTCAACTTATTACTATAGTCACAAAAATTTGTGTTGTTTGCTTCTAATATATTATCCAAAATTCGTCAGCAAATTAGATCATATTGTTGACCAAAGACATTACTATTGAAAAGTAGACGCTTCAGTCAACTGGCCTTTGGCCCTTTATCAGTATATTGTGAATCAGAGAAATTCAAATCGAAAATTTTGTAAGTTGGATGGGCTTAAGCCCAGAGCAAAACAGAACTTTCGTATCTTCGATTAACTGTTTGTTTTTAGGGTCTAAAAGGATTGTTATATGAACAATTAACTCTAAACTACAGAAAGTTGATGTTTGAAAGAGACTTTGGTCCTATTTTTCTTATTAGAATTCGACTTTAGTGAATAAAAAAAAGTTATTAGACTTAGTAGATGAGAAAAAGGATAAATAACTATTAATTTACAGAAGCTTATACATTACAAACAATGAGAAAGACTCAAATAACTACATGATATATAATAAAACACACTACAGAAGTATAGCAACACAAAAAAAGCAATAATTACCAATTAGAGCTGATACTAACTCTACATTATATGATACATTTTCCATATATAGCTGCTCCCTTTTAACCTACTGAGATTTTACAATGAACAAGTCCACTTGATCCTCACGAAAACTGTCGAGATCTCGAGCAACCAGTTTTACTACACAACTAGTTGTGATTTCATACCTTTCTTTAACTTCAAAGAACACTCGAGCCATTGCGTTCTCCATTAAATCTTTGATGATATCTTTTCTACTATCTGAGAAATAAACAGCTGCAAGTAATCGTTCTATGATCTTAGGATCAATCTCCAACAAGCAATCCGATCTCACGCACTTGTTAAAAGTTTCTTTTACGCCCTTTTTGATTCTTTCAGCTAGTCCGTCAAAATCGAATGGCTTGAAAGGAACCTCAATGAGACGTTCATGGTTCTTCAAGTTCTTTAACCAAGTGTTTGAGTTGTCTTCACAATGATCTGTTTCCTCGATTTCGATTTCTTGTGCTGGGAGGTTCAGATCGAGAACTCCATTAGTTGTTCTGTTCAAACGTTTTCCGGTCTCTATAGTCTCATTCTTCCCTTGCGTTTTCCCTAACCCCATCAGCTTCCTCTTGTTCATCGAAATCGGGCCAGAAATCGATCTCACATTTGGTAATCTGGACACAGTTTCAAACCATATTTCAACTTGTCTGCCTTTGGCTCTCAAGAGTTTGTCTTCAGAATAAGAGATTATTGTTCTTGAATCTTCTGTTGAAGCTGAAGTCATAACAAATATGGTGTTTCCAATACCGACTTCTCTCCCTTGCGAATCCATAAACTTCCCAGTTTCAATAGCCTTTAACAAGCTCATTTGTAACCTCTCGTCCGCTTTTCCAATGTTCTCAAGGAAAACCACACAGAAAGGATTCCTACACAGCACTTCAAAGATATGATCCACCATTGTTTTTCCTCTCAACTGCATCGCATCATCACAACCGCCCATTCTATGCTCGGTAACACCAAGATCGACGGCCATAAATCTGTGTTCGCTTTGATACACAATCTCAGCAAGGACTAGCGACATTCTCCTCTTGCCTACACTATCCGGCCCAACAAAGTTAAGCCAAACATCTCTTCTAGTGACCATCTTAGGCGGTTGTGACAAAGCGCAGCTGATAACTCTAGCAGCCTCATCTTGCCCTGAAACTCTATCGATTAATCTTCTGTAGATAATCTTAAAGCTCTCTGCGTTGAGGTCTCCTGAATTATCCAAGAAAGAGGAGGACACAGATTGTGGCGGAACTAAATCTTTGCTATCCAAATGCTTCTTAAGACCAGATCTTGTGGTAACCGAACTTATCCTCAGATTCAAATCAGTCGTGACTGATTTAGCTGAACCAGTCGAAGCAGAAGCACTGCTGGTGGACTTATTTCCACAAATTGATTCCAACCCTTCTTTGGTCTGCACTGAGGAGATGTAAATACACGTTACTCCCACAACCAAGAAAACTTGTACTCCAAGAAACACAAGAGATTAACATAATGAATAGCGACCTTAGCATCAGATTTTTGGTTTAAATCAATTCTTGTGGTCATCTGTAACCAAGGTGGTAAGGTAGATTGGGTTAGATCGGATATTGAAGAAACCGGTCCGGTGATTTCCTTCTCGTAACCGGAGAAGGGTAGTTTCATGTCAGGAGGAGTTGAGAAGAATCCACCAAATGGAACAAATGATCCCATCAAACTATATACAACATAGTCGTATAAGTATTATAAGAGTTATGTATAAAGAAGTCTTAGTCTAAAAGATATGAACCTAAGCACGTAGTTTTAACGCGGAAATTACAAATTGTGACACAAAACTCTCTATAAGGACGCGTTTGGTGGCATGTAGAAGAAACGATGAAAGCGTTTTAATGAAAGCGTTTTAATTAAAGCGTTTTACAATCTAAACGCAGGGAATGAGAAAGAGAAGAGTTTAAGTAACCTGGACTTGTGGTGAGGCAAATTAGGTCTAAGAGAAGTGATATTGAGTAACTGCAAGTCCCAATCTTTCTCCACTTCTGGAAACTTCCTTATCATCTTCTCGTAAACTTCGTTGCATGTCGTCGCTCCGATTAACCACACTCGTTTCTCGTTTCTCCGAATTAGCTCTGAAACTCGATTCACGATGTAATTTGCCGCTGATTCGTTTCCGTCGAAGTCGGTGAATACTCTCAGATCTCCGTAATGCAAGACTAATCCAGGTCCTGAACCTTGCTCTGCAAGCTTCCCCAGATCGTGAAACCTTGTGTCGGTGTAGGTTTTATCGAATTTGACAATGATTTGGTCGGAGATTTCTGAGGCGATGTTAATGGCGATTAAACCGTGGAGCTTCGTTGGAAGAGCATTCCCGTCGGTTTGGTTTTTTTCCAGAGAATTTAAAAAACCGGTTAGTGTACCGTAAGCCGATACACCGAGAAGCAGTGGATTTCTCCCTTTTTCCCTCAAGAAAACCTCGCTGATCCTCTGGTAATCTGAATCTCCTCTGACGAGATTCCGGTTTGGTACGCTAAAACCCCATAGAACCGGATTTGGTTCAGGATTTCCAGTTACGTTACAGAGAAACAGAGGCTGTTGTGATGAAAATCGGAGAAGGTGAGGAATAGGTCGGATAATCGAGAGCTTTAATTCGGAGCTCCGAAAACCCGCTTCACCAAAAACCCGACTCACAACCGGATCATCCAAAATCGAAAGAATCAACTGACGAAGCTCCACTTTCACGCAAGATAACGAATTCGAATTCGAGTTCTGATTCTGATTCTGCGACATCTCTTGATACATCCTGAAATTCTCCGGAAGACGACGTTGATGAGCTTGAGACCGTTTAATTGCAGCCATAAGAGAATTAGAAACAGGAGGTGGATCACTGGATCCGGATTGGATCCGATCAAGAGAAACACTTAAACAAAGATCTAAAGCTTTAAATTGAAGACGAGGAGAGTAAGCAGAGTTTCGAACACGAGAACAAGCATCGCGTAGAACTGAAGTTGGAAGAGAGAGTAAAGCTGAAACGGCGTGAAGTGACGTCGTTTGAGAGTGTCCTCTTCGACGTGCCACGTTTACAGCTTCTTCTAAGGCATAAGCTGATTCCACCGTTAAACATTGTTTCGCTACATTCACCGCCGTTGGCATCGCCGGCAACCATAAATAAAATACAGAAACTTCAATATTTAAAAATAAAATACCTATTTGAATTCTCTCTCAGGTAAATAATTTAACTATTTTGGTGTGAGTTTTGTAATTGTAATAAGAAAATGAAAACGGGAAAATAAATAAATAAAAGAAAATAAGAAGGAGAGGAACACTGTTTGTTGGTTAAGTGGACACAAAGGTGGGACCCAGACACGAGGGGGCAGAGAAAGTGAGAGTTTGGAATCAAAGAGGAACAAGTGATGACTCATTGTAGATACTTCAGATTCTTGTTGCTTCTCTTTAAATTCATTCTTTTCTTGCCACGTGTCTACAAGTCAAATTTATTTTCCAACATTTTTATTTAATTATAGTCGTATACTACTATTAAATATGCTTCAGCTGAGACGGTGAGTATGATAGCCAATAATGTCGGAGAAGTATTGGAAGTGGACTTACACGAAGCTTCGATCACTCGTCCCTTCCTCATATGAGCTAAAGTAAACTTCAACATTGCTGATAGACTTCAGTTCTACAAAGTACTGGAATGTGAGAATAGAGACCGGTTTCAAGTACTATTCTACTACAAGTGGGTCTCGAGGTTCTGTTTCAATTGCCAAAGACTCACTCATAGCACAATCTTCTGCAACTACATACTAACAGCGGCAGATAATGCGGTTAACCCACTTGACCTGGTCCCAGAAGGTAATGATCACACAGAGAGCAATTACTCCACTGATAACCCTTCTACCAACATTGGATCTAACGCAACTCAACCACCCATGGTGAATACGGATGAGATTATGATCCACGAAGACCCCATCTAGGATATTCGAATCACAATAGAAGATGTAATGAGCAATCCACATGACACATTCATGTCAGAGGTTAATGCCATCCCCAAGCACTTGGAAGCTTCAACATCAAATGGTCTTAATACTGCAGCTCCCGAACCAATGCCGAATACATAAATCGACACGGGGGAGGCTGCAAAACTCACCTTGGTTAAGGAGATGAAACCGAACCCATGAGTTTAGTTGCTAGTGGCCCTGATTTAGATCATTCCCTTATCATGTCTTGCTATTTGTGAACTTTTGGCTGTCTGTGCCTTTATTTTGTTTGTTTCCTACTAGGATTTCCCTTGGCTTTACTTATTGAGTCTTTTAGGATCGAGCCTCTCTCCCTCAGGTCAATATATGGTATGTAACATTGTTATCCAGTAATATAGTTTTTGAATTGGGAAAAAAAATAGCTTCAAAATACTCGACAAATATCTGTGTATAACTAGGATACGCTCTTTAGTCTAGTGACATGTGACAAATCTACTAAAGACATGTGTATTTGTATATCCAGAGATCGAGTTCTACTACATACATTTTGTACTCTAATGTTAAAAAAAAAATGTAGTAGTAATTACTATGTGCTTGTTTTGAAAATATGATATTTAGGTTTTGACTTTTGTTGAGGATTTGTAAACCCTAACTTCTTTTTTACTGTCTTAATTTCTACCTAAAATCAACATGATTCGATTCTTATATAAAGTAAGTTTTATGTAAGTATAATTATCAATAATGAGTGTAGTATACATTTTTCAAATGTTTTAGTGTAGCTTTTTTTTCAGCTATAGCTTTTTTTATTATGTATTCAGCTATTTATAAATTCAAAGTAGTTGATATTTTACATGTGTATATATCTTTGACGTTATTGAGCTCCCATACATAACCAAAATCTTAAAATATGTAAAAACATAACTAATTGTTAGCCTCGAATTTAATTTTTTTTTTAACTCAGAAAGAATATAAGATAATATTTACTTTTTTGTGAAATTGTATAACCAATAATATAAAAGACTTCATACAAACTAAATATTAAAAAAATATTGTAGTAATTTTAATATTAATCAAAGGTATTATTATGGAATATATTCATCTCGGACATTTTTGTCACGATTTAGTAAATTTTGATTTCAGAATATAATAAGTGAGTGACGGTACATGCTCTATTGACCTCGAGGATAAGAATGTCTAGCTTGAGGGTATCTTATATTCCCCAACCTCGACCATATCTTTTATGAAGTCAAATTATTTTTTAATTCAAGAAAATAAAAAAAATACAAATGATCACAAAAAGGAATCCTATAACATTTATTACCGAAAAATTTAGAAAGATCAGTGTCGGTCTTGTCGGAGCAAAATAAAAACGAGGGATACGATCATACGACTTTATGAAATTTCTTAATAAAAAGAAAGTGACATTAACGATAATAATAAAAAGAAAAAAAGAAAAAGAAAGGTCACTTTGCATCATAAAGTTTGAAAGAGACAAATGAATAGAAGGAACCCTAATATTTCACCACATACTTAACCTTTCATCGCTTTCTCTATCTCTTTTTTTTTTCCTTTTAAATTTCGTTTTTTAGTATTATACTTTCTACAATGTGTTGAAGATTTTAGAATTAATTATTTTCTGTTGAGTGGTAAATTTTTTAAGATTTTTATTATTCAAATTCGATTCCAAGTTATGATGTAATTTCATGTGATAAATTTTGAAATTTTTGAATTTGAGTTATAGATAGACGAAACAAAATATTTTCGATATTCTCACAATACGATTTAAATCAGTAATTCCGATTGAATTCAATTCTTCACATCAGTCGTTAGTGGTCAATTTTGGTCGGTTTTGGTGGATCTCCCACCTCCAATAAACTCACATGTGATACAGAAGTATTAATGAGTCAACATATTATAAAAAAAACAATTAGCTACTATAGTATGTTTAACAATAATTTAGATTTTTTTTTTATTGGGACTTGTAACCTAATAACAAGACTCTGCACAAATTCAAATTTAGGGGTGAAAAACCTAAATCAAGCAATTGAATATAGTAATATATATATAGAACCTACTATATAATCATTCATGTAGAACAAAACTTTATAGCAATTACATGATTCACATGAGAAAAAACGTGACTTTTCTGAAGCCAAAGAGACGTGAATGGGCAAGGTGTCAATTTTTCAATCGCTTAAAGCCATTGCCCTATGAAATCTCGACAACAACTTATCTTTTCTATATAAGATTTTTTTACATGCCCTTCATTTTTGTACTGAATTCTGATATATCGCTAGAGAACATCAGTATGAAAAATAATTTATAGAATATATTTAACTTTTTATATTTTCCAGCATATATTTCGAGCGAATGAGAATCTTTGCTTTGAAGATCTATCACTGATTGGAATATTTATTTTTGCTTTTATTGTACCTTTTTTGCGCTGTGTGAATAGTCATGTCATCCATATAATTCATATTTATAAAGTAATTCCATACAAAATTTTCTTTCAGGATCTTGCAACATATTTCTACTCATAATATTCTGTCTAATTCTTTTTTTTTGTTAACGGATGAGGAGTCCAAATAAAAATCTAAACCAATTTTTTAGGGACCAAACACCGAATTTAGATATTCAGTGACCAAATGATAATAATTATCAATTTTACATTTGAATAAATTGATCAATGATCTAGACCAATATGGTAATTTTTTTCTCAAATGGAAACTATTTGATCACAACCACTTTTTTTTTTAATTTAATTTTTATCTGAGCAGAAGTCTTTGTTTCCTTTATTTAAGAGGTATATTGTATTTACTGTTGGGAGTTTGTTAACTACTTTGTTAGTTTTTCTAGTCTTTTATACTTGGTTTTGCTCTTCTGGATATTGGTAGCATTTCTAGGTAAATTATCTCTTTTAGAAGATTTCTTCAAGTTATTTGTTTTTGTGTTCGTTTTTTTATGATTTTTTTTGTGTGTTTTCATTGAGATTCTTCTTTTGTTTGGACATGTTTTTTTTCTCTTTTAGATTTGATTTCCGAGGATATTTAATTTTTCTACAGTGATTACTATTTTTGTTTTGGTTTACCAAGGAATTCACATGACAAAAGTCACAAAATATAATGTACTAGTGCACGTGGACCATACTATTTCACGCTCATTGTAGATAGCAACAATTCAGAAGAACAGTTCATACAACTTTTGATAGATGTCCTTTTTTCATTAATGAGCAGTAAACACTTGGTTAAGTAGAGTTTTAGCTAGGTTTGGGTAATAGATCCGAAATCCGGATCTAAACCCAAATTTGACCCAAAAAATTGGGTTCGATTTGGATTCAGGTCTTAATGAATACTCGATCGGATATGGTCATTTGAGTATTTTGGATTTCGGGTTAGGTTAGAATAAAATTCAAAACTCAAAGTAAACCAAAAATAACCAAATTTAATGTGTTGGATCCGAACCGGACACATAAATACATTTTTGTTTTGAGTTTTGAAAATATCCCAACCAGACACAAACCAGATCCGAACTGGATACATAAACACATTTTTGGTTTGAGTTTTGAAAATACCCGAACCGGATCCGAAATTTATATATGTTCAGATATTAATCGGGTTCTCTTTACAGACCCAAATCCTACCTGAACTCGAACCCGGCCCGGACTTACAAAATACCCGATCGGATCTTCTCCGCCTAAACCTGAAATATCAGAAATCCAAAAAAATCAACCCGATTGAATTCGGGTATCCGAATGCCTACCCTAGTTTTAGCAAAAAAAAACAATTAATATCCTATTAATTCTCTGATAAGTTACTGAATTAAGGAATAGTCTGAAAAAAGATTGAATAGAAGTAAGAAATAACTAAACGCAAAATCATAGATGAAATGTATACTTGGCCAATCATATAACATTTTATGTAATGTTTTTTGTTAACTGATTTTATGCAATGTTATGAGAGAGTATACATTAACGTTATCTAAAGTAAAACAATTAGTCTGTTTTCACAATCATATAAATTCACAAAGGGCAGCTTTTTACATATCAATGAATGTGCCACACCCAATATCCTCGTTGACTCTTTCACAGAATATATACACCAAGACGAATAGGACATTGATAAAAAAAATTATTTGAAACATTAAAAAAAACTGGTGTGGTGAAGAATAAAATTGAAGTTTTTTCTTTCAAATAATTTTTTTAAAATTCTGTTATGTTTTACTTTCTTTACTCAAGATTATAACAAATATATTTTGCAACGCGAAATATATTTGGTCAAATAATTATTTATTTATTTCTAACATTTTTCTTATACTAGAATTTAATTTTAGGTAGTTATATAATTTCACGTGATATAATTTAGAATGGAAGATATGTAGTATATGAAAAAATGGTCGTTAATACAAAGAATTTCCCAGATATTTAAAATAGTTTACAGATCTCTGTGAACTTTTCCCAAAATCTGGGCTCATGCACCAGCTTCAAGAGAAGAATGACTTATTGGTTCATCTAGCAAATAATGATTGTGACATAAAAATGATTCTCTTTTATTCTAGCATTTATGTTTTTATTGGTTGATTAATTATACACATTTATTTGCCACTTAACTAATAAATACGATTTGCCACAATATATATATATATATATATATATATATATTACTTTCAGTGTATATATTTTACGTTATATAGGTCAATTATACAAGCCACATAGATAGAAATTCGTTAATGTGAGAAAACATTAGAATGACCAACTTTGGATTCTGATGCTATATTAGGAGTAATATGTTTCTAACTTAAAATTTATTGGCAAATCTCTATATTTTCGATATGGAATATTGTTATAGAGAAAATTGTATATAGAATCCAAGTGTATGTGGTTAAAAGCCAGCTAGCATAGCTAAAGGAATTAAAAGATGAATGGTGAAAGTGTGATAGTAAAAACAAAATAAATTAAGAGTATGAATGAATGAACCAGTTTTGTCAATGGAGTTTGATTAAACAGATCCTTTTGTTAAGTATCCCCATCAAGTCTGTCGTTTTAATTGGGTGTCCAATTAGTGACCTCCTATGTTTTTGTACGTCTTTAGTTGGTACATCAAACGTTTATTGACACATTTCTTGTAATTGTTCATCACATCACACATTTGAGATACCTTTATTTCTATGAAAATCACATCAAATTCTTAAAAAAATGAATAGTAAAACCAAATTCTATCACCATATGTTCATCATAACACAATCCAAATTTTATTGTAGTGTTAGTAATAAGTTTTTTTTTCAATAATTGGATCAACAAAATTTGATATATAGTCAAATTTTTTAATAATATTACACGAAGGAAACTGAACTCGTAAAAATGCAATAAATATAACATCCAATCAGGTGTTTTTCCATAACTTTAGTAATTTATTTTAAAAAAATTGGTTGGTTCATCAAACCGTCAATGGAAAACCAAGATTACTAGTAATTCAATTAGTCGACAAAATAATTGCAACACCTATAAAAAGACAAAACGAAAAGATATAAAAAGATGAAAGAGTGACATTTAGAAAAGTTGAGATTTGAAGGGTCAGGTCAATCCATTAGAGAGGGTGGGGGGCAATGTGAAATAATATTATATTTTAGAAATGATGAAGTTTCCATTATATATGTATTTTTTGTTGAAATTATAGAATTTTGAATAAATTGTTAGAACTTTTGTGGGTCTTAGGTGTTCTATTTACAAAACTAATTACAATGAATCAAATATTAAGAGACAAGGTATGTCTGTCCCTTGTTCAAAGCATTATGACAGGAATTCACTCTTCTTTTTAATTTGCTTTTTAATAATTTGATTCAAAGAATACAAATATATACGTTTTGTTGTTTTTCAGCGGCTAGACGTTGTTCTTATCATAAAACAACTAAAATTTTGAAGCAAAACAACAAAATAAAAAGGTTGTTTTGAAAGGTTGGTCGAAAAATGTCTAATAGTATTGTAAACGTGACCTAATTTATGTCTACCTTGTTACTTAATATTCATATTATATGACTGGTGTAAAGAAGAGAGTAATAGTTTACGTTGAAAATAATGAAACGTTAATAAGTTCGATAAATAATCGTTAAACATAAAATAATTCGTAATAAGAACATATAGAAAGAAATTGATTAAAAATATATAAACTAATTTTTTGGGAAAATACCTTCATTTAAGTGGTTAAATAATATTTCAGACTTTTTTTTCTATTCGAGTTCAACTTCAAAAAACTATGTTTACTCTACATAATCGCTACAAAAACGATCTACAATAGCTTTGGTTTGTGGCATGCATAAATTCGTAAAACCTCTAGATTAATTCTAGTTTGGAATTTGGAGTATTATTTTAAAGTTTCATATATGTGATATTATTTAAATTCCTGGAAACTATCTTCACTATTAGGATTGGGCTGGTGGGTTCGCGGATCCCGTCCCGCAAAAAACCCACAGATTTTTGTTTTTTTGACCCACATCCACCCTGCCAAAATACAAGTTTTTAACCTGAAACCCGAACCCGCCCCGCAAAAACCCGCATGATCCACAGTCGATCCGCAAAAAGAAAAAAAGAAAACAAAAAATCAACACGGACCCGCGAAAAACTCGCAAGCCCAGCGGACCAAACTCACATTTTGCCCTAATTTCAAATATCGTGTTGTTTTTTTAATTCCAAATATCACAATGTTCACACACTTGTAATTCAAATGTCACGTTGTTTTCAAAAAACAACACGATTTTTTTTGCGGATATCCGCGGGGCCCGCTAACCAAATCTGCAAAATTCAAAAAAAATTCGAACCCGTTCTGCGAAACCCGTAGAAAATGGGTTACGATTCGTAAATCCGAATTCGTCCCGCGTGGGCTAAAACCTGCGGATTGTGGGCCTAATTCCCACTTCTATTCACTATACATAAAAAACCGATGTACGATTATTGACAAAAAAAAGAGAAACGAAAGCGATGTACGATTCGTTTGGGTGGTTCATTTTGACAAGAGAGATCGACGAAGACAAGACAACAATAACAAAGGCCAAACCCAGTAATCAACACTGTTTTTTTTTCCTTCTTAAAAGTTTCCAAAAAGATAAAAATCTGTTAATAAACAATAACGAGGACCCTATAATCACGAGCCCTAAAGAACAAATCACGACCTCCACTCAGCATCTTTGCTTTTCCCATTCATGTTCTCTCTTTGTCTTTTCATATTCCATGGACTCTGATTCTTTGATATGTAACAACACTACACAATGGAATATTTGCCAAAAACTCAGCGTCAGTTTATATATTTCGCATTTCACTCTACATGTTAGTTTTCACATTCAATCTCAACACATTTCAAGTCATTAGATTGGTGATATTTAGTGGAATGACAGTACATGTGGAATCAAAACAAAATTATGAAATAAGATTAAACTTTCGAATAAAAAACCAAAAAAGATTGATAACAAAGAAAGAAAATTTGTTTAATTTCACTAAACTCCGAAATATGTGTAATTTTTATTCAAAATTGTTACATATGATTTTACAAAAATGACACCATAGCCACAACATAATTTTGGGTCTTACAGAGATGCGTCCCCATTATTTAAAAGTTTAGATTTTGGTTCATATATATATATATATCATATTTTATCGATTTAATTGTTGATAAATAAAAATTTATAAAATAATTATCTTTTTTTCAAAAATTAAATCGATATCCATAACCAAACCTCTCACAATATTATGCTTTTTTCGGAAATCTATATCAGAAAAAAAATATAACAAAATTAACATTTAATCACTTATCAAAAATAATTCCCAAAATAATCACTTAGTAATTCAATTATCGTATATTGGAGGTTTATATTTTAATATATATACTATACAACTGTGACATGGAACCAGTATTAATTTTTTTTGTCAATAACCAGTATTAGTTATTAACCATGAAACGTTTCATTGTGTAATAAAATTTTAAAAAATTAAAAATAGTGTTGATTTTGGACATACAGCTAATAAGAAGGATCAGTTTGGGAGATCTTTATATCACTTTAAGAAAAGCAAAACCATTGACAAAAATGAGATATCAAATCGTGGATGAGTTTATGTTCTGCATGACACGTAAAATAGTTTGTTCTATGAGTGGGAGTCTCTTAGTGACTTGATGAAGACAACTTAGCTCAAATATTTGTTATGATGACAATATAATAATAATAAAAGGTTTGACCAAATATTGAGGCAAATGACTATGTTTAGTGGTTTTTATTCCCGATATTTTCTTTTCTCTAACAGTCTATATTTTGTCAGACTACATAATATATATGGTATAAAACTGTAGACTAATGATTTTATTTTTTTAAGTGATGTATGAAACAAAACTATTCAATCTTTTTATTGAATAGGAACAAGAGAAAACAGATTTAAACCAAAAAAGAAAGAAAAAAAGAAGAAGAAGAGATATAAGGGTAATATCCATGGGCCTGACTCATAAACCTTTGATCAACTAATATAAGCCCATGGGCCTGACTCATTAACACATTATGATTAGTCACCAAAAATAGAACAAAATATATTTCGATAAGTAAAAAGTTGTACTGACAAATTTGATATGTCCGGTAATTCAAATAACGTGAAGTGCGTCTGAAGAAAAAGCTGGTCAAAATCCTTTGTAAAACTCTGATCAAATGTCGGTTTCTTTATACATTACAAGTGTCATTGTTGAAAACATTTGCATTAGCGCTAATATTTTGGTGGCTATATCTGTAACCAAGTAATCACTGTATATTGGTGGTTATGTGAGCTGATACTAATAAAATGGTGGCAATTTCGGTTGTTATTTTGTCACCAAATTCTGTCACTGCGACGTGGTAGCTAAGTAGCCACTTCTCGCCATTATTCGCCACCAAACATTATTTAGTTACCATTGGTACGTAATAAAAAAATTTAGTTATTAAGGATTGCAAAATTCAGTTTTGCAACAGATTTTAAAATATAGCCACTAAAAAATTAATGGCTATACGACAATCTCTTCTAGTTAATTAATCCTCATTACTGTGAGCCAGAGAATCTATTTAAAATAAATTTATTTGGAAATAGTAAAACCCCTAAATTCTTTGGCGAAAAGAAAAATGTTATAAAAATGTGGTCACGTGGAAAGCTGATATATTGGTTATAATTGTAGTCGGTGAGATTCAGAACAATTATGGCAATTTTTTTTTAATAATTGTAATTATTTACTATAGAACTTATTATCAGTAAAACCATGATTAGTCACCCACCACACATGGACGTCGTACCAAATTCTTTAATTTTCTTAAAATCTTTAAATTATTAATATAATTTTATCTAAACTTTTTAGTTATTCAGAGATTGCCTCTAGGTGTTAGTTATGTCTTCTGAGCATAATGGCGAATTGTGGATCCTATGAGCCAGCTTTAAAGGTAAATAATAGTTAATCGTCAGACTCGTGCCTTAAAAAAAAGCTAACTGTCTAAAGCTACCAAATTTTAAAATTTTAAAATCCCAATTTTTTTAGTAAAATTTATTATAGATTAATTAGTTTGATAACTGTGATTAAGTTTTTGTGTATTAAAACCCATATATATACAAAAATTTATACATATTTAATATTTTTAGTTTAATATATAATAAAAAGACCATAAATCCATATTTACTAACAATTTATATATATTTAAATATATTTATTTATTTCTTTCACATAAAAATGTCATAATATTTTAGGTTCATTTTAGAGTTCATTATGTTTGAGCACTAGTACATTGAACCTTTTACCAAATAAAATTCTATAATTAATTAATTACACAATACTCTTTCACTCACAATTTTAAAAATATATTAATTGGTATATTTTTTTTGTCAATACTAAGCCACAATTGACCGGTCTATTAGCCAAGTTACTACATAATATAGGGGCAGTATGACTCGATTCCTGGTTGTACAAATGCGCATGTTTTAGTGGACTTACCACATACCACTAAACTAAATGCCACTTGTTATTAATTGGTATCTTCATATTAATGTTTGTAAGAAATATCTTCGACTTAAAGTAAATAGATTATGACTTAACATAAGTCCATATAATGATTGTAGCTACTCGGTTTGGTGTGGGTGATTATTAAGAAATATAATTTTAACTTAACAGTTAAGAGATAGATTAGTCCGTAATCGAATGACGAACATTTTGTACTTATAACTTTGGATTTTTTTGAATTTAAGGTTCAAATTGATGTTCTTGGGGATGAAAAGTCTTTGATTTGACTTGGACTAACATCCATAGAAATAGATGAATCAATCCACCAGTCATTGTAGCATACCAAGTCACCTAGTTTTGTTTTTGTTGACTATTATAAACACAATAAATATTACAGATATCTACACCATATATATATACACATAGATATAAACTATAAAAGATCAAGCAAGGTCAAGATAACATATTATAAAAATTTAGTACAAACTAGACACAAATCTTAAAATGCTAATGAAAATATAAATAGTGGTCACACAGTCTACAAGTACCCAACACCATGTTTAAACCCAAAACATTTGGGTTTTAGTGGTTTATTGTAGTTTCAAACCGAATCAAATTGTACCGGTTTAATTTCTTATATAATTTCATTATATGATTCAATGTTGACAAACAAAGAGTCCATAAATTGCGTAACAAAACATTATTATAATTTTATGGTTCGATGGAATTGCAGTTTGCCTTTCAGCTGTCAACTTTATTATTTGTCCTTATCAATCTTGCCTCTTCAACTACAACGTTCAATTTATGTAGTAATTGGTTTTAAAAAGCATGAAGAAAATACTTTAATAAAAAAAATGTCAGGGTAAAAGCAAAAAGAGAGAAAAAAAGTTATTTAATATGTAAAAAATAAAGTTAAATAATATAATTGTTTCACTTTTTTTTTTAATCACTATTAGACTATAATTGATCGGTTTATTAGACAAATTACTCTATAAAGTAGGCGGTGGGATAATTAAGATTACGTATAATGATGATGGTGGACAATTGATAGATTCCGTTTTTATTTTATAAATAATATAATACTACAGTGGAAAATTCACAGATTTTTGAATAAAATAATAAACAATCATCTGAAAGATTCTTCTTTTTTCATTATTTTATTAATATTTTGAATTCTTTTTCTCCCAATTTCAAGACAAAAAAAATGTTTAATTTCGTCGGTACAGCATTATAAAATAGTTTTAACAAAAAAAGGCATTATAAAATAAAGTCAAAAGAGCCAAAACGGTGATAACATTTACACGTGGCATAGTATGATTAGTACACGTGGCATTGAAGTAAAATACCCCCAACTTTAAAACCTATCAATCCCGTATCCTGAAGAAACCTTTAGACAAACTTTGCCCAAAAAAAAAAACCGGTAAGACAAGACATCAGACCATGTCCGTTATTGTTAGCTTTGGTCCTACAGAGCCAACAGAGAGACGAACCAAATGAAGATGAAGAAGAAGAAGATTACAGATTTAGATTATTAATCAGATTACAGATTTAGATTATTAATCATCAAAGCATGCGAGACTTGAGGAAAAGCTTATCATCAATACCAACAATGGGTTTTAGTTAATTCTCAATCACGTGATTGCAAGTTTGCAACTTTCTCTTCTCTTCTTCTCTCGCTACTCGTGTCTCTTGCTTGCTTCTGAAACTCTTGTGAGTCGTGATTAATGGCGGTGGATGTGGAATCTGTCTTTAAGTTTCTCAGAAGTAATGGCTTAACGGAGGCAGAATCTGCTTTGAGAGACGATATTAACGAGAAAAACCAACTTGCTTCTTTCGATTTCGAGAAGTTTTTCTTTCCGATGCCGCCTCCGATCAAAATCACGGCGAGTTCTCGTCCTTCTGATTCCACCGGAGAAGATTCCAGTAGTAATGGGACGAAATCTTCTTCTGATGACGAGTTTGTTAGCTTAGAATCCTCCTCTTCTGGCTTCTGTTCTTCTTCCGGTAAGTTTGTATTTTTAACTTAAAATTTCAGGTTTTTGATCTGATTCCACAAAATCGAAGCTCAAAAATTGATTATTGAAATGATTTTACATAAATGCAGGGTTTGTGAATCCGTATGCAGATGGTTCTTCATCTGATGGACAGTCTCAATTTGGGACAGCTCGTACATACCCTGAGTGGAGTGAGTTTTACTTGCCTAACAACGAAGAGACAGGAGAAGATGAAGATGAGTTCATGTCTCCTTCATTTAGAGAATCTGATTTCTTCATCTGTCCTGTAACTGCACAGGATAAGTTCATAACAGATAATCAATTTGAGAACACGCTTGGTGTTTATGATAAATCATCATCCCAAGGGTCTCAAACCGAAGCGAGTCTCACTTACTTAGAAAACTCCTTTTTTATTGACAATGTGAAGGAGAAGGATGATTTAAAAGATTACACTGGTCTTGATGATAAAATTGGACTTGATGGGTTTGGCTGTGAAGATGATATAAAAGATAACGATGATTTGAAGACTGGTGATCAGGTGAATGTAACTGATGAAGAGGTTGATGTTGTTCCTGAAGTTGAAGAGGAATATGAAATATTTGATCTTAGAATCATTCACTGGAAAAATAGGTATGATCATTTGCACCATTTAGTCTTCAAAGAGATAAATTTGTAATCATTTTTTTCATTTTTAGGACGGGATTCGAAGCTAACAAGGATCTACCAATCGTGTTAAACTCGGTGATTGGAGGAAGATACTACATTACAGAATATATTGGTTCTGCTGCATTCAGCAAGGTGGTTCAGGCGCAGGATCTACATAATGGAGTTGATGTTTGCCTCAAGATTATTAAGAACGACAAAGATTTCTTCGATCAAAGTTTAGACGAGATCAAACTCTTGAAACATGTCAATAAGCATGATCCTGCTGATGAACATCACATCCTGCGTCTTTATGATTACTTCTACCACCAGGTAAGAGATTTGGAAAGATATAACTCTATGTTTATCTCAAAGGTGTTCTAATTCTTGAGAAATATGTAACAGGAACATCTTTTTATCGTCTGTGAACTTCTCCGAGCAAATTTGTATGAATTCCAGAAATTCAATGAAGAGTCTGGAGGAGAACCATACTTTAACTTAAGCAGACTTCAGGTTTGTTGTTTAAATGATCTTAAAAAGTGGTCTAAACCGGCTTTTGTTATCTCTGTTGATGTTTTTTTATTTCCTCAGGCTATAACACGTCAATGTTTGGATGCGCTTGTGTTCTTACATGGACTAGGAATCATACATTGTGATCTCAAACCTGAGAATATACTTATAAGGAGTTACAAAAAATGCGAGATAAAAATCATTGATCTTGGAAGCAGTTGTTTCCGCTCTGACAACTTATGCTTGTATGTACAATCTCGTTCCTATAGAGCTCCTGAAGTGATTCTCGGTCTTCCATATGACGAAAAAATCGATTTGTGGTCTTTTGGGTGTATTTTAGCAGAGCTCTGCTCTGGTGAGGTACTGTCTAGTTTCCATTAATACCTTGTCTGCATGTCTTCCACAGACAAAGATACTAGTTACACAAACTGATCTATGTATATTTCTTCATCAGGTTCTGTTTCCAAACGAAGCAGTAGCAATGATATTGGCTCGGATTGTTGCTGTTTTAGGTCCTATAGAAACAGACATGCTAGAGAAAGGTCAAGAAACACCTAAATACTTCACCAAAGAGTTTGATCTCTATCAATTAAACGAGGTAATTTCGCTTGACTTAACATAAATTACTTATGACCTATTGCTTGAATGTGATGCATTGTTGTTGCTTTTGTTTGATAGGAGAGCAATGAGATTGAATACATAATCACAGAAGAATCATGCTTGGAAGATCAATTAAATGTTAATGATGAACTATTCATAGATTTTGTAAGGAGTCTACTTGAGATCAATCCACTAAAACGTCCAACAGCTCTTGAGGCACTTAACCATCCTTGGCTCACTTCTTATTCATACAATTGATTTTGCCTTTTAAAAATTCTGCTTCTTCTTGTGTTGTCTGGTTTTTCTGATTCTCTGTTTCTCCTGTTTTTTTTTCCACTCTTGTTTGTGATGTTTTTCTGGTCGTTGCAATTCAGTAATTGTGAGATTATTGTGTATATAACTGTTTACATGATTTCACATTGTAAAGTATAAAGCTTTTGTTGTGTAATGAAATAAATTTAACAGATAGTTTCACACTTCAGTTACAGGATGTTCTAGATCGAAACTTAGAAGTTGAAACTCAAATGTTTGGACCTACGATCATAATGTGCATACGGTGACGACTAACTATGAACCACTATTTTGGTGCCTTCTCTTTGTACCAAATACCAATAATGGATTTTAGTAGTTGGAACAAAATTCCATGTAACATGTTGATATCACCAAAACATAGTTTATCAAGATTTCCACATCAACACAAAATAATTATTTAACCAAAAAAATATAAAAACAATTATTAATAATCTATTAACAATTATGTAAATCTTCATTATACGCTTTCTTGGCTTATAAATCTGTCTCTTCCTTTGAAATCTCTCCGAGTTTCGATTCATTGCGCGTGTCTCCCACTTCCAATATTTCTTCTAATCTAAACATATCGTGTCTCTCAGTCACCAAAGTAGCGCGTGAGCTGTAGCAATCCATTAAATCAAAAACAAAATGCGTTTTTGTTTAAGCTTGCGTGAGAGATCGTTGCTTTGTTAAAGCTCAGTTAAGCTTCGTCGTTTCTTCTCCGTCTGCAATCGAAATCGGTTCGAGTCATGGCCGAATTGACTCAAACCGATCTGGTTTACTCGATTCGATCACTTCAACTGTGGAATGTTTTGGTGAAGTGGCTCGATTTTTTCTATCAGTTCTTTCTTAAGATCCTTCGTGCCGTTGGTCATCATTCTCTTATCTCTACCTCTTCTACTTCCTCTACTAAGAATGGTTTCAAACCTTTGCCAGTCATCGATTTACCGGAGATTGCGGCGGAATCAACCGTCTCCGTGGAAATCGCCTCCTCGAGAACCTCCAACGAAGGCGAATTCAGTAGCATCCAGAGACTCACGGTATTTTCTTATCGATTGCTCTAAGTTTTCGCTAGTTAATTTTTTTTGATCATAGTTTGACTGAGGAAACTGCTATCATCTCGACTATCGAGAATCGCCTGATATGGAATTCAGAAGAACACTAGTTCTAAGTTATAAGAGAAGGAACGAAACTCTGAGTTTCGATTAGTTTGAACCGTTCATAGTTAAATGTTGTTTGTTTGAGTTGGACCTCTTTTGCTGAAAGATACAGTTTGGAACTGATAATTAACTAGACAAGCATGCAGTTTCTGAACTATTTACAGAATTCCCTTCTGTTCTCGCATGTTTAGATATTGTTAGAACTGTAAACCGAGTATCATAAGTCTGGAATTCAAACCAAGCTCAGGTTTGGAGTTCATGGTAACTAATCCATGAGTTCAGAAAACCAACGAGAGGAAATCATGTGAAGGATTTATTAAGCGCATCAAAGAATATGTGTAGAACAGTTATTGTTGACAACAATCCTTACAGCTTTCTATTACAACCTGTAAACGGGATTCCATGTGTTCCATTTTCCGCAGATCGGCCAAATGATACTCAGGCATATAAAAATCCAAACTCATAACTCTTTTGTTGATGAGATGAACTGCGTTGAAACAGAAGTCCAAAGACCTGTGTCGATATTAGTGCAGATATACCGTGATTATACAGAAAACCCTCATTTAGATTAGAAAAGGCTGAAGAAGAGAAACACACATGGAAGTAGACGACTCAGAAGGAACCCTAGAGATCATACTTCGTTGGAAGGACAGAACACAGAACATGTACAATCCTATGTTTGAGCTTGATTTTGGGCATTGGGGAGAAACTGATGCGGAAACAAGTGATGGAGAGTGACGTGAAAGAAAATCAATGCAGGCTACTGTTAGGGAAAGAACAGGTGAAGAAGATGATGGAAGAAAATCTTGGAAAAGTAGAGAATTGGGAATGAAGGGCGTAAGGTCTTAGTGTATGGACCAGACGGACAGATTTTTGAGATGTTGTTCAAGATGTGGAGTGGCAACACTCTTGTTTTGACGAGTACCGATCTGTAAAGGAATATAAACTCGAGTCGCATTGTGATTTTCTCACTGTTTGGATGTTCAAACACAAACGGACTGATCAGCTTTGCTTCGCAATTGATTCTACTAGGTTTAATGTTATAAAAGCGTTATAATCTAGTAGAATCAATAGAGAAACAAAGCTGATCAGTCTGTTTATGTTTGAACATCCAAACAGTCAGCATGATCCCTAGGGTTCCTTCTGAGTAATCTACCCCCATGTCTTTTCTCTTCTTCAGCCTTAATCTAAATTAGGGTTTTCTGTATAATCACGGTATATTTGCACTAATATCGACGCAGCTCTTTGGACTTCTGTTTCAATGCAGTTGCACTCATATTAAAATAAACTCTACTTTAATCCAGGTCTTGATCAGGGAAAACTGAGGGATTTATGTTCAAATTACAGTTTTGTTTGTGAGATAAAGCTTTTAACCTATGGGGCTGTAGATTCTGATATGAATATAAGTAGGTGTCTTCAAAATTAACTATATATAGCAGTCACTAGAGTGCTTCCACAATAAGAGTGCAACTCCCAGTTCTGTTTTGTGGTCGATTTTCTTGTATATGATTGTATAGTAAGTCTATTTACATCTAATATCTTTATGTCCACATTAGTCCTGTAGAACATTTAGTTGGTTTCCAAGAGAATTCTCATGCCATCACTCACGTTGAAGGGGTAATAGTGTACTATTGTAATGTGAGTTATAAATGGATCTTTAATTTTTAGCTTAGGTTCATCACCTTCTTCTCTGGTTGCTGCCCATATTATGTAGGTGGTCTCTCTGTTTGAAGCCGATAGTCTTTTGAGTACTCTGAAATTTGCAGGTAGTTCTTGACTTGGATGAAACACTAGTGAGTGCGTATGAAACGTCCAGTCTATCTGCTGCTTTACGTACACAGGCTATTGAAGCTGGATTGAAGTGGTTTGAGCTGGAGTGCATATCTTCAACTAAGGTGCTCCAACATAAAATTCCTTGTTAGCTATAGAGTTGATTAACTTCTTTGTCGATATGCAAATAAACTCACTTCTCTACCTGAAGGAATGCAAAGGGGAGCCTAAAACCAATTATGTCACTGTGTTTGAGCGTCCAGGGTTGCACGAATTCTTAGAGCAACTTAGCCAATTTGCAGATCTCATTCTTTTTACCGCTGGTCTAGAAGGTCTTTTGAGTCACTACTTTTCAGTTACATCACTCTCTATTCTCGCTTAAGTTTTTTTAGTATAACATGTATCCTTCACATATGCAGATTATGCTCGACCTCTTGTGGACAGAATAGATACAAAACATGTATTGAATCACCGACTTTATCGACCTTCTACAATCAGCACGTAAGTTTGGTTTGAATGGATGATATGATTTATCTTCCTTTGTTAGATATCATTTTGATGTGTATTCTCTGCATTAATGCTCTCAACATCAGGCAATATCGAGCTCATGTGAAGGATCTATTAAGCACATCAAAGAATATGTGTAGGACAGTTATTGTTGACAACAATCCTTACAGCTTTCTATTACAACCTGTAAACGGGATTCCATGTGTTCCATTTTCCGCAGATCATCCAAATGATACTCAGGTATATGAAGAATCCAACCAAACTCATTTGTTCCTAACATGTTAACATCTCTTGGAATCTCATCATGTAAACCAAAAACATATTGTAGCTACTGGACATTGTGCTTCCACTTCTTAAGCAACTCTCAGAAGAAGAAGATGTAAGACTAGCGCTTTACGATAGATATCACATGCCTGAATGGTTTGAAAAGCAAGGCATACCAGAGTCGTTTTGGGCATCATCATCACAAATCCCTGAGTCCATCAGATAGTTGGAATCTCTCATAGCTCATAGGTTTGGAAACTATTGATAATTCGACCAGCCAACTAAATTTAGGTTTTTTTTAGGTTGGACATGACAATGTTTTGATGTTTTTGAATGAAAAATTAAAAGTTCGATCAATTCATTAAATGTTACTGGCCATGTCAAACATGTCTGCTTTTATGCTTAGTCTCAGGTTGGTCTACATGACCACATGACCTCTTTAAACACTTATATAAAATAATTAGACAAAACAAATGATCATAAATATGCATATTTTATAAAATTGAAAAATCCATAAATTATAATATTAATAAATCCTAGAAAACATAGCAAAAGAGAAAAAAAAAACTGAAAAAACGACGGAGAAGAATCCTAATTTAGTAACTAAAATCCAGCTTGTTTTAAGATTCTCTTACTCAGCTTAGCATCCACATCAAACCTATCGAAGTCAATAGCAAAACAAAGCTTATGTGCCTGTTGATGCTTAAACATCCAAATAATGAGAAAATCACAAGGCGCATCGATCCCATATCTATCCACGAACTTGGTCCATTCAGAACTCGCCAAAACAGGAGTGTTGTCACCCCACATCTTAAACATCATCTGAAATATCTGTCCATCTGGTCCATACACTGAGACCTGACGCCCTTTAGGCCCAGGATTCTCTACTTTCCCTAGAACCTCTTCCATCATCTTCTTTACCTGCTCTTTCCCTAGCATAAGCCTGCATTGATCTACTTTTACGTCACTTTCCATCACTTGTTTCGTCGCTGGTTTGCTGCATCTCCCCAGCGCTTCGGGATCACGAATAAACATCTTTTTAGGAGGATCGTTCATCTTCTGTATTCTTCCTTTCCAACGGAGCATGATATCCAGGGTTTCTTCTGTGTCGTCTACCTCAATCTGTTTTCTCGGTTTACGCACCGGTTTGCTGCTTTCCCCGACCTCGTAGGAATCACGCCTAAAGAACCTTCTTGGAGGATTTTTCGGTACATTGTACGTTATGGTTTTTCTCGTCTTACGCTCCGGTTCGCTACATTCCCCCACCTCGTAGGAATCACGCATCGAAATCCTTCTCGGAGGATTTACTGGTACATTGTTCATGCGACGGCGCGTGTATGCAATTAGGGTTCTTTGGGAGTCAGCTACCTCCATGTGTATTCTCGTCTCACGCTCCTTCACACTTGAAACAAGTTGTCTTTTAGAATCTAAATTAGGATTTTTTGCCTTCTTTAGGAGTAAAATCGACGCAACCATTTCGATATCTGTTTCTTCTAGTTTAAGACTCGGAGTTTTATCATCAACCTCCATGTGTTTTCTCTTCTCCAGCCTTTTAGATGGATTTTGTCTGTTCTTTAGGCGTTCTTGATAATCACGGATTAGCTGCACTAATGTCGACGCAGCTATTTCGTCTTGAGGACTTGAAGTTATATCATCAACGCTCTTCATCTCCTCCAAGTACTCCTTAGACTTTCGCTGCAAATTAAAGAATTCGGTGTTAAAGGAATTGTAATACATAAATAAGTACCTACTAACTATATTATAGTAAATAATTAAAAATATTATATCAAAATAAAGAAAATAAAACCAGGTTAATACCTCAGGTTCGTCTTCTTCTTCTTCTTCAATAAGACTTGGAATTGTATAATCAAGATTAGGGTTTGCTTCTAATGATTGAATTGCACGTTCGGGATCCTCCTTAAAGCTCCCCATACAGTCTCGATATGTTGCTCGTTTTGATTTCGTCGTGACCTAAGCTGAGGAGGATCTAAGAATTGTGGTAGAATCAACTCTTACCTATCCCTATTTATAAGTGAATGTAAGATAAAGTATTCCTAATCTGTATTGGAATTCTACATTATATTTATTTCCTAATTGAGTCTAAAGTATATCTAAATTTTAGTAACAAACTACGTACGAACGTATTTAAAAATATTATACTATCAAATCAATGAAAACCAAAAAGAAAATAAAATTGGATTAAATTTGTTATTATCTCCAAAAACTCAACATGTAATGCTGATAATACCTAGTGATTATTTTCTCCAAAAATAAAGGAGTAGTTTGTGTTAATACATACAAAACTGTATCATATAATTATGTATAACATATATGTGTAAATCAAGCACAAACAAAAATGTCAAATTACATACAAATTAAAAAAATTTAATATGGGCCAAAAATAAAACATTTAATTTGGGCAAAAATTTAAATATTCATTTAAAACGAATCAAAATAAAAGTATTATTAAACAAAATATAGTAAAATCTTTTAAAATAACAAATTTATTATAATGATTCAACGAAACGATTCACGCATCTAGGATTCGATTTTTGAACAAAATCGAATCCGAATATGGTAATTTTTACCGAAACCCCAATTTCAAAATATCTCAACTGGATCTTATATATAACTAAAACCAAAAAATTCGACCGATCGGATCCGGGTGCATGAATGCCCAGAACTAGATTCTCCTGATTCCTATGATTGGATTCAATCCTACATAACAACTCTTTTGAAATTTTCCAAATAGATTTTATCATATAATTTATTTTGCAGATTGAAATCTGTTTCTCATAATATTCTGATAATCTCAACTATGATTCAATCTGTTACAAACTTACAACAGCTTTGCAAATTGCAAGCATATATCATCTTAGATTAAATTTTACATATTGAAAAAAAAATATAAACTCTAAAAATACATTTTCTTTAATATGGTAAGTGAAAAAATACACTTTTGGAGATATTAGAGCAAAAGATTATTAGTGTATAATCTTTCAAGCTAGATTATAAAATACCTCAAAAGCTTTTTGTTGAAATGGTGCAAATAACACCAATTTCTATCAAACCAAAATCATTCAAAGATAAAACGCATAAGCAGTCGTACTGATTTCATCTTCTCTCCCTTCTTATCATACAATGGCACAGATCTAATTCCTGGTCTTAATTCTGCAACTGGCAAACATGTTTGTCCTCCAAAATCATCTTTTTCCGACATATCATACTCACTTACTTCGATCCTAAGCAATGCAAGCTCTGGAACTGTTAATGGGAAACTGAATTTTCCATCCCAAATTGGATACCAATTGTCTTCTATTATCTTTGTCTTCTTCTTTGCGTTATCTGCTGGTACACCAACTATGAACATCTACAAAAACTCACAAATCCACAATCTCATAAGGTTTTTAGACAATGTTATGATCAACAAAAATCCAATTTGGTGAAATTGATATTACCTTAGTGTAGAAATCAGGAGGAGAATATGCGTCAAAGTGAGTGTGACTAAAGTCCATTCGCCATCCATCTCCCATGTACACTTTCACCTTTAACGTTTCTTTAACAGGAAGTTTCTTCTTAGGGTCAAATACTTGGTCGTGAAGCCCTTTCTTCATCAAGAAGTTAGGTTTCTTAACATATCCGCAACCTCCATTGGCTCTAAACATGCCGTGCATTAACCACAAAGATTTCCCATATCCCTATGATCACAAATTTGTTATAAAAAGACCTATCAAGTCTTTTGTATTTGGAGGCTTTATTCATCACAAGAGGTAGCTTAAGAGTCAAGGTATGTTGTTACCTGCATGTTGAATGCAATCATCATTTGAGCTCCATGAGTCCAACCGATAAGCGGTTTGTAGTTTGAGGAGTTAAATCTTGTCCCTTTTGTGGGTATATCCGAAGCAAATTTCTCTGTGTAAATATAGAAAACAAATAGAGATCAAGTTACAACCCAAGCCTAGAGTAAGGTAAGATGGTTAGATAAATTAGTATTTACCTTACAACATCTTGACTATTGGATGAACAAGTCCTGTCAAGTTTCTGCTCACTTAAACTCAATCGTCTCACTTTGTCGACTACAGTTTTCATCTCTTCTTTCACCGTTTCCTTTGGTTTTCCGGTATGAATTGTAATCAAACGTTAGTATGCTGGTTTCTGATCTTCACTAGCCTCTTCTTCCTCTAGTTCACTATCAAACTAATTCAAAAGTCATAACTAAATTATAGAAACAAACAATCTATTACTTTCTTTCTGAATTGAATTCTTTTTTTCTACCTTGCTTTCACAATCTTCATCATATAACATACTTGCTAGTGTCTGAATCTCATCTGTTCTAGATACTTCATCCTCAGAAGATGGTGATCTATTGTTATCCTTCGGTTTAACAACCCGGTTCCTTGATTCATGGTATTCTTTAGGTGGTTTTGTTGAGATGATAATCCGATGATACAGTGAAGCAGGAGAAGGAAATTCTTCTAAGCTATCTGATTCAGGGTAGTACAACATCTGTCCAAATGTCTGTGTAGCCATCTAAAGAAAGACAAAAGCCCCAAAAAGTTTCATACAATACTCAAATTCCCAAATGATTGATTCACAAGGTAGGTCACAATTGTTTTATCTCAGTTACTTTGGCTTGAAGATCAGCTGTAAGATGATCTTCTAAAGTAATGATAACCGGATAAGGAGAACTAACAAAAGGATAATCTCTAATCGATTTCAAGCATTTGATCCACGGCACAGATGTTGTAAGCGTTCTGAAGAAACAACAAAAACGCGATTTCAAGCGTTTTGATCTGGAAATGTTTCTAAAGAGAAAGAAGAAAAAGGATTCTAACCTTCCGTGAAGAACATTGATATCTGTTCAAGAAGAATTAGGCCAAAGATCAAGCTCAATAACTCGAACACCTCTTTGCAAAGCTTTGATCACAGGAACTTCGCTACAATCGCTGCTTATTTGATTACCAGTAAGATACGAATTATGTCCTGTGTATATAAAGTAATGTGACAATGGAGCAGTCATATCTTGATGAACCTGTAACAACACAAAAACTTCATATATTTATAAACCAAAAAGTTTCGATTTTAATTCAAAGGCAAAGAAAAGAAGATTAAATAATTGATTAATTACGTTAGGCGTAATTGGAGGATTAAGATCGTCATAAAAGAGGAAATTGAAGAAATCGTCGAGATCAAGTCCATGGCGCGTGTAGCGCGTGATACGGTGTCTCCGTCGTAAGACTTCGTCAATTATACGTTGAGCCTCTGAAACGGTGGTTCCTGATTCGCCTTGATGATCATCGAGAAAAGAACAGAGCTGTTCTGCGCCTATTATACCGGTGGATCCATCTCCGTCGCTTGAATCCTCCGTCAACGTTTCCAAGAACGGCGAATTGACAGAAAACGTCACGGACATCGTCGGTTAGTGTGACTTCGTTGATTTTGAATTTATGATCGTGATTTCAGAATGTGCGATGCATGTAGGAGCTTAATCTTTCAATATGTTAGTGTGTGATGTTATCTTGCCTAATTTAGTCTTTTTTTGTTGATAAATTAGTATTGTTTGGTGCTAATACACATTTGATTTGACCAAAAGTATGAGATGTTATTACACTGTGTAAAGCTGATAAACAATGTAAAGAGACTCAACTCAGTTCTGTGACTAAAGCGCCAACTAAACAAGTGAGGACAACACAAACACAAGAGTAAGCTTTTGATTCTTCTTCTTGTAAGTCTTGTGTTTACATGTCAGCTTTATGAACTTGGGATGATTTTGAACTGTGTCCATGTAACTTGATTGTTCCTGAGGTGTAGACACGGAAGCCATTTCTGGAGGAAACAAGTTTGATGGATTTGTGTATATTGGATTTGGAGAAAGTGTGATAGCATTTGTGATAGTGTTTAGGTACATGTATTGGTTTGATGAAACATGCTTTTTCAAGGTTTGGAATTGCGTGAAGATGTGAAGGAAGATGGATGACAAATTCTCCAAAGTCATCAGTAACACTTTTTACCCATTTTGATCGTTTTTTGAATCCAGTGTGACACTTGATGGCAACAGTTGCACCTATAAGATCATGTTTAAGTATAAGAGACTTAAACATGTCAAGAGTTTCAATCATTTGGAAGCTCATGATGAAGTGTAGAGAATACCTGAAACTGGGTTGTTGCAGAGAAGAGAACCGGTGATAACGACAGAGGAGAGTTTGTGTTCTCCGTAGCCAGCCATCTCTGACATCTCTCTTATGCTCCATAATTTGCCTGCACTTGCAAATGCTCCATTGGAAAAGAAGAATAAGAAGAAGCAACGGAGCAAGAAGCTCTCCATATCTAAAGTTTCTCAAATATGTTACTTTGAATGATGTGAATGAAGAGGATGGATTTATGGAGGAAATGGTCAATTTGTCCAACTCCATTCGTCTATTTCTTTATTTTGATGTCAAATGTGTTATCTCAGCTAACTACACTTTGTGAAAAAAGTGTAGTAGTTAGCAGGAAATGAACATAGAAGACTGATCATTGACTTTTATGGGTTTGGTCAGTAAGCACTAAGCCACTATTGGTGTAAGGATTTGTTGACCAGAACCACATCTTTTTAGAAATGTCATCATCTTTAATGGGCCACCAATTTGAGCATTTGACATCTTTACGGCCCATTAGCTTTCCAGGACAACCTGAAACAGAGATCTGTGAAGCTGACTGCTCTATGCAGCTTGATGGTGATGATTTGGTTTGGTCCAGAGGGAGAAAGACATTGAAAGTTGACTTTTAAGTCTTTGTGATTGACTAATTCTAGGACAATCAATATTTTCTTTCTTTTTCAGATCAGTTTCTGGATTGATTTCTCAGATAGTGTCGGTTTGGTTTAACCAAAATGTATATTGAAAACTATAGATGTAAAGGTTTTGTTTCCATTTGATATGACACCAATCATAAGATAGAATAAAAAACATTTTGCACAGATACAGAACATACATTTGTTACCATGCATAATATAAAGCATAGGTCTTAGAATGGTTTCAAATGAGATCATAAATACACAGAATCAGACTTTATTTACTGAAGAGATGATTAAGGCAAAGAGAAGAAGAAAAGGTTGTCGTTAGTCTTACCAACCAATTGGACTGCAGGTTGAAGAATTTACATTTACAGCAATCAGAGAATGGAGATGCAGAGAGAGATGATTCAAACATCATCTGCATCACTTCCACCTATGTGACGTCCATGGCTACTCACCCAGTAGTTGCTTCCATCAGGACCAGATATCTTAAATCTGCCACAACATCATCAAAATCAAATCCAATGTTCTTGAAACTGAAAGTCCTGATACTGTAATGTTGTGAATATAACCTTTCAAGCACAGATTTTCCTTCTTTGTACTTCTGGTTCTTCTCATGAGCAGTCTCCTGATAAAACAGAATTTACACAACTTAAAAGTTATAAGACTCGAAAACAGGATAGGTTCGTTTTACAACATTCATTGTCTGTCTTGCTTACGTATCTCCATCCAACTATTGATCCACAAGAGACACAGAAAATGTCAGCCACAGTGTGTTTACCAGTCATCATCATTCGTTCTTCTGTCTCTCCAATTGAAACATTGGCACTAAACCAATTCAATTATCATTAGAAAATCCAGCTCAATTTAGCAAGTATTGGATCATCATCATGAGGTGCCTTAAGAATAAGAAACACTTACACCTTATTGAAGAGATAAGCTTTCCCATGCTTGCAATGAAAAGACTAAACAAGGAAACATTAACACAAAGTTAGCTCAACAAACCTCAAATACTGAACCAGTGAAGCTACAACTTAGTAGCTTCAACTCTGTGTTATCCTCAAGAAGCATATACAGAATCCATCTTAGACCACAGAGAGAATGAAAACAATGAAAATGTGTAATCAGATGATCCGATCATTTTAGAGGAGCTCAATGGTCAAAACTTTGATTTGAACTAACCAATCAATTGCAAGTGGGCATATACAAGAACTGAACCATAACGTCAACAATGTAGTAGTCCAAAATCAAAAAATGCTGAAAGTGATTCAAGGGTATATAAATTACAGTTTGATCACATTCTCAGCAGCAGAGCAGAGACAAAAACAAAAGAAGAATGAAGTAATTCTTAATAAGCTTATTAACAGAAATACAACCACATCTCCTCTAGATCATCTATCATTATCTACTCTTTAAGAAAATGAGGAACATGCAGAACAAAAACAACAGATTCATCACAAACCCTTAAGAACAATCTCCAGACAGATAAGAAATTCCAAAAAGGGAGACACAAACAGAGAAAGAGACAAAACCTTGGAGATGATGTCTTCATAAGTCGCAAGATGGGTCTTACAGTGTTTGCAGCTATAGATCTTCCCTTCTAGATTCACCACAAACAGCCTCCCCATCTTAAAATCAATTCAACAACCCAAAACTTTGTTGAACAGAGTTTCGATCTTAATCAGAAAAAAAGGAAAAGAAAGAGAAGATCCGAGACAGAAGAATTCAAAGTCTTTATCTGTAGAGACGAACTTTATTGAGTCGAATTTGATGTTATGTTTTTGTATAATTAACAAGAAAATGTGGATGGGGAAGGTATAACGTCTGCTTCTCTATTATTTCGCTTTTTCCTTTTTCCTTTTTAGCCAAGAAGGGTGGAACAACGTGTACTCTACACCAATTTTTTTTTTTTTGTAACATTAGACAGACCGGTCCATTAGCCAAGTTCTTACATAATGTAGACGGTAGGACTCAATCACTGGTTGTGCAAGTGTGCATGTCTTATGTAAACTTACCGCCTGCTACTAAACTAAATGCCACTTGCTCCTCTACACCAATTGTATTTTCTATATTCATTTATTTATATTATTATTGTTTTCTTACACTTTATTTATACCCTATTCTTTTTGACACTTTCTTTGAATTTCTAATCCTTACTTTTCTTAAACCTAACAATAATCTACATCTTTTTCCAAAAAACTTATCCATTACTACAACCTCCAAACTTCAAACCTTATAACACATCACACATAGTTATGCGATTCTATGAAATCGAACTCTAGAATCTTTCGGCTCTTATTTATTTTCATTAAAAAAAATGAAAACCTTATCTCTTCTATTATATAATATATATACAAATATATATATATGTTTAATTGTCTATAAAATACGACAAAAAAGGAGTTGTTTTATAAACAAAAAAACTATACAAGCCATCATTTAAATGGTCAAATAAATCGACCCAATTTCGATATGATAATCTTTTTAAATATGTTGAATAATGTAATGTTTAATCATTTGTTGTAAACTAGTGAAGGCTTAGAATTTTATATTCCAATGAGTTTTGGTTTGGATAAAATACGTTTGGCTTTTTCGATTTCGGTTTGTATAACATGTCTAGCGGTTTTGAACGATTGATAATATGATAATTCAAGTCCACCAAGACCAAACAATTAATAAACAGTCTCTTTAAATATATAACAACATGCATTAAACAGTTTATATAATTATCTTATAGTAGTAAAGTATGATTTTATTTCAATGAAATAAAAAGATAGAAAGGCTCATTTATATATGAATTAACTGTTAAAAGTGGCGATGAAGCTGATGGGACCTTTGCCGGTAAAAGCAGCCTGAAGACCAAAGATAAGAAATGCGATCATAGCGAGACGAGAGTGCTTAATCTCAGCTAGCTTCAAAGTATCCAGTTTCTCAGGGTCAGCTGCAAGGCCCAATGGGTCAAAATACCCGCCCGGGTAGATCCGTTTCTCTGGATCCAACTCAGCGTTACGCTGGAACTCGATGTATCCGACCACTAACACTTCGATCCAGATTAATGTCGTCAACGAGAATGGTAATGGTTGTCCCAAATACGACGAACCTTCCACCAATTCCACCTATATTAAGCAGGTCGCAACATGTAAATAAAAACCAACCCAAGCCAAACCAAATTCATCAACTTTAAACGGATTCAAATTGTAATTACGATTTGCAATTTAACCTTTGTAACTCAAAAAAACTATAAAGCTTAAATTCAATGCAATATAACCTTTTTTTTCCAACAATTAAATCAAAACAGCCCAATCCATAATAGAAAAAGTTTGTGGCTAAAAAAACCCAATCCAATCCATCTTGGCTATACGGACTTTTTCTATATATAGTCAATTTCCCAAAACTCTCTTAAATTTCTAACAATATCATGTGAGACAAATACAACTCTCAAGAATCAAATTCGGGTGAAGAAGACACACCAGAAATAACATTCAACAACTTAACCAAAAATATTTCTTTTCAATGCAATATAACTTTTTGGCATCGTTATTCAATTTTTTTTAACTATAATAAATAATATAATTATGATAAATAGTTTAACTTGTCAATCCAATGGTTAAAAAAAATATAGTTTAACTTTATTCTTGAGATTTTGAAAATCTAACGTATATATTCGTTAATTCTTTTTGCCAATTGATATTGCATTGATTTTACATTTCATAGCAAGTTAAATCACAAATTTCACACAAAAAAAAAATTAAATCAAAATTTATATCATTTTGGGGTTTTTAACGGTTATTTTTGCAGAAACCCTGATTATAAACCAAACCTTAGATTAACTATATATTATATCATCTAAACCAAATTAGTGAAAGTAGCATGCATGTTTAGAGGGTTGTAATTAAATTTTTTTGCCTAATTACTTACACGGTTACACCTATCCCTTTATTTTTCGTGTAATTTATTTATTTGTATTTTATTTTATGCGACCGACAAGTGTACACGCGGCAACTATGTTACCGACGAATTAAAGAGTGTACCTTTCCGGCGTCTTGCCATGCAATTCCAGTGAGACCCTCAACGGCGAGAGCACCAAGAACACCAAGCATAGCCCACCTTCCATGAATCAGCTCACATTCTCTAAACCTTTGGATCCCAAATACTTCAGTATACGGCTGAAATGGCGTCGGATTTATCTCCGTCGACTCTTGAATAATCCCAATGACTTCACCCGCTACGTTCTTAGCAAGGTTTTGGTCAAGTCCATCAAAATCATACTGAAGATACTCAGCCGGTTTACCTAAACCGAATGGGTCAAATCCACGGTCTCCAATCATTGAACCGTCGAGCCATTCGGGTGGATTTGCACCAGGGAACCAAACTAGTCTGTCTCCATCGTCTTGAACCTTTCTCGATTTCTTTGGTGGTGGAGCTTCTTTCTTTTTCCCGAAACTAAACCCGAACCGGGCTTGGACTCTACCAGTTCCGGGTCTTGGATCTTGAATTCGGATCCCAAAGATACCTGAGGCTGCTGCTCCAGTGGTTGTAGCCATTTTGTGATTCTGCTAAGTGAGACTGATGATGATTCCAATGTTATAACATATAGTTTTATTATTTTATTTTATGATTTTTTTAGAATAATAAAAACATAACATATATGTGTATGGTAAATGTTAGAAGCCTTATCTTAGCGTTATCTCCTCTGATTGGTCTCTTCACCTTTATTCTTTTGTGGTGTCTACTTTCTAATGACGTTGCATTTTTTAAAAAAATTTGGTCTTTTTGGTTGGTGTCTGCATTTAAGGTTTTAGTTGTTTTGTATTTTTGTTTATAATGATTTTCTTTTGTCTATTTTATAAAAAGAGCAGGATTTTGGTCCCAGTTGATGGTTTCTCTCCAAAAGCCCATTTACCTAAAAGCTCATTCATCGAACCTTCTCAAACTAACCCATTTATAAATTGGTGTGTGCTCCAATCCAATATAGTCTAGTCCTAGTTCTTTTGTCAACAAATAATGAATACTAGCATATCACCTAATCAGTAATACTACAAGCCAAATGATAAGTTTTATGAATCTAGGAATCAGAAAAAGAAAAGTTACGAAACAAAGTCTTCAATCACGCAAAGTCTTCTAGGTATAACAGGAAGGTCGCCAGTCATCTTGTATATATTATATACCATCTTAATGGTCTTTGAACAGTATGTTGTTATCTCTACTTCTTCTGTATGAATGAAAGACTACTTATTCATTGTCTTAGTTTGATATAGGACTTTGTTTATTGGGCTTTGTTTATATGTCAATACATTTGTTTTTAATTATAGAATATCTTTATTCGAACAAGAAAAATCAGTGAAATTGAAGTTTCACAATTCACAAAGACTTTCTTATTCACTTATATATTGAGATATCTTTGACTAGAATGAAGATTAAGATAACAATTGCAAAAGGTTACTTTACAATTCTCTTAAGAAATCTTGGTGACGTACGAAGACATTTACGTGGACAAAGCGCATATCTGCTAATTACAGTAACAAACATAAAAAGATGCCTTAGGCTTCTTTTCTCATTGATTTACTTTTGATTTGATACAAGCTATATAATTACAAATCTCTCTTAAATCTAATCTCAAACCTAACAACTGCCACAATTCATTGGATCCTTCTTCGTTTTTGTCAACTCCTTTGGATCAATCTGTTAACAAAAAGCAATAAAGAAACATTATATCACCAAAGATCTATCAACTTGGTTACATTCATTATGTCACTACGGACGATATCATTGTTATCCACAAAAATAATAGAGTGTATATATTACGTAATCAAAAAACTAAAAAAAAGAAGATGAGATCTGTTACCTGAAACTTAAAAGCGACGGAAATGACGAGTCAACACCTTAAGAAGAAGCTACACGTGAACGTCGTCGTATTTATTTACATTTTGAGGAACTTGTCTATGTGTGTATTCATATTTACAAGTATCATTCTATTGACAAAACTTGTCTATTTGAGTCTCTCTTGTTGATGGATTTTTGGGTATCTTGGATATACATTTTTGCAAGCCGAAACCTGAAAAAAATTGATCAAACAAACACATTATTCTTTGAATTGAAAAGTAGATTTGGGAGATTTGTCGGATTATCTAATTAAATATCTCTAATAATAATAAAATAAAAAAGACGAAGAAAATTAGGTTTATACGGTACACGGTTTCCACATGAGATTCTTAACCTAAAAAATTATTAAAAATTCAAAACCTTCTAAATGGGATAGAGACTTTCCCAACAACAAGTTGAAAAATCATAAATCTCTCTAGAATCCAAAAAGGACTAAATGTGTAAAATTTGTTAAACTATTCAACATTGACTATATAACATTCACATGCCATCTCTGACTAACCTGATTACGATATCTTATTGTCAGGTAACAAAAAAAATCTAAAAATCTAATTCATTCTAGATTTGAAAAGTAATGGAACTTGGTATTATTATTGGTTCTGCAAATTTATTAATCAAAATTAAATTAAATATAATTTCTGTAACGGCTGAAGAAAATGGACTTACGGCTTCAATGTCGATTTTGAAGACGAGAAGCTTTTTTCTTTCTCTGCAACTTGTTCTATACGCTACAATGATGTGACCGATGGCTAAAACTGATGAACAGAGAAACAAAGCTACTTCCGCCGCTCTAAAGTAGTTTCCTCCGCCGTCTCCGATCGCCGGTTCGCCGAAAACGAAGGCAGCTTTTAACGAAACGTAAATCAGAGATGAAATTGAGCAAATCATTGTTATTGTCAAATATGGTCCTCTTGATAATTTGGGTCCGTCACAAAGTCCATAAACACCTGTTTTTAAAACGAAAAATCAGTACTTGAAAAACAGAGCAATTGATTTTAAGAGCTCTGTGTAAAGTTTGAAGCTTTTTGTTTACTTACAGAGTATAACGGCGGATCTAATGATTGAGATCAACGGAATATCAATGAGGGAGTGACGAAAATCGTAGTTATTGAGATGAGAAGAAAGATTCGCCGGCGAGAGACGGTGGAGAAGAGCTGAAGGAAGAAGAGCATCAGCGATTGCGAGAAAGATCGGAGCAGAGACAAGTAGAAAAGAGAGAAACATTGTGAATAAAACGAATATAGTTTTGATTCCTCTCCATAGAGATAACCAAAACTTTCTGCTTTTGCTAATCTCTTCTTTGCTAAAACCCATTGAGAATCAGATTTGCAGAGAGAGGATTTGTTTGAAGTGAGAATTGGTTTTAAGAGACTTTTGAGAGGGTTTTTAAAAGGTAGAAGAAATACAGTGACGATTGTGCTTAGAGGTTTTATATTATATAGTAAAATTAATTATTAGTTTCTCGTTGGAGTTGGAATATTTAATTGAATATAGAATTATTAGATTAGTTTCGTAATTTACATCTTTCTATATTCCCTCCCCACCTGGATCTATCCATATAAATCATTATTACTATATTTGATTGTTTTTTCTTCTATATAAGTTTCTTGCGAAGAATTAATCTATACATATTTTTCTGTTAATTTTTAATTATATTTGATTTATTTTTAAGATGGACAAATCGAATAATTAGTTCAAAATGTATAGGTGTCTATATAAAACTGTAATTGTTAATTATAATTCTTCTATAGGTGTCTTTATCTAATTTGAAATTACTTTGGATACAAATCATATATTCTAGAAAGTCGAGGAGGCATTTAAAATGATATGACGATGATGATGATTGATGCTCATCATATAACTTCTAAATTGCTTCTTCTATAGATAAATACTACTATTATATTGTAAACTAATTTGATGAATATAAATTGTGAGTTATTTGTTATTTTTCCTCTTTCCATCTATAAACCACGCATATTTGTTAAGTATAAGTTTTTTTTCTATAAATATTATCCAATTTCCCTGTAATAAAAAATCATCAAATGGAGATGCAATATGTGAAAAAATGACATACTGAAATATTCTTTTCCTAAATAAGTCCATGATAAAATTTCTTAGCTGGCCTTTTATAAATTTCTACATAAAGATAAAAATTAACATTACAAGAAAACGAATTATTTCGAATTTGAAGAATTTTATATAATCCGTCTCGAACAACCATTCTCGACATATTTTATTATATAGTATAAGTTTTTGGAAATAATTATATGTCAAATCTCCATATAATTCTTTTGATGGTTTCTGATAACAAGCAATTTATTGAATCTTTGTATAACTCGACAAAATCTCAACGGATTTAAGATTTTATTTTTATTTTTTAATGATTTCTAGAAGTATAAAGTTTTCATAACATCTTTTTCTTGTATATGAGTTTTGCCTCCATTACACTTATATGAAGTATGAACAACATGCTCTCATGCCTCTTTTACAAAAAAAAACAAGATAAACATTTGTACATTGAAAGTTCTGAATAAGAAAATTTCCTTAGGAGCTGAAAGCTAAAACATTCTAGAAACAAAAGACATGTTAAAAGAAACTTCGAGGTCATTGAGTCTCTTGACTAGTGCATTATTTGGATTTTGACTAAGACTTATATTAAAATGAAACAAAATAGTGTTCGGGGTCTTTAGATTATATAGCCTTCGTATAATAACGGTAATACCTAGATTGCGTGAAGCATTTAAAAGTCGTCATACTATGAACATTTCTTAAATCGTTTGTTACTAAGAACATGGAGTTGAATATTTTTAAATTATCATTATTTTTTAATTTATAATTGATAATAATAAAATAATGTAAGGCTCATGTCGTCTCGCCGAACAAAATGAACCAAGACTCGTTAAGACAAACAGATACGGGAATGGAGGAACCGACCGATTTTAGCCATGTGACCACATGTTTTGCTTTACCCTAACGTATTTTATGCCCTTTTTTCTATTTTTTATTTGTTTTATTTCATTGCATATTTTATAAAAAGTTAATTAACAGTGAAGTATGGAATCCTTTTTTTTTAATAAGTGTTTCTTGTTGATTGAAATCTTAACCAAATCTAAACATAGGAGCTGGACATTTTTTAATTGCATTTTTTCTTTATTTTTATCAAATCTTAACGTATAGTATAGTGTTATTTATTTTATTTATTTGCATTAATTTTAATTGATACAATCGTTATTTACATCACTTATAAAAATGATTATGAAAATAGTGACTCAAATAGTTAGTGTCAATTTAAACAATTGATGAAACTATTTTCGTCATAAAAACGTAAGTACTAATCTCATGTTCTTTATTATGTGGATGACTCAATGATTGATACCAATGATAGATCTGTCTCACGTTTAAACTGAAGAAGTAATGAAAAAAAATTATTATACTATTTAAAAAGTTGAAAAATATTGAAGGATACCAACCAAATAATGAATTTCCATGAATAAAGAATGCAAGGAAAAAACAAACACGACGTAGTTGAAAGTCAAGAGGTTAAGGCTTTCGAAACTGACCGGAAGTTGAGGAAACTTCTACTAAAGCCAATACATCTCAATTACTCAACACTTGTTAATTATTCTCCACTCAAAATATACTCCTAAATTTGTGGAAATTAGAAATTCGAACCCTAAAAACCACGCTTCTCCTTAATATAAATAGTTACCATCAAATAGTACTATTTCCATGAACTAATATATATATACTAGAATTTTCAATATTAAAATTGATTGGAAAAAAATGATTTCTTCTCGATGTGATAGTTAGGAATTAGGATGATCAATCTAGTGATTTGACATCAATAGTTTGTTTCCTTCCTCTCCATTATAGTAGATTAAAAATAGATTTTAAAGATAAACTTTACGTTATAGATCAAGTCTTATCGATCTAATTGTTGACAAAAAAATTGATTAGAAAAAGACAAAAAGCTTTATTCAAATTTTTGTGTGTAAAACTGTTTTATATTACAAAAATCTGATTGTTATTAGGACTAAGACAAAAATCATACGATTTCATTACAGACAGACTGCTCAAAATTCGAAACACATTTTCGAAACATTATTGTATGAACTATTTAGTCCGATATGTTCAGAGGCAAGAGCTAAGTCTTGAGTTGTTGAACAAAAAAAAAACAGTCTTGAGTTTTTTTTGTTTCCCTCTATTTGTTCAGCGTTGGACCCATTAAATGCCGACGTAACAAGGCCCAAATTAAAACAAGACCCGAATCATTCGGAACACGCAAATTTGGTTGGCATAGTCGGGAATCATAGTTCTTGCTCCGATCTGCTAGGAACGTTAGTGCCTACGTACGTGTTTCCTCAATGGCGGCACGATCCCTGTGGAGATCCCGTACGAAGCTTCTCGTTGTTGGTACCGCTGTATGTGGTGGTTCCGGCGCCGCTTTCATTGCTTCCTCTGAAGACCCATCCACTACGCTCAAGCTCTGCACCACAATTCCTGTTCGCCTCTTCCACAATACTGTGGCTGCCGCCTCCATTGCTTTCGGTATGGGAAAAAGGAAGATACTTCACAGAATTGTTTTGCTGCAATATCCTTGTCATTTCAAGGAGCCTTTTTTCCAATTGATTTTGATCTGTGCTTTTGATTAGTCTTGTGATTGAGATTGGGTTTATATCTGAGCTCTAAGTCTCTTATCTGGAGAATTTCGATCATAGTCGAACGGTTTAGGTGTAAAGCATGTGAAAGCAAATGTTTTCTACATGGCGTTTGGTTGATTCATATGTTTTGAATTTAATTGAGGTCTTAAGTAATCTTGAAAATTTCTGACTGGTGGGATTTGCATAGTTTGTTCAATTCATAAGACTTAGCCATTTCTGCTGTAGAACTTTTTTTGCTGCGTATTAAGTAACGTTATATATTGTGGTTTGTGCTGTTAGATTATGAATACTCCTTGTGGGGTTTGGCTGAGGGAAGCAGTGAAAGGGCTAAGATTAAACATGAAGTTCACCTAAGGTCAGCTCAAAAGCTTCAAGAACTCTGTTTTAAAAACGGAGGAATCTATATCAAACTTGGCCAGCATATTGGACAACTAGTATGTAAAGCTATGTTTTGTTCTGTACCTTTGATTGTCTGAGGTTAAAATATTTCGTTATGTTGAGAAAATCAACGTGTCAGTTTCTGGTTTGAAGGAATATCTTGTGCCTGAAGAGTATGTTCGTACTATGAGGGAGTCCATGTTGAACAAATGTCCTGTTTCTTCGTATGAGCAAGTATGTGAGGTTTTCAAGAAAGAGGTTGGAGAGTTGCCAGATCAAGTATGTGATATTTTTCGTACCTATATATATGTGTATACCCAGAGCTTAACGCTTGAGTTATGACTGTATATCTCTCTTTGTGTCACAATTTGGTCACGTATTTTATCTGCAGGTATTTGCTGAATTTGACCCTGTTCCAATTGCAAGCGCTTCCCTTGCTCAAGTTCATGTTGCTCGCACCCATGATGGAAAAAAAGTTGCTGTCAAGGTACTGTTTTAACTTTTACTTTATATGATGTGGAAAAACATGGTTTTGCAAATCCGTAATTAAAGATCTTGGACTTGTTAAAAGTCAATTTTGATCATTTATATGATGTTCTTGAATCCTTTTCTGCAGGTTCAGCATGCGCACATGACAGACACTGCAGCTGCGGACACTGCAGCTGTTGGACTTCTAGTGAATACCTTGCACCGGATATTCCCATCATTTGACTACAGGTGCAGACTCTTTCTTATTTTCTCTAAAAAATTATACTCTGAGCCTCTTGCAATTAGCTTATACTGGCTCATTTATGCAGGTGGTTGTTAGACGAAATGAGTGAAAGTTTACCAAAGGTTGGTGTCTTTAGTTAATTCATAAGTCATAGCATATACAGTTTTCGTTGATAGGTTTTTTCAGACTTGTAAGTGTTTATCTGAATATTATATACATCTGTCGGTGTGCTTTTCATCAGGAACTAGATTTTTTGGCTGAGGCGAGAAACAGTGAGAAATGTTTAGATAATTTTAGGAAGCTGTCTCCCCATATTGCAGAGTATGTATATGCGCCGATGATCTATTGGAATTTGAGTACCTCTAAGTTGTTGACGATGGAGTTCATGGATGGTGCGCAAGTGAATGATGTGGCTATGATCAAAAAGCTTGGGCTTCAGCCGTATGAAGTATCAAAACTAGTAAGGTTTTTCATATTTGATCTTTAAGATATCATGCTTTTGTTGACTTCAGTTGAATAACACTGAGTGGAAAGAAAAAATATTAGTAATTGACATTCAAGTAAAATTTTGGTGTTCTTTAATACCCATCTGTATAATACCTTAGACTAGTACAGAGAAACTAACTCTGATATGCGTAAAAATCTTCTTTGCAGGTGAGTCAAACTTTTGCAGAGATGATGTTTAAACATGGGTTTGTGCATTGTGACCCACACGCTGCTAATTTGATAGTACGTCCAGCTCCTTCTGGTAAAAGGAACATATATGGAAAGAAAAAACCGCAATTGGTGCTTCTTGACCATGGCTTGTACAAGGAGCTTGACTTCAACACAAGATTCAACTATGCTGGACTCTGGAAAGCCCTGGTCTTTTCGGATGCTAATGCCATTAAAGAACACAGCACGAAGTTGGGTGCTGGAGACGATCTCTATGTGCTTTTCGCCGGGATTCTTACAATGAGGCCATGGAATCAAGTGATTGACACATCTGTGGATCACTTAGTCATCCAAGGCACCAAAGAAGATGTATCAGAGCTACAAATGTATGCATCACAGTATTTCTCTGAAATCTCAGAGCTTCTCAGGAGATTGCCTCGGGTAATCCTTCTTATGCTGAAAACCAATGACTGCCTCCGGTCAGTGAACAATGAACTATTGCAAGGATCATCACTTGAGTCTTTCTTGATCATTGGAAAAGTATCATCAGAAGCAGTTTTAGAGGCAAAGAGGTCTCAGAAGAAATCGTTGATGAATTGGCTGAAGGTATGGCTTGAAGGATTCTCTGTTGAAGCAAGGCTTTGGGTGATGCAATTCGCAGTTTGGCTCTTACAAGCCAAAAAAACCTTAACTCTATGATATAATATAATGAATTCATGAAAACATTGCAGCCAGATTATATACACATCTCTCTATTCTTTGACCTGGGTATTGTCCAGGATTAACATTTCATCATTCTTTGTATACACTGGCTGTTGCCTGTTGTTATGTACTAATTTATATCTACTCTGAGATTTGTATTGTTTGTCAGCTAGGAAAAGCTCATTACTTTATATATATCGTAATATACCTAAGAAGCTTCTTCTTCTCTATGTATACGACAAACTTCCGAGTTTTTTGGTATAGGTTTCCTTCCGGTATAATCGTAATCAGATGTGGACATTAAAATCAAACTGAACCAAAGATGGTTCGGTTCTGGTTTTGATATTTATTTTGGTTTAGTAGAGAAAACCTTAATTAAGCCGTGACCATCATCTTCTCGTTTTCAGTGTTTTCGACACTTAAAAAGACTCAAAAAGAGTCGAATCTGTCTCCCCATCACAGCCGCGACTCCTCTCTGTCTCTTCAATCTCTCACCGATCGTTAATTACATAGTCTCCGGTAAAGTTTCTCTCTTTCTCCGTCTCTATCAGTTCTCTTTGTGTGTCGTTTCGCCTCATGATCTATGATAAACCCTAGAGAAATTGAGTGCATTTTCTCAAATTGCAGAAATTACATTGTTTGAAATTTGATTGATGGGCTTATGTTTTCTCGATTTCATCAATATCTCATGGTGATAATGGGTCAATTGAAGCTGTGATTTTGATCTTTGGGGTCTCTCTCAATTTTTAAAAAGCTTACACATTTTGGTTTCAAATTTGTGTTTTTGTTGTAGATGGAAGAGAATGAAGCTGTACCAAAACCAATTGTTGTTGATCCTCCGTTATACAATGAAGCTCCTCCGTCGGTTTCTCAGCGCCGGCCGGTGGTGGTCGCCGATGCAGCTCCTTCAGGAGAAAATCATCTCATTCAACGAATTCAAAGAGCTCTAGTGGAATTAAGAGAATTGAGAAATCAGTTTAATGCCATTCTTAGGGAATTAGAGCTCGAAGGTGTGTGCATGTCTCTTTGTCTTCTTCAATCTTCATTGTGTTTACTTTGCTTGTTTTTGAAAATAAAAAATTCAACAAATTTGGTGATGCAGTGGGAGAAGAAGATCAAGCAGAATCATCAGTGGAGGATCCAGATCCAGAGGATTCTGATTCGTAGTTATTAGGTGTACTTGTTTCTTCACTAGCTATTTGATGTTTCAGTCTCTAACCATGATGGTTGGTTACGTGGTTCAACATTCGTGTGGTTAATAGCTTTGTCTCTCTGAATCAATCAATCAATCACCAATGTACTAATCAGTAATCACCTTTTGCTCTTTAGGTTTACTTATATTTAAACCGGTAAATCTTGGTTCAGACTAAACCGAAGAAAACCAAATCAAATTTAGCCGTAAAAACAAAACCGGAAGACACCTACGTGAGCTCTGATTAAAATAGAGAAATTTACTTGCCTCGAGTTTTAAGAACCATTGTCTTCGTACTTCTAATAAAATGAAGATTGTAATTGTAATAGTAACGAAGGTTTATCCCTTCCGGTTTTCGCCGGCGAAATTTTCATCACACCAGTCACCGTCGGGTAAGCTCTCTCTTTCCTTCATCGCCTTCCTCCTCTTTCTTCTCAATCCAGCGAATTTTGGTCACTGTAAGATCGAGGCCGGATTTAGAAATTTTGGAATTTGAATTAGGTTCTGCCTTTTCTTTAGTGTGTACAAACTCAGATTGAATGGATTAATGGTTAGGCTCATAGAGTTTTAGGCAGTTAGAGACTAGTTTGCGATAAAGATTATATTTTTACTTGACTTTTGTGCTTTTGCTTATAGGCTCAATCCAATCTCAAGCTTGGCTTTTGGAAACTAACAGCCATTAGAGTATGGCCAAGTACTATGACATTGACGACATACTTATAGAGGAAGAGGTTACTTAATCTTCTCCTATAGATTTTTCTCTTCTCTTTGTCAAAAGAGAGAGCTGATCACGTCGCATGTTTTGTTTTTTTACTTGCAGTTTGTTCCTGTTATATTCCATAAAACAGCAAATGGAGTGACTGTTGATCCAAGTGCTGAGACAAACCGTGTCAGTGTTCTTTCTTATTTGCTGAAGCATTTTTAATTGATAATTTTGCCTTCTGATTTGAATTTTGTTATGTTTTCTTTGTGTTACTGCAGGTTGAACAGGGGCCAAAGTGGAATTACCATTTTGGCTTGCTCATGAGTTGCATTCGAGACAAGCTGTATCCATAAACCTTCCTTCCTGTTTTGACCAAAAGTAAGAGAGATTACCATAATGTTTATTCTAGTACCCATGACAGAAAGTTTGATTAGTGAGCTTTATGATGTTTACTTTCTTTATTTGTGTTTATTTGGCTTCATGAATTGTTGAAAGTTTGGTTCTTTTGTCCCCGAGAAGTCTTTTCATGGCTTTTTTGGCTTATGCAGAACAAGGTTGGAAATTCAAGCTGATGCAGCATGTGTGGATCTTAGGTCGTGCTGCCCGTACTTCTATGAATTTGGATGCAAGTTAGCGTCACTTTGAGTCCACATCTGAATCTTTCCACTTACCTCCCCATTTTGATGTTGCTCTTTCTCTTGAGTTTCCTGGTGTCAAATCTGCTGGTTGATCTTGAAAAGCCAGCTTAAGTTTCGGCTCAATTAGCTCTAATTTCAATATTTCATTGCTTTCCAAAAGGTTATTCTAAGTTTAATTTGGCATTTGATAATTACAAGTTGGTGGATTTATTTGTGTAACATATTAGAAAAAGTTGCGGTTAATAACTGAATTGCCAAACAAGTAATGGTTTTATCATTTCTCATTGGTGTTTAACAATAACTTGGAGTTTTAAAGTAACTCTTCTTCAAATCTCTGTTAGTAATCAGAAGATTATTTGTCTACGTATCCTTGATTTCACAGTCAGTTTGTCTCTTTGATCTATGAACAGAGTTACAGATAGGACGATTGGAATCTTGCTCTCAACTGCATTTAAGATCAGATACAAGGAACACTGACAAAAGTATACACTGCAGCTCATATAACAGCTTCAAAGTTCTTGTCACTCTTAACAAAAGAAGAAACAAACTGTAATTAAAAGCCTTTAACTCTCACTTTTTGAATTGTTACCATCTTCTTAACCTGAAACTTCACTTGTTTCTTATGCAGTAAATGAAGCAGCTCACTTGTCAATGACAGCTTTCAAGAAATGGAAAGTTCATTTCTCATTGAAGAAATGGAAAACGCAAGGAATCTAATTGAAGTAAAGTCCATAATCTCTCATTGCTTCAGCATCTTATCCTCTTTGATGATTCGAGCTGTTTAAGTATTTCATGTTTTATAATCAGTTATGCAAAACCATCATCATATTTTATAAGTAGTGTGATTGTGTATAATATAATATCTCAAAGATGATATAACAACATAAACACAGTTTGGTAAGATTCATTAATCTAGATAAGATATTTATCGATAATGGTTTGAAAAAGTTCATCATTTGGCCATTCATGTTCTTGAATGGCTCTTGGTAGATATGGAACAACGTCAAAAAGTGCAATAAAGTTGTGTTCTTTTGTAATGGAAGGACAAAAGTGAGTACTTTTGAATTTTGCATTTGGAGTGCCAAGGTTCCCGGAACCAAATTCTGTTTTAAGTCCTAAAGCTAAAATTGGATTTTTGATATTTTGTCTGTTTGATTATAAAATATCTAACGAATAAAATGTAAAGTGTTAATAGTAGAAATTTTAATTTTAATCAAATAATTTTTTTTCCTAATAATTGGATCGAAAATACAAATTCGAGGTTTACTCTCTAAAATCTTCTTAAATCATCTAAACTATCGTAAGAAGAATATTTTGACAATTAAATCGAGAAATTTCCATCTATTACTCAATGACTCGACTATCTCGTATCGGAAAAACCAAACAATTAATATTTTATCAATTCATTTGCTCACACCTTTTGTGTAATTGTTTCAATAAATTTTGCATTTTGTTTTCATACATTAAATAACGTTGACCCAATCAAACACAAATTTAGACACAAAACATGAGATCATGGGTATGAGAATTTGGTTCTGCACCGTGGCAAGTCATATACCATAGACCTTTTTCCTTATTTAATTCATATTTGTAATAATAAATATCTTTGAGATATTTCTGCAATAAAGAGAATCACACAGATCCTTATCTCTCTCTCCATTGTTTAGTCTAAAATATCAACAAAAGTGCAAAAAAGCTCTGTGCTTTATTCCTTTATTACATCCAATCACTTCACAATCTCCACTCTCGTTTCTCCAACTTCCCTCACGCGCCTGTTTTAGATTCTTACACGTGTGTTACACGCGCTGTTTACTCACGTGGTGATGAAACCGAAGTACTTGTCTCGGTGTCTCATTTATCGGAAGATATTTACTATAAATATCTGATTTTTCTTGAGTGCCGAAATAACAAATATCAAAAACCAAAAACACAATTAATTCGGATTAATTTATTATGAAGAGAAACGGAGAAGCTAAACGGCGGAGAAACGTGGCGGAGGAAGCGGCGGAAGGAGGAGGAGGAGAAGATCCAGCGATGTGGGAGACATTAGACCGGAATTTCAGACAAGTACAATCGGTTTTAGACAGAAACAGATCATTGATTCAACAAGTCAACGATAATCATCAATCGAGAATGGCTGATAACATGTCGAAGAACGTTGCTTTGATTCAAGAGCTCAATGGAAATATCTCTAAGGTTGTGAATATGTATTCTGATCTCAATACTAATTTCTCATCGGCGTTTCACGGTGGAAAGAACGGTCATGATGGTGGTGGTGCTGCGGGAACCAGAGCTTAATGAACCGGGAATCTAATTGTTACTTATATTTAAACCGGCCGGTTTGAGAATTTTGAATTAGTCGGTTTAAGCTATGATATAGTAAAAGTTTAGTTTTATTGCAATGATTGTTGTTAAAATAATCCGTGGGAGTAAACCCATTTATTGGGTTATTTTAATTATGGTTTCGAGTCTTTTTCAATGTGTCTCTAATGCAATTTCTCGAATGATAATATTTAATATAAGCTAATCTCTCTATTTATAGACATTTTATTATGTTGTTTCGACATAAATGAAGGTTGTTGTTAAAGTGTTGCAACTTGGAGTACTTTCATCACCTAGTGATGCAATTTGGTGTGACTTGTAAAGATTGATAATTTCAAAAACAATAGTTTTCTATTGAACTCTCACAATGATGTCTACTATATATCTCTAGTGTCGAATCCAAACGTATACATGATTGAAATAATTAAGAAATTAAATCATATAAAAGAAGAAAAAATCCAAAACATAAAAGATCAAACCTTTTAAGTGTCTTTTTCTTATTACAAAAAGATCCCCATCTTTCTGTAATTATAAAAAGACCAAACCATTTTTTCCAAAACTAAAAAGAACCCCATCACGCTTTTAGGGTTCTTTCTTAAATTTTGTCATAAAATTAAGTAATTAAATGTCTATTATCTACGGTATGTATTGGGTCAGATAAATCCAATTGTTTACAAAAAAATATATAGTTTTTTATATAAAATTGGTAACATATTTTTTTTATTAATAAATAACCATTAGATCGACAATAAGCTGATCCACAGCTTAAATTTTTCAACTTGAGCAGGATGAGATTCGAACTCATCATATGGTACCTAGCTAAATCGGAGACAAGCCAAACCGGGAAACCTATTTCTTGACTGCAAAAAATATATAGTCTCAACCTAAGATGTATGGAATCAGAAAGGGGTACGTAGAAATAGAAACATTTAGAAACACATAATTGAGTTTTTAAAAGAATCTAAGGAAGTGGGTAAGTGTTGGAAGCGTGTAAATATATATATATATATATATTCGTAAGTTACTAAACATAAAATTGTATTAAAATAAACTTTTTAAAAAAAAATCTAATTTTTAAATATTACATGACATTTTGAAATAAAAATAATTCCTAAAGTTTTATAATGTTTAAATTTTAATTTTTTTATATAAATTGATTAATCAAACCGCATAATAAACTGGAAGTCAAAGAATTAGTTATTGATTTGTTTCATTTTTTAAAGATTTTCACATAATATGAACAATTTCAAGTTTTCAAAACGTTTTATAACTTGGAATCGTAAGTTTCCACTAAGCTTCCAAACCTTCATTTGTGGATTCGTGATTTTAAAGTGATTCTTAAAGATTCCAGGTGTTTCCGATTCTGTTTCCGATTCAATTATAAAACAGAATTTTAACTTCTAGCACGTGTTTGAAAAAAAAAACTTCTAGCACGTTTTGTTTCTTTAATAAAGAAAAAATCATCTTCTCTTTCTGTGTATTATTAGACAGACGACTATGTACCAAAATTTGGAAAATTTGCCAAAAAAAAAGAAGCAGTTTGTTGATTGTTCTGGTTTATGTTCAGTTTCGTTTCCTATAGTGGACGGAAACCAAAAAAACAAGCAATCATGATAAGTGAATTGTGGTAGACACAATTGTGTTTTGATCATAAACATTAGAAACAATGATTACAATGTGTTCTTGTTGAAGACACATTTTCATTTATTTTGTTGACACTTAATTTAATCATATAGAAGAGGATAAATTTCTTTAATCAACACAATTAATGTTTTTTTAACATACTATGAAAGATGAATTATACTTCATTTATAACACCTTGACAACTACCGGCTATGACTTGTGTCCAAATACTTAGTTTTCAACACAATGGCGTTCATCTGGTTATGTAATGGTGGTGACAATGACATAGTAACATGCCCTTAACCATACGAATCGTGGGAGATATATCTGTCCTTATTATCTTTTTATTTGTCTTATAGGACCATTAAGTTTTTGTTTCTTTCATCACACTAAGTAAGTTGTCTAAACCTTTTTCTTTATAGAACTTTTTAAATGGGCTATAGAATTTAGTCGGTTGAATTATAGGGAAGACAACTGAAACTGCTGTGTATTCTAAAGTAGCAAGTTAGCAATATCAACCGTCAATTCTAAAGCTAGGATTGTGATCTAAAACTCTAGACAAATGTATCTAGAAACCCATTTTAAAACCAAACCCAATATGGTATTGTTGGTGGGATTTTAGTTTTAGTCAGCTAATTAAACTTGTATGGGCTTCAAATTTGTTTGTCTTTTTGGAAAATTCGGACTAATTAAGTAAAATTCGTGCGATTCATCGACCACAAAATTTGTCAATATTTTTGGTTTGATTATATCTCTCAAAAATGATATGATGAAATGATACCAAGTGATTTGTGTTTTGTTCAATCACAATAGGCTGACTTTTTTTCCAACAATTAAATATACAAGATCCGTTTCATATCTCTGAAACTTTAAATTTTATTATGCAATATTATGTAATTGAATTTTAGTAAAAGAAACTACAAATATGAACCTCCACCGAAAACACTTCACAAATTAATTGAAACCAAATGACATTTAGACTATCACAACATAACATATAGTTTCTTTGTAACCAGAATCAATGATTCAAGCTCTACAACTAATACTTGTTATCTAGTGAAATTAATTGATACAAATTGAATAATAATCCAAAGTGCCAACTTGTAAGAATGTCAACCTTTCCCAAAAGTCCCCTGGTGTTTGCAGCCAATGATTAGCCATTAAATTTATATATTTAAAAAACTGCATTCGTAAATGATTGCCCAAACTATAAATTTTGTGCGTATACCTAATAAGTAGTCAGTAGGTGATTAATGACAAATTAAGACCTAATGATTCGTACAACCTGATCAATTAATTTTAATACTTAGATTTTTTTTTGTCGTCTAGAATTATTATATTGAACATACTGTTCCAAGATTACAAAACTGAAATACATAAAGCTAGTGAAAAACATTGAAATTACCAGATACAAAGCCCAAAAAAATTAATTAGGTTAAAAAGTTAATACTTAGATTTAAGAGTTAATTTAGTAAATATACACAAAAAATGGAAATTAGGAATCTACCAACAGCATAAACGAAATTAATAAACTACATATGTGACCAATTGAAAATGAGTAAAATATCCCTATCAATTTCTAAAAGTGAAGCGCATGTGAAACAAGGGAAAGAACACATAGTTTTAATGTTGTAGATGTAGGATCCATCAAAAGCCACATGGACGATTAGATATGTTGGAAGAAAGTAGATGCAATTGTATTAATGATGCAGATGTATGATCCATCGTAAACCATATGGAGGATTATGACACATCGCTAGTTCAGGTAAATATAAATGTAGACAGTAGTATATATATTAGCAGGTATAAGTTGAGTCAATGGCAATAACTGTTACAAAATAAAGGAAAAATCATTACTTAACGGGCAAATATGATTATATATTACGGTTATTCTGAATGTTAGCGAGGTAATGGAAAATAAGATTGTTAACTAGATGTTTATGTCTATTTGGTACATGGGATGAAAAATATTTTATTAACAGAAAAAAGTTGTTGTATCACTTATTAAAATCTTAACGCGTGATGGACATAAGATTCTAAACTAGATGTTGATGACCTAACGAATTATTTACACGTTATGTTACATGTTACCGGGTTATTTGAAATGTGTTCACTAATTTGTTAACATTTTGGCAAGAAAATCCATTTCTCAGAATGATAAGGGGAAATGTCACACATATTCGCCATCCATAGGAGCAACAAAAATCTTATACGAATGCAATAACAAAAAATGTAGAGGGTTCGGGCCGGTAGTAAAAAAACATGTAACATGTACAGAACTGTGTACTTATAACGATGGGGGCACCAAAAAAACTGAAACAGGTACTTAAAGTGTGTCTGTTAACTACAGTTATGTACGTAGACGATAATTAAACATTTAGCGGGTGTGATGCTGAGATAACAAAAATTGTGACGTATATGTATATGTACGGAGATACACATGTGTGTAAAAAAAGGTTTTGAAGGATACGAATGTGATAACAAAAAAAGTAGCGGGTTCGGGTTGGTAGTAAAAAACTGTAACTTGTATAGAACTGTGTACAGCAGGGTGTCACATCAACCTACAAAGTAGAAGTTTATATTATATGGGTCTTGTTTACGTTAGCGGTTAACGTAATGTTTAGAAGCTATCGTAATTGGTGGCGGGTAACCCCCGAGCCTCGACGTAATGCCAAGTTAATAAAATTTTACTGGGTAATCAACTCGCCGGTAACCAAATGAGTAGGAGATATTAGTACATGGTGTGTATAGTGTTTAGAGGTTAACGTAATGCTTATAAGCTATCTTATGTAGCAATCAATCACGAGGGACCTGATAAGAATATATTTAGGGGCAACATCCAGGCACTTAAGCTAGTCGCATTAGTTAGCAAACATCTTTTGACTTAGCATGCAAAAGCTAAGAGCAGGGGTCCGATTATAGTTATCTGCTACTAAACATGCAAAGAAACACTTAGCAATCAGTCACTAGTGACCTGCTAAGAATAGATTTAGAGGCTATGCGGATGATTCAGGGCACTTAACCAAACTCACATTAGTTACCAAACATGTGGAAAACTTAGCAGGCAAGATCAAACAGAGCAGACAAGACTATAGTTAGCATCTACTGTGATCCACGACAAAACATAACCATTAACAACTACGAAACTTACTAACTAGGGAGAATAAACGAAGAGACACCGTCGCCATGCCCAAACATTTAACACACCACACAAAGCGGGATTGGTCGAGGAAAGTCGAAAGAACACCATCGCCATTACAAATTCGATGCAAAGAGAAACAGTAAAGCCCTAAATTTATAAGAAGACGAAGAGACAAAAAAAGATTTGAAGAACAAGTAAATGAAATCGGTGGAGAAAAATGAATAAAAGAGTAGCCCTAAATATTTAAGAAGACGAAGAGACAATGTTAGATTTGAAGACACAAATAAACGAAATCGACGGAGAACAAATAAGAAACTATAAAACAGAGAATATATCTACATATAATTAAGAAAACCAACTTATAGAGCTGCGATTTGGAACGAAAATGAGATGATGATAGAGAATGATTTTTCTGTCAGGCAAGAAAGCGATTAGGGAAAGAGAGAATGAAGAACAAAAGAGTATGAAAGGTTTTTACATTGCTTAAAGTAAGGACATAATGTACCTACATTGCTTAAAAAACGTACGAAATATAGAGATGAGAAAATTGGAAAACCATATGAAGAAGAGTTCGTGAGATTGGAGTTGATAAAGATGTTGTCAAAGTTATTATGTATAATAACAAAATGATGAGAAAAGAAAATAGGAAAGAACCTGAGTAAACAAAAGTAGGGGTAGTTTTGTTTTAAAATGCACAAAGGACCTTAGTAAAACTAGGAAAGGCAGATACCTAATTAAACACAAATATATGTAGCTTTAAAATAGCATACTAATAAAACAAAAAATATTTTATATTTCCTCTGTTTCATTATATGTAATCTTTTAGCCAAATATTTTTTTTTCAATTTAATTAATGTCTTAAGATTTTTAGGCAAAATTTATTATGTTTTTATTATTTTTGACATTTTAAATTCTAGAGATTAATTTGTGATTGATTAGATTATTTCATAATTTGTGATAAAACATGTTTTATTTTGATGAAATACAAAATTTAATGATTTCTTAATCTATTTGCAAAAGTTTCAAACATCAAATAAAATGAAACGGAGAGAGTCTAGTGGCAGGTGGTACGTCCACTAAAGGTAGACGTATTTGTACATCCAGATATTGAGTTTCATTGTCTACATTATATAGGAACTTGGCTAATAGGCCAGTTAGTTGTAACCTAATGTTGAGAAAAAAAAGGGAAGGAGTAGTATAATAAATTCTTTGAGAAGTCTCTAACTAATTCTATTAATATAATAACTAAGTAATTTATTTTTGTGTATACTCGATTGCCAATAAGATTTTATTAACTTTAGCTTTGAAATATAATTCTTTCGAAAAAATATTTGAAACTAGAACAAACATAATTCCCAAAAAAAACATAATTTTTAAAGAAAATAATTTCAGAAAAAATTAACTACAAATATTGAAAATTATTTTTTTATATAATATAGACCCCGAAATCATTATAGTACATCATTTTAAAAAATATATTAGAGGCCTTAGAAAATACAATTATCCAAGAGGTCGAAGGCAAATACAATTATCCTAGGATTTAAATTACAACATCCTACCTTTTACATTTTGACATTTCAAATCAATTATTTTCTCCTCCACCTTATAATTTATTATTATTATGTGGCATTGTGTCTTCATTATTCTATTTTTAATATATTGAATTAGTGTATCACATTTCAACATCCAAATTCAACATTTTATCACAACTTATTCAACCATTTAATTTTTAAATTAAACATTTTTTTGTGATAACTTAAATTAAACATTATTATTGTGCACGGTCTCACAAACATGCCCCTGCCGACGACTATGGTTCAAACAAACGGTCAAACGGATTATACTAATTGTTCAATAAATAATTGGATGTGAATTATTTTAATTTTTATATCTTTATTAAAGAGAAAATACATAAAATATTCATTCAGAAGTCTGACAAATATAATCTTAAAAAACAAACAAAAACATAGGAATAATCGTTTTATAACAAAAAATAAAATAAGAAGAGAGATGAGAGAATCCTTAGGCTTCAAGCAATAGAAACAATGGAGAGCACATTGGGTACGAGTCCAGATGTCATGTCCCGTCAACATGAACTAATTTTTATTCAAATTTTCTCATCAAATCCCAAATTATATTAAACATTTTTTTAACATACGAAATTTCCAATTCAACCAATCTCAAACCTCTATAATTACACTCTATGCCACTCCTCTTCACACTTTCTTTCTTCTCTCTCCCAATTCATCCCTCGATCTCCAAAAATTTCTCCTTTTTTTTTTGTCTCTCTCTCTTCGTTAGGTTTTTTCTGCTTCTGGGTTTTTATCTCCGTTAACTGTATTTGACTAGGGTCTTGAGCTCCGTTCCTCGACAATGGCGGTTTCCTTGAGAAAGCTCGTGTCTTCCTTCTAAAAAAGAAGTTAACTTTACCCTTTTTTTTTTTTTTTTCTTGCCTCCTTAACTTTCTGCTTACTTTCAAGCGGCAAAATTAGTGAAAATGTGTAGCAAACTAAGGTTTTTAAGCTTGTGAAGTTCGATTTTTCGATTTGGGTTCTTCAATTTTAGGACTAGTTTTTATGTTTTATAGTCAATACCTTAACTTTAGATTAGGATATTATTTTCCGTTTGCTGTCGTCGTGGGGAGTAAATTGGAAGCTAAGTTAGGTTTTTACACACTTGATCTGTAAGTTTGGTGAGGTTTATTGAGACGATGAATCGAAGTTTTAGGGCACAAGAGTCTCTATTGCTGGGTTCAGCAGAGAGGCAAAGGCAACAACTTAGGGCTTCTATGATGGCTGATAAAGATGAAGAGCTCTCTATGTTTCTTGAGATGAGAAGGCGTGAGAAAGAACAGGAGAATCTCCTTCTCAACAATCCTGACGAATTTGAATCTCCATTAGGTATGTATTATACGTTTCTTCTAATTTTGTAGAAATTTGTCTCCGATTTGGTCAAGGAGATTGATTAGTTCTTGATGGTTTTTGGTCTCTAGGTTCAAAGCCTGGAACTTCACCGGTTTTTAACATCTCAAGTGGTGCTCAACCACGGAAAGCACCTGCTCCTGATGATTTTCTCAATTCCGAAGGAGATAAAAATGACTATGAATGGTAAGTTTTTTTACTCACGAATTTTTCAATCTAACATATTTACATCTTGCCAATGGTATGGCTCGTCACTTCATTCTGTGAACGCATACCTGTGTTGTTCTTCGCATTTCATCAGTTTCTATATGAGTAAGGCATATGTTGAAAATAAAAGACTCGAAGTTGTTGTTGGAATATGGAACTCATTGTTTGTGGTGTGTGGTCTTGCTCTGAATACTTACTAATTTTAGAACTTTGGCTGTATAAAGTATCATGTTCTTTGTGAATGATGCTGAGAAAGGTTGTGGAAGAGTTGTAGCGTATCTGTTATTCCTTAATAGGCATTCACACTCTCTCTTGAACAATACCATTTTTCTGTTTTTATGATTTCCACACTGACTTCTCTTTGTCTCCCGAAGGCTTCTGACCCCTCCAGGTACTCCTCTATTTCCGTCGCTAGAGATGGAATCACATAGGACTATGATGAGTCAGACTGGTGATTCAAAGGGTCGCCCGGCTACTTTGACATCTAGGGTAAGAATGTTATTATTTAGTGTTCTGACCTCTTTGATCAAATCGTAGATACATGATAAACAGCCAAAATTAGTTAAACGAATGTTAAAATAGAGCTTCTATGATATTGATTTTTATATGCTTTTCTTGCTCATTAGTAGAGTGAATATATTCTAATTGTTGTGTGGGATGTTCTGAATTTTTTAGAGTAGCACATTTTGAATAGCATAAGGCTGATACAAAGCATATACATATATGTAAGAAGTTCCATTCTGTAATTGGAATCATTACTTAATAATGGTAACCTATGAATTATCTGTTGTAGCTGGCGAATTCCTCAACAGAGCCTGCTGCCAGAAACCATCTAACATCGAGACAACAGACTTCTTCTCCTGGATTGAGCTCTTCCAGTGGAGCAAGTCGAAGACCTTCGTCGTCTGGAGGACCTGGATCAAGACCTGGCACACCTACTGGAAGATCGTCAGCACTGACAACAAATTCAAAACCCTCAAGGCCTTCAACACCCACTTCGCGAGCCACTGTCTCCTCGACTACTCGACCTTCTATGAGTAATTCTAGGTCCACAGTATCTGCACCGACTAAGCCTACGTCTATGAGTAGGTCAAATTCATCTTCTAGGCTCACGCCTACTGTATCTAAACCGACTACTTCAGCTCCTAGATCTGCTGGTCCAGCTGCTAGATCTGCTGGTTCAGCTGCTAGATCTACCCCCAGCACCACCACTAGATCTGCAGGTCCTTCAAGGTCCACTACACCTCTGTCAAGATCTACTGCCAGATCATCAACACCAACTTCAAGACCCACACTTCCTCCGTCTAAAACCATATCGAGGTCAGCTACACCAACTCGCCGTCCAATTGCTTCCGCAAGTGCTGCAACTACAACAGCAAAGCCAACAATATCCCAAATCAAGCCTTCTTCTCCAGCGCCGGCCAAGCAGATGCCAACACCATCTAAGAACCCTGCTTTATCTCGGGCAGCATCTCCTACAGTGAGGTCAAGGCCATGGAAGCCATCAGATATGCCTGGTTTCTCATTAGAAACTCCTCCAAATCTTAGGACAACGTTACCCGAAAGGCCACTTTCAGCAACAAGAGGCAGACCTGGAGCTCCAAGCCCTCGTTCTGCTTCGGTTGAGCCAGGTCCTACGGGAGGAAGGCCAAGAAGGCAGTCATGTTCACCATCAAGAGGAAGGGCACCAATGTACACAAGTGGTAGCTCTGTTCCTGCGGTTAACCGTGCATATTCCAAAGCCAATGACAATGTTAGTCCAGTGATGATGGGAACAAAAATGGTGGAGAGAGTAATAAACATGCGGAAACTGGCTCCTCCTAGATCAGATGATAAGAGTTCTCCTCATGGCAACTTGTCTGCAAAGTCTTCATCACCAGACAGTACAGGATTTGGAAGATCACTTTCCAAGAAGTCCCTTGATATGGCAATAAGGCATATGGTTCGTAATCTCCCTCTCTCCTTCTCTTCCTCATTATGGTGGGAACTGTGTTTAACTGATGTTCAAACGTTATGATGAATACAGGATATACGTAGAACAATTCCAGGGAATCTGAGACCACTAATGACAAACATTCCAGCATCATCAATGTACAGCGTGAGATCTGGACATGCACGCGGCAGACCAATGAATGTCTCAGATTCTTCTCCACTAGCAACAAGCAGCAACGCAAGCTCAGAGATCAGTGTCTGCAACAACAATGGCATTTGCTTAGAGGCATGCGAAAAGGAAGATGATGCAGTTAGCGAGAGAGGTTGCAGATCCCCAACAAGCTTACAAGGGAGATGAAAGAAGAACCAAGAAAAGCCTATTGTACAACGTTGACCTTTGATTTGAGATTTTCTTCTCTTTTCATTATTTGTGAGTTTTAATCACACGAGTTTGATGATGATGATATGTGAAGTAGCGTTTTAATGTTTTATGTTAACCTCTCCACTCTCGTCTCTTTACTTTTTAACCCTAAATTCGATGGATCCTTTTAACAACTAATGTTTGAGATATTAACCACTTAACGAATGGTTTCTGATTGAATTTAAACATGAAGGTAACATAATTATGTTAATATTTATAACACACATGACGCATACAACCTCTCAGCTGTTTATAACACATAATGAAATGAAATGACTTAGTTCACACAGAAGTAAGCAATGAACAAGAAAGCCAAAGATGGTTTCAGGCAGCAGTTACTGCCTCGGTAGGCTTGGTTTCAGGTACATTCTTCGAAGGAGCGGGAGTAGCAGTCGCCTCAGATGGAGGTTGAGAAGTGAGTTTCAGGTGAGCAGGTGGGTTGTGTTTGAGCTTCACCAAAATTTGTCTCATTCTTGTAAGATCGGTTGGCTTACCAGGCTTTGGACCTTGAATCACAGAGATTGTTGGTTTCTTAGGGTCTTGCTCTTTCTTTCCTCTTCTTTTCTCTATTGTTGGGACCTCTTTAGGAACTAGGTCAGCTATTGCCTTCCAGTAGTTCTTGCTTGCTTCTGCGTAGAACTTCTCTTGGTTCTCCAGATACAGCTTAAGTGTTTAAAGACAAACAAACACATAAGCAAAAGTTTAACCAACGCTGTAACATATTAGGTCGGTTTTAGGTTATGAGTAGTAGTCTACAGATAAGGAAGAAATGTCAAAACTAGCAATGCATCAAGATAATCCATCACCGTTGATTAAGACTAGGATGGTCAGACTTGACTAAGACTAATTTCTATAAGTCAATTGACTTCCACTGAAATTTTTTCACAAACCAAATAACAACAGCAGACTGAGAAAAGATGACCAAACTGCAATCTACAGCAATGCATACACTTAAAACCTATTAGGTCTGTTTTAGGTTATGCGTGGTAGCCTACAGATTACGAAGAAATGTCACAATTAGCAATGCATCAAGACTATCTATCACATTTAATGAAGACTAGGATGGTCAGAGTTGACTAAGACTAATTTCTACAAGCCATTGACCTCCATTGACACTTTCCCACAAACCAAATGACAATAGCACACTGAGAAAAATGACCAAACTGCAATCTATAGCAAAAGCACAAACCTTTTCCTTCTCCCTGTTAGCTGCTTTGTTATTTTCACAAGTTACTTCCACCTTCTTATGGAAATCCACTTTGTATTGATCTGCTTCCTCAATTATTTGGTTCCGCAATTCCTTTTCTCTCTTCTCCTTTGCCTCAAGTTGAATTGCATTTTGTCTGCACATAACATAAGGCCATAAGCCATAGCACGACATCACTCACACGAATACATTGATCGAGTGGAAATAACAGATAATAATAAAGGATTTCCATACACGATATCAGATCTAAACACCCAATCAACTTAACAAGTATTATAAGCAATAGAATGACCAGGTTTGTGACACATAGCTAGATCCTACGAAACATAAACTTACAAAACCGTGACGAGTTGAGCAATAACTAAATACGATTACTTTGTGACACATAGCTAGATCCTATCAATTCGATTCCAGATCCGACTGTCCGATTACTTATTAGTACAACGGACAGTAAAGGTTCAATCAACAAGCAGGTAAGTTCGAATTATGTATCCAAAATCAGAAAGGAAAATTCCCAGATTAATAAAGAGATTCGAAGTTTTCTCGACTAAATAAATCCAATTCTCACGCAGAAGTAAACCTAAAGAAACAAAGATCAAATAGTAGATCTAACCTTCTCCATTCTCTAAGAGCCAATCCCTCATCTGATTCCATTTCTGACGGTGGTGGCAAGATAGGACCGTCGTGTCCACCGTTGGATCCGAAAACGCCGTCTCCATTCGAGTAAGCTCCGTAGTCAGAAGACGGCGCCGCAAAGACATCGTCGATGGAATCATCGACTTGGTCTGAAGGGTCGTAGGCTGAGAAGGAGTTGTTGTCAGTGGTGTCAAAAGAACCTGAGACCGGAACAGACTCAGACGCATCGTCTCCGAGTATAACAAAGGAATCCTCCTCAAAGACAGACGACATCTCTGGAAAAGCAGAAGGAAGAATTCGCGAATCTGTCTATTCAAAGTTTTCGAAGCTTCAAATGGCAAATCGGTGAACGAAGATTGAATTAAATAATTTGCGATTTGGTGTTTTTTCTCACCTTTGTTTATAATGGGCTTTCTATTCTCAAGCCCAAAATTTTCAATTCATTATGATTCAGATTTCGGTTTAAATCTGGTTTAGGTTTGGTTTAAATAACATTTTACCCACGTCAAGTTAGAATCGAATGTTGGGTTTCTATCCGATTTTTCATCCGGTTTAGACTTAATTTTTTGGTTTTAGATAACCAATACACATTCTGGACCTTCCTTTCCTGTTTGGTTTAGATTAGATCGATTTGGTTTATTCAGAACTCAACAACTCCAAATTGAACTAGTTTTGGTATTCTCTTTAGTTTGATAAAAAATAATGTTCTTACATAGCGCTATTTTACATGTGTTTTGTAGTTTGGTTCAGTTTAGTATAATTTGGTTTGGATTACATGCTCGGTTCTATCTCGACTGAGTTTGGTTAAAAGAGTGAGAGGAAGATATGCATTGAAGTGAAGATCCTCAATATTCAAACTTCAAAGGTAAGCTGAAAATAAACTTGAATAAGAAGCAAACGCATTGCTCAATAAATACTTAAATAGTCAATGTCAAACATCATTAAAATGCCGCTAAGACTAAAACTAAACCAGTCACTGGAACCTAAAACTGATTTTAGGACAATCAAGCTGTCACTAGAGAACTGCAATTAATCACATTGTTTTGCAGTTTACATCAGTCTTCTAATGAAAAAAAAAAAAAAAAAAACCGACATTCCCTCCACTCTTTATGTACATCTCAAAACAAAACAGTGGATCATGAAGAATGCTTAACTAAACGAGAAGAGTTTATGCCCGAGTCTGATTCGGAGACTCTTGAGACTGAACCTGAGTCTCAGAGGGAGACTGAGCTTGTGTTTGAAACGGAGACCAATTCTGCGACTGAGATGGAGACTGAGCCTGAGTCTGGTTAGTTTTGTCTTTATGTTTCGGAAAGTACTTATCAATGAATTCTTCAGCGCGGTTGGGGTATTTCTCCATCAAATAGTTGTTGAGGCACTTTCTGTATGAAAAGTCCTGTTTGGCCCCATCAGTTGAGACAACAAAGAAGCACCTGCTTTCCGTGAACGTGGTGTGCTTATCAACCTACAATGTTGTTTCACCCACAATTTCACATCGGAATTAACGCTAAGGAAGCTTTAGATGAGAAGCCAAATCTGTGAAGGAGAATGCTATATACCGTGATGAATTCAACACCAGAACCAAGCTTTGAGTCTTTTTCAGGATGGAAGTTCAAAATCTTCTCCAGGACAAACGTCTTATCATCATCCGATATTGGTTCTCCATCAGGGTAACTTCATTGAAAAAACACAGTTTTAAAAAAGATGAAGCATAAATTATACATAAGTCTGGAAATTAGATTGGCCGAGCTTAAGAACTAGAAAGGCATACCTAGTCGGACGCATTATTCTTCTGAGAATCTTCATAACTGGGTCAACATCTAAGAGAAGCTCTTGCTCCTCAGAGGTAAACAAGTCTAGGCGCTGTCTTGTTACTGTAAACATGGGAGCCAAAGAGTCCTCAGATCTAGATGGCCTAGGAGGACGGTTCCTCTTCCAGTCTGCATTACCCCCATTAGACCAGCCACCACGTGAGCTATCAGATGGAAATCTCTTGGTTGGATTTCCCCACTGGCTTCTCTCTTTCTCATCATTCTCTTCGCTTTTGGTCTCCTTCAAGGATACCCATGGGTTTCCATCATCTTCATTGGCACTAGGTTCAGTTTCAGAATTGTTTTTGGTCCAAGCACCAAAACCTGATTCAGTTTCCAAGTTCTTGTCGTCCCAAGAACTCCATGCAGCACCACCAGGTTCATTTTCCAACTTCTTTTTATTTTTGGAACCCCAAGCAGCAGGATCTGATTCAATTTCAGAAGTACTTGTGTTCCCGGAACCCCAAGCAGCAACACCTGATTCAGTTTGTGATTTCAACTTGTTTTGAGAGCCCCAAGAAGCAGGAGTTTCAGTTTCCGTTTTCTTTTCGTCCCAGGAACTCCATTCAGCCCCACCTGGTTGAGTTTTATTCCTAGAACCCCAATTTGCAGTACCTGATTCAGTTTCAGCATTAGAATTGTCCCTTGAGCTCCAACTAGCACCACCTGACTCAGCTCCCGAGCTCCTTTTATTCCAGGAACCCCCAGCACCAGTACCTGATTCAGTTTCAGAATTCTTCTTGTCCTTCAAAACCCAGGCAGCAGCATTTGATTCAATTTCTGAGTTCTTTTTGTCACTAGAACCCCAGTCAGCTGCATCTGCAGAACCCCACGCAGCAGGAGCTGATTCAGTTTCTGACTTCTTTTTCGTCCAAGATGTTTCTGAAACAGATTTGAGCCCCCAGACATCAGAAGTAGGCTCCTTATTTTCTGGGACAATAGAATCAGTCTGAGCTGGTCTTGTTTCCCAGTTTGGTGTTGTATTTGCATCATCATCATTTGTCTTTGAGCCCCCCCAAGCACCCCATGAATCTGACTTGGAAGATGTGTGAGCATCTTTTTTAGATTTCCAGCTAGACCAAGCATCTTCCTTCTCTACATTTGTAGTCTTTTCCCAATCAGACTGCAAGTTCACCTCACTTCCCTTTAACGAGACTCCCCAGTCTGAGCCACCACTGCAGCCATTATCCCACGCAGAGCTTTTTTCCCAATTGGAATCTGATGGCTTGCCTTCATTATCAATATTTTGGAACTCCTCACTGTCCTCAAATTTGAGCTCTCCAAGAGCAGCATCTCGCTCCGGTGATTCAGTCCATTCAGCCATTTCTTCCTCTGTAACATCAAAACCAGGGGATGACACAAATGCATCTGCATTTGTCGTGGATCTGACCATCTGAAGAAAGCTGTAGATATCGCTTTCTTCTTCATTATCCAGACCAGTCTGCAGATAGGATGGCAATAAAGAAAATTAAATTGCAGTACAAGTTTATATGAGACAAATTCAGTTTAGTGAGAATGTCTACCTCTTTTTGGTTCCACAGGAGCTCAAACTGTGAACCTGTACCTACATCCACGCGCTTCCCCCAAGAACAAGAACCAACTACTGTTGATAGAGAATCTGTATGACATTTCTCAGCCGCTTTCTCAAAACATCTCCTTGGTGCCTGAAAAACACAAAATATAATCCTATTAATATGGACGTCAGTATATATTCTTAAGACAATAATTTGCATTAGAGATTAGAGCATCGGACTACTAACAATCAGAGTTGCTTCTGTGAATGGAGCCTTGATGTTCAAGGATCGGGTCAGAACCTTGTAACCTCCAGAATTGAAACCCAACATATTCCCTGAACAAGTCATGTTGTTTGCTAGGAGAATGATATGTTCTTTCAAAACTCCTTTGGAGACCATTCTCACTGAAGCTGATAGACGCTGCAAATGAAATCAACATATTACATTTAACTTTTTATATACAAACAATGAGTAAATATGATAAAAAATGAACTATCATGATTTAAGTGTAAGATCCAGTGCACGTATCAGATTTAAAGTTATTAAGTACCTGAACTGCTTGCTCAAAAGCACAGGATAACCCCAGCAATTCTTGTACTTGCTTTATGGAATAAGGGATTGACCGTTTTGTGTCTATCAGATGAAGAACTGAAAGACATGAGTCTATCACAACCCTCCATGCATCACCACTTTGCTTGACAGCAGATTTTTCAACGGTGACATCTAAAACCCATTCCCCTCTGCGGGATGCATGACGATTCCGGATCCACGTTGTCATGTCCGGACTATTCCAGTTTATATTAGCTGAGAAAATCCGTGGATCACCTGCCAGTTTAGATACAGAAGTAAAATCAAAAACATTTGTCTAGAAATCTTACTGTAACGTAGGCTTTCTTTACAGTAGCACATAATTTTGACCATAACTTGGCGGACAAATCATTCAGACTAGTTGATTAATTACTTTAGTTCTTTATATTCTGGCAAAAAACAAAATTTCGCAAACCGTATAACAAAAAGAATCTGAGGACGAACTATTTTATACACTGCACCCCACACCGAAGAAGAAATTGATAAGTCAGGAAACAAGAGGAATAAGCAAAAATGAAAAAAATCGTTCAAGTACCTTTGATCACTGTTTCCAGCAGAACCGGGTAAATTGTATTGCAAAGAACATCAAGAGTTCTCTCGAGATCAGAATCAGTGGCATTATAGGAGAACATCAAACAAGGCATATCTGGATCGTTCCTGCTTCCACAAGGATCTCGGAAAGAGCAGCACTCACTGTTCATTGGAGAATAAATTAATTACAAACAGGCAACAGAAATCAAGAAGCTCGACAGGTAGACATACCGATATGAAGGACAAAAATGATGGAAAAAAAATAACTAGAAAGGTAGTATTCAACATCAGACTTGCTTTCTGGAGAAATTCCACATTCCATTCAACCGCAGAGAATTTCCAGAAGAAAAGCAAATCATGTACACACCTGACAGACAAATTTGCTCTCTTGAAATCGTCAGATTTCTTCTTTTTCTTTTGTCCATGTGAATTAATCACATCCTCACATTTTTGAAGAATGTCCTGCATACTGATGTTCCAATCTTGCAGCAATGTCTAGTAAACCAAAAACACCAATTACAGGGCAAGAATTAAAAGGATAACAGTAAACTGATTCTATCAAAGGTAGAGACTTCAAGAAAGATTCAACAGTAACGGAACCAGAATTCAAACCTTATTCAGATGGATATGACCATGCAGGCATGAGTCAATTCCAAAAATTTCTGATATAGTTTGTTGCTTTCGGTACCTGCATGCAGATACAGAAGAAGCAGATTGCAAAGAGATTTAATAAAAGCATAAAACCACAAACACTAAAAAGATTAAAAGAGCAGCATAAGTTGCTTAAACAATACTTACTCGACCAGGAATTCCACTGCAGTATCTTTAAGATTAACTTTCTTCAGTTTGTTCCTGACTGTGAAAGCAGCATTTTCTTGGCAGAATCTTTTTCCACAGCAACATTCTTTTAAATAGACGATAACACGCCTATCATTAGCTGTATTTAGGAAGTTGACTTTGCAGAGCAGAACTTCCTGGGAAGAAAAAAAACAAAAAACAAAAAACACAAAACAGTTAAGCATACAACAATACAGAAAATCGAAGTTGTATACCAGAGGCAGCTTCGAAAATATTCTACCTTCATTAGCTCCCATGACGAATTGCTATTTGGAGTGGAATCAAGCACTGCCTTATATGCAGGAGTTGACATAGCAGTAGCTGCCAATACTCCAACCGGTTCTCCCGCTTCAAACAGATCTCGATTTCCATCGTGAGAATCCACTCCATATTTGAATTGGACAATGGAATTACTGCATGTGTTTCTTACAGTTCCATCATTTGTAATCACGATATCCCGAAGAACAGCCATCAAATTTTTGAAGAGTGTTCCAGGCTCAGCTAACCCCCTTGACGAGCGAACAATTACCTCCCTAGCTGCAATTGAATGAGCCATCTCTTCATAGGGATCCAGCCCGTGAAAAAAGCAGCCCTTCACTATTCCAAAATCACCAGATGAAGAAATCTTGCCGTACTTTTTCTTACAAAAGAGAGCCATATCTTCCACCAGAGTCTTTGTGTAGAACTTTTTCTTGTCAGAAAGCTGAAGACCCAGGAAGCCTATCTGCTGCACCAGCTTGTTGATTGCTGAGCTACTTCTGATGTCAATCAAATTCCTTATGGAATATGACTTCAGCATGAAGTTAGCAGCCACTTCCTTCACTTTGTGAATGCTGTTCTCTAGCTGCAATTCGTCTTCATATGCTTGCCGTAAGCGAGACACCATAGGTGAGATCTCCTTGATTATAAGCTTATGAATTACATCCATGTCTGCCCTAGACATGGATAAGTCTTCCAAACTGACACTAAAGCCCTCAGCAAAAAGATTCTCCATCAATAGAGGCTGCAATGAATCAAAGAATCCAAGTGTTTCCTTAGGACCCTTCTCCATGAAGATCGAAGTAACAATGTCATTGATGATGGACATCATTGCCTCATCCCTGAAATCAAACCTCAGCAAATCGCTTCCATCAACCATGAACATGTCCCCTTTGCAGCTCAGATGCTCTGGAAAGGCTAGCTGAAGAATCTGAAAAACTGACCAAGCAGGGCCAGCCTTACTGGACTTCCTTAGTGCTGGTGGTGGCAAAGACAGAGAGCCATACATAGCTAACTGTTGAGCAGTTGCCTTGTCCAGAAACACCCGCTCCAGCATAACCCTCAGTGACAGCAAAGCATCACAACCTATCTGCAAAATCAGCTGTCCAGTATGTGAGCTCAGCAGTTGCTTATCCACAGAAAAGAGCTCCATAACCTCTGCCTTAGCACTAAGTGACTGGGGGTAAAAGAGATGCACACAGTCACCATCAAAATCAGCACTAAGGGGGCTACACATCAGAGGGTTGATCTTCACTGTGTTGTCTTCATGGACATAGACCTGAAGCGCTTGTAGAGAGTGCTTATGTGTTGTTGGGGGTCGGTTGATAAACACAACATCCCCATCCATTACCCTGCGATGAACAACCTGCCCAGGTTTAAGCAAAGTGTGCCCCTTCGAACCATCCCTTAAAGAATAAGTAGTAGAACCTTGAGTATAACTCAAGCACAATTTGTTGTCCACCAACCCTTGTAGATAGCCTACATTGTGAACACTGACCTTCTCCTCAAACGTGATTCTCTGTGCTACTTCCACTGGGATTCCTACCTCATTTACATGCCTGTACGCATCTCCAGTGATGACGCTACGAGAAGAAAAACCTGAACCCTTTCGAATGAAAAGTGTTCTCATTTTCTCTGACCACGCTTTTGAAGATGAACTATCTGACATCTTCGACACCCCATACCTCAAATCAATGTTTCTTGCTGCTTTTGCAGTACCCCTCACCTGAAAATAAGAATCGACCACTCTGTACATGTCGTTAGCTTCAGCCTTGTGCGACTCAAAGTTCGTCTCTCCAGACCTGGAGTTTTTTATGGTTGCCACTTTCTTCAGAACATCTTTCAGCTCAATTCTTGAAGGATCCTGAAAATAAGAATGACACTTATGCATTGGTTACAACAGAAGCCAAAGCATTTACTAAACTCAACACTCGATTTTAGTTTCAGCTGGCTTACCGCTGACATGGAGCTGTAACCATCGGAAACATCTGGTACGGACAAACAATTAGGCGGGACAGGAAGATACTCTAGTATGTATCCTTCTTGAGGAATATGTCCCTTTGCTGTAAGTTTCTTTCTTGTTTCTTCAGGAATCCGTCTTAATATTTCCTTAACCTAATTGTTTTCCCAGCATTTGAAAAAGGACACGGAAAATAAGTTATTATCTGTTTCAAAACCAAAACATATTATCGAGAATGATTTTTAAAAAAACAAAAAAAAAAAAAGTAAGAACACTTTTCGACATTTTTTATCTTGCTAGATCCAGTAAACTATAAGACCACATAACATGAGCCATTGACGCCTTGCAGAGACTTGGAAAGGTATATTCATTGCTTTTTCTACTCAAATATTCACTAGTTATTCGAAAGTATAGCTACTTAGCTTAGAATGCTTCTAACAAACAATGTCAAATAATTTAAAAAGGAGACCTAAAAGTAAACCAAAAACTTATATCCATTGAGGAAATCTTCCAAGCGGTTGTGCACATGTTAAATAGTTACAAAAGTAGGTATTTAAGGTAACAAGTAAACATCCTACGATCGAGACAGAAACAGAATCATGCAGAAGAAAGTAAAAACCTCTCTTGCCAGCAGGGGCCGTGTATAATCGCTTCCATAGCGGTAACCATATCTTTCCAGGAAATTCCAGCAACCCGCCTGCAGTCTTGACCTCGATGGGAGCTTCAGTTCCAGATATGAAGCACCATCTGATGCTTTATCTCTGATTGAGATGTTCGACGCTTCCTAATGCAGTAATTAAGTAGTTAAAATCCAAGACGATCAGCAGCGATAATATTCAAAAACAAATATAAGTAGTGAAAAGTCCATGGGGGCACGAAAATACCAATAACTAATGCTTCATAAAGCATTAATGTAAAACTCATTGAAGGGATCAAAAGACACACAATTTGATGGTATATGACATTACTCACCTCACAACAGACACCACCTAACAACTGCTCGGCTAGACCACCAGTTTTCTGTAATTAGAAAGGTCAAAAAAGATGAGTCGAGATTTTATAGGTTTATGATAAGTTTTGTAAATTTATGTGTGGATCACATGCAATCTAGAGAACTCAATGAGGTTTTATACCTTTGCCTTCTTTATCTTCAGACATTTCAAGCACAGAAGGCTCAACATTTGTTTCAGCTCGTTAACATGAGCAGGATGATATATTGGCACTGGAAGCTCAATATAACCAAAATGACCTGAAATGAAGAAACAAAGATTGATATCTGAATAAGTATTACAACAAACAATGTAAGAACAAAGATAATGCAAAAAGGGAACCGCATTACCTTCACATTTATCAGGTTCTGTAGCACCGCAGGATTCACATTTACCCATTTCAAGGGGTAATCCCAAGAATGCGTTAGAGAGTTGAGTGGCATGATTTATTGGGGATTCACTAATAGATGCTATTTGCTGCAAGAAAAAATTATAGACCAGTCAAAAAAAGATGAGTGACAAACGTATATCGCAGACAGCATCTATATACAAAAGTGTGCCAAACTTACCAATAGTTGGCTATTTGCAAAATTCATGATGAGCACTCTAGCTTAAAACTAGAGAAAGCTATAGATACAATTTTGATCACTCTTGGAACCACATTCATCGATTGAATGGAGGGTACAAAGTTGCAGCAAAAAAGATCAAGTAGTCCAGAGAAAATAACTCTTTTTTAACTTACAATTTCATGGTGAGTTGCGAGACCAAATGTGATTCCAGTAATCTCTCCTTCCAATATTTGCGATGGAGATTCTTCCTCCATGACGAAACCCTTAAAATTGAAAACAGACACCATGGAGACCGAGTTAGCACTTAGCAGACTGAAACAAACAGAGAAATGGAGACATTTGAGCTCATTAACTTGAGAAAAACCCATAAATTTTCAAAGAGAACTAAAGTTTGAAAAAAAAAAATTGAAAAGCGGATGAACATCTTCGAAAATCTGTAAGAGAAACATTTTATCTGCTTGTTACCACGAAATCAAAGCTGTGGTAACACACAGTAAACCGAAATATCCAAAATTTCTAACCTACATTTGTAACTACAACAAACCCAAACCCCAGAAATAGACGACGGAGTCATGATCGAGCTCTTTCCGGAAAAACATAGAGAAATAAGAGTTGGGTCAGACGAAATACCTAAGAATCGACGGAGGGTTTCTCTGTACAGTAGCGTTTCTGATTCCTGACCCAGAGAAGAAACCGAAACAACGAGAAAAAGATGGGTTTTGCAGGAGAAAAGAAGGAGAATCTGAGTGAGAACGAAAATGGCGGACTTTTTCTTAAGAAAAAGTGAGTGACGCTTTTTATAATTGTGAGTGACGCTTTTTATCTCACAAATGACAATCCTTTGTTGTTCTTCACTCTTTCAGGTTCCGTCTCTAAACCCACATTGCATGCAAAAGGGGGAAAATCCTCAGTTTTTCATTTTAGTTGACTGAAAGGAACCAATTGAACTTTTTCTTCACTCTCAATTTAATTACTTGGGAATATGCAATGATGCTTGGTTAAGATTGTGTCAACCATAAACAAGATTTTCTTAATAAAAAAAACAAATTTTGCGAAATTAGTTGTAAAACTAAATTATTTACAGTTATGCTAAATTAGTTTTGTACCGGCGCAATTGCACGAAATCACTTTTATAAATAAATTTATTTGATGATTGATATTTAAAAATATATATTTATGCAGTTTACATAATTTACTAATATTTATAAAGATTTCGATTTGATTTTGTTTTACTTTATTTGATATGTTATATTCCGTTTATGAACAAAAGTATAGAGATGAAAATGTGATATTAATAAGTCACACTTAATTTTTAAAATCAGATTCAGAAAAAAAATAATTCCCACTAAATATTCATATAGATAATATTCATAGATTTCTTTTCAACTTGGTTTAAGATTGTATTCATGTTTCTAGTGAAATAATTTTATTTATGTTGTTGGTGACATTTAATCTAGTTGCAGATAACTTTTAATATAGTGGTAGGTGGTAAGTTCACTTAAAACACATACATTTGCATATCTAAGGATCAAATTTTACTGTTTACATTATATAAGAATTTGACTAATGAACCGGCTAGCTATGGTCCAGTGTTGACAAAAAAAATTATTTTTGTCAGAGTTTTTCGGCAGTAAAATAATTATTTAGTTAATATATGGTAATTTAGATTATTTGTTAAAAATTACACAACTAATATAATTTTTTCAAAAATGGCTCCTAACTGTTTTGGAATATTATATAAAAATTAACTGTTATGGTAACTTAAATTTGTATATAAATTTATTAGCTAAAATTTATTAACTATTGTGTCGTTGTATACCTGTTGAAGATATGGCATTGTTGAAACTGGTTCTTTTAAGTAGAACACTAACTAGGAAACTTAAAAGTCCTTTAAATATAAATTATTTAAAACATATTAATTTTGAGAAATTATTTTGTAAATAGATAAAAAGTTACCTCCTAAATATATTGGAAAAGAAAATATCATTCCATATTAAAGTTGAAAATATACTGAATGTTAACAATTAGATTGATATATAGCTTAATATTTATTTCTTAAAATTCATTTTTAATCTATCATTTTTAGTAGGGAATGATAGAATTCATGATAATAAAATCATTAGTTAGATCTGAAGAATTTGGCAAAATATAGTGATATTTTTAAAAATGAAATTTGGAAGAGAATTGAAGGTGAAATTAGAGTGGGTCATGGGTCTTAAAAAGTAAATAAATTTGGGTTTTCTGCAAAAGAACAATATTTTAATTTAACCCTCCAAATGATATAAATGTAAATATATATCATCAATTCTAAAATTAATATAATATAACTCTTATTATCATTATTAAGTTTTTTAATTATGATAAATAATATATTAAATACATATTTTGTATAAGATTTCTTGTGGACATAACAGTACCATGCTTGTCACCTTGTTTAAGATAGCTTTGTTCATCCTCTAAACTACACCATTTTGCTGAAGAATATACACATAAGTCTTGTGTCTTTGAAATTTATTAGGCAACTCTTCTTTTTTCTTTCCTTTCTTAGTTTGATGATAAAGAATCCAAATCTATTCTTAAAATTTTGAATATTTATTGAATGTGATCCTAAACATCTTTTTAATTTGTTAAAGAGTTATATTGTATTGATTTAAAAGTTAGTAGTTATGATTTGTATCTATTTTATTTAGAAGGTTAAGTTTGTAAATATTAGAATTTCCTTGCACAAGACCCAATAGATCTACTCAACCTATTTTCTATTCTAGAGGTAAGTGGAAATTATTGTCAGTCCATTTATCGTAAAGTTGTAACTGAGTGAACAAAAAATCCTACCTTTACATAATGATATAAAGCCAAAAAAAGGACCAAAACATGCCAATATATTATGAAGATCCACATAGAAATGTTAAAGATGGGTTCTTGTATCCCTTTAAACCCTGGTACTAGCTTACTTTTTTCCTACTACATTTCTCTAACTAAAACTTCAATATATATCCAATTTTTACTTACAGGGACTCATGACTCCTTTATGTTCTACTAGGTCTCTTTCTTCCTCTTTTTCTGTCCACTTACTTCCTTAAGAAGTTCTTCAAGTCCTTCACAAAGAGATTCAAGAGTTAGTTGAATCATCTCACCATCGTCACCATCACTATCCTTCTCTGAATCTGTATCCTCCTCACTGCTTAGCCATCCACAGTGCATGCCTTCTACAACAATTATTTGACTTTAATAAAAAAGATGTTTTATGTGTTACGACTTTCATGGCTATGAGTAAAATTTTTTTACTAACCAACAGCAACAGACTGGGGTGCAAAATCTGCTGATGGTTCTGCTGAATGAAAAGCTACTGGTGATGGGTCCATGACTGCTTTGCTAGTGATTAATGACTGATCAGATTGATCTCTGCCACCCTCAACATGCTGATCCTGTTGCTGCTCTTGCTCCTATCATACAAAAGATGGGTCATAATGCAAGTTAAGCAACATATGGGTAAAATCAATAGTTTCTAACATGCAAGCAAACTTAATCTCAATTATGTAAGCAGCAGATTTATGAAAGGTATAAGAAAACAACTATATGTGCTAGGAACATGCAGAGGAAAAGTGAGAGACAGTGAAAATATTGTTTATAATCTCTATTCATTGAACAAATTTTCACACAAATGTAAAATCTTTGTATTAGATTTTCTCATAAGACTTGACAGTGAAAATATTGAATATAGTAGCATATATGATAAAACATTAGAAAAGGGAACAATTACATGTTTTCTCATAAGATGATACAAGAGTCCAACAATTTGGTTTTGGCTCCAATGTAACAGAGCAAATATCAGTGATGTGGCCTTGAAGGACACTGATAACATTTAGCAAAGAGACCAAAAGTATCAACTTGTTTAATGAAATTACTCATACTTGCCCATCCTCCTAATCCAAAACCAACCACCAACACCCAAATCACTACCACAATGTTCACAACATAAGCACCTCTCCAACCACCAAGTACTGCAGGTGGCTTCTCTGCTGCGTTTTGACGGGAATAAGCAGACCGGTAAGTGAGGATGTGAGCTATTGATGGGATTATGTAGACGGTGAATGTGACTAGAAGTGCTCCAACGGCTGAGTTAATAGGACCAAAGAAAGGGAAGATTATGGCTAAGAACCAAATCGGAATCACTACTGGTAATCTTGTGATGGCTCGGACCATAATGCTATTTGTCTCGTGCATTCCAACCACTTTCTCCCATACGAAATAGAGCGGTGTACATGCGTATCCGAATGTTATAAACTGCATATCTCAGAGATTTTTATAGTTATATCGATATTTAACCACTTTACCAAATGCACTTCGGATAAACAATATCTAGATGTACCTGGTGGATGAGCATGAGGATAACTGCAGCGTCGCGCCAGTGTGATTTAGGAAGCAAAGAGAAGGCATTAGAGTGAGTGAGAAGCTCATCTCCAAAGGCCCAATAGACGGATATGGCTGATGGAATGGTTAAGGTGAAGACATAAAGTGTAGCCATTAGATATATATACTTAAACTTTCTTGGCCTCCACATTGCATGCATTATCTCCCTATAAGATTCAGATTATTAAAAACTGAAATGTAAAAGCAAAACTCAAACAAACAAGCTAGGATTAGAAATACTCACACTGTAACAGCATGACCACCAAAAGTGTACAATATGTTAGTAGCTCCAGTGAAATACAGAACCAACTTGGTTGGACCAGAATGAGTCACTCCTTGGACCTGACCGTGGACAAGAGCTGCTATGGTTAAGTACCAAGCGGTGTAAGTGGTCATGCCAAGACCAAGAAAGGACCAGATTCTATAGTTGTGAAATGATGGTATGAACACTGTGGTTGCACAACATGCTCCAAATATGTAAGTCCATGTCCTCTTGTCCAGCTTGTCGTTTATATAGTATATATTACTGTCCATTAATGTTATTATACAATCAAAAGCCAAAGCCAATGTGATCTTATAATCAATACATACTGAGATCTGAGTACTAACCTTGCACAAGCGATGAGTTGGATTACAGAACCAAAGAGAAGAAATGTGCAGTTGAATGTTAATCCTATTGCTTTCCAATATGGACCAAGCAAACCATCTAACACTTCGAACCACTGTGATTAATGGTTTAGTTGCAGGTTAATTAAGATCTAACGGTGGATATTGAATCAAAGAGATTTAGTGAGTGTGAACCTGAATGACATGGTTGTTGAAGTTAACATTTTGTTTCTCTTTTCGAGTTCTGTACTCAACGTAGAGAACACTGATGAGATAAGCAGTCCAACTTCCCATAAAACCATAGAAGATCTGTAATATTACACCTGATGCCATTCCCATTTGTGAAAATGAGTAAGGTAGTGTCAGTAGAACTTGAGCAACCTGCAAACAGATTAGATTTGGTTTTTAGTCCATAACATGACCACATAAAACCGGTTTTGGTGTGAAACTTTGATTTGAATAAAACCTGGTTTGATGAACAGCTAAACCAAGCATCATAAACTGAACCACCATGCCATAGAAAGCTCTTCATGCTTAACTCATCTCCCCTCTCTTCAATCTCATTCTCCATTATTCCTTCTTCTGTTTCCTTAATAGACATTTTCAATATCTGCTTCTATCTTCACACAGAGCAACACAAAAACAAAAACTTGAGCTTCTTCAAAGTCTGCAGTTGAAGTCTCTACTAAAAAAAGGGTAGAGAGAACATATTTTTGTACCTTAAGACAAAGAAGAATCTCTCTTCTTCTGTATCTCTACCTCTCTAACTCTTCTCTGTCTCTATTTGAGTGAAACTAATTAGAGAAGAAATAAAATATATGTCTTAAGATTCATCATTTTGTCTCTCTCTTCGTGGCTGATTATTCCTCTGCTCCATGGGGTCTCTGAGTCGTTTTGAAATTACCTTTTATGATTCTCTTTGGTCAAAAATTAGGGACTTAGAAAATGCATCGTTTTTGTTATATACTTATACCTACCATAAATATTAAAATATAAATATTTATATCTCACACACTGCAAATAGTTTTTAGTCTAGTGGCAGGTGGTAAGTCTATTTTGTAGGAACTTGGCTAATTGACCGGCATGTTGTGCCCGATGTTTGAAAAAAAAAAAAATCGATCACACAATGTAATTTATCATAAGTTTTCGATTTCTTGATTTTTTGCAAAAAAGAATTATGTTAATTCAAATTATTTTTTATGTATAGTTTAAATTTTGGTATATGTTCGAAATATCTAATAGCCATAGGCATTAGGCACTACCCACTTACTTACTGTCTCTTTTTTCCTAGAACTTTGTGTATGTTCATTATTACAAACAATTCATTTTTTGGTAAATTTTCAATCAATTTTAAAATAATGTTTGATAATAATTTCTTTTTGAAAAGAAATCTTCGGATAAATATATGTTCTGGTAAAAAGTGTCAAATACTTTCATGCGTTATAGCTTTGAGAGCCAATCACAATCATTTTATCCCAAGAATCGTTTATATGAGTATATATATAGTCGAATACAGCATAACAATTGCAATCATAGTTACAATGCAAAGAGTGTCCCAATATATAATTATCATTACACTTTTCTTTTTGAAAAGGAAGCCTTCTCATACTTGGACCCTCCAATTCCAAAGATTGATCTCTAAAACTTCTTCACTAAATTTATAATTTCTATAACTTTTTCATACAAATGAACATACATGTTGATGCTCAAATCCAACAACATTGATCTCGATCTGATATAAAAACTTTATTGAATCGAACTAATATTTTGTGCTGAAAGAGGTAATCTGATGATTACAACAAATGTGAGTACTATTAGCCTAATCTACTTTTCTCTTCTGTAAGTTCGTGTGTCCTCGAATTTCGAGGCTAAAGTTTTACGTAACTCTACTATTTGGGATTTAAGTTTTGAATAGAATTTTATTGATCGTCAAAGAAAAACCTGTTTCTCAAAATCATTCAGTAGTATACTGGGCTGGGCTCAAATCTCATTTAACCCAAATATAGATTAGTTTGGTACATATCCAACAAATATGAGCCGTTCGATCTAGGTCATCTCACAAGCCCTAACCGTTATTTCTTACTTACCCCGATAACTATATAAGCCCTAAGTCTTTCTCCTTCAGTCTTTTGTGTTTACGCAGCTTTTTTTTCTTCTTCTTACTCGAAAATCATTTGCAGAGGTTAAAGTGACGGCGCCAATTCGCTGTCCGCCTTGTACGAGCTCGCACTTCGTCTAGGCCCTCGATTTTCTTACCCCTAATTGTTAGTTTCTTATTCTTAACTGATTAGTATCAATGGCGGTGAAAGCAACAAAGGCGGAGAAGAAGATCGTTTACGATTCCAAGCTTTGCCAGCTTCTGGATGAGTACCCTCAGATCCTTGTCGTCGCAGCTGATAATGTTGGGTCTACTCAGCTTCAGAACATTCGAAAAGGTCTACGTGGTGATTCTGTTGTTCTCATGGGGAAGAACACTATGATGAAGAGATCTGTGAGGATGCATGCTGATAAAACCGGCAATCAAGCTTTCCTTAACCTCCTTTCTCTTCTTCAGGTTCATTTCTCCTTTTTTTTATTGATTTTGGATTTGCATTTGAATTTCATTCGATGAGAATCTGTAATATGGTTCTGTAGAGAATAATGTGATTAAGTTTGTCGTTGAATTTATGTAACAGGGAAATGTTGGATTGATCTTCACCAAGGGTGACTTGAAGGAAGTCAGTGAAGAAGTTGCCAAATACAAGGTCTGTTCATTTGACCCAATTGATGTTATAGTTGTTGTACCTTTGGTTATACTGCTAGTATGGATTGATAACTTGGTTAGTTTATGCTTTTGTCTCTTTGCTCGAGATAATTAGCTCATTTTTCATTTGTAGTTTCCCTTTTGTGCTTTGATTGATTGAATTTCTCATTAGCTAGCTTGTACTGTTATTTGACGGTTTAGTTAGTTTATGATTTTCATAGCCTATTGCTCGAGATGGTTAACTTTTAATGTGAAAAATTTGGTACATTGGAGATTAAAACTTATTCTGTTCTGTCCTGAATCGCCGCCACATGCAAAATTGAACGTGAGACAATTGTAGTTTATTAGGCTCACATTCTGTAGTTACCTGCATGTGGATTGATTGCTTTAGTTAACTTAACGTATACTGTTCATTGATGAGAAATTCTCTTGTCCTCTCTTTGGCAGGTTGGAGCTCCGGCTCGTGTGGGTTTAGTCGCTCCAATTGATGTCGTTGTGCAACCTGGCAACACTGGTCTTGACCCTTCACAGACCTCCTTCTTCCAAGTGCTCAACATTCCAACCAAAATCAACAAAGGTACGGTTGAGATCATAACCCCTGTGGAGCTCATTAAGAAAGGCGACAAAGTCGGTTCATCCGAAGCTGCACTTCTAGCCAAGCTTGGAATCAGACCGTTCTCTTATGGTCTCATCGTTGAGTCAGTCTACGATAATGGCTCAGTGTTTAACCCTGAGGTGCTTAATCTCACTGAAGACGACCTTATTGAAAAGTTTGCTTCTGGTGTCTCAATGGTCACTGCGCTTTCTCTTGCAATCTCTTACCCAACCTTAGCTGCAGCACCTCATATGTTCATTAATGCTTACAAGAATATTCTTGCTATTGCCGTAGCTTCTGAGTACTCTTTCCCTCAGGCTGATAATGTGAAGGAGTTTCTAAAGGTTTGTCGTTTTCTTGTCTTTGTAATCTTTTGATTTAGTCATGAAATTGTCTTTTACTTAATTGTAAATTTATGTTACAGGATCCAAGCAAGTTTGCGGTTGCGGCAGCTGCACCTGTTTCAGGAGGAGAATCAGGTGGAGCTGCAGTGGCAGTAGCTGTTGAGGAAGAAGCTGCGGAAGAATCTGATGAGGACATGGGATTCGATCTCTTCGGCTAAAATACGCCGTCTTAGCTTTTGTTAATTTACCCTTTTTATGATTATTGAAGTCGAACCTTATTTTTATTTCACTTTCAGAATTTCATCTTTGCACTTTATGAATTTTTGTTTCTTTATCAAAAAAATCCATTTCTGGTTTTAAGGCTTAATTCTCTCCTTTTATAAGTGATCATCGTTGCATTTTTTCCCCACAATTAGATAAGTTTGGAGATATAACTCAAATCCTTTACAATTTAAGAAATGTATCAACAGTGGATATTCAACGATATCCAAAGTTGGATTTACTTTATACTAGCGGTGGACCGGCGCGTGGGGTTTAAATTGTAGTTTTAAAAATTTATGTATATAATAAAATTAATTTGAAATACAAAAAACGAATTTTAAAATATTAACCAAACATAAAAAAAAAAAAACTTATGCTAACAAACTAATATGAAAAATAAAATACTCATAGTCTTTGCAAAATAATAAATTTTGTTCATAATTTAAAAATAAATATAATCTCTATAAAATGTAATAACCAGACTATCTACGAGAACTCAAATTTACAGTTAGACCAAACATTTTTTATTTTGTATGTGTTATAGTTATCGCTAATGTTCTGTTTTTCCACAATAAAGCTAAATTGGAAAGTCTTTCTAAACAAATCACTAATTACGAAAAGTAATTTTTCAGGATATTCAATCTACATATTGCAATACATAAAACTAATATTGTAACTATGATGAAGAATATAAAAAACAAAAAATAACAAATTATATTTAAAAAACTATAAATGCAATACCTCACCTGAACGTTCACATAAGAAATCATTTTTTATTTTCTTAATAATTTTAATGGCAAAACTTTCAGATAATGTATCCTGATTAATAGAGTAGATAATCGATTCTCAGCGAATTTTAACATTCTCTTCGTATGATGGATTCTTAATTGGTTGTAAAATCAACTAATTTGGTTAGTTATGGTTTAAAATTGAGATTTAGGAGCACCAAACTTAATTAATCACTACCATTTTATGCAATCGTGTGGGGAATTAATGAAGGTTTAATTTAAATACAAAGAGATTGGATAATTATTCTTAGTAAGTCTTATTTTAACGTTGCAAGTTATGGTCCAAATGGTGGGTTTGAACTACCAAACCTCACTTATTATAATGTAATTTCTGGTTTATTTATTTTTTTGTCAAATAATTTCTGGTTTATTATTTTAAACTATGCTCTCTTTTATATATACCTACAAGAATAACATCAAATCTTAGAAGATTGCATAGCTTATCTTCCTTAAAATCATATATTGATTCAACCAAAATTTTACGTCTTCTTATAAAATGTTTAAAGAATAATTAAAGTGGATAAGCATGGCTTTTCTCTTGTTTAAGTATACGCATGCCTTTGTTAACAATTTGTCAAAAGCAGCAAAAAAAAGTTTAATGAAAAGAATAATATCATTTCATTTTAGGCATTTCCCATGAAAGGTAGAAAACATCAGCGTGGAAATCGCGGAGCTGAAAGTGGAATTTGTCGTGTCACTTATAATAATAATCAGAAGAAAAAAAACAAATAAAAAGAGGAATGTGGTGCTTGATTAACGTCAATTAAATATTTTTTATATATATTTTACAAGAAATATAAAAAAAGAAGTTTGAGGCTTTTGGTGGATAAGGATTTCCTCAACGTATTTTGATGACATCAAATAAAATCTCAAGTTGTATCCAATTATGTTGTGGAGTGAAAGTCAAAAAAAGAGTCCGACATTAATGAAAAACAACGAAATGTTTCATAATTCCCAACGGATATACATCAATTAGTACGACATTTTCTTAAAAAATCTAAATTATTACATCCTCTAACATCATTATTCTTGCAAGATTTTTACAACTTGCATGATTGTCTTACGTTTCATAACGTAAATCCTTTTCATTTGTGATTATGACGTCGATTGCTAGGGGTTGTATTTTTTTTTTTCTATAGAATTTAGGTTGTATATCTTTTTGTTGTTGTAGCTGTATATTTTAATGCTATAGAGATTTTTTTGTTTGTAGTTTAATAATTTTTTAAAGCTAAAATATAAGATGTAATAGGTGATGATTTAGGCTCTTCTAGAGAGTAAAATTTTTTCCAAAACACTAAAATTAAACCAATCGTGGTTTAAATTTAATTTTGGCTCTCATTGCTCTAGAAAACCAATTTTTTATTTATAAAATGTTTTTGGCTATAGAAAACCAAAAACCTAGAATCAAAATTTATAAATTTTACAAATATAAATTCTTACATCAAAAAATTCTATAGCAAAAAAACTTATAGCTTAAATCCTACAGCAAAAACTGAAGCTATAGCTTTTACCAATCGACTCCATAAGTGCTCTAGGATTTTGGTTTTGTAAAGCCAAAAGAGGGCTCTGCAGAGCAAAAAAAAAAGAAAAAGTGCTTTGGATTTAGAAAATATGTGTAAAGTTTGATCGGTAAAGATTTAGTGCTCTTAAAAAAATATGGCTCTTGCCTAATTGATTTCAGTTTGATGGTTATGATGATCTACCTAATGACTTGGCACAAGGATTCGATTTCTACCTGCTGTATTATGGTAGCTTAAAAAATAAATTATAGGGGTGGACTTTAGGTTATGGATAAGGGCTTGTCGATCCAATTGTTGGCAAAAAAAATATGGCTCTCGAAAAATTCCTGAGTATAATCTGATCGAAAAACTCTTAGTGCTTTGAAAAAATTATGGTTATGCAGAACTGCTGTAGGACTTAAAAGAAATTTTAAGAATGTCACATCAAAGAATATATGTCATGTTTGTTTCGTGGTTGCCATCAATCACGATCAACGATTACAACCAGCGACCACGATCAAAAATTTAGTTTTATGTTCGTTTGACAGTCGCTACGACCAGTCACTACAACTAGTCGTTGTGTTGTTCGTTTTGCAATTGTGGCAGCCATCGACTCCTTTTTATTATTATTATTTTAAATAAAATAAAATTTAATTTTTAAAATTATATATTTATAAAAATGAAAAAAAATTATATGTTAATTTAAATTATAAAATATTGATAATATTTAGCCAACAAATTCAAAAAATTTAATTTAAAAAAAATCAAATAACAAATATTATCACATTTATATATTATTTATCAAAATGTATATTTATACACAATTAAAATTAACTTTTTTTGTTAACACTAGACCACAATTGGCCGGCTCATTAGCCAAGTTCCTACATAATGTAGGCAGTATGACTCGATTCTTGGTTGTGCAAGTACGCATGTCTTAATGAACTTACCGTCGCCACTATAGCAAAGGCCAATTGCAATTAAAATTGAATTTTAGAAGTTTAAATTTTCTTTTCAATATTTGTAAATTTTATTTTATTAAATTTATATATATGAATTTTTTATATTTACTTTTAAAAATTTATTATTATTATTTTATTAAATTTTTATATATGAATTTTTATATTTATTTGAAAATTTTTATTATTATTATTTAAAATTTTTATTTTATTTATTAAAATTTATTTTTAATTAATTGATTTGTTGGTCGTTAGTGTTGTTCGTTTGGTAGTCGTTAGTCGCTAGCGACCAATCCCAACGACCAGCTACTAAATTTTTTAGTGATTTAAAATTTCGTTGGTAACTAATCGCTGAACTAATGACCACAAAACAAATAACTTTGAGTCGCAGTCACTAAACATAATCACCGATGACCATTAAACCAACAGAGCCTATATGTTTTATTGTATGAACATTTATTTTTCTAAGATATATGTTTTAAATGGAGTTTGATCTGATCCAGATGGAAATATAAAAATATAAGCTAGATATCGGCATTTATTGAGGCGTCTAGGTCGTGTGATGTGTTCCCATACCAAACTTTATCCGAATCATGCCATCTTTCATCTACTCTTCATTCTTTTCCTACGACATCCATTACCTAGATTTTTCACATATAACATTTAATATACATATAATTCAAACTCTAAGTTTCATTAGGTACACGATACGGAATGATAGAATAGTAAAAATAAACTTTAAACCTTTAGTTTTACGTAAAAATATGTAAAATACTTTATAGTTTAAAAACAAAAATCCATAAAACACAGGAAATATAATTTTATGAAATGAATAAAAAATATTGATTGTTTAGGTATCATTGTCCACTGAATTCGTATTTTATTAGTATATTAAATATTTAACTTCGTACCTAAGTATTAGAATATGAACAATCTATGTTTGGATAAGACTTCAGCAAATCATTAGTTAACTTCATCTAAAAATGGAGGTATAGATTAACCTATTTGAGTACGTGCGAGGATACAAACATAATTAAGACAATTTTTCATAATATTGTTAATTATTTTGTAGTTAAGAATTGGTATAATGATTAAAGAAAAAGGAAGAAGGGATAATGGTCGGATAATGCGGCCGGAGACATGCTTCATTCCCAGGAAACCTCTTTTTTGTTGATAGCTCAACCTTTGTTGACTCTGTCTTCCTCCCCCAACTTTTTATTTTATTTTATATTTAGATATTTTATAAAATTAATAAACACTTTATTGACAACCAAGGATCTTGACCCTTCAAAATTCCACAAACAAGTTATCACCAAACTCGTTTATTTTCTCATTTATACAACTAATTTAATAGTAACGTGAAAATAAATTTGACTAGAATAACATACGAACCCATCGTTTTCTAAAATCAAACACACTTGAAACTCTATTACAGTTTTTTTAATCACACTTCACTTAAAATATAAAGAATTCTCGTTAAGCTGTAATATCTTAAAAATCAAATCTGAGCAGTCGTGGTGAGAACGTGAACAGAGAAATAAAAGAACAATAGAAAAGAATAATGGAAATGTTCATAAATAATACTTTTCTAATAAAAATGAAAATTGTTGAGTTTTTTCCGGTACGATAATTAGAATGATTTTGCTAATCACTTAGATAATTAGTAGCCTTAGGCAATCAGGTCAGTTCGGTCCTAGCCGATTGGATTTGGATATTTCATATATGTGATTTTAGTATATGTTTTGGAACTAATAACTATTCAGGTCGAGTCCGGTTCATGTCCTCTCGGATTCGGATTAGTTCAGATCTACAAATTTTATATCTATTTAAGAACCCAAACCAATTCAGTCCGATTTTGGTTTCGGGTTGGGTATAAAATTGAGTGTTTCTTATCAAGAATAACAAAAGTATCCAAAATTTTTGGATATTCGTGTACCCATTCAAATATTCAAGTACATATTTAGATATTTGGTATTTTAGATACCCGTAATATTTGAAATATTGGGTATTCGGGTACTCGTTCGAGTATCATGTAAAACTTGGACTCGACCCAATACCCACATGAATACTATTATTAGATCTGTGGTTACTTTTGTCTCTACTCGAACTTAACCCGATACTCGAAATTTCAGGTTGGTTTTGTGTCTGGTATTCAAGACTAATTAGAGGTTTGCTCACTTCCCATCATATATAGTAGATAAAAAAATTAAGGTTTAGAATATTGATCGAATCTTGTTGATCCAACATAACGTAGCGGAAGCTATAGGGATAGAATTAGATCTGTTGATTCTGAGAATACCCGGAAACTAAGGTTTGAGAGTCCTCCTCTCATGGCTTTAACAAAAGTTCTTTAGAAATCTCTTTCTTTTAATTAATCGAATCAACAACTGAATAAAACCGTAAACATCAATATGCTGTTTATAAGAAAATTTAAAGGAAACCTGAAAACCCTAATCCTAATTAAAATAATAATAATATTAAAATATAAATAAATGGCAATTATCTAGATAATAAAGATATTTGGAAATATTTCAAATATCTTGTTGCATAAGGTTTCCCCGTTAAAAAAGAATCATTCTCGAATCGTCAACAATTTTTGAAAATTCATCTTTATCTTTTTCTCCTGATTTTGTATGAAATTTGCACGAATCTGAAACTGCTCGGATTTTGCACAAACCCAAAGCTGCACGAAATTTGCACGCTTCCGATTCTCAAACGAATCCTCTTTGAACACAAACTCTATGTGATCAAAAACTTGGACATCCTCTTCATATATGTTATAGATAAGATCACCACATATCTCTTTGTAAGTCTCATCCTCTTCATAAACGTCGTTGATGGGATCACCGTAGATCTCTCTGTAGATCTCAGGGTCTTCTTTCTCGACAAAAGGACTTTCGTCCTCGAAATGCTTAGAAATTGCCAATCAACATGACTTCTAGAATCGATCTTTGATTAAGAAAGCAAAGGGCACGGCTCTGATACCAAACTGACATAGCGGAAGTTATAGGGATAAAACAAAGATCTTATTTAGTCCCAGAATATCTAAAAATCGATGTCTTTTTATATTCGTTGAGATCTCTCTATATCTACCGAAAACAAAAAGAAAAAAAGACAAAAGCTCAATATTGTTAATTAAATCATTGCATGAAACCCTAAATATCAATAGGCTATTTATAAAGAAAACCTAAAGAAACTTAAAAACTCTAATTTTAACTAAAATAATAATAATAATATTAATATATAAAATACAAATAAATGGCAATTAATCAGATAATAAAATATTCTATCACAACAGTTAATAGAAAATAAATTTAAAATCAAAAACGATAACAAATTCATCATGTTTCACTTTACAAAATGAAATTTATCATACACGAAATGTTTTTTTATCAACATAGGGCTATAATTGACCGACCCATTAATTAAATTTCTATATAATGTAGGTAACGAAACTCGATGTGTAAGTGCATATACTTTTAGTGAACTTATCATCTACCATTAGACTAAATGTTATCTATTATTATTAGAGATTTAGAAAATTTGATTATACACCGTATTTTATTCTGACTGTTAAAAAAAATAGAATTATGTAATCACGTGTGATAAAATTCCTAATTTGATAGTTGATGGTAATACAGGATATTGTTTATATGGAATTGTAGATAATAATTTATATAAAAAAATATTGTTGTTGGATTTGGACCAAACAAAATAAAAATAAAAGGTTTGTTGGTGAGGGCCATGTACTGGATTAATCAGCGGCGTAGATAAACTTAAAAGCCAATCAGAAATCCAGCTGTCGTGCCACGTGTCAGTTGGATAGAGTTGGACCAAGTTGGTGACGATGCACATGACATTACCAATCCTACGTGTCATCTCCTTATGCGCGAGACCTCCTCATTCGTTGGTTTGCCCAAACGCTATGAAAGCCAAGTCCCTATTCGACTCATTTAATCATCCAATTTATTCTTTTCTTTTGATCAAATAATTCCACGTTTTAAAAAAGAGAAAACATCCGATAATTGTAATATACGATGTCACTGTTTTTCCTTTTTGTATTAATAACGTTTGAGTAAGAGATATAAGAATATAAAAGACTATGAATAAAGGTGAAAGAAACTTTATAAAAGAGTGGGAAAGACTTACCGTAAACGTGAAAAGAATTCTAACAAGTAACACAACTCCTTTTTTTTATTCTTTCTTATGTAACCAATTCTCATATATTGTATATTATTTGTATAAATTTCCTAATAAAGTTAAATTTTCATGTGTCCTCGAATACTTTTCATGTGTTTTAAATTTTTTAATAAAATAACTAAATAAATAAAGTGTATTTTGTGATACACTGATATGTAATCGGAAATCCCTCCGAGACATCCGAGAAAAAACATATGTTCTCTAAGAATACCAAACTTTTTAAAAGAATATCATGAGTCATTAATACAACTAAGACTAAACTGTTTAAGATAGAGAGAACATCTTAACTTTAAAGCTAATTGTGGAGATCTGTGGCCTACACATAAAACCAACCTGCCTTCAAAAACTTGATCATATCAGAGATAGATACTCGCCAAATTTCTTATGAGTTCGAACACTAATAAACGGAAGGTTATGGACCACTTAACTGTTGTTTCAGACAAATCATTAATCACTCATTTGTATCCACTTGTGTATAATTTATACGTTAAGAAACCAACCGCTTCCAACTGATACAATTCATTATCCTTTAGTTTACCGATTTAATAACATAAGCATCTTTGAGAAATTTTGGTTAAAAAACAGAATACATGCACAGATGCACTTGAACAAATTCGGTTAAATTTCATACATTAATAGTTTATCATTCAATCAATTTTTTGTATCACCATGTTTAAAATATTGGTGAGATGGAATACTGAAATCGAAGACAAAAATAAAACAAAAGTCAAAGGAAATGACAGGTTCCAAGTAATAACTATTTAGAAAGAAAAATAAGACCAAACTCTAACCTATCTTCACATCGAGTATTTGGTTTGGATAAGGTTGGCATCTATTTTCTCCTTCCCATGTGCACCGTCTAAATGCTTATCCACATTTAAATTAAATTATATCAATTTTATTTTATTTTCGTTTTGGAGACTTGTGATTACCAAAATTCTCGGGGTTTATAATATTAATCATACGATGTCCGACAAAGAAAACACGGAAATAATACAACACTAATTTAGTATAGACTGTTTTATGTATCTCACAATAACTTGTTGACTAAACTACTTCTCTCCATTATCTCACACGTAAATAGTACAATACTAACACTTCTGTTCATGTTCTAATTGAACGGTCTGATCTTTGAGCTTATAATTAATTATATACAGTCTTTTAATCTTCTGTAAAGAAGCATGTTTTGATTAACAGAATCATTCGGAAAGAAACATTTCTCACATCTTTTACATTTGTTTTTCTTAAGATTTCATACCATTTTGTATATTGCATGAATTATAGTAGTAGTATTTAACATACCATGTGCATGATTGGTTGATATCGTATAACTGTAAATAATTAGTTTATTATCTTCTTTAGAAATTACAGCTTGGCAATGCAGTTTTTGGATATATATATATATATATTTTAATAGTTAGATTGATGATATTATCATGTAAAACTGAAATTAAAATCTATTATAATTTTTTTTTTTTGTTTTGGGCAAAATTGGAACTCTTGATGTTAAAATAATAAAGTATATCTACATTTTTTTTTTGTCAACAAACTGGATCGATAAGATTTGATCTATAACTTAATATCCATATCCAAAAATCCATTTCTAATCTACTAGTTTAGTGAAAGGAAACAAATTCTAATAATTAAATTATTATCTGGATTATTCTAACCATCAAATTAAAAATAACTCTATTTACAGTTTATACTTCGGTAATATACACTATATACAAACATAACGGTGAACAGATTCAATAATAGGCATATTTAGCTTAAGAAGAAACAGTATAAAAACAATAATTTTGATACTATCTTATCATAAATTTAGACATTTAAAAGTTTATCCTTGAAGAAGAAGAAGAAAAAAGCCAAATAAAGAAACAAGATAATCCTGAAATTAAATCCACAGTCCCACGACTGGCTACTAAATTTTCTAAAATTAATTAATTAATTATCCAAAAAAAAAAGACCGCGTCTCAAACGCTGACTTTAAATTAGTCGCGTCGGTATAATTCCACACGCCTTTTCTCTCTCTCCCTCTATCCACTTCCCCTATATATATACTCTCCTCGTATCTTCATACTCATAAAAAAAATCCAATTCAAAAATTAACATTCAGAAAAAAAAATCAAAATAGAAATTTACAGAGAGAGAGAAAATGGTTGATATGGATTGGAAGAGGAAGATGGTATCATCAGATTTACCTAACTCACCTAAGCTTTCTTCAAAGCTTAACGTCACTATTCCTTCGCCGTTTAAGGTGGTTACAGTTTCGTCTCCGATCTCTTGTTCTGCACCTGCCGTTTGTTCTGCTTATGAGCTTTACCTTCGTCTCCCGGAGTTAAGAAAGCTTTGGTCATCTCGTGATTTTCCTTTGTGGAAATCTGAGCCGATTATCAAACCAGCTCTTCAGGCTTTGGAGATTACTTTCCGATTGGTTTTAACTGTTTCTTATGATACTAGACAGTATATCAATCACCGTGAATGGAATCGCCGGTTAGATTCGCTTGTCACGAGGCAGATCCAGCTTGTTGCTGCGATCTGTGAAGAAGAGGATGAGGAAGATCAATTGGAAGCTCCAGTTGGTCATGGACGGAGTTCTCTCAGCTTGCTTCCGCAGTTAGCTACGTGGAGGAGATCGGAGGCTACAGGGAAAAAGATCTTGGCTACGATTGATAACGAGATGTATCGGTATAAGTACACGCTTGGACTCGGAGAACAAAACATCACCGGAAAACCGTATCTCCGGTACGATGAGATTTGCCGACCGAACGAGCTTTACAGCCTCAAGGATAATCCCTTCGCAGATCATATCGATAATCAGGAGAATCAAACGTTATATATTCTTCATCAGATTCTCGAATCTTGGATCCATGCCTCTGGAAATCTCTTACAACGAATCGTCGGGAGAATTGAAGAAGAGAAATTCGAAAAAGCGTCCAACGATGTGTACTTGCTCGAGAGGATCTGGAAACTTCTAGCGGAGATTGAAGATCTTCACATTTTGATGGATCCAGAAGATTTCCTCAAATTGAAGAAGCAGTTACAAATCAAATCAGCGGGGAAAAACGACGCGTTCTGTTTTAGATCCAAAGGATTAGTGGAGATGATGAAGATGTCGAAGGATCTTCGGCAGAAAGTACCGGCGGTGCTTTCGGTTGAGGTAGATCCCACCGGAGGACCGAGATTACAAGAGGCGGCGATGAAGCTTTACGGGACGAAGACAGAGTGCGATAAGATTCATTTGCTTCAGGGGATGCAGGCGGTGGAAGCAGCGGCGAAGAGTTTCTTCTTCGCTTACAGACAGTTAGTGGCGGCAATGATGGGAAGTGCGGAGACAAACGCGACGGCGAGTCAAGAGTCGTGTGACTCATTGAGTCAGATATTCATGGAGCCGACGTACTTTCCGAGTCTTGACGCGGCAAAGACGTTTCTCGGGGAATTCTGGAGCCACTTGGGATAAAAAGCGAACAAACAATTCTTTTTAATTAAAAAAAAAATTAATACCGCTTTTATTTATATGAAATTAAATTGGTGGTTTGATTAATTACACGTGTAAGATACTGAAATTTTGAAACTTGTGACGATTTATATATGAATACAATTCATTTTATATGATCAACGATGTTAGTCGCAATACTAACGTAGAATCGCAGTCTATATTTAAAAAAAACAATGTTAAATATAGATATGGGGAAGGACATTTCTTTTTCACAACAACGGTTTCAAAGGGAAGATACCTAGATAATTTTCTAATGTTGCATGTCATAACCTACATGAGTGCTTCGAATTCTGAATGATTGAACATTTTTGAATGTTTATATTTTACTTTTTTTGTTTATTTTAGAATTCAATTCTAAACTATCATGTTATTTTATGTGAAGTTGTCAAGAGTTTAGATTATAGGTTCTTGTTGGTAGAACAAAAATTGTTAATATGGATATTTGAAAAGTAGCCAAGTCTTACTCCAAAAAATTAGTAGCGACTAATCTATGTTGACTAGTCGTGAAAAATCAGCACCTATCCTTTGTTAGATGTTAGTGTAAGAGAAAAAAACATGTGTAATAATCAAACAAACTACTATCAACTAAACTAAAAACTAATCAACTAGATTTGAACTAAGACGGTAATACTAAACGGGCCTATGTGTATTGACTTTTCGTTAGTCAAAAAAACAAATAATGGGCCTATATGTTGGCCCATTAGCAGCTAACAAATCTCTTCCTTCTTTCTTCTTTTGCTCGCATTAGAAACCCTAAATCTCCAATCTCGCTGCCGTTTGTCGTTCTCGGTTTCTCATAATCTTAACAATGGCGGCGGCGAGCGAGCACACCGTCTTACAATTCGTGGCTCCTTCATCGACGGTGTCGACGACTATTTCTGTACTTACGGCGAGGATCCACCCGCTCGTTATTTTTAATGTCTGTGATTGCTTCGTGAGACGTCCTGACTCGGCTGAACGAGTCATCGGAACTCTCCTTGGATCTATCTTACCTGACGGTACCGTCGATATTCGCAATTCATATGCTGTCCCTCACAACGAATCTTCCGATCAGGTTCGGCTTTGATCTCTTATTTCCTCTTGAATTCTCAGTCGGCTTAATCAAATTTTCAATTTCCTTTTCTTTCTCTTGGAGATTCTAGATCTGTCTCGTAGCTTAAGAGTTGGTTTATGGTATATGTGTAGACGAATTTAGCTCCCAATACTATTCCTAATTTGTATTGGTTCGTTCCATTATGCTTTTGCAAAGTGAACATATTGTTAGCTTCTTCTCTAGGAATGTAAACCTATTCTTGTGATGCGTTTTGAGGTTATGGTGTCAAATGGATGCAGGTTGCTGTCGATATTGATTATCACCACAATATGTTAGCTTCACACCTAAAGGTGAATCCGAAGGAAATTATTGTCGGCTGGTACTTCTTATTCTCTTAGCTCTCGTAATAAATTTCATATCTTTGTCAAACGATTCTTGAAGCTATATCTTTGAAGTGTTGGATACTGCAGTGGTGGTAGGTAATTCTCATTGTGGAATAGCTGATAGAGGAACTTTTATTGATTTTCAGGTATTCAACTGGTGCTGGGGTCAATGGTGGTAGTGCACTGATTCATGACTTCTATGCTAGAGAAGTTCCCAACCCCATTCACCTGACTGTGGACACTGGGTTTACAAATGGTGAGGGTACCATAAAAGCTTTTGTCTCTTCAAACCTTTCACTTGGTGATCGACAACTTGCTGCACAATTTCAAGAGATTCCTGTTGATCTCCGTATGGTTGAGGCTGAGAGACTCGGATGTGAGTATTCTAACCTCTTTTTCTTATCGAAATTCATTAGTAATCAACTATTTATTTATAAAGTTCTCATTGTCTGATTTCTGCATGCTTGATACAGTATCTAGAGATTGCCTCCCTAGTGATTGTAAATTAATGAACTGATTAGATGATCTTCGCTTGGGTCACTACATTTGGGTGAACTATTAGCGGTTCAGGAATGTGACTGATTAAGAAATATCAATTTGTTTTGCAGTTGATCTCCTCAAATCAACAGCTGTTGACAAACTCCCAAATGACTTGGAAGGAATGGAGTTAACAATGGAGAGGTTGTTGACTTTAATCAACGATGTCTACAAATATGTTGACAGTGTCGTGGTGAGCTTATTATACCTTTTGAAATTGAAACAGTCTATTGTACACCATAGATGCATGATCGTTGATACAGAGTTTTACTGAAATTCCTCAGGAAGGTCAAACATCTCCAGACAACAACATAGGACGATTCATTGCAGATGCAGTCTCCTCCCTTCCTAAATTACCCCCACAAGTCTTTGAAAAACTTGTGAACGATAGTCTCCAGGTTAGAAGATTGTAACATTCAAAAGCCAAAACAAGAAAAAAAGCTTTATTTTAAAAACTAATTGATGTGTTTTATTGTTTTACAGGACCAGTTACTTCTGTTATACCTATCAAGCATAACAAGGACACAGTTGAGTCTAGCAGAGAAGCTAAACACAGCTGCTCAGATGCTGTGATAAGCTTTTTGAAGCGCAAGGTTTTGCTATAAATGTGGAATTCTACTTTTTTAATGTTTGGCACATGCTTTGTGTAAGAATTAGCCTTTTGCTGTAGCTTTCCTAAATTGCATTTTAGAAAGAGACATAAAGGCATTGTTCCATCAGTTGAGTTCTAAACGAGTTTTAGTGTCTGTCTAATTCTAAACAAGTAACATAAAATTGAGCTTTTTTTCCAAAAAAAATTTTCGCTTTGAATATTTTAATCTAAATTTCTTGACAAATTATAGTTTCCGGTTCTCCAATCCTTTTGCTTTCAATACCAAGTTTAATAAATGTGTATTTTTCGAATTTCAATTGTCTTTCGGGTCCGCTAAATTAGAAAACGTTGTGACATTAATTGGTTTTAAAAGTTTGTATGGTATGAAAAAATTGATTGTTAGTTTTTGCTTGGAATAGCAAATGTTAGTGTAGTATACGACTGGTTCTCTCTCAAAATACGTAATAAATGAAAATGTATATAAAATTAGGAAATTAGAGAAGAAGTTATATATAAAAATGTAGGACGGTGTGTAGAGGGGTCAACAATAAAGACGTGCATGCACTTGTTGTAAATGTAAGTGAACAAGTTGCATACATTTTTTGTTCACAGACTAATCTAACTTATCATTCCACTTCACCCACCTTCGACTCTTATGTATGCTTATTGGTCTCCTTACCCTTTTTCTTTTTTATATATACAGTTTGACGTATTATCATACCTATTAACCAATTTATTAGTATTTGATTCCTTTTTATAAATTAATTTATTGTACCTGCTAATCTGCTATTGTTGTAGGTCTCACCGGTTCCCTGGTCGGAATTTTCAGTCTTATCATTTTACCATATTTTGCAATAAATCTCATAATTTTAATCAATTGTATTTCCTTTTAAACGTAAAATAATCACTACATAAGAGAAAATATCTTTCGTCAAATGATTAAATGTCAATTTTGACAATTTTTTCTATCGAAATTGGATTTTAGAAAGTTGTCTAGTGTCTTGTGATCAAATTTGGGGTTTAAAGAAATTATATTATAGGGAAATGTTTTTGGTCAAGTGGTTGAGTGTTATTTTTAATCCGAATTTGATTACAGTAAATCATGTTTGTCCCACGTAATATTATTAGGATTAGAAAAATTTGGTTATGAATTGTGTTTTATTGATTCGATTATTACTAGAAAAAAAGTTTGAATTATCGATGAACTTTAGAGATTATTGACAAAATAAATACAAACGGAGAAAACACGTTAAAGAAAGCACTTTACACAATGACTAGAGAGTAGCTACCACTATATTAATGACCCAAAAACCTTGATACGGCCTTAGGATATGTCAAAATTAATCAACGCTCAGTTAGACTTTTCAACAAGATCAACCTCATTCATAACTCTAATCAAATTTATTTCGAAAACGCACGTTGATGTTATGTGTATCCAAAAGACCACAAATTTATGGTCCTGTGATATATTATTATCAAATTATCTCTACTCTAATTATTACATATGGACCTAACACCAAAAAAAGGAAAAAAGAAATTATCATCCTGGTCCCGTTTTTTTTGTTACCTAACGATTCGAGGAAGTTATATTACAAGCAGAGGAGTACTTTGAATACAAAGCTACCGACAAGTCTCCTTTTAGTTTCGTGCCAATACTAAAGACAACACAAACGATAAGGAGAGATTGTCGAGAGACGTACTGACGTTACAGTCTAGTCATTGGGACTTTGTTGTTACAAAACTTTATACAAATTTAAATTGGTTTTTACAAGCATTCAATGGCGGATAATAGGGGTTCAAGTGACACCCCAAAAACTCAGGAAAAAAAATTTTATATAGAAATTTTGGATTATTAAAAAATTTAAAACTGAATTCTCTCACTTTTTTATTTTTGCTTCTGACCCCTATTAATACAATTAATAACTTACATACTTTTATTTGATTTGCTTTCTCTGATTTGATAACTTAAAAAACGTAAACAGTGACTGAATACTAAACTAATATTGAGTTCTATTATCTCATTTTTGTGAGACCTGAACCTATTAATTTAATAAAAAAATAAAACTATATATATAGCTTTTTTACAATTTTTTTTAATGTCGCATAAGAATGCAGGAAGTCGAACTTCAACCAATTTTATAGTAGTTTTTCATAGAACCAGAAAGAATTACAAACTGATCTATGTAACTTAGCAAAGCTTTCACAGTTTGTTTTATATTTTAATTTATTTATGCTTTGATCCGGTAAAAATAATTTCTGGATATGCCACTACAAACATTTATAATGATTTATCCTTAATTGTAGGCGTATAGCTCTTTTTGATGATTATTTGTGTACATATAAATCAAAGATATGTCACAACCAATTCCACGAATTGTATTAGTATTCATTTATGCTTTTTTTTATTTATCAACAGTTGGAATTAATAAAATCCCAATCATATAGTCTAAATCCATTTTCAAATTCCAAACAATATTACGCGAGACGTTGTAGTATTTTAAAGTAGAATATGACTGGTATAAACAACATAAGTAAACATTTAATCCTACAATTCTCTATTTATATGTATTTATTTTGAGACCTCGAAATAAACGATATTTTACCTTTTTTTTTCTCGAAATATATAATGTTTTAGGTTTCTAGTACAAAATTTTCACTTTTTTTTTATTTAACTAGTTTACTTATTCATATTAACTACAATATTAATTATAATATAAAAGTAGTTTAAATAATTTTACAAATTTTTTTAATTTTATAAGTGTATTTACTTTAAACATCATATATTATGCGACAGATGAAATATGTTTTTAGTTGTGGCATCACTCAAAGTTATATTAATGCATAAAACAATGTCAGCTGTCTTGAACATATATGATTTTCATTAATATCCTTGGAGAAAAACAGGTAGTTACTAGAGGGTTGAATTCTTAAATTTGTGACCACTATAGGTTTGGGTTCGATGCATTTACATGACATAATGGGTTTGGATTATTAAAATTAATTATTATATACTAATGATCAACAATAACATTACTAATTTTAATCCGCCGTCAACCTAAAAGATGCAGCCGGAATGTTAGGTGAATACGTAATACACTGCATTGTTTATAGTAACAAACATATTGACTTGATACCAAAAAAAAACAAAACAAAAACAAATCATATTGACATACTTCGCCAATGAGATCATATGTTGCTTGCGATAGCACGAACAATTTGTTGGGACATTTTTTCTTTTCAAAAATTAGATTGACAAATTTTAATTCACAGTTCAAATTCTATTATAACTCTATTAAATGAGATAATTATCGAAAATCTATTAATAGATATCTAACCATTTGATAAAAATAATTGAAACACTAATTCGTAAATCAAATTTTTATCAATAGTTTCCGACATAATTAATCTATATTATCATCAAAAATATTTTATATGTTTAAAGTGGACTTATATTTTTTGACGGATTTTTGAGTATAAATCTCTTAGAAATTATTGTAAATTATGATTGTTTCTAGACGGAGTTATATTCGTTGAAACCTCAGTTATAAATTTTCGACAGTTGCCATTTCTATAGAAATTTTACTAAAATATAAAAAAATTCTTGTATTTATATAGATTCGCAAATCCAGTTTTTTTTTTCTTTTTCCTCAAAGATTTTCTAAAAAATCACTTACATTATTTTCGCCCAAACACACTTAATTGCGACGTTTTGGTAGGATCTAGTGCATTAATGTTGATATATCACACCCCAAATCCAATTAATTTAAATGACATTTTAAATAAACATCTTTGCAAAAAAAAATTATTAAAAAAACATATAAACATCTACATTTTTCATCATTTTATTCGTTATGGCATGGAGTCTAAAGATCAATCATGAAAACACCCATGACAAATAATTTCTACAGAGTAGAGATAAGAATAATAATAATTTCACGACGACAATTGGAAAGAATTTATGATCACTGATGAATGAATATAGATCAAAAAACGGTATTTGAAATAAGAAAAAGGATAGTTTAAATTTAATAAGCTGTATATCTGATCTGATAGAAGAAGAAGAATAAAAATGAATGCGACGAACAACGCCTTGATTCAAAGTATATTGCATGCATTTAGTTTACGGTTCATGAACCAACCTTATTTGGATTATTATGTATACATGCTTCTTCTTTTTTAATCATTATTATACAAGTAGTATTTGTACCAACGAGAGTCTTGTCAAATGTTTTGACTTATGTTTTGTGATAATATTTTTAAATATATTATACGAGAATAATGAAATTCCTTTTGTTTTTTTTTTCAGAATATAAAAAAATTTGTTCGCATAAAATTGTCTCATTTCGGAAATCATTACCATATCTTATTCTCTATTTCAAAATATAAGAATTTTTAGTTTAAAACACGTATATTTTAAAACTTAAATATTTATCAATAAAATTATTTATTGTTTTAGTTTAATATAAATTTACTAATTAAATAAGAAATTCTAGAATTTTAAATAATTACCAAAAATCAAATGCAAGTAATTTTGCATACACAATGTAAAACACTTTATAACATGAAACAGTTTCTTTTTCCCTTAAAAACTTAAACACCTTATAAAATGAAACATAGGGATTATGTTTTATACGGTAAAAACTTTGTTTTCCAAATAGATTTTGATGGGGATTCTATCAAAAATTGGTCTAAACGGTATTTTTTTGGTAGAATTACAATAAATCTTAACAATGTTTCCGTCAAAATTCCATAAATTTACAACGGAAACTAACCGTAGAAAATTATATATGGATTTTTGACAGAACTATTTACATGCTCAAAAATCCTATCTGATTTTTATTCTAATTTTGTTATAAATACTGACTCTTCTGTTTACACGTTTTGTGGTTAAGATTAAGAATCTGCATAATTATTTTTAAATAAAAATTAGAATAACAGAAAATGCATTGTCTTTTTGCCTTAAATGAACTCAATCTGGTCCATTAAAAGTGTAAACAGCAACAAACAGTAGTGATGACGAGACAAATCGAGAAAAAGTCTCTTTTGAGATAATATTTTGTTGGACAAAAGTAATAAGTTCAAAGCATTAGAACAAAACATCATTTCTTGCTTCCGTGTTTATATGTAATGTAATACTTTATCAAAAATAGTTAATTGTTCCTTATTTTTATTTTCTATTTCTCTTGTCAATTTTACTAATTCATTTTTACGTTAACTATTATCTTGGTACAAAGTTAACAAAATATAAAAAATTTAAACACCTATAACATTACAAGTCAGAAAATTAGTTTTACAGTTAAGAGACCTAAGAATTAAGGACAATAAAAAAAAACTAAAGACTCATGAGTTTTTGCATAATCTTTTATCTTCCATTACAAATACTATTTCTTTGAATAGTAAAGAAATTAGACTAGACATTGTCGCCAACAGAATTTCAACCTCATAATGAACAAAAGAAAATTTATGGCAGATCTCTCGTGTTCTCATACTAACGCCTCCTACATCATCTGTAAAATAGTATCGACCTAAATATGAGAATTACTCAGAGTCTTTTCATGATCTTTGATTTTAATTATAATCTTTTGGCATTTACTAATAATTATAATAGCAACACTACTCGTTTTGGAGTTGTATAATATCTATAGATTCGATTTTGGATTAGTTATTTCATCCAAAATACATATATATAACTAGTTTTTAGTTTAAATGATTCGGTTGGATAGGTTCGGGTTCGGGTATAGACTTTATGCCCTACGATATTTTGGTTATATTTTGGGTTCGGTTAATAACAAACCCGAAATAACTTGTAATAAAAAACTATTCGATTATTTAGATACATCCGAAATTTAAATAGTTTAGTTGGATCGGTTCGGATTCGAGTTTGAATTTCGGTTATGAACTTTATGTCCAGAACTACGATTCTCTATCTAGATTGGCATTTAATGGTCTCTGTAACCAACTTAATTAATTTAATTAGGAAGAAGAAAGTGGTTGACAAAGAAAAAAAAAAGGTAAGAAATCGAGATCAAATCATTGATATAGGACAAAAATTACATGTTGAATGGTTCTCGATAATTTAAAGGTTGTCATGTATAGTCAACAAACATTAGATTATATTGAATCATCAAATCATATATTTATGGGTTGATATGTAATGTAGTAGTGAATTAGTTATAGATTAACTTATATTTCTGTGAATAGCTAAGATTCTTTTGAATGGGATTGATGTGGCCAATATATGAAAATGTGGATATCAAAAAAACATCATTTAATGGGGTTTGATGTGATCAGAGAAAGTAAAAAGAAGTTCATCTCTAATTGGAAAGAACGTTTTCTTTTTGGCCAACTATTGAAAAGAGCTTTTAGTATTTAAAAACTCTAAATAAAGAAAAAAAATCTTTATTTATTTATTTTTTGATAAAGAAAAAGTCTAAAATAAAATAGCTTTGGTTAAAGAAAATTATAGTTAGATAGAGGCACCCTTCGAAATTGTTGAATAGCCAAAGTGTGTGCCTTTTCTTATTTATTATTATGTGCCAACAAAAACTGTCAAAATCGTTTACACAAACCATTTTTTTAGACTAGTTTAGATGAAACAATTAATAGCTCTAGCATCATAAATTTGATTCTTCATATTATATGTGAAGGATTGAAAATGAGATTTTGAATTATAGATTGAATCTTATCGATCTAATTATTGATAAAAAACTAGTTCTTTTGAAATTCAATTTCAGATAATAGTGTAATTTCATATGATTAAAATTTGAGATTTGAAAGTTTTGATTATGTATCTAGCTTTGTTTAACAAAAAAATTATAAAATAGCCAACTCTATAATAAATAAAAAAAAATATATATATATATATAGCCAATGAATTTCTTAATTATGATAAAATATATTTTGATCAAAACAGAACACCATCTTATGGTCCATTGTTATGGTTTTGTATGCTTATCTGCTAAAACAAAAGTTAATAAGCTTGATCCTATCGATTTGGTCCAACCTTCATTATTTGTATCGGCTATTCATCAAAATATCCGATAATATCGATCACATGTCCATTGTATCAAAGTCCCAACTATCTTGATTTCGAGATAACCTTGACTTAAATGTTGATATACACCAACTTGTAAAGTGATGTAAATATCTAAAGTTAAATTGGTTGCCAATTAATGCTGACTGCAATTTCATACATACATTCATCATAAATATCTTGTCATGTTTTTTTTGTCGACTGACCAAAAAATCAGATTTGAGATTTGAGAAAAAAGAAGAAGAACAAACTTACAAATATCATGAAATCCTCTATATATATGGGAAGAAAATTGGCTTATGTACTATTGGTAATGAAATTCATGATGTTAAATATAATACTAATTTAATAATGAATTTTTAGTTTGTTACTTAAACAAAATCTGAATTTTTGACCCATGCTATTAATTTGTTCAATAAACTAAAACGAACACTAAGATTTATATGATTAAAACCGTCAGAAATTATGGATCGAAAGCTCTCATGTCTGGCTGGTTCTAAACTGTCAAAATGGTTCGGGTGTATCCACTTGTTATTATCTATTTTACTTAAATTTAAAACGATAATTTTCATAGAGCATATGTTAGTTTTTTTTGGTCGAAAGAGCATATGTTAGTTTGATTATAAGATGTAATACAAAATACATGCGCGTGTTACATAAAAATAAATGCTTTGCTTGATCTGTCATACACGTGTTAGACCTAAAAATTTCGCCTTAAATTATAGGACCCCTTCATTTATATATAGCGATAAAAAATTGGAAAAAATATCGATTTAACAATTATTGTAATTATTTATTAAATTACGAATTTGTAGTTGATTTCAAATAAAACTCTGAATTTTGGGTTGATTAAACTGATTGAATCCGACATTAATTTGATGAAAAGAAAAAGTTAACACCGTTTAATCCCGTTAATTGCCTTGGTTAAGTGGAACGGTGAGTTTCATTAACAAATTTTTTTTCTTTTTTGTTTATCTTGTCTTTCTCTTCCATAAGTCTTTGTTTCTATGTTATCAGGGAGTAAAAATTATCTTCCTAAATTACAGTATCCATCTTCTTCATTGCCCTTTTTCTTTGTAAAATAGAACATGTGAGCATCTATTCACCCTCAAGTATCATGCAGACATCGATTCTAAGTTTTGCCAATCTATCTTTGTTTTTTCTATAATAATATGAATATATTATATATGAACATGTGAAGACTAAATTCAAAATGAAAAGAAAATTAAATCTGGATCAGTTTAGGAATTGGGGCTAAATGGTTTAATCTACAAAACGCACACGTTAATCAAAGTGAAGTTAATTAACATGATTTTTGAGCTCACGATTCTCAAGAAAAATTAAACGATAGAGCCCAAAATGGAACTGGACATATCATTGCATCACTTTTCTTCCTCGGCATCGTAGCTTCAATTTTGATTTTGTTATACGGAGAGATTGAAAGAAGAAAAGAAAATTGATTTGGGATTTTGAGTTAGGGTTTCTAATTTTGGTTTGATTTCTTCCGATTTTGGTTTGTTATTCAACTAACAGACATTGATTAACGTGATTAAACAGAGTTAACTTTTTCCGTTTATCAAATTAACGTCGGTTTCAATCGGCTTAGTCAACTCAAACTTCACAGTTTTATTCAAAGTTAACTGCAAATTCGTGGTTTAATAAGTAATTACAATAGTTCAGTGTTCAATTTAATTTTTTTAACAAGTTGTGTGTTAAATGTAATATATTTTCCGATAAAGAATATAACAAACTTATAAACTTATAGTATATATTTTCCGTTACTTCGTACAACTAAATTATACTATATATTTATCAACAAGTAATTTGCTTTTTGATCCATAATTGAAGAGAATTTTTTGTATATCCAAAGGACAATCTATGATATATTATTTTGATGAAGTAGATGAATTAGATATATGATATACAAAAGTAATTAAGGCTTGATTAATTGATTATGTTCTCTTTCTTTTGACAAAAATGATTGATATGGTTGTAAGTATAGATTTAAAATTTGATAATTTCTGGCTCGATACTTATATGTGCTGTATATCTTTTTAAGTATTGTAGCAATTTAAGTATGTCACCCAAGAAAAGTCCTCGACATCACTATTTAAGTATAATATATAATTATGAATAGCAAAATAATTTCATAATTATTGATATCAAGTACTTCTAAATCTAGTAGTAGATGATTTAGCTAATGATTTGACATAATCATCAAAAACGTTCCGAATCAGTATAGTTATATACTTATGTTTATCATGTGACAATCACAACTCCACCAAACTCACATCACGTAAAACTAAACCGTCCGATGAAAATGTAAAACCCCAGATTTCCAATCCAACGGTTAGGAAGAAGCGTGGCGTTTCAACTATCTTGTTCTGCATCACATCAGATCAGTCTAGTGGCCTTATGTACGTAATAAAAAAAAATCTGAAGACGCCGACAAAACCGAAAATGACGGTTAACGAGAATTTTCGTGTAATAATTGAAGAAACCGACACTTTATGTCAAAGTTAGTTCAAACATAAGCTATGATTAGTATTTTGTAATAATTAAATTAATTAAATAAATACTATATTTTTGAAGTGTTGTGACAGTGGCCATAGCAGTTGGAACTAGACTGTATCAGTTGAATATGAGATTCTTCACGCCGACTTTTATAGAAATTTTAGGAATGACAACTCATTAACAGATTGATTTTTATTGTTTTAATTCTAAACACACTTTTCTAATGGTCTTTATTTCGATTAACGATATTAGTTTTTATCAAATTGTGATTTGATTAATCATTTTTATTATTATTGTATGTAGTAAATTAATCATTTAAGACAAAGGTACATAAATTGTATTGCAAGTCTTTTGTTCACTTACCCCATGCAAATCTCTCGGATTTCGAAGATAGTTTTAGAACTCAGCTGAGTCTTATAACCCAATCTTATACAGATAAAATCTTTCGGATTTGAGAATCTTTGGTCTCATATAGTCAAAGATTTATGCAATTTATATCTTACTCTTACCTCAAATACACCAAACAAGATTTTGCTAGATGGTGATTTGAATATCTTATGTGCTACTATATGATATCTTATTATTTTTGCTAAGAATAATAAACTCAATAAGTGATCCAGTGTTAGTTGTAATAATACTAAAATTTGATTCGTCACAATACAAAGGGGAAAAAAAGATTTTAGAGTGTAAGTTTTAGGTATAGATTGGATCTTGTCGATCCAATTATTGTTTGAAGAAATAAAATAAGATTGACAAACTCAACATAAATGTTTGATTTCTGTAATAGACTCTAAAAATTATGTAAGTTTGGCATGGTAAAGTTTAGAGTTTAGATCAGCTCATATCGATATACTTATTGATAAAAAAATGAAAACATCTCAAATACAATTATAGTCATTTTTAAATATAGGATTTTGTACAAAAGATCTTCCATTGTTTTTTTTTTTTGGAATTTTACTTTTTATCTTCAAAAATCTATATAAATGTTATATTGCATATTAGTTTTGATTTCACGGATTGATTTATAAATTTTTAAAGAGGAAAGATAATTTACAAAAAGATAATCATTTGGAATGTCTTTTTGCATGAAACCTTGAAATATACTATAGACAAATAAATTGAAAGTTTGGTTCAAAAAAGACATTTAAATTATATTTGGGTTTTTTTTTCACAAGCAATAAAATTTGGGTTTAATGAATACTTAAAATTTGTATATATAGGTCATTTATTGCAGTCATTTTGGATCAAATATTAAGTGTTACAATAAATCGTGTGTTTTTTTTACATGTTTAAATCGAACCGAAACCTTTTTCAAACAACATACGACAAGAAAAACTTAGAACACAACATTCTTCACAGGACTGTAATGACTCACACTTGATCAAAAAACAAATGTCGCATTAAATGGATGTTTCGTTATATTTTTCCGTCCGTAGAAAGGTTTTGATTCCGGCCACATGCCGATTTAGAGTAACCTGCCACGAACGTTATATAAATGTTCGCTGTCTTTTACATTCAGCATAAAACAATCCTCACCGACGCAGTTAGGTCCTAATTATAAATGACTCTCGTTCGTTGTATTTATGTTGATCCGACCATACACTTTGGTTTGCTACACTACACAACTGTGCATATGTGCCATGTAAGGTATGAAACTAAGCGAGCTCACGCCACGTGGATTCACTAGTCTCGAGTCTCGAGAGTCTGCAATAAACTTGGGGATTTCACATTACTATACGTCAACTTCTATGCAAACCTCTTCCTTCAGATATTGTCTTTGATTTGAAGCAACGAATAATATATAATAACAACTCGTTCATAGTCAATATAAATTACCATTTTCTATGAAACTATCTTATTGTACGTTGGACTATTGAGATTTATGGAGATCTCTTCTTGATACTATTGTGATTTTAACCGCAATTTCAAAGCGTATCTCGTATCTATCCAATGTTTCATAACATATAGAGAAAGTTCAAATTAAATATATTTGTTTTGAGTTTTCAACAAAATTATTTAAATTTTATATGGCCGTAAAGTTTTTTTAAAAAATAAAAATTCTTTTGGAAACCAATCTTATTTTATATTTGTTGTAGGGTTTGTTTATTTTCTAGCGTATATTTTGATCGTAGATTAAAAAAAATTATTGGAGCCATAAATATTTTCTCCTACTAATTCTTAAAAGAAGTGTAAGAATTATTACATAATTGTTAAAAGTTACATTGAAAATGTAAAATGACACTTTTTGTGAAATCTATTTTTTTCTTAGAATGATACTATTTACGAAATAGAGGAATCACTAGTTTAATTTACCAATCACAGCCAATATCATTTAAAATTTCATACCTAATTTATGTTTAGTAACAAATGAAACAAATTTAATATAATTACTTTTTAGTTAATTTTTTTTCTTCTTACATGTCTATATTGGTCGCACCAGAGATATAAAACGTGTTTATACAGTCTAATTAACTTTCGTTTCATGCGTTACAATACACTTTTAGACAGACAAAACAAAAACAACAAAGATCATAATAATAAACAAATTAAGAAAAAAAATAAAAAACACTTTTCCAGAGTACAAGTGACAAGTTGAACTAATTTTAATAAGTAATTCTCAAAATAATAAATAAAAATAAAAAGATGAGTAAAGCAAAATAAATGTTTATCCACATCATCATCTGATTCATGAACCTCTTCTCCTCTTCACTATAAATACATCATCTCTCTCATTCTCTTAAATCATCATTCACACTCTCATCGCCACACACAAATATCGTCTTGAGAGCTTACAGAGAAACCAATAAACAAAAATGCCTTTTTTGGAGAACTCTGTAACTGTAATCTCGAGAAGCAGAGTCTTCCCTGATCAAAAGTCAACGCTCGTTGACCTTAAACTCTCCGTCTCTGATCTTCCTATGCTCTCTTGCCACTACATTCAGAAAGGTTGTCTCTTCAATCGTCCTCACCTTCCTCCACAAGAGCTTATTTCTCATCTCAAACAATCTCTTTCTCTCACTCTCTCCTACTTCCCTCCTCTCGCCGGACGTCTCTCTACTTCCGACGACGGTCATGTTTTCCTTTCCTGTAATGACGCCGGCGTCGATTTCGTTTTCGCCGTCGCGAATTCCGTTCATGTGAGTGATGTTTTGGCCGGAATAGATGTTCCTGATGTCGTTAAGGAGTTTTTCACTTACGACAGGGCTGTGAGCTACGAGGGACATAACAGACCAATCCTCGCCGTTCAAGTGACGGAATTGGCCGACGGAGTTTTCATCGGATGCTCCGTTAACCATGCTGTCACTGACGGAACGTCGCTGTGGAATTTCATTAATACCTTCGCGGAGATGTCGAGAGGAGTTAAGAATGTGACACGTCAGCCTGATTTTACGCGGGAGTCTGTGCTAATCTCACAAGCTGTGCTCAAAGTCCCTCCAGGTGGGCCCAAGGTGACGTTTAACGTGAATGAGCCGTTACGGGAACGGATTTTCAGTTTCAGTAGGGAATCGATTTTGGAGTTGAAAGCGGCGGTGAATAAGAAGAAATGGTTGACGGTTGATAACGGTGAAATAGACGGTGTTGAGTTGTTGGGGAAGCAAAGCAACGATAAACTTAACGGAAAAGAGAACGGTAAGTTGACGGAAATGTTGGAGAGTTTACTTTTTCGAAACGACGCCGTTTCGAAAACTGTTGCGGTTGAGATCTCGTCGTTTCAGTCTCTTTGCGCGTTGCTGTGGCGTGCAATCACTCGTGCGAGGAAGCTACCGAGTTCTAAAACGACGACGTTTCGGATGGCTGTGAATTGCCGTCACCGGTTGAGTCCTAAGCTGAATCCGGAATACTTCGGAAACGCGATTCAGAGCGTTCCGACGTTTGCCACAGCAGGAGATGTTTTGTCTCGTGATCTCCGGTGGTGCGCCGATCAGCTCAACCAGAGTGTGGCGGCTCATCAAAACGGGAAGATACGAAGCGTTGTGGAGGATTGGGAGGCGAATCCTAGGGTGTTTCCTCTCGGGAATGTCGATGGAGCTTCCATTACGATGGGAAGCTCGCCGAGATTTCCAATGTATGATAATGATTTTGGGTGGGGAAGGCCAGTAGCGGTTAGAAGTGGACGATCGAACAAGTTTGACGGGAAGATTTCAGCGTTTCCAGGGAGGGAAGGAAATGGGACAGTCGATTTGGAAGTGGTTTTATCGCCGGAGACGATGGCTGGGATTGAATCCGACGACGAATTTATGCGATATGTGTTTAAAAACTAACGGAGTTGATGAAATAACGTTAAGTCTCTGTTTTTTTTTTTTTTTTTTTTTCTTTTTTCTTAAGAACTCATTGATGATGTAATATTATTGTACTGTAATTCTGTAAGTCTGTAACTCTGTAAGTTGACGCCCATAAAATGTTACACATTGCTTACATACTAAACTTGAGTTCAGTATATTTTTTTCAGTGTGATTTGGGAAAAAAGAAACTACAAACAAATTCAAAATCTTGTTTTTAATCCAATTTTTTAGTCTGATTAATATATAAAACCTCACGGAACTCAGGATCTTCGTTAGTTGTCACAACCTTTGTTTCTTGTTAATCATTTTCGTTTGTCCAAGCTTTCACTTTGTAATTGTAAATCTTCTCACCACCATCACCAATTCCTGATGCTCCTACTACCATTAGGAATAAATACATTTCGTGACTTCGTGTTTCTTCATTTTCCTCTGCCCACAAGAAACTTTGGGTTTTATGTATTTTTGAAATTATTTCAATTTAAATACAAGAAGATGTGTAAGAATGCTATTAGATAATTAATTACCATATTTCTTCACATCCTGACATCACCTTGGAATATTATAGATAAATATCCATATTTTTAAATTAGATTTATTGTAATCTCAATAATCAATAGCCCATTTACAATTCCAAAATATCTTGTGACAAACTGGATCAAAATCTCTTGGTGAAATGATATATACTCATCGGAAATTGATTACAGGTTAGGATATAACTAATGAGAAATCCAAGAAATTTTTTATGGGGATAAATTTTTTTTATGGAGTAAAAAGAGTTATAAGGGTCAACTTCGCATGATTTCAAGTTTGAGTTATCTAATTAATTGTTAGACAAAGCATAATTCTCTACTAGTGTAAGACCTTCCTTTGGTTCCTTCAGGGTCTTTCTCTTTGCTTTTTGATCTAGCTTCAAGTTCTTGTCTTAGGTCCATAGCTGGAGGGGACCCTATCGCTGGGACAGATGAAGCAAATCTAGTGTGGTAATCAAGGTCTTTCTCCTTGCTCTTAGATTTAGTTTCCAAATCAAACCTTAGGTCTTTAATTGGAATTACTCTTTTTGCGGGTGGCGTAGCGAAGTCTCTGTGGGAGGATCCCAACTTGGAAGCAGCTGGGTCTTGTTTTTTTTAATTATCTCCAAGTATAGTTTACTTTTTTTATGCGCTGCCTAGAAGAAAATTCTCTCTTGTAAGGGTTGAATCGGTGAGCCCGAAAGTCGCTGCTGGTTCTATGTGAGGTATCCTCTCTGGTCTTTTTCCCTCTTGTGAATTTGCTGATTCTCTCAATCTGGTGTGAGGAAGAATAGGGAAGACTGTACTCTCTTGGTGAGTGGTAGTAGTTACGATGTCGGGTCTCTTTGTAATTGGATCCTTTTTTTTCTTGGCATTCATAGTTGGAATGGCATAGGTTATTGCACTCATAGCAATAGTTTTCTAGCTTTTCATAGATTAGATTTACTGTAATCTCCTCACCTGAGGGAAACTCTCGGACATAATTCGTAATAATAAGGAGCAGTCCATTGATATGGACTCTCATCTTAACAGAAAATGGAGTGATTACAAAGTCCTCCACCAACCCTATGTCTTCGTCAATGTTTCTGACATTACCTTCTGTCCATAGGTGTAGAGGCAGACCTTGGATTTTTATCCAAAATATGATTTGGGAGGGAAAAGAGCTTGAGATTGTTGCTTCCAATCGCTGGAGAATGATCATCCACTTTGCGAAGTGGTAAAGTTGGTTTGTTAGGGCCTTTTGAATGTCTTCTTCTGTAGCAAACTGAAACTGGAAAGTTCCATTACCTAGCTCTGCACCAATAGGCCGGCGAGAAAGGTTCCAGTGTTCAACAAGAAAACGTATCAGGGACCATATTCTTTGAGCCTTTGAGTTTGTAACTTTGACTTGTATTCTCAGTTCCTTCTGGGAGTTGGAGTCTTACTCTTCCAGACTCGGGGGTTGGGAATTGTTTCTCATTATTTCTTTACCTTTTGTTGATGCAGAGATTCGGTGAGACATGGCTTTTTAGCTTTCGGGTTATGAACTAGGGCACAGTCTAAACAAAGGTTTCTTTACACAACATTGGAGTAGAGCTCTTTGTAGTAAAAACAAGAGCCAAAGACCTTCGCACAAATGGCGAGAAACATCAAGAACAAGTTCACTTTCGGAGGTGTAAGTTGCGGCCATCAATTTTTGAGACCAGATCAAGCAGGAGATGTGCTTTGAGGTTAACAACCATGTTAAAAATTTGGTGAAGCCAAAACTTTGAAATGAGGTTGGCCCATAAATTGCATGAAAAAGGTGCTTTTCCTTCAAAACTCCATTAGGTTAAAAACTTGATGAAGTTTTCATACTCAAAATAGAAAGAAAGTTGCTATTTTGAAATCTTAATGGATATTTTCTAAGTTATAAAATCCAATTGATAACACCGTTAAAACAGACGATTGAAAAATAAACGATTGAAATAAATATTATTTGAAGATTAATATTGATTGGTAACACTACATCAATTAAATAGTGTAGTGAGAAAAAAAGAGTAAGTAACATAGTAACTAACACCGTAATCAAATGCATAATTGAGCTGAGCCAAATTTTATAAAGGGTTTGATTGGCGACGTTAAAATGGTCGTTTGCGAGCGTTTGCAAACGACCTTTCCAGAAAAGGTCGTTTGAGCTTATTTATGGTCGTTTGAAAATGTTGTTTGCAAATGAAGCTATTTACGGTTGTTTGGAAAACGATAATCATTTGTAAAATATAAACTATCGTTATTTTTGTATTTTACGTATAATTATGGTTTAAGAAATAATATATAATTCATATTATGGTTTAAGAATAAGAATTATTTGTTTATATTTAGAAAAATATTCATTGCAGATATTATTTTAAAAAATAATAGTTGTAATTTATATATTTATTTTTATACTAACAGATTTTAAACTATATACTATTCCATAATTTTTAGAATAATTATTTAAATCAAATTTTACATACTAATTTTTATTTTATTATACTATTTAATCGTTGTAGTGTTACAATCAACATTAATTTTCAAATGATTTTCGTTTGAAAACTGTTTTTACCAACTGCTATTTCAAACAGTCGTTTTCAAACGAGTTTCGTTTTAATCACTCATTTTTTTCCAAATAATCGTTTTAAACCGTATAACCAATTGGAACCAAAGGTAAACCAACTCAATCAACTATTATTGGAAATAATCATATGCAAAGCAAAGCCTTCTCTCACACATCAGATGGACCGAACACGCAATTCAAGAATAAAGGACCTTATCTAACTCTATTAGGAAGGTAAGGTTCCGTCATAGCACTCAACTGTTAGGGGTATATCAGTCATTTACGCATCCGTCCAATACGGGATATTGTCTCAAAAGGACTATCTCACTAAAAATGATCTCAAAACTCCACCACCTTTTAACAATATTATAAAATATTGTTAAATGTGTCAAAAGACCAAAATAACCTTACTGATTCTGGGTTAAACCCACCCAAATTTTCAGTTGGGCTCTTTCGGATCCAAGCCCACAAGGATGTCTTTCGGATCCAAACAAAATGAGACTTAAACTAAGTCTCCCCCCACTTCTCCCTCTCTCCGTAAACTTCCCTCTTCTCTGCTTTCGCGAAACTCACCATCTCCCTTGTAAAACCGTGAAAAACTACCCTCATCCTCTTCTCATTTCGATTTCTTTGTCAATTACTCGCTCTGTTCCCCTCTCTTACCAAGATTCGGACCCCAATTTGGCATACAACCATGGCTAAAACTCGGTGGACTAAGAGGAGAGATAACCGTAAGGTTGGTGAAGAGGATGACGTGAATCGAAAGCGTGATGTCGAGAAAGCGGAAGAAGAAGGAGGGGAAGAGGAAACGGAAACCGTCGAAGAGAAAGGGGAAGAAGAACAAGACGAGGAAGAAACGGAAACCGACGAACGAGGCGGAGAAGAAGAAAGGGAAGAAGAAGAAGAAGAAGAAGAAGAGAACGATGAGCGAAGCGGAGAAGAAGAAGAAGGGGACGGCGAAGAAGAAGAAGAAGAAGAAGAAGGCGAGGTTGGTGGTGAAGATGCAACTGCCGGAATTGGGGAAGAAGAAGGAGGGGATGAAGAACGAGGCGAGGTATGTATTTTTGCACAATTGTGTATAACTAGGTAGTATTACAGAGTAACGATTGGTATAACTGATTTGTGGTAATGACTGCTTTAACGGTTACTCGTATAACTAGTATAACTGCATCGAAGTTGTATAACTGCGTCGAACTAGTACAACTGCGTGGAACTAGTACAACTGAGTATAACTGAGTTGTTTAGTTGAGTTGGGAATTTTTTTTTGTGCTGCAGAATGTAGAAGAGGATGCGGGTGATGACGGGATGTGGTTCTCAGCAGAACTTCCTGACGGGATGTGGTTCAATCCGTCGGAGTACACGAAAAAGATGAAGATATCTACGCGGTGCTATATCCGGCAGACCCTTGATTTCTTTGATAGTTTGAGACATCCGCTCACACCTTCTGAGTCAAGGTGGTTTCACAATCATCCTCAGTGGAAGCACATCTTCCATATGCCGATGGGTAGAACTCACATGTCAATGGGCATGTGGATGCTCCTTCTCCGAACGGCACGTACCGAAACAAGAAAAGAAGTGTGGTTTATCGTGAATGGTATCCCAATCCGGTACAGTCTTAGGGAGCACGCATTGATATCGGGACTAAACTGTAAATACTATAACAACCCCGATTACGAAACAAGTGCAGGGAGCGACAGGTTTTGGAAGCAAAACTTTAAGGGTCTGAAGGTTATTAGACTTAAAGACGTCAAAACAGCACTGGAGAAGATGGTACCGGACCGTACTACTGCACGGTTGAAGATGTTAACATTGTATTTTATATGCAGTGTTCTTGACGCTCCGACAAAGACAGGAAAAGATGCAACGCCTGTAAAACCTTTCCTTCTACCCGGTTTACTTACCCGGTTTGGGGGTAAGATGTCCACGGCTGTAACTTCAGTTGGGACATCCCAATAAGACCTATCCGGCACTAAATATATAGTCCTTATATAGGCGAGTGTCCAGTACTCCGTCGAAAAATATTTAGAACACAGCTGATGCAATTGAATCGGGTTCCCCGCACTAGCCTCTGGATTTGTGTAGTGAATGTATGCAGCCAATGCGTGTAAGCAAGGATGCCTTTCGATGTCAAACACTCTGCAGGTGCAAGTCAACGTATCTAATTCCAAGTTCACAAAATACATCTTTCCATCAATACCAACAACTTCAAATTCATAAGTGTTTAGTCGTTGTATAAGTAACCTCTTTGCAGCAACCCATGACTCATGCATTAGATTCTCCACGTAAGGCACTAATTTGTTGGAACCTTTACCGGACGCTGTCTCCAAGCGACGCTCACAAAACCACCTAGAAAATGTTCGTAAGATTGTATCAAGCATGGGGATTAGAGAGTATTTCCTTGCCTCATTAAACACACTGTTCATTGATTCCACACTGTTGCTTGTGTCTATGTTGTACCTTTCTCTCGGGAAAAAGCATCTTGCCCATTTCTCTTTCCCGCAAGTGTCCTTTAAATACTTGAAGGCAGATGGGAATCTCTTCTCAAATAATGAATACTCACAGTTGAAATCAGCCTCTGTATAATGCCTACTCAACTGCATGAATTTCCATCCAACTACACTTTTGTTGCAATTTGAAGCATTAGTTTTCACATTTTGTGCCATATGCCATATGCAATACCCATGGAAAGCATTTGGATACACGTTACCTACGGCGTTGATGAGACTTGTATTCCTATCACTCATAAATACCAAATCCTCAGTATCAGGTATAACTGTCTTCAACATCTCGAAAAACCAAGTCCAACTAGCCTCATTCTCTCCATCAAGTACACCATAGGCTAATGGATAATTTTGACGATTAGGATCTTGAGCTATGGCAAATACTAGGACACCACCATATCTGTTCTTAATGAATGTTGCATCTACAACGATGACTTTTCTCATCACCTTAAACCCTTCAATGCTAGCACCCAAAGCTATGAAAAGGTACTTGAATGTCCTGTCACAATCTACTTTTACATGTGTTATTGTACCCAAATTCACCTTCTCTAACATGTACAGATACGACTTCAGCATCTTATAGCTTTCTTCCGGAGTACCACGCAAATTGCTTATAGCAAGTGCCCTCCCTCTCCTCGCTGTTGAATACGATATACTCACGCCTAATTTTGTCTTAACAAGGTCCATTACAACTTTAGGACTTGGAGTGTTCAGCTGTCCTGAAAATTCCTCTTCCAAAACTGTTGCAACTAATTGTGCTGTGCCTTGCCTCTTCGTGTGGCTGCTCTCACTTTGACTAGCCCGAGAACATGTATGCATCTTTCTGTACTCTCTTATACGAAACATTTCAGTACCTTTAATCCTTGAAGCTCTTAAACTCCAACTGCAGCCTTCTTTATTACATTGTAGCACCAATCGTGTTGGATCAGATTTTTTAATATGAAACCCAAAGCTGTTGCCAAATGATCCTCTATCCACCGCTTCTTGCAATGACTTCTTATTCTTAAATTCTTGATGCAATCTCAACCCCAAACTATCATCCCATTCTTCTATGAACTGACTACTATCTATATCATTTCTACTCTCAACAAACTCATCATCTTGTGGTTCAACCACATCCTCTACACAATTATGACCTTGATTTTCTGGTTCTACATACACAGTTATAGCATTGTCTTGATTTTCTGGTTCACACTCATTAGACACGTCGTAGTTCTTACCAACCGAGCTTATGACCACTCTCGATATTTGTCCCGACGTATGCTTAGCCTCTTCCGGTCTATTTGTGACCTCCACAAACAACTGACATCTACCGTTACGTTCATCAACATACGATAGATAACCCCGCAAATCCACATCATCAGAGATACTCATTTGCACCGAAGGTCCAACCATAGGTGGGTAAAAACTCAAATTCAATCTAACCTTGCTTTCATCTAACTCAAGTCTCTTGTATAGACACTCTTCCATCACCGACAAAGTAATATCCTCGACTGCATGATCTATCATTAGACATCCTCCGGAATGACCTTCGCATTGAAACCATATAATGACATCATGGCTCGTTTTTTTCTGCCAGAATATAAAAACTCAACCATATAAGTAAAATTACAACTAGTTTTACCCAGTTATACAATTTTCATCAGTAAAGTAACACCACTAATAATGTTACGCAGTTATACATTCGCGAAATCACATGCGAAAGCAAAACAACTCACACAGGTTCAATTCTCAAACGGATTTAAGTCTCCTCATGTCGCTTTTACATACAACCTATGCATCGTACCCCAATTTGTTCGTAATCATATACCTAAATCAAATTCTGAACCTAAAATCCAAAACATAAATCAAATCCCTCCTAAACCTAAATCAAATCCAATCCAAATCGATCTCAAACCTTCATATCAGAGGACGCTGGAGCACGTCGGAGTCGCCGGAGCACGTCGTCGTCAAAGCCCCCACGTCCTCGCCGGAGCAGAAGAGAGAATCGAGCAAAATTTTTTTTTTTAATTTAATTTTCTTTTTAAAAAAAAAAGGGTAATCCCGATTGCGGGATTGCTGTTTTCAATTTTTTTTTTTAATTTAATTTTTTTTAAAAATAAAAAAGGGTATAATCGGATTTTCATATTTCATTAAATAGAAATGGGTATTAGATCAAAAGTGGATATAGGAGACTCTAATTTGTTGAAATCGTCCTTTGTAGATCATATCCCGTCCAATACACTCCTCAACGGAAGTCAATCATCGTGCCTGATTTCCTTCTAAATGAACGAATCTCTGAAACGAAAATAAGGTGAGATAAAAAAGAAAAATATCTTTAAGTCCTTCGGGGATGGAGAAGAAACTCCACCTACAGACGCCACTAACAACAGCCTCTTAAGCTTCTGCAATTCTCTTCGTTGGTCAGAACTAATTGCGACGATTTCAATCCTTTTTCCTATATTTGAAGAACCTGAGGTAATCTTAATTTCTTCTGCCTTGCATAAGATTAGCGATTTCGATTTCGGCATTTGTAATCTGAATTTCGCTGTTTTTGCTCATAATTTCTGTGTTGAAAGACTGAAATCATGTCGGACGCTCTGATCAATGGATTGGCTGGAGCTGGTGGAGGGATCATTGCTCAGCTTCTCACTTATCCTCTCCAGACTGTACGATTCTTTTGCCAGCAATTTTCCCTTTTCTGCGTTTCGATAATCTTCATCTTTTTTTGAAGCAATTGTGTTTGGTATGAATTAGGTAAATACGCGACAACAGACGGAGCGGGATCTGAAGAGGGAGAAGAAGAAACTTGGAACTATTGAACACATGTGCCAGGTTTTTCGTTTCTCTTTTTCTCAATCTCATGATCAAAGGAAGATTTACTCATTTGTTTTGAGATAGTTTTATGAGCCTTGATTTTGCTGAATTAGTGGACTCTCTGTTCTCCTGTTTTTGTATGACATGTTCTTAATTTGCTTTGATTTGTATTGAAGGTTGTCAAACAAGAGGGATGGGAGCGATTATACGGGGGATTGGCACCGTCTCTAGTTGGAACGGCGGCATCACAGGTATATCCTCTCTATATATTCTCTCACTTGTGTATAATTTATGTTAAAAATCTGTTTTTGTTCGCCATTTATGGTTTGAAGTTTAGAATATGTGATTGAAAGTGGTAAGCCTGTTGATTTCATTACTCTCTCCTTCTGGATAAGACAGGGTGTGTACTACTACTTCTACCAAGTGTTTAGGAATCAAGCTGAAGCTACAGCTCTTGCACGAAAGAAGAAAGGGTTGGGTGACGGATCAGTTGGGATGCTTTCTTCACTTTTAGTGGCTGCCTTTGCTGGGTAAAACAACAATCCTTTATGTGTGCTTTCTGCATGCCATTTTTTGGCCTATTACAATGCGGGTTACCATTAGTTAGCAATGCAGGACGGAATTAACTTTATTAGTTTTGATTCAGCATAGCTTTTAGGTGCGTCGATTGTTTCTCATAATCTTCACATTGGCTCCCTGGACTGTAGGCTGTGAGTGAAGGCACGCCACGATCACATTGCTAATTGCTTTCATCTTATGCTCTTAATGTGTTACTTGTTTAATGGAGTTTCTATGTAGATGGTCTAACATTTACTGTTTGGTCCTATAGTCATAGCTGTTTTGCTCTTTGATTGTAAACTTTGGTGGTATGCATAGTTCATAGTCTAACTTTTTTTCGATTGCTTCTTCTGTCTCATCTAACGCTTGACAGCTCTCTCTCTGTGCAGATCTGTTAATGTTCTTATGACGAATCCAATTTGGGTGATTGTTACTCGCATGCAGGTATACATGGCTTCTTATTCGCCTCCGTAAAGTGCTGCCCAAGGCTGTCCAGTCATTTTCTGTGTATTTTAAATTCAGTTTTCTTTTGTCCTTGGTAGTTTTAGTTTTGCATTTAGTATTGAATGTATGAGTTTTATCTTCATTCATATTCCTTCTCTTGTTTTTTCTTGAATAACTGTATACAATGCAGACCCACAGAAAAATGAGAAAAGATCAAACTTCTGCCTATGGGTCACCTTCTTCTGATGCCGAAGCTGTGGTTGCAGTTGAGCCGCGTCCATATGGTACTTTCAACACGGTATAAGACTGCTTCCTGTTTACAAACTAGAAGAAGTTGGCTAGAATCAAATCTTAATGACAAACTATGGCTTTTCATACTTATTTCAAACTAGAATTTTGAAGACAACATTAGGACATTTGTTTGTGATATTTTTTGAACAATGTCTCAGATTCGAGAGGTTTACGATGAAGCTGGAGTGACTGGGTTCTGGAAAGGTGTAATTCCAACATTGATCATGGTACGTGAGCTTATAATTTTGAAGCGTCTCTTATATAGGTGCATTTGATAGTTATATGTGTGTGTTTTTAACCGAACAGGTTAGTAATCCATCAATGCAATTTATGTTGTACGAGACAATGCTAACAAAGCTGAAGAAAAAGCGTGCCTTAAAGAGTAGCAACAGTATAACCGCATTGGAGGTTCGCACTCTAGCGATTTGCGTCTGTTTCGTTTGAGTAAGATGTTTTTTGCTCTCCAATGATTGTTCTTTTTATTTTTTTCCCATAGATATTTCTTCTTGGAGCTGTGGCTAAACTCGGAGCTACAGTCACAACTTATCCTCTCTTGGTTGTAAAGTCCCGTCTACAAGCCAAACAGGCCACTACAGTGGACAAAAGACAAGAATACAAAGGTTCCCCCTCTTGTAATAATAAGATCATGAAAACCCCCCAAAAAACTAATCTCTCAATTCACAAACTGGTCATGGTTTTGAATTACAGGAACACTGGACGCGATACTGAAAATGATTCGATATGAAGGGCTTTACGGGTTTTACAAAGGGATGAGCACAAAGATAGTGCAGAGCGTTTTGGCAGCTGCGGTTCTGTTCATGATCAAGGAAGAGCTTGTGAAGGGAGCTAAGTTATTACTCTCAAGCGCGGCTTCTAGCAAAGTCAAGTCTTCTTGAACGCTATAAAACTAGCATTTAGAAACAAGATTGAAATTTTTTTTAAATAGATTAAAGTTGCCAATAATTTCGTGATTAGTTATTAGATTATTGGGATTGTCGTGCATTTCCTGATGATTGCAATTGATTATTGTATTTTAAGATTCCTGGATTCTTATTTGTATGAAGTCTCAACTATATTTGGCTATTGAGAATATGATTCCGTGATTCTTTTCATACAAACTACAACAAATATTTCTACTGCAAAAGTTGATCTCTATAGAAATTAATATAGTTAACCTTAAATGTCAACATAAATTTGTCTAAATGAAATGAATCTAGGGCATTTAATTAGTTGACAAAAAAGTATGTGTTATAGTTGAGTCTTGACTATAGAAAGAAGAAACAAATTTACTATGCAGGATTAAGTGCGATCCTTCTGAAGCCCAGGAAGGCCCAATAAAACTTATCCATGAAACGACATCGTAATAAACCAGTTTTGAGTCTTTTGACTGAAACGTTTTCTAGCTCCATCCAATACATCGTCTTCCTCCTCTAACCAAAAGCATCAGTCCTTCTAGTCTCTGCGCTCGTGAAATTCCCATACTCTGCGTTCGAATTTACGCAGAACCTTAGAGATCTGGTATTTTTGGGATCCGATCTGTTCACCATGGAAGAGAAGAAGACAGAATCGACGAACAAGAATGTTAAGAAGGCCAATCTGTTGGACCACAACTCTATCAAGCACGTTCTCGATGAGTCCGTCTCCGAAGTGAGAATTCTCGAAGATTTTCATTATGATTTCTCCTTATTTATCTGATTTGTGAGTTTTTATGTTATATCTTGTGTCCTGTTTTGATGCGTAGATCGTTACGAGCCGCGGCTACAAGGAGGATGTAAGGTTGAGCAACCTCAAACTGATTTTAGGAACGATTATCATCGTCGTTGCTCTTGTTTCCCAGTTCTACAACAAGAAATTCCCTGAGAACAGGGACTTTTTGATTGGATGCATTGCATTATATCCTTTTTGTCGAATTTGATTGATGCTTTCTGCTTGATTCCCATTTTATTCTCCTGACCTAGTAGTTACGGTTTATAGCGCTAAGATGAAATTAATTCAAATTGCAATTAGAATCTTAGACGTTTATAGCTTTTAAATAGCTGTAATGTGGCTCAACTTCTTTGAAACCTCATTGCCTCCAAAGCTGTTCTGTATTGGTATAATTATGAATACGATGTTTGGTCCTTGACTATGGTACGTATGTAGTGCTGAATGGGGTGCTGCAGCTGATTCTGTACACTAAGGAGAAGAATGCAATATTGTTCACCTATCCTCCTGAGGTTTGTTCTCTTCTCTGATTGTTGGGAAACTATATCTTGTTTATTAGTAATTTAGATAAGTATTGTGGTTAAGGCTACATTCTTTTTTTGCCTGTAATGCAACTATTGTAGTTCTGTGACTTCAGTGCAGAATGTACATATGTTATCTGGAACTATATTATGAATTCCGGTGTCAAAACTTTTGCATTCCTTCTGTCTTTTAATGTTTTTTTTCCGATTAGCTAATATTTTGAGCATTTGACTCTGGCAGTTCCTTTATCTTTTAGTGAAATGTTCGGGAATATAAATTGGGTGTCGTTCTTTCTCATTCTCACTAGCTTGAACAAATGACTGCTCTCATTTAGTTCGAGAGTATGAGATTTTTTCTTAACATCTCAGTCTGTACTCATTTGGCGAGGTCTAATATATGCTACAAGAAAAAGCTCCGACCATTTTTTCTTACTGAAACCATGTTGAAATGAAACAATTTGGTTTGTGGGTTGCTTCACTTTGTACGTCAAAACAGTGAAGGATTCTAGAAGCTTTGTGTTGAATTGAAACATATATATGCAGACTTTGCTTTGTTTTGCTAAAGTTTGGAAATGTTTTGTTAAGCTCATCATTTGCTCATAATTTGGTTAATATGCAGGGATCATTGACCAGCACTGGCTTGGTTGTCTCTTCAAAGTTGCCCAGATTCTCTGATCAGTACACTCTCACCATCGACAGTGCTGATCCGAAATCAATCTCAGCTGGAAAGTCAGTCCAGTTTACCAAAAGTGTCACCCAATGGTCTCTCTTCTCTCTCTACGTATATCTTACATATCATAAGCTCGTTCCCCTATTCATAAATTCATGCTTCGTCTTCATTGTTTTTGTGTATTTTCAGGTTCACCAAAGATGGAGTTCTTGTTGAAGGTTTATTCTGGAAAGACGTCGAAGCACTAATCAAGAATTATGCAGAAGAACCAAAGAAGAAAAAATGAATTATCTTCTGGAGAAATATGTTCTTAAAAGTTATGTTCCATTTTAGAAAAACTAAATCGATGGTGACTTTGCTTAGACATGACAGTTATACCTCTTGAGAGTATTCAGGTTTTTCGTATAACCAAATTTTCCAATTAATTTGAGATTTTGGACAATTTAAGCTTGATCTCCATAAGCCAGTGGCTAACACCAAATGCATACTTTGTCCATACATAAAATACAAGTCAAATACAACACGAGTTGTGTAATATTTGATTTGTGATTTTGTATGATTGATGATAAAACACACAAAAATTGAGTGGCTTGGATGACTCTAGGTTCTTTTTAGGCAGCTTTTTCTCTCTCGTATGGCTTGTGAAAGTTCACTTGGATTGTATCTGGCTTAGATTCACTTTTTTCTTTAATATTTTCCAAGTGTTCCAATTATTTTATATTCATTACTTAGAGATCATACGTCTCTAGTTCTTTATTTTTTGTATTTCCAAATATTTTCTAGTTTTTGAATAGTTTATACTTTATAATGAGGACACAGATAAGATAAAAAAAAATAAAAATAATAAACAGATTTAGATGTTGACAACCCACATTTGGACATTATAATTTTGTAATATCCAAGACTTTTAAATACCTTGACTAAATAATAAATATGTTAGAGTTTTTGAAAATATCAAGCCCATTCTTTGTTGGGGCCCATATATAGCTGACGTGGCGTCAGGTCTGAGTCGGTTACTGTTGCGGGTCCCATCCTAATCTTGTAGGACCCATTGGGATTGTTGTGTACTGCCCAATCAAAAGAGTTCGGATCTCAAATGTAGTCGACTAAATTATATTTAATAAAAATGTTCGGATCCGCCACAACATTACATAATAGACGCTGTTTTGAGTTTTCTGATCTTTCCATCTTCAGCTACTCCTTCGTGAAGGAATCATAAAAAGGGCATTTGTTTTCAATTTGTTTCTTCTTTTCGCTCATAAAATTATTGGGTCTCTATCTCTATCTTTCTCAAGAATTATTAACAAACCCTACCTCTCAATTGCATCGATACCTTTGGATTTAGATTTGAATCTTTGAAACAATCGACGAATTTCCTGTTTGCTATTTCTGGATCGAGTTTTGGTTCTTCGTTTGTTTTTGTTTCTCTCTGGTATTACGAACTAGATAATTTACCGATCCGATATTTGATATGGCCGATTCTAGGAAGCGAGATGCTGGAGACGATTATCATCACCATGATCAACTAAATGACGGAGAGGATTTGTCGGATCCGTCGTCGACCTTTAATTCTCGATCTAATGAATCCGAAGGAGATAATGAATCAACGAGGATTGAGAGTAGTGTTTCAGATCCGTTGACTGTCAACGAAAGCGGCCCAGACTTTTTGGTTGGAGAGGATAGGGTTTTGCGGTGGTTACAGGCTTTGGATATGCAAGTTATGGGAGCTTGTCGTGGTGACGAGAGATTGAAGCCGTTGTTGAAGCTTAATGTATCTAACGGTATGGCTGAAGATCGATTGCTTGCGCATCTTAGCCAGGTTTGATTGATTTATATTATCTTCGAGTTTCTTAACACGATGATGTTGGGCTTCAATAATCTGATTAATGTCTTGTTTCCTATTCAAATAGCACTTCGAGCCTGCAGAAATTGGTATGTTGGCCAGATGCTTTTGCATACCTCTGGTTTCTGTTCGCGTCGGGAAGATTAAGAGGGAAGGGACCCTAATGCGACCAACTACCATAAGGTAATCCACGAGAGACCGATTTTCCATGAGTCCTGTCTTTGTTATTATAATGTTAGTTGCGCTCTAGTTAGGTTTCGTTTGCTCTAGATATGATAGACTTGTACCATAAATAACAGAAAAGGTTTAAGTAACGGTTGTGAGCACAATCTATCTTTGATTACGCCATTTTATAGAAAAATGCTCACTTTCAGGATGATAATCTAAATCATTCGTGATTTTGAAATCATCTGATGATTCAACGTAACTTTTTCTATGCACATAGACAATGCATGCTTTAGTATTATTGATACTTTCTCGTAGAATCACTCCATGCCTGGTCTCATGTTTTAAATACGATTATCAAATACCATTCCTGTTTTCATATCAAAAAAATTGCATCTCTGTTTTACTGACCCTTTGTAGTTGTAATTTGTGATAACACTTCGGATATTGATCATTTAGCAGTGTATATTATCTAACTCTCAGTAATCAGGTCTATAATCTACTCATGAATTGCTTTAGTTTTTATTTAAAAGCCTTCAGAATCATAGGGAACTTAAAATCAGTCGTATGTTGGTACTGTTCATACTTCAAAATAAAATGTATCTTTTATTGTAGGTAATGTGGGCGTTATCTAATATGATCTCTGGTAGATGATGAAGTAAAGGTAGTTTCATCTCTAATGTTGTGTAGTCTGCTCTTGATTTAGTAGTCACATAGGGCTTAAATTTCTCCGCTGTTTGTCATAACATCGCTGACTATATTTCTTTCTTAACTATTTATCATCTTGATGTGCATTCATTTAATTGATTTTTTTTTTGAATTAAGTGTTTAATTTGATTTTTGTTCTCTGTTTTATTTTACTTGTACTAATTTGATATGAAAGATCTTTTGTCTGCTGGAGACATTCAGTTCAAAACATATGATAATAAATCTATGTAAAGATCGTATTAGGAACCTTTTAGATAATCAATAATGTTTTTTGATTCAAGTTCTTCTAAGTTGCACGCTGGAGGAGATTTCCTTTGGTGATTGATGTCCTGATACTGGTTGATGAATATATAGTTTCATTAGGCTATAAACTACAGTCGTAAGAAGCACCAGCACCAATTATTGACATATCTGTTCATTGAAAAAGACCTCGAGGTGGGAAATAACATTTCTTCAAAATATACTTATGCTGTGAATAGTAGATAGTAGCATAGCTGTTACGAAAATAGTTTTGCATGCTTATGTAGTAGATCCTTTTCTTGTAGTTCGAGTTAGGAACAGCTCCAACTTCCTTGTTTTTTATTTTCAGCATCTGTTTTTTATTTATTAGTAGGTCTACTTTTGATATTAGAGATTTTTTTTTTTTTGAACCAATTGATATCAGAGATTTGCGTACTAACTTAACATTTTGTTTCTCATTGGTCAGGGGTAACTTGAGCCTAATGGTTCTGCCAACATCTGACTTGCGACTGTCATTTATTGGAGACAATGGTCATTCTGAACAACTCTTTACATATAGTAGCAAATCACAGTGCTCTGCGGTCTCAGTTGATGAGATAACTGCTGACAGCTCTGGTAGATCCTTTGTTATAAGGATCGCAGATGGCAATACGTTTTACTATTGGTGCTCTGAGAAGTCAAAACTTCTGGGAACTGAATTGCGTGGAAAGGTTTGTGAAATACAGATGACGATCTTGTTATTGCGAATACTCCTTTTTGATATCTAGATTTTTCTCATTATTTGCAAATATTTGTAATTTTTTGTGATTCTCATGTGTAGATGAAAGACTTGATCAAGAAGAAGCCATCAATCTCGGAACTAACTGGAATTGAAGAATCACGTCTTGGCTCTGTTGCTTCTCATCTCCGTTTGTATCTTATGGGTTCAGTTGTACCTAACATCAAAGGATGTCCGGCCCCAACTCCTAATTCATTATCGTCTTCTGGCTCATCTGAAACAACTGATTCTTCCCACTCTATTGCATCATCAAAATCTCTTAGAGCACGCCACAGTGGGACTCAGCTGACAAAGGCCCAAGGAAGTCTCAGTCCTAGATCAAGCTCCTTCAAAGAAAACACACTGAGAAACTCTTCTCTACGTATCTCCTCAAGAGATAAATCAAAGCGACGCAGTGAAGGCCATTTCTCTATCTTTGATAGTTTACCCATCGCCTCTACATCCACCAATGTAGAGGGTTTTATCCAGCCAAGAGGAGAAGGTGAAGAAACCTCTGAGGATGATATTGGAAGCAGTCAAATTATTACTTTGGAAGCAGCGGAGCTAACACTAAGTACGATGACCGGAGCACCCCAATTTCCATCGAAGATGGGTCCACCAGTCTTTTCTCCTTATTACTGCTGGTGCCCTCCAAGCACCTCATCGCTGCATGCACCATCTACTTCTTACCAGTTCTCTCCACTATCCATCGAGTTACCTTCACTTCCGCCTCTTTCCTCCTTGTTACCAGCATCAGGATCGGATGGGTTCCTGATCCCATCATCTCCGCTCCATCTCTCTGACATCCCGCCATTACCATTAGTCCACCATATACCCATCCCAGGACCATCATCATCATCTCAGCAGATGATGATTCCTATGATGTGCGACCCCATTGTTCATATTCCGGTAATCGATATCTGCTCTTCAGGTCAAGGCTATTTGGTAAGCGCAGGACCCACCGGGATGATACCCACGGGCATCCCACCGCTCCCGGTCGAGAATGATTCGTTGGTCGAGAAAGGTGCAAGAGAAACACTACGATTGCTCATAAGCGGAGCCAATGCAACGACAGCTACTCCTTTGAACCATCATGGAAGCAGAGGTCTATACAGTGGGAGTCGAGACGTGAGTGGTGTAAGCTTGTTTGGACCTATTGGGCTGCAACAACCGAGTCAAGGTGATGGAGGAGATGTTGGTGGTGAGAGTGTGAGCTCAAGCGAAGCAGTGCCTCTACCTCCCAGAGAGACTTCTGGTTAGTTTTTTTTTGCTCCTTTTGTAAGTGTGTCTCCGAAATGGAAAAAAAAAATGTATAGATGGAGAGGTGGTGAAACTCATCTCTCGCTTAAGTTCATGGTTTTTGTTCTTTTGTTTCAGCTGTAATTAGTTCGGGTTTTTTGTAGCTTTGCTTTTTTACCTTTGTTATTCTCAGAATTCAAAGGAAGAGCTGAGAGATGCAATATTAATAAATTATTTTCCAAATTTAAATACTTTATATCTTTCCAAATTTAGGTACTTATATTCTACACTAAGTATAATTTTTATTTAAAATGCAGGCATCTAGAATGTTATAGTGTCGAATTCTTTGTACAATAAGATATTCGGTCGTTACATTTTGAAATGATTCTTCTTTCGTTTTCCTTAACAGCGATATTTAAAAGAAAATGATATCATATATTAATATTTGGGAACTTATAATATAATTTTTTTTTCTTAATTCATAGGTCTTTTTGTTTTTTGTTTTTTAGTCGAGTTAATTCATAGGTCTTTGTATTTCTCTTTTATGCTTTCCATGAGGTTTTTTTCTATTGAAAACTTTTGAGAGACAAAAACATTCATTGTTATTGATTCTGTTTACATTACTGAAATTTAAATCGTTTTCACAACCATAGGTATCACTGAATTTTGATGATTTATTGTTAACTGTTTAAGATGATTTCTCCAAAAAAACGTGACAAAAAAATCTATATATTTTTCCTGTTCCAGAAGCATGATTTTGAATATATATATTTTTCATCTTGAATTTCTACTATTTCAACGCATAATTCATGTTATCAACATCTATTTTTTGGTAACTGAGACAAGTTTTTAAGTTTCTCAACTCTATTGAATCTTGTATGTGTGTTTATACTTCATTGAAAGATTTATTTTGTCAAATATGAAAGAAAAACTTGTTCTAGAAACAAAGAAAAACCATAAATATTAAATATTGAAGTTATTATTGTAATAGAATAATAAAATTGGTAGTATGGAAATAAAGACATTGGATTGGTTAATAGTGAGCGAATATGAACGAGATCGGGCCACTAATAAAATAAAAAACATTTTAGGATCGCATCTTCACCGTCATCTTTTAACATATTAAATAAAATAAAATAAAGACAATAAATATTCTTTAAAACCCACTTGATCCAAAATTATTATAAACCATATTTTTGTTTCCTTCTTCCACAGTCTTCCTCCTCCCAATCCGCCTCTTCTTCGTACGCGTGTCTTCTTCTCCCTCACTCTCATCCATCTCTCTTCTCTATCTCTCGCTCCTTTTGCTCTTCTCCGATTTCAGTACCATCTCTCTGAAGATCTCTCCAGCTACTTTCTTCTCTTCAACTCTGAGATCTGTTTGATTTCATTTGAGATTTGTTCGTTCTTCTTCGATTTTCAATTCGAAATCAGAGTTTCTCTTTGTTGTTGTTGTCGACTAAGCTGACTAATACGAATCTTGGAGGATCTTTGTTGTATCGATCCGATGGAGGAACCAGATATAAAGAGATGTAGATTGAACAACGTTACGGTTGATGACGTCATCGATCAAGTTATGCCGTACATAACGGATCCGAAAGATCGCGATTCAGCGTCTTCTGTGTGTAGAAGATGGTTCAAGATTGATTCTGAGACGAGAGAGCATGTGACGATGGCTCTTTGTTACACGGCGACTCCTGATCGCTTAAGTCGTCGATTTCCAAACCTGAGGTCGCTCAAGCTTAAAGGAAAGCCTCGAGCGGCTATGTTTAATCTGATCCCTGAGAACTGGGGAGGTTATGTTACTCATTGGGTTAACGAGATTTCTTCTTCACTGCGTCAGCTCAAATCAGTGCACTTCCGACGAATGATTGTTAGCGACTTGGATCTGGACCTTCTTGCAAGAGCCAGATTAGATGACCTTGAGTCATTAAAGCTCGATAAGTGTTCAGGCTTCTCTACTGATGGAATTTTGAGCATCGTTAAAAACTGCAGGTACACTTCTGAGTATTATCTATTTCTCAGAAATAATTGAGTTTGCTAATCTTTTACTTTGAATTGAGTTCATGTTTTTGAGTTTATCAGTAATGATTTCACTTGACGGCAGTTGCCATTTTCTACTTTGACTAGAACAAAATTGCACTTCGCTCTTTTTTTCTTTTTTTTTTTTTTTTTTTTTGAAGATCTGATATTCGTTAGCTGAATTGAGTAAGTATTAAATTTGGTAGGTACGTTTCTTCTTTGGTTATATATTGTTAAACCTTACTTAATATGGTTTCTTACAATACTTTACACTTGTGATTATATGCATTAATAGCAGAAATATTCATTTCTGACATGTTTAGTTTCTAGGAGTTCAATGCTTAACATGTCGTTGTTACGTCTTTTATCGCTGTTATTTCTTAATTGGGGAAGTATATAAAACACCCTGCAGATTCAGTCTGCATTTTTTACTAGGGGTTTTCCCTTTTTTAATGCATAAATATAAAAAGATTGAATTTTGATATTTTCAGTCTTTGGGAGTTCATGCGTATTAATGTTGTCCTTGCATCTTTAATTCGGCTGTGGCTGTTACGCAAATATAATATATGCTGAAATTCAATACGATTGAGTTCTTTCTCACTTTATTCATGCTTGTGTGTGCTAATTCCTGCAGGAAATTAAAAACATTATTAATGGAAGAGAGTTCTTTTGTGGAGAAGGATGGTGACTGGCTTCATGAGCTTGCTGAGAACAACACATCTCTTGAGGTATTAAACTTCTACATGACGGAGTTTAACAAAATCAGCCCCCAAGACTTGGAAACCATAGCTAGAAATTGCCGCTCTCTGGTATCTGTGAAAGTCGGTGACTTTGAGATTTTGGAACTAGTTGGGTTCTTTAGGGCTGCTACCAATCTTGAAGAATTTTGTGGTGGCTCCTTAAATGAGGAAGTTGGACAGCCTGAAAAGTACAGGAATCTGGTTTTTCCCCGAAAACTATGCCGATTGGGCCTCTCTTATATGGGACCTAATGAAATGCCGATGCTATTTCCTTTCGCTGCTCAAATCCGAAAGCTGGATTTGCTTTATGCATTGCTCGAAACCGAGGATCATTGTTCGCTAATCCAAAGGTGTCCTAATTTGGAAGTTCTCGAGGTATATATTTAACTTGCTTTTTGCTAAATACATGTTTCAGGCTGCATAGTTAGTGGTAAATACTGCTTCTTTTTGTTCACGATATATCTTAATGAGTAACTCACTTCTTAATCTTATCAACTCCCTACTATTGAACTATCATAAATCTAGCATTGAATTGATCTATGATAAAAATGTTGTAGAATATGAATGCATGTTTGGTTCTCTTTTGCATATATATATATGACTGACATTTCCTGCTGTATTTATTCAGACAAGGAATGTCATTGGAGATAGGGGACTAGAGGTTCTTGCACAACACTGTAAGCAGTTGAAACGGTTGAGGATTGAACGGGGTGCAGATGAACATGGTATGGAGGATGAAGAAGGCTTAGTCACACAAAGAGGATTAATCGCTTTGGCTCAGGGCTGCCAGGAGCTAGAATACATGGCGGTGTATGTCTCAGACATAACTAACGCATCTCTCGAAAGCATAGGCACAAATCTGAAAAAGCTCTGTGACTTCCGCCTTGTCTTATTAGACCAGGAAGAGAGAATTACAGATTTGCCACTGGACAACGGAGTACGAGCCCTCTTGATTGGATGCCAGAAACTCAGACGGTTTGCGTTCTATCTGAGACAAGGGGCCTTAACTGACGTGGGATTAAGCTACATTGGACGATACAGTCAAAACGTGAGATGGATGCTGCTAGGTTACGTAGGTGAATCAGACGAAGGTTTAATGAAATTCTCAAGAGGTTGTCCAAAACTACAGAAGCTAGAGATGAGAGGTTGTTGCTTCAGCGAACGAGCAATTGCAGATGCTGTTACGAAGTTGCCTTCACTTAGATACCTTTGGGTACAAGGTTACAGAGCATCGGTGACAGGACAAGACCTGAGGATGATGTCTCGACCATACTGGAACATAGAGCTGATACCGTCGAGAAAAATCCAGGAAGTGAACGAGCTAGGAGAGGTAAGAGAGATGGAGCATCCGGCTCATATATTGGCATATTACTCTCTTGCTGGTCAGAGAACTGATTGTCCACCAACTGTTAGAGTCCTCAGGGATCCACCAAGATGATGATGATGATGATATGACCAAAATTGGTTTGTACATAGAAGATTTGTTTTTTCCTCGGATTTTTGGGTTTTCACGAACTCTCTACTTGCTTCTTTTTTTGTCTGTTGTATCGCGTCAAAATGGTTTTGGGAGATTACATAGTCTTACTGTCTACTTTCTTTCAAATTTTTTTTCCTTAAAAAATAATAAAGACCCGAAGATTTTGAGAGATTTGTGTTTTATCTTTGAATGTATACTCTTAACACCCAAATAACTCTACTGGTTGTTATGAACAAAAATTTGGAAAAATAAACTAATAAAAATGCGAAAAAGGAACACATACCATAGTACATTGATTACTTGAAAAGTTTGATTTGTCGTTCTTACACGAACTCCGATAAGTATGTAATAAATGTATTCATTACACCGACAATAAGGGAATCTATTATGAACGTGGAGTGGGAATATATCTGTGGTTGACAGAGAGGAACCTTTTTACAAATAATATTAAATAATACCGAAATAATTTGTCGTATATGCATCTCATTCACAAGCCTTTAAGAAGATTGGTGAATCATGCAAACTCAAAGCTCAGCTGTCGTCAATTGGTGAAAGAAGGAGAATGATGGAACAGTAACTGAGCATTGGGTACAAATTTGCATCTAGGAAGTGTCCGTATTGCTTAATTGCTGTTTCTCTCTCTGGGAGACCTGACGTTATGCAGTCGAAAGGGCTTTCTTTGCTTGTGTCTACAAATGGCTCCCATCTGTAACCAGGCCTGTCAGGTAGTGAAACAAGTATGGCTAAATGACTCGTGTTGAAGGCCACATAGATTTCTCTCTTCACAGAATCTACCTGCATTAAAAAAAAACCCAAAAAAGGTTGAAAATCAAGCACAAAAGAAGCTGTCCATGTAAGAGGTTAGGTTCCTAGAGGTACCAGTGAAAATGCAACAAAACGACTTGTTTCAGACCAATCTGGTATCCCAGGAGCAAGACCATGCCATTGTAGACGTTCTGCTGTCGGGAAATCGTTTAGGCCAAGTGATTCACATTCACTACAAGACAATCACAATAACCATAAACAAAAGAAACCCAAATGGAGGGGTAAACAGAGAACTGCAAATGCAATATCAGAAGGTGGAAAGAAAGAAAGCAAGTCAATTATCGGATATTTGAAACTATGTGAAGCAATTAAAAGCGAAAGAAGATTTACGTACTCACGAAATTTGATAAGGAGACGGCAGAATCTGAAGAAGTCAGAATGTTCTTCCTTTTTATCCCACCGAAAGTAGTTTAACTGCGTCATGATTTTGTTAACATTCTTAATAAGCTATGACTAAAAATGAAGAAAAAAACACTTAAAATCATCTCAGAAACAAAGCATTATGGGTTTACATAGTTATCATGGCAATAAGTGTTGTTGTTTCCCCCTTTTGTATGGCCATATTCATCTCCCATGTAAATCATCGGGACACCCTGGTGATAATTACATCAGAATAGATGTTATAAAAGCCGAGAGATGACCATTTGACAAAACAGTACCACAAATAGAAATGAAACAGATCACAACATTCACAATTAAGCAGGAATAAAAATATATGGAGTGAAAGTTGGTTAACCTTACTTGGGAAACCATGAGGGAAACAAAGAAATTTCGCATCTGTCGTTTCCTTAATCTCTTCACTGAGATACTCACAAAGTCTCCCTCCTGCAGCCCAATACCAATTCAATGAGTAATAGTCATTTCATTTCATCTTTTAACATTGTACAAAAGGTCTTATGATATAATAGAGACTGATTAAATAACTGATGAAAGAGAAACATAATAATTCAATCAAGTATTCTGAAGTTTTGATGTTTGATTTTGAACTTCCAACTTGATACTTACCGCTCATTTTATGAACGAATATTTTAGCCATCATACTAAAACAAATTGTGAATAGGAGCAACAAACAATTTCCACATAGTTGCACAAAAAAATTCTCTTACCTCTCCACAGTTCCAGCTGTAATTGTGATTCTCTCCATCATTATTCTCTTCTCCGTTTGCCAAGTTATTCTTATTGTTGTACGTTACTAAATCTGCCAAAGTAAAACCATCATGCGCACATACGAAATTGATGCTGTGCCAAGGTTTCCGACCCCCCTGATGCACATAAACAATCAGATATCGATGAGATAGAGATTAGCAAATAAGAAGCTTCACAGACACAACAGCCAAAAGAACACCACAAAGATATGTTATGTAGATACCCCAGTGTAATAGACCTTAACTTTACCTGGTACAAATTTGGACTTCCACAGATACATTCAGCAAAAGCACCCGAAAAGCCATCGGTCCCTTTTATGAATTGTCTCACAACATCCCGGAACTGAAACAGACGAGAATGTCACTGTCCCATATTAAATTTATAGCAATCACAGATACCATGCACGCAAAATGGAAACTGCCACAAAACCTGAACATTGATTATATTGTAGGCACATGTCAGAGTTGTCTATTAATAAGTTAAAGATTTCCATATTTATCGCTAATACAGGGTGATATACACTTCTGTTCAGTAGCACAGGCAGATCACAGAGGCTGTTTCTTTTTCAATTGATTAAAGCAGATTCTAAGGTTCAGAAAAAGACGAATAAGGAATAACCATTAATAATTACATCACATTTGGCTTGAAACCCTTTACACTGATCCTTACTTTTCACATATTTATTGTTACAACTGAAGGCCTAGGTTTCATGTAATAAATATCTCAAAGAATAAAAAGAAAAGCAGTTTATCTTCATAATCCATTTACTGACCTTTCCATTCCACTCGGACCAAATACCCCAGTGAGGAAACATGCCAACTTGGTATAGCCCACCGGCGTCCCATGCTTCAGCTATAAGCTGTTTGCAAAGAAGAAACATAACAAATAACATACCCTGTCCGTAAAAATCTTACATTGATGAATGTATTTACATCCAACCAAATTGGAACACCACACAGGAAGCTCATTGCTAAAGTACCAGAAGAATAGAATAGCTGATTAATCTATTTAGATCACTAACCACATTGAGAGTTCATAAATTAACATTCTTGAACCTAAATCATTTGCATCTTTTATATACTGGAAATTCTAACATATACATTATATGGTAACCAATGCATCAGTCTAACTGCAACTAATAGAGAGGAAAGGCGCTCACTGTGACTAATGATGCTTTCATTAAGAATTGCAGGTAATTGAAGGTGAAGTAGAATGCAACATGCTCTAAACAATGGAAATCAAAGTTATCTAAAGGGGAAATAGCAAGGGAACTAATTGATCACCTTAACACCACGAAGTATTGGATCATTACTTATCATGTCAATTACTGGAGGGCAGCTGACAGGGGTACCAGTTGTCAGAAAGTCACCTTCTACATCAGCTCCATAAACATTGGCTGCATCCCAAAGGCTGACAAGAATAGAACCATAAATATTCCAGAAACAAATGAATCAGGCAAGCACTCATTTGACGTACTCTAGAACTTTTGTACCTGCTGCTCCTTGACATGATTGAACCAAGATCAAAGCGGAAGCCATCAACATGCATTTCTGTTACCCAATATCTGTTTAAAGAGAGATATATATATGGGATTAGGAAGAGTTAACTGACGAGAAAGGCATTAATAAAATGAATTTTCGGAAATCAACCAAGTTTAATTTATTTAGTCATCAGAAGGCAGGTAAATGTAAAATAGTTAATATTCAAAGATTCTAGGGTGGATTATGATGATTACATCATATTTTAGATTTAATCATAATTGCGTAAATATATCAGAGCATAAGAGTGTACACGTTAAACAATAAATATAACGGACTTAATTGGACAGACAGCCAAGCAATACGTTTACCCTATTCTTGGGAACTACCTCAGGCAATCCACAATGAATTGACGCACCACAGGATGATTGCAGTTGAATGTATTACCACAGCCAGAATAATTGTAGAACTCGCCCTGTTAAATAATTAAAAATGCATAAACTTCAGATTTATTAATAAAGAATCATATCAGAATCATCAATATAACACTACAAACTGGAACTTCAAAGCATTGTAAGTATTGACTTAGATATCAAATTGGATGGACTATATTCTACTTTGCTAGTCCTACCAGAGTTATTAAAGGTCATGTCGAAAACCCACTAGTAGGTTCCTACTTGTTTCTGATGAATAATAAGTTAATGTATGTACCTAACAACACCAGAATTTCCAATCAGCAAAGTGACTTAATATATTGACTGTACTTTACGTTTTAAATGGCAGACGAAAAAGTGTTCTAAATTTCAGATGCATACCACACAGAATTATTGATTGTCTTTTGTTCCCTAAGCAGTGAAACTCTTGAGAAAGAAACACATGACTGCTTGATGATCATTACCTTTGGAGCAAGCATGTAATAGACACTGTTATCAACTCCTCTAAATGAGAGAATGGGTCCTTTTTCATTGCCTTCGGCTGTATGATTCAAAACGACATCCATGATTACCTGCTTAAAATCCATCATGAACTGCATCCGTAACCTAACAACAAATATTTAGCTACTTGGAAAGTAGTTGTCACCTCAATTCCTCGTTTATGTGCTTCTTTAACAAGAGTTTTGAACTCATTTATGGCTCTTTCAGCAAAGTTGTGAGAGCTTTCTGAAGAGTATCTGATCATGGGCGAGAAGAACCCAATAGTAGAGTAACCCCAGAAATTTACCCTGAACATGCAAGACAACCTGATTACGCATGTGACCTTTAACTAAGTTAATTTGTGAAAATTACTGATGGTATGTTTCATACAAGAGAGCTTGCTCAATCTATCTATTCTTGATATATTATAATATCTATAATTCTTTTACCCTTTACCTAAGGCAACAACAATCGTATTAGACGTTTAATTGATACGTACTAGCACTCACAGATGTTAACAAGTGATTTTACTACGTAGTTTGCACATCTCAGAAGTCACTCACTAAGAAACGCACAACTATCAGCCAGAAGTATTATCATTGATCAAAGGCATCTGGTCAAATAGCATACCTGTGGTCTCCCAATATCGTATTGTAGCTGTAATACTCCAGCTCATTGAACTCGTGACATGGCATTAATTCTATGCAATTTATCCCAAGCTCCTGTCAATATGTAAACAATTTAAAGTTGACAGAACCAATCTCTAGTTAATCAAAATATAGATAAGGACTCCAGCTAAGTATAAATTGTACAAACGTGATAACTTGTGTTGAGTTTATGTACGCCATACTAAAATGAAAATTGATAAACTGGGTTATTATGGTCCATAACAATCAGAAACAAATGGATATATTAACAACAAATCTGCTGATATAGTAAGCTGTTCAGAAAGAAAGTTATAAGTTTTCATAACATTGTATATATGACAGCCAGTACCTGTAAATGGTCAAGCTTCTCTGCAACACCCTGGTATGTGCCAGGGAATTGAATTTTACTAGATTCATGCCTAGTAAAACCTCGCACATGCATTTCATATATAACAAGATCCTTCTGTGGAAGCTTCAGATGCATATCTCCCTCCCAATCAAACTGAAGAGCAGCAAATGTCAATAAAACCTATTGTTTATGAATATCTTCATATCGTTCAAAAGAAGCTACTAGAACAGCCTTATAACAAAATCATGATACCTCTTCATCAAGAGTGGGAACCATACACGCCATTTGAGGCCAACAATTTTCATCAGCTCCCAAAACTCCAAACCCATCTCTGCTTATAATTGCCTACAAAACCAAAGAGATGTAGTTATAGGAAGTGAAATCAGGAAAATATCAGAAGAAGAGAAAAAAAAACGTCACTTTCTTTACTTAGTTGTAAGTTCCATTTTCAATTACCTTTGCGTAAGGATCCAATAAAATGTTGGAGAAATCATAATAGTGACCTTCTTCAGGAGAAAACTTCCCATCAAATCTGTAACCATACACCATATCTTTGAAGTCCCCTTTTAAGAACACATGCCAGACATGGCCGGTTCTATTTGTTGATGGGTCTAGCTTAATCTCCTCCGTCACTTTGTTCTGCAACGTGAAATTAAACCCAAATTTATAAAAATAAAAATAAATTTTTTTTACTAAAAATGTTGGTCAATTCGAATTAGTAAAACGCTTGCCATGACGACTAACCTGGCGAAGATCGGAGAGAGAAATCAAGCAGATGGTGGCGGAAACGGAATTTGCAGAGTAAATAGAGAAATTGACGCCATTGTCTCTGACGGTGGCGCCGAATGGTGAAGGAAGTCCATCGGATACAAGAAATATCTTTGATTTAGAAGGTTTCTCCACTACAACGACAGTTTCACCTTCGCTGCTTCTTCGGTCCTTGGCGGAAAGCGAAAGTGGCCGGAAGTGGCGCCTGAGATTGGGCGCACAGAATTTTGGAATAATGTGGTTTGAGAAGAGATTGTTGAGCTTGGTACGATAGAGGAAATTGGAGCTGCATTTGATTGCATCCATGGATGATGATCTTCGAGCTTCCTGAGTAAAGAGACTCAGATACGACGAAGTGTTGACACTCATAGAGTGATGATCAATTCATCTCACTTTTGATTATTGCAAGGAAATTTCCAAAATTCCAAAAATAGAACGTAAAAGCAAAAAAAAAAGAAAGAAAAAGAAAAAGAAGAAGCTAATTTATACAAGTGGGCTACAGTATGGGCTCTTTCCGTCTCATTACATTGTCTTGTGACGTATTCGTTGATACTCCATGGAAGAAGGTCTATTGAGTCGCAGAAATAGCGTCATTTGAGTATTTCAGTGAACCAAAATGTATCTGCTTTTTCCAATTCGTTGTCGTCAGCTAGTGGTGTTAATGCCAACCCTAGAGATGTACAAAAAGGGAAGAAATTTACAGTCTCTTACCTCGTTAATTCACTTGGTTTAGCTGAAAAGCTAGCTGAATCGATTTCAAGGAAAGTCAGCTTCGAGGAAAAGGGCAATCCTGATTCTGTTCTGAATCTTTTTAGAAGTTATGGGTTCACGGATACTCATATCTCCAGCGTTATTTCAGATTAGCCAGTGTTGCTTATTGCAGATGCTGAGAAATCCATTGCTCCTAAGCTTCAGGCTCTGCAAACCAGAGGAACTTCAACCTCTGAGCTCACTGACATTGTTTCAAAAGTTCCTAAAATCTTGGGAAAGAAAGGAAAAGCAATGCACAGGTACTATGATTTCGTCAAAGAGATTATAGAAGACGATTAGAGTTCCAAGTTCCAAAAGTTGTGTCATTCTATTCCACAGGGTATGCAAGATAACAAAATCAGAAATTATCAATTTTGAGAGAGTTAGGCGTGCCTCAGAGGCTATTATTCCCTTTGCTCATCTCTTACGGTGGCAATCCTCTCAATGGAAAAGGAAGATTTGATGCTTCCCTCAAGAAGATTGTTGAGATGGGTTTTGATCCAACCACCTCAAAATTTGTCCTAGCTCTGCGCGTTATTCAGGGATCAACTGACAAAACAATAAAAGAAAAAATGAATGTCTACAAGATGTTAGGCTTCACTGTGGATGATATATGGGAAAACTTCAAGAGGTTTCCAATGTTTCTGGGACTGTCAAAGAAGAAGATATTGAACAACGTTGAAACATTATTTGGTCTAGGATTCAACAGAGATGAGTGTGTGATGATAGTCAAGCGTTTTCCTATGTGCATTGGATTGTCCGAAGATTGAGTTTTTGGTGAAGGAGATGAATTATCCACAAAAGGCTTTAGTTTCATACCATGCGGTATTTGGATGCAGCTTGGAGGAGAGGATTGTTCCAAGGTGTAATGTAATCAAAGCTCTCATCTCAAAAGGATTGCTCGATAGTGAATCCCCTCCAAAGTTGTCTTTGTTAGCGATTACGGATCAAGCTTTCTTAAACAAGTATGTGATGAACCATGATGACAAGCAGCTAGTGACTGAGTTGATCACTATCTTTCACCAGAGATAGTCATAGTGTTTCGCACTCTGATCACCTAAAGCAATGGAGCAATGTGTTGTTTTTTCCTGTTCAGTTAGTTTTAGATTTCATTGATGAATCTTTTGATGCCTTACTGTGGGAAGCAGATGAAAAGCTTTTGCTTATGAGTGTCTGAAACCCTTTAAGACTTTAATCCGGATCCAAACTGTTTTATTCTGTATGCAATCTGATTTGAAAAGTAACGAGAAAGTGAAACTCTTTTGAGAAAAAGAAAAAAAAAGATTACTTGGGGACTATAACAATACTCACAAAAACATTTATTACATTTCCTTTTACAGGTCTCCACGAAATTTGGAAAAAATAAAATTAAACTACAAAATATAGAAAAAAAAAGGATAATCAATCGTTAACATATGGTTGCAAAATTGTTGTCGTATATATGCAAAAGAGTCCGTATAGATCCACATGTAATATATATACTGAGAATAATAATGAATAAAAGACAAACTGTGGAGCTATAAGTTATATGGATTATTTATGAATAAAGACATAACCAAGTCAATCAACAAATTTTCGTTAACTCTTTCGTATCATTTTTATTGGTAGAAGTTGCATGTAGACTAAATTTACAAGTTATCTTCATTGATATTATTGAAAAAACTAATCAGCTAATTATTCAGTCAATTCTTTTCAGTTAAAGCCTATTAAGATCGTTTTAGATTCTTCTTTTTTTTGGTCAATATTAGGCCACAACAGACCATTCTATTAGCCAAATTCTTACATAATGTAGACGGTGGGACTCAATCCCTAATTGTGCATGTTTTATGTTTTATGTGGCCACTTGCTTTTACGTTTCTTTTTCATGTCTTGTCATAATTTGAAAATGAAAAATGATAATAATGGAAGAGAAATTTTGATTTGATCGAGAAAGATAAAGCTGTGAAGATATAGTTGGATCTGAATGATACACACATAGTCACATGTAATGTTCTCTGTTTTCTTGTGACCAAGGGGGAGATCCTTTTTCTGATCTTAATCGAATAAAATATTCGTTTTGGCTACTGTAGCTTCTTACAATATAAACAAAAAGATTCAAAGCAATATTCATAGAATCTACACAATTTCGATCAAAAACACCAAACTTTTCTCCATAACTGTTGATGATGTTCTTATGATCATAAGGTAAAAATGTCGGCTTATGCGCATCAGATGGAGAGGGAATTCTCCGGTTTATCCAGCCGAGGCAATTCCGGTATATCATAATCTTTTAACATCTAACTTTGATCTGATTCTTGTATTGATCCAGAGTTCTTACAAAAATTTTGGATTTCATTTTGCAGAATTAGGGAGTCGATATTCGATAGAGTCTGGATGTTACATGACATCATTAGCAGCTTCAATCTTCATTGGTTCTCTAGTAACATTTGGAGTTTTGATGGTCACACTTCTTATAGCTTTATCAACCATGTTACAGAGCTGTGAAAACCGAAGTTCTGGACTCGTTGAGGTTCAAACACTTGAAGAGAGTTTCAGTTACTGCAATATCTTGTCTTTACATTCCAAGCTCAATAGCTTAGAAGAAGAAGATATTGAATTACCATTGTTATGCAGAGATGTTGCTTTACGCAGAATAAAAAAAGGAATCTACTTGAGAGAGTTGAATTTCACCATTCAAATGGCTTTTATGTTCTTCCAAACTATCAAACCAATGAATGATAACAGAGATGTAGTTGTGATAGAGATCGATGAAATCAATCTGTAAGTGTTCTGTTTTTGTCATTTTCATTCTGTAAGTTTTCAATTTGCTAACATGGTTTCTTCTCTTTATGTAGATTAGAGCAAGATAGTTATTACATGAAGTATATTGAAGAAGCAAAGCAGCAGAAAAGCAAACTAATACTTGAACTATATTCTAAGCTAAGATCACAAGGCTACTCAATGGTTCTGTTATCAAGACGACCTGAAAGAGAGAGGAACACCACAATCGAGCAGTTAATATCTAGAGGATATAGCGATTGGTCTCGATTGATCATGAGGTTTGCAATAAACTTCATTTACTAATTTCATTCACATCAAAGTAGCAACAAATCATACATTGCTTCTTAATCCTCTTTATTGCAGAGAGGATACAGTAAAGGAAGAATTAAAGACAGCATACCGTGTAAATGGAGTCATTGGTAATGATATGGATGTATTAACAGGCCAGTGGCATTGGCAAAGCAAGCGTCTGTTCAAGCTTCCAAGTCTTACCTATAATGATGTTTTGGATTTCAGTGAAAGATGAGATCTTGGAGTTTGATGTGTATAGGTTTTCAGGAGTTTTTGTGATATAGTTTCAAAGATAATGTAGACACATACTGTAATTGTTCAACATCTCATACATGTTCTTGTGTCTTTTTCAGGTTGTCTGAATTAAGTCTGTCTTTAGTCAATATCACATCACGCATATGCAAAATCTAGAGAAAAGCTTCAGTCTAGTTCAAGAGTCAAAGAACCATATTCTTACAATGAGTCAACAGAAATTCGAGGACTAGCCTACATGCTAAGAACCCAACATATACTCACTGACACTTAAGCTGCTAATTTAACAGAGGCTCCTGAGATCAACTTGAGGTGGTCCATATATGTTCTCTAACAGTAGTAAGATTCGGATCCTCCTGGTACTGACTCCACGCTGACTCGAACTGTAAGCTTTTGCACCTGTGAGAAAAGAGAAGCAATAACTTAAATTTACAAACAATTTGTGACCAATCTCGAGCAGTGCATTTGATAAACCGTAGAAACATTACTTGCGGAGTAGTATCAAGATTCGGAGGATAAGAGGTCTAATATCATCGCGCTCTTTACACATCGATGATTCTTTGTACAAGGAAACAAGCTCCTCCACCAATCTGAAGATTATATAATCATATCAAAACTGCTGTTAAAGAGTTAATAAGAGAAAAGGAGTATGTCTTGCAGCCACTTGAAAGTTACTGCTCTTTAGTGTTTATAGACTTAAACCTTGGGATCACAAGTGAGTTTCTAATCCACGTCAACCTCACAACTGTCTCCAGTCTTTCAAGAACCTATCAGTATTTGCAAGTAGTAAATTAGTCATCTTTACCTTATAGAATGTCAGAATGAGAAGTGACATTTAACATATCAACAATATATGAGGTGTGCAACAAGACCATACCAACAAAACAGTTTCAGCGTCGTCTGAATGCATCCACTGAAAGAAAAGAGGGAAGAGACGTCGAAAATGAGCAAGTAAGAAAAGCCCTAGCGCGTTCAAGAGTGGCTCAATGAATCTTAGCCAAACAACACGTCGTTCCTTATTTCTTGGTTGGCGTTCCAAATGGCCAAGCATCTCATTCATTATCTTCTCGTGCCTAAGAAAGAAAATTTTTAGCATAAGAAGAGCTGAGCCAGATGGAGCAGTCAAACGGATTTTCTGAATTTATGCTCTTGATAAGAGAAAGAAAGATTTACCACGGGCTACGAGGATTATTTGGATGGATTTTGGTCACAAGAAGCACAGATAATTCTACCACATGTATCCAAATCTGATCATCAGAAGCTATATTTTGGCAACAAGCATCAAGAACCACATCTCCATACAGACCCAGATCAGCTGAACTCACGTTTTTACCGAGATGAATAAAGCTTATCATACCCTGTCCCTGTCAACAAGCAAAGAGAGAACGTCAGTCTCACTATACCCTAAGATACTAAGTAGACAAAGCTTAACATATCCAAAGATGAGGCTTAAGCAGCTAAACTTGAAGGAGTTCGCATCATGTTACAACTTATAAAACTCAACCCATCATATTTTGCAACTCAAAAGATTTACTTTGACTTCCGGAGACCAATGATCAAGTGCAGTCAGAGCACAAGGAACCACCAGGTTGCAAAATTTGGCCAAATTAGATTTCTCCATCTACCAAAAGAAAATATTGAACAAAAGACATCAAACACCTCCAAAATTATAAGGTTAGTTCACAACAGAAGAGAAAAATTCTCAATTTTTATGATTCAGACCTGGGTCACAAACCACCTGAGCTGGTGAGCCGCGAGGATGGTATCACCAACTGGTGTTCTCGCCATTGCAGCTGAAACATCTTCTGCATCGCTGCTCTTACCTAATGAACTCTTTTCTATTCTATCTTTTAACTCTGGCAAGACAATAGGCAACAATTCGATCTTCCCACTATCTATCACCACTTCCTTAAGCTTCTCATCAGTACCATTGTTGGGAAAATCCCTGAAATAGTCCATTGAAATCTCGGAAAATGTAGATTCCGCAACAACACAGAGCTTTTCTGGGATCCATGAGAGTAGTTCGTGATTGGAGGAACGGGAGGACGAGAGAAGGGCACAAGCAAGCGCGAGATTCTTGATCGAAGCGTGACTATCTTCTTCTACATTGATTACGCGAGGCGAAGAAGCGTTTGGTAACAGGGAAAAGAGTATATCTTTGGTGGATACTTTGCTACTCTCTTGCGGTGTGTACTGTGTGCCTCTGAGAATCTCTGCTATTGGTTCAGATAATCTGAATCCTCAAAACCAATCAAATTAGGTTTCTTTAAGAAAACTCTAAAGGGAGAAAATCAGAGGATAAACGAGATAAAAAACAGAGAGGTAATTCGCTCACCGGACAAGACGACAATGGAGGTTAGAAGTTGTGTTCAACATCTTTCAAAACCAAACCTTTTGGGCTCACGAGGAACAGAGTTTCAATTCTACTTTCTCTCGAGCTAATGACAAGAATATCAAAACGGCAACCAGGTCACGCGTTTTGATAGAACCGCTATCTCTTTCAAAGGTCAAACCTTCTGGCTTGAGAGAGGTTTTAGGGAACTAGTGCTCTGCAAAGTTCGTGTCTTTGTGTTTACTATGATCGAGTTTAATCTTTGTATATTCTTATGCAGAACCTGACCAGACTTGACTAAAGAGATAGCGATTCGTCCAAACCAACATGCCGGTTCAGTCCAGCACGAAAAGACGCAGATCAGAACTAGAACCGAAAGTAAATTCAGAGAAAGTCTCAGTTATTATAGATGTCAAATCACAACAAGAAGAAACTACTTGGAGAGCCCTTGGAGAATTTTATGTTTAGTTTAATTATGGAAGACAATAACAGGTGAATAAACACATCACAGACACAAAGACAGTGAGACTTAACTTGTTAACTTAAAATTGGAAAGATAAATGTGAATTTAAGATTCGGGAACGACTACAACAGCTGCTGCAGCTTCTGTAGCAGCAGCAGTAGCGCGTTTGTTGGAAGCAGATTTGATGAGGTGATTGTAACTTCCTTTTTCCTTGAAAAGCTGAGCAAAATGGTGCTTGCAGTACAAAATTCCCTCGAGAGCTGCATAGTTCGATGGAGAAATCGGACAGCCTCCATGAGAACACTTGAAGCAAGATTTGTGGTAACACTGGCTTTCAACAGTTACCTGCAGTTTTTTTCGAAAACAGCAACAAGAAGATGTATATAAAAACAGGTGTGAGAGGTCTCAAAGTTCTTTATGTTATTGCATTTCCAGGTGACTCGAATTGCATATGATCAAACTAAAGTTTTACTGTGATTTTCCCCATAAAGGTGATGGAAACCATTTCAATAGGATACAAGAGTGAAAATGGTATCAAGCTTAACTGTGTACTAACCTTTTCAATAGGATACACGGTTTTAGTGCAAGTAGTGCATTTGTCTTGCGTTCCAGAGAACATTGCAGCAAGTCGACTTGGTGTCCTTGTCTGAGAATAACCAAGAACCGAATAGAGTCGCGTATCTCAAGTCGTGTAACTAAACAGAAACATGGAGCGTTGATAAGAAGCATTTACCAGCTCAGGGGTTGGCTTGTCGGTCAGTGGTTTTGCAGCTGTAAGAGTGCAGAAAGTTTGAAGATAAGAATTGAAGTGAGACCACAGGTAGAAGTTGGATTAAAAGGAAAGAAAAGGTGAAGACAAGAATTACATACGTGACTGAAAGTTCTTGTTGAAACTACCAGTCTCCTTGAAGAGCTGCTCAAAATGAGGCTTACAGTACAACACTCCTTCCATTGATGAATAATTGCTAAGCTGTAAAATAAACCATCAATTAACTTGATCACTTAAAAGGAGACCTACCCTTTAAATAGAAGTTTCTTTAGACAAAACTCTTATGGCAACCTCAAGACCTTCACAGGAAATAATAACTACATTCACAAATTGCTAATGAGGAATTTGGTCATTCAAGCTCCATTGGTGAATCTTTAACTCAAAATGTCAGATATCTGGGAATTGATCAAACTGAGTAAAGAGGGAAATCAAAAGAGGTTAAGAAAACCCCATAACTCTCTCTCTCTCTACAGAACCTCTTCATGAATCCAGTAAACTTCCAGAGAGATAGTAACTATATGCAGGAATTGCTTATGAAAAGTTTGGCCATTCCAGCTCTACTGGTAAAGCTTGAATTTTTGTCGATAATAACGATATACATTCATTGAGTGATACAGGGAAAGCTAAAGAGCAAAACTCACTTGAAGTCTGCTTTTGCAGTGAGAGCACTTGAAGCAAGATTTGTGATAAGAAACTCCATCAGCTGAGAGAAGCTCTACAGGGTACACTGTCTTCTCACACGCCCTGCATTTCTGCTGAGTTCCTGTAAACGACATCGTTTATTGACTCGACGATTTTCCAAAGATCTCTAAACCTCAAACCTCTTCTCCTTCCTCTCACCAACAACACACCAAAAACCCTATAACATTTCCAAAACAAGAACAAAAAGTCTTGACTTTTCACATTGGCCACTTGATAATGCTTAGCTATTTGCATCAATTCAAAATATCCAATCAAACAAATCCATCGGTAAATTGATAGATAATAAAACTGCATTGGTGATTCAATCAAAACACACAAAAAGTCGCTACCTTTTAACAAAATAAAATCGTATAGAACTGACAAATGGCAAATTCATTACCTTTTCGTCGATCTGATCAACGCAAAGGAAGAAGAAGAGAGAAATGTGGGTTAATTTGAAGCTGAAGAAAGAAGGAAAATGAAGAAGATGATGAAGGTGAAAGGTAATGATTATTGTGCACGATGGACATAATAATGAGATATATCTAACGTTTTCTGTTTGTTTCTTTTCTTTCTTATGTTGAGCTTTTGTGGAGACAGTGGGAATCCACTTAGGCCGGTCTTAATAATTGTTAATTTGAAATGTTACAGCTAATCATACAAGATTATGTTCATAAAATAAACAATTAACAAAACAAAAACAAAATTCTGTTTCTTGTGTCTCAAAATAAAGAGTTTGTAGATATCCTCTTTGTACTCTTTTCTCTGATATTCCATTTGGAATTGATTGAGTAAATTGACTATTTTTATAGCTAAGTACTTATGTATCCATTGACCTTTAGATATTAAAGGTGTTTCTTTACGATTACGTAACTATAGATTTTGTTATATTAACTCAAGCTTATGGTAGATGAGATATATATATAAAAATACAAGCTTACGGTAGGCTAAAGAAAACCTGCCTGAATAATAATACAATGCCTATATATAATGAATTACAAATCTGCAAAAACATGGAAGTTTTTGGAGTCAACGGCAATGAGTCTGAGAGCTGCAATGGCGGCAGCAACAGACATCAAGCTGAAGAAGACAACATTAAGCCAATGCCATAGTTTTTGCAAAGAATTGAGCTTATTGTTCTTAGCCTTATAGTACATATGGTTGGCTAAAATGAATGTGAGAGGGAATGTGCTCACTGCACCAGTGAGGCTCATGAAATCACCAAGGAACGGTAAGAGAGCGGAGAGAAACGTGCTAACCGCGATGTAACCACCTCTAGCCATGACCCTAAACAGCAAGTTCCTTAACGCTAATGGGTTTCCTTTGATCCCAAACTTTGTGTCCATGTACTCATATGTTGGACTCGCAAATATCTACAACAAAGAACTAAGTAAGAGCAGTGTAACTTGTGCGGTTGTGCATTCACTTAGACTTGGTGTATGAAACTTACATGCAAAGAGATGACTGATTGAAGGATAGCAGAGATGTTGGCAAGGGCTTTGACCCAGAGTGGTCCATTCACACTATTTAGCAGATACGTCGAAGTTGAGGATCCATAAGCCCAATATCCGATGAATGTAACTGCGTACATTGGCAAAACACCAGCTGTGAATTGAAAGTACAGAGCTTTCATCATGTTTTTTACAACTGGTTGCCTCACTGTTGCCTACCATTGAAGAAAGTATGGTATTAATAAGAAAGACGATTTATGTGTCCTGTTTGTGTTTTTAGATTGCTTTAACAATGAACTAATGAAGTTTGTGACTGTTTCTATATACAAAATGCAGACTAAACATGAAAGCAAATACAAGGAAAGAATTGAATTTGAAGCCTAAAACATGAAGCTGGAATTTTGAAAAAGTCACCTGAATTTCTGGAAGCATTCCTGTGTTGAAAGCAAAAACCAGATTTGCGGCTGCTCCCGTAATGGTAAAAAGTTTGCTTAAGGATGATCCTTGAATCTCGTAATCTCTTGAAGGTGCTTTTACCCCTACAGACAAACAAACAAAAGCAAAAAATCAGTTTCAGTGGTTAAATCGAGTAGTACCACTGAGTTTTGATCATCATTTTGAGTTATACCATCTCCAACTGATAGCACGATTGCCACAACGATGTAGATGAGGCTGAGTACGGTTGAAACTCCAAGCCAGATCCCAAGAGCTGATAAATGAGGAATCCCAATCGCGAAAATCGCACAAATCAGACCAGCAATGGCTATACAATGAGGTAGTTTGATGACATGATCATCTCTGAAAAGCACATAAACAGCCTGCAAAAAACAGAACACACTCCTTAATAACTGAGTCTCACGAATTCAAGAATCAAGAGAGCAACATGTATACTACCTTTAAGGCAGAACCAGCTAGTATGATGAATCCACAATTAATCATAAAAAGATTGACATATTGCAGTCCCCAAGTAAGATGATAAGCCTTTCTACCTGGTAAAGAAGAGATTATTCACTGAAAAGTAACAAAGCATATAGAGAAAACAGAAAACAAAGAGAGCTAGTATGGTCATTATACCGTAAACGAATCCAGCAAGGTCTCTATAACGAATGTGTCTTTTGCCACCAAATTCATGAAGCTTGGCTATAAGAGCATTTGCATAAAGAGAGATTGCAGTAGCAATAATAAGACCAACTACACCACCAATCCAACCTAAAGGAACCATTATTGTTCCTGAATATCCCAACACATACGCACTGTTTATACCAGTCGTCAGAACGAACGCCACCTGAAACCATGAATCTGTAGTACAAATGTGGTCTGAGATTATTATAAGACCATATCCATACAGTAGAAAACAGAGCTTGGTAAAAGGAGAAAAATTTGTGTACTCCATATCGAATCATCACAGTACAGAATCATTAAAGACAACTTTTTTGTAAAAGAATGGCCTATCGTCAAAGACGACATTTTTCAAGTATTTAACAGTAATCATTAGCAACACAAATTACAAAGAAAGCTTTTTCAACTACTAAAAGTATTTGTTTAATATCTCAAAATCTACAGAAGAAGCTAATGGAATTCTTAATTCATTTTCCTGGAAACTTTTTATATAATATTATTATATTAGAGAAATTGAAATTAAGCATCAACCCCCACACATTATCAGAGAAATTGGATTGAAAAACAATAACAATTTGATTGAGTAAAATTGAATTAACAAAACAAAAAGAGGGGAAAATCAAATAACAAACCGCTGCTAATTTGATGAGCAGTGTCAGGGATTTCAACATCAATATCATCATCTGAGACATTGATTTTGCGATTCTTAGCTTCGGTGGGGTTCATGGTTACAACAAGAAGACTTTCCCTTTCTTCTCCTTCACCTCCTTCCTCGACCACATGAAGAAATTCTGAGAAAGCCAGCTTTTATAATTTGAACAAAAATTCCCTTTTTTTAGCGAATCTTTTCTCCTTCACTAAAAACGATAAATAATTTTGCTTCGGTTCAAAAAAGGAACCAAGAATCCAGCTCGATTCGCAACTGCAAAACAATATCTACTCCAGTCAAAGAAGGAAAACAGAGATTAGCAATCGAATCGAAGAACATAAAGCTGAATCCTTTTTTGTGTAGTGCTTCTTACTTGCGACAGAAATTTTATATAATGGTGGGTCTGAGCCGTTGAGATTACTTTTCTCAATTGTTTTGTATTAGATCCTATAAGAATGCCGATTCTTTTTTTTTATCTAAAAAATCATTTATATATTAAAAAAAAAACCTATATCGGCCTCATTTATGTCGATTCTTTCCATTTTTTGGAGTTTTAATTCTGATATTTTTGTCTACTTATGTTGTTTTTGACAATATATTTATTTTCTTATTCCAGGTTATTTTTTCCCTTCTTTTTTTTTATATAGTAAAATTTGTGAATTTATCTTTCCAAGAAGATACTTTTCCGCTGACAAATAACACATGAAAATGTACATGTAATATAAAATTATAGAATTTCGGATACTTGTAGAATGATTACTTTAGTTTTTTTTTTTTGTTAAATATGATTACGTTAGTTTATACTATTTGATTATCATGCCATTATCCTAATCTATTTTCTTGATATCACAAGCACAAATAATTGTGTGCTCTCAAATTACTTGGTTTTATGTACAATTATGTTTGGCTTTTGTGGGTTTTCCTAAATTATTTAAGTAAGATAAATACGGAGAAAGCAACACGCTAAGTAAACTATCAAATATGATTTTTTAAAATAGTGTTGATAGTGATTTGTTTTATAATTAATAGTTTGAATAATATAGATGGATATATCATAACATTTTTTAAATAAACTTCTATACAAAAAAATAATTTACTTTTTAGTCAGATGAAATTCTGACCGGTACCTGAGAATTTGTAAAGTGCCACTACTACTAGGCCACCTGTCTTCGGCTGACTTTCAATCATTTAAAATATCAATATACTTTCTTCTTCAAAAATATAAATATTTTTATCTACAATGTAAAGATTTTTATTCTTGGGTTTTAAAAATTGGGTTTTTGCCATAGAAGAAAATAAATATATCCTTTAAAAAATATCAATATATAAGTATATATATATACACACACACACTTATATTGTGAGGAACAAGTTGAGTGAGGCCATGCAAGTTAATCTATCGGCTGAAGTTAATGGCAGAAAGGGCACAATTTCCTACAAATCTTAACCCATTTTGCCAACTCAGATTTTCTGCATTCTCCAACTGTCACACTCTACAAATTAATTAACGGTCTCTATAAATAAATACTATTGTAACAAATGGTTGTCTGTCAAAATAAATGTTTTTTTGGTTAAATTGTATTTTATAAAATTTTCGAGATTACGTTAAAGAAGAACTTCTGCATCATTGTTTAAAGTAGAAAATGATTTTGCATGATTTAAGTAAAGAAGGCACTCGCTACAAATGAATAATGAATCAATATGCATGTTCGACCAAAGATTAATCATATGCATGTATTGTGATCACTTTATGAATTTGATCAAATATTTATGAAAGTATATAATTGCATTTCGAGAATTGATTGGTATGTCAGTTGTATGCTTGCAAAAAACGTCGGTAATATGTGTTTTAAATTCTCATAATTTTGCTTATATATATTCATTCTCATCATCTTTTTTGGTTCAAAAAAAAATCATTTATCTACAGTGAGTTATATTTTTACACGAAAATCTGGTTTCTCGATCTCTTCATAGATATTAAAAAATGTTTTTTTTTGTTAAAATAGATATAAAATTAGGGTTATTCATCACGGAAACATTTATTACTATAGTAGACAATTTGTACATATGGCATAAGTGAGAGTATTCTATTAATCAATAAATCAGAGCAACTTGTCTTACAAAAATCATATGCCACTTACAGATGTTGACACAAAGACAAATTCTTTGCACAAATAAAACATTTTAATTACCAATAAAAATTAGTATATATTTCCTTTTCTCTAACAGGAGCTTTTGTTCCCTGTGGGGTTTTGAATGAACATTGTTTTTTGAAGAAAATAAACATAATTATACAATTGTGTACAAAAGAAAATTATTTTTTAAATAGTTACAAAAGCCTGTATTGGAGTGCATAAAGCTTTAGAATTGGAGTATCAAGTCTCTGAAGCAGGATCGTGAGTCTTTGGTGAAACTTTACTTCTCAAAATTGTCTTTAAGATGAGATCCGGTTTGATTTAAGTAAATTGGTTGGTTTGTGTGTAAACCAATTAAACCGTAGATCTCATTGTCTATAAATTGTAATTCAATGATTCAATGCAATTGACTCGGTTTTTCGACAGCCTGTCATTAACCCAACATCTTTAGTGATTCTGCTAATTGACATTGTGTGATCTTATGCAAACACATTAGAGCAATCATTCCTTTATATTTTTAATATTATGGTTGAATTTTTTCAGGAATAATTAATTTTATATTATAAAATGTAATTAGGAATAAGTATATATCACTATATATACCATATGCTCTGAAGTGGCCTTAATGGACTATAAAGGATTCTTAAAGCATTTTCAATCACACTAATAAAATAATATAAAATAATAAAAAGTATTAAATTTGTTGTGATACTCTTGGGTGAGTCTCATTTGAAAAACTATGAGTTCTTGGTGAGAGACTCCAAAAGTGAACACATGTCACTATTTGATTTGTTGAAGTTTTGTGAGATAATTATAATTTATTATTATAAATAAATAGTTTACATATAATTTGAAAATTTGGATTTATTAAGAAATCAAAAAATAAAATTAGCTATTTATCAAGTTCTATTATGCATAATTTTTTTTGAAAAAATATTAAATTTTATTACTAATTTTAGTATACAACAAATAAAATAAAATAATATTATTTAACTGAAAATAATAGTAAATATCTATGTTTTAAGTTTTATGTGTTATAAATTATAACTTATGTAAAATTTAAAATATTAGTTGTTGTGTAATAATATTATTTCTCTAAATTATTCATAATGTTTTATATAATTAATATTATTTAAATTATTTAAAAGTATTAGTCAATGATTTCTAATTTAAAATAAAATTAATAAATTCAAAAAATAAATTATTATAAAATATATTAATATTATATTGATGTGATACTTATGTAGGTATCACACCAATTGAAGAAAAAATATAAAGAGACTCTAATGAGTTTCTCAAAATAAAAAATATAAAAAATATTAATATTAAAATGGTGTGATAGCCATACCGTATCACACTAATGAGGATGCTCTTAGTATTAGTATTGTGGGCGCAATTAAATTCAAGGTCACTTCAAAACAAAGTCTCTACTTTTTTCTTTTTTCTAAACTTTGAATGCTTTTCTAGCAAAATAGATCTTTCACTTTCTTCTAATAGAGTGAGAGAAGAGAAAACATATTTTGGACCATCTTTATTTTGGTATGCTTATAACCCAAATCCTCTCAAATATCAAACACTAGTACACAGATTAATATGGTTCTCTAGAATCAAATTATAGCGAAAAAATTGTTCAGATATAAACATTTAACCACTTAACCAAATGTATTATCTTTATTTTGTGCTATTCGAATTTGAAATGTTTGTATTATGACTTTGTAATTGTTAGTTTATATATACAAAAGTATCGTTTTCGATTGTGATGCTTTGGCCACATGAGAAGAAAATATAGTCATTAGTAGGCTTTTTATGGATTGAAGGTCGCAAAACAAAGCATATGGCTACTAGACTTCTTAAGTTGAGCCCATATAGAAACTGAAATTTACGACTCACAAGCCACAATTGGAAAAATGGATCGAGATTCATAACATAAGACTTTTACATTCCAGTTGGCCTCAAGAGAGTTTTAAATGGCAACATTATAGGTTCTCTAAAGTTAAGAAAGTTTTTTAAATTTAATTTTCAGGGAGTCCTCGGTCAAACCCATACATCTCAATGTTACATAAGTTTTACTTAAATCCTTTACTCGAAGATATATATGCTTCTTAAATCAATTTCAATTACCTTTTTTTTAGGTAAATCAATTTCAATTACCATTTTTTTTGGTTTTATATGTGAGATCTTATACCAATAAATTTATCAAATCAAATTTTAAAACTACAAAACCTACCCAATGAAACATAAGAAAACGATTAAGGAGGTGCGAAATACAACCAAAATACAATTCAAGAAAAAAAAAAGAGTGTGAGTCTTTTGCCAGAAGGATTCAATAACAAAAAAAACACAAACATTGTATAAAACTCTCTAAGCTTGATAAACACTTTTTATATCAAGTTGTAAAAATGATCAATTTTTAAAATTACTACTTGACAATAATTTGGAATATTTACCAATATAAAAAACAAAGACACAATAAATGAATTTATGAAATTTAGAGTGATCGTAGAAATAACGGAAAGTATACGTAAATAGCAAAATGTAGGGGTAGAAGGAGACAATGGAAGTTCAAATGTCTGAATATGAAATAAATAACAATCTTCCTTCTTCCATTTTTGCCGGTCCACCAACAATCTTTTACACCTAAACACCGTCAAATTCAATCCCATAATTCTGTTCCTTTTCTAGTTTTATATATATTGATAGCTTGCTATTTTCTTATTTTATACAAACTAATAATTATTTGACGATATAGTGGGGAGAAAAATGATTGTACGAACCAATAGCAAAGATATGCATTATGTATGTACGATATGCGTATCCATAAGCTAGCAAATAAGTTGAGTCAACTATGAAACTAATGATGTTGTCTCTAACTAATCGTGAGCTTGTGTTTTCAAATAGTTAGGACTATACTTGGAGTTCTATTGTGTTTTGTGTTAAAGTTTTAGCCATAGTATCGTTTATCAATTTTAGGGGTTTAATAAAAAATACTTTTGCGTGGTACTTCTAGAAATAGACATTTTTGACATTTGTAAAAATATAAAATGATTCATTTATACAAAATAAACTCTAACCTCCTTAATCGTAGAAACCCAACACTACAAAAAAATTGATCTATTGTAACAATTGTATTGTAATTATGAATATTAGTAATAATTTGTGACGTTTTATATACGATTTTGTTTGTTACGAATCATTGTGACTCTATTACGTAATAATCTGTGACAAAATTGTTAATAGATTTATTCGTCAAGAGTATATTGTGACATTTTTGTTACTAATATACATTTGTGACACTTGTATTATAACCATTTACAAATCATCACAAATTCATAACAAAATTTTCATATTGTGATGATATATTACGTATTAATATAAATTTTTCTTGTAGTGCAAGTAAGATACAAACACTATTTTATGATTTTTTGTGAAGAAGAAAAAATCTGTTATATCTGATTTTTTTCCAATAATTGGGTCGAATAACCAAATTCATAATCCATGTTTATCTTTTAAACTCTAATAATATTATGTGGGATATATGATTCCCTAAAGTCTAATGAAAAAGACAATAGATGTAAACTTAACCACTTGAATTACATACTTTTTAAAATAAAAATGTTTAAATCTGTAAATAATATTCAAAAATGTTATTTAACAAAATGTTTTTACAATCTAAGTTTTTTTGTTAAGTGTGGAAAAAGTCAAATGTATTGCTTTAGGTTCTTGTTTGTGTCTCTTTTCTTAATTTGAAATTCTAAGTTCTTTTTTTTCTTTAAACAACATTCATTTACCATACATGAATCTAGGAAGATAGCAGCATTCATTTCTTTTTATCGTCCTTTAGCAAAAGTACTTTTGAGTGAATACTTAACGAGATCCAAGACTTTGGGATTTGGGATTTCAAACTAGTAAGTTAGAATGAGTACGAATTGTTCTCGAATGAATCTAAAGTTATACCATATAAATGGGGGAAATTTGATATCACAGATAACATATATACACTAATATATACATATATATACTTTCATCCGTTCATTTTATTTGATGTTTTAGATTTTTTCACACAGATTAAAAAATTAATAAATTTTGTATTTGATCTAAATAAAACATGTTTATCACAAATTATAAAATAATCTAATTAGTCACAAATCAATCTGCAGAATTCAAAGAGTCAAAAACATTAAAAACACAATAAATTTTGTTTAGAAATCTTAAAACATTTAATAATTAATTAAATTGAAACAATTTTTTAACTAAAATATCAAATAAAATGAAACGGATGGAATACCAATCAATAACAAAAGATTTTTAAATGACCATGAAATTTATGGGAAACTCTAACTCCATTTAAATCATGTATTTCATAGAAATAGATATATATTCATATTTCATAATTTACAAAATACTCTTCTGATCTAAAACACTAGTAGATGCACAATAATTAAGAAAATTTATGAACTACTTATAATATCTCTATATTATACTAACTAATAGTATAAATAATATAAATTAGTAATTGTGTTATACTAGTAAAATAAATCAATTTTTTTTATTGGAATTCCAATTACGTCATGTATTCTAGAGAAAAAAATACAGGTAAACATCATTTATATTGAGATGGGAAACATTAATTTTCCGATAATTATCATTATTCAAAGATTCCATGAAAAAAAAAGACAGGTAGGTTTAAGAACGATCTTGGCATGCTAAGGTTTGGTCTAAAATCTGTGAAACTTACTTGTAAGAAGAGAACTCATATATTTGGCTTGAGATCAAAGAGTTTATCTTTAAGCCATGGCTAGGTTTTTGGCGAAGCATATATGGATCAGGCTGGTTGATTTAGAGCCTTCTGATGGAGGAAGAAGCTACTGAAGGATGAATCCAAAGGGATAGCATGATCCAAAACCAAGCAAATTTTTGTGATTTTTATGCTTTTAATTAAGAAAATATTTGAAAGAATTCACCTTTATTAGGATCAATGCGATCCCTTTGGATCCTTCCTCTAGTTGCTATGAAGAATTTGTTCTCTCTCTCTCTCTAAAAGTTGAGAGCAATGTAGCTTTTGTCAATGGACCATGTTCCACTTTGATTTTATTAAATAATGGAGATAATAATCCTTTTATCTTTTAATTTCCAACTTCTGACCCTTCAAGTTTATTTATTTATAATTTCTTCACTTTTGAGTTTTCATTTTTATAATTGGCTTAAGCCTTAAGGAGTAGTAAACCAGACGTCTACGTTTCTACACAAAATTTAATGGCCTCTTAATAACTATATAGTTTATTTTACATTGTTGTACAAATGTACAATTATATAGTGATCTTGCGGTTCAAATATTGTATAATATTATAGCTCAAACTTTATATTTTATTATATTGGATGATAATGATAATTTAGAATAGAATTCTAATTCTAAAAAAACAAAAAAACAAAAGAATTGAATGATCTTGTATTACGAGCTAAATTAGACTTTACTAAAAACTTCTTTTATGGATAATGAGTCTGATTGATGACTCCGTCTAAATAAAATAGTTGAAAAAATAAGCAGATGAAATAAAGATCGTTTAAATTCGAACGGTTGACAACATAAATTATTTGTAATGAATGTTTGAAAATTAAAATTGATTAGTGATACTGTAACAGTTGAATAATATATTAGGTAAACGTTAGTAGACTTTTCTGTACAAACAACAATTGGTTACAATTGGAAACAGCCGTTCAAAATCTCTTCTAAATAACCATTTTAAATGTCGTTTATAAACGTTTGTTTCGATCGCTAATGTCAAACAAAATACTAAGGTAAACGATCTTTTTAATGCTACCAATCAGAGCATATATGTTAATCATAAATCATATTATGATCAACTTCATGGAAGATGCAAAAGAAGAATCCACTGACAATAATGGTGGTCCAAAAACGTTTGGTAAATTATTGTTGGGTTTAGTGCCTAGCATTAAAGGACTAGACATAGTTCTTTCTTCCAAACTAATGAAGGATATTTTAGTTTATCTGAAAAGTCGAAAAGTTTGAATTTTGATAGATTTTATCCAACTACAATTAGTGCAAAATGAAAATTTGCTCTCACTTTATTTTACTAGAAATGAACTAACATTATGAGAAATTTATATATATATTGAACAACTCTATGTATAAATCTTTCGTATTAAAGAATGAGATTTACTTTGAGAAATTAACTACCCAAACCAAACACACTATCCCAAATTAGATTTTCCCCACAAGTTGGGTGACACTATTTATTATTTTTGTCTTTACCAAATTTTGTTTGCTTATTTTAATAATACAAAAAACAAATGTGGTCCATCAATGTTCCCCTTCTCTTTTGCCATCAAATTCAAACAAACCCTTCCTAAAGACTCTTATAATACATATGATTTTTGAATTCAGATTCTACATATATAAATATATTGAGTGGTGAATGTCACACTGATTCACAAAACTTTGGAAATTGAATTACATAGCTTTTATGATACCTTATAACCTAAAGCATTAAATGAATTTTGATATTTGTAGCTGTTGTATGACACTTTGGAACTTAGAACTTATTCTTGCAATCATATGACCAAATATAGGTCAAAGATATTGTCATATGATTGACCCCTAACATTTAAAAATCTATATCCATGGATATATATCTTTATCGTCTAGACATGATCATATTAGTATAACATATGCATTAATCATTTATATATACATATAGAGGGAATTGTTATAGTACAAGCATATTTGATCGTACATGTCAATAATGAACTGTCTTATAGACCTCACATGATTGTCATTTTCTCCCTTCAGAAATTCCACATGCAAACAATTCACAATCTTCGCTTTCTTGAACAATTAATTTCGACAGTTTCGAAATTCATCATTGAATTATGTTCTAGTAAGAATGATGTTTTTGCATGATCAAGAGACTGATCGAAACACATACTTGTAGTTGGAATCTAGAAGAATCACAAATCTTTTGGCTTAATAAGTATTTTAGCTACTCAAATATATCATACAATTGAAATGCAACTATGATTTTGTATTTTGGATATCTTTGAGATTTTTTAACAACCATAAGAAGCACAATACATAAATTCACAAATAAACATAAGCATAAATACATCCAGATGGAGAGATCTCTCACATTCTGGAACTCTTGATTAGATGGTGGAGATGCGATCTTGAATCGACATGAATCCGAAACTACTCATTGTTCTAGTTGCCATAAAGGCGGTCGAACACGCAGTTGAACTCTTTGAACCAAGGATAATGAACTTTAAAAACAACCTCAAACCAAAGAAATGTTGGAACGTGATTCTCTCCCAGTTAAAAGTGAACAAATTTAGAGATATTCAATCAAGAAAACATATATAGGCCAAATAAAGTGGACAAATTTTAGTTTTTGCGTTTATGCATGAAAGCGTGGAAGAATACAATATCACTAAGTCATTATGAATCATCAAAGTTGACAAAATGATAGAATACTATGAACGTCACGAAATGAATATAATATATCTATATGCCTTTTTATTCAGTTTCTTAAAATTTAGTCACAATCAGAAGTGCTTGTTCCTGTGGTTGTAGAGGCAGACATGCATATAAGGCATGAAAATGGTCGGGCAAAATGGCATGCGTAGTGATGTGTTTGTATATACATATAGATGTGTGTGTGTGAAAGTGAAATAGATATTGATTGGAATCGAAAACAAAAGTGAGTGATGATTTTGGAAATATGTCAGTGTACGAATAGAGAACACATATACAAATGTCGGATGTTCATTGGACAAAATACTCACAATTCCACACTACTGTTCTTGTCTCTCATCGATCTAGTTCGTGCTCATCAACAAGATGGGTAACATCATTATATATACATTACTCCGTACGATCTTTTAACATTGGCTAGTTAGTGAAATTGGTCGTGTAGCTAGTGTCGGCAAGGACTCTTTCTATCGACAATGTCTTTGCCCTTTAGTTTTTAGTACGGCGCAAATGTTAGATGAGTAACATTTAATATGGTGTGATTGAATACAAAACACTTAAACATAACCTCATAGTTAGACTTAGACATACTATTCGTCAAACGAATGTGTAAGTCTACATAAACAGGGAGACTTGATCTAGTGGTATTAAGACTAGAGACCTAATCTTTTTAGTTAGTCGTGGAATTTTATTCTACTAAAAATAATAATTTTTCGGTTAAATCTATTGGTTTCTAAGTTTCCGTCTAGATGATCCATATTATCGAAAAATAATTAATAAGTTCTTTTATTCTCTTAAATTCGAAATATTCAATATATCAAGAAAAAAGATGAAAGTTTACAAAATGCAATAATATGAAACGGAAAAACCATATTACATTTGAGTACAAATTTTAGTCTTTTTTCTCACAATTGGATTAAATAAATAACTTAAACACCAAATTCCAAAAAATTATATGGACTATACAACTATTTTGAGTCGAATTGCCGGACCAAACCAAAAAAAAAATCCATTTAATTATATTTTTTAATTTCATCGAAACAGCGGAATTATATTTTTTTAATTATCTAATAGTATTAAATTTCATCGAAATCTACCATTAATAATTCCGCCAAACTCCATTAATATCAAATTCGGCTGTTATTAAATTGCTATTTAACGTTCGAGTAAATAATACTAAACGGTTCAGATTCCAGAAGGCGACTCGAAAGGGTAATTTGGTAAATTTAAGGAAATACCGAAACAGTCCCCACTCAGACCTTTTGCAGTTACTCTTGGCAGGTAATAGAAGAGGACCGGTTGGTTACATTTTTGAATTTCAATGTTTTTTTTTCCTAAACACAAAAATTAGCCTTTGACGATGAAAGCAGAAATCGCTCAGCCGTTAGCGAATCCATCACCGGCTTTCGATGACTCGGAAGATGCAATAAACGCTGCGGTTGAGGCAGAGCTCGCCGAGTTCGCGACGAAAGGTGATTCGAAGGATGGTGGAAGGAGCAAAGTGAAGGGACCATGGTCGTCGGACCAAGATGCGGTTCTTACGAGGCTTGTGAGAAAGTTAGGGCCGAGAAATTGGACTCTGATCTCCCGTGGAATTCCTGGTCGGTCTGGGAAATCGTGTCGGTTGCGATGGTGTAACCAGCTCGATCCTTGTCTTAAACGGAAACCTTTCACTGGTTCACTTCTCTCTATTATCTTTAGTGATTTTTTTTTATGCTAGATTCCTGTGTTGGTGTTTCGAATAGTCTAGATTTATTACTTGTTTGATGGATATTTCTGTGTTATGTGACTTGTGGAGTGAAGTAGGTTTTGATTTCTCTTTGTCTCAATTTATTGTTAGCTTGAGTGATGTATTATCAACTTAGGATCTTTGTGAATTTGATTCATATAGCTGAGACTATGATTCTGCTGTTCTCTAAGCTTACGAAGGAGATTGTGACTTGAAATTAACAATTAATTCAAAGAAACAATGTTTTCAGAATCAGATTCTCTTGTTCATGAAGATGATTTAGGCTTTAGCATTCTCTTAAATCAACTTTTGTTGTTGATAATTACTCTCTGACTTCTATGATTCAAATTTTGTTTGATGTTGTTTGAATCTGACATTACTGCAGCTGAGGAGGATCAGATGATAATGTCTGCACATGCGGTTCATGGAAACAAATGGGCTGTGATTGCAAAACTCTTACCTGGGAGAACAGATAATGCCATCAAGAACCACTGGAACTCGGCACTCAGACGTAAACCAGCAGATGTATTAAAGAATCAACAATGGATATCGAATACAGAAACATATCAAATGCATCCATCAAAGGTCAGAAAGACAGCAAATGCATCCACACGAGAAGAAATCAAGTCATTTACGCCTCGTGTATCAAATGATGACACAGTGGATGATGAAGCAAACAAACCTCCTCAGGAACAAATGTGTAAACCTTTTGTCTATCGCCCAGTGGCACAACTCGGTGCTTTCAGTGTCTATAAGCCTGGATATATGAACCACCATGTTTCTCCATGTGAGGGACCTTTGGTTAGAGCGTCAGCACCCGATTCATTGGCTGGTAAATTGCTTCAATCTCTTTGTTATGAACCTAGCATCCCTTCAAAATGTGGTCGTGGTTGCTGCAACAATCCAGACAACAAAACATTGTCATCATCGCGTAACTCGGTGCTGGGACCAGAATTTGTGGATTATGAAGAACATTCTTCTGCAGAGTTAGACAAAGAGTTGATATCTCTATCAACCGAGCTGAACAATATTGCTTGGATAAGGAGTGGAATCAACAACAGTAAAGAAGGTGAACAGAGTTTGAAGGCTGATAATCAATTTCATCTTGAATATGGTCATGCCAAATTTACTGGAACGGTGAACAATGGTTTATCAAGTCAGCTTATGAGACAAGATTTAATGCTAATTTAGGGACAAAAAGATTCATTCAATGATTATCTGTTGATTCTATGCTTACCAGATCATAAATGATTTTAAATTTTACATATTGTAATTTCTGAAGGGGAAAATAGTTTTGAATAAAGAAAAATAATTCTATGTTATTTTTGACGTTATAATTCATATTTTACTTGCAATTGGAATACGTAGTGATGCTCCTTTTGATTCTGAATGGGCTATGTGGAAAATATGATTCAGGTTTCAGAACTGTCAAAACAGGTTGAAACCATACCAACATGGGCCGTGCTCGGCCCTTATAAAGCCCACTAAAATAAGGCCTGGGCTAAAATAACTATATATAGGTAGTAATTTTAATTTATATAAAAATTCCGAAATACCTATTTTCTTTTCTTAGTAAACCCATTTTTCACAAAGGCATCTATTATTATTAAGTTAAATGTTTTTCTTACCGTCCATCTAATTTTCTTATGGTCAATTGACAAAAATCGATGTATGACTCAAACTCATCCACAAATCTCTATTAACCGTAATATGCAGCCGTAATATGCAGTCGGTGAAGTCGAATTTCATATATCTGAATCATTAGTTGTATCATGTTAATCACGAGACTAAGATGAAATGAGTCCATTTAAACTCATTTATATAAAAGTGAAAGTGATCTTAGTCTACTGGCATGTGGTAAATTCACTGAAAATATGTACTATCTTATATCTAGAAATTGAGTTTTACTGTCTATATCATGTAAGAAATTAACTAATGGACCGGTCCGTCGTGATGGTCGAGAGATTAAAAAAAACCTAAAATATAAAAAGTTGATCAATGTTTTATTGGTCTAAACAATGTTTTACACTACTTTGGGCCTAACTTGTAATAAAAAATGAGTAGAATTTTTTTATTCCTCAATTATATTTTTTATAAATGTTACCAGTTGCACATGTCGAATATGTTGTGGAATTAGAGTCATTTCACATTTTTTGTTGATTTCAATGTTTTTTCTTTTGATGTAATATTTGTTAATAATTTCTTTTATTCATATAATTGTGTTTCGAGTGTTTTTTATACACATTTGGTTCTTCATTCGTTATATATGTTTGATTTTTCGGATACGTAAATTTAAATTCTATTTTAATATTTAGTTAGTTCCGGTTTGATGACCTTATAATTCAGATCAATTTCATATTTGATTTTAGGTAGGTTTGAGCGTTCGGATACCTGTTCGGGTTCAGATGGAGTGATTTCAAGTTTTTGGTTCCATTGATTTTATAGAATTCATGTATTTTTATTATTTGGATCAGATTTGGTTCATGTATAGATCGAATTCAAGTATCAAACATTAATAAAATTTTAATAGAAAAAATCTAAAATTCTAAAATTTAATAAAATATATCGGGTATTATTCAGTTCTTAATTCGATTCGGGTTTAGGTTTGATAAATATTCAGTAATTTTACAACGACATTAGAGGATCATATATATTTTATTGTTAATTTTCATATTTGTTTATCTTTATTTATTAAATAGGGAAATTATTATTAAAAAATCTAAAATTATAAAAAGTCTAACAAAACTATAAAAATTTAATTGAAAATTTAAATATTTTTTTATTTCAGTTAAAATGACTAATCTATTCAAAATTTATAATTATAAAATTCTTTTTTTAAATAAGATTTTCTCGATCTAATTCTTAACAAAAAAAATTTAACCAGATTTAACATTTAGCAAAATTCAACTATTACTATTTAATTTTTATTTATTCAACAAGATTTCACTAAAAAAATTTAGTTGATTCCAACATTCAGCGAAACTAACACCACGAATAACTGAAACTTGGTCATTGCTTAGACTTTTTGAATAGAGATATATGGATGCTAGGTCCCATGTTGAGCTATTCTCCTAAATTATTGGTTTCTAATAAAGGTCTTTGCTTAGTCTACATTTTTTTTTAAAATATTGAACCACAACATATCAGCCTATTAGCTAAGTTTCTACATAATATAAATAGTAAAATTTAATTCTTAGTTGTGCAAGTGGGAATGTCTTATGTAAATTTACCATCTGCCACTAAAGTAAATGTCACTTGCAATCTACATTCTTTAAATAAATATATTATTGATTTCAACTTTAATTTTTCAAGGTATTTCTCAGTTGTAATTTGTAATTATAGTTTCACAGTTGAATTTAGTATATCTTATATATTAGTAAAAAAAAAAAACATTATCCAAATATTTGCTTAGAATGGAATCAAAAATTCTGCGATGAATGAGATAACGAAGATTGATATTAGCTTTTGCTTTACTCACACTGCTGCTATATTTATGGATACCTTGTCGTCCTCTGAGAGACAATAATGGTCGAATAATAATCATATATTTTGGAAAATTATAAACAATTCATGACCTACCAAAGCATAATAATAAGCTTCCACCGTCATTTAGACTTATAGGTGTGCCTATTTTCAATACTATACTTTGGTTTCGACTTTTCTGTTTGTTTTGTTCTAAAATTATGTTATCCCAATTAGACAGGAAAATTAATCCAAATTAAGAACTAATAATATACACACCTCTTTAATATTTCTTACAATAAAAATTGCCACAATATAATATATACAGTAAATTTCTCCAGTATATAATTAATTTGGTATGCACAAATTTAATATTCTTCCATATTAAAATAGATGATGTTCAAATACTTTTTTACATATAGCACAAAAATTTGAATATATTTTTTCATTTAACTATTAGACCAAAAACATTTCTCTTATTTTTTATTTATATATTAACTACAATACATGGATATTTTAAATAATTTCATAAATTTAAAACATAAGTTAGTTTATTAAAAAAGTGGGAGTAAAGGAAATCATATCTACATTAATTTTGAATGATTTTGATTTGTATGATTCGGTTTAGGTTTTTTTTTTATCAACACTGGGTCACAATTGGTCGGTCCATTAGTCAAATTTTTATATAATATAGGCAATAGAACTCGATCCTTAATTATACAAGTATGCATATCTTAAGTAAACTTAATTTCTGATACTAGACTAAAGGTCACTTACCGATTTAGCTTTAAATGTGCACTCTTAATCATACACCCCAAAAATATAATGAATGTATATAATACATGCGTGTCTACAATTTCCTTGGAATGATTTTGCATGAAAAGTTAATAATGATAATATTTTGAAGTAAAAAAATTAAAAAAATATTATCCAATCACCACAATTCACAACACCATATAAAAATAACGGGTTAATGTATATAGGTAACATAAATTTATGTTGGAGTATAATAAATTTCCTAGGTTTAGTCATAGAACAATATAAAAATCAAACATAGTCGATTCCCTTAATTGAATTAAGGTTAAATACTAAGTTTGACCGAGTCAAGACAGAAAGCTACGTGAATTCACAAGTCCAAGACGAAACACATGTTTTACTCTTTTGTTTTTAGACTTTTGTAGCTTCTCTTCTTTTTGTTTCTTTCTCGAATTCATCTTTAAGAGGCTTGAGTTTATTGTTTAACTAACAATACTATTGGATTGTAGCAGAATAAAAGCACTCAACGCTATTTCGTGACATAAATATACAATTCTAAACAACTACATATCATAGAAAATAAAATAAATAAAAATAAACATTAATTTCAATTTTGGGTCGGTGTTGTCCTTGAATGCTCTTAACTTTATGAAATTTGACACTATTTATAAATGGGTTCACTCTATATACATTTTTAACCGATTTAAATACGGCAAATCTACTGTACTATAATAATTTAGTATTTTTACCAAAAAATATACCGTTTTCTTAATAAAGTCTATTATATACATGCAAATAACTTTAGTCTAGTTGCAAATGGTATTTAATCTAGTGGCAGGTGGTAAATTTATTAAAGACATGCGTACTTGCACAACTAGAGATCAAATCCCACTATCTACATTATGTAGAAACTTGGCTAATGGGCCGACGAGTTATGATCCAGTGTTACACAAAAAAAAAATATATTATATACTTTTACATATACAATTTTTTTTACCGTCACTTGTTTTAAACCAAAAACAAATGACTGTAATTTTTATGAATATTCAAAATAATTTTTTTTCTATTATTGATATTCCCTTCTGTTTCTACAAATAATAATCAATTTTTTATTTAAAATGAGTGGAATGTTATACTCGACAAAAGAAACGGCTTCTGTAATTGATTCAATGCATGTAATCACAATTGTAACATTCACAAATTCAGGCTACGAAGTGGAATCTGTAATTCTAACGTTCAATATTTGTAAATGTGTTTTACGTGATGTTGAAAATAACAATGTTTAGTGTACATACGTTTCTAACAGACTTAGATACAACAAATATATTACGGATCGTAACGTCTCTCAAAAACAAAAAAAATAGTATAATAAGTTAATATTTTTTCCAGAAAATTTTTTCAACGAATACTTTTTTTACATTGCCTTACATAAAAGAAAAAATCAAATACGTGTAATTTGGGTTTACGTTTATTTTATTGAGTATTCAAAATAGAGTTCTTATATTATTGATATTTTTCTTCTGTTTCTACAAAAAATAATTTTTTTTTTATATAAAATGATTGCATACATTACTTGGTCATAAGTTCTATAATCGATTCAATGCATGTAATCACAGTTGTAACGTTCACAAATTTAGGTCACGAGTGAAATCTGTAATTCTAACGTTAAGTATTTGTAAATGTGTTAGACGTGATGTTGAAGATCACAATGTTCAATGTACATACGTTTGTAACAGATTTAGATAACAACAACTCTATTTTCGTTTTGTAACGTTTATAAAAAACAAAAAATAGTATAATAATTTTATATTTTTCCCAGAAAAAAAAATTTTAATGGAAGTATAATTTATAACAAAAAATATATATTTAGTGAGTTTTTGAAAGTCAAAAACAATAAACTATTCTCAATTATTACCTAATATTATTTATCAAAAAGATAACGTATTCCTAACTCTACTATTAACATCCTAAAACTGAAACATAAAAACATTGAGATGTCAAAGAGAAAATAAACTAAATGGACCTACAAAATTTCACTTAGCATACCAACCAAACATACAACACTTTCGAAATTTGAAAATCAAAGTATATATTGGTAAGGTGTTTCTATTCATAACTCATCTTACCTTTATTTTTTTACATCAATCCAGTCAAAGCAAGTTCTTGATCATAACTGATGTTAACCAAACTCTACACATCTCCCTTTTATTTTTTGAACAATTGTATATATAACCCGATCTAGAACTCAGCTCACTCCAAAACCTCTTTTAATATATTTTTTGTAGTGAAAAAAAAAAACACAAATCTCTAATACTAAAATTGTTAGCCAGATCATCTTAGCAAGAAAACCTAAATCTATGTAACTACACATTTCATTATAATATATATATATATCTCTTGGAAAACTCTTGAAATAAATATAGGTACTTAATTGTCTTTTATTTATTTATCCAACAATGTTTTATAGTATGTATCAGTAACATTTTTACTTTTTTTTTTACATGAAACTTGTATTATACAAGTAAGACATACATAATCGTACCTAAACTTTACGGAGTCCAAAACAAATCAAATTTCTGTTGAAAAAAACGGTATCATAAATTTAAAAAATAACAAGTTAACAACTTTGTTTCTGAAAAATAACTTTTTTTACATTTTTCTCTGCAAAATATTCATCAAAGTTGCATAATCAAAATTTGTAAGCATGTTTTTTTCTATCTATAGCATAACATTCCATTTACTCGTTCTTGTGATATAGTCCATCATATGTAATATTTTATCAACTTTAATAGAGAAACTTCTTTTAGCTGAAACAACTGAAATCGGAATGGTGAACATTATTCTATATGCAACTTATACATTAGAATAACAATCATTGAATCTCTTTAAAAAATCAAATATTTTAAATATTTTTGTAGAATTTATCTAAAAACTTTGATTTCCAAAAATAAATCATTTCCACTAATATCTGAAATTTTTTTGTGCTTAAAAAAATTTCAAATTTAGTACATGATATCCTCAAACTATAATCACTTGTCGAATTTAACTTTTTTGGACTGAACAAAAATCCAAAAATACATTCATCCTCGTGCAATTATTCTAACCTTGCAAGGAAAGAAACCAAAGCTTGATCAATGATTTTGATGAAATAATTAATTCTGAAATTCTCATTCAAGCTTAGAACGAAGTTAGCATCATCACTTTTTTGTGGTTCATCATCAAAATGTGTTATTCTTTGTATAAGTCGCTTACTCTTCTGAAATATAAGTTCAATATCCATGGCAACAAAAATTTTCAAGATTTCACATTTTGCTTTTCGATTTCTCTAGTTTTGGGAAAATAAACTAACCATTTTAGTTAAAAAATGGCATAACTGATATCATATTTTGTCTATATTTTTCTTTTATTTAAATTTTACAAAAATGTAATTATACATATCTACTTACAAAAAATATTTTGGAAACCTCTAAAATTTTGGAAATCATTCAAATGTTTTATTTCCATAGCCCTCCGACCACATATGATAAAGTTAAAACATACTGTCAGATTAAAAAAGCAGAACTTATATAAAATCAGGACATAAAATCTAACAGACCACCGATAATATACACAGTACATAGATCACAAATACAGCGATAAAAAAAAAAGTGTGGGTATTTATAAAGTCTGTGCATTGCCCACTGCTTCACGCCTACGCAACCTTCGATTTCTTTTTTATTTTTCTTCAAGATCTTTTTTCTCTTTTGCTTTTTACATGTTTCCATGTCATCATAATGCTTCTTTAATTTCTCAAAAAATTACGTATCCTACACATTTTGATTTTGATCACAATAATCGAAGTACAATAAATAGTTCATTGAAATTGCAAACCACTGTTTTTTTCAAAAATTTCAACGATTAGACAGAAGCCGAAACTCGGTCCAAACACAACACATTTTACATAATAAAAAAATAATAATAAATCTGATATACTTTTTATTACAACCCCATTAGATCTTTCCAAAAATATAGCAGAAAACACCATAAGTAACACAAAATAACAAATTCCCAACCAGAGAAATAATACCACTCTCTTCCCTTTAACCATCCAAGGTCAACAAAAAAAATTACAGAGAGTTTATGTTTTAAGTTAACTAAAAACTTACACATAAATATAACAACCTTATAGCAATATCTCCTAATTTTTTTCATTATTCTTATAATCCCATATCTTTATTGCTACTAATCATAGAATAACAACTTCAATTATACCCTAAAATCAAAACCCACTTCTAATCTAAAAACGCTCCTTTCAGACAAAACAGTTTAGAACTCCATTATCATCAATACATCCAATCTTGTGGAAGATGTTTTTCTTGAGCCAAACAACCACCACCAACTGCTCTTAAATTTCCTTCACGACCAAGTAGTGTACTTCTTGCCAACATGCACTCTGCAAATCATTTATGAAGTAAACATGTTAGGTTGACTCAGAAACTCTGTTTTTTTTTCTGAACTCAATGAAGGTTTAGTATTGAAGTGTGTTGTTACCGTAATCGAATTGGCTAAGCCTTGGAGCAGTAACAATGTTGAACTCATCAAAGCTGTGATTGTGATGCTTGACTTTTGGTGCTGCGTTGTTAACTGTTATAGAGTAGCAAAAGAGAAAGTTAGAAACTTTACTGATTCATCAAAGACTAAATCAAAAAAGACTAATTCTATTGAAGAAAACAAACCTGGCTTTTTCATGGAATCGGAAGTGTTTGTTGTTGGGTATCGTCTAGGAAGAAAGACTCCGGTTCCAGCAGAAGGTCTTTTCAGGGGAGTTCCAGCAGGTCTTTTCAGGGGAGTTCCAGCGAGTTGTGGAGAAACCCATGCAGGGTTTGATAAAACATTCTTGTGATTCCTCATGTATCTCGGATTTGGAATCTGAAATGCGACTTCATCATTCATTACTCTCTTAAGGTAATGATGATTCTCCGAGAGTCTAACTCTTGACTGAGAAGAACAGAGTATCATTTGGTCAATGAGACGTTGCTGTTGGAGATATTTCTCAGCTTGAAACGCAGCGTTTTGGCGACGGAGAAGAGATTCGGGAGTTTGAAGAGGAAGATGAACTGGCTCGTAACTCCCAAGTTTGAGTCGAGCTACTTCACCAGCAGCAGCAGAAATCACATCCCAAGCATTGTCTCTACGAAACGAAGTTGTTGTGGAAGACTGTGGAGATGGAATCAAAGGACTTCTACTTCCTGAGTTTGAAATGCTTCCGATTCCACTCAGTGTTGATTGTGGAGAAGTTGCTGCAACTTCACGTTTCTCCTACACAACATTATACAATCAAATCAGTAACCGTCAATCAAAAAGTGAAGATTTTTATGAGAGAAGATATATGTGAGTGAGTTTTCTTCTAACCTCGGATTTGGTGTTGAACGAAGGAGGAGGAATACGGTGAGTTGAAGGAGCGAGTCGGCGAGTTAACCCAGCGAGAAAGTCTTCTTCATCATCACTACTTTCGTCTTCTGTCTCAGTTGAGTCACCAGGAGAAGTAAAACCAGGAGAGAAAGCAGAAGACTCAAACTCGTAAGGAAACTCGTTTGGGAAACCGAGTCGGGTAGGAGTTAACTCGGAAGAAGGAAGTTTCTCCATTTTTGGATTAGGAAGTTCGACGGAGATATGAGGAGGAAGAAGGCGAGACATTGGAAAAAGAGAGAGAGAGTGGTGAGAGTCTGAATATCTAAGTGAGAAGGAAGATGAAGAATGTTGAAGATATGGCTGCTTTTATTAAGGTTTTAGGGTTTCTATGAGACAGCTCAAAAGCACTTTAATTTTCGTTTCTGCTTTTTTTTTTTTTTATAAATAATTATCCGTAATTAATGCGTGATGGACGAAATTACCAGTAGTCGTGGATCGTGGAAAGAAAAAGAAAAATTAATTTAATTTCAAATATAAATCAGTCGTGAATCGTGGTAAGAAAAAAAAAAGTTAATTGAATTTCAAATATAAATTATTATAATAATTATCTCTTTTTATGGACAAACCTTTTTTAACCTATTTTTATGATATAAAATAAGATATTAATGGGGTAATATGTATAAGCATGAAAAATACAGGTGGAACCCACTTAATCCCAAAACAACTTATCATTAACCGCTTCCGTCCACTTTTTAATTGGAGAAAATTACGCCAAATACCATGTTTTAATTAAATATTATCTCTTTTACCATCTATTTTATATCTGTTTTATTTGCCATATTTTTGTTTTTAAATGACTTTTTTAGTTTCTCTAATAATTCTCTTCTTCATTTCTTCGTTACTTTCTTTGGAATTTTGATTTACGTCTTTTTACTTTCCTCTTTTACTCTCCTAAATACATTTCCTCTTTTCTTCAGTCACATCTTCTTTTATTCTTACAACTTTGTTTATTTCGTTTAAGATCGAAGACTCTCAATATTCGTAAGTATTTTTTGTTCTCCGACTTTTTTTCTCCGAGTCTTGTTTTTATTTTTTTCTCATTTTTCTGTATTTCGTATAGAATAACGAGTACATTACCGACACGTGGCAAAAATTATATACGACATTGGACAAACATAGTATTCATGTTAGACGTCACAAACATTTGTCCATGCAAGACATGAAAATATTCATGCGACAAATAGCTGCTTAACATGTGTTAGATTTTGTCTATACTGGACGTAGATATTTGTCCACACTATACATAGAAAAATATTTATGCTAGACATGAATGTATCTATTATAACAAATAGATTACTGACACGTGTCAATCACTCAAACGCCACTAAACATAGATACTTGTCTATGCTCGACAAGAACAAATAGACATAGATAAATTTCATTAACATAAAACAAAAGCCAAAATTATATTTAGAGATATAAACATGAGATAAATAATTTCTCATGATATATAATCATGTCTCTCAAAATATATTTTAATTATCCACCCGATTTTCTCTAAAAATTTGAACAAATTATTCTAAAAGTACGTTCGTCATTTGTGTCTGTCCCTTTATCCAAAAATATAACAAATACATGGCTCCACCCAATTTCCATTTATAAGATGCTTATGGCACTACACATAAAAAAACTTTAATTAACCCTAATTAATAATACTTCTGTCTTAATTTCAATTTTTTTTTTCCAGAAAAAATATTTCAGTTTTTGAATAATCTTAAAAATCATTTGTGTGGGCTTAATAAAAAAAAAGTATATAGAACACTTCATAATTACGCCTTCTTCTCTTTTCTTCATGCAAATCCGTCTCATCATTTACACTTTCATATTTTTCTCTACTTTGCTGCTAAATTAATACTTAGTAATCAATAGAGTTTCTTTAATTTGAAAAAAATAAAATAAAGGTCACACTCGGTTTAAACCAGAGATTTGGCGTCTGTTCGGTTTTTTCTGGGAACCATTGAAGACCACTATTTTGTACGGTTTTATAATTATTTTAAATTTAAAAATAAAAATTCTGAAGCATATAAATCTCGTGACCACAGGAAATTTTGAATAGGCTGACGTGGCAATTTCAACAGATGTAGCAGATTTAATCAGTCATCCGTCCCTCTCCGTAACGGATTCAAACATCCCGTCAGATTTAACGAACAAGCCGTGATAACTGCCGTTAACTACGGATTTGACACCATTTTATTAATTCTATTGGATAATTTTCCCGCCTTGAGATATTTTTCTACTAAAAGATAAAAAAAAAGTTGGAAGTGAAATGGTAGTGGGGTCCAGCTTTTACCTGCTGAAAAGGACATCACCGTTAAGTCAAAAGAGCGGGAACAGATCTTCTCTTCTTCTTCTTTTTTATTTATTTATTTTCTTTTTATTACTTTTTATTTAAGTTTCTTAGTTTAATAAAAATAAATGTTTTCTTGCTTCGAATTAATACTATAATGTTTTACGCCAAAAATTGTGCCCCATAGTTGGCTTCACTTGTCTCCGGAGTCTACTCTATATTGTCGATAACTTAATATTATATACTATTAAGTGCACCCACAATAGTCTCTATTATTATTATTATTATTATTATTATTATTATTATTATTATTATTATTATTATTATTATTATTATTATTATTATTATTATCTTTGTTTAATGCTGTATAATCTGTTAAAACCAGTGATAAAGCTTTGTAAGAACAGCAAAAGAAAGAAAAAAATTGAGTGTGAGGTGGAATCCAATTTTTTTTCCCGTAATTTACGATCAGATTTGGAATATAAAACAAACAATTATGGGTAATGAGAGTGTTTTTAACAAATAATATATGAGTTGATTAAAAAAGAAACTGGATCCAACAAACACTATAAACCAAAATTAAGGAGTAATGAAAGTTTTAAAAAGAGAGAATTAGGGATGTGAGAAACACGCGCGAGAAAGAGAGAGTGAGGGAAGTAAGTGAAAGTGGGTTGTGTCTGCCAGCAAATGCTTTTACAGAAGCTGTCTGTCTCTCTGCCTTCATTCCACAAAACATTAGAAACAAAATATTAATATTAATCTTATAAAATAATAAATAAAATAAATAAATAAAAATATAGTGGTAGTAGATGAATGGTTGGGGCAATTCACCCTATCCAAATTTTAAACTAGGTGATATGTAGGATTGCAAGAAAATAAAAATTATAAGTGGACTAATATGAAAAGAAAGAAAAAAAACAACAAAATCTGCAAATGTCATTTCGAATTTCCCGCCGAAAGTTTATAGGGAGACTCAGTGACAAGTAGATATCAACCGTCCATTTCAAATCTCTAGTCTACTTATGCCATAAGTAAGTCTATGTTCTTATTACGTGTTACATAATACAAATCATTTATATATCTTGTGGAATTTGTTACTACTACAAGTTAAATAGAAGTACGTAATCATGACTTTTGTTTGTTTGTTTTTATTTATCGTTACGTATCGTTTTGTTAATGATATAATAATGACTTTTGTTGTTTTATTTCTGGTTTGAAATTTTGAATTCAAAATGTTTCTTTCAAAATTAGCTGATTCATCAGCACTAAAACTCTTCAACTTCCCGGTTTAATCTGGTTATCTAAACTTTAAACACGATCCGAACCATTTTTTGATTCAGATACAAAAATAAATTATTAGATTATAAGCTTAAAATAATTAATTTGAGCAAGTTTGGAGGGAGACAAATTAATTATAAGGTTTGCCGTCTTTTCTTAAGTTATAACTTGAACTTTGGACTGTGTTTTCATGACCTGATAGACAGAGGTCTAATTTTTTTTTTCTATCAAGCGTCACTCGATCAATTATGTTTTCGACTTTGCCATTTTTCAGAAAAAATATCTTTACTACCTGTCATGTCTACCATTTAGTTTGTTTTCGGTCTCACCTCTTATTAAGTTTTTTTCATGACTTCGAGCAGTTTTGGCTTTGGGTTCTTTCTTGCTGGTATAGTAGTCCGTTATTCATTTATGAGATATTCATATTCGTCATAGGAATCCCCGCCATCAATTTAATATTCGTTTAGTCTTTGGTGGTTTTGATTTTCGGGTTCGGATAACAGATTATTATAGTCTATATCTATATGTGTCTTAGTGTAGTCATTTCAAGATTTTACTTTCTACTTTCCCTTGTTTGGACTTAGTTTCTAAGAAAATTTCATATTCTGCCGACTTATGTATTCGAACAATGTATTCTACTTTGCATCATTCTCTTTTACTATATATTTTTTTAGAGGTTGAGAAAACCTATGTGAATTCCTCCTCAGTACAAATCGAACATATGATCTTTTGAATTTTCGGTATTAAACTTAAACTACCGTCTATCATTGCAATTTGTGATACCGATATATTTGTGTCTAGTTTCATTTGAAAAAATATTAAAAGCTTACTATTTTCAAAAATGAAATCAGCAAATTGCCTTTGCCATGATCTGAAATTCTAAATAATCTACGATCTAGTTTCCACTAGATCTAATGACGACGGACGAACTAAAAGCAGCTTTTAACTTTTCCAATGATACAACAACATACTTAAACTAAACTAATACTTATCACCCAAAGCTTTATTCCCTAACAACATGTCCTAATCCTAATATAAACACATTTTAATTTCACATTATAAATCTCAATCTTATTAATCATCAATCCTTAATGTATAAAACAAAGATTCTTTGAGTTTAGAAACTCTCAAAGCAAAGGGACTGGCCCAAAAATTTCTCCAGCCACATGCAAAAGGAATAATTCTTTTATGGTTTTGCAATACTAAATCACGTGCGACGCCAACTGTTTATCAATAAAGCACGTAAGGTTCACACCGTTACGCACGAGCGCTACACATGTGAACACTTTGGAAATTCTATGCTAAGCAATAACAACACTAATTGAACCGTCAATGGTCAATGCCTCGGTAACATAAACCTTCGGATGTGTCTCTTTGTTTTCTTCATTGAGTTACTTTACAATAATTCGTTCTCTTCTTGTTAATTTGCATGTCTAAGACCATCTCCAACGCTAACGGCAAAAGCCATATATGGTGTGAGGAGAGCTTCAACCACATGGCAAATTGAATGGCAAATGACATTATTTGCTGATTTATGAATAGGGCAACGGTAAATTTGGTGTCGTACTGTTCACCAACGGCAAAATTGAAATGAATATAATATTGTTGATTCTTTTTATTGTTCATAAATGAAAAGAATTTTCGATGACACAGATCAATAGAAAAGACGGTGACGGAGATAAGATCAAAAAGAAGAGAAAAAATTGATGTGAAGTTGGCGATGGAGAGAAACCAGAGAGAAGATGGTGACGGAGAGAAACCAGTGACGAAGAGATGCGGTGACAAAAGAAGACGATATTTGTTTTCTATTTTGAATTTTCGAATTGTAATCTTATTTAATGAATTATAAAAAAATTTCTGTTTAAGTTATATATCAAAATTATTAATAAATTAAAAACTGTTAAATATAATAATGTAGAAAATCTTAAATTTAATAATATAATAATAATAAAAAAATTTGGTGTAAGATTTGATGTTGTCGTTAGAGATGAAAAATGAAATGAAACACCAAAACACCAAATATGATGTTAATTTTGTACCAAATATGGTGCTATGGTCGGAGATGCTTTAATGGATTAGATTTGTTTGCCTAGGTCTGACATACGATTACCATGATATTTTCATCAACATAGGCTTCTTTTATAATCCATGATTTACAATAACATCAAAAAACTCTTATCAATAATTTAAATCCAGTCTCATCACAAAATTCTAGTATGATCTCTATATGTAGTGAAATGAAGTCAAATTTCATATACCTAATTTTAAATTTTAACTTCCACGAAATTAAATTTAACATAATAATTTTTAAGAGGTTTTTGAATATATATATGAAACAATCTCTTGTTTTTTTTGGTGAGATATATGAAATATTCTTTTTAATGAGAGTATTTTATCGTATTAAAATCGAAATTTTTGGTATAACTATGAAATGAGTTCATGACTAGAAATAATCGTTTCAAGAATCTGGTTAGTTGTTAGAAAACATTTGTTATTAAATATTGGAATAAAAGAGATAAAAGTTAACTATAATTACAAGTCGTTGTAGTATAGTGGTAAGTATTCCCGCCTGTCACGCGGGTGACCCGGGTTCGATCCCCGGCAACGGCGTTTAGGCTTTTTTATTTTCAATTATCCAGGCCCAAGACAATTGGGCCGTCTAATACTCTGTCTAAATATGTTTTGATGTTTCGCTGAAATTGACTATTTTTGATTCCCCTTCTCTATTAATCTCTTTTCCCAAAATTACATCCCTTCGTTTGAATCAGAAGGTCCAATCACTCATCAATCAATCTCATCAAATTTTTAACGATTTAAACGAATCGAGTAACCTTATATTTTTGGTATAAATTACATTGCAGGAAGCAAAAACAGGATAGTTCGATAACTATGATGTGATACAATTACATACGCAGCATCATATATTAAATACGAAGACTTTTAAACAGATGATAATTTAGTTATAAAGATACTTGTCTAAATTGTTGCATTTGTTCAAACATAAAGAAACCAACATGTATATTTCAAGTCGTTATATTTATATAGACGTTGATTTCATTTCATACAACAAGATATACAATTTTTTTTCTCTTATGTCGTTTTTAAAAGACATATTCACACACATACACACACTTTTACATTACATCTTTAGTATTTTTGTAAGTACATTCAATATATACGTCAACATCCATATTCACTTAATAATAAAGGTTCCTGCAAAATGATCAAATTTTTTTTTTCAGAAATATTACTAATAGAAAAAAATCTGCAATTTATACAAGTATGTATTAATCATGAAATATTCACTTTTAGTACTGATTTACCTTCACACTTTAGCATTATCGTGCATCATCAAGTGTAGGATTGTTAATTAGTAATAAAGTGATCCTGCATATTTTGATTATCTAGATGAGTTCCTTATATAATGATTAAACAAAAAAATCATGTAAAATAATATATCAAAAGATTAAAATTGCGATTTATATAATAGTATTTGTAATTTTACCTTTCCACCAGTTTCCTCTTGAAGCTTCATTGGAATCGCCATCCTCTCCATCTTTCTTATACTGAACAGCTCAGAAAATCAGCTAGTTTATTAGATTCAATGTAAAACACACATATATATAGAGTTATACATATATATATATAATACATTTTGTATAAGTGCATATAGTTGAAATATCCACTGTCGTGAAAACCTAATGGGAATTATATATAATATTAGATTATGAGCTTCCAACTCAAAACCAATTGAGAATGAGTGGAGAGACTCTATCTTATATATATTAGTTAGGAGTCTTTCTAACGTTCGATGGAGATAATATTCCCTACTATCTGATACTGTTGATGTGCGAGATGCAATACAAAGTTATAGTGTTAATGAAAGTAGATAGGGACTTACAGCATCTGGATCAGTTGTTGATGAAGATGAATAGTTGTCTTGGCCTCCATAGTAAATGGATGAGCTCAAGTTGCATGGTGGTTGTGTTTCTTCATGTTGTTTATTCTTCCTCTCCTTATATCTGCTTCTTTCTCCTCTTTCATCTATTATAACCATTATTCACATTTCTCACTTTTAATAACTAAGCCACAAAGTGAAGTTCATTGCATTTTAAGTAAGCCGTAAACTCACTTGGAATCCTCAAATTTGTAGGTTGATATATTGCAGCTTCATTTCGACTTGCTAAGTTCGCTTGCATCCCCTTTGAATTGAGATCAAAACCACAAAAAAAACCGTGAAAACTATGTAAATCTATAGAATAATATATGATGTTATATATTGATTCATACTGTTGAAGGTGGTGGGAAAATGGATTGGAACAATCCTGTTGTTGATGAAGAAGACGAAGAGGAGACTCTTGGACCAAAAAGATGATCCAAAGAAGAAGAAGAGGACGATGAAGAGGAAGCAGATACTGACTTTTTCTTGTCCATCACTGTTCTTTTCAACTTTGTGTGTGTGTACTAATGGATTTATATGATAAAGGGTTTGTTCTTTTAAGCTAACTAATGGATTTATGTTCCAAGGATAAAGATAAGTTACTTTGAGAAAGACTTGTAGTTGTTTGTTTTGAGAGTTGTGAGATTTAACTCAGCTCATCTAAGCTTATTTATAGACGACTATTCAGTGTAGAGTTTGAAACGTTTTAGTATACTTATCAATACTCGGATCTTTAGATTCTTGGTATCTTAGATCATTTGTTATACGTAACATTGTTTTGTTAATAATTAGACCTAAATTATACACTCTCTACTTGTATATTTTGTTATCTTAAACATAGTTAAACGTAGCCACTTAGCACTAGAATATCCCAAATTTTACATCATAACTAGCTGAACCTCTTTTGATCACTATTACACATGTCTTGGACTCATATCAAATAGGGCTTTGGTCGACGTATGATATTTCACAGTCATGGTTATAATTAATTCTCGAAATGATCTTTAATTAAAATATATACAAATTATGAGCCATACTTTAGGCTTTGGAACCTAACTAATGCAAACAAAAGATGCAGTCTTTTTCATATTTTGGTTTCGTTAAGATGAAGCATACCATTTCACTCAAAGTAATGAACAATTAGGCTAGGGTATTGGGAGACTTGTTCAGGTCCGGCTGTGTTTAAGTTTTTGATTTCATTGATTTAAAATTTGGGTGTTTTTTATGGTTTGGATTCGGTTTAGTTATGGTAATTTGTTAAAGATCTTATCCTTCTCTAAACACACATTGGATTTGGTTTATAGTTCAAATTCGAGTACTTTTATCCAAATATTTTTTAAAATAAAAGTCTAAAAAAAACTAAAATTTAATTTAAAGTTTTTGAATATTATAGATTTTTGTTATTTGGATCCAAAATGAATAATATATTGAAATTTAAAATAGTAAATTGTTTGAATTTTAGTATTTGTGTTATTAAAAATATAGATACACATAATATTTTTAGTATATAATTATATTTAGGGTATTTTGAACATTTATTCAGTTTCCGATTCGGATTTAGGTTTTTAGATATAAGGAATTAGAATCTATTCAAGTATTTAGTCGGGTTTGATTCAGTTAAGTACCTCCTAATTCGGATTGGTTCTTTGAATTCAGATATTTTATCTAGCCCTATGAACAATAATGAAGCCATATAAAGAATAAACAATTTATGAATCCCCTGAATGGAACCTAACCGATCGAATATAATGTCAATACGTGTGATGTGTTTTTGTCCTATAATATTCCTTCTATCGGTTATTTGTTTGACTAAGTTTTTTTTAAAACACTAACGAACACTAAGAATTATAAGTACAATGTAAGTTCAATGAAAGTATAAACTAACGGTATAGGCTACTCTCACGCAAGGTATAATTCGACTGCAAAAAGGAAACATGTAAAGAAAGACTGAAAGTGAAAAACTGTTGATACGTGTCCTTCATGGAACTTGAGGAACTCAAGAGTCATTACATATGTTCACCATCATATCTCATCCATTTGTAATGGAGACCATTGACATAAAGAATGTCAAAAAGAGTTAGAGATAGAAATAGAGATTAAAGATGAAGAGAGAGGTCAGCCTTTTGAAAAGAGGATTAGATCCTTTGTAAATTAAGGAGAGCCATAGCTTCAATAGGGTTATAGAGAAGCTCCTAGCTACAAATGCTTTCTGCTCCCCAACCATGGATCCATATACCACTTGAATCTATTATGCCTAGTTGACAATGCATAACTTTCAAATGGCTAGGATGTCCATATCCATTGGACAGTAAGCTCTTTCATTGAATTTAGGAATCAAACTTGTGTTTTTTTTTGTCAACAATTTGACAAGTCTCGCTTCATAACCCAAACCCCAAATCATATCATGCGGAATCAGACACACTTCAACTATAGAAAGAATCTAATGCAAAAATGAAAAAAGTCTTACTATATTAAAATTTTAGGCCTAAATTTTAATCTTGTAAGACTTTGCGTATAAATGTTAAACATAAAAATAAGTTTTGGGTATAGGACCAGTGCAAATACACTTGTTGCACTTGTTTAGATCTGGGTCTGTGCAAATTACGCAATTTCTAAGAGTCAGATTATGGTGAAGAAAATGTAGGGATGTATTAACCATATGACCAAACGAATTTCCCCTGTTTGAACTAATGTTTATGTTATCCTTTTTCATGATTTATTTTTCATAATTGTTTAAGTTTCCTTATGTGTTTGAAAGTTACTAAAAATTGTTCTTCATTTCAACAATAATGCTTAAACATAAAATCACATCATATATCAAAATTACAATCACTCACAACTTCTATTCCTCATCCATTACTTTATCATCTTTATAAAAAAATTAATTTAATCGAATTAATGTTGGATGGAAGAAATATAATAATGTGTATTATATCGGGATATCTAAACAGTATAAAACATAAAAATAAAGATGAAAGTACTTTAATGTTCCTTGTGTTTCCCTAAAGCTCAACAAGTAGCACTTGCTCCTTTTTCTTTAGTCTTTTATCTATAAAAACGAATCCTATACTTCTAATGGATTATAAGTTCGAATTCAAACATTTGAAAAACATTGCTTTTGTCAAATGGACTTCATTTCTAGTCGAAATATGGCTATAGTACTTAGGTTTAGACCGATTATTATATAGCCCAAAGTTTAAGGATACTCGGGTCTGCTAGATTGGTAATATATATATATATATATATATATATATATATATATATATTAGTTTTTCTGTAATTAGATCAACAAATTCCGACCCATAACTCAAATTTGCTCAATGCAAACTCTATCATACATGACTAAGCAATTTTTGGAAGTTGAATTCCGGTGAAAAAATTGAATAGGTAAATACTAAATACATTTCTCATAATATATATAGTCTATTTAATTAAATGAGATTGAATTTTGCTGATTTCTTCTCAGTTTGATGATTATGATGATCTAGATAATAATTTTGATATTAGGTTTTGACCCTTTCCCATTACAAGAAATAAATTAAAAGGGGTTTTAGACGAGTCTTGTCGATCTAGTTGTTGACAAATAAAAATACTGATTTTTTCATAAATTATATAACATATGTTTTTAATTGAACTAGGGAGTATAACATCTGGTAATGCATCTCATGTCATTCAATCTTCTTTTGCTCTTTCATTTTTAAGTGAACGTTACCATATATAGTAATTGACCAAACAAAAAAAGTCCTTATAGTAGGTAAATAGTAATAAAATGATCCTTAGGAAACTTGTAGCTGTAGGGTTCGACGTTGAGTGGGTGTATATATCTCATCATGTTCAGCTACACCATAAACTCCAACCTCACCTACACGTTTATATGTATTAATTTTACATTAAACTTAATATCATAACTTTTCTATATATACTTCACATTTACAGTTTGTTAGTTCACTTTGATTCTTCTTACAATCAGAGATTCGTGGTTTTGATTGGCCAAGTTAATGTTCAACAAATTGACAACTAAAATGGTTTTGATTGATCAAGTGTTACCTTTCAATTTCTCAGCCTCTACACTTGTGAGTATTGCTGCAAATCCGCTTATGACTTCCTTGTAGCAATGTACTAGAGCATTTTCCCACGATCTAATGAAACAAAAAAAGAAGACAAATTAAACCAAAATGTTTTTAATTGTTTTTTACTATTTTTGAATATAACCTTTGAGAATTAAATTGACAATACGGATCCATAACCAAACTTATAAACTCAAGCATTAATTCTTATCATATTAGACTACAAGATTAGCTAAAATAAATTACAAAAATGAACATTTAACTATTTGACTAAATTTTTTTCTCTAACTTCGAATTTTATTTTCCTTGCAATATTTTATTATCATGTGTCTGGTTTGTAACAATGAGAACGTTCTCCTCGAAGAGACGGCCGAAATTAAAAATAAGAAGAAAAACAACATTATTCGGAAAACATTTCAATAGAAAAGCTAAGGAATTTTTTTTTTTTTTTTGAACATTGGATCGACAAAATCGATCTATAGCCTAAAATTTACCTCCAATAATCTTTTTTTAAGCTACCAAAATACAGCGGGTAGGAATCGAACCCTGGTGTCGAGTCATTAGCTGGATCATCCTAACCATTAGACTGAGAGCAACTCAACAGCTAACGAAAATATTAAGTTAAGAGATTAGAGATTTGGATTAAATAAATTATTATTGTGAATATAATTATAAATAATGGTGCAATTAAAACGTTAGGCCAAACGTGAGTAGCTTTGAGTTCTTTAATCTCTTTTGAGCGTTTATAACCGCATTTACTTAAGCAATTTATTATAGATTCCCTTCTTTCGGCCGTTGTTTTTGTAATTTCTTAACATAACGTTTTTATTCCAACAAATCTTTATATTAATCAAAATCGAAAATATCTATTTGTCTTTTGTTCGACTCTACGCTATGGTTGTTCATTCTAAGTGTTGACAAAAAATATAGTAATCTATTACAAGTTCTTGTTTGGAATTTCCATTGTTCTTATATATCACAAGTATGTTATTGATCCAAATAAAATTTAATTTAAATATCTGAAATAGAATAAAATTTTATTCTATTGACGTTGAGTACTAATTAGTAATTACTCAGTTTAAAATTAATTTGTCTCCAAAAGTTATTTTGCTAAAGTGGTTCAGTGTCATTTCTGCTATTTTTTCCAGTTAGGAGTTTGTGTGGATTGACTATACATTGGATTTGTCAATCCAATCATTGACAATAAAAATAATTAATTCGAAAGAGACATGCTAATATTTTAACGACATATATTAGGTTATCTTAAAAGAGTCAAAAACAAGTCTTATTAATGTAAAACCACACTGTATATCATAGGGACTCTTTTTCAAGAGACAAAAGTCCTTATTTTACATAACTATAGATTTGTAATAAAGAGTGCAGAGCAGCAGGAACTTTAGTACTTAGTAAATTTTTGACAAGCATTGGTTCTCTTTTCCATAGAGTATATAACAATGGGACTCCTGACTTGGTAAGAACCGTGAATCTCCGTCCACGTGAGCCACGTGTTCCCTGTCGAAAACGTCTCACCTGACTTCCAATTTGGCATCGCTGTTCCGGTGACAGTCACCGTGAAAGTCTTGGAGTCTCCAACCTTGTCAAAATGTAGCTCTTGAGGGTTCACAATGAATTTAACATCACAATTCTCATTCCTTGGCTCAACGTTGATTTCTCCTTTGTAAGTGGATGATTGAGCACCGACATTGGTGACATTTCTATGGAAGACTTTTGTGAATTTTTTCTTGAGTTTGACTCGAGCCGTCATGCTTGGATAGTTGAGGTCTACGTCATGGTCTATCTTGGTCTCGGAGCAGTCTATCTTCGGGTCTCCAAGGTGTGATCTTAGTCTCTCAGTGTTGTAGCCTTGTTTGCACATAAAATCTATGTAATCTTGAAAGTGTGTCTCGTAGATCAATCCCGGATTCAGGACATTTGTAGCATTTAATTGTCCAGATCCGTATGCAAATTCATCTCCTATGGCTTCTATTTTCGTGGCTGCAGAGAGTGGAAAAAACATAAGATTGATGTAATCGATAGACAAATAATGAGATAAATGAGATGGTTAAATGTCATTTCTACTCTTTGACTCAAGGGAGTCGAGTTTGCTCCACATGATATTGTTTATAGGTTGGGAGGTTTGAGTTATGGATCGGATATTCGTCGATCTAACTGTCTCAAGAATGAGATGAGTATTGAAACTTACAAGTGGTCATGAGAGCCGACTTAATAGCTGATGGAGACCAAGTATCATTGAATGACTTGAGGTACAAGGCAAGTCCAGTGGTGTGAGGGCAAGCCATGGAAGTTCCTGACTGTATGTTGTATTTAATATAGCGACCATTCTCCACAATTTTCACATTCTCTGGCCAACCAGCTATTATGTTCCAACCCGGAGCAGCTATATCAGGCTGCCAACAAAACTCCATATCAGAATCAAAACTAATCCAAAAATTATTCCTTTTTCATAGAATTACCTTAAGAATGTTTGCTAGGTAATCGTCACAATTAGGACCTCTCGAAGATAAGTCAGCAATAGTTTGATTCCATTTTGGATCTGGTAATTGATCCTCCGTCTTGTGGATTTTGGCTGAACTTTTGCTGTAAATCCGAACGTGGAGAAAATGAGTCGATCCATACCCAAAAATGATTACTCTTAGTCTAAATTGTCTCTATACATGACAATATACAGAATATATTTTACCCTTTAGAATTTTCTGAGTACCACCGTAGTATCACTCCATTGAATATGCGCAGATATATCGAAGGGATAGGATACTGGTGCGGTCTTGCCCTCTGACTATCGTAAGTTGTACCCAATACGATTGCACCTTCAGCTTCCTCTTCAATAGCTTTGTCTATGAGTTTGAGATCTGAATGATCGAAATAAAACATCTTTTCCTTTGTCGTTCTTAAGATTATATAAGATTGGTTCATCTTTGATCCTGCAATTAAGAAGCCAACGTTTACGTTTATCAGATATGATCCAGATAGTAACCAATTTGCACCACCTTGTAAACATATTACTTACTCAGTGATGTCGATAAGATCACGTTTTCTTGTTGATTCTAAGGATGATGTTTCTTCCACTAGTGGGTAATAAGAGCTCTGTGTCTCGAATGTATTGATTGTGTTCAACGCCTGGTTTCATAACAAAGTGAGAAGGTTACTTGTAAGTCAAAGAATGAGTAAAGAAACCTATATGTTTCACTTACAGTTATATTCATCCCCTTATCAGTAAATGTGTTCAGAGACAAATTAGTTGCGAAATGTGTATCTTTCAAGCTCGCTGCAACTGTCATGATCCAAGGTGCACCGTTGATGACATTTTAATAGTCCCCACTGTTTCCGGCCGAGGCTGAAGTCAATATCTCTTTGTTAAGTGCTCTCAAGAACGCCCACGAGACACAATCGTCTTGCATTGGAATCGACTCATTCGACCCCTGAGAATACGATATGATGCTGACATTGTCCTTTATCGCATCATCTATTGCCCTCAAGACTGAATGTTGTGGACAGACTCTAGACTCTGAGGTTTTATCTTTGTACTTTACTCTCCAACATGTTTTGTAAACTGCGATCTTTGCGCTGGGAACACCACCTCTCATTGTACCTTTGGCCAGCTCAAAATAGCTAGCATCATGTATTATGTTGCCTGCAACAATGGAAGCTATGTGCGTGCCATGTCCCATCACATCAATCACTGATTTCTCTTCAATCACAGTGTAATTATCGTTTTTGTCCGGGTAATATGATCGAGCCCCAACGATTTTGCTGCAATCATAAGATTAATTTTTGAGAGATTATATATGATTGTCACACATTTATCTATTAGGCAACAGTCACAAATTCAACAATGAGGAACAAGATTCTAACCAAGTCCGGCTTTGTGTATGTGCAAAGAGAGCATTTGCACATGACACATTCCAAAAATTCATTTTTTGTTAGTATTTAGGGCCTCAATTTTTTTTAATACATTAGATCCTTTTTTCTTTTGAATAAAATTTAGGGTCTGATTCTAACCTACCTCTTCATGACCATACTAGAGAAACACAAAATAAGTTATACGACTGAACATTTACGGGTGGTTCACAATCCAATTATGTATGAACTTTGATATCATATGAGTGTGAACTTAACTCACACTCATAAACTAGCTCAACTAACTTATATTTTGTCCAAGAATCACAAATCCAACGATATAAGACAAGCTAGATAAACCAATGAATGAATGAAGTAACCTGTTGCAAGTTATATTTTCACATTTCTTTTCCCAACCAGGAGGAGAGGAGGATCGTTGCTGCTGAAAAGCTCAGAGCTAGGCCAAATGCCAGAGTCAATAACAGCCACCACCAAATTACTCTCAACCTCTGGACGTCTCTCAGCTTTTAATGGTAAATTCATTAAGTCCCATGATCTTGTCGTGTGAAGCTCTAGGTCTCTGCTAAGTGTTACATCCAGTACTTCTCTCCTGTCTACATATCAAGACATTGATCTAGTTCATGTCTCTAACATATCAATATAGCAAAGAACCATTTGTGGTCTTACTCATTAGCTTTTGGCGTTCACTTTTAGTGAGTCTTGCCGAGAAACCTGTGAAGCTCTCATTATAGATGTAGATGTGTGCATTCTCTACGCTGCTGCATGTGTTTATTCACAAGCAAACGGTTTGTTTTTATTTCATATAATATGTTTTTTAATTTTATAAAGAATAAAAACATATATATATATAAAACCTATCATCGTCAAGAACATGTCCAAGTAGTTCCTTGTGACCAACACTTGACTCATATCGATGCCCTCCAACATTCAAATTAATTAAGAAGATTAATATATTTTTTCATGAAAATTATTAGTTATACAAACTTAGACCTGTAAACAACAAAATGATGGAGTTATGGGGAACTATTAATGTACAAGCACATGTTATTCTCATATTAAATAGTCAAGATTCACCAAATAATAACCTTTGAATTAGTATATAATTTAACGAGATTTACTAATCATAATAGACCAAATATTTTCACAACAAAACGTTTATACTTATTGTGGATTCTGAATAGAGAATGAATGGGATCCAATATTTGCTCACCTTTCGCTGGTCATTTGCTTCCGCAAAAGAAGCAAAGAAGAAGAGTAGCAGTTGAAGAAGGAAGCTATAATAAGCTATTCTCATACTTCACTCACTAGACTAGAACAATTTTTCAATTCTTTTTCTTCTATTATTATTATTTATTTATTTTTTCAACTATTTCTGTTTGAGGATATTAATTATATTATATATATATATATATATATATATGTGACTCTAATATTCTTATTTTTTTTGGAGTGTGCGTTAATGCATAATGCCTCTATTTATAGGGAAAGTTTAATGAAGGAAAGTGGAAGCGACTAAAGAAAAAGAAAATTGGAGAAGAAGATTGAAATATGAAACAATTTATCGTGGAGAAGCTCATCAATCAATCCAAAAGAATCTCATTCTACGACTGTTCAATTGCATGTTAAGCTGCATGCCATTTTTAATGATTCTTGAGAAAGTATAGAACATCATTAAAAAACATCTATTTCTTCTATAAATCATGAGTATATGGTACTGATTCGAGTCACCAATAAAGAAAGCACATATGTGTATGTGTCTCACGTGTGTAAGAATGTCAACATTGTTCTACAAAAATCTCGATAGCCACATTGTTTTACACAATATAAGAGCTCTTGTTTTTGAAGAGACATAAATTATGTTTAAAATAGTCAAATGCTTGAATTGAGCCGTGTTTGAAACTTATCCTACTTCAATTAGTACAATGGAAAGTTTAGGTCACAATACTATGATCAACGATACTACGTACATTAGCCATGTTCTTGTGCTTGTTACTCTTGACTACGACCAAGATAATCTTCGACAAAGAAAAAATAACTATAAAACTATACAACGAAAAGAGTCTCTCGACAATTTTCTATTCCCGACAATCTGTTTCAGATAGAAAAAATTTGTCCTAGAATTCACTGAAACACCTCTTCGAAATAGCTTCCAAGACGGTTTTCAGACTGATTCTTCCAGATGAAATCAGTGTTTTTTTGTAATGATTTTACATGCAACACAGTCACTATGATTGCAACGACTTGCACTAGAACAAATGAAGAAATGGACTAAGAATATGAACATATTCAAAGATATGATAATGACATAATGTGTCTAAGGAATTGGATACATGTCTAAGGAATTGGATACATGTGGTTTTGGTTCCCGTTTGCAACATCGAACAAAAGTAAAGTTACTTTTACGAACATGTCAATTTCATTTTCACTGTGACTATTATATTCTATTCTATTTTCAGGTCCACCAAACGGATCATATGTCAATTTACACATGATCGTACACAGATAAGTGGACTGTTTTATGGTTAATCTCAAAAGCTTACATTAATGAACATAAACAAACTTAGTTGTTTCGTTCGTAATCTTAGAAGCACATTCGATGTTGATGCTGTTTAATTGAAGATGTCTATAAGCGCATCTTACGCAACTTCTTTTTTTTTAATCAACCATTTCATTTGGTGTCCTAAAGTCCAAGTAAGGATCATATGCATGTACACACCAACTATGTTCTTTTCATACAGGCAGATGAAAATCATGTAAAAACCCATTAAAAAAATAAGAAAAAATAAGAAGTAATGAGATTAGAAGGACTAGGGTTTTGCTCCTTTTCAAGAGTTCGCACTGCCACCAGTACACACTTCAAAGCCAAATCTTTGTCGTTTTGATACAACTTCTCGAGTGGCCAAATCCATCTGCCAAAGAAGGAAAGCTGAAACGACCCAGAATTATTAGAGTTTAGTCTGGTAATACCCATTAGAAATCATGTTTAACAGAGATGTGTACTTGACTTGTGTTCATAATTTGAACAAATCTGTGAAGAATCTTTTCGTTGACTTGTTATGTCTTGGTTTTTGCCAAGGAAAGAGTATTGACTAACCTCAAAGAAACGATCACATCTTTGTGGACATCATGAATTTGGTCTTCTTCTCAGCGGGCTTCAAAATCTGAAACGAGCACATAAGGTTCTCGTCCACACTCATCATCGCACCAGCATTATCAAATTCACCACAGTAGTTGGGAGCTGAAAACACTGTCACGAGTTGTCTATCAGCAAAGAACTCATAACCATCCTCCACGACCTGCCACAAGAAATTAAATGTACTTGTTAACATCACAAAAGCAGTAGAAACAAAGTAAGGCAAGATCAATATATATACCTGATGGGCACGGCACACAAGATCTAGATCATGTTTTGTTAGAAATTCAGACACTTTATCCGGACCAAAGGTGTATGAAACACCTCTATCATTCATTCCCCAGCCTTTAACATCTTTCCCAGGATCAGACCAAAGCAAATCACAGAGCAGCCCAGTGTCGGGAATCATAGTTGGACGAGGCAAGCTTCTAATTTCATCCAAATGGTTGAGATCAGGTGAAAGTCCACCGTGCATGCACAATATTTTGTCATCTATAAGCGCCGCTACTGGAAGGCAATTGAAACAATCTGTGAAAACCTTCCATACCCTCACATTAAACCTCCTTTTACATTCATCATAAAATCCATATATCCGATTGATAGAAGCACATTCATGGTTTCCCCTTAGTAGAAAAAAGTTGCCAGGGTATTTGATCTTGTAAGCTAGTAAGAGACATATTGTTTCAAGACTCTGTTTGCCTCGGTCTACATAGTCCCCCAGAAATAGATAATTGGCGCTAGGAGGGAAGCCACCATACTCGAATAGCCTCAGCAAATCACTATATTGGCCATGTATGTCACCTAGTTTGAGTCATTCACACCATGAGTCATATAGATACATCATAGAATGCGACAGGAGTTTCCATAAAAATTACTTTGAATAAACTCATAGTCAAAATGGTGTTCTCAACAGTTCCAAGGAAAATAGCATTGCAAAACAATGAGATACTTGCTCTCAGAAATCTCATGTTCTCTCATCTATTCTAATTGACTAAACTTCCAAGAAATCACCATATACTATGATCGGAAAAGAACACTCCTAAACAAAACTAACTTTCATACTCAAATGTGCACCATCTGGCATTATAAATTCGATTCATTACCTATGTCTAGGATCCAACAACCATTACATAAAATTCCATAGCAACAAGATATGCTCACGTGCTTAGCCTCTCTACTCAAAGATTATCCACAAAAAGCCAAACAAATTCTCAATCAGATTCTACTCGCCTCAGAACATCAATCAAAATTTTTTCACAATCGTTAACAACATTATCTCAAAACCGATTAAGTTCCCACTTTTGAAGACATTAACCCAGGAGAAAGAAAAAAAAACAATAAGAACCCTAAATTATATTCAGACGACATTAAGATCAGGGATTCAAATTCGAATGATAAAACGTACCACAAATTTTAATGGGCGCCTCAAGCTCAAGCAAATTGGGTTGTTGAATGAAAATATCTCTAGCAGTAGTGCAAAGCTGTTTGATCTCAGCTTCCGAGAGCTGGACTTGCTTTCCTGGTCTAGCTAATCGGACTTCCGTGAGTCGCCTAATTATATCATCCAGAACAGCCGAGTCAATCGCAGTCTGCTGGCTCTGCGTCGTCGCCATTAACAGAGCCCAAAACACAGAACCCTAATTTTTGGACCCCAAAAACGAAAAAGAAAAGTCCCTAGAAGTGGAAAACAATCAGTGAAAATTCTTAAAGCAAAATTACGCGCAAAGACTTTCGAGTTTTTAGTTCGAATTTATATATTTTCAATGATAAATTTACATAATGAAAAGTAAAGTAGTGAAAAACGGAGAATGTGAGTTTAACACACCTACAAAAAAAACCTTCTAAACCAAACAAAAAATATGAGAAATAGTGGAAAAAAAAAGAACTGTTAACCAAAACGGTGTCGTTTCGGAGTCCCTTCAAATGGCTTTAGCTTTGAAAAAATAATGGGCCGTTTATAAGCCCAATAATGTGGTAACATAAGTCACTAGCTGGTTAGATTACAACAAGAACTGAATAATAATTTGGTGAGATGAACATCATGGTAGCAAAATGCCTTATTATTTCATATCTTTTCATCTTTGTTTATGATATAAATAATAGTTTCGTTAAGTTTTAGATAACTATAATTTACAAACTTGTGGTTTGTGTTAACACTAATGTTATTTTATTATCTTAATAAAATTAGTGTGTAATATGTTGACCAAAGAAAATATTTAACATGGCGACATGGATGTGTTATAGCTTAATGACGATGTGAACTGCACCTATTATTTAACTATTTTTGTATAATTCAAATGCATGATTACTATTATTTTAAATTTCTTTTTATATTTAAGTTTTTATTTTGTAAACATGGATTACTCAAATAGTTGTATTTGCTTTCTTTGGATTATTTTGAATTTAAGACAATCTACATGATATAGTTGATCATACTGTTTTTCTTTTTGTCAACAAAACTTATTCATAACTTAATCTAAGTTTCTTACAATATCACAATATCAAGTAAAACAATATGATTTCTTAAAGTTGAATTGCCATAGAAAAAATAGGTTAAACTAAAAACAATTACACTTTTGATGGAATAATTGTTTCATTTGTTCTATAGAAACCATATTTGTTTTTGTTAATTAAATATCATAAAACTATAATTATGTCATATTAGTTGATGCCAAGTTCATGGACTTTTAGTAAGTGGTTAAGTGTTATGTTTACTGTTTTCTTTATCGGAATTAAATTTTAGAAAATTATGTTTGTACATAGTGATATTATTTATAAATTATCATTTATAAACAAAATTGGAAAGCCTAAAACTAAATTCATGGGCTTGTCGATCCGTACAAATAGATTAGAAAGAGCCCATGAAATTACAAACAAATTTAAGTCTTTTTTGGTCTTTTTTCTTTTCGATCGTAAAGTTCTTTTTTGGGTGTAATATGGTAAAAGATTTTGATACATTCTTTCCAACTCACCTCCACGTTGCCCATTTCAAGGCTCTTTTTTCACCAAACATCTTTACAGATACAAAGTTATCGATTTTTAATAAATTGGATAAGATGTTTCATGAGAAAGTAAGTTCTTGGATTTTTGGGTTTTTAAAGACAAAATTCCATGAATTTTGTTTTGCATCCTCTAACTCAAGTTCAGCCAATCGCATCATGTTATGCACTATATACACTTTATTTTCTTACAATAATTATCACATATTAAGACAACTTGATCCATGGACAGAAAAGTGTAAAATAAATAAATTGAAAAGTCAATAAAAGAAAAAGAAAAAGATGAAAGGTCAAAATATATACGTAAAAATAAGAAAGCAAAAGAGTTTCAGTTTTAGAAATAAAATATTAAGACACACAAACCAACATTTATTCCTTTGCGTATCATATTTGGATATTTCTATTATATTTTCACTAATAATCATGTCCATTATATGTCAATAATCCAATCTACAAAAACTGTAAATAATATACCATTTGTTTTATCAATAAATCTTACGTTGAACTAGATAAGGAAAAATGTTTTTTTGTTAAATAGTTGTATTCAACTAGTTTTTTCACACGTACGTATTCAATTCCATGTAGTCGCATTCAACTGATATAATATTGTTAAGAATTTAAAAATTGACTATAAGTTGAGATTTATCGATCTAACTGTTAAAAAAAAAACTATAATAAGAAGTTATGATCAACCATATTTAAATTGTAAGATTAACTGGTGTAATAGGAAAATATTGGAATTTCTCAATTAAAAAACAAATCTACATTTTCTAAAAAAATAATTAAACACCATGGGATAAGATACTTAAGATGAAAAAAAGAGAAAAAAACCAATTGTTATTAAAATGCAAAACAAAAAAAAATCCAAGAATAAGCAGCCTTAATAAAAACAAGTTATGGATCGTCCATAGAGAGATGGACTTTAGCAAGTTGATAAAGAAATAGTCAGATCTCAAGGTGGAAACTGTTGGTCGAAAAAAGCTAAGATTTGATCTGATGCTGTCTTTAACCCAAAATATTAATTTTGATAAAAATAAGAATAGGTTAGGCTTTTGTTCTGTAAAAATTGGGTGTCTGATATTCCACTTTGAAACCTCTTTAACCTTTGTTGCGTCATCTTTGGTCACGACCTTCCTATACATTGATGCCTTAATTAAATTATTTAATTATAATTACTTACTCCGTCGTTTGTGTTTCACAAAAGCTTAAGCTTAATTGCCATTAATATATATATAAAGTTGTTTTTGGTAACGTAGCAAAAAGCAAATCTTTATCGTATATTATTGTAGGACCTTGATAAATTTATTTAGTTCATATGGACATCCTTTTGTTATCAACTGTGTTAATAAAATTTAATTCTCAAATTCTAAACTTCTACAACGCAAAGTTAACCGATTAGACCATTCACCATTGTTCGTATATGATTCAAGTATAAAATTTGCAGGTGGATTTTGCTACAAACAACTCAAAAGTATTAAATATTATGATGAATTCTAGTGATTAGCCAGTTTTCCCCCATTATATCAAAGATTTCAAAAGATGAAGGAGCTTTTTCTTGGTGTTATCTTAAATTTTATTTCTCGTTTTAAAATTTTATAACTGATTCTTGCTAGAGATTACTTTTTTTTAGACATTACTTTGCCTTCATAACTGAATTATTGGTTGACAAAAAAATTATTGATCTCATGGATTTATATATTTGTTATATGAGTGTTTATTTATGTGATTTTTTCTATCGAAACTTGATTTCAGATAACTTTATTCTCACATGATAAGATTTGGGATTTAGAGGATTTCGAAGACATAAACTATAGATCAAAATTTGTTGATATAATTATTTAAGGAAAAAGAAATTAAACACATGTTAGATGTCTAATTCTTCTACCAACTTTAAGTTATTGTGCCAATTGACTTTTTGTTAAACCAAAGCTAAACCGGAAAATTTACAGAACGAAGGGTCTCCATCAAAACCCAAAAAGGAAGAATTTTTGATGCTTTCGTAAACGACTCTCACTTTTTGGTTTTTCTACACAATAAAAGTTTTTAAAATGAAAAAGAGAGAAACTTTAAAAGGTTTTCAACTATCCTCCTCCTTCCATCACCGTTGTTTTATGGATTCTCCGCCTCAGCAAAAACCCATAAATATATATAAAAAATATTCTCTAAATATAAAAAAATAAATCTATCTTTTTCTCTGTTCCTTTCCTTTCCTTTCAGAAGCTAAGCATCTCTTTTTTTTTTCTTTTTCTTTTAAATTTTTTTAGCCCGATCTCTTCCTGCAAAGATTCTCTCTTTCTTTGTTCTCTTTTCATATATGTTTTTATTCTCTAATACCATTTTAATGACTTCTAACTTCTTCTTCTTCTTCTCTCCTCTTCCTTCTTCTTCCTCCCCTTGCCTTCTACGTCGTTTTCTCTTCACTCACACGTTTTCGAGAATATATAACACACGTGTGAACCATTCTTCATCTTCATGGATTCTTCTACTTCCTCTCCATCTTCTTCTTCTCCTTCTTCTTCTTCTTACGGTGTTTCTCGTGTTAGCCAAATCTCTAATCCTTGTATCTTTGGTGCGTTTTTAAACTGAATCGTTCATGTAATGTGGTTCCAAGTTGTTATGTTTTGATTAACCTAATGTTTTTTATATAACTACAGGGGAAGTTGGATCGTCGTCTTCATCAACATATAGAGATAAGAAATGGAAGTTAATGAAATGGGTTAGTAAGCTTTTCAAGAGTGGCTCTAATGGTGGTGCTCGAGCTAATCATCATCCTCCTCAGTTTCAAGAAGATGAGAATATGGTCTTTCCTCTACCTCCTTCTTCTTTGGTAATTATTTTCTTAATTTATTACTAATTTAATTAAAAACGTATTTTATTTTCTAAATTAATCAAAAAGACATGTGAATATTACTACTGTTTTCTTTTTAAACTTGTGAATTTATTCATTGAAACACATCACGGGTTTTGTACATTCTGTGAGATTGTCACATCCATGAATGATTTTTGTTTAATGTTGTCATGAGTTTCATTGGATTTTAATGCTCAAAATGAGATGATGTGACAATGTGGTTTTTTTACGATCACTATTAAAGATAAAGGTAGAAAAATTGGTTTAAAAGGTTGGTTCAATATGGAGTACTAACTAGTGGGCCGAGTTTAGATCATTTCCACTCATTTTTATGAAGCGTATTTGATTCTAATATATACATTGTGTACATTAGAATCGTTAAAAGATGATATTTGTCGAAACCATAGCTATGGAATTTTACTATATTAGTATTTTTATTTTTAAAACTTTATATATATGAAAGTATTTCATCAACCTTTTTCTTGATGTCATTGTAAAACGAATAATATTGTATAGTAATTTAACAACAACTCACTGTACCCTGAATACAGTTTTTTTCTATCGGATTTTGACTCTATATATATAGTACTTTAATCTCGTGTGATAAAATTTAGACTATGAATCAATATCAATAAAAATAGCTATTAATTACATTTTTTTATCAAATGGTCATGTTAATCAGGATGATCGATCGAGAGGTGCAAGGGATAAAGAAGAACTGGAACGTGCAGTTTCACTTTCTCTAGCTGACGATAGGAAGCGACCACACGGTATCTCTATCCACATTCATGTAAATTTATATTTTGAAAAAGAATATCAAAAGCTCTTTAAAAACTTTGTATTAATTAGAGAATCAATTTTTTTATTATCATGAAATAAATTGTTTAGGGTATGGTTGGCCGATGGATATCAATAGAGATTTTCCAAGACCTTTTCATGGTGGCTTGAATCCATCATCTTTTATTCCACCTTATGAACCTTCTTATCAATGCAGAAGAAGACAAAGGTACAACAAAATACATTCTCTTATATTTTAAAAATATATTTAAATCGGACAAAATTCTCTACCAAAATAATATTCGTCGAGATTTTTGGACCGGATATAAAAAACCATTCCAATTCCATGAGAATTGTAGTGCCTAAGCCCACACGGGAGTGATCTAGCAGTAATACTAGTTTTTGGAAAAATAGTAATGTGCTATCTCATGTTCGAGTGTTTCTGGAAGATAGTTAAATTTGCACACAACATCAGGAGTATTCACGTGGCTTTCTTAGTACCGGTATTAGTTAGATCTCATGCTTCATTGATCCGTTGACATGTGACCCTGTTGAACCGGCTCAGGAAAAAAATATTCTAGCTGGTCTGGAGCTCTAAATGTTCATGGTGTTTCCGTTGAAACGGATTAATGGAGTTATTAAAAAATAAAAAAAGAAGAAAAGAATTTGTAGTGCTAAAAATGAAACCATTTGCTCATTTGGTAACGTTGTTTACTTGATTTTTTCAGCAGAATATGTGGCGGTTGCAATCGTGATATTGGATTAGGGAATTATTTAGGATGCATGGGCACATTTTTCCATCCCGAATGCTTTCGTTGCCATTCTTGTGGTTACGCTATCACTGAGCATGAGGTATATATTTATTCACATAAGACATATTACAATAGTCTTAATATAATTATATTAATAAGTGACCAAGGTTTTGTGCTTTATCTTCTCTTTTGAATCTAGTTCTCTCTATCAGGAACTAAACCTTATCATAAGCTTTGTTTCAAAGAGCTTACTCATCCCAAATGCGAAGTTTGTCACCATTTCGTAAGCAACTCTATAATCAATCACCTTTATTCACATCACATAATTTATAGAAATATGACTAATTATTCGATATTTTTAGATTCCAACTAATGATGCTGGCTTAATCGAGTATCGATGCCATCCATTTTGGAACCAGAAGTATTGTCCATCTCATGAATACGATAAAACCGCTCGTTGTTGTAGCTGCGAGCGTTTAGAGGTAATCAAATACCAAATTCGATCGTGATTAAGTCCATATCTTGTTTTATTATACAAATCAAAATGTGTGTTTTTTTCTTTCTATGTTGTGATCATGAAGTCATGGGATGTGAGATATTACACATTAGAAGATGGAAGAAGTTTATGTTTAGAATGTATGGAAACTGCAATAACTGATACTGGAGAGTGTCAACCACTTTACCATGCCATAAGAGATTATTATGAAGGAATGTATATGAAACTTGATCAACAGATTCCAATGCTTCTGGTTCAAAGAGAAGCTCTCAATGATGCTATTGTTGGAGAGAAAAACGTAAAACTCTTAACTGTTATTTCGACTTATAAATATTAATTACCATTTTTGTGAGAGTTAAATCTTCTGTGTGTTTTCACAGGGATACCATCATATGCCTGAGACAAGAGGTTTATGCTTGTCTGAAGAACAGACTGTTACAAGTGTAAGTCTTTTCACTCTCTTGTAAGAAACTTAAAATTTTCAGTGATTTTATTTTTGCTCGGCTTTTTTTTGGTTCTTCCATAGGTTTTAAGAAGACCAAGACTTGGAGCTCACCGTCTTGTTGGTATGAGAACTCAGCATCAAAAGCTTACACGTAAATGTGAAGTCACTGCAATTCTCGTTCTTTATGGCCTCCCAAGGTACTTCATTACTTGCTTCATTCTTAAATACGGTGATTAGACAGTGATTAATGATTATTAAACTAATGATACTTTGGTGGATGAAGATTACTTACCGGAGCAATTCTTGCCCACGAGCTAATGCATGGATGGTTAAGACTTAAAGGTACTTAAGAAACACCTTCATCTGAGCGTTATTTTTGTTTGTAAACAATTAGATCGATAAAAATTTGTTTATAACCCAAATTCTTTCAAACTCCAAAACCTATCACTAGAGTCTATTCCATTCCTTTGAGTCGAATTCTTGTGAGAAAAAATGTAAAAATTGATATTTAACCAGTTCACCAAAGACACTTCCCGTATTCATTGACTTCCTTTACTTATATGAAAGCACATATCCGATTTAAGGGTTCAAACATATTTCAATTTCAGATTCGGTTCAGTTTACTTAATATGTTTACCCATACTTCAAGAAAAATAAGCATCTAAAATTGTTATTTATGTTTTCATTAGGGTATAGGAACCTTAACCCTGAGGTAGAGGAAGGAATCTGTCAAGTCCTGTCATACATGTGGCTTGAATCAGAAGTCCTCTCAGATCCTTCTTCAAGAAACATGGCCTCAACATCATCAGCTTCTGCATCATCATCATCTTCTAACAAGAAAGGAGGGAAATCAAATGTAGAGAAGAAACTTGGAGAGTTCTTTAAACATCAAATAGCTCATGATGCATCTCCAGCTTATGGAGGAGGTTTCAGAGCAGCAAATGCAGCGGTTTGTAAGTATGGTCTGCGTCGCACTCTTGATCATATCCGTTACACTGGAACTTTTCCACTGTGATATCTTATTTAATATGTTCTTTGTCGTCTCTTGTTTTATGGTATTGATTTGGATTGGGTGGATCACACAGGGTGTTTTTTATAACTTTGAATAGAATCTCAATACATACTTCATCTCCTCTTGGATTTTGAATGGGGAGAGTTGTTGTTTGGAGATTTTATAACAATTATTGAATACTAATAACGAAAGAAAATGCTTTGTTTCCCTTGATTCCATATATTAGTTTTGGAAATTAGTAAAAACAAACTTATGAAAACCAAATAGGAAAATCAACTAAAATGAAATAGACTGTAAACGCCAAACTTTTCTGAGTTTGGTAGATTAGATGACTCAGTTAATAACACTAGCATCAAGAATTCAACCCTTCCCTATCACAACACAAGTGAAGAATTATAGCGATTTTAGGAGCAGCTTTTGAACTACGGCTCGTACCTTTTGGATAGTTGACAAAAAAGCTCCAACAATGTAAAAAAGTAAATAAACATTACTTATCATTTCATTCCGCTCATCAAAATGATATCCGACAAAAAATTGTCACAAAAGGCAAATTAAAGAGGAATAACACAATTCAAAATCAATTTTCTTTTCGCAGAGAAAAACGATCAGGAGAAGCTCACTGTACCAATCTCTCCCTCTTTACACCACTTGCTCTTTGTCTCTCTCTGTTTGCCCAACACAATTGATGGTGGTCTTGTTGAGTGTTTGTTTCATTTCATCTTGCAGCGAATCTACGTCTTCTCCTTCCCTTAACCGGCATGGAACCGTAATTAGTCATCGGTTCCATGCCAAACTTCTGTTCATCTTCCTCATCGCTTGTTTCATCTGACCGCCATCTTAATCCACCACTGTTATTTCTGCTCTCCGTGGCTAAGCCATTGTTGTTGTTCTTCAAGCTGCGATTCATGATACTCACAATTTATATGTAGCTCATTCGATATAACGATAGAAAGGTGTAGACAGAAGAACCAAACAGGACTTTATTTTCAAATTATACATTAACAAGGGCAATATTCAAGCAGAAGGAGAAACAAAGGCTAAGAGATAACAAAGAAGAGAGGATACGTACCTTGAAGACATGTCCATTGGATCATCCATATCAACAAAGCTATCTTTTTCTAGTTTCATCCTTGTGCCAAAAAAAGTGGATTCCGGTTTCTGTGCAGATCCATTGAGATGGTTGCTGGTAAGTTTCATTGTTACAGGACTGTTAGCTGCGACTCGGCCAAGATAAGGAGAGCTTATATTATTCTCCAAGAACCGATCAACATTCGTATCTGGAGAGGAATTATCAGTCCGATTTCCTTTGAGCTGGCTTTTACCATGAGCTCTGTTAAGATCCTTGAACGGAGACGACACTTCACCAAATTTCAGAGTCTTGGTTACGCTTCTAACTTCACTCTTTTGCCCTCTAGTTGGGCTTGTAAATAGCTTTCCATGAGAAAGATCAAGGGAAGCGTTTCCTATCAAATGACTGGGTTGGAAAGGATTGCCGTTATTCACCACTGGCTCTCTAGTGCTGGCATTGTTAGTCCGTTGGAGAAATACGGAACTAGAAGAAAAGGGAACTGAAGAAGTAATCATCACAAGTGCATCCGAAAGATTGGAGTCTCTTGCTGCTTCAGAAGAACTTTCAGATGCATCTTCCATCTCAGAAAATTGTCCAGATCTAACTTGCTGCTGCTGAATTATTGGAAGTAAATCTATGGCTTTATCCTGTTTCAAAGCAACAGAGACACAGGGTGATATAAATTTTAAGTTATTTACAATATCAAGTAATATTGCTCATCTACAGAATATTCAAGATTCAGAAATTCTATACAAGCATCACGAGCTAATAAGCACTAAAACGCATGGTAAAAATTTTAGGATATAGCCTCTCACAAGATAAAGTGGAAGGATCCACTTGTACATGGAAAGGTTGCTGGAACACTTACAACTAACTCTTTTCTCCAACGACTCTGTGATTGCATTCTGGACATAAATTGATCCCCAACTTGATTGTCAGATATGAAGGCCTCTTCAATTTTCTGGAGCCTAAGATCAACTTGGTATGCTTTGATGTAACGGTAGCGCTGCAGCAATGTGAACAACCAGTAGTTCCAGTCAACGACATACCAAAATACCCAACCAGATACAAAAGACGAATTTACAAATAAACAGAATTTATGATGTTGCAGTTTGCGTGGTTTTGTTAAAATCAATTGACAGTTTTAAAGCTACTCGCGTAGTGTGCAGGTGAAGTTATTTTGCGCATGAAAATATAATTGTTTACCTGAAGATAAAAGACAACCAAAAGACTACCCACAGCTGATGAGGGGTCATCACTTGCAGAATCTAATAGGCATTTGTGTAGATATTTCTCCTCGTCTGGGTTCCACGGTAACTCAATGATTCTATCAACTAAGTTTCTCCTAATAGAAAGACAGCAGAATTCATTGACAAGTATCTCCATCCACTCCATCCAACTCCACCTGTCGAGATCATCAGACACATGTTTCAAAGCTCCAATTTTCAATTTATGTTCCTTTACTTTCAAGCAGACTGCTCTTTGGTATGTAAACGCTTCACTCAGAAGGCCACATTCAACCCTCACACGAATAGCTGTGACAGCTTCACCAATTGAAACCAACTCTGATACTCCATCACGACCAGACCAACGCAAAACCATAAGAGCTGTTTCAGGATTCTCCCTTTCTAGCAGGACTTGTGCAACCTTTGGGTAGGTTTCTGGACCACATATTTCAGGAAGAATCCTACAAGCTTCCTGAAATATAATATGGAAAGTTTGTATGCTACACCAATTAAGAAAAGTATGGAGTATGAAATGATGTATAGTTTATCATACGTATATTATCTGGGAACATCAAAACGTGTGCTAAATACATAGTTCGATGTGTCTTTTCTGGGATTACCTGGAGGGCCTCCTCTGAGTGATCATCGAGAAGATAAAAGACAAAAGACTCCAGCAATGAATGTCTGGTTATGCCAAAGGTAGCAGCAAAATCATCTATTATGTGCTTCCAATATATTTCAGGGGTAGTCCAATGCCGATCGAACAAGTAGTAAAGAAACTATCTCCTGGTTAAGGAAACCAGCAAAGAAGAAAAGCATGGGAACGCATCATAATTTTCAGTATAGTAAAGTGCAATGTAATGTAAAACGTTGGCGATGATATAAGGATACAATTGCTTGCTTCGCAACCACCAAATCTGAATTGCCGTGTAAAAAGAGTATGTCAGCAGCAGTTCTAAGATTCTCAAATGGATAAGATCCTGAAGTTCCCTCTATTTTAAATTTAAGTAGTGATCTCTCATCCTTCTGTAAACATTCAACTTTAAGTGGTGATCTCTCATCCTTCTGTAAATTTAAGTAGTGATCGCTCATCCTGTAAACATTCACATACTCTGGCTCTCTCTCAAGATTTTCTAAAGCATCCTCAATAAAGAGGGAAGCACCCTGAACATAGCCATCTGTAGACTGGTCTACAGCATCAGGCCATGCACGTTGGATTGCATTTGATTTCCTTTCAAGTACAATAGCATTCCACGAAGTGAAATCAGAATATCGAGACCTCACATCTTCCAGAAATCCATGTCTTATGCACCAGACCATTATATCCAGATGCTGAAATCAAAAACACACAGAAGGTTAAGTGCAATATCCTGCATTGAAAACTAACAAACTGATACAGTTGACACATTCACCGGTCAGGAGGCATATAGTGATGCCTCGATATCAATTAGGATGTCATATAAAGATAAGGTTTAAATCAACCAAGACATTCACTAATGCGCTAATGACATAATATGAAAATGAAGATAAAGTCACAGAAGTAGAGATAAAATCATCAAAATCCAAGCCGATGATGAAAGACCAGTATCATGTCTTTCATACATCTACATGTACAGATTTTGTAGTACTAATTTTATCGCAAGCAGTATACAAAGCAAGCAACCCATTCAAGTGAGAGAGACAAACTAAATATTATGCTCACAGGAAACTTCGATAGACAACAGATGTTTCTCGGGATATACAGTGTATTAAAGCATACGTTATAAAATAAAATCTTAACTGACCTGCTTTGTTTTCCCAATGTTCTCCCTAAGCTTCTGCACGTCTTGAAGCTGAGGTGAAACGGAATCCTTAAAAACCGATTCCATAACTTCTAGTACACTACACATGCAAGCCACCTGCTTTGAATACTTTAGGAGTTTATCTAACCACGCTTGCATCTCCTTTGTTTCCAGACTATCTGAGAACAAATATTAAAGATAGACATGCCTGAAGGTGCACATATAGTTGCTTAAGAAAACATAAAGATTCTAAAACCTAAAAGGATACAGATTTCTTGAAGCTCAGTTAAGATGCTCCGGAATGTTCGCTTGACCCAATCTTTGACAACAACTTCATCCAACAAGAAAGCAATGACTGGGTCACTAGATACAGCTGTCTCATCCATACAGACATTGGTGATATCTATTCATTTTCTGTCAAGGAAATGTCAAGTATACCTCGAACACAAAATACTTCTTAGAGAATGACAAAAACACTAAGCACATTTTTCCAACAGTGAGGGGAGCACGGAATAAGAACTACCTAAAATTAGATGAACCTATCAGTACAAGTTCACCATATAAGATAGTTCTAATTGCAGATGGCTTTTCATAAGGAGATTCAGGGTCACAGCTGTAGACAACACATGCATACAATATATACAGAGATGCATGGAATATCAAACAAGAAACTAAATGCATATATCTGACAGCAAACATAGATTGCAACAGATGGATACAATGGCAAACCACAGATATCAGGTTGTTGTTCATGGCAACATCAAACAGCGAATAAAGGCGACGAACATCATCTGCCAATTGATGTTCATCCTCATCCGAGTCATCTGATGCCTCTTCATGTGTCCGGGAAATTAGACCAGCTTCAACACACTCATAATAGAGACGAATCCGAAGTTTATCTCCAGTTTTGGGTAGTGGACTTCTACAGATTGGACAAACATCACATCTCTGACAACACTCTGTGCACAAGGAGGCATGCCCACATGGGTTTAGCACATAATGCACAAATCGTCCACAGCTTGCCAAGTCTCTGGTTGCTCGACACCGCTCAATCTTCGCCTCATTGCACAACTCTCTCAGGTTTATAGATGCCAGATGTTTCAGAGCTTCCTGTAATGAAAAGGGAATTTATAACTACGAACAGTCATTATAATATTCCTCCCTAACTCTATAAATATTTACTGCAACCAGTACTCATCTTAAATTGTAGGCTATCAAATACCCTTTTAGACTACATAATAATAAGCAACTACAAAATAATATGAAATTGCTGCCATTTGCCACGTCTCAGCTTCGTTATGCCATATGGTGTTCTGAAATTCGACGTGAGCTCCTAGAATAACTCAATTTGAGCACAAAATGATAGCTACTACCAAATGGTCAGTCACCACTTCTGAAACCAAAAAGGTTCACAAGCTTCCATATTCTCCCTAATTTCACCACTAAGGAAAAAAATACTTGACAGGTTTATACATGAAGAAACCAAAAATGCCACGTGACAAAGATATGTTCGTAACTAAATCAATCTCTGTAAAAGTTACTTAAGCTAAAGAAACCCTGAAGATGAACGAAGCTAAGAGCAAAGCACGTAGCTGTTCCAAGACCAGAGCTAAGAGATTTTAGAGTGAAGCAGAAAGAACTAAAATTTCAAAAGTATTCAGCGGAAGAACCTGAACAGGCTTGCTACTGTAATTGGGCTGCTTGGGAAAAGATATCGATCTCATGGCGGAGGTAGAACCATTGGTTTCTCTCGTATCCATCATCTCCGGTAGAGAGAGCAACAAATGGAGGTTTTGAGAAAGCGTAGTTGGTGACAAAGTGTGAAGTGTTGGCGAGTAATAAACCAGTCTAGGGCTCCATTTAAGCTTTCTCGGGAGGGAAGCAAAAGACGGAAACGACTGAGATAATTCTTTCGACGCGGCTCTTCAAACGAGTCGGATCGGTTCAATTCGGGTCAAAATCAAATTTAGGCCGGGTCGGATCGCTTCAATTCGGGTCAAAATCTAATTTGGGCCGTAAACGGTTGAAGTAGTGTGAATCTTGTGATTGAACTACGGCCCAGTCGACAATCACGTGTAAGAAAAATGAGCGGCGCGTGTGGATCATTTACTACGAAAGCGCGTGGATCCTTCTCTTACAATCTACCTTTCCTAATTGCTTCCACGACGGAGGAAAGAAGAAACCCAGAAACCTTAAATTCCAGACAAGGGAAGATTTTTTTTTTTCTCTTTTTCCCGATTTTACTTGATTACTGAATGCAATAAGAATCTTTCTTAGATCACTAAGATTCGCTCTTTTCTCTTTGTTCGATTCGATGGATGAGTCGTTCGCTAATCTGCAATCGAGCCATTTGCTTGGTTCAGTTCCTGTAAGTCTCTAGTACATCCCATTGCTTCTGCGATTTTGCCATTGATAAGTTCTTAGATTGAATTTCCTGGGATCCTTATTTGCGTGATGGAAATTTAACTGTTTGATGCATGTCGTCGTTCATTATTATACTGTGTGTTTGTGCATTAAGTGTTACAAAGTCTAATCTTTTGGGATCGTTCGTAGGGTTTTTATTTCATTAGGAAGTAGAACTTTGAAAATTTTCAAATTTATTGTCTTTTACTTCTTCCTCTCCGTGGACCATTATGATTCCCAAAATCCTCACACTCGCGAGAATAACTAAAGAATCTTCTTATATTCCTTTTTTGGTCCATTTCTGGAGAGGATGCTTGAGCCGTTTCTTTATGAAAAAATGATTGGACTCGGGGTTTAAATGCTTGCATGATAGCTTCATTTTAGATTAAGGTGCTAATATATATATGTGTGTTTTGAGAAAATGTATTCACTATCCCCATGTTAATAATATGTCTAATACAAAACTCTGTGTTTCTTCTTATTCGGGAAGGCTGTGATCAGCGACGACAAGCGAAACCCAAATGTACCAATAGCAAGCGTTAATGAAGAAGGTATGTTTTTACTTGGTACTTTCTGCTTGAACTATCATTTGCAAGTGACTTTTTCGGTAGTGAAAGTACTTTTGAGTTTGCTTGTGTTTTGCATTACTCTAGGCCCTTCTGCGAACATGCATATATTTCCACCGAATCTAGGAAACAATTCAAAGGGTTATCAAACTCTTGAGAGTCCAACAGGTATATATGTTCCTTTTCGCTCCTTTTCGTGGGAACTATATCTTTCAGTAGTCACCATATTGTAATGTAGACGAAATGCGGTGGTTTTAACTTCTAACTGCTCATACAATGGTTAAAAGAATGTCTGTTTAAGTGGAGCTCGTTTTCTTTCAACATGTGAAGATCCTATATAACTTTGTTCTCACCTGAACTGTTCTATATGACAGTCTATTTTATCTTCACCTGTAGAAGGACCTGAACAACCGCCATCAAACAACTGGAAGGGCTTTTTTAACGTCTACTCATATACTCAGTATTTCGACTTGGACACAGACGTTGTTGCGAACAGATTGATGAGCTCTTTATACCCTACTAGTGCAGATTTTTTCAACAAGATAGATGCAAACCCGGACTTGTAAGTCTTTCAGTGTCTTTTCCCCTTGACTCTTCTTGGTGATTTGGTTTGCTCTGCGAGAATTCTTTGGCATCTCCTATTGAGGTTTCTTTAGTTAGTTTACTGCTCAGTCAGGCTAATTTTTTTTACCATTTTAAGTGATATCTTCTGCGGACTTTCTGAAAGCACTTTCAAGTTGTGACAGTTCAGAGGAATGAGTTTTTGAACTTTCATAGGCTTGGGAAATGCTTTCCTGTTGTAGTGTTAGATAAGTAGTTCTACTGGAGGAGAGATTGGTTATAGAGCTATCTGTATTTGATAATTAAAACCGTAGTTTCATATTTTTAAAACGAGAAATGTAATCAAGGAAAGAGCTGGATCTATAACGTGAAAGTTTTTCTGTTTTACCCTTATTCTTTTTGCTTGGTTAGGTTTGTTTTAATTATAGTTTTGCTGCTTGAATATTCCTCCGGAGCTGATTTACTGTAGAGTAAAGTCTTTATCCCTTGTGTTTTCCATATGCTCTCTGGTACTGTACCTTGTTAAAACAGTTCCTTATATTAAGTTTAGGCTTCTAGCTGTTTTCCTATTCTGTAAATAGCCTACATTAGATTATGGTAAGATTTGACGTAGTGTCATCTTCGCGCATAGGAAATCTTAGATCTGATAATAATTATTTTCCAGTCAGGTTTCGAGGCAGTTGAAAGACAGGCCTGGTTAAGTAAAGACTAAATGTGTGCCTCCTTTGTATTTTCATTATATCATGTATTCTCAGGAATAAGTAAACAACAAAGTTACTCCTTTGGGTTAGTGGATTGTTGCTTTATAAGTTAATAGGATGCATTTACTCCTATGTTACTTTAAGTGGTAGATTAAAAGATTCTCAATTTCTCTTGGACAAGTGAATGGAAAAACCATCACGTGCATATATTCAACTATCAAAACATGTCACTTATAAAAGCTATGCTTTCACAGATTTTTCTAGATTAATGACTCGTATGTGTATTTCTTTCCTTTGTTAGGTATGGACTTGTCTGGATCTGCACGACACTTGTGTTTGTGCTTGCTTCTCTAGGAAATTGCGCCACGTATCTAGTAAAGAAACGAACCCACACTGATGCTCCTTGGGTCTTTGATGTGAACTATATGAATTTGGCAGCATCTATAATCTATGGCTATGCAATAATTGTGCCTCTGGCATTTTATTTCTCACTCAAGTATATGGGGTCCAAAGCTGATCTTTTAAGATTCTGGTGCCTCTGGGGATACTCTCTCTTCATTTTCATTCCAACTTCTGTAAGTATCTCCAGTAAATTCTTCCACTTTTTGCTGTTAAAATCAATCATTTGGTTATCAGTAACACTATAACATTCTAACACGTGATGATGGTTTTGTGCAGCTTCCATTGCTTATTCCTGTAGAGTTTCTGAGATGGGTGATTATACTCTTAGCTGGTAGTGCATCTTCATGCTTTGTTGCTCTGAATCTAAGATCCTACCTCGAGGCAAACAATGATCTCACAGTCGTAGTTGCTACAGCATTTGGTCTGCAAATGGTTCTTTCAATCTTTATCAAGGTCTGGTTCTTTCCATAATCTCCACATTACCCAACAAAACATATATGTAAAAAACCTTTAGATTTTGATTTGCTGTGGAAGAAGAAAAAAGAATGTCACTACCAGAGAATGAAACCCACAAAGTTGAAGAAGGAAAATATACACTGAATCATTCAGACTCGTATTTTATGGCTTCATCATTGCATGTAACGATTGTGTTCTTTTGTTTTGTTGTTATAACGCTTCTTTGGATGTGAAGTAAAGATTTTGGTTTTAAAGAAAAGAAGAAAATTCACAAAATTTATCTCAATTTTACTCATTGGTACTATGGAAACTCGAAAAAGGTGAAGAGAGGACGAATGCATGTGTCTTTTGGTATATAGTTTTATCAGATTGAATAAATATACATAAACCTTTTTTTAAGTACAGAACATGTGAACTGTCTACAATAACCTGTGAAGAGTCTTAAAGACAAGTGAAAAGAAAATTGAATAAAGTATCTGCAAGATTTATGACAACAATCCAAAACCAATGTTTCCATGTATTTAATTAACCATAAACAGATCCAGTCACATGCCATCTCATTCCTTGATAAGCTATAGTTTCTCTTAGGAAAAAACATCACCAAGACTTGGCATTAAGAACCCTCCTGACTTGTCGATGAAACGTGTGTAAGAAGAAATAATTGACCAGACAGTTAAAATCAAATTGATTTTGTGTACAATAGTTAACAAGAAGAACACATACAATTGGAAATCTGCTAAAATAATTTGTTGCAATTATTAATTAATACTTGCGGTCGCTGTTTAGAAATGATGTTGATGTTCAAAATTTCTAGGAGCATACGAATATAGATTATGCTTTGAATATTAATAAGATCCAAAGATTCGAAACTAGAGTTCTTTGACTGTTTTAACGAAGGATCTTAAATGTGTATCTTTTTACCTAAATTGATAAATACCGAATATATTGGAAAGCACTGTCCCTATATTCGTATATCCACTTCATTTATCAAAATTTATTTTATTTATGACTAATTTGTAAAGACCTTTACAACACACAGTATAGATAAATAAATGTATAAAACAAATTTGCAAAATATAATATATTCCCTCCATTTCACAATATTAAATGTTATGAAAAAAATTTTGTATCAAAAAATTAGATGTTTTGTATTTCCAATGAATATTTGACTAAAGATTTCTTGGTTTGTCTTTGGTTTTTTTTTTTTTCTTCTTAATTAATTTTTCTTTTGCAATAAATGAAGTTAAAATGTCATTTTACAAATTTTCTTAAAGTGTGAAATTTCTAAAACATCTAACATTGTGAAACGGAGGGAGTATGTCACTTGGAAAATTGTATATATCTGCAATCTTTCCTACTAGAATTCGCATAACTTCACATATTATTTACAGTTTGGAGGTCTTTTTTTTTGTAAATAGACTAGAAGTAGCTGGTCCATTAGCAAAATTCCTACATAATATAGGCAGCGTAACTCAATCCTTAGATATGCAAGTGCGTATGCCTTTACTTGACTTACCACATGTCACTAGATTAAATGCCAGTAGGCCACTAGACTAAACTATTTTTTTGGAGGTTAGATTATAAATTCGGGTTTTTTCAATTCAACTACTAATAAATATATTGAAATATTTGTCATTAGTACCTAACAGTAACACTCACTAACTTAATGATATGTAATCCACCTTTTTTAGGTTTGTAAAACAACAATGACTCTTCAAGAACCTGTATTGTTGTTTGGATCATGACTACTCTAGTTCTTCGTCTTAGTCAACCGTCTAATTTGTTTATGTTAAACCAATAACTAATCAATCTTTTGATTTTGTATAAATATAAACTAATCATGAAACTTCTTAATCATCTTTACACTTTTAATACTTTTGTTTTTCTCTTGAGTTACTTGTTGGTTTTGCCATCTAAATTCTTCAATACTTATTAATTTAAATTATCCAGCTCACCTCTCCCATAACCAAAACAACAATATTTATCAAAAAAACTGTATTATATAAAAGGTTATATATGTAAATTACAAAGAAAAAAATATCAATTCAATGAAAAAAAAACTCGATCTTCTCAAATGACAACTACTGTCTCTATCTGTCTTATAAACAAATAATATATTATTGCTAATTTTATATTCGAGTCTCTTATGATAGTGATTCCTTAGCATTTTCTTCCTTTATCTGCGTCTTATCACCACATATAACTTTAACTACGAGAAAATTGAAGGATAAAACTTCGTGATTTTTGTGGTTTTAAGCCAAAAATAAATAAATTATGTCGGCCAAATTTATTTAGTTTTGAGGAATAGGTCGTAAATTAGTATTTGTGCGTAGGTTATGTTTGTAAATGTAAAAACAGAAAAATAACCAATTCTTGTTAGTTAATTAATGGTCATGATTACAATATTTAAGAATGCTTTAAATAGCAAAAACACTCACTTTCATAGCTATGATCAATAGAACTTTAGATTTTGTTATCCGAATTAGTCTCCTAGATTTATTTTTTTGGTAAATTATTAGTCTCCTTGATTATAACAATAAAATAGTATAAACAAAACAAATAAAGATAAAAACAAAACTAAGTTTGGTCAAATAACTAAATATTTAGTTTTGTGGGTTAGTTTTATCATCAAAATTCGATTACAAGTAATTGCATAATTTTATATGATAGAGTTTGAAAATTTGGGTTATAGATCAGATTTTGTCATTTTTAAAACACCTACAAATTTTTTTAAAAAATATTGTAAGATAGTAAAAGTGTTATTTGATATGAAAATGGCAAGATTAGTTAGATTTTATATAAATGAAAAATTGGTTTTACGAGTGAATTACATATCACAATAAATGTATGTATATATTAAAAACGATAACTATTTATAAATAAATAAATTCATTGACACGTACTGTTCATGTATTATTTTATTATATGAATTCATAAAATGAACATGAAAAAAAAAAGTTGGATTGTATAGTATTTTCGTGCACCATGTTTTTTCCTCAAAATGTTTTTATTTTGCTTTTTGTTTGGTGGAATAATTTTTTAACACACGTTTTTTTTTTCTTATCTGAAAATATATGAATTAAATATCCAAATTTGTGGAAATACTATCCTTCTTTTTTTTTTTGTTTCCTGGCACGATCGTTCAGACAGAAATTAAACAAAAGTCTTTGCACAAACTTTTTTGGTCCCTCACAACTTTGTTTTGCCTTTAATACTGACGTCAAAATGCACTTAAACTCTCTAGAAACCCTAGATTTTTTACAGTCTTTTTTTGGTAAAAGAATTTATACAGTTCTTATAAATAAAATAACTATTCATTCATCCAAAAAAAAATCGAGATAATTTATAAAAGATAAAGGAAGTCTTACATACTTTTGAGAAATAGTTTAATTGAAACGTGATAGCTCTAAACGTTTTTGGACGCTCGTGACTCGTGACATCTTTACATTGGATGCAAAATCTAATGACTAATGACACCGCACCAATTAAAACTCTCCAAGTGTTAGCATGTTTTTATATATATATTTATATATTTTCCACCTTATCTTATTATTTTCTTTTTTCTTTTTTTCTTCATCGAGTTAAAAATCTTATCTATTTATCTATGACAGCGCTCAAAAATATAACGTGTTCTTGTTTTGGCCAGTCATACCCAGAATTTTTTTTGTTGGTATCCAATTTATAGCTCAAAACTAACTCTCCAAAATAATTTTAGATATGTGTATAGAAGAGTCAAACTTTTAATATTATAATAATTAGTTGGATGTCTAAATTTTAATCTAGTAGCAAGTGATAAGTCTACTAAAATTAAGGATTGAAGTCCACTATCTACATTACATAGAAATTTGGTTAATAGACCGGTCAGTTGTCGATTTTATTAATTTTTTTATTACAGAGTTCATTTATATAGATTTGTATTCATATCTTGAATTTTTTTGATTTATTGACACCATGTTTGATTATAACTTATACGTAAATAATTCCAATATTACAATATAAATTTTTCGGCTGTTAGATAATTCATCTAACTCAAAATTGAATAATTCAAGTGTAAATATTTTTTAGATGCAATATTAATTTAACTATTACTAAATCATGTATATAGCATAGATTTTTATATTGATGAAGATGTATAGATTCATAAACATTGTTTTGGGTAAGGATCTCGTGTCCACAAATTTTATTTTCATTGGCATGTGAGTTTCGACGGTTCTGTTGCAATCTTTTCTTTTTCTTGGAATTACTATATGTTTTTTTTTGGTATATCCATAGATTATACATGAATATATTTATTTAATTATATGTAGATATAAATGACTAACATTGAGGAGAAGCCGTTGGTTTGAAGCATTATCTGATCATACGCTAAAATCTTGGAGTGGCTGATGTAACAGAACTTTGGAAGGGTATGTGAATAATTGACAACCATTTGGACCCATTTTGTATGACTTTTTTTTCTTAAAAAAAAAACTTTATATGTATATAATATAATTAATTAATAAATTTTGTTTCGCCCTAATAATGTCACAAATTTGTTTTGATAAGTATTATATGTAAGTTTTCTTGGAGTCGCAGGAGACTTTTGTTTTAACTCCATCTCGAGTCTTTATCTAAGTCTTTACGTGTGACCCAATTAACTAAATACGTGTCCTACTTTTGTAACCTTTTTTCTTTATTTTCGTTGTCTCGTGACTTAAATCCATAGGAGGTCTATTGATATTGGATTGTACCCATCGAAAATTTGTAGCCATTTATATATGTCAAGACTTCACACTTGATATATATATATCTTATAAGTTAATATCCTTTGAAATGTTTTCTTAATTTACGCGAAAATTTGAAAGAAGAAGCGTTTCACATACGAAAAAAAAATTCCTGGCAATTTGTTAAATATCTATTTCTATAGTATTTTCCATTGCAGTTCGATTTCATGTATATAATTGTATGACAGGATTTGAGGTTTTAAGATTTTTTTTAATGTTTGTGGGTGTCATTCTTGGGCAGAGATCATGCTAATTTACTATGTATCATTTCAATTTTATCGAATGTCTTTGAAGTTTAGGGTACGAAAAAATGGTCACACATAATCATTTTAACCATGAACGTACAACTAATTAAAGCTTGTAAACAAAACTTTTAAAAAAGTAAATATGTGTAAATTGAGGATTTTAATTTTAATATATCAACATATAAATATACATATCAAGCCCTAGTTTTGTTTGGTTGAAAAAAATTACAATACAAGTACGGTATATATTTAAAATTTTGAACATGATCCGTAAATTATAGTATTCTTATTGACATCTTTCATTCATATCTATAAACGTTATGTTCAAGTATGATCCTTATTTTCTTATTAAAAAAAAAGTATGATCCTTATTTTCTTATTAAAAAAAAAGTATGATCCTTATTTATTATATGTAAATGTATTACACATATTACCAACGGTTGGTATTAGTAGTCGATAAAAATCAAATGTCGAACTACTAATATGTGAGCTTCTTGCGTATTGACGCCATCATTCACAATGGACTCAATTCAATCGTTCATTCTATTATAGATAGAAAAATACACGTGGATCAATTTCATGCAATCAAGATAAAAGTTAGTTTAGGCATAAACATCACTTCATATATATCAATTTACCCAAAATGTTATGTGTTAAAATATTACATTTCCGAACATATCTACACTTACCTGTAATGATATCTTTTATGGAAATCAGACATATATTACCTAACAATTATAACCAAAAGAATGCATTCACAAATCAGAATTCTCCAACATACATAAAACGTAAGACTGAATAATCATATAATATAATGACCTATCAAAATCGCATCTTTCTTTAGAAATAAGTATATACACGCATGTGCTACTGATCCGTGTCTATGCATACTTGAGTCTAATTTTGAATGTTTATAATTATCACTGACTATGATATGTCGTTGGTTATGAATGATATATATATATATATATATAATTAGTTAAATAATAAGAAATGTAAAATAAAATTACAGAAGAAACAAATGAAGTACCGATTATTTGACTAAGATTGGAGTTGGTGGACCTAAAGGCAAAAACAATGGGCACATGCACAGAGCACCAATGATTCCCTAAAGACAATCACACATCTCAGACTCTAATCGAATCCAACCACGTGCCCTCCTTTCATTAGGTCATAATTTTGTATTTTATTTTTGGTGTAAACCTGAAATTTCTATTGTGTCGTAATTGTCCATTAACGAGAGACATATATATATATATATACAAAAATAATATAGTAAAAAATGATGGTAAAGAGTGAACCAAATTGATCAGAAGGAAGCTCAAATCGTAAAATAAATGTTGGAACTTGGAATAATGGTTTTGACCAAACCTCATGCACCAATCACTGAGTTTTAAGTATCATAATTGACTTGTATATTTTATTTTGGGGAGATTTCGATGCCCAAGATCGTTATGTTTTTTTAATTAAAAATAATCGTTTATAATATTTTTGAAGATAAAAAAAATTATGTGTCTAAAGACTCTAAAGTCTAAACTATTAAGATTCTTATGCATTCGTATATGCTAATATTTCTACTGAGTTATCATCAACACCCTAAGTCAAAGTATGATTTATGATCAGAAAAAGGAATTTTCCCTCTGGCATAAAATCGGATATATATAAGCTTTGGACCACTCTTTTGGGATTTCTGATAGTGATAATTTGGGACAAAAGTTGTCCTTTTTTCACAATTTTTAAAATATATGTCTTCATTTTATTCTCATAACATTTTTATCTAACATTTGCTCGAAAAAACTAATTAATAATGAAAAACTGTCAATTAAATATTGGTTATGTGAAAAATCGTTGATTAAACACTTAACTTCGGATGCCTTTGATTAAACATGTAATTTATTGTTGACTTTTAAAAAAATACCAAACTTATAGTTGACTCGGCAAATTGAATTACCGTTAATGATCTCTGTTAATCTCCAAATCAATTAAATCCCAAATTCCCCAAATCGATTTGGATTTCTATTCTCCTCTTTCAATTTATCGAAATCCAAATCTTTCTTCTTCCTTTTGTTTGGTTTCTATGTAAATTTCTATTATTGTTTTGTGTAGCCAAGTAAAGATTGCATATGCTAAGTTTGCATGGGATTTTCAAGATTTTTTAAAAGAGTTTGAGAAAGGACAACAAACTGCTCTTGTCGAAGACAAGAGACGTACGAATAGAGGAGATGAATCATTCTATTTTATATGAGTTCATATGTAAAGTGTTAAAACTATATCTTCTCTATTCAATGGTTTGTGTAAAATTGTTTGTATATTGATTTGTGTGTGAAAAGTTTCAGAGTAAATTATATTGTTTGTTTATGTCAAAACGTAAAAAGGTGTAAAAATCTCTTCCAACAATTTCATGTCATCATCGCCACTCCTCTTTTTCTCCAAAAGAGTGATCGATGCTCTATAAGAAATTGAAATAGGAGGTACAATTAAGAACAAATCGATTTAGAATATCAGATTTAAATTCGTCAATTATTTAGAGGTTGAAATCGAAATCAATTTGGAAAATCAAAATCATTTTGGAGAAAATTTTGTTAACATAGATCATTAATGGTTTTTAAATGGGGTTAATTAATTCCGTTAGTCAAATTAACGGAATGTTCAATTTGCCGAGTCAACTATAAGTTTGGTGTTTTTTCAAAAGTCAACAATAAATTACATGTTTGATTAAAAGCATCCGGAGTTCAGTGTTTAATCAACAATTTTTTGCAGAAACAATGTTTAATTGACAGTTTTCCCAATTAATAATCCTAAACTCACAACCTAAAACTTTTTTTAATCTTTCTCATACATATAATAGAGAATGATCGAACTACTAATATATCATAACCATTAACTGGACCATCTAAACTTGTATATTGAAGATAATTTATTTTCATAATTAAAAAAAAAATTCTGAAACTAAAGTTATTATAAATCTAATTTCCTTAATACATATCAGAATAAATTATTTTGTAGCTGTTCCCAGTTGGCTCAACCGAATAAACATTATAGCGATGATTAAAACTTATATTTAATTAAAAACATAATAATGTATTATTATTATTTTAATAACATGCATTGCATCGGATTTTTATTGGTGATATATTGATAACACGAGGACAAAAATTATTGGGCTAAAAGCAAAATTGACATTTATAAAATTTCATGAATTTTGATTGTAAGTGACACAACATATGAATATTTAAATGCATTAAGTTTAATTAAAATGTAGTTTGGGTGTAATGACTTAAAGAAACTTCTACTAGCTTCAATAAGTGACATACATCATCACGAAGTGACATACATCTTCAAGAAATTGACATGTACCTTTAGGAAGCACCAAAAAAAAAAACTATAGAAAGCAACCAATAACTTATGCAGCTCTCTAAATAGTATAATATTCTTTAAAAAGTAAGGAAGTGTACAATTTTGGAAGTCCTTCATAGCTTCTTGAAGCTTCTAATGCTATTTGGGATTCAATGTAAAAGGTATTCACAAGAAAGAATAAGGTCTTAGGTTTTACTAGAAACTATTAAAAATAATTCGAAAGCAATATTGTTACTCGAATGTAACATATGTAGAGAATATTATTTCTCATGTTCATATTATTGTGCACATGCGAGCCAATTAAATCTCGTTTAAACAATTATTATATAAACAAAAATTATTGTTGGTGGGAAAAGCTACATAAAATAATTCAACATAACTATAACGTATAGCTTATGATTTTTAGCTAGAACATATTTTTATATATTGAGACAATACATACTTTAATAGAGTTCAAAATTTTTAGTTAAATAATTGAACATAGGTTATGAATCAGGTTTTATCGATTCAATGATTACTTGTTGAAAAAAAAAAGTATTAATAACGTAATAATATTTAAATTCGATGAAAAATAGTTAATGATTTGCATACTTTTTCTGGCCATTATTTTTGAATCCTAAGTGTTAATTTTTTTTAAAAATATACATATTGTGTTTGTAAAAAAAAACATGTTTTTGTCTGGTCATGAAATGTTCATAATACAAAATATCAAAATGGATTGATCTAATATTCTGACACAACATTAATGATAACTGCACTTCTTCGAAGAGCCACTAATGATAATTTTATCGAACTTTTTTATGCGGAGAATCTCGAGGAGTACAGACATTATCATATTAGCTATAGAAATTGGTCTGGCCTTTATTTAATTATCTACTACTTGTAATTAAAATAAGTTACTTAAATGTTTTGGAGTGAGACTTAACTAATTTCCAAAACGTATAGAAATTTTTAATATTTTTATCATTTGATCAAATGACTAATAACGATTAGCATCATATCTATGACAATGAAAACTATTTAAATTTTGGTTCACTCTGCATGTTTTGATATGTTAGTTATTAAATTTTTAATTCATCTAATAAATATATAGTAGATTTAATGTTACTTAAAAAATCTCGCTTTAAAATATTACTACCTTTATTTCAAATTATAAAACATTTTAAGTTAAAAACATAGAAATTTAAAAACTTAAAATTTCATCAAATAAATAATTTTATATTTTAAATCAATAGAATTCCACCCATCATATAAAAAGAGTAATCAAATAAAAGAGTAATCATATAAAACATTGCGAAACACTAAAAGTCATAACAAATGAAATGCATATAATTTTGCATAAAATATGTACAACATCGCATAGTATGAAACAATTTCTTTTTCTAAAATTCCTTATAAAATAAAGCAGAGGTAGCATTGTTCTATTTTTTTCTGGTAGTTCGAGTTGTTTAAATTCAAGAAGCGTATTATAGCTATTCTAAGTTACTTAAATACTACATATAATATGATGTTAAATGTTCAAATTTCGGTAAACTTATATAGTGTATTACCACAGTTCTAAGTTCTTTTCGCTATATCATTATACAACTACAAATATGTCAAACATCTATTTCATCTTACTACGTTAGTATATTGAACCGTTACACCAAAATTTGTACATCTGTTTTTTTTAACACATTTTATATTTTATTAAAATAGTTTGAAAAAGACTTACTTATATGCATAATAGTTTGTTGACGTTTTAAAAAAAATTATTAGTAATATGATCTGTAAACAAAATAAATTTTGACAATTATTGCCATTAGTTTATATTATTTTCTAACTTAAATTAACATTTCATGTATTATTGGTTTTTAGAAATCCCACAAATTCATACTAAAAGGAACTTTTGCAAAAATAAAAGCTGATTGGTATAACAACACCTTTAATTAATTTATTATGGATTCAAAAGAAAAGAAAGAAGAAGATAAATATCTGAACATAAAATATCTGTAAAACATAATGGAAAAGCATATGTCATGTTGAAAAACATCGAATACTCCAAAGATCTCTACTCTTTAAACTTTTAAAAAATCAATCAATGTTCAACGAATACATTAGCTTCTCCTAAATTACATTGAATCTAACTCTTAACATTTTTTTTTACATAAACCGTGTAATAATTAATAACGAGGAAACATCGACCGAATCATTACTAATTTACAATGTATTTATTTTAATCAGCATAATTATAATACAAAAGTCTATGCCAAGTAATCAACTCTATAGTTCACAAGTCTACTTCAAACAGATTGGAACAACACAATAATTTTTTATGTGTCTTTAAACCGGTTTTAATTTGGATGACAGGAATTTTTGACTCTAATATTGTCTCTACCACTACTCAAACTTAAGTAGTTTACTAATAAAAGAGAAATTGTGCTATGAGCACAAATCTAAATAATAATACAGAAAATGGCATAAAACCCTTATATGTATTTTCTGCCTTATTTACCAAAATATCCTTTTAATTTTTTTAATTTTTTTTTTACTTTTTAGTATTTTCTTTCCTTTTTTATTTTTTTACATTATATCTTTTCGTAAAAAACTAATTCAATTTAATATTTCTTTTAAGAAAACATAGAATTTTCTACACATATTGAAACTAATTTTTTTAAATGAATAATTTTTTATAAAAATAAATATATTATTAACTAATCTTATATAAAACACCAATATATAGAATATCTATTTTTTAATTAAATAATCAATTCGTAATTTGAAAAATCTCATCAATTTTAATTAATTTTTTTTTATTTTTCTTTTCTTTTACTCTTCTTCCTCTCTCTACTCATCATTTTGATACTCTTCATTCTCTCCTTCCTTTTCATCATCCTCCCCTCCTCTCCTCTTCTTCTTCCTACTCCCACCTCTTCTTCCTCCCATCCTCTTCTTCTTCCCCTCCACTTCCTCTCCTATCCCTTTTACTCATATTCCTATTTTGAATACCTTTATTATATAGAACACCAATATATAGAATACCTATTTAATATAATTTTTTTATTTTTTTATTAAACAATCATTTTGTCCATAATATTTGAAAAAATATCATCAACTTTAAATTATTTGTTCTTTTATTCTGATTTTTTCTCGTATCTTCTTCATACTCTTATCCATACTCATCATTTTTTTCCTCATCCCCAATTCTTCCTCTTCCCCTCCTCCTCCACCTCCTATTCCTCCTCCCCGCCTCTTCCTCATCCCATTATATTCTTCTTTTCTCCCTCTTACTCATCTTCCTCTTTCGTATAGTTGTACTATATAAAATAAAATATAATTTTTTTAACAGTTATTAACGAATTTTATATAGAATACCAGTATATAGAATGTATATTTGACATAGAATTCATATGTAATATAACTGAATAGTCATGTGTAACTTGAATTTAATAATCTTGTGGTTACGATATTGATTAGAAGTCATGTGTAATATATAGTTTTAACTGTAGAAGGAAGACTTTAGCACTCCTCTCTCGTCCACGTAAGAAACTGATGCATTTCTTTGATTTTTTATATATTTGGCTAATAGGTTTTAAGGGGCAAATTTGTAAATATTTAGGGTTTTGTGCTATCCATTTAATTTCAACAATACATATGCTATCCACTTAATTAATTTATGGATTTGTGCGCCAATTCTCCCTTAATAAAAACTCTAAAGTAGTTTTGTTTTAAGTCATATAACTCTTCGACTTCATTGTGGCTTATATTTAAGTTAGTACTAATCTACACTTAAGTTTTATTTACTTTTGGATAATTTTTTTTTTATAACTCAGGAGTTCCCAAACTTTATGGGATGGGTCTAAACTATTTTTTTAGGGGAAGTGCAATACACGGACAAACCTTCTTTCCGGATATTCAAATAGGCCGAAAGTATGAAGTCATATCCGTGTAAGAATGACTAGGAAAATGTGTTTTAGTTCGCATAACAGGGGAATCGAACCTACGAATTCTTTAAAATCCTAGACCCGTCCCTACCATTTGACCACAAGCACCTTTGGTTAGATTTTTCTTTTGAGTTTATTATTCTTGCTTTGTTTATCAATCTTCCACATGGTTAACATGATTGGTTCAATTTTGTTTTTCACTTGGTGTTTTTTAGTTTATTTTAGCAAACTAGACCTATGGATTTGTGTAGTTTTATTCGTATACCATCTAACTTTTAATAGGAAACTAATCATCAAAAAAAGCAATCTCGTTTTTACAATCGTTACAAACTTACAATTTGCAGATGTAATAAATGCAATAAACAATTAAAAGTTATTTTAATATGAACCACAACACTAGCGGATTTGTTTTCTTTACGTATCATTGTATCAACTTATTTTATTCTCCATCTAATACAGCTAAAATACTTTTATATTAATAAACTAATATATATTTAAGAGTCCGATTAGTGACACCATTTGAAACAATATTTTCAAAAAAAATGAACGGTTGAAACGAAAATCGTTAGAAAACGACCATTTGAAAATAGCAGTTGGCAAGAGGTTGATTGGTAACATTACAACGGTTGAATAATGTAATAAGATTAAAAATAGTAGGTAAAATTTGATTTAAATAATTATTTAAAAAATGATGCAACAAAATATAGTTTAAATTTTTTAACATAAAAATAAATATATAGAGTAATTATAACTATTTTGGTTAAAAAAAAGAAAAAAGATTAATTACAACTATTATTTCTAAAATAATATTTGCATACTATAAAATCACTATTTTTTAATATAAACAAGTTATTAAACCATAATGTGAATTATATATTATTCCTTAAAATATAACTATACATAAATTATAAAAATAAAAGATCGTTTGTCTTTACAAGTGACGATCGTTTGGGAAAAGACCGTAAATAATTTTTTTTGGAAATAACTTTTAAAATAACCATAAATAAATCTATGCAAACGGCAAATGTAATAGTGAAAAGAAGATAACATATCGTTTGCGGTTTGCTGGATATAACCAATCAAACCCAAAGTTAAACTATAATTATGACTATAACAAAGTAGAATAATATCGTAGAAAATAACAGAACATAAAAAGCTGTAATTGAGAGACTTTTTCAATATATATACACAATAAAATATATATACAAATCTGTCAAAATGTATACATCTAAAAAATTGCTGATACTCATAGGAACTTTATTTAGATATAAACCCAAAAAAATATTTTTTTTAAAAACAAATATTAGAGATGGGTTCCAACAAAGTTTATTTTTGAAAAAAAAAATATAATATTAAGTCATGATTTACTAAATTATCTTAACAATATATTCATAAAATTTGTATACTAATTTATTATATTATTGAGACTATACATTTACATATAAAAAATTAATTATTATTTATCAAAATTTGCTAAAATTTACATGGTCTAACTTGGGATCGAATAATTTATTAATTTATACTCGAATAGATGTATATAAATCAGATTAGGTGTGGTTTAGTATTTGGTTAAATGTACATAGCTTACAACCGGTTTGTTCCGGATTTTGGTACAGCAAATTGAAGGCATTGAAGCAGGAGTCTGTAACTGCGAGCTGAAGTAAGCAATAAAATTCTGTATCTGCTCCTTGTTCAGATTTCCAATCTGTTTGTCTAAACCATTGCTCACTGCAGTCTCTGAACCTGTTACTTGTGCAGCAACAACCGTAGAACTAGTCTGGTTCTGTTTATCAGCTGAGTTCTTCCCTTTCTTATAGCCATGAACCTTGTAACAACGATCTGCAACATGACCAGAATATCCACAGTGGGAACAGATTGGCTTACTCGGTTTCTTCGGAACATCATTCAGCTCACAAGGCTGAGATGCAGATTGAGAAGCTACAGCAGTATTCAACACACTATGTTGAGGAGCATGACTAACATGATAAGCAGTCGGAAGCACAGCACAGCTGAAGTTTCTTTGACTGTCATTTTGGTCTAGCATATGATATATCTCAGATAAGGTAGGAAGAGGCTTCTTCATTATAATCTGACCTCGAACGGCAGCATAACGCTCATTCAATCCAGCTAGAAGTTTTATGACTCTGCCTCGTTCAACCTTAGCTTTTGCCATTTCCTGACCCCTACAGTTAAAAACACCACAACAGAAACAAGCCTCACTGACCTCAGCACTGTCGAGGTTATCCCAGAGAGTTTTCAGTTGTGTGTAGTAGGTAGAAAGGTCCATAGAGCCTTGACGCAGATCTTGCATCTGTTGGATAAGCTGAAACGTGCGTGGTAGATTTGTCATATGAAACCGGTTATGTATATCATTCCAAATCTGAGCAGCATCATCAAACGAAAGTATACTACCATAGATTTGTTGATTAACTGAGTTTAATAACCATGACTTGATCATACTGTTGCAACGAGACCAAATCCGGAAAATAGGATCATCTGCTTCAGGACGTGACATAGACCCATCGATGAAAAATATTTTTGTTCTTTGCATCTAACGCTATCTTCATGGCTGAGTTCCATTTGATATAATTAGTTCCATCAAGTTGAATAGAAACGATTAACATACCAGGATGATCAGCACTGTGAAGGAAGAGTGGAGAATGGGTACTATCTGGGTTCATCATCTGTGATGCTACGATCGAAGTTTCAGGGACCGTCGTAGAGCTGCTAGCTCGCGCAGTACAAGTAGATCGGCGAGGATTGCGGCGAACAACGGTGGTGACCATGATTTCAGAAAGTGCAACGACGGGGATGAAAATTTTTTGAAGAGAAATTTGAAAAATAAGCTTGCGGAAGAGAGCATCAGTGGTTAATCACTGCTCTGGAGTGAACAGAAAATAGATTTGAGCAACAAGGATAACGATGAAGCTCGATCATGAAGGAAGGAAGACGAGAGAAAATAAGAAATGCTTTTCTGTAGATTGAGAAAGTGTGATGACACACTATAAGAATGTACAATTTGCTGTACCAAAATCCGGAACAAACCGGTTGTAAGCTATTTACATTTAACCAATACTAAACCACACCTAATCTGATTTATATACATACATCTATTATACTCTTTATTAATTTATAAGTACTAATGTATATAGATCTACAGTTGCACGATAAACTCCAGAATCATGACGATTTCATCAGATATATTATTAATCATTGCACTCTAATGTGTGTTTAACTTAATATTATAAAAAATAATGATTAAAAAGATTGTTGTGGCGCCGCATATAATAGAAATCGTGATTTTCTTTTTTTATACAATTATTAAGAGACGTCATCTTAAAACTTGATTTGCTGTTTGCTTTTCATTTTTGTCTCTTTCTCTATTCATTTTCCGTTTGCCTTTGTGTTGTTCACGTCCACGGCGCTTCCTCAGCCGCCGATTTTTTTATTTCCCAAAATACCCACCAACCCAAGTAATAATCCCCAACCACGCACCCTAATCTTCTTACCATACACCATCCAATTGTAACACGCCACTTCATTAGTCAGATTATAAAATACCAGATTTAACCTTAGTAGTACACGTGGCGTGTCTTGGTTTGGTAACAGAGCCTGAGTCTCTGGTGCTGTTGGTGTTTATAAACCCCTTCATATCTTCCTTGGTGATCTCCACATTTCCCTCACCAGATATTTCTTCTTTTTCATTAAACAAAGGTTACTGACTCCGACTGGGTTAACTCGTTCTTCTCTGTGGTGTCGTTTTGGTTGGCGAAAACAATGGAGGAGTTAGATCGCTCACGTGCTTTTGCCAGAGACGTTAAGCGTATCGTCGTTAAGGTTCATCTCTCTCTCTTTCTCTCTGTATATATTGCTTTCTCCGTTTATCGCGGAGAAACGTTTGCATTTCTCAGATTTTGTTTTGTTAGATTGTGTTTAATCATTTGTTGATTTATATTTTTGTTGTTGGTTTTGTTGTTTCTCTTGGCGTTCGTTCGTCTCACTCTGATCTGTGAAGTGTTCGTCGTCGTTGGTTGATGTGGATTGGGGGTAGTGTGTTTAATTTCTATTTTACGATTGTTCATGCTATCGATAAAATCTGTCGTAATGTGAAAATGAATATTATATGAACTTAAGTGCATCTAACTTTTGTTTATTCAAATGCTTTGTGAATCTGAAATATACTTTTCTTTCCCAGAAAATTAAAACCTCTCGTAATTACTCTTATAAATCTAAATTTGCATGTCATCAAAGACAAATGAAGAATCGGAATATTTAAGGAATATCTGATGATTATATTTTTTTTAATGGTGAAAATAGGTTGGGACCGCAGTTGTTACTGGGAAAGGTGGAAGATTGGCTCTGGGTCGCTTAGGAGCTCTCTGTGAACAGGTAATTTGGATTTATTTCCTTTAATAATTTTCAATACTGCAAAAATTTTTTTGTTTATATCTTAAATAGTGAAAGAGGTTTTCACGAAAGACATGTGAAAATTAATATGTATTGGCATCTTTAATATGTAAAAAAAATAAAATAATGTCAGCTTGCGGAATTAAACTCGGATGGATTTGAGGTGATTTTGGTGTCATCTGGTGCGGTTGGCCTTGGCCGTCAAAGGCTTCGATACAGACAATTAGTCAATAGCAGGTTAAGCAAAATGGCTACTTTTAATCCCTTTCCCTTATAATCCTTCATTGGAAAACATAAAGGGTGAAATGGATTGACCATTGGCTTTTGTTTTGTTATCACAGTGAGATGTGTTTCTGTGAGTTTTATATTTCTTTGCTGATGAGTTTTTTTTGTGAATTGCAGCTTTGCGGATCTCCAGAAGCCTCAGACTGAACTTGATGGGAAGGCTTGTGCTGGTGTTGGACAAAGTAGTCTTATGGCTTATTATGAGACTATGTTCGACCAGGTAAATTTACTTTTTTTTCTTGATTTTTTTGTTAAGAACACACATGTCATCTTGTACTAGATTATTGTGTAAAAAAAAATCATATTATTGAAGCTGTTGTTTCCTTTGGCTAGCTGGATGTGACTGCGGCTCAGCTTCTGGTGAATGACAGTAGTTTTAGAGACAAGGAATTCAGGAAGCAACTTAATGAAACAGTCAAATCGATGATGGATTTGAGGGTTATTCCAATATTCAATGAGAATGATGCTATAAGCACCCGAAGAGCCCCATATCAGGTTTGTTGACTGTATTTTGCCCCTTGTGACATGAAATCGAATCTCCCTGAGATGTTAGTGATTCTAATTATCAGCTGGCTTCTTTGAATCTCCTAGTCTAATATTCAGCTTCACCGTACCTAATATATGCAGGATTCTTCTGGTATTTTCTGGGATAACGACAGTTTAGCTGCTCTGCTGGCGCTGGAACTGAAAGCTGATCTTCTGATCCTCCTGAGTGATGTTGAAGGTCTTTACACAGGCCCTCCAAGTGATCCTAACTCAAAGTTGATCCATACTTTTGTTAAAGAAAAACATCAAGACGAGATTACTTTCGGTGACAAGTCAAGATTAGGAAGAGGGGGTATGACTGCAAAAGTCAAAGCTGCAGTGAATGCAGCTTATGCTGGGATTCCTGTCATCATAACCAGGTGAGGGCCCGTTTATGCTCGTCATGCATAATTATGTTGTGACATGCTTGCTTAAATTTGTCAAGTGTATCTGATCTCGCTTCCAATGTCTGACCCTGAATATAAGCATCTCATTTCCTTCAAGATCCACAATATACATTCAATCAGTCAATAAAATTGATATTTTTCTTTGCTTTTGCAGTGGTTATTCAGCTGAGAACATAGATAAGGTCCTCAGAGGACTACGTGTTGGAACCTTATTCCATCAAGATGCTCGTTTATGGGCCCCGATCACAGATTCTAGTGCTCGTGACATGGCAGTTGCTGCAAGGGAAAGTTCCAGAAAGCTTCAGGTAACGTTAGGGGCTTCTTTTGCAGTGATTCATTTGTGGCCGATGCGTGGCTTTCCTTCATATTGGTAAGGTCAAAATATATTCTTGCTCGGCACAGATGTACTGAATTTCTATTTGAAATTTGCTACAGGCGTTATCTTCAGAAGATAGAAAACAAATTCTGCTTGATGTCGCTAATGCTCTTGAAACAAATGAAGCAACAATCAAAGCTGAGAATGATTTAGATGTAGTTGCAGCACAAGAGGCTGGGCTTGAAGAGTCATTGGTGGCTCGCTTAGTTATGACGCCTGGGAAGGTAAGACAGCATTCCTGGTGTGATAGATATTTGCTTTTCATTGCTATGCCTTGGGGAGAAATTTTTGTGCTAATTTTACCTCTCCTTATGAGCCATTTATTTCTGATGCTTTTTATTTTTCCCTTGATAGATCTCAAGCCTTGCAGCTGCAGTTCGTAAGCTAGCTGAAATGGAAGATCCAATCGGCCGTGTTTTAAAGAAAACAGAGGTAATCAGAGGACAGTTGTTATCATACAGTTAATTTATATACTAGAACTTAAGGATAGGAGTATCTATCCTCCTATACTGTAAAACCTATACCCTCCTAGTTGTTGACATGTTTATGCTATTTGTTCTTTGTGGCAATTCATTTTACAGGTGGCAGATGGTCTTGTTTTAGAGAAGACCTCATCCCCATTAGGCGTACTCCTAATTGTTTTTGAATCCCGGCCTGATGCACTTGTACAGGTATGTTAAGATTGCAATTCCATTCCCTTCTTAAGATGTGAATTTAGCTGAAGCTGTGCTTTACCCCCAAACCCAAACAGATAGCTTCACTTGCCATCCGGAGTGGAAATGGTCTTCTATTGAAGGGTGGAAAGGAGGCCCGGCGATCAAATGCGATCTTACATAAGGTACAGGGCCTCAGATTTGATAACTTGGAGCACTATCCGGACTCTTCATTTTATGTCTTCCTCAAAATATACCACTTGAGCCCTTTTGATTCTTTTTATTTCATGGTAAATTTCTAGGTGATCACTGATGCAATTCCAGACACTGTTGGGGGTAAACTCATTGGACTTGTGACTTCAAGAGAAGAGATTCCTGATTTGCTCAAGGTAAACAGATTCAAACTGGGAGCTGCAATAAGTCTTTACATCTTTAAATTAAACTGGAACTCACCATTTTCATTTGTGCTGCAGCTTGATGACGTTATCGATCTTGTGATCCCAAGAGGCAGCAACCAGCTTGTTACCCAGATCAAAAATAATACAAAAATCCCTGTGCTAGGTCATGCTGGTAAGGTTTCAATTTTGTTTTTCCATAAAACTTTTTACTTGAATTGTGCTAGAGAGTGATTATATCTTAATTATGAATTTCTAGATGGAATCTGTCATGTATATGTCGACAAGTCTTGTGATCCGGATATGGCAAAGCGCATAGTTTCTGATGCAAAGTTGGACTATCCCGCAGCCTGTAATGCGATGGTAAGAGAATCTTCGTTTTCCCTTGAGAGTAAGGCACTGAGGTTTTTAAGTTCGTCTGAGTCATTTCCTCTTCTCTTTCCCGTCTTTTCAGGAAACTCTTCTTGTCCACAAGGATCTAGAGCAGAACGCTCTGCTCAATGAGCTAATATTTGTTCTGCAGAGCAATGGTAAATCATAAACAAGTCATACACGTTATTTGACCTTAATACCTTCAATATGGGTTTCTCATAGATACGCTTAATTGTTTGATTATAAATGTTGAACGGTCATTCCATGAAGACTTGTTCAGAGTAGTATTGCTTATGAGGTATATTAAACTGCAGGAGTCACTTTGTATGGTGGACCAAAAGCAAGTGCAATACTGAACATACCAGAAGCACGGACATTCAAGCATGAGTATTGTTCCAAGGCTTGCACCGTTGAAGTTGTAGATGACGTCAATGCTGCCATAGATCACATTCACCAATATGGCAGGTAAAAACTCAGACATAACAGACATTGACTTCTATAAATCTTTGCACATGTAGCGGAAATGCTCACTCTCTATCGTGTCTTGTATGATGTTGTGAACAGTGCACACACAGACTGCATTGTGACAGAGGATAACGAAGTTGCAGAGCTATTTCTTCGCCAAGTGGACAGGTAAAGTAGTGGATCATGAACTTACTTAATATCCGTCTTTGATTTTTTGGTTATTAACTAAAAGACTTTGCGACCTTGAACAGTGCTGCTGTTTTCCACAACGCAAGCACAAGATTCTCAGATGGTTTTAGATTTGGTCTTGGTGCTGAGGTAAATCGAAGACATACACATAAAGCCTATATGCTAGAGAACAAACAAAAAAGAGAGGTTTAGTGACTAATAAAGCTTTGGTTGTGTAGGTGGGAGTCAGCACAGGCAGGATCCATGCTCGTGGTCCAGTGGGAGTCGAAGGATTACTTACAACAAGATGGTAAAAAATTTGTGGCTCAAACCACAAACCACCATTGTCTTGTGCGTTTTTCTTAAGTTTTTAATAATCCTGATGGTGATATGATTACAGGATAATGAGAGGAAATGGACAGGTTGTGGAAGGAGACAATGGAATTGCTTATACCCATAAGGACATTCCCATCGAATCTTAAAACAAAGACGACTTTGAATGTTCGTGTGTGTGTGTTTGGTTGAGACTTAAGGAGAGATCACAGGAGGATGGGCTTTTTGTTTCCTCTCTGCTAGTATCATATTCTATTATTACTATTACTACTACTACGACTACTACCATTATTGAAACCCTCGCTTATGTAGTGGTTTTGATTTAGGGTTTAGGACTGCACCAAAAAAATAAAATCCATTTTATTACTTGTTCTTGCTTATAAGTAAGATGAACAACATTTTACAAGCTTTCTCTTTGTGTCATTGTAAGCTACCTATACCTTTTCTGAGTTTACTATATGATACTACTCTTTCGATTAGAGTTTGGTTTAATATTGAGAATCAGAAGTGAATTCTACCCAACAAGTCACATCTGAACTTGGAAATCATTACCATAAATTCATAAAGATTGTGCTAACAAAGAATGCAAGAGAGTCTTAGATCTCATTCTACTTAAGTATCCAACTTACATTTTATTCTTCCATAAACTCCTTAACATTCTTCAACCATAACAAGTATTCTCGTTTCACTTTTCTCATCATATACTCATGCAAGAAGTTTGTGGTGCTCGCTTTCACTCCTCTGATCTCCAAAAATTTGTAGAATGTCTTCCTCAGATTCTCGTCCAAGTCTCTGCAATAGGCGATGAAACACAGAACATTAGATTTCTCTATAGAACCTTACACTTGCAGATAGGTATATAAAGTTGTTTGATTGACAAAGCTTACTCGAAATCAGGCCCTTCATTCTCCATTTGATCCTCTAAAGAATCCCCTTGTTGTTTCACAGATAAAGCATCTATAGCAATCTCATCAGGAAAAGCCATGCAGCTAAACTCTAGGCTGAGTCCACTCTTCTTGGAAACAGTCACAACTAGTGGAATACTTGATTCATTAGTAGGACCTTCATCATCATTGTCGCCATCATTTTCATCTGCAACAAGACTAGGCATGCTTACTACAACTTTAATATGTTCCCCATTGCATTCTCTAGTCAATGTTACAGTCTGATGTCCAGGATTGTCTTCAATTTTGAAAGGGAAGCTTCCTGGAGTCACTTCTTCATCCTGCCCCCAACCAAACCCAAATAGAATGTCATAAAAAGAAACTGGTCTCAACTAGTTGATAACATAGACAAATATCATCTAAGCTTTAGAAATGTAATCAGAAGACTTAGCTATCTTGCAATGTACAGGAGCAGAGTCAAATGCAAAACTGTCTAAAGCCCATTCTCTGCTTCTTCCTTACAAATATTTAAATTTCTTCCAATGATCATTGTCATCTCCGGAAATCAATGTAGTGAGAATAAACACAGGATATGATTAAATTTCATACAAGGAAAGAACTTTTCAACAAAGCTTCTATAGCAAATGCATTCTAAATAATAATAAGACATTGCACATACAGAGAAAAGGAAGTCAGAACTATAATCAGCAATATTTCAAACACTCATTTCCGATTCTCTTTCGCAGATATCCAGATGAAAGCCTCATGCTTTCATCAAAACAAAGCAACACCGATGACTTCATACCAGTTTATGTTTCTCTAGAGAAAAATTGAGCAAATAGCGGAAAATTTACCAAATCGTGATCATCGCTTTGCAAAGCAGAATTGATCTCGGAGTCAATTACTCGGATAAGCGTTTGCTCGGAGCTCATCCGATCAATAGCCGTCGAGTAAAGAAAGCCACGAGAGACAAATGGACGAACTGGGAATGGGTTATGCACTAGAGATGGGCCGTTGACAACGGTGGAGATAGATCGAACTCGACTACACATGGAAGCAAACTTAGATGCTGACCTGCGTACAACGCACCAAGCAAAAACCATGGTGATGATTGGTTCTCAACTTCGTTGGTTTTGTGAAGAAAATGGAGTTTTGAGGGTTTAAAGGTTTTAGGGTTTTATATAATTGGGACTTTCAGTTTCAACTTTCAACATTCGATTAAATTTGAGCTCCATGTTAGGCCGGTTCGGTTCGTTGGTTTTATAAAAACCCGAACCGAATCACATCCTAAATCAAGCCAAAACCAGTTAAACATAGTCTGACTTAAACATAGAACTCATATGTTGATAGAATTTGAATATCTTTACGAATCTTTCGAATCTTTATATTAAAAAAAAGAAACCTGATATACCAATCATGATTCATATCCCATTAAAGAAAGAAAATAAGCCAATCTTTATTTTATGTTTAGGTTTGGCTGTAAAATTACAACAGAGACATGTATGTGAATATTGCCTCTAATACAACAAAAGAATGCAAATCCTTCAGATTCAGAGAGCTTTATCTGTTGGCATCTTCAGAACCGTAGCCTCATAATCTGTATAACACACAAATGTAAAAATGTCATCAGATTCTAGTCTTTTTTAGGATCATATAACCATTACATAATGATAAACCACTCGGGGGTTATTACAGAAAGAAAAGAGAAGGAAAGGATATGAACAAAAGTTGATATTGAAACAGGTTTACGTAACTACGTTTCATAATTTTTACTTACCATATGGTGTGAATTCCGGCAAACTAACGTACTTGGGACATGACTTTCTTGACTTCAAACCTTTTGAATCAATACAATCCCTTGGCTGTAGTCATAAAAGAAGAGAAAAAACTTTCAGAAGCCTGGCAAAATGTTTTCAACATTAGACGAGGAAAAGAGATTATAGTGTTAATGATCAGCAAATGTTGCCAAACCAAACAAATTCTACAGACAGCTTTCAGTAAATGATAGTTCTTAATGCTTTATTTGACTTTTCTTATCGTGCGAGAGGTAATGGGTTAAACAAGAATCATGCATGCGTATATAAAACAGGATCTAAGAGTTTAAAAGGAAATCAACAATCTAAGATGAAAGAAATACCGAATACAGACCTTAAAATCTTTATAGAAGCATATACGTATTTCACTGATTGCATCTTTTTTGCATATCACTTCAGGATTGATATGAAATGCATTCTGAATGGCTGTTACGATACCTCCTAGAGGATACTTTTCACTGTTGGAAGCAACATAGCCAGCTTCGTAAAGGACATCCTATTCCAGATTAACGGATGCAGAAATTTGTAAACTGGCATTAAAAACTCCTCCAAGAGAGAAAATTGTACAAAAGAGTCTCAGAAACTGATATATTGACATCACCAGAAATATAATATGCCTATATACAAGGTAACAAAATTCAACTACGTGATACAGAATACACACAAATCTCTAGTCCAAATTTCGTATCCCAATTAGCTTTAATAAAACCTTTGGGCATATGTGAGAAAATGAAAATATCTAGTTCATCTCTCCAATTTAAGTATTAGTGTCAAAATCTCCACAGCAAATGAACATGTAGTCAACTTCAAGCCGAGAATATAAGGTACAAGACATAAACTAAATACATTCAGAGTCATATGCCCAAATATATCTATTTCTCACTAAGTCCCATATATAAATAGCTACTTCTTCATCAAATCCATAACACAAGCGTGCAAGCAGATAGTTAACCCATGTAAACCTTGTACATGCCCTCCACTATGCATTATATCATAACACACACTTAACTCTGTGAAGACTTACCGTGAGATTATACTTCAAGTACAAATTTATCGTGGAAAGGAAGTAAGTATACTCATCATGAAAAACAGGAGCAGAACAAGTCCCATGTTTCTCTGAAAATCAGAAATTACCGGCACAACCGTTAGAGAGAGAACCCATTTTGTTGTAATAGCAAAACCTAACCAGAACGTATTGTGCAAACTAACACACTATAATTATTTAACAGCAACAATGAATCAAATTCTATAAAACTATGTTGCAGAAACTGGAAGAAAAATTCAATTTAAAGAAGTAAGGATTGAAGATGATTACCCCACTGCCAGCATGTATTGCAAAGCGATACATGAAAATGAACAAATAAAACTCAGTTAGCTTTGGTGAAGACTAATAGACAAGGTTATGAGAAATGGATACACATATCCACGGAAAGTTATAATAGATATTAAAAAAACAATCACCTCATGGCCCCAAAATGACCCTTTTCCACCATGGCATGTCGATGGAGAACCACAACTGAGACTGGGCCAGTACTTCTCAAGGCCATCCATCAATGTTGAGATCTGCAAATTTTCTCTGTTTCAGAATCTTCTCTTATGATATTACGACATAACTTGTATACCAACTTCATAAAAGTTCAACAAGGACCACATAAAAAAATGTTGTTACCTCCTTCTCCTTAAAGTCAGATCGATAACAACAAGAAGGCCATGAACCGTCGTTATAGTCAGGCCATAGCCCATCTACAAGATCAGATTTAGAGATCATTAGGTTGCATTGTATCATAAGTACAGAGGGTCCAAACAAAAAGATTAAATAGCTGACTTTCAAAAGAAATTTTTTTGAATCTTAAAAAAATAGATTTTACACCAGTCAAAGCAGAAACTTTAACGTTTACCATGATAAATTCAATAAACTAAGCTGAGAAACAAAAGTGGTCAAACTCAAACACACACACATCGATTTCTCAGAAGTGAAACTAAGATTCAAAGAGTTTACTTACGGATGGTGAAATGAGTTGGACCGTTGGAGCTGAAAAAGAAAAAGAAAAAAACTATCAGGAAAGATCCAAATCTTAATTTGAACTTAATACAAAATCGAGATTAAGAACTTCTCCATCAGCTGAATCATTATAATTTAAAGGGTATCCATCTAATGAATTTCAGATCCTTAGATACTTGCAGAGACATGATCATTGATAACAATAACTATCTGAGATTGGAGATCGAAATAAAAGAAGAGAACGCACGCACCCTCTGCAGCAAGCGTTTTTGGAGCAGCAATGGCGAGTTCCGCGACAGTAAGTTCCAGGCCATTGTAGAGCGAGAGCGAAATAATCGAACTCCCTTTGCGATCGATTGACGACTTCGATGACGTCTCCGGCAAGTACTCCGGTGAAAAAGACAGCAAGAAGGAGAAGAGGTACACGACACGCCATTTACTCAAAACCGAATTTAGGCTCCAATTCAGATTGGGTCACTGTATATGGAAAGAATCGCAAGACCAATTTCGTCTTTTTGATCCTCAAACGAATATTCCTCTACACCTTTAGATTCGGAGAGATTCGGGTAAACCCAGTGGATCCTCTCAAGCCCAATGGATTTAGGAGAAACTAATATATATTTACTTTTTGGTTCACATGATTTTTCACTTAGAATTATATGAGAAATTCAGAATCACATAACATATGTTTAAATTTTATATGGTGAAATTGTAGAGCCGGCGGAAAATAGAAATATCAAAAAAACAAAATTATAACAGACAAAAACCAGAAAATATGAAGCTACTAAAAACATATTCAAAAAGATACAATCAATTGATATAGCAAATTCAACACGGCCAAAACAAAACATATATAGATGATGAGAAAAAACTTCTGATCCGACAAAAGATTAAACCACTATTCTTCCGAAACTAGCGATGTTGTAAATGATTCAGCACACGACTGGCTGACAACTTAACAGAAACCATAAATAGACCAAATTTCGATCAGGTCTTGATAATACAAACATGAAGAAATCGCCTCAAACCAGGGAAAACCAATCTCGAAAAAAATCAGTCACTCACCATGACCGGAGAAGAACCAAACTCAAAACTATGGAGAGTAAATTAACATGGTTTACATGTGAAAAAATCATTCTCTTCGATTTTATTATTCATTTTGTAAATATATATTTTTTAAAAATAAAACTTAAAACGTTATACAAAGAAAATAGTTATGATAAGTTACAAAAAATAGAGACAAAACACCAAATGATCCTAAGAAGATATACAGCGTTTTGACTGAAGCTTATTCAAAAGCCAATAAGAATAACGAAAGCAAAAAGTTGTAGAAAAGACGCAAAACAAAAGTTGCACATAATAAATATCACATTTTCACATAACTATCTCTGGCTTCAAGATGTTTGATTTGATCTCCTTGTGTGGCAACACAACTCCTCCATTACTATAGATCTCATCACACACATGAACATCTTCACCGAGGATTGTCATGTTCTCAATTCGTGCCCATTGTCCAACTGTTGAGTGCCACCCAATGATACTGCTTGAGATACATGCGTGCTTCTTGATGCGAGCCCCACGCATGACTGTGCAGCGTGACAATCTAACCCCTGGCTCAACCACGCAGCCAGGACCAATAGCAACATCTGGCCCAATCAAACAACCTTCCCCAATCTTAGCGGTTTCATCCACCAGAACATTCCCAACAATGTGTGGACCGGAGGTTAATTTGGCAGGGGACTTCTTTCTCAGAGAGTCTAAATAAAGTCTCAAACCTGTAATGTAATCACGGGGTTGACCAATGTCCATCCAAAATCCAGGTAGCACCATTGCATAGAGCCCTTGTGTTGCTGCAATCTTTGGGAATGTCTCTTTTTCGATTGAAGTCGGTCTTAGCTCAATCTTATCAAGAACAGATGGGTTCAGAAGATAAATCCCAGCATTGATCTTGTTACCCACATACAGTTTTGGTTTTTCCACAAACTTCTCCACTTTCCCTGTACTTTCCTCCATAACGACCACACCATATTTCGATGGTTCATCCACCTATGACCAATTGGTGCAGATCCAGATTAGATGAATAAATAACGTACCTATTCCATAATTGGAGTTTTTATCTAGGTTTGATAATCTAACCTTTGTCACCATAATGGAGGCTTCTCCGCCGTGAGCTTTGTGAAACTCAATCATTTCTTTAAGTGGGTACTCACTAATCACATCACTGTTAAGAACAAAGAAGGGCTCTCCAGATCCGTCAACCAATTTGTCTCTCGCTAGAGCCAAAGGACCAGCAGTACCCATTGGCTCAGTCTCTTGTGAGCAAGTGATTTTGATTTCTAGCTTAGCTTCAAAGTCCTTCAAGAAGTTTAGCATCACCTGTAGTCACAGAGTAATTGGTAAATACAACAAACATGTAAACAGAAACGAGCTGCAGTAGACAGCATCTCACCTCTGGCTGGTAATTAATTGCCAAAACCACTTCATCAACTCCAACTGCCTTAAGAGCCTCTATCTACAAAAATATACCCCTCGGTTAAAACACATCTTGGGAAGAAGAAGATTAACTAAGAAAGGACAATAACTAGCACAATCTAACCAGCAACAGCAAAATTTATATAGTTACCTGATGAAGGATCATGGGTTTATTGGCAAAATCAACAAGTGGCTTTGGAAAACTGAGAGTCAATGGCCTCAACCGAGTGCCGAAACCTCCAACAAGAATGAGCGCCTTCATCTTGATTCTCTAGTTCCTTTTTCCTGAAAATGGCAACGTCAGATCTTAACAATGTGTAACTCTTAATACAGGAAAGTATACTGTAAGATGCAGCTGGAGAGTAATCGAGACAAAAAAAAAAAGGCTATGCAGCAATCCAGAGAAAGATCAACGAATTCAGATCCATAACGCAATAAATCAAATCTGTAGAAATAAACTGTTCTTGCCGAAATTCAGCTTCCGATCGGACAGCAACAGCTCAAACGAATTGCTGAAAATGTTCGAAGACCAACCAAATCAATTACCAATATCAGAAAATTTTCAGCTTAAACCCAGATCGGACAAAATCCAGGAAACCAATTGTTCATCATTGCAAGATCAAAACATTAATGGCTAAAAACCCCAAAAATCGATAACTTGAATACAAACTACACAGAAGAATCTGATCAGCCAAATCAAACTACACGAAAAACCCATCAAAATTCAAATCATAAAGGATGAAATTTTAAGGACATGCATCATATCTAAAAGTGATAAGATAAATTGCAAGGCATTACCTTGAGAAGAGAGATCTCACCGGATCAGAGATCTGAATTAAGAAATTGGTGAAAAAATGGAAGAGAACAGCCTAAAAGTTGCGTCAGACTGAGCTGTGTGATGAGGAAAGAACGTTTGTTGGCGAATGAAAGGCAAATTATCAGAAAGGAGACGCCTTTTGTTATATACACCATTGATGCGTATTTATGAAGTACTAGTATAAATATTAAAATTAACCAATCTTGAATAATAATATTATTATTTATTAAACATGTTAATATTTGACTTTTTACTTTTGGGGAAGACCGTAACAATCAATTTCTTCTTTTGTTAGGCACTAAACCCATTAAATCATTATTTTTTTGGGGTGTAAATCTTTAAATGGGAGTTAACCCTAACAAAATCAACTATAAATATTTAGATTTTTTTAATGAAAATTAATTTTTGTATTTACGAATTATCTATTTCAGAAAGAAGAAAAAAAAAGGTACTTTTAAAGGGGTGTTTCAACAATATGTATCACATCTTATTATTACCAAACACCTTAAAAGTCATAAATGATCTAGAATTAATTGTATGAAAAATATGTGTAGTCATCACACTACTCCAAATTGGATCGACAACTAATAAATTCTATAATGAAGTAGCGAACCCACCATTAATATAAGTCCACATGTGAAGAGTTATCTGTAAGAACCCACACATATATATATATTACTAATACAGTGTATATATAGAGAATGAGACTAATAAGACATTACAAATAATTGATGATGCTGGATCAATTAAACATGAGTAAACGAAATACGAGCTAACGAATGTAAAGGTCTAAGAGAGTAAGAATCGCTTGTATTGATAAACGAACTGAATTACAAGAGTTGATTACAAAGATAAGAGTATTTTTGCTATTTCTAGCTTTCTAGAGTTTTTTTCGTTTGTTTTTTCCTTTTTGATTTCTTCCTTTTATAATTTAGCGGCTTGAACTTGGATCTTCTTTTCTCGTTATTCAGTTCGCCTTATTGTAACCGCCCTTATCTCTATTCTTCCGCATTTTCTACGTCATCCCACATTCGTGCTTAAAACGTGATTTTTCTCTTTATCTAATTTGATGTTGAAGATTTATGTGGGTTGGACTTATATATTTTCAGTTCGTTACCGTTTTAAAATTCGTGTGCTTGATGGACCTTTAGCGGACTGATATGTGCAAAGCCTAGTATCAACAATAATTGTGAACTTATGCTCTTTGGTCAAATCTTCTAGACTTTTTGATAATTTAGTGATTGAATATCACAAAAATTTAAGAATCTTAGGATTAGACTCTGAAAATAGAGCCCTGATTGGCCAATATTTTGGATAAGAGAAAGCTGAGTCTGTGAACACTTGAGCTCTAGAAAAGAATATAGTACTTAATTTGATCCATCACATGATTCGCATTCTTTTTAAAAAAAAAATTTATTATTGTTTTTGGCTTTACCTGTTCTTCCTCACGAGACACCGACAGTTTATTTATTAATTACTTTCGACTATAAAAAATCTAGATTTATTACATCGATATCACACCTGGATTAATTTCGATTCAGATTTTTGGTTTTACATCGACAAATCTATGATTTTCTGTTGTTGACATTTCTTCGATTCTAATTCAAATTGTTCTTTTTCTTAAAAGATTCGTATTAGTTTACGCGTTGACTTATAGGATTCGAAAAATACAGAAAACAATAATAATATAACGAATATACATTATGATTTAAGAACAACAAGCTACTCAATGTATAAAGCAAGAATAAAGAAAATAAAAATGAAAAAGAAAACAAAATATAGAACCGCAGATCTAACGTTTAAAAAGCATATTCCATTTTGACATATACACTCTACCATCAAACGCGCCGCTAACGCAGAGATCCGCGGCGAATCCATATGCACAACAGAATAACAAATACATAACTATAAAATATATATAAATATGATCAATATAAAGTATATACTAGAATATTATAATGTATTTTTAATTGATGAAAAGAAAAAGTGAGAAAAAAGAAAGGTTGTGGAAAGATACCAAATCAACATTGTTGTGTTAGGCAGCCCCTTGGATTTAGCGTTGACCCACCGACGTGTTTGCCCATAGATTCTTCTTCTTCTCGAAGCCCTACTTATATTGTATTCATCACATCATTTATGAATGATAGACAAGCAGAGGTTGCAAAACGCAGATGTTGAAGTCGTATAACTTAGTGGGCTTGTCTTGTTTCAGGTGTGAAATTGAAGCCCATATGTCAAAAGCCCAATCGTATTACGATACTGACAATGTCAAGCCGAGGGAAAACAAGTGGGTATATAAAGGAAACGATTTCAAACAAGGAAGCAAACCTAAAGAATTCTTGCGTTTCACGGCAGCTTTATTAAAGAGAATAATAACATGAAGAATAAGCCAGTGCAAAAAAAAACATATTCTTAAGATATTTCTAGTATTCAAGCGGGAGACATTTTATATTTTATTTTGACCATCATATAAACTATACGATTAAATTAACATAAGTTTCACAACAACCCTTAAAATATGATTAACTTAGGTTTTGTTATAGATTTTTATACAAAAATTTAAAATTAATAGAAAAAATTCTTAAAAAGTTAAAATTTAATAACAATATATCGGTTACAAATTCCATTATTGATTTGGTTCCGGTTCAGATTTAGATTTAGTTTTCCAGATACATAGATTTAAGACCCATTTTTGATATTTTGTCAGGTTCGGTTCTTCTGATTCGGTTTTCTTGGTTCTTTTGATTTAAAAATTATTCGAGTTTTTTATTTTTCGGATTGGGTTCGGTTATTATAGATCGAGTTCGGGTTCATGTATTTTTTATATAAAAATTTAAAATAAAATAAAAAATAATAGAAAATTCAAAAAAACTAAAATTTGGTTCTTGATTTGGTACCTGTTCGGGTTCGGTTTTTCGTGTACGTAGATTTAGAACTCATTTTGGTATTTTTTGGTTTTGATCCTTCTAATTTAAATCGATTTCGGTTTGGGTTTCAGGCCTCTAAAACAACATCTGAAAAACAATATTCTAAAATATCAACACGGGTCTAACAAACTAAATAAACATCATTTAGTTACTGTAGAGATTTCAATGAGATTTTGGATGCGTATGAGAGAGGAGACAAGTTCTATCTCTACACTGGAAGAGGACCTTCATCTGAAGCTTTGCATTTGGGGCATTTGATTCCTTTTATGTTTACCAAGTAAGTGAGCCCCTTAAAGCAGTAGTTGGTGGGATCAATATGCAACGATGTTTTAGGAACATTTTACTTGTCATTTATGGTCTAAATGTCATGTAGACACTTGCAAGAAGCTTTCAAGGTTCCCCTTGTTATACAGCTCACAGATGATGACAAATGCATGTGGAAGAGCTTATCAGTGGAAGAAAGTCAAAGACTTGCCAGGGAAAATGCCAAAGATATAATTGCTTGTGGATTTGATGTAACAAAGACCTTCATTTTATCGGACTTCGACTATGTAGGAGGGTAAGTGTCACATCTGAATCATCTATCTAAGCAAAGATTAGCACTAAAATTTCACTTGCATATAGCTCAACATCCTCTCGATTTGGTGAAAATTGCTTTAGCTCGTATGATGGCTCTCTCTTATATTGTATCCTATATATGTATGGGTTTTACTGTTTACATTACCGTTTTCCTGGCTGACGATGTGCGAAATCTTTGTGTCTAGTGCCTTCTATAAAAATATGGTGAAGGTTTCAAAGTGTGTTACACTTAATAAGGTGACTTTACTCTCTATCTTCTTGAATTGCACAATGTGGCTCATGTGTTTTTCAGTTGCTTTGAGTTCCTGGTTTCAGTTTTATATCTCTTTCGTTGCTAGGCTATGGGAATCTTTGGCTTTTCCGGTGAAGATCATATCGGAAAACTCAGTTTCCCTCCAGTGCAGGTAAGTCTTTTTTCCTGTTGGTGTGGTACGTGAGGTCTAATGCGTATAGACTATCATTTAAATTGGATAATTGTCATTCCATATATTTTCAGGCAGTTCCATCTTTTCCTAGCTCATCTCCACATTTGTTCCCTGGCACGGACAATCTCCGTTGCTTGATTCCTTGTGCAATTGACGAGGTCTGCTGTTTTCTTACTTTATATCTTAACCTCATTGGTTTGGGAAGATAAATAACTTCTCAGTGGTGTCAAATTTCTGCCAGCTTGGAACTTTTTTCATCCAAATTTAGTCTCTTTATGTTCTTAATGTATCATTACAACCAGTCTTTGCTTCTGGTTATGTTCAGGATCCTTATTTTAGAATGACTCGTGATTTTGCACCTCGGTTAGGCTATAGCAAGCTTGCTCTAATTGAATCATCATTTTTTCCTGCTCTGAAGGCAAGAATTCTCTTAAGTTGTCTAAAGATACTGCAAGTTATAGATATGTACTTACACATTCTACACCACACTTTCTTGCTTTCAAACTATTGAATGCCTTAAGTCACTTTGCGCAGGGAAAGAATGGAAAAATGTCTGCTAGTGATCCAAATTCCGCAATATATGTGACTGATACCGCAAAGGACATTAAAGCCAAGGTGAATTCTGTAATATAAATATGTTTTGTTAATCCCAGCAATTGCTTCCTGTCTACTATTACAAGTCAATTCTGTGTTTCTGCATGGCGTTCGAAGACACGTTTACTCTCTGGTTGGATGGCACCTAAATCCTTCCACTAATTTTAGTGTCAAATTTTACAGATTATTAGATACCAATCCTTGTAATGAAATCAGATAATTGCTTCCAATATCTAAACGCTGAAATTGGTGGGCAACAGTTCAAGGTGGATCAGGAACGACTCGGAGCAGATCTCGAGGTACCAAATTCCTTTTTCTCCCTCCTACCCTTAATCTGTATAATGACAACTTGCAGCTGTGTTCTTTATGCAGTTATATACTTATATCCAATTGAAAATTAGTTAAGTAATTGACTAAGTAACCACTCTGTATCAATAACGAGTCTTGCAAAACTGTTTTCTTAATACTTGATCCTATCAGCTTTGGTGCTATAGTAAACTAAGTCTTTATCTGGTAATCTCCGTCCACCTTTCACAGAAAGACGTACCGTTCAAGTATTTGAGTTTCTTCCTCGAAGATGATTCTGAACTTGAACACATAAGAAAGGTACATCTGTCAATAAGTTTGTTATTAGATCTTTTATAGAGAAGGAAGAATGTGTCGTATCAGGGTTGTCTGAATATTGTACCATATATATCAGGAATATGGAGAAGGAAGAATGCAAACTGGACCAGTTAGGATGCGACTCGCTGAAATATTGACAGATATGGTTGAGAAACACCGCAAGGCTCGAGCTACTGTTACTGATGAGGTAAATTCGTTAAACTATCAAGATCTCAATATCCAACTCTATGAAAATTTAACAAACAACAAATTTCAGATGGTGGATGCATTCATGACCGTGAGACCTCTCCCAAGCATGTTTGAGTAGGAACTAGAAACCAGAAGATACCAATTTTGCAGTTCCTCACAACTTCACATTACAACTTTAACTTGGAACTAGAGCTATAATTCTTTAAAGATTCGAATCAGGGTTTTAATCAAGAGAGTCTTCAGGTAAACTAGAGATTTTTTATTCTTGGTATAGATTAAGGGTTTATTTATTTATGAAAAGCATTCATTTTTATATTCTGAAGTAGTAATATCAGTATAAGGTTCACAGGAAAGCAAAAATCTCCTAATCAGTTCTGAGAGAAAGTTGACTTCATTAGGTTCATCATCATATAATTCAAAGCTTTTTGTTTTTGATAAAACACACAAGCCAACTCCAAAACTGAAGAGAAATTCAAAGACAAAGATGAGAGAGATGCCTATTGCCTAAAGCTTTACACTACTTTGACATACTACGAACCAATTATTCATTACAAAAAAAGAAAAGAAAAGAAAGACTAACATATCAAATTTAGTCTGCTATGCTTCTGGATTAGTGAAGTAGCATCAGAGTTCATATAAAAAGCAGTCAAAAGAAAAGTGCAGGGAAAGCTTACACTACCAACTTATGTAGCATAGCATCAGAATCGATCCTATGTCCTCCTCCTCACATGCCTCACATTTGTAGTGTCACAGCCTAACACACTGCTCGAACTTCTTTTCTTGTTCGATTGTACACTTGTCAAGCTCTTATCAGTTGCTGCAACTCTGCTCAGTAACTCAGACAACAAAGTGGGGCAGCTCTCTTTCAAGTGCTTGAACCCTTCAGACTTCATTACGCCTGCACAAAAACACATTTCTACTTTTTAAGTGATCCCTAATTTTCTTCAGAGAACATCTTTCAAGTGATAATACTCTGTTCCAGACGAACAAAAGTCCATAATTAGAATAGACATCCATATCCACTGGTTTTTGGTTCAAATGATCGTACTACATTTAGATGTGAATTACCAGCATTTACGTGAAACTCAACACTACGACCAGTACATGCAGTAATGCAAAATATTTAACCCATCGGCTTGAAGCATTGTAAACTACACTATATTGTATATATAAAGAGAACCCAGATATCTATTTATCGCACCTAGTTGAGGATGATAAACCTCAAGCCGTCTAATCAAGCATCGAGTCTCCTATATCGAAATCGAACATAAACCAAAATAAAAAGGTTAAAATAGCAAGATAAACTGTAGGTAACATACAAGAAAAACGTGTATTAGCTCACAAAACTTCAAGCACCATGCGCCAAGCATCATATGCATTATATAAACCGGGTCACACCACACACACAAAAAAAATAAAAGGAGATAATCATTCATACAAGGAGAACAAGAGGTTTAGTTATCAATTTGGAATCTGTAAGAGATATGGGATTGTACATTTTTATAGGGTTTCATAAATATGTTCTCTCAGTTATTCCCGCTATCATTTTATAAAATCGAAGTACAGCTCAAGTTGTAGGTTAGTGGCAAAAATTATGGCAGCACCTTTAAAGAAAGTTTACCGCATTGATAGTAACACTAATTCAACACCGGACCTATACATTCTCGTATCTCATCACATGATAATATTGTAGCTATTGAAGAAAGAAATCATGTATATACTTGCTATATAGTATATACACAGAGAGAGTCTATATAGGCATCTAAAAACGCAGACTGAAAAGACCTAAAATTTTCATTAATCACGCACCTCCTAAGTTTGCTGGAGATGCAACAAATTTTAAGCAGAAGGCCTTGAGTTGTAAGAATTGGTGCTGTTCAGCCAGTGCAAGTGTTGTTGCCACATTATCAACATCAAGTTTTTCACATAGCAAAACTTCACATAATAGCTTTAACCTTCCAAGATCATAAAGGTCGGCAGCTGCCAAGAGATGTTGTATCATGTTTGCGAACGAACTGGAAGAATTTGACCCTGTAATTTCATGCACATCAGGAAGTACATCGGTGTAGATGAAGCTAAGCATAGCCTACAAAAATTCAGAAACCCGAGTCAGCAGAATAGTAGTTGCATGTACAACCAACCATTTGCAATGGTGTTTTGAACAAACATTACCTTGAAGATAGAAGGGTCGATGCCCTCCATCACTATTCTATCCACATTGTTATTCCCAATTGGTCCAAAAAATTGGGCTCTAAACACTGGCGAGCGTGCAGCGAGAACCAGTTTGTGAGCTTTGTATGTTTCATCTCCGACTTGGAAAGCTATGTCACAACCAACTTCAGAATCTAACAAGTCTTTCAATCCCTGACCCATATTAGACGGGGGTGCCACAATGCCATAATGTTTCGGACCCTCAAGTCGGGTTCTAACAACGCCAACAGTACAATTAATGATAAGACAATCATCCTTTAAGTAGTCAGAGGTTTCTAAAGCTGTTCGTCTGAAAAAGCGTTTATAACCCCTGAAATTCGTGATGATAAGTCATGCTAGAGAAACAACAAATTTCAGAAGGAAATCTCATTGTGTCTAAATACTCGATGGTGCGTCAGAGTAACACATAGCTTCAACGGAAATGACTCACGGTAAGAAATCAACAGATGATGCAGAAGAAGACTTTCACATAAGGATTTACAAAACTTAAAGCAGCACGCACACCCCACGGATTTAAGCATTTTAAAATCTAGCTAATTTTCCCGGTAATTGTGGAAGTGTTATTACGATAAGTCAAATCAAAACGTCAAACTATTCAAGGGTCGCAATAGAACTGGTATTATGATTCTTACAAGCATGATACTTCAGCAGAACCTCTCAAAATACACAAGCCATAATTTGAATAAAGATCTCTCTGTCTATCACACATTGGACACTACAATTATAGTCTTTTGCTTCACAAACCTTTAGCCGTAACCAAACAAAAGCACAAAGAAATGCATAAAGTTTCATACTTGCTTCTGACAAGAAAGCACAAGAAGCTCATTTCCACCAAGAACCCTTTTTTCAAAAACAAATCATCGACATGCAATTCAAGCAAGACGATAAAGAACGGATTGCTACAATATGAATTCAACAAGCCACAGTAACCCTAAAAGAAAACGAAAAAACTAGAAAGAAACAGCAAATTACCACATGCTTCCTTTATACTTGAGCGTATAAGGCCCACCCTCAAGCGACCGATCAAAGTGACTGTGCACCTTATGCTTCCCTTTACCGCTCTGATCCATAAGCGTCAACTCGAACAAAGCCCTAATGTCACTAGAATCACTCGATAGAACGATGAAAAGAGAGACATACAATTTGTTATCCTCGGGGTTCTTCCCGTCGGGATAGAAATAGATCGCCCAATCGTATCCACCGATGGAGAAGACGTCGCTCTGTATAAACCTCCCGGGGCTCATACCTTTCACAAGAGAGAAACCTTTAATCGTAAATTGGTGAGACCCATTCACAGTCTCGATAACCGACGTCGATACGGAATCAGGTACCAGCTCCTCCGTCCCGACGGTGCTCATGATCGTCGCATTCGCTTACGAGGAATTTTTCGATTTGATAATTGTGAATTCCATAAATCACAAAATTGGATAACCTAGAAGACGAAATTGCTTTCCGAAATTATGAGAATTTGGGGGAAACTAATTTGTAGTATTTATGAATTTTTTAGATTTTAATTCGTAAATGGACTCTCGGCTTCTCAATGGAATTTATAAGGACTGTCCAGATGGAGAGAGAGAGATAAAAAAAAACCTTGTGTTATTGACAGAAAAAAAAAAAAAAAAAATTTGTGTTAAATTTCCATTGGATATGATTTTGTGATTCTATGGTAAAAAAAAGAACTGAAAAAAAATAATCCGAGTAACTAAACACTGAAAAAAAACTGCCGATTAATTAAAGATCCCAACTTGAAAACGAATCTGAATTCTGAAAATAGTTTTGTTAATGTATGTTTACCGAACGCCAGTAAAGTAATTTTACTCCAAAATAAAGTTTTCTTTAGTCAGTGTTAATGATATAACTCGGAGGAACTAACTCAAGTCACCACTGTGTGCAGATCCAGAGATCTTTGATCCTTCACGCGCAAGCTAATGAAGTCTCTCACCAATGGCGATCTGCTCAAATTCCCTACGTTAATCAAGATCTCTGCCCTAGTTTTCGTCATCGTTGCTTTCTTCTACTTAGGTAAGCACTGGTCCGATGATGGTTATCAACAACTCATCTTCTTCTCTTCCGCCACCTCTGGCAGTTCGATCCCGAAGGTTTCCGTCTCACCGAATAGTGACAGAATCTTCAATTTGTCGGCGATAATTCCTGCTAATCATACAGAGGTTGAAACCCCCGCCAAAACACAGCCGTCGCCGTCGGTGGTGGCGGAGAAGGAGGAAATTAAGGTTGAGACTAATCCTCCTCCTTCACCTCCTCCGCCTGCTCCGATTCGGAGCTTTGGGATAGTAGATGCGAATGGTGTGATGTCTGACGATTTTGAGGTAGGAGAGGTTGAGAGCGATAGTGTGGAAGATTGGGGCAACCAGACGGAGATCGTTGAAGGGAAAAAAGACGGTGATTCTAAGGCTACGTTTAGAATTAAGAAATTTGGGATGTGTCCTGAGCGCATGAGAGAGTATATACCTTGTTTGGATAATACTGAGGCTATTAAGAAGCTCAAATCGACTGAACGAGGTGAACGATTCGAGCGTCATTGCCCTGAGAAAGGTAAAGACTTGAATTGCTTGATTCCGCCACCTAAGGGTTACCGCCAGCCGATTCCATGGCCTAAAAGCCGAGACGAGGTACTCCTTTGTATAAATTTCTTTTGTTGAGTTTATGGCTTTAAATTCAGGCTACTAAAGCTCCAAATTTTGCACTTTGGTTGGAAAATTCAGACTACATGTCTTCGGATTTGCTTAATTAGTAATTAGAATTTACTTATGGATAGGTTTGGTTTAGCAATGTTCCTCATACTCGGCTTGTTGAGGACAAAGGCGGTCAGAACTGGATTTCACGAGACAAGAACAAGTTCAAGTTTCCTGGAGGCGGTACACAATTTATACATGGGGCTGATCAGTACTTGGACCAGATGTCTAAGGTTGCTTATTTTCAAGTAGTATTTCTTGTTTCTCATGACCTATCGATTTATCTTTCCATCTGATGTTGAACTTTTGACTTTGTGTCTACAGATGGTTTCTGATATCACGTTTGGCAAGCACATTAGGGTTGCTATGGATGTTGGTTGTGGTGTGGCGAGTTTTGGCGCCTATCTATTGACACGTGATGTCTTGACGATGTCTGTTGCACCAAAAGATGTCCACGAGAACCAAATTCAATTTGCTCTTGAGCGTGGTGTGCCTGCTATGGCGGCAGCATTTGCTACAAGGCGTTTGTTATTTCCAAGCCAAGCTTTTGATCTTATACATTGTTCAAGATGTAGAATCAACTGGACTCGTGATGGTAAGGTTCTCTGGTGTGATTGATTCCTCATGTAGTACAGCAGAAAAAGATTAAGATTGTATCTATGTAGTTTTCATTTTATATGAACTCTGCTTTAGCATTTATTAATTGTAGAGAAAAATCTCATTCTGCTGTCTCATTCTTTGTGATAAAGATGGAATTTTGCTCCTTGAGATCAATAGAATGCTGCGGGCTGGAGGATATTTTGCTTGGGCTGCACAGCCTGTTTATAAGCATGAAGCCGCTTTGGAAGAGCAGTGGACAGGTAGAATCCTTTTAATCTGCTTTGAGTTGGCTTGTAATTCGGGGTGAATAAGATTCTTTGTCTGTTATAAACTTTATAGGAGTTACTGATCATAGAATGTAGCTTTGTTAGAGAAATTCAAGAATATGGAAAGTCGGAATGATAACCTTTTCTACTATTCACCACAGTTTGACTTTGTGGGTAAAGGGAGAATTATTTTTTCTTATATTTGGTACTTTGATTCAGCCAACATGTTGATTCAGCCAACATGTCCTCACACTTGTCTTTTTAGAGATGCTGAATCTTACTACTAGCCTGTGCTGGAAACTGGTAAAGAAAGAAGGATATGTTGCAATCTGGCAGAAGCCCTTCAACAACAACTGTTATTTGAGTCGTGAGGCTGGAACCAAACCTCCTCTTTGTGATGAATCTGATGACCCCGATGATGTTTGGTACAGCTGCTAAACTTTCTGTCCTTCTTTGTTTGTGATACAAGGACATATCTTGGTACCTGCGTATGGAAGCATAATAATAGTTAAATAAAAGCTACATGTTCTTTACATCTAGTCTGTCTATATTAACTAGCCTGTGACAATGGGTGAAAAAAATCACATCCTATGTCTCATGTTATTTTGTTTGTGTTTTAGGTACACAAACCTGAAACCTTGTATCAGTCGCATCCCTGAGAATGGAAATGGAGGAAATGTCCCCTTATGGCCTGCTCGTCTGCATACTCCACCTGATAGGCTACAGACGATTAAAATTGATTCCTACATTGCTAGGAAAGAGCTCTTCAAGGCAGAATCAAAATACTGGAATGAAATAATTGGGGGCTACATCCGTGCCTTGAAATGGAAAAAAATGAAACTAAGAAACGTTTTGGACATGAGAGCAGGCTTTGGAGGGTATGAAATTATTTTTTCCTGTTAGGTACTAGGTACTATGATAGTATTTACCTTATTATCTTTAGGTTATTTGGTTTCTTTGTTTTGGCAGATTTGCAGCTGCACTAAATGATCATAAACTCGATTGCTGGGTTTTAAGTGTGGTTCCTGTCAGTGGACCCAACACATTGCCTGTCATTTATGATCGTGGACTATTAGCAGTGATGCATGACTGGTACTGCTTTTCTCCTTACAATCTATTATATAAGAACATAAAATTATGAAACATATGGTTGAACCTTGGAAATTAGTGAATCCTCAAAGAGTATTCTGTAATTCTTCTTGTTCTTTTCCTGCTCAGGTTATTTTAAGCACCAATTTTCATCTGTTTATATGCCTTAAGCTATAGTCAGGTTTAGCTTCTGGCTCTCGACATTTTTGATGAGTCTTATATTCTACCACAGGTGTGAACCATTTGATACGTACCCAAGGACATATGACTTCGTACATGCCTCAGGACTCTTCTCAATTGAGAGAAAAAGGTAAGCATTATTTGTAACTCAATTTCAAAGTGATTTATAATTTAGTTTAAGACAATTTCTTGCCTATAAGTGAGTTTAACCCATTTGCCTCATTTGTCTGAATAATGTTAAACATTATATCAGATGCAAGATGTCAACTATATTGTTAGAGATGGACCGGATATTGAGACCTGGTGGAAGAGCATACATAAGGGATTCAATTGATGTTATGGATGAAATTCAAGAGATCGCAAAGGCTATGGGTTGGCATACTTCTCTGCGTGACACATCTGAGGGTCCTCACGCAAGTTACAGGATTCTAACATGCGAGAAGCGTCTCCTTCGAGCTTAATACCAGACAAATTTACTGCACGTAGTCAGAACACAATATATTGTTTGGTAATATCTCTTATTGTTTCAATTTGTTTTTTTACCTTATTGTGTAATTGTAAATTTGATTGTGGTGTTTTACTTAGTAAAGTTTTTACCCAGTACTCAGACTCTCTGCAATTGCAAATATGTTGATTGTAACAAAAGGATCCACAGAAAAAGGCTCAAAGTTCAGAATACAAACTCATCCAAAAATATGTGAAGGAGTATCACTGAACCATATCTGCATAACTCATTCTACCGCTACCTCTCAGATCTGGGCCTCCACATCTGTCCACCTTGACGTTGACTTATTGGTTCAGGTCTTGTAAAGATCGTGCCCACATAAGCTGGTGCTGGTGCAGGTGTTGTAAAGATCGTGCCAACATAAGCTAGTGGCTTACCAATGCGACCATGAATCTGACTTGAACCTGCAGATGTATTATCAATTGGTCATTTTCCGTTCTTATAGTGACTCTTCTGCTGCGTTTGAGTTTGTCTGATTACAGGCGAAGTTTGACCATGGACAGGTGGCTCCCGCTGCAAATTCCTGGGGATGTTCTGAGACCAATTCTGTTGTGACCGGGGTTGCGTTTGTGCTGGCCAATATGGCGGGTTCTGAATATTGCTACTCTGTGACCAATTCTGCTGCATTTGGTGGTTCAATGGCCTAGACTGGCCATGTAGATTACGAGCATTGTGCATACCGTTTCCTTGAAAATAATTATGGCGGCTTGTTGTGTTCAAAGACTTTTGAATGTGTGGCGCTGTTAGAACTCCAAGAACGGAGTTTCTGTTACAATCTGCAGCAAGACGGCGTGATGTGGTCTGAAATACTTGTGCTATTCTGTCCAAATTTCTACGTCTCACACTCCGTGCAACGTTCTGTGGCTGCTCAAAAGGATCTTCAACCTAAATCACACACCATTCCATACTTTAGTCTAAGAGATTCAAGTGTTCTTGTGCATTTCAGACACAGTGATGAATGTATTTCAACAAGAGGATAAGAGAAAGACCGAGATAGAGCCTTACAAAGAGCGAGTATGTCTTTGGCAGCCACGTATTGTTGCTACTTATGTTTTCCCATCTTCCAGTGAACGGGCAAACACCAAGCTCTTGGGCCTTCACGTTTATATCTGAAAACTGATAGTTACAGCCACACAGCAAAATCAAGAAACTGTTAAATTCTATCAAAAGGTCCTTTAATGGATCAAAGCTAAAAAATGTATGTGAGAGATCAATAACCTTTCCAAAAAACGAGACCAATAGCTCAGAGAGTGAGCTTCGATTAACTGATTTTGGTGTGCGTGATTTAAATCTTGCTATATTATCAGCAGCAACTTGCGCTATGCTTTCCTCTGCAGTTTTTCGCACACCTACAAAAGACTATGCCACTCAAACTATTGTCTTTTTACCAAAACATTGTAAATTTGATGTCCGGCTGCAAAACCTTTTCACAAAATGTACCTGTCAGTCAGTTCATCAACGGCACTCTTCGGATAAATCTCTCTTAGAGGTGGCAAGACTGCAGGCACACAAGTCTGTAATAAACAACACAAAAACATCTTAAGACACCATGTTTTGTAATGATGCAGTAAGTGCAGAAGGCAGCCAAAACTATTAATATAGAACATCTATTTTACCTGAAGATGGAAGATGACTAACATACTGAGAGAGTAAGGGTTGAAAGTCCCGCTCTTTGGGTCGTTGATATTGTGAGCTTTGGCCCATTCCTTCACCTATAAATGTGAAACGCGCTAGATATAAGTGTCCAGAATTATTTTAACCTTTGAAAACACAAGATCTTGCTCTATTTGCATGTTAACGTACTAGCAAAACCAAGTCACAGAATCTCCCATCTATCTCACTGATCCAAAACAAGAACCTGCTCTTCAAAAGTTCTTCCAGATTATCAATAGAAATGTCACAAGAAATTCTCTGGTGGCCGCTCACAACTTTCAGAATGGGAACTCGAGCATGAATAACAAATTGCAGTTTGTACCATAGACCTGTTTTTCGGCATGAGAAAAGTATAGTGTAATGTTGGATTGAACCGAAATAAACCCGATTTGATGCCCAATTAATGACTAAACCCACCCGATTATATGCTAGATTAAAGATTAAACCCACCCATCAGGACCTTTAGTCATCGCGTAGCAGAAAAAAAATTTCCAAATTTTCTCTAACCCTAATCACGAGTACAAAGCGTGAAATCGAAAGTTCGAACCCAAATCTTTTCTTCTCTTGGCTTCCAATCTACAAATCGAGGCTCAACAATGTCTGTTGTTGAGTATTGAAGTGGAGAAGAAGATAGTTTCACACATTATGATGAAGTGAGTGACAATGATTTCTTTGAGATGAATCAAATGGAATTAGAGCGTATCTATCAGGAAGTCGAGTTGTTTTTTGATGAGTCAGGAATCCGCCACGATGAATACCCAAATACAAACGACGAGTATGAATATGTCGAGAAGACACAGTCTGAGAAGCATAATATGAGGTGTGGAGAAAGTAATCTCTACAAAGGTCAGACATTCATCAGTGGCCTCGCCTTTAAAGAGGCAGTTCTTGACCACGCCTTGAAATCTACCGGAATATCAAACAGTCTTAGTACGATAAAACAAAGATTTTGTTTGTTTGCATAGGTTCTGGTTGCAATTGGCGTGTATATTGTTCAGTTGGGGGATATGATCTACGAAGAACGATTTCAACAAATTAGAGTCTGCTGTATCCACTTTTGATCTAATACCCATTTATATTTAATGAAATATGAAAATCCGATTATACCCTTTTTTTATTTTATTAAAAATTAAATTAAAAAAAAAATTTCAAATCAGCAATCGGGATTTCCCGATTTCAAATTAATTTTGCTCGATTCTCTTCTGCTCCGGCGAGGACGTGGGGGCTTTGGCGACGACGTGCTCCGGCGACTCCGACATGCTCCAGCGTCCTCTGATATGAAGGTTTGAGATCGATTTGGATTGGATTTGATTTAGGTTTAGGAGGGATTTGATTTATGTTTAGGATTTTATTTAGGTTCAGAAGAGGTTCAGAATTTGATTTAGGTTTATGATTACGAACGAATTGGGGTACGATGCATAGGTTGTATGTAAAAGCGAGATGAGGAGACTTAAATCCGTTTGAGAATTGAACCTGTGTGAGTTGTTTTGCTTTCGCATGTGATTTCGCGAATGTATAACTGCGTAACACTATTAGTGGTGTTACTTTACTGATGAAAATTGTATAACTGGGTAAAACTTGGAATTAGATACGTTGACTTGCACCTGCAGAGTGTTTGACATCGAAAGGCATCCTTGCTTACACGCATTGGCTGCATACATTCACTACACAAATCCAGAGGCTAGTACGGGGAACCCGATTCAATTGCATCAGTTGTGTTCTAAATATTTTTCGACGGAGTACTGGGCACTCGCCTATATAAGGACTATATATTTAGTGCCGGATAGGTCTTATTGGGATGTCCCAACTGAAGTTACAGCCGTGGACATCTTACCCCCAAACCGGGTAAGTAAACAGGGTAGAAGGAAAGAAAAAAGGTTTCCATCCGCAAGTGAAAAAAGACGACGTCTTAGGGCGGGACAAAGATTCCAACATTTGCTATTCGGGGATTGAAGTCTTTGATTTTATGTCTTTAAGTTTATGTATAAGAGTCTTTGAGTTTATGTAGTTTAAGGGGCTTCGTACGAGCATTTACAATTATTATTTTGCATTTACAATTATTATTATTTTGCCATTTACATATCAAATATAGCTTATGAATAATTAAAACATATCAATTACTTGTAATCGTGAAATAAAACAATCAACACCTTATGATACTAAGTTATAATATAACAATATAACTCTACCAAAATAAAAATAATTTTATATAGTAAGTTATTTTATAACTATCAACACAATATGGTACTTGTACTTTTAATGTTACTTTCTAAGTAATAACCAACTTAGGAACTTGATGTTACGTAAATACATGTTCACGGAATTTTAATATACTGCGAACTTATAATCATAGCATAGTCACAATTAATCACTTGTATAACTGAAAATAATTTATCAAAGTATATGTGATACTAATTTTAATCTAAATCATTAAAAGTATAACTCTTTGGTAATTTTGTAAAACCAATAACTTGGTATAACTATGCCATGTTTTGTGAAAACCTTTAAGTTATTTCAAATGCCGCCAAATCAAATTTTTAAATTTTAAAAATATTTTAATTTAATATAATACAAGTTTTCTCTCTCCTCCTCATTTCTCATTTCTCTCTTCTCTCTCTATCCCCTCTCTTTCCCGATTTTCTCTCTTCTCTCCCCTCTCTTTCCCGATTTCCTTTCATCTCTTGTCGCTATTCTGCTAAAAAGGTTTGAGTTTTTTGTGAGTTATTCTTGTTTTACCGAGTACTTTGCTATCATAACTTCAATTTCTGTTCCATGTGGTGCCTTCACAAGCGAAAACTACGACTACGCAGCTGAGGAGTGTGAGCGCCTTCGTTTAGAAGTTGAGCAGCTAAGGAAGACGATGGCCGATCAAAAGGTCGAATTGGAAGAGAATAAGTCCTTGGTGGCAAAGTTCCTGGATGAGGAACAAATAACTTTGCTATGGGTGAAGGCACATGAGCAAGATGAGAACATTAAGAAGCTCAAGGAGGCAGTGCTAAGTCTTCATGGTTAACTCAGTTTTACCCAGTTTTACAATACTAGTTTGACTCAGTTATACCCAGTTTTACAATACTAGTTTAACTCAGTTTTACCCAGTTTTACAATACTAGTTTGACTCAGTTATACCCAGTTTTACAATACTAGTTTAACTCAGTTTTACCCAGTTTTACAGTACTAGTTTGACTCAATTATACCCAGTTTTACAATACTAGTTTAACTCAGTTTTACCCAGTTTTACAATACTAGTTTGACTCAGTTATACCCAGTTTTACAATACTAGTTTGACTCAGTTATACCCAGTTTTACAATACTAGTTTAACTCAGTTTTACCCAGTTTTACAATACTAGTTCGACGCAGTGTTACAGAGTTTTACCATACTACAACTTATAATCAACGTAAAATAAACAAAGTTATATTACACACTCCAACAGTTTTCAAATTCTTTTCGCTTTCGCTTTGGCCCGAGTAATACGAGGGCTTGGATTGTACTCCTCCAACGTCCGTTTCCTCTTCGGCTGGCACGTTCCTCCTACCTCTTGTTGATCAGTTAATGCATCCTCTGCTTCCTCCTCTGGTACCTCCTCTACTTCTTTCTCTAATTCATCCTGAGCCACACCACCCTACAATTGGACAAATATTGGCCAGTTATACACTCAGTAATAGGAGTATTACACAGTTGAACACAACTCATACCTCCTCTAACGAAGCTACTCTTGCTTTCAACACATCAATCTCCTCTCTCATCGACATCACAAGATCAACCAATTCCTCATAACTCGGGTTTTCTGGCCGGTTTTATGTCGGCTGTGGGATTGATGCATCCCCATGAGTTGCGTCTGGGATTGATGCATATAAAATACAATATTAACATCTTCAATTGTGCAGTAGTACGGTCCGGTACCATCTTCTCCAGTGCTGTTTTGACGTCTTTAAGTCTAATAACCTTCAGACCCTTAAAGTTTTGCTTCCAAAACCTGTCGCTCCCTGCACTTCTTTCGTAATCGGGGTTGTCATAGTATTTACAGTTTAGTCCCGATATCAATGCGTGCTCCCTAAGACTGTACCGGATTGGGATACCATTCACGATAAACCACACTTCTTTTCTTGTATCGGTACGTGCCGTTCGGAGAAGGAGCATCCACATGCCCATTGACATGTGAGTTCTACTCATCGGCATATGGAAGATGTGCTTCCACTGAGGATGATTGTGAAACCACCTTGACTCAGAAAGTGTGAGCGGATATCTCAAACTATCAAAGAAATCAAAGGTCTGCCGGATATAGCACCGCGTAGATATCTTCATCTTTTTCGTGTACTCCGACGGATTGAACCACATCCCATCAGGAAGTTCTGCTGAGAACCACATCCCGTCATCACCCGTATCCTCTTCTACATTCTGCAGCACAAAAAAAAATTCCCAACTCAACTAAACAACTCAGTTATACTCAGTTGTACTAGTTCTACGCAGTTGTACTAGTTCTACGCAGTTGTACTAGTTCCACGCAGTAGTACGAGTTCGACGCAGTTGTACTAGTTCTAGTCAGTTGTACTAGTTCGACGCAGTTATACTACTTCGATGCAGTTATACTAGTTATACGAGTAACCGTTAAAGCAGTCATTAACACAAATCAGTTATACCAATCGTTACTCTGTAATACTACCTAGTTATACACAATTGTGCAAAAATACATACCTCGCCTCGTTCTTCATCCCCTCCTTCTTCTTCCCCAATTCCGGCAGTTGCATCTTCACCACCAACCTCGCCTTCTTCTTCTTCTTCTTCGCCGCCGTCCCCTTCTTCTTCTTCTCCGCTTCGCTCATCGTTCTCTTCTTCTTCTTGTTCTTCTTTTTCTTCGCCTCCTTCTTTTTCTTTTTCTTCGCCTTTTTCGCCTCGTTCTTCTTCCCCATTCTCTTCGTCAGTTTCCATTTCTTCTTCGCCTCGTTCTTCTTCCCCTTTCTCTTCGTCGGTATCCGTTTCTTCCTCGTCTCGTTCTTCTTCCCCTTTCTCTTCGTCGGTTTCCGTTTCCTCTTCCCCTCCTTCTTCTTCCGCTTTCTCGTCATCACGCTTTCGATTTAGTTGATCTTCACCAACCTTACGGTTATCTCTCCTCTTAGTTGTCCACCGAGTTTTAGCCATGGTTGTATGCCAAAATTGGGGTCCGAATCTTGGTAAGAGAGGGAACAGAGCGAGTAATTGGCAAATAAATCGAAATGAGAAGAGGATGAGCGGTAGTTTTTCACGGTTTTACAAGAGAGATGGTGAGTTTCGCGATAGTCTGCTCGTCGCAGAGAAGAGGGAAGTTTACGGAGAGAGGGAGAAGTGGGGGGAGATTTAGTTTTAAGCGAAATTTTTTTAGGATCCGAAAGAGATGGGTTATTTGACCCAACTGGAAATTTGGATGGGTTTAACCCAGAATCAGTTAGGTTATTTTCGTCTTTTAACACATTTAATAATATTTTATAATATTGTGTTTAGGTGGTGGAGTTTTGAGATCAGTTTTATTGAGATCGTCCTTTTGAGACAATATCCCGTTCAGTTGGAGGTGATTTGGATAAATGGGATATTAGAAGCATTGTAGATGAGCATATCTGTTATGTAAATGGGCATTGTGAAATGTTAAAGGTCCATGTGCTTGCTTCATTGTTCTTAGATAAAATCCGCAGTGAACCAGACTATTTTATGCCAATGAAAATTGAGCAACTAATATTCGAGAAGTGGGGAATTCACGTGTCCAGGCCACAGTGTCAAGCTGCAAGGAATAGAGCATTGATATTGATAGAAAAAGAATATGATATGCAGTTTGAACGGATAAAAGATCATGGTGCTGAGTTGTGGTGTCTAATCCTAATTCGAGTATAGCTATTGAAACTATAACAAATGTAGAAGGGTTAGATGAATTCAATAGTTTTTATGTATGCTTTGATACTTTAAGGAAAGCATGGAAAGAAAACTATAGGCCTCTCTTGGGTGTAGATGCTTGTTTATCAAGTCGAAAACAAAAGGACAGATTCTTGTTGCTTTAGGAAGAGATGCAAACAATGTTATTTACCATGTAGCATGGTCTATTGTTCAAGTTAAGAACACAACCAGTTGGACTTGGTTTCTAAAGAAGATCAAAGAAGACTTATCTCTTGCAGATGGTGATGGTTGTGTCTTGGTATCAGATCAACAAAAGGTGGTGTTTAGCTCCCGTTTTTAGTTTGTTTACATGTTATCTGTTGCAACATCTGATTGTGTTCATTTATTTTTGCAGGGTTTGATTAGAGCGGTTGAGACGGAGCTTCCTAAGATTGAGCATAGACCATGCGTGAGGCACATTTATGCAAATCTCAAAGATAAACATGGGAAGAAAACTCAGATGAAGCCCTTTGTTTGGAACCTTGCGTGGAGTTAACAACGAAGCTGAGTATAGAGCTAACTTAGGTCGCCTACGGGAGTATGATGAAGATGTTTTCAACGACACTATGGATATGAATCCACAGTCTTGGTGCATGACATTCTTCAAGGCAGGAAACTGCTGTGAAGACGTGGAAAATAACTCCACAGAGTCATTCAATAGCAGCATTGTGAAAGCAAGAGAAAAGTAGTTTATACCAATGCTTGAGATGATAGCTCGGTTGGCGATGGTAAGAATCAAGAAAAGATATGTTGTATCGACACATCACACTAGAATCTGCACTCCATATGTTCAAGACATGTTAACAAGAACTCATGAACTTTCAAGAGAGTGCATAGTATATGGTAGTATTAATGCTATGTAACAAGTTGTGGCAGATGGGTGTTCTTACCGTGTTCATTTGGAGAGGAAGACATGTAGCTGCAGAAAATGGGATCTTACGAGAATGCCATGTGAGCATGGATATGCAGTGATAATCAACAAGAAGCTAAATGTTGAAGTTTTTGTGAGTTCGTGGTTTCACACAACCACTTGGAGGAAAATGTATGAAGAAGGAATCAAACCTATAAAGGGAGCAAAGTTTTGGCCTGTTGGTGAAGATGCAGATGTTTATAAGCCACCTAAGCCTGCACAACCCGGTCGGAAGAAGAAGAGTAAGAAAGACAAGAGGAAGAAAGGAAATGGAGAATCACCTACTAAGAAGAGTATTGAGAAGAAACGTATCATGCACTGCGGGATTTGTGGGAGCGCAAATCATAACCGACGAGGGCATAATAAGAAACAAAAGGTTAGTTGAATAATGTAGTCATTTGAGTACCTTACTTTCAGGTGCTTATCGATTTGTGTTGACAGCTAACAAAGGGAGGGAGCTCTGCGGCTCAAGGCGAAGCTAGACATTCTCAAATTCAAGTTGAAGGTTCACAAGGTGTAATGACACAAGTGTAACTAATTGTGAAGGTAGAAGCTTTTGGAAAATCGTATGTGTTTGGAGATCTTAGTATCATTTTTTTAGATCTTTGGAACAAAACTATCGGATGTGTTTGGAGCTTTTAGTCTCAGTTTTTTAGCTCTTTAGTATCAGTTTTTGTAGAGCTTTTAACAATACAATCGGATGTGTTTGATTTTCAATGGAACCATCGCCTCTTACACCATGTGCATCGTGCTCTGTATTTGCTTAATTCAAGGTCCTTTGTTCCAATAAACAACAATTCAAATTGCAGTCTTTTAATACATTTGTCTTGGGTTCAATAAACAATTCAACAACACATTGTGAAAGGCATCTTCACTATTAAGTCAAAGTGATCAGTCTTCATACAATAAACAACAAAAATAATAAAGATAGACACTATTTACAAACACTAGAGAAACTCGATTACAGCTACACCATTGTCATAACACCACTAGACAAACTCCACTACTTTAGCACCTTCATGGCTCCGATCATGATCAAAGCAATCAAAACAAAACCAATCATCATTACTTTCTTCATCTTCGTTTCGCCATCACGGACCACACCATCTATTTTCTCATAGATTTCAGACTCCAACTTTAATTGTGGCTGCTGAATTGTCTCTAGCCTATTGTTTTCCATCTCTATTACATGCTTCTCAAGCTTTTCAATGAAGCCGCGAACTGTCTCTAACTCATTCAAAACTGCTTCATCCTACCATTTGAAGATGTGCTTATCATCAACAAGCTTCAAGATCAAATGCAGAATCAGTAAACAAAAGTTATACCATATCCTATACATGATATTAGATATTAAGACTCGAAATTACCTTCAGATTTGAAGCATATGGACATCTGTAAAACCTTCTGCATGGGTTTCTCTCTAATTTGAACACATTACATTTGATTGCAGCTCCACACCAGCACATATTTGGAATACCATACACAATTCGTTCTCCATTACGAGAATTCAAACTTGAAGCTCCAGACTCATTACTCATTCTCGATCTAATGAACAAAAAATATTTACATCAAACTCAACAACAAACTAAATAAAGAATGAAAACATAAGCAATAGGCTTTACATTTGATCTCATATACTTTGAAATCAATATACCTAACTAACCCAATCAAAAGATATTGAGAATCAATCCACAAATTACCTTGAAAATTTACCTTTAGAAACGGGTCGGGTTATGTTATTAATCGGTTATACGATTAGTTTATTAGTTACCAGGTCAAGTTATATTGGTATGGTTTTAGTTCCGTGTCGGTTCAATTCGATTATACGAAACCAAATTATGGAGAAATGGGTTTTCAAACTTTCAATTGGGTGAAATTATATAGAGACCAATAGTTTAGAGGAAATTGATACGGTATGATAGTTTATGGGAAAATCTGGATCGTTAGCTCAATTATTTCTAATATGCCAATTGGCCAAAAGTTATATTCAGCCAAATATTTGACTTTAGTTTCTTACATTTGAAAATTCATAATTTTATTATCGTGAAATATAAATTGTTTCTACATTAAAAAATTCATAGTTTCTTACAAATATCAAATCCATAGTTTTATTATCGACAAAATTTGATTTTTAGTCAAACCTCTAATAATTGCATGTAGGGTAAACATTACTTTTTGAAATGGAACTTGGTAAGAATTTCGTTTTGACCAAATACATTTCTACAATTTTGGTCTTGACCAAATACATTTCTTCATGCATGTGATGTTTAAATGCTAATTTCTACCATTATTTTACCATAATTTAAAGCTTATTAAAGTAGTGAATTCACTTTAATGGTGACATGACAATCCCTTGATCAATTGGGGTCTCAAAATGTCTTATGGTCAACCCCAATTGTATATTTAAGCTTCCATAGAATGTTATTTATTCATAGCCCATTCATTCCATGAAGCCCAAGCTTGGAAGATGAATAATGTCAGAGAGTAGAAAGCCTAATGGTGGAATCAGTGCCTTTAGAGCCTGACAAAGTCTTTGACTCGAGGTCTCTAATATGTTATTTGGACTGTTCATGGTACGAATCTGATACGTTAGTGATCATAGATGGACTCTGCAGATGGATGATCACAGTACCTGTTTTGGCATAAAAGTGATGAAACTAAGTTTATCATTTACATGCCAGTTTAATGCATTTATTTGGGTTACGAAAAATGCCCGATTACAGTAACTATGACCAATCTTACATTTGCCTCGCACTCTAAAGAGTTATTTACTATGATCTCGTAACAATCATATTGACCATTCTCTGAAACATAAATAGAATATTAAGACCTTCAAGACAGTATTCATAATGTTACTTATAGTCCCAAGACATCTTCTATTCAATTCCAATAAAGTTTAATTTATCAATGTATTGTAGAGTTATTTCGATGAGGATTCAGAAACATTCTATGAATTGGTTTGAAAATCTTGTTGTTTTACTTCCTAACTTATCTATTTTCACTGTCTCATATTTCAGCATTGATCATGATTCTATTATAGCCTCGAGCCCTCGAGTATCTTTAACTTCATCTTATAAACAGATATATCCATAACCATCACTTGTTTTTACAGTTTTATTAACATTCTGAGAGTTGGTCAGATTTGTTAGCAATAGTTTAGCTCTTAAAAAACAGCAACATTGTATATATTGCAAGCAATTCCATCTCTCAAAACAGAAAGAAAGACATATAAAGAATTAGATATCCAATAATCGAGAGTACCGGTTTAGTAGAACCACATGGTTGATTTGGTAACCACATATAGTTAACCATGTTTTGTGTAATAAAAGTTATAAAACTCTTCAAATCGACATTTTTTTGCAATTTTATCGTCATCTCTTGAAAATACAAACTAATACTATAAAATGAAAAAAAAAATATAAAACTAAAGTCTTTGTCACAAGAAATTCAAATCTAATACTAAAATTTTAAAATCTAATATATGTGAGTGGAAAAGGTATTTTAAATTTTGTATAAAGATTATTTGCCTATTATATTTGATTTTATAAAATTAATTTACACTTTTAAGAAATAGAATGTAAAGTTGAAAATCCTAATAAATAGGAATCTAATTTTATCAACTTATAAAATTTTCTTGGCCAATCAGTTTATACACTGTTTATTTGGAACATTATTATCAATAAGCAATGTCATTATCCAATTTTGGAATTGTATCTAATGAAGAATTGTGTAGAAGTATCTTGATCACATATAAATGCCTTACCTCATCCTCAAAAGCAAAGCAAGACAATGATTTTCCAAAGTGTATGTGGTAATAAATAATGTTATAATCTTCACTTCAAGCTAAAACAAATCCAGTGGCACACAACATCCATTTGACGACAACCTCATGAACACATGCCACGTGGACCAATGAAAACATAATCCTTCTCATCATCATCCTCGTGATGCCACGTGGCAACTTAGCCAATCCGGATCGTGTGGCGATCAAAGAGTTAAGCTTTGAAGACGAAGAGATAACGAATTGTTGTTGATCACTCGCTTTATAAATTTATCAATTCCTTGCCCACACCAACATCTCTTCACTGCTTATTCTCCTCCAATCAAAGTCTCTCTCTTCAGCTTCTTGTGTGATTCACACTCGTCGCAGTCGTGAGATATGGCCGCCGCAGTTTCCACCATTGGTGCCATCAACAGAGCTCCGGTACACTTCAATCTCCTTTACTCTTAATTACACTTATCTTATCCACTTGAGTAGCTTTTTCAGTTCAAGACTTGGATCTTTTAGACCAATTTGAGATTCTCTGTCGGATTCTGGACTTTAATTATAACAATTAGAGATACTTTGATGCTTTGTTTAGTTTAGAATCACTTACTGTAGTGATTTGGAGGATCTTAAAAGAACTTTAAGTTCAACTTATGTTTTGTGTCAGACTAGATACCTTGAACTGTGTGACCAAATTAAATTGTCAGCTCAATTCCCGGTTAGGATAGGTTTGGTTCGGTTTATACGGTTTGAGTTTATCTTTAGGAATAGTCTTTGAATTCAAAAGCTAAGTTTGAGCTGTGTTTATGTTACAGTTGAGCTTGAACGGGTCAGGAGCAGGAGCTGCATCAGCCCCAGCTTCAGCCTTCTTGGGAAAGAAAGTTGTCGCAGTGTCGAGATTCGCACAGAGCAACAAGAAGGGATCTTTCAAGGTGGTTGCTAGTGAAGGTGTCGGTGAAGGCAACCAAACCGATGGAGACAGATGGAAGGGACTTGCCTACGACATGTCTGATGATCAACAAGACATCACCAGAGGTAAAGGTATGGTTGACTCAGTCTTCCAAGCTCCTATGGGAACCGGAACTCACCATGCTGTCCTCAGCTCCTATGAATACATCAGCCAAGGGCTTAGACAGTAAGTTCTCATCTCTTCAGATCTCACATTAGTTCCATTTAAATTATGAATCTTTTGGGTTCTGAATTGTCTGTATGTGTTAAAATAGGTACAACTTGGACAACATGATGGATGGGTTTTACATTGCTCCTGCTTTCATGGACAAGCTTGTTGTTCACATCACCAAGAACTTCTTGTCTTTGCCTAACATTAAGGTATTGATTAGTGTTTTCCTTTGAGTTATTACACATCAAAGATTCCAACTTTATTAAGCTCTGTTTCCTTTTCAACAGGTTCCACTTATTTTGGGTATTTGGGGAGGCAAAGGTCAAGGTAAATCCTTCCAGTGTGAGCTTGTCATGGCCAAGATGGGTATCAAGTGAGTCCATGATCTCCGATCTTGACTTACTTATGTGTTATGCTCTCATCGACAAAACTCCTGAAATGTGTAAATCTTTTTGCAGCCCAATCATGATGAGTGCTGGAGAGCTTGAGAGTGGAAACGCAGGAGAACCAGCGAAGCTTATCCGTCAGAGGTACCGTGAGGCTGCTGACATTATCAAGAAGGGAAAGATGTGTTGTCTCTTCATTAACGATCTTGACGCTGGTGCGGGTCGTATGGGTGGTACTACTCAGTACACAGTCAACAACCAGATGGTTAACGCAACACTCATGAACATTGCTGATAACCCAACAAACGTCCAGCTCCCAGGAATGTACAACAAGGAAGACAACGCACGTGTCCCCATCATTGTCACTGGTAACGATTTCTCCACCCTGTACGCACCACTTATCCGTGATGGACGTATGGAGAAGTTCTACTGGGCCCCAACCCGTGAAGACCGTATTGGTGTCTGCAAGGGTATCTTCAGAACCGACAAGATCAATGAGGATGACATTGTCACACTTGTTGACCAGTTCCCTGGCCAATCTATCGGTACGAAAGACTTTTTAACTACCCTGAAATCAATCTAAGCTTAAACATAATTTGTGTGGCTTATAAGTTCTTGTTATCTGAAATGAGCAGATTTCTTCGGTGCCTTGAGGGCGAGAGTGTACGATGATGCAGTGAGGAAGTTCGTTGAGGGACTAGGAGTAGACAAGATCGGAAAGAGACTGGTGAACTCCAAGGAAGGAGCTCCAGTGTTTGAGCAGCCCGAGATGACTTTTGACAAACTTATGGAGTATGGAAGCATGCTTGTTATGGAACAAGAGAACGTCAAGAGAGTCCAACTTGCCGACACTTACCTCAGCCAGGCTGCTTTGGGAGATGCTAACGCCGATGCCATTGACCGCGGAACATTCTACGGTACAGAGGTTTGAAACTCCTTGTTTTTTGGTTTGTTGTTGTCCAAAGGACTTCAATCTTTGGATATCAATACAAATAAAAAGAAAATTGGAATTAGGGTTTCTGAAATCAAGATAACTTGTGTTGCAGGAAAAGGCGCCCAGCAAGTGAACGTACCTGTTCCTGAGGGATGTACTGATCCTTCTGCTGAAAACTTTGATCCAACGGCTAGAAGTGACGATGGAACTTGTGTTTACAACTTTTGAGCAGTATTCTCCTACTTAATTTGATGTTTTTCTACTATTGTCTCTTTTGGGTCTTTTTTACCCTTTTATGTAATTGTGGATTGGTTGAGTCTTGTCCTCTTTCGTTCCTTTTTTTTTTATGATCATGTGCAACACATTGATAAATTTATAATTGCCTTATCATAAAACTGTTCTACACCTTTCAACTTTACATTTCTTCCTTCAATGCATAGTATAGCTAGAAATTGTATCACACACACAAAAAGTAAAGCCAGAACACTGACAAAATCGAAAGCTACAATGGAGTAACTCGATACATGTCATTTCATGTTGAATGTTTGCAATCTCCAGACTATTTTATTAGTAACAGCTCAGTTACAATTTGTGGAAACGAATCAGTTTCCTCCTCTTTGTTGTCTATGATTAACTATAAGGTAACAAGATATAAATATGAGACTAGCTATATCAGGCTTTAGATGAAGCGACCTTTATCGAGGAGACACTAACCATGTCGGGGCTTTTGAGTTGATCAAGTTGTTTATGACCTAACCGAAGCAAATACTCAATGTATTGGAAATTCTTACGGTCAACCTCTTTAGAGTTGTGGTGGAATTCTGTAGACACAATCATCTCTATTCTCTTCCTGTCTTCTGTTGATTTTGAACGAGCTGCTCTTAGAAAACCTCTGTAGAGACTAAGGACTTGCTTTTGCATACCGGAAAGTTTGGCAGCACCCATTTTGTTATCTTTAACAAAGACCAAAAAAACAAAAAAGCTCATTTCTGTTAGTTGTCTAGCACAGAACAAACAGTTAATCTAAAGAATTGCAGTGATGAACCAAAAGTTTGGTATGCAAATAAAGAATCATGAACTGCAGTTCGTGAATAAAACAGTAAGCCAAGATGACAAAACTATGATGAGAAATTATATCAGATAATTGACAAGAAACTGTTTTTTCAAGCAAACACACAACATTGACATGAGATTGTGCTTAAAAATCTTAAATTTGTCAACATTTAAAATTTCTCCCAAGAGTTTGTGATCCATGAAACTAATATAAAGGAGCCGATGCATATATGATGATTGATGAGCCACTAGATACAACATGATAAACACCAAGCAATTTTTAGAATTAAGAAGAAACAGTGAATTTGTTTTCACGAAGAAAGAAGGAATAACACAATCTATGTAATTGTCAATTGTGATAAACAAGGTAAGTAAATTACTACTCAGACTCAGAGAAGATATCTCCGGCTAAGAAAATGAAATTGAAATATATGTAATTACGGCATCTAACTCAACGAGATCCGGGATGTTTCATCACACAAACATTCGCAGAAGTTAGATAATTTCATTTCCTCGAGTAGAATAAAAGTTTTCCAGATAACAGCTAGAAATTAAGAGAAATTTCTGATTGCCAATGGAAGATTTAAAAACCAAACAGCAGGAAGACGAAGATGTTCCAGAGGAAGAAAGAGCAAACAAACCTGCAAATATCTCCGAAATTGGAATGCCAAGAAGTAATATCAAACAATCTGGGATGCACTATTAATTAAAATAGTGTCGCAAAATTAAAATATTTAGTGGGCTTCTTATGGGCTTTTATATTCTTAACCAGAGAATAGGCTTTTTCAGATTTTGAGACATAAATGATTCTGGAAGCCTTTTAAAAAAAAAAAATTCACCTCAGATAATATTGAGAACTTTACCGAGAATAAATTATTAGATTCTTTTCTCAACAGCTCAACTTCAGACACATGAAGGGACATAATTGACTCCATTGCCCAATAGTAAAGTTTACATTTTTGAATATAACGCAGAAAGACTTCTTGGTTAAATATATGGTTTTCTGTTGGAGTTAGATTTCAAATAATTGCTTAATGAAAAAAAAATCTACTAAACTAATTTTACTTAATAATATGAATAAATTATGGTAATTGTATGTTTTGTTTTGTTTTTTATGGCAATTATATGTTATTATTACTTTAATTTGGGTACGAGTTAGGTAATGAAATAAAAAGGTTGAAACGGTTTAAATACCAACAAGCCAGTAAAAAAAAAGGAGAAAAAGAAGAGGTGCCAGCTTAGGAAGTGGACGGTTGGGTAGACGCTAATTCTGTAATCTTCTTCTTTACACAAACTCACGACCGCCTCTCTCTTCTTTCTCTCCTTCTTCTTCTCCGTTTCTTTATCCTCCTCCACTCGAGATTTCTGGTTTTTTAGTCAATCAAATCTCATACCCCAGATGCTGGTTTCCTCGTCTTCTTGAAGATTTTATTCGATTTTATTCAATTTTATTTGATTTTATCATCATCCCTATTCCCATGGCTTCTGGATCCTACTGGTGCTATAGTTGTAGCCGCTTCGTTTGGGTTTCCGATTCAATCTCTTGCCCTGATTGCGACGGTGGTTTTCTCGAACATATCCAAGAGCCTATTGATTTCACTCCTTCCGATTCTTTCCACCGTGTCACAAACCAACACCGTAGCCCTACTCGCTTCCCTCCTTCTTCTTCCTCTTCTATTCATGCTTCCACGGCGGAGAGCAGTCCCATACCTGCTGCTATTACTCGTACACGGAGTAATCGGTCTCCTAATCCGGTGATTGTACTCCGTGGATCTGGTGGTCCTTCTGATGTTTCTGAAGGTTTAGATCGAACTGCTTTTCAGATGTATTATGATGATGGTACTGATTCAGGTCTTAGGCCTTTACCGCCTAGTATGACGGAGTTTTTGTTAGGTTCTGGATTTGATCGGTTATTAGATCAGATCTCTCAGATCGAACTTAATACGAATCGGAATCGTTCATGTGAACATCCACCGGCTTCTAAATCGGCGATCGAAGCTTTACCTGTGATTGAAATCGATCCGACTCATCTCCAATCGGATTCTCAATCTCACTGCGCCGTTTGCAAAGAGAATTTCGTTTTGAAATCATCGGCTCGTGAGATGCCATGTAATCACATCTATCATCCCGATTGTATTCTTCCTTGGCTTGCGATTAGGAACTCTTGTCCAGTTTGCCGTCACGAGCTACCACCGGAGGATCTCACCGATGCAAACGGTGCTCCGACAACTATTACCGCCGCCTCAGAGGAAGAGGAAGATTCCGCAGCGGGATTAACGATTTGGAGGTTACCAGGTGGTGGATTCGCTGTAGGTAGAATCCCCGGAGGTTGGAGAGGAGGAGATAGAATGATGCCAGTGGTTTACACAGAAGTTGACGGCGGAAGAATCGGAGATGAGAGACTTCCGAGAAGAGTAGCTTGGGGTTCGAGAAGAGGAGGAAGAGATAGAGGTAGTAGAGAGAGAGGTGGTGGGTTTGCGGGTCGGATCATGAGGCTATTCGGATGTTTCAGTGGGTCACCTGGATCCATAGCTACATCATCCGGGTCCGGGTCAAGATCAAGAGTTACACGTAGGTCGTCGTTTTCACTGTTCAATACGGCGTCCTCTTCTTCAAGGAGACGAAATTGGTTAGCCTGATTACTAGAATTCTCGTATCTCTTGTCTCAGGTTAACAAAACACCAAAGAACAACAGTCTTCTGTTTAAATTTTTTGTTTGTTCGTTTTTCATATTTTTGTTTTTGACAAATGTAATGATAATATTCTTTCCAGAAATTTGAATCTATGCAAGTAAATCGATACAAAAGTTTATGTATGGCAACGAGATATAGTGGAAATGTAGTTGAATTCTTTCTTCAACATTTGTTCTCTTGTTACTATGGAAAGTGTGAATAAGTAAAGAGTTTGATCAATTGAAGAATCAATTTTGAAAGAGATTTCATGGTCAAATTTCAAATTTCTAATAATTCCACGTGAGATAAAAGTGATTTTGGAATCGAATTCTAGTGAAAAAGGCAGCAAAAGAAACAACCAACATGAGTGGAACAAATGCGAATTTTTTGGAATCGACCTCTAATGTGAAAGGGAGTAGAACTAATCACTTCTTGTAGGTTTTAAATGTCTACTAGACATGTAGTTTTTAATATCGAAATAAGATTTTATATAGTCATGTAACTCAGCTTTATAGTTGAATTTGAATTATGAATTGAATATTTAATGTGGTTGAAAAAAGGTTAGAATCGACTTAAACTCTATATGGGGCTCTAATATTTCACAATCTTAGATTGTGAGACCTAAACGTTTATAGTTTAGTTGCACAGCTAATGAGAAATAATGTTTGTAAATTATGCAGCTTGAATCTTCGAACTGCAGACACAAACAACCAGACGATACCTAGAGGTCAATAGCTACAGGAAATTGTGAGCAATAATAGAGTCATATTACAAAACTCATGCGTCTGTTGTTGGTGTTGATTATTGGAGACAGCTTTTGTAGTTTAGCTATTATTTTTCATTATTTGATTTGTTTTTTGCTCTTTTGTGTTTCCTATGTCAATGCACTCTTGTACAATTTTGAAAACTGATTTTGCATTTTCTTCTTTGGTTTTCTAGAATCGTCATATATAAACATTTAACAGACCCGCATGCTTAACGCTTGGCTTTAAAAGTCAACATTCCAACACAATTACTTGACCAACAAATAAAACAAAATAATATAATCATGAACTGAATATCTCTCTGATCAAAGTTACAAGTTATGTACTCAAACTGTTAATTTATAACCAAAAACCAAAGGTCTTTATTCTCAGATTTTTTTTAAAAAATTCCTCTAATATTTCAATGTAACATTTTTGTAGCAATTCAATTATTTTTTTCTTTCTAAAACCAGATAATATAAAAATGACAATCAGAGTTTGTTTGGTGGGTTTTAATGGAGCCCCTCCCTTGAGAGAGGCCTTCTGTAAATATAGCTTTTTATACAATACATCACTTTAAGCCCAATACTATAATATAGTCTCGTTAACACCCATATGCAAAGCCTATCATCGTCATATAAATACAATTATCAACAAAATACATTAACAAAATGTTTATATTATTTCTTCTTTTTTTGGGTTCAAATTTTATATTATTTTTATAAAAAAACACAAGAAAAAAAAAACCACCAATATATTCTCTTCCTGCTTTCCAAATCTAGAAAAATACTAATCGTTAAATGTTTATATTCAGGTGAATTTATAAATTTTGGGTTATGAATCAGATTTTTTCGATTAAATTTATATCTTAACAGTAAAATATAATATTATTACAACTTATATATCAATATAAACATAGCACAAAGAACAAGTTGGAAACTAGTGAAGTAAAATGGAACAATATAGTTCACATAGACTCGTAACAAAATTGATCTGCATCGATCACTTTCAGACTAATAATAAAATGTTGGACTATTCACTTCAATCTCATTAGACAATTATACTACAAAACAGGAAAGTAAGGTCCCCCATGTTCAATGGTCTTACTCTTAGCCTTACAACATAACTTAACATTAGAATACAAATAACGCGAGTTGTTTTCACTCTGGTAATTAGGATGATCTAACTAATGATTTGCCACCAGAGTTCGATTCTTATTTGCTGCATTATGGTAACTTAAAAAAAATTATATAAGTAAATTTTAGGTTATAGATCGAATTTTATCAATCGAATTGTTGAAAAACAAAAAAATACTAACGCATTTATTCTAAATTGACTTTACTTCTATATATATATTTTTTAATATTTTCCTTGGTGTATATTGGTGTACCCACAAATTTGATAATAGTATTTATTTTGCGTTTGAAAAAAATAATTTCTAAAAATTTGCTTTTATTAAAATCATACATTTGTCGAACAGATAACAAAAAGACAAGAATACAGAAATAAAATAGCTCAGCTTTACTACAAAAAATGCCAAAAAGAATAAAATTTCATGTCTAACTATATTGTTACATAAAATTATATAAAATATAATCATAACTAAAATAGGATAACCACTAACTAAAATATAAAGCAATTGAATTTATTATATATGTATTTTAGTTGTACAATGCATCGACCACCAATGCACTTACTATATAAGATGTCTTGGATCACGATAAAAAGTGAAGTAATTCTAAATTTATAACTTTTTGTTTTAATTCGTTGTAATAAGTGTTGTTTTGACCACTAGAATGTCACCTTGCAGTGTAACCCTATGAGATATGAGATTATTTGTTGAAATTATTGTCTAAAAACAAAGTTTAATAGATCGATAGGATCCGATATTTATTTTAAATTTTAATATGTAGATTAATGTAATTTAGAAACGAGTTTTTTTAGTTGCAACACATAATATTAGAGAAAAAAAAGTTTTAAGCGCATGTAGTTTTTTTTTATTTTATCCTCTGTAATTTTACTTAAAAAAGCATAAGTGAGTGGTTGACCGTGGATCTGATTCGGGTTCATGCTTGAAAGCTGGTTTATACCGAAACATGAGTGAATCTAAGGAAGACTTCCGGTAGTCTCGGGTGCTTATTCGGACTGAATAGTGTATTAACTTGCATCATAATGACTTACTAATTGAAAGTTGGATATAATTACTTGTTAGATCTATTGAGACGGAATGATTTCGCTCACTAAATTTGAATTGTGATTATGCATTCATTTTGGAATGCAGGTGAGAACGTTTCCCATGGAAAGAACTTAAAATACTAAAGTATGGACGGGACCGAGACAAAGGAAAGGAATGGTATAGATTGGTCTAGTTTCAATATTATGTATAGCTTTTGTAGCAAATATTATTGTACTAACACCTGTTTATATATAAATGAAACAGTTAAAAGCATAAAAATGGGCCTATTCACTTAGTACTGTAATTTTAAAAGGTAGTAATGTGTTATCTGGGATTCGAATGTATTTGAAAATAAAATCACATTCATGTGCGGCATCAAATATACTCACATGGTTTTTTTGTCATTGAGATTAGTCGGATTTCATAGTCTCTTGACATATGAACTCGTTGAACCAGCTCAAAAGAAAAATTCTTGGTTAATCTAGAACTCTTAAAAGTAATTTATTATGTTTTCGTTGAACCTAATTATTTGAGTTATAAAAGTATATTAGAAAAAAAGCTTATTCGTTTATTTTGTAACACAAACAAGAAAGAGTTGGTGAAAATTGAGAAGGACTTAAGGAATGGGTTGCATCCAGCAAATTTTTTGACTAATATTTTGTGGATTTCATCACCACCTTTCGCCAACTTTGACAATCTCTGCAAAATTACAATACTACAAAGATGGCAAGCACGACTTTGGTTGACATGTTTCTGTGATCTTATGACCTTCTTAGACTTTTTGGTGACATATTTATATAAAAATATAATGATTTGGTAACTGAGGATCTTTTTACATGTAGGTTAGGTGATTAGTAGCTTTAGCAAGACGGTACATGATCCGAGGATAACAAATTACAAATATGTAAATTTTATAATTTTAACCCAAAGAAAAAGTACAAAATCATAATAGAATTTGCATAAAATGTAAAAGTTAGTATGTCGGTAGTGAGTTATATGAGGGATATGTTTTTTTTGTCAAATCACCAAATCTTTATTGTACTTACTGTAAATATAATCACACTTACTGTAAATGTACCAACTTTGCCTTAAAAGATTAACAGAATCAATCAATAAACAAAAAGACCAATTCATTGAATTTTATAAAATACAACTTTACACCATATCTTTCTTTCAAAAAATAAAAAGAAATATGCCTAAAACAAGAAAGAATAATTAAAAAATTCTGCAGAAAGTGGGAACACGAAGAAAGTAGAAGAAACAAAGTCGATGTGAACTAACAAAGACCAAACAGAAACCACAAAGACACGGCCAAAAAGACCTACTCTTCCACTCACTTGTCTTTTTTATAAGTTTTATCTTAAGACTGGTTCTCTTCATAACCTAGTAAACATTCAAATAAAATCCACTACACTAAAACCCTAATCATAATCATGAAATGATTTCTGGTGGGTCGGAAAAAGACTACGTTGATTGATTTACTTTGGTTATTGATTTGACTACTTACTAGAATTATTGGTTTGAAGTAACCTCGAGGAGATTTTTCACCTAATTTTCAATTTTGAGTTTTGCCTTGATATGATTCGAGTAAACCGGAATAAACCGGGAATTTTGTAATGAGTCAAAAAAGAAGAAAAATAAAAGAGACAATATTTAAAGACGTTCAAGTATGTAACAAAGAGTCTCTTAAGACTTTAGAATGATGGCTTCGTCATCATCATCATCATCGTCGTCTCTTCCAAATTTGTTTTTTCGAATTTCAGTTTTACTTCTTCTTTCAACTCTCTGTGGAGCATCTTCGTTAAATCAAACACTGATCTTTCCTCTAAAAACACAGAGATCTTCATCAGATAAACTTCCATTTAGACATAATGTTACTCTCACCGTTACTCTTGCCGTTGGCTCTCCTCCACAAAGAATCTCGATGGTTCTCGACACTGGAAGCGAGCTTTCATGGCTTCACTGCAAGAAATCACCAAACTTGGGATCCGTATTTGACCCGGTTTCTTCCTCTACGTACTCTCCTGTACCTTGCTCCTCACCTATTTGCAGGACCCGAACCCGGGATTTACCCATACCCGCTTCATGCGACCCGAAGACCCACTTATGCCATGTGTCCATCTCCTACGCAGACGCTACCTCAATCGAAGGTAGCTTAGCTCATGACACGTTCGTAATCGGGTCTGTAACCCGACCCGGAACTTTATTCGGGTGTATGGACTCAGGTTTAAGCTCCAATTCTGAAGAAGACGCTAAATCCACCGGTTTAATGGGAATGAACCGGGGCTCTTTATCGTTCGTTAACCAGCTAGGTTTCTCCAAATTCTCGTATTGCATTTCCGGTTCAGATTCCTCCGGTATTTTGCTTCTCGGTGACGAAACCTTCTCTTGGATTGGTCCAATTCAATACACACCTTTGGTACTCCAAACCACTCCATTACCGTATTTCGACCGGGTCGCTTATACAGTCCAATTAGAAGGAATTCGGGTCGGGTCAAAGATACTTTCATTACCCAAATCTGTTTTCGTACCGGACCATACCGGAGCTGGTCAAACAATGGTGGATTCAGGTACACAATTTACATTCTTAATGGGTCCGGTTTACACAGCCTTAAGAACCGAGTTTATTGCACAAACCAAATCGGTTCTAAGACTCGTAGACGATCCAAATTTTGTATTCCAAGGAACCATGGACCTTTGTTATCGAGTTGGGTCATCAACCCGGCCCAATTTTGCCCGTTTACCAGTGGTTAGTTTGTTATTCCGTGGCGCAGAAATGAGTGTGTCGGGTCAAAAACTGTTGTACCGGGTAAACGAATCCGGGTCGGGTGAAAATAATAAGGATCAAGTGTATTGTTTTACGTTTGGGAACTCCGATCTTTTGGGAATAGAAGCATTTGTTATCGGTCACCATCATCAACAAAACGTGTGGATGGAGTTTGATTTAGCAAAATCAAGGGTTGGATTTGGTGCTGACGTTAGATGTGATCTAGCTAGTCAACGGCTAGGATTAAGAGATTGATATGTGACTTTTTCTTTAAGTCGTCTCTGTTTTTATACATACAGATTTATATAATATTTCTGAGGTTAGTTTATACGATGTGTTTCGTTTTGTATTATAGAAAAATCTTCATATTATTTTAAATTGAAATTAGAAAACATTTTAAAGTTTGTTTAGAGGATCGTATAATGTCTGGTTATCTAGGATTGATCTGTCTGAATCAAACTTGATTTTCGTAGAACCAAAACGAAGCAAAGTGTTACACAACTATTGGAAGAAAACAGCTATTTATTTGACTAGTATCCAAAGTTGTTTAAGACCTTGATTGAGATATGAAATCGACTACTTGTCATTTATCTCTATTTAAGATTATTCTTATCAAATTAATTCATTGCAATCGATAGAAAACAAAAAGATTTAAATTCTATGTACCAAGCGGAATTTGTTTTTGTGTATGACACATCCTAACTCAAATTAGTATAGTGAAGTCGTAGTGAACTTCATTACCCAATCTTTGGGCTTCTGTGAAACGAGTTATTGGGCTTATTGTGAGTGAGTAATTGGGTCAGGCCCATGATTTGTTTGAGAGAAGTTGACGTATAGGTTCTCAAATCATCAAATTGACAAGAAGAATCATTAAATTAAAGCTTATATATATATATATATATATCATTTAAAAATAAAATAAAAAAAGTCTTTTGTTACTTGCGTATGGTTTTGAGATTTAATGCTTCATGATCAATCACCCCATTTCTTCACCCATTATGATTTGTCCTGTTTCTACAAACCATGATGATATATCTTCATTAAATTGTCGAAAAATATTTGAATTGTTGATCAGAATATATATCGTCAATTCAAATGATGATTTAATCTTCTATCTTGGATTTGAATTTGAGTTTATTCAACAATGGCAAGACTACTATCTAAATTGATATTTCGAATGGTTATGTATCATTGTTTCTTCTTTGCATTCATAATAAAAAAATCATTAACGAGAAACGACTCAAACATATATCACACTGAAAAAAACTAATTAATAAAAAGTCAAAGCAAAGTTAAAGGTACGAAAAAAGGGACATATCAATGATCTTGGTCGCTATGGATTTGATTCTTAAAATACTATGTCGACATTATCATGCACTTGTAATATTTTATGATTGAAAATTGAAAGACCAAATTGGTATACTTTTCTTGATTTTTTTTATTGGTGATATAAACAAGTTAGAACTTTTACCGAAATATTTACAACAATTTATTGTTGTATATTTTTATATAATGATTGTTCAAATATATACTTCTGTAATTTTTTTATTAAAGTTTGACTTCATATATATAGTCTTGTAATCTCAATTGAGTTTAAAATTTAGACATTTGGATTATACATCAGAGTTTACCGATTTAATTGATAACTAAAACAAAATAATAGTATCATGTAGAGATTGCACAACTCTCTAATGTTAAACTTTGGTAGAAAAATCATTTTTCCATATTTTTCATTCTTTTATTTTGTCAATTTAGATATATAAAAAAGCAATTAAGTGGAATAAATGTTTACAGGAAATGAAACACAAACTAATTCTCTAATAATAATAATAAGACCATGATCAATTTTTTTATTTATAGACCATGCAACTAAATAAGTTCTTGACGTCTTAAGAAGTCTTCTATAGGGGAAGAACAAATTGTTTTATTAATTTTTAATACTTATTAATTTGTTTTGATTTAGTGAATTATCTCAAGTAGAATATCTATATTAAATTAATGAGTACAAGTACAAATGAAATTTAAATTCAACAGACGTCTCTATACATTTCGAAATGTTTATATAATAGTCTGAAAAAGTATCTTCTAATTATTTATATTTTTTTTGAACTTTATTCTAATTTAATTTGTAAAAAAAAAGAGTATTAAGGAGGTAACATAAAGAGACAAAGGATATAAAGGAGACCCACGTCATGCCATCAGATGCTGGTGGGTATCCATATTTGTTCATGTGACACTATCAACAACCCATCAAACTTTCTCCAAACAAATAAATTAAATTGCTTTCCAATATGTTTTAATGAAAAAACACTGATTTAGGTTCTTTGAATTATACAGTTTCTTCAATCCATTCATTACCTACTTCTATATTTGTCTCACATCTATGTTCATGCATACAAACGTCACATACTTTTGTATCTTTCCTATTGGTCCTAATTTGTCGCAGTGTTGATTTTACTGTTGCGGAATTGTCAGTATCAAGTCCTAACTAGATAGATGACGGGTTATAACATAAACAATGAAAAAATAAAAGAATAATAGTGATCCAAAGTGATTAAATATTTATGTTTATAAATTTTTATCGAAATTTAATTTTAAAAAATCGTATAATCCTGTAATTGGATTTAATAGAGTTTAGATTACAAATCGAATTTTGTTTATCAAGCAAAAAATTATCACACTATATTTGTAATATATGTTACTTATTTAACTCGATCGAGTTTTTATATTTCTCAAAGATAATGTAGTTAAATTTATGTTGTTTGTGGCTATACGTATCCAGATTCGACAGCCGGAAGTACAATAATATAAGAGTTCTAACGTTTGAATACGACAATAATATTAAAAATTATAAAGAAAAAAATCCCAATATGTTTTTTTTTTAAGGCAATTATCCAAATATATCAAAACATTTTCAAGGTATCCGAACTATTCAAAACTTTAGCCTTAATTTGATGCTTATCCAAATTAGTGTGAAATCAATTGGAATCATATTTCAGTTATAGATATCTGAACTATAAAAACTAGATAAGTTGCCTAATTTTTGTTTCCATGTTTTGTTGTATATCAAATGTTACAAAACTCTTACCCGTTATATTTATTTTTGCAACAATCTCTTGCCCAATATTACATACCCCAATTTATACATGGATGAAAGTACAAAAGTAAGGAAAAGTTTATCATTGTTGCATTTTGAAATTAGATTTTATCTCTCGTGTTTTGAATTTTAGAACAAATCTTTTACTTTGCGAGAATAGAATTCTTATTTGAGATTACTCGTATGTAACTGTGATGTCTTTATTATAGTTGATTAATTAATAAAATCATATCTGGTTAAGAAAAAAAAACAGAAAGTGCAAAAATCAGAAATCTTGAAACCTTGTAGAAGAAATTAAAATCAATATTTGAAATTTGATTTATTCCAAATAATATCTTGCCAATATTGTTATGTAAGGTTGTGAATGAAGCTATGGATATATGTATTGTTTGTAATAATTTGTCTCTACTACTATTGTTATTCAGGCTTGCGTGTCACGGATGTGATTGTTGACCAAACATGGACCCTAATGGCTAATAAAAGTTTTATATTTATTACGAAGAATGATTTGGGATTGAGTTTTCCCATTTTCTATACCTTGAGATTCGCTTTTGGTGCTAAATACATTTATTTCATCTTATTGAACTAATTAAGACTCGGTCAGGTCGGCAATAAACAATAGTATAGTTTTTGAGTCTAATTAATAATCAGAAAAAAATATAAATGCTGTAGAAACCGGTAGCGTATAGCAGTTAAAATAGGTTATGTTTAGAATAAAATATGTAAAAAACTTTGTTAAAAAATAAAGAAAAGTTGGAACACTACAAATTACAAATATCAACCATTCTCATGATTGGTAGCTTGTAGACCTTGTTTTCTTACTAAACAAAAAATATATATCACCAATTAAGTTTGCCACAAAATGCTTAGTAATACCTATATGCAATAGTTCCTATCATAACTTTTAACTAGTTCTATACTCTTACATTATCTGTTCACAAAATGGTCCTTAAAAAAAAAGAACACATACATTATCTCTTACCAAAAAAAAAAAACAAGAATACATACATTATCTCTTACCAAAAAAAAAAAAAGAGCACATACATTATCTACATGTTTTTTCTTCATTTATTAGCTACATTTTCATTAGTTATTGATATAAGAAATAACAAAATATAGTCGAATATTAGGCATGCTATATATAAGATATTATCGATCTAATTGTTGATAAAAAAGACTAATAATAATCAATAATTGTAGATGTAGTAAAATGAACAAGACGGCCACAAAAGTGAGAATAATAAAGAGAGTCAAATGGATTTGTCCGTAACACCATATACGTCTATAATAATAATCCAAATCAAGCATGCTAATGAACAATCAAACAATTCATAATCATTAACCCAATATCTTTTTCTGGATTTGTGGGGATAGATAATGTATACGCTTTTTCTTTTCTAAATTTTTTAATATATTTCCCCTTGATGTCTAACAAAACGAATCTTTTTTGTAAACAGTTATTTACCTATATAATACACATCATGTTAAGAGTAATTTTGCATATACAGAATAAAACTTTCAAAAATTGCAGCATAATTTTAAGAATTTGATATTTAACATCATAATATTTATAAATATTCAAAACTATATTATATATATATATCAAATTAGTCGGATTCTGTCAAATTACTTTAACAAAAAAAGTATCATTATCTTCAACCCAAAAAAAAATGTATCATAAAGTCAATAACCTAAATTGGTTAGTCTACATTGTAAATAGACAAATTTAAATCGCGAACTGATTTGGTACTAAAAGCATATACATATGTAGTTAATGTCTGAATCATATCACACACGAAATAGTAAACAGCTTCGGTACTAATGAATTTGTTTAAATGCAGCCAGTTTTTATAGTTTGTTTGTTTGCAAAATAAATATAGATGACAATAAATATAAAGCATATAGGTTAAAAACAAGATGTATAAAAATGGTATAAATTAGTGTTAAATGAGTCAGAAGCATATGATATGTCTGCAATGCAGAGATGCCCATGGTAAGTAAACCAGCTGTTAGTTTTCCATGTGAACTATTAATTATTTTTATTAATTCTTATAAAATTGTAGGGAATATAATTAAAAATTGAATAGCTAAACAAGATATATAATCCTTGACCAAAAAAGAAAAAGATATAATCCATGTGTCATAAATCCACCTCAAATATGATCCAATCAACATTGTTCCTTTACAGAGGAGAAATTTCCCCTCAAACATTACCACTCATAATCCAAATTGTACTAATTAAAATTTATATTTAATTTATTTTTAGTTGAATCAGACAAAACTTAATTTATAGTCAAAATTTTTAATCTTTTACAATTGAATTCAGTAGAAATGACAAGATAAATAACCATTTGACAAAAACAAATTCTAGAACTTTATATTTATTTTACATTTAATTTTTAAAGTTTCCTAACTGATAACACAAAATTGGTAGAAAAACTATTGTTATTGATCAAATAGTTAAATATTAAATTTTGTAATTTTTTAATTGATAAATGATTTTTAAAATTATATTATTATTTTATTTAATATTAATATTAGATGACCTAGTCAAATTTTTATATAATAATGTAAATAATAAATTTACTATACATCACTTCACAAAATTACATTATTCTATAAAACAAAATTTGAGATTTAAATATTCTAACAATTAAAAAGAGTCGTAATCATATTTAATACATTCGAATTTTTTGACGTAATTAGAACAAGTCTAATTACGGCCTAGTCTCGTCCACTATGCCTTATTAAACAAATTAAACAAGTCTAAATATTATATCAAGCCGCATAAACAAGAGAGCTTGACTGCAAATTTAAATATTAACAATTATTGATAAAACAAAAATAAAAAATCATAATATTAAAAAAGAAAGAAAAAATAAAAAAACTAATAACTTTGTCAGAATAAGCACACAAGATCCACACATAGCTTAATCGTAACAGTTCCAATGGAATCTTATTCTCTCTCTTACCTCTCTAAAGACTCTAGAGAACGAGAAGAAAAAGCCACATTCATCTTCATCACACTAAATCATTAAATGAACAAAAAAAGAGAAAAATATATCGTCACAAAAAGTCGAAAAACGAATCTAATTCACTATTTTATAAATTTCAACGAAATTATTTTACAATTTTTCTTTCGTTTTATTTTTTACACACTGAAACTGATATTAAACAGGTCAAACAAAACCAAATCTCTGATCTACAAGAAAAACAAAGTAGAAGTCTTTATGTACATATGTATCTATCTACTTCAGTTTAAGAGATGAAGAAAAGACACAGAGATTTCAGATTTGTCTGAATTTTGTTAAGAATCAGAGAAATTATCTCTCCAGCAAATAAGCATGATTACGCATCGACGCATAATATAAAATCGAGCTCTTTGTTCTTTAACCAATCTTGCACACTTTCTGGTAAAAGCACATCTTCCTTGTTTCTGTGTTGTCTTCTTGCCAGTGAATGATGAAGTCGATGAAGAGCGCGTGATCCTCGACGCGCCACCGTCTTTTTTGGATAGTTTCCATTTCTCGTCTAAGTGAACACTTCCTGATCGAGTCAGGCTTGATGATGAAGCCATTGATGTTGATGATGATCTCAAGATTTTTCAGACTATTTTGGTGTGATTTTTTGAGTTTGTGGGAAATAAAAGAAAACAAATTTGGGAATTTGGAGATTTGTCTTGGAGTTTGGTGTTTGGAGATTTGAGTCAGCAACGGAAAAGAGAGTTAGGGTTCTGTATTTATAATCGATTTCTAGAAATATCGGTTTTAAAAATAAAAGACAATATATATTTTTGTTTTGGGTAATTATTTAATATTTAAATTATTTTGTCGGTTTTTGTAATAAAGAAAAAAATGAGAAGAGGATGCAGAGAGTTGTGGCAGTCGGTATGGCTTTGGGGGCATTGTTGGATCCTCGATTGCACTTAAAACATTTACAATATTTTTATATAGTGAAGGATTTTTCTAAATTTAACCATTCAACTAATCAGAGTATTAAGGCTAAATATCTATACTAATTAACGAGATTTTGTTGTCTTTACGTAAATCCAATTTATATCTCAGCTAGCTAGTATTGAAGAGAGCAACGGTCTTATACGACCAAACCTTTGTTTTTAATAGTTTTGATCAACAAAAACAAACAGTTTTTTTGGCTCGAAACAGATTTAAACAAAACAAAATATATACTCCTACCTATTTATAAGGTTTTAAATTGTATGTTTAATAAGATGTAATATATGCTCCAATGTAAAAATAAATAAATAACAATATTTTTGTAAATAGTTAGATCGATAATGTGTAATCAATCACTATAACTCTAAATCCCAAATTCTAGCATGTTGAATTTGACTGAATTTAAACTCCAGAAAAGAAAAAATGATAAATAGTTTTTTTTTTAGCAAATTGAACAAAAACACTTGTGCAATAAATTTATTATTTCATCTTTTTTTTGGGATTCATTCAATTCTTTTGGAAATGTAGTAATTCTATAAACCATGATATAATTAATTTTTATATTTTGATGAATATTTCTTGCGTTACATAACTTTATAATTAAAAATCTTGATAACACTACATTTCCAAATAATTTTAGTATATTTTCCAACAAAAAATGCTTTGTGAGATAGATTTGCCTTTTTTTAATTTCTTATTGTTACTTTTTAAAGGGAAATCATGAAGCAAATGTTTAATTGCTCCAGTGCTCCATTGTAGAAGTGATCATTAATGAGTAATTGAGTATATAAAAACAATATTATCAAATGATTTGTTCGATGGATCTACTCTCTTGGGTGTAATTAATGTACAAAAAAATTGAGGAATATAATGGGACCTCGTGTAGATGGAAATTGGGGTTATGAACAGAGTCAGATTATTACATTTGCAAAAAAAAGATTTGAAAACTTTAAAGTAGATCGGATCACTGTTATTGCGATTTTCCTATTTAAGTATAATATTAAAAAAAATAAACAGAAATGTAAAAAAAAAAAAGAAGAAGAAGAAGGAAAAGTCAGAAAGTGGGTAGAGTAAAGAAGAGTGAAGGAAGAGATTTAAATGCATCAAAGCAAATCTCAGTTTCTCTGCACCTATAACTGTTAATTACTTGCTCAGATCAATTCATTATTGCACCACCAGCAATTCAATTATATACGTTAAATCTCAATTTGTATACATCTATGATCTACATCTATTTAACGTGTAAATTAATATGTAATTTCTTCTTATTTTTTGATAAATCTTTTGTAACATCTAAGAAAGAAACAAACAAAGAGAAGAGGAAGATTGAAGGAAAGGAAGTAAAATTCACATGGAAGTGTCGTGCTCTGGTTTGGTTATTTCAGTGTTCTTATTTTTTGTCTGACTTTTATGTTTCTTTCTCTATTCGTTCTTCTTTTTTGGTATTCGATTTTATCTTCTGTACTTTTCTCTTCTTTTGAAAAAAATTAGTTAATTCACAATATTCATTATGGACCTTATTATATCGAATTCATATTAAAAAGCTATAAAAATAGATATTTAATTATTTTACGACCTTATTTTTTTCTCAAATAAAAACACTTTTGTTGTTTTTACGAGAATCCAAAAAAAAAAGTGTTTTCATTTCTGAACTGAAAAAGTAGACATTGAATTCAATTCTTCAAAATACAATCCAAATTTTTTTTTCCCCAACTTAACTCAAATTATATTAAAGTAGAAAAAACAACTGGTATTGAGGAACTTGATTCACAAAGTTAGTACAGTTGAGTAATTGAAACTTTTGGTTTTTAAAATTTTTTGTTTTTCTTGGTTAAATCTTCAAAATAACAGTCTAAAGGGTTTTGAACTTTTGAGTGATGAACCGAAAACGGTAGTGACCAAGAGAATTGGGCTTAGAGCCCAACTTCGAGAATTAGAGATCTTTTTTAATGATAATTACATATTCTGCGACAAAAACAAATTAAAAGTTGCTGAATTCTCTTAACATTCAGTGTTTATAAATAAAAATAGAATTTAAAATATGTAGAAATGGCCGAGACTTGGCACCAGAGTTCGATTTCTACCCGCTGCATTATGATAACTTAAAAAAAGGATTATTGAAAGTGAGTTTTAGATTATAGATCAGATCTTGTCGATCAAATATTGAAAAAAAATATATAGAAATATACCTCAAAAATAGACTACACGCCATGAGTAGATAAATACATGAACATGTACATCCAAAATATGTTATCCATCAGTCTTTGTAACCTCACTTTTACTTTTTCTTGTTTTTTTGTTATATTACTTGTCTGCTTTAATTTCATGTATAAATATTGTAAAAATAAAAAACAGTTGATAAAGAAAATTTAGCAAACATATCATTGATATCAATATAACAGAATTTACAATAAGGTGAAATTTCTGATAGCTTCCAAAATTTGATAAGACAAAAAAAATTAAGAGGTTCAGTCTAAGAGTGAGAACTCTATTATGTTTCTCACTTTTTCCATCAAAGATTGCCAAAATTTTAAAAAAGCAAAAATTACGATGCTAAATTTAGATTCTTGTGACCTGAAACTACTATTTTCGTTTGTTTCTTCCTTTTATTTTATTTGTTAAAATAATCAATATTATAGTATCAGATTAATCCTGAAGAGTTGATGATCTTTGGAAGCCACTAAAGAAGCGCCATAGTCTATGCGTTCTCGAGAAAGAAAATCACGAATACAGATTCAATAATTACAATCATAATAACTAATATTAATAATTTGACATAGAAATCAGAAGCCGCACCACGACGAGTACTTCAGCTTTTTGAAATTTATAATGATTTTGAGACATTCTGTTACGAATCTCACTTGTCCATCGAAAGTAAGACATTGTGTGTTATGTATCCTCGCACTAAAAGCAATGTGGGATCATCTAAACTAAAGGGTTTAAAAAGCTTATTTAAGTACTACTCTAAAGTATTCTTTGAAAAACTTCAATAGTATTTTATGTAATCTATAAGCCCTGAAGAAATGTCCACGATAGTTTGTTTAACAATGTTTGATTTGTAATGATAGAAGGAAAAAAATTGGCACCAAATAACCATTTTTTCCATCATATCATAGGTAAATGAGAATAATAACAAAAGATTTTGTAGCCAGTGGATATTTATGTGTGTAAACCATTTGGTGAATTAAAGTTTAAATTTTCTGAAATATTAGTCAAACGCTCGAGGACATGTGGTTCAGTGGTAGTGATCACTGTACAAATCCTCAGACACCAGAGTTCGATTCATCCCTGATGCAAAAAAAAAAAAAAAGAATTTTAGAATATGAAGTTTGGCTATAGATCGAACTTTGTCGATCCAATTATAAAAGTAAAGTTGACTTAAAAAGAGAAATATTAGTCTAATGGTGGTGCTAAGTAGATAAATAAGAGTTTGTTGTTCAAAAATATAAATTTGTGACTTTTGTGTAGAGTTTTGAGCATTATTTATAGATTAGTCGGTTCTAGATTTATTTAGATAAAATATATGTTTTAGCTAAATTACTTTGTTAAAAAATATAGATTTTTCTTTTTTGACAAAAAAAAAGAGAGTAACAATTATTTCGTAAACGTGATTAATTCAAAATAATCTTCGAATAAGCTACAACAAACAATTAAAAAGTTGAGATTTAATGCAGATTCTGACAATCTATAGTAATAAACAATTTTGAACATACAAAATCTTTCACAAAGATTTGGTATCAATCATTATTATTCGCATTTCACATACTCAATTCTCCACTTGAGTTTTTAACAACAGTAAAGGTAAATAAATAAGATAGTGAGAGCTAAGATCGTAAAAAACAAAGAAGAAGATCGTCGTGGTTCTTTTAGCGTCGACGTTGAGGGCACGTGCGGTTAACAGGTGTGTGTGACCACTGACACGTATCTATATAGTTTTGTGAAAGCGATGTTTCGAGTATTGCAAGGGGACCGACTTAGCCCGTTTACCGGTCAACGGTCAACAAAACTTCTATCTCACTCTCTTTGCACGACGAAGATTCTGCAAACTCAAAGCACGTGCTAACTGCTAACTCTTATCTTCATCAATCCCTACTTCCTTTCTATCTTTGGTCGTTATTTTTTTAATATTATTTTTGCAATTTTTTTTAACTATAACTTTAAACATTAATTTGGGTAAGAATTTATGTATATGATAAAAAGATAGGGGGAAGAAAATAAATGTGAAAAATAAAATAATATGGGTTCATATATTGGAACGAATGGGAATATTAATTAATACGAGTCACATGCAATTTCTGACACGAGACTCCTTTGGATAAAAAAGAGCCACGAGATATATATTCTAAGTTTTTTTTTCTTTTTTTTTTCTTTTTTTTTTCATTAATAACAAATATTAATTAGAAAAATCATCATCGGATAATAATATAAAAACATTTGATATGCAGTTAAAATTCTACATAAACAAATAAAAACATGCCTCAAAAAATTAAGGCATTCCATAAATAAATAAATATCGCATTTAAATTTCACAACTTAGCAAAATGTATCATATCAAAAAAAAACCATAGAAAATTTTATTCCCATATGGAAAGACCAAAGTTGATAAATGAGCTATAATTTGACCGTTACAAGGTTTAATTTGTTAAATCCAAGTACATTAGCGGTTTACCAATATCTTTTGAAAATCTAGAAACATCGCTTCTATTTATGGAAATTTGAGCCTATGACACTAATCGTTTATCTCTTTTTCTATTTTTTATATAAAGACGAAATAAGAAGATAATAAATATTAATAAAAGGAATAGATTGGTCCATATTTTACCACGTAAGTTACTTCAATTTCAAAATGGTTTTTTTTTTTGTGTGCAAATTATCTCATCTCAGTTGCAGCATCATTTGAATTTACATTTAAATGTATAATTTGCATTACTTAATTTACATTTAACTCAATTTTTTCCAAGTAAAACAACAATATACTATCACTATCTTACAATAAAACTTTAAAATAATGCTCGTAAAAATGTTTATATATTTTGGCACCTAAAACGCATGTTTTATGTGCTTTACCTCAAAATCACTACTACTTAACTTAAACTGATGCAAATCGATGGATAGTTTTTTTTTTGTGAAGAAATGGATAGTATGTATTCATCAAGATATGATTTCTCTTTTCTATAAAAATATATATGTAATAATCTTCTGTTTTGTTTATATTTTTTCACTAAAATAATAGATTTCAACTACAAAAACAAAAAATTACAATCTAAGCCGACGGTTAACAAAGAAAATTGCGGAAGCAAAGTCCAAATTAGGGAAGTATGACCCTATAAGAAGGGAAACTAAAGACAAAAAAATTGAAAGGTAGAATACAAATGATTTAGATTACAGACTCTTGATAACTGGAAATAAATCGAAGAACCGAGATAAACCTGCAGTCAATCTATAAGAAATTGAAGACGCCATAACTTGCACAAGACCACGTGAAGACCCACCGAAGAGGACACCTACAATAAGGGAGGGCCTAAGGATAGTAACCAACCGAAGTCAAAACCGATAGCAGAGAAGGCATATAAAATAACAGAGACTAAGCTCAGTTCAAGAAAATAGCTCCATCGCACCATACCAAAGTTCGAAGAGGCAGCAAATACAGAAAGCATCCACGAGAAGACCCAAGAACGATTCCACGGCTAAAACACATCCTCATACCAACCAGGTACAAACGAACAAAGGTATAGAAACCAAGAGATTATAGTATCATCAAGATCTGAGTAAAGGATAACATAGCAAAAATGTAAACTACCCTCTTAATAACTCAAACCAAGTTAAGCCTTTAAACTAACCAACAAAGCTGGAAACAACAACACTAACGTAGATAAAAACTAAAGCAAGAGAAGAAGAGACCCAAATAAAAAAAAGTCGTTGATGATGACCAGATTCGACGATCCCAGATAGACGAGTCTTCAAAGACCGGCGAGATCCACACCACAACGAGAACCTCATCTTCGTCAGGCCTCTTAAAAAAAGGTAAGACTCCAAGTGGGTCAACTCCGGCGAGATCTACCAAGCATCCCTGCAAGAAACAGATCTCATATTTGATCTTCTCACCATCCTCAACGAAAATAACAACAAACAAACAAGACTGAAAGGGAGAAGAATAGTTGACTGCGACCAGAGCTGAAAGAGCCTCCGGCCGGATGACGGTGACTATGGCTCCAAAGAGTTTTAGAGAGAAAAACTTCCAATTTTAAATTTTGGATTTTGGTTAATCTGTTTTATTTATAAACCACGACTTTTCTCTCAATAATCGATTATAAAGTAAAATACTAATTATCAGAAGAAAATAAAAAACAAACCTTGAATCATTTCATTTTAAGCAGAGAAATTTGCCTTTTTATTGGCCCAATACTGCATTTAGGTCTTGAAATCCACTTTTTTATTGAACCTTTTTGTTTATTCACTTGGGCTTTTTCAAAAATAACATACAGATAGGTTACTGGACTTAAATTGGGCCTGTCAACCAAATGGCCGTAAGCCCATAATCTATTTGCCTCTGTTAGACCGACACTAAATTTCCTTAACCGAGAACCGTTGGAATTTGATGTGGGGATATGTCCGTTTTAATCAAAGAATAAAGGAGATAACAAAAGTAGATATTTTTTATTTTTTATTTTTTTTAAATAATCTTTAGCTGTTGAACTGATATTATAAAGCAATATAATGTTGGTTGACAAAAAATGAACTAAGAAAATAAATATAATGTTTTTTTTTTTTGATAAAAGAAAATAAATATAATGTTGTTCTGTGAGAATCTAAAGTTCAAAAGAATCATAATGGAGATAAATGAATTTAGTTAAAGATATGGTCATGGAGGTTAAGTTAGTTGATAGATACTTTTTCATGATAAAGCAAATAAATATATATGTTCTCTCTATTACTTCGCTTTCTTAAGCAATACCTTCATACGTCCTCAAATTTTAGTAATTGAATAAAGTACCAACAAGATATATTCAATCACTACTACTACCATTAAAGTTTTATTAGTATAATTTATATTTTTGATTATTGTACACTTGTGAAACTAAATATTTTTGTCTTAATCTTGTTGGAACCGGAGTTTAAAATTTTCCGTTTGTAATTAAAACAAATAAATTATTGACTGACGAGAGGAAGATCAATCACAGTACAGTGTCAGTTTGAAAACTGCTCAAAAGTGTCAATAATTTATAGATGAACAATAAATAATGGTCACACCTTGATTAAAATATATCTATAAAAAAACAAACCACTTGATTAAAATAAAACAATGTTTAGAGAAAATTGTTTATCAGCTGTTATCCATAAAAGTATAAATAGAGGAATCCAATAAAATAAAATAAAATAGAAAAAGTGAAATAGAAATATAAAAAGGAATCCAATATAACATAAGCGTGACAAAACTTGAAATGTAATCTATGGGAAAAAGAGAGTGTTGCGTAAAGAGTAATCAGAATGAGTGCGAGACATCGATGCATGTAGATGGGAGACACCATTTTACCAATGGTCCTTTTTTGTTCAATCCCTTAACCTTAAATTAAGGGTTTTTATTATAATCATTGACTCAACCTATCCTACATTTTCTTTTCATAAAATAGAGTCTCAAAATAGATAGCATGAGGAAGGAAACAAAATTATTGCAATAATCAACAATTATATCGATATTATCTTATTTATAATTTTAATAATAAATTTGTATCATACGAAATGATATTATTATCTAAAGTTGAACTCCAATAAAAAAAATATGAATAATACATATATTCTATTAGGAAATTCATAAAATTATCAAAAACTTAAGCATAGTTTGGAAGAATATAATAAGGTGTTTCTTAAAATTGTATTTTATTAATTAAATGGATATTTTTTTATTGTATTTGGCTAAATGGTTAAATATCTATATTTGCTTTATTTTCTACCAAAATTTAATTTTACGAAGTTACACAATTCTACATGATATTATTTATGGTTTGAGATAGTTTGTGTTAAGGATTTGGCTTTATCGCTAATTAACATTATCTTTAGTTCACTTATAGGAACTTAATCATGTATCCACGAACAACTAATTAGATTGTCGGTGTATAGAACTCACTTTAATTAACTTGTTCAAAAATTTCTTCAAGACAGAAGTAACGATGTTAAAAGTAGCATGGAGCCACAAAAACTCCTCGCGTAATCATATCCTCTTGGAACGTAAAATCATGAAATATTAGAGGCTTTTAAACATATGTAACCACAAGATCTTCTTCTTTATATATCACCAATCACAGCATGACGTCTTTGCCTCCTTTTTCTGGATGACCTTCACGTGGTGGTTCCAAACGAATTCATTTCTTTTTTAGACATCATACTTCACCAAAAATTAGATTGAAATATGAAGTTAATTAGTTTATCAGCGGTATAATTTGCATTAGTGGCTTAAGTGTGAAATTGATCATGTTCTTCTAGTTTGATTTTCAATGGAAATAATATTTTGTACTATTTATCTAGTATTATCAATCTAACATCCCAACCTTTTTCCGATTAACAAAATGAAGTTGTTAGATAGGAATTAAACCAAGTTGAGCTAATTTTGATGTTTTTCTTGTTCAACCCCAAATGAGATTAATCAAAACAAAGATAAAGCGTTAGAAAAATACAAACTGATCGTTTGCTAATTTGCATGCCAATAGGTCAGGTTGAGAGTTCTCTAATCTAGGTAGAAAAAAGAAGTAAAAAACAGATTTTTTTATCGTTTTGAAAATGATAAATATTTGAAATATCCCTCTTGTAAGCTGCGATTTGCAGTCCGATTCAAGCCATAGATGGGAGATCGACCAGAGTCAAGCATCCTCAACTATTAGCCGAGCAGTAAAAGCTTTGGTTTAGAAGGGAGATATGAGTACATTTGTGAGAGCTCAGTGAGAAGAGATAGAGTCTCGATCTGAAGAATTAAATATTCGTCAAGTTCCCACAAATTGTATTTTAGAATTCGAATTTTGTTACCATAAAAAAAATTATTGAAAATATTTTTCAATTTAAATTTGAAATTCTCTTGATAATGAGAAAATAAGCAAAATAACAACTGTTTCCTCTTATATATCAAAGGTCAGAGCCTAAATTTAACTTTTTGTTATTCATATAATACAAGTTGATAAAGACATAAAGATGCTGTCAAAAAAAAAAAAAAGTATAACTCATATAATCTCTATAATAGTAGTAACGATTACAACTTCAATTATAAGTAAATCAGTGAACCAGTGTTAAAAAGTTAATAGTTAACAATAAAGAAATAAAAGATGCTTTCAAAAATGTTAACTTATTGATTTGTAAAATGAAATTTTTGGAAAAATAAGTAATAGATCTAGTTGTTGTAATTGCTAGGTTTCGAGGAGAATCTTTCTTACAAGGTGGGTGTGGACAATAGCATGTGTGGTCTCTATTAACTTTTTTGGCAATTACAAATTCTTCTTCTCCCACTTACACCAATTAATGATTTATGACCCCACTCTCTCCTCTTAGATGATCTTCCTATTCTTCTCAATTCCTTAATTTGAGTACATTTCACTCTTCACTCACTCTTTGCTCTTCAATGAGAGTGTCAATAATATTAGATCTAAATTAAACTAAGAATAGATTTGTAAATTAAAAGTCAAAATATTCTATAAATAGACATGTCTAAATTTCTTTTATCAACACTGAGCCGCAACTAGCCGGCTTATTAGCCAAGTTCCTACATTATGTAGGCAATGAGATTCGATCTTTAGATATGCAAATACATCTGCTTTTCATGGACTTACCATCTGACACTAAACTAAAAAGCCACACACTATATAAATTATTACATGTGTTTTTTTTTCTTATTTTTTAAAAATTAGTTTTTTTAATTTTAAAAAATAATTTAGTTTTTAACATTTGCGGCATCTAATTGATGAATTGATTGTATACATTATAAAAAAATTTATACTCCCTCCTCTCTAAATTATATGATATTAAAAGTTTTTGCATTTAGATTAAAAAATCAATTAATTTTTGATTTTTTTAATTAAAAATATTTTTAAAATTCTAGATAATAATTATTCAGCAAATTAGAAATCAATCTACACACTACAAATAGTCAAAATAGATAAAAATATAATAAATCTTGCATTAAAAGTTGAAAAAATCAAATAATTTAGAATCAATTTTTTTCTCTAAAACATCATATAGTTTAAAACAATTTTTTTTTCTAAAACATCATATAATTTGGAATAGAGGGAGTATATAGTAAAATGTTAATTGTGTCACTGACTAGAGTATTGGTGTAGTCAATAATCAGATTACTATATGAAGATATATTACATGCTACGTACGATTTAATTATATGAAAAAAAATTGTAATGATTTAATGCGTTGCTTGAATATAGCTCAATTAGCAATCTACACGTACTTATGTTTTACGCCTAAGTATTGTATATCTAAGATTGCCAATGAACATTAATAATAGCCATTACTCACCAATACCATCATTTTGTATTTTAACTCTTTTTCCCCCAAATAAATCCACCATTTGTCATTGGAGTTCCACTACAAAGAGTCTCGTAACCTTTATGTTATATTATTTGGGGTTTAGGGAAATGCTCGAGGTATGTATTATGCTTTGTTGATTTAGTCCAATTAATAACCGGAAAAAGTGGTTTGGGAAACAGTTTAGTAGATGGGGAATATTGATTAAGTTTTAGTGGTTTTTGTTTGTTTGTTTGGTTTCTATGGTAATTCAAAACGGTACAGATGGATATTGGTTACGTTTTCACAGCATTACACCACTAAGCATATAAGACGCAGTAAGAAAAGTTAGAGAAAACAATGTTGTCCTTGTTTCAAGAAACTTGCACATTCAGCGATGTTGTTGTACAGTTCTTAATAATAGATTTTGATTACAATCAATATATGTTGATTCTATTTATCGTCAATTAATTTATATATCGAATTTTGACTAAGAACGACAACATGCAGTAAATACAACATGTAATGCAATGATATTGTTAACAGACACGTAGCCATGGTCTGTTAAATCGTCGGTCGTGCCGACGGGACAAATATTGGACCCGACTAACTAACAACAATGACTTTATAGTACAGAAGAAATATAACAATTAACGATCTAATTATTCTATGCTTTATTTAATGAAGTGTAAATTAACATTTTGTTTATTCTTACAATTTAAAGACCATTCTATTTGAACATATGATACCAATCACACATTTAGATCCAAGATCACTAGGCATTGGTTTGGTCCTAAACAAGCATAAGTCGTAATTTTCTTACCATGAATATTTAAATTATAGCAAAAGTAAAGTTTCATTCTTAAAATAGTATCATCCTTTAAACCCATTAGAAAATGAGATCTATCGACATATCAATAAATTCTATGGCGGACACTACACATCAATAAACATTTCTATTCTTAAATTTTATTACATGGCATCTACGCTATTACTTATAGTTAAATTCTTATAAGAAAATTTACTAACGATATTTAACCCCAACCAAAAAAATATTTATTTATTTTATCAAAAATTGAATCGATAAAATTTAATTTAAAACACAAGCACTTTAAATCCTAAACAATATTATGAGAAAATAAACGATTCTCTAAAATTTAATTCTAATATAAAGTTTATATAAATAGAAATTTAACTACTCAAACAAAACATTTTTCTATTGCCAATAACTCTTTTCCCAACTAGCCAACTCTACGTACATATATATTTTAACAATTATATCAATAAAAAATTTAATCTATTTTTGTAATAGAGAAATGTCCAATTCCTAATGACACCCTAAATACTATTTAGAGAAAAAAGAAAGATTTGAATGTATATAAAGAATAATTGATAATAAATGCAGAAGCGAAATAAATGTAAAGACGTGAATTCGTTGGGAGAAAAGTGGTAAGGTAGATACTTAGTTCACATGCAACTTCAGTTTCTGTTCTCATCATAAAAGCCTTCTTAATGCATGTGTTTTTAGATTTCATTTACCAAGAATAATTCGACATTTATACCTATACATACATACATACACATATATATATTCTATACTATTCACATTTTGTGAATTCAAACCAGATGTTATATGTCCACGTGTCATTGTGCAAACATCAAAAACGAAAATCGTCGGTAACCAAACACATCCATCTAGAAATTTCAATCTAAAATCAGACCGAAGTGAGAAGCTGGCAATAGAGTTAGGAGTGACGTGGCAGATATAAGAAGATCTGGTTGGTGGCAGAGATATGCTTTGTCATCGAATCCTCTTCTCTCGGTCACCGCCTCTTAACTGTTTTCCTCTTTTTCCAATTATTTCATTTCATTCACTTTTTTTTTCTAAATTTGGCTATTATATATCTTTATTTTAATTAAAGAAACTAACGATATTAACTTGAAATATAATCTTATAATATTTTAATTTTATATTACTATTGTGTTTTGATGTTTTTGATGATAGTGGTGCGCCGATGTATAAAGATTAAAGTTAATTAGTGTGCATGATTTTTTTCTCAACAAGAAAAAAAATGATTATGTAGGTTATATTTACAAAAGCTAATCACTACGTTTAATTAAAAATTAATCTACAATTGAAAAAATCAAAAGAAAAGTCGTTAAAAACTGTAAAAGTCATGCAATACTTTAAATGTTTTTCAAACAAACCATATAAGTATGTTAACAATTCAACATAAAACACTAGTTATGAGAATTTTAAACATACTAAATAATGGTGCCAATCAAATCAGACAAAATGTATACTTACATCAAAAGAATATAATATTTATATGACAATTACGTTTTATTAATTTGTATTTTAGTGTTTAGAAAAACACCAGATTTTAAATTTACTACTATGTATCTTGCTGGAGTCCAATATTGATTGGATATATATATAATTGATTTTCATAAAAATTCTTGGATCCATCTTCATAAATACTTTAGATAAAGTATTAAAAATATTGAATAGTGGAATGGAGGGAAATATAAAGCTTTGACTTTTGTCACGTGAGTGAGAACTAAGAAGTGTTATATCTTTGACAGTTTTAATGACATAATACACATTTGACCGAATAGATTCGAGATAATTCGGGTCGGGTCGGGTCTATCACTTTAGGTACGGCTGATGCACGGCGTAATGCGTGGTCCGGTGAATGCGCTAATGTGGGTCCAACATTTATTTTGGTTTTTCTTATTTTTCAGACTTGTTTTGTAAATTTATACAAATTTCACTTTACTTGAAATCACTTTAATTTAAAGGTTAAGTAATTGGCGCCGATTCGGTAAACATAGCATAGAGATACTAATCAAAACTTGTCTTTGCATTTGGTCAGCAAAACATATATAATAAACATTTGTATAATTTAAATAAATTCTCATTTAAATATGGGCGTCACATTTGGTGTCTTCCATTTCATTTTAGGAAGTTTTGAGTTATACCAAATGGTATTGACTATGAATTACTTTTTTTTGTTAACATGGACAAAATTTGATTTACTTCCTTCAAACCTTTTAGAATATAACGTGAAATAAATACAACTTTTAAAAATTAAATTATGATGAAAAAATAACATGTCTAAAACAATTTTTATATAGAACGAAATTTATCAATTTAACTGTTAACAAAAAAAAATGTATAACGCCTTAACATTAGTCAACTCCATATATTCTTTTGTCAATCTAATATCAAGTTTCGAAGTCACTCGTTAGTTTAGGTTAGGAATCTGTGAGATAAAATATTACTTAAACAAGATTATTATGAAAAGAAAAATAGATTGTATTAAAAATTTGGACAAAACGGTTACAAAGCTGCTTCCACATTACATAGAAATTAGTAATCTAATTTTTTAACAATGTGAAATAAAAAGTTAGCCAATAGTAAGTCTCAATCTCTCTCTAACAACTTTAAGAGTTTGCTTCCCTCCATAAATACCGAACCTCACTTCATCTTCTTACACCATCCTCATCTCCAATTAACAAACTTAACTCTTCTTCTGTTATAACAAGAGCGCAAGCTCTTAAGCGCTCTTGTTTTTTTTCTTCTTCACTAGTTTAGAACTCTTTTTTCCACTTCAAAAATGGCTTTTAAACTAGCAATTCTCTTAACCACTTTTGTCCTTTTTACCCTCGCCGACGCTAGGATCCCCGGTGTTTACTCTGGCGGCGGATGGACTAACGCTCACGCCACTTTCTACGGCGGTAGCGACGCCTCCGGCACTATGGGTTAGTCCTCAAAAACAGAGCATAAATACATTTTTTTTTTGCAAAAAGAGTAAATTTATCCCAAAAAATCACATCTTTATTTGACAAAACAAAAGAAAGATCAAATTTTTATGTTTTAATTTAATTTTAACAAAAAGGGTTTAATGAATTTCAGGAGGAGCTTGTGGTTACGGTAACTTATACAGTCAAGGCTATGGGACTAACACAGCTGCTTTGAGTACGGCGCTGTTTAACAATGGTCTAAGTTGTGGATCTTGCTTTGAGCTCAAATGCGCCAACGACCCTCAATGGTGCCATCCAGGAAGTCCTTCAATCCTCATCACTGCAACGAATTTCTGTCCACCTAACTTTGCTCAACCTAGTGACAATGGAGGATGGTGCAACCCACCACGTGAACACTTCGACTTAGCCATGCCTGTCTTCCTTAAGATCGCTCAATATCGTGCCGGCATTGTCCCCATCTCATACCGCAGGTACCATTTTGCTTCCATCTTTAAAGCCTTAAAGCAATTCGTAAATCTGTTAGTTATGAGTTGGATTCTATTGTTAGTTTCACAATAAAATTCAGAGTCAGGTTAGTCGTTAATACGGAGTCTCCTAACATTATTTGGGGTTCGGTCTAATCCGGTTACCAAAAACTAAATTGCGATTATTTGTTCAGATGAAATGAGTTGATATTTTAGACTTCATAAAAATTCCGGAATCAGACTAGTAGTCAGTAATAATTTTCTGCTGATTAATTCAGTTTCGGTCTAGATTCATGTAAATGAGTGACTAAACTGAGTGTGAAATGTGATTTGTTTTGCAGAGTTCCTTGTAGAAAGAGGGGAGGAATAAGATTCACAATCAATGGTCATCGTTACTTCAACTTGGTTCTAATCACCAATGTGGCTGGAGCAGGAGACATTGTGAGGACTAGTGTGAAAGGTTCAAGGACTGGTTGGATGAGTTTAAGCAGAAACTGGGGTCAGAACTGGCAATCTAATGCTGTTTTGGTTGGTCAGTCATTGTCTTTCCGTGTCACAGGCAGTGACCGTAGAACATCTACTTCCTGGAACATTGTCCCTTCTCACTGGCAGTTTGGTCAAACCTTTGTCGGGAAGAATTTCAGGGTTTAAACGAGAGTTTCGAGAAAAACTCAAATTCGGAGGAAATCAAAAAAAATATTAAAGTGGTTTGAGACAAAAGAAAACTCTCCGCTAATTTCGCTTCTCCTTTTTTTTTCTTAATTTTAAAAATTTATATATGGAAATGAGAGAAAATTGAGGGAAAGTATCTTTGACTTGTGTGTGTGTGTTTTTTTTTAAATGTTTTTTTTTTTTAAATTTGGGTTTGGTATTTTAATTGTGAGAAAGTGAATAGCTGAAGTGGCTGTGAGAAAATTTTGTAACAGCCCGCAGCTATTAAAAGTATTCACATGGTTTGGTTGTAACGTTTATTTTCGTGTAATCTAAAACATGTTTGTATTATCATAATACTACTACATTATACATCTTAATCCCTTGTTTAATTAAGTGTTTATCCGAATTCTATTCTATGAATTAGTGTTTTTCACTTAATATTATTAAATTTTCTAAAATGTTTGGTTATAAATTGAATTTTATCAACTCAAATAAAAGAGTAAAGAAAATTGGAACTAGCCATTACAAACAGTTTGTATTGAGAGTGAAGTTAATGCCTATGAGTGTTAGATCCACGAGGATCCCACTTAGATTTTGGTAGTGATATATAGTAGATCGAGAAGCAAGAATAATTCATAATTCAATTGCTATTGGTCTATTTTTAAAGCCTTTAATAAGTGGGATTGATTTTTGGGCCTTTTATTTGTAGTGTTATTTTATAAATAGAAATTGTGTGGAATGCCATGTGTATTAAAATCTTTTGTATTTGCCATATTTTTGGGAAAATGACAGAGTGAAATGACAAACGTATCCTTAGAATAATTTGTTCTAATTGCTAGAGAAAATAAGATAGACAATTTAAAATATGTCCATTAGAGACAAATATAATTGATGATTAGTCTATTATCTAAATAATTTATTTTTAGAAAAAATCACGTGCAGATGGAAAAAAGAACAATGAGAAAATGACATGTATTGCATAGGAGACAAATAAAATTTGTCTATCGTAGACAAATGTGTCATAACACGAATATTTGTCAAATATAAATTGCATCTCTATTATATTATGAGGATATGTCTTGGGAGACATGATTATATATTATAAGAGATCATTTATCTCATGTTTATTACCGTAACTATAATTTTGGCTTAAGTTTTATGTCAATGAAATTTATCCATGTCCATTTGTCCTTATCCAGCATAGACAAGTGTCTATGTCCAGCGTCGTTTGAGTGATTGACACGTGTCAGTAATCTATTTGCCAAAATGGACATATTCATGTCTAGCATGGATATCTTTCTATGTATATTATGGACAAATATCTACGTCCAGTATAGACATGTGTCCATATCTAGCGTCAAACACAAAATCTAACACGTGTTAAGCAGCTATTTGTCACATGAACATTTTCATGTCTCGCATGGAAAAATGTATGTGACGTCCAGTTGTCCAGTGTCGTACATGATTTTCGCCACGTGTCGGTCATATACTCGTTATTCCATGCGAGATGCAGAAAAATGAGAAAAAAATGAAAACGAGACTCAGAGAAAAAAATAAAGTCGGAGAATGGAAGATACTTACGAATATTGAGAGTCTTCGATCTCAAACAGAAGAAACAAAGTTGTAAAAATGAAAGAAGATGAGACATAAGAAGGGAAGAAATGTATTTAGGAGAGGAGAGGAGGAAACTAAGGTGTAAATGAAAAGTTCAGAGAAAATAATGAAAAATAGAATTATTGAAGAGGGTAAAAGAATTATTTTAAAACAAAAATGATAGCAAATAATATGGCAAATAAAGAAAATATGAAATAGATGGCATATGAGATAATATTGAATTAAAACATTGGCATTTGGTATAATTTTTTCTTGATTTTTTTACCGATGAATTAAAATTATAAATAAAAGTATTTTTTTTCCTACAGCATTTGATGCTAACTTAACATAAGTCTTTTTAAGTTTTCATACTTGTTAGCTTCTTTCTTTTTTCCTTTTTTTTGTGATATGAACGGAACGTGTTTTCTCCACTTACAAATTTACCTAAAGTTTATATTCATTTACTCTTTTCATTTTTTATTTTATAATAATCGTCTTTTTAAAAGGTTTGGATTTGATTCCATTGGTGATAGAATTCTTTAAATCTTTTTATAGATAGAGACTGATTAATAATTTAAATTTTGGTGTAAGAAAATAAAAATAGATATTTAATCATTTAAATATAAAAATAGATATTAAATGTGAACTGAACTTGATCTAAGTGCTATGTGGTAAGTCCAATTAAGACAAACACTATCTCACATCCAGAGATCGAGTATTACTGCTTACGTAAGAACTTGGCTAATAAGTCAGCTAGTTGTGGTACAATATTGACAAAAAAAAATTATTTGATTAAATATATTTTTTAGTATTAATGTTTTTGATCGATAATAAAGTACCTTAGAGTTTAAACACAGTTTTAATATACCAAAATGCCTAGGACTGTTGATATAACTCAAATCAAATTACTCTTTTTCAAGTTTTTCCAAAATAAAGTTGTTTTTTAATAAAGAAAATTATTTTTGGTAAAATGTATGTTGTGAATAAAAAGAAAGAGCCAATGAACTATAAGATTGGAGAGTTTCACGACACTTGCTCAAACATTTTTATGTTATTTTGGATTACAATATTCTAATTCTTAATTGCAAACCTCTATAAATTAATAAAATTCTCTAGTTTCAAATCGGACTAGTGTAAAATTTGATCAAGTTTAATAAATTAATAAGATAATAATTATTTTGAAACCCCTATGTAAAAATATAGTCCCAATAATATCATAAATTAATAATCATCTAAATTTACATGTATATATATATATTTAAATAAGTTGATATATTAATGTATGAATTTTAAAAAACGAATTTTTTTCGCAAATGGCATTTAGTTTAGTGGCAGGCAGTAAGTCCACTAAGACATGCGCATTTGCACAACCAGGGATCGAGTCCCACAGTCTATATTATGTAGAAACTTGGCTAATGGGCTGGCCTGTTGTGGCCCAATGTTGACAAAAAAAAAAAACGAATTTTTTTCTAGAACTCAACTCTATAAACGAATTGTTATGTTTATTTTTTAAATCATGATGTTGTAGTATAACATGTCATAAAAAATAACCAAATTGTTTTTAAGTTTTCAATTGTTTAATGTGTATAATTTTCATTGTAATAGTATTATAAACTGTTGAAATAAAATAATTGAGATCATTAGTCATAAATTTGAATATACATATATAATATAGGTAATCTATGGTTAAAAATATTATTTTTTAAATATTAAATTTTTTTGTTTCAAAATTTTAAAATTTAAAACTTTTAAAAGATTAATCTAAAACTAGTCACAATTTATCATTTAAAAAAAATAACTGTTAAAATACTATAAATTAATAATATTATTTTCTACATAGAGATCTCTCGTAGTTACAATGACAATAGATAACGAAAGTCATGTCCATATGTTTGAATCTTAACCATTTTAGCTAAAGGAACTTTTGTTTTTCTCTTCAAACATTCCATAATCAATCCCTTTAAGTTTCCTGATCCAGGCAATTGACTATAAATCCATTCCAAAAGTGATTCAATATCATCTGCAAAATCTTTCATGTGGCATTGGAGAAGCTGTGGAACCACAATCTTTTTCTTGCTTGAAACACCCACGGAAGCTTCTAGATATTCCACTCTTGCTCTTCCTAAATCATTCACTACTTCATCTGCTGTATAAACTCCAAGCTGCACATGAATATCAAGTTCATCATTCATATATGTTCCACTTATAACCGGTTAAGATAAACTATGTCTATACACTTACTGCTGGTGAAGACCAACTTCCACGACAAAGAGCAAATGTCACATAGGGTTCTGAATATCCTAAACCATAAGTGTGTCGCAGGAGAGTCTCTTTCTCATCAAGTGGGTCCTTTTTTCATGAAGATGTTGATAAATTAGCTTCTTGTGGTATTGATAGATTGTATTTAATAGGTATGAGTTATATTGGAATGTACTTTCATGTTCTGGTTCACAAGGATGTCGCAAGACAAAATGTTCAATCGCCAAAGCGTTAAGGACTATACATTGAGTGAAGCCTGCCAAAAAAGAGATACAAAGGGAAAAGTTAGGTTTATGAAGTTTTTACAATTAATGATAAAATTTAGATTTCCTTTTCTTGGGATTTTGATTCACTAGTTTACCTTGTTCATCAAGTTAAGTAGTCTGTTGTGAGATGAAGGTAACCCGTACTCGAGAAATGCCTATGATTTAAACATACAAATCGATTATAACTAAGATCAAGTTGTGTTATAGATAAATTGTGTTAAGAAATGGATCCATACATGCATGATACAAGCGTTGTAGATATTGATTCAGAAAGCTAGTTTTTGCTTGTAAGTCAAGAAACTCAAATCTACCTCCGATAGTTTCTTCATCAGAACGCTAATTTACACAAAGATTGTAAATAAGTAATAAAATCTCTATAAACGTTTTGAAACAAAGAAATTGTTAGCTTCAAATAATGTTGAAGTGAAAACCTTAGGCGTGGAGCAGCCTGTGAACAACAATGGGTGAAACTGGTCATATCGATGGAACTTGTTGAGATATGGATGAAGTTCTTGTAAGGACCAATGTCTCTGGTGACCCCTCCATTCGAGTCTGGTAATATGCGATAAGGATCAAGATTTAGTGCGTTTTGGTAATAACTATATGTGTTTGATTTCCGGCTACAAGAAGAGGACCTTGAGACATCTCCTTTGGTCTTTGATGGGACCTGATTGAGTTCCAAGTAAATGCCTATAAGACAGTTGATGAGCTGTTCAGATACTTCGTTTGGATCGTCTTTGGTCTTTGCTTCCACAAGTCGAAGTCCTTTTCTCACTCTACCCGTTTGTGATCTCGATAATTCATCTGCAGAGAAAAACCATAACCTAGAGTGAAATGAAAGCCTTTTGACTATGATACGGAATATGCAATTACATACCTGTGAAGCAACTTGAAGAAGTGGCCTCCAATAATTCAGGAGCATAAGAAAATGAGAGCCTAGAGTGACTACTTGAGATAGTGTCTAAAGCAGAACGTTGGTAGTGATGTGACAAAGATCGTTTATGAAGATCATGCCTTAGTGGCAAACTACTCTGTCTCACATGGCTATGCCTTGGTAATGTCCTCTTCTGTTCCATCATCTGCAATTTCATTTCTTGCGTTTGCCTCTGTTCGCAGCACAATATTAGCTTCAGCTCTTCGACTTTTCGGTCTAGATAGAGAATCTCTGCCTCCACAGTAGCTAATTCTTGTATAAGCTCGGAAAACTGTTAGACAATAAGATCTCTTAGTGGTTTGATCAATAAGAAACCATTAACATTTTGTATGTATTGGTCTTACCTGAGGTGGAAGAAACAATGAGGAGACTTGAGATAGAAACAACAGAGCCATCGAAAACAGCTCGTAAAGTCCTACTCAATGCTTCTTCTTCCTCTAGTTTCTCTTTAAGATGCATTACCTGCAAAAATACAGACATAAGTACTTTTCGAACACAGATTTTGAAGTCTTTTTGTAAGAATATAGATGCTTACGCCTTCTTCCAAATGATGTCTCTTGTTACTGTGTTGCGGTGAAGCTTCCATGAGGAGTTCCTCAAATTTCATGAGCTTTTTTTCTGAGTTTCAGAAAAACTGATCTCGAGTAAATAAAGAGAATGATAATACTGAAAACGTGGGAACCATCATAAGGGTCGGTCCGAGAATTGACCTGAGAGAGTAGTCAGATTTATAGGATCCTGAAACAGTTATTGACTTTTGCTTTGGTCGTTTGAAGTTGTTAAGGGATAATGTAAGTCACATGAGACTCGCCGGAATTATACAAAAGACTCCTCTTATTATTATTACAAATACAGATTTTAGAGGTGGTCACGACGTGAATCTTATCACCGTTGGACCGGAAAAAATAGTCCACGACGCATTAAATTATGTCTCTGTGCATCTTTGCTCGTGATCAGACCAATCATCCAATGTCATCAAGATCTAAGTGAAACTTTAAGTATTTGATATCTGTTAATATCATTCATTGAAACGAATAACAGTCTCCCTCGTCACAATTGTAACCAAGGTATATATTACATACGTATATAAGCCAAACCTATAAAGCTATCGTCAAAGTACTTGCTTCTCAAACATTCTTCAATCTTTTCATTATCAGTTGCAGTGGCCAACCATAAAGGCAATTTTCAGATTTTGTCATTGAGCCAAGTCCCCTTTTCAAACAAAGTTGAACAGAGCTCTCTAATTGCAAAACCGGAGATTTTTCCAATCCGGCACATCAACATGCAACAGCTTCTGCATCTGGCTGAGACTCTTGACCATCAGTCTCACTCTCAGTGAGTAAAGGGCTTTTCTGAAACTTATTCCTCAGCTGACCGCAAGCAGCACTGGCATCAAGCCCTCTTGTTTGCCTAACGCTTGCTGTTATCTTACGCGACTCCAATGCAGCTGCAAACGCTAGGACCTGCACAATTGGTTCATAAAAGCGTTTAGGGACTTGTTTTTCTGAATTTTTATTGAAGTTTATCATCCAAAACCGAACCAAACCAACTCAAGACCCGAAAGCCTACCGCTTTCTTGTAAGGTCGCTTGTACTCCGATGCTTCTATGGGGTTGTACGGAATCAAATTCACGTGATAAGTTTTACCCCATTCGCGGAGTAGCTCTGCGAGTTCTACTGCGTGCTCAACTGAGTCATTGACTCCAGCTGCATCAACATTTTATGAACTTCTGTTAAAGTAGATGATATAGTGTGGGAGACGCACAAAAATTTTGTTTAAACTCAAGTCTCACACACCTAGCAGGGCATATTCGAAGGAGACTCTTCTACTTGTTTCTTGGAAGTAGTCACGACAATCCTGCATAATTGCTTCCAGCGGATAGGCCTTGGCACTTGGTACAATTTTCTCCCGGAGACTTTGGTTTGGGGCATGTAAGCTGATTCGCCACAAGAAAAGCTCAAACATAAATATATATATATATATATATATATATATATATATTATTTTAAAATATGGCAATCAATAAGAATTTGTGTTATGTTTGGGATACCTTGACCTAAATAAGCTGTAATGTAAACATTGGGAAAGCTTTTTACATAAAAACTCATTTTAGTTATTGAACAACATATTTATAAAACCGAAAGTACCTGACAGCTAAGGTCGACTGAAGCTTATGAGAGGCAAGCTTCTTGATTGTGTTTGGAACACCAACTGTCGATATTGTAATCATTCGTTGCCCGATTTCAATGTCCTAAGTGAAGGAAAAGAATACCAAAAGTGACTGCTAAGTCTTAATGTTTTACCATTATAAAACACAAATTGTACAGAGAAATAAATCATCTATTTCATCATCATGGTAAAGTCTTTGTCTTGGCTTGCCCATTAAGTTACAGTGCCTAGATCATTAGCAAGAACTTCATTCATTTCTACACAACCATGAATAAATGGCAAATGGAAAATCTTACCTTGTTCAAACAACGATGAGCATCAAGTACCGACTTAAGATTCAACATGGGCTCACCCATTCCCATGAAAACTACATTTGTCACCCTGTGCTTGAAAACGTCCTCGATAGCCAACACCTAGAATTCAAAATAACACTTGTAAACACAAGCCACATCTATATTTTACTAAGAATTCTTCTTCCGGGTCTTAAATGGGATCAAACAACTGTTTTTAAATACTCCTTTAGGCGTTTAGGTGATGTAAAACAACAGATAGTACAATGATAATCTTCCTCAAATTATTGCGCAACAAGGCATTTTACTTAAGATTTTATCGTGAGTTATCGTGGAACCAAGTACCAATTTATAAATCTTTATCATGCACTCGTCTTATTATCATTCCATACGGATCATCCTTTGAGGATTTTACATTTTGCATGATCCATACGATGCAGAAAAGAAGAGGTAATATAGAGATAAACCTGCTCAATAATTTCATGTCGTTTCAGATTTCTCGAAAAGCCTCCTTTTCCAGTGGCACAAAACGAGCATCGCAGTGGACATCCAACCTAAAACCGAACTTAGACATCAGTTTTGAAAGTCATTAATGCAAAGCCAACAACAGATATCGAACAATCAGAAGGTCCGATTCACCTGGGAAGAAACACAGGCAGTGAGGCGCGTTATGCCCTTCTCAGCATCTTGAACCGGTATACCAACAGTTTCGATCAATAGGTTGTCTTCAAGCTTTAAGAGCAGCTGTAATATAAAAACAACAAATGACAAAAACATTGGAAACAGTAAGCAACTAATCAAACAAAACTTAAGCAAGATATCTCAACAATACCAAAAGTTACCTTAATGGTACCATCAGTTGCAGTGACAGTTTGGTAAATAGGTGATCTTCCCACTTTAAATCCACCATCCACAAGTTCTTTTCGAAACGTTTGTGGCACTTTTAGCATCATGAAATTGAAGATTGGTTTGATCATTTGCATAAATATCAAGCAAGACGAGATTTTTCAGAACACCTAGAACTTGGTAAGAATTTGCTCACAATTGCTAAAGTCTTCAACTTTATTAACCTTCCTCTTGTATATGAGATGATGGAGCTGCTTCCCTCTATATCCTTCCTGTAATATTCCACTACAAAATCAGAAATTTCACTACTTTTCAAATCCTATTTTTGCAAAAATCGGATTCTTACTTGACCCAAGCTGATAGCGAGCTGTTGAAGCTCCGGCTCCGACATCCCGATGAGAACCTTCGAGTCCACGTGTGGAGTACGCGCCGGTTTGGCAGAGGCCGGTTTCGTAGACGGTGCAACGGTTGATGCAGCAGCGACAACGACGGTGGATAGGGAATGACGCCTAACCACCATTCGCGAGATGGGAACAGAGAAGACAAGGTTTTGAAGCATAGCCATAGTATTGGTTGTCGCCGTAGTTAATCAATAATTCGGAAGAAGACAGAGTAAACCCTTTCTTCTGCGGCTAAAGCCTCTCTGCAACTATAAGTTTTCAGTAGTTTTTTCTCATAGAGCGGATAAGTGAAAAAACGCCACACAGTTTAGATCTAGAAGCAATAAATGGAACGCGTTCTTCAATTTGGATATATCTTTGATTCGTCCCTTAACCTTTGATTCGCATTTGACTAGTCTCTAATCGGTCAAATTGAACCGAATTAAACAAAAAATGTTTAAACTGAAACCACATATTTTTTATGGATGATCGGTCTAGTTCCACCCATAACTTCATAATGAATATATCTAAATATTGAGTCATTTGTTAATTACACACAAAATTAAAATTAATTTTAATTCTATCTGAACTATCACAACTAGTACCAGAAACATCCGACATTTGTCTATCTTCTTAATTACACACAAAATTAAAGTTAAAAATCTAATTTCACCCTAACTAATATATATAACATCAAAAACACTCAAATGATCAAAATCATTTTTCGTCAATATAACCATTTTCGAGTTGAATTTTTTCGAGGTTTCGGTTCCATTGACTTAAGACTCATTCAAGTATTTTTAATTTTTGGAGTAGGTTCAGTTCAAGTATAGATTGGATTCAAATTCAGTATTTCTATTTATTTTCATTAAAATTCAAAAATTCAAAATCGGGTAGAATTACACTTCAGTTTTAATTTTGTGTGCAATTAAGAGGAGGAGCAAATTTTGGGCGTTCCTGGTACTATATGTGATAGTTTGGATGAAATTAAATTTTTGATTTTAGTTTTGTGTATAATTAACAAGCGACTTAATGTTTAGGTACATTTATAGTTATGTGAAAGTCTTGGGGTGCAATTAGACCGATCAGCTTTTTTTATTTTACATAATAAGTTCGATTTTAGAGACATTATAAAATTTTGTCTAACAACTTTAGTTTTGATCTTTGTACAATTTTCCCTACTCAGTAATATTACAGATTTGAACTCGAGCTCGGTTTTGTTGTATTCTTCGTACCACTAATTGACTGCTAGTATTTTGACTTGTAAGTTGTATCATTAAAAAATTTCGATTCCAGAACTGGAGACATTTTCATGTCTACATCAAAATTTTCAGGAACAAAAATACAATATAGTGACACAAAGAGGCAAAAATGACCTCAAATCGTCATATATACTTCACTCGATATAACATCACACAAGGAAGAATAAAAAAAAGCTACACACATTTTCTAAGGTTGGGTAAGGGACATTTAACCGGAAAAACTATCATTCTTGACCAGCTCAATCCGTCACAGTTACGAGGCCCGGCCGGAAAAATGTCCATCGCAGAATTTATTTGCCAGCTTTGATCCGTTTCCCATATCCAAAAAAGGCCTACACTCGGTCGTGGTGTCTGCCAAAAGATTTTTGTTTAAACCCGGACGACTTAGGTCCAGTTCTAGTCTTGGTATCCTTAATCGGATCAGTCTGAGTCGGTTTTCCCAAGTTGTCCTGAAGTTTTTGCAAGGCACGGACTACTTGGTCCATAGTCGGACGCGACTTAGGTTCAAGTGAGAGACACTGCACTGCAATGCTGGCAACTCTTATGGCTTCATCAGGTAGATACTGTGTTTCTAGCCTAGTGTCCACGATTTGGAGAACCTTGCGTTTACTTGTGAGGTACGGTCGAGCCCATTTCACAAGATCTTCTTCTTTGCTTGGCATGTTATGGTCCACTGCTGACCTTCCCGATAAGATCTCTAGAAGCACAACCCCAAAACTGTACACGTCGCTTCTTGCATTTAAGTGACCTGAAACAAGGATTAATGTCATTATCCATATGCTCTAAAACATTGTATCAATCTACTCATAATTCATATATGAAGATTGGTAGATTGGTAGATTTTTTACCACTTGACATGTATTCAGGAGCGGCGTAGCCATATGTACCCATAACTCTAGTACTAACATGGCTTAAATCACCCTCTGGACCATCCCTAGCTAGTCCAAAGTCGGAAAGTTTTGCGTTGTAGTCCTGTTTAAGGGAAATAAAGTCATCAGTAAAGTGCTTTAAAGCCAAGGGAGACATCTAAACCTTTGAATATATATATATCTCTACATACTGAATCGAGTAAGATGTTCGAGGCTTTGAAGTCTCGATATATCACTTTGACTGGGTCACTATGGAGAAAAGCAAGTCCCTTTGCTGCATCAAGAGCAACCTTAATCCGTAGAAACCATGGGAGTGGCTTAAAATATGCACCTCCTGTTTCAAAATCATTTCCATCAGAACCACAAAAACAAAACACAGATTTGATCAAGACAATGATCTTTGAGATGTACTTCTGAACAGATGATTCTCAAGACTTCCTTTTTGCATAAACTCATAGACGAGAAGATGGTGTTCATCTTCTAAGCAATAACCGATCAGTTTAACAAGATTTGGATGACTCAATTGCCCCAAGTAATTAATCTCCGTCTGAATTACAACAAAACACATCAGATAAGACACACATATTCACACACAACACATAAACACCAAAATTGAGGAAATGAAAACTTTACTTACCAGCCATTCTCGGTGACCTTGAAAACCTTCTTGGTTAAGCTTTTTAACAGCGATAACTAAACCGGTTCCAGGTCTAGTCGGAGTGAGAGTGGTCTCATCTAACCAGCCTTTAAAGACACAACCAAAGCCACCTTCTCCGATCACACTATCCGGTCTGAAGTTTCTGGTTGCAAGTTTGAGTTCATTGAAGGTAAAGTTTTTGACTGTTGTCGAATTCAGTATCTCCCCTTCCGTCTTTTGAGCTGCCACAACCGATGACGATTTTCGGCTTGAGAGGCTTAAACCAAACAAATCGCTGCTCTTACCTAAAAAGACACACATATGTTGATTAAATTCAAGACTTTATCAAAATCAAAGTCTCAAAGTCATTTCCTTTTTTTCTTCGAATTTTCCTGGAAAAAAAGGAAGATTTCGAGGAAATTGATAGTGGGAGAGAGATGGTACCATTGTGGAAGAAATCAGCTTTGACTTGAGAACTGAAACAACAACCCATCAAAGCTAAGAATAGATTCGATCTCCAGTTTTTTGATTCTTAATCGCTCTTCAGCTGCTTGAGCTGATGAATATAGTTTTGTAAAGAGAAGAGAAAATAGAAATTATAGATAAGTTTCGACACACAAAGCCCAAAAAGAGAGATATATGATGAGTGAGCAAGAGAGAGAGATGTGAACAAAGATCACAGAGGATAGAAAATTGATAATGAAATGAAAGTTTGAGTTGGTATTGATGAGAGGCACGAGGAGGTGACTAACGGAGATGGGTCTTTTTTTCTTTGTTTGTGTGTAAGAAAGTCAAACAAATGGACACAAAAAAAAGAAGGATTGTTTGGCGAAAAGATGAAGTCGTTGGATTCTTTTTTGATTTAATTGATATTTGACTCAATTTTAAAAGTCTTTTGTCATTATCCATTAGCTTTTTTAATCAAATTACCGATTTTTGTGTGTGTTGTCTTGTTACCGTATGTGTCTGAATCATTACCATTTACGGAACGACAAACAAACAGAGAAATATGACTATATGAGTGTCTGTCTACTCGTTTGTAGTAACAAATTTATCTGAGTTGGTCTTTCGAAGTTAATTGGTCTGTGTATGTGTATGGGTGAGCAAAAATAACACGTATACTTCAGCCGAGTAAAAGAATAAATAATGATCGAAATCTTTTTTGTTTTAATTTTTTTTGTTTTTTATTGTAACTGATTTCAAATAAATAACCTTTTATTTGTTTTATACACCAAAAGAAAGAAAAACACTATAGTCAATAGATGACTCGTCTAGAAGACATCACAAGTGATTAGATTTCATATAATTAGAAATAGAGACAAGGAATTGCAACATAAGCACATATTCTTTATTTTGTTTTTTCACACATTCAATATGATATATATACATATATATATATATATTGGGCTTCCTAAATTTGTAAACATTTATTCTCATATACTACTTCTACTAGATGTTCTTTTTCTTTTTCTTTCCTTTTTTTTGTTAAAAACATAAATTTTATTAGATTTTTTTAATCAGGGAAAGGAGGAAAAAACCTCCAAATTTTATTATATGTTCTTGTTACTAGTAAAATACAATTTTTGTAAAAAAATGTAAAAAAAAAATATTGTGAAAAAGAAAACTATATTTGGTTAAATGGTTAGATGTTTTACCAGAATTCGACTCTATGTTTTATTAGAATTTGACTCCATACAATCGTCTAATCACATATAACTGAATTTGTGATTTTATGAATTTTATGTCACCATGAAAAATTTGTCATCAAATTGTTAACACTAAAAAAATTATTGTCGAAAATGTCAATTTCAGACAGACGCCAATGAAAATGAAGATGTCATGTACGGAATCAATTTATTCTAAAGAAGAAGAAGTTTTGCAAAGGAAACTAAAGCATTTCAAAATGAGTACTTGTAGTTAATCTTCTAGATATTGAATAGAAATGAAAAAGACAATAGTTACGAAGGCGTAAAAGGAAGATAGGTTTGACTAAGAAAAAGATGGTAGGTTTTGTGATGATGAGTCGTTTCGTATGTCGTAATCTTGTTTGGTAGTGTTTGGACTTTTTGTAGCTCGAAATCCAAAATTTCTGTAGAAAGAATATTTCTTCCGGTTGGACAAATTTGACGTACGGAGGTACCAACTTGGAATTTTGCCGTTTTTACTAAACTTACCTATAAAAAGTCATCTTTTTGTTTCCGTTATACTGGCAGCTATTTAAGAAAATATTCAGCTTTTTATCCTCTCTTACATGTAAACATGTTCTAATTAAATTTTACAGATAACAGCTCCAACCATAATTTTGCCAATAATGAAAAAAGAAAAAGAAAAAGAATGAGAGGAGGAGAAATACGTAATTTAGGAACACATAAGTCTAGTTATCTTCTTGGTCGTGTGGACCAAAAGTTGGGTTGTGTATAGTGTGTGACACACAAAATGGTATTTGACAATTGGGTTTGGATTGTTAAAGGCCTTAGGCCCAAGAAAAGCCCATGGACAATGAAATCAAAACACATTTTTTATTGACAAGTCCAACTACTTTCCCAAACAATATCACTTAGAATTACATAATTTTTTAGAGTTGAATTTCGATAGAATAGATTGCAGATTAATATTTAACCACCTAATAAAAACACTTATGTAATCACATTATTCTATAAGCTTCATAAATTTTTTCTTTTCACAATAGTTTCTCTGAAAATGAGTTTTTTTAAAAATATATATATCTCTCTGAAGTTATAGTATAATACAAAGTGTAAATAAAATAAAAGTAAATGAACATTTTAATTTTAAAAGACGACAAATTATAATGTTATCGTGTAATACAAAGTGTAAATAAAATAAAAGCAAATATGCATTTTAATTTTAAAAGACGACAAATTATGATGAAATCTAATCTATTTACTATACTTTTGTTAAATATGAGTTGGGTAATAAGAAATAACAATAACAGTAGGGATACGCTAAGCAGATAACTGTACCAATCCAATGTGTAAACTAAAATATGGATATATGATGAAAATTTATATTATTTTATGTCACATGAATATATTTATGTCTCATATGATGTTTTAAATTCGGACTCTCCCTTCGCTCTCACGTCTCGCGATAACATCACCATCATCTTCAAAGGATGATTCTTATCTTTTTTAGATAAGAATCACAGTCAATCATACAAAATTCTTAAAGGTGGCAGTGTGAAGTCTACAGAGGAGGCGACGATGCTTACAGAGGTGGAAGATGAGAGGGATGTCTCTGTGATGGCAAAAAGGTTTGTGTTTCATCATCACGATGATGATCAAAAGAAGATCGGGTTTGAATCTTATCTTATCTCTATCTTGAATTACTCAAAGATGAGAGTAACCAATTCGGCTTTTTCATAGTTTTCCGGTAATGAAGTAAGCTATTTCATATGTTATTTGTGTCTTGGATTTAGATATAAGGATCGTTGTTTGATCACCTTAGTTGTTGTTGTGTCTTAGTTTTAGATAAGACTTAGATTTGTGTTAGTTCTTAGTCTTTTAGATAAGGTTAATTTGTAGTTGTGTAAAGCTTTCTTCTAGTTCTTCTTTATTTTTTTGGCCAAAATATTAGAATTTTAGCGTTTGATCTTTTTCTAATTGTTGTTGTGCCTTAGATTGATATAAAGATCATTGTTGGCCACCGTAGTTGTTGTTGTATCTTAGTTTAGATAAGGTTTATAGATACATGGTAGCTTTTAGTTTTTTAGATAAGGATAACTTAAATATCTAGTGGGTAAGTATGAGTTTTTAATTTAATTTAATTTTATTATGGTATTTTAGGGGAAAAAATTGTAAATTTTGTTTATAGGATGTGTTTTTCGCTTTTAATAAATTCCGGATTGTTCTAGTGGTTCTAGGCTTACATATGGGTTTGTATAGTTTAGTTTTTAAAAGGTTCGAAAGTTCAGTTTTCCAGCTCTGAGTGTTACTCGCGGCTGTACATTTCATTTTTTTCACCTATAGTTTTAAGTGTTTAGATAAAATATTTCTGGTGGATCTCTATAATAGATCTCTACAGAGTTGGTGCCTATTGTAGACAATGGCTGTTAGTAAGGAAGATCTATAAGTTTTAAAATTACAGCAGTTTTGGCGGTGTTTCCTTTCCGATCAAATTTTCTGGAAATTGCATGTTGGCGTATATGGATACGTAGCTGGATACATGACTGATATGCACTCTACATCAAAGATCATGTTTATCTATTAAATAATTGGGCCTTTGTTTTTTTGTATCATGTGTAATAAACATAGTTTTTTGGGCATAATTAATAAAGAAGTCTGAGGGCCAAAAAAATTGATGTTTTAGGAATTTTTTTTTGTATTCAATTATTTGATGTTTATAACTTTCAACACACAAAAAATTTTTTTTTTTATATATTTTGATTATTTGTACTTTGGAGATTAATTTATAATTGACCGAATGATGACTAAATATATTAAAAATAATAATTTTAATTGAAAAAATAAAAAATCAAATAATTTTTTAATTTGTATGTGGAAACTTTAAACATTAAAAAATAATATGATCAAAAATAATATGAGACAGATAGGACATCATTAAACCCTATCTAAATATATCCATCAAATTAGTCAACAATGTGTTCATTATTATTATTTGAAGCCATATGTTTTAAATTTTTAATCAATAGTTATAAATATTATTAATATGACTTTGAATAGGCATTTATTTTGTACAAGATATTTGAAATTCGTCCAAGTCAGCTTATTTAAACCTTTAATTAAAGCCTTCTTGCCTTAACGTGGTCCCCAAGCCAAACTTTTAATTTCTAGATTGTCCGCTACGCTCCACCTTCTGTCAATTACCTATTTACCCTTTACCATTGCTCTGTTACAGATGTTACTTTATTTTATTTGTCGTTACAGCTTTTTTAAAAACGTGCTCAAATGGTAATATCCTTAACTATTTAAAGGCATTTTTGTCATTTAACATCAGTATTATATTTACCCACCTTCGCTTCATCTTCCTTTTCGCCTATCTTCCTGGTTTTGTTTCTCTTTCTGCAGAAAACATTCAAGCTTTTTCTTTCTCTCTCATTGGTATATTAATCAATCATACAAGACTCGTGAACGAATTCAAAACGCGTTTTCTGAACATAGTCAATTCAATTGAATTCAATTCGATTTAATCTTCATTTTTTCATGATAGCAAATTGTTCTGTGTGTTTAAATTTGGAGATTTTGGGTGTTTTGATTTCTGACGGTGGTATTGAGAATTAATCGAGATTAAAGAAAATATGGGAATGGATTTGAGAGTTGTTACGTCGGAGGAATGGTGGGACCGAGGGAGTCACGACGGTGAACATGACCTAGGTTTAATGGTTACAGATTTTCTGGAGACGGAAGATGGTGGTGGTGGTGGTGATTCTTGGTGCAGCAGCGATAGCGATTCTGGATTCCCAGATCCTTCTTACCTTGCTGATAAGATTCAGGTACCAACATAATACCATTTCACGATTTGAGTATCTAATTGCTACGGTGTTTCTGTAGAATTTGTTTTTGAATATGAATTTTAATTAGGAGCTGATTGTAGTGCTCTGATGCTCGAACCAGGTTTAGTATAATACCTTTAAGGGAATTTTGTTGATGGTTGATTTGTGCAATTATGTCTGGTTTTAGTTTCTTGGTCATTGAATACAAAATTTACTCTTCTTAGTATGCTCTTATTTGCCACTTGGAATCAAAATTGTTTCGAAGACTATAATGAATTAGTCAGAATGGTAGCTTTCTCTGTTCCAGTTGCTATGTGTTGTTGTAAAGAAGCATACTTTATATATCACATTTCAAATATTGAGACGACGAAATTTTTGGAAGGTGAAGCTTGACATAGCAACTTTCTCTCTTCTGCTGCTTATTTTGTTCTTTTTTGCGATACAGTGTTTTAGAGATTATCTTGGAAATGTTAAGAGTTGTAGATTTTCTATATCGAGTTGCCATTTGTAGTTTGTGGATTTGATTGTGAAGCATGCTTTACTTCACATTTTGAGACCAAGTATCTCGGTTTATAAGAAAGGTTGAGAGTACTTCATTGATTTAGATAAATCTATTTGTACCTGCAGTTTCTCAAGTACTCTATGTCTAAACATGAGACGGAAGTTCTCTCAGCAGTTCGTACTTTGATGCTTACTATTAAGGAGAAAGATCTTCACTCTGTGAAAACCGGTACATGTAACGCCAGTTGCATCAGGTTTTATCTTGCAAAGCTTTTAAGACTTTCGGGATATAATGCAGCTGTATGTTCAGCAAGATGGCAAGGCGGTGGCAAAGTTCCTGGTGGTTAGTTTTCATCTCTAAATCCGAACTTATACATGTTTCTGCACATAAGATTCTTCAAGATTCATATGTTTTTGTATTATTGAAATTGCAGGAGACAATGAATACATAGATATCATATTGAATGACACTGAAATTGGCCAAGACGATCGTTTGATTATTGACATTGATTTCAGAAGTCACTTTGAAATCGCTCGAGCTGTGGATTCTTACCAACGGATAATGGAATCACTCCCGGTGGTCTATGTAGGCACTTTGGGAAGACTAAACCAATATCTCCAAGTAATGGTTGATGCAGCTAAATTCTCCTTAAAGCAGAATTCAATGCCGTTGCCTCCATGGAGATCACTGAACTACCTGAGGTCCAAATGGCATTCACCGCACAAAAGACATATCGGTCCTATCAATCAAGAAGGCGTTGGAATGTTCACTCCAGGAATGCACAGACAATGTGCTGAGAATTTAAAGAGGCTTCAGTTCGCTGTTCAAATCGAACAAGAATCTGAGAGATTCATGAAGAAGAAAAGCGGTTTTAGCCGCAGGAGCGCAAGCTCCTTAAATAGACTGTACAGATGACTGTTTTGGAGGGCATCAAGTGACCAAAGAATTTTGCTCTGTTGAGTTGTTTTGTGACTGTAATATTTTTTGCGGCTGACTGTTTTCTTACATACATTCATCTGGGGTTACAATAATCGCCAAGTTCAGGCTTATACGAAGATAATATACGAATTAATACAATAATCTCTTTTGGGAGAGTTTTTGTTCTACGAATGTTTCCATTGAAGTGTTCACGATAATCATAATATGTACACGTATTCGGTTTAGTAACCGATTTGTTTCAAAAAGACATTACAGAACCAAACCTGGCTAAAATCACAAAGTCAAACCGAAACGTCTTACCTCAAATCGAGCTGAGCAATCTGAAATATTATTATGAAATTAGGGTTTGAACCATCTTTTACGATTACAGTTCACGGACCAATCAATTTTACTTTTTAGCTTTTCTTGCTTAATCTTCACGGATTATTTTCGATCTCTCTTCTCCACTCTATCTATCCCTTTCTTGGGAAGCAAAACGGATCTCAAATCTGGGGAGCAACAAAATGGAATCTCTGTTAACAGTCGTGGAACTTAGCCTCTCCCTACTGCTGATCATCTTCTTGGGATTTCTCTCCGTTGTTGTTTTTGAAGCTTGGAGAAGGAGAAACAGTAACGTGTACGTTCTTACTCAATTTCATTGAATTTCGGATTTTTTTTGTGTTCGTTCTTGGCTTCTATTCTTGCCTCCGAATTATGCGAAATAATTGATTTGTTTGTTTTGGATTTTCCCAGTTCTGTCGAGACTCTGACTGCACTCGAGGATCCGAAATCTTTAAAACAGGTATAGTTTGATTCGTTATCGTTTCGATTAATGTATCGCATAAGTTGTCTGGGATTTGCTGTTAGTGTGGCAAAGAATGTGATACTTGAAAATCAGTTGTATAGTTAGTGGAACTGAGATTTTCTCCAAGAAAGTCTTGCATCAACAATATAGACGCTTTCTTCGTGTTGGGCTAGTAAGTTTGAGACGAGAGCTATGACATTATGTAGGTGTTGATCTTACCACTTATGTCGAAATTGGTATTCCTTTACCTACTTTCTACGAATGCTGAAGCTTTTTATTCAGCTGTTTGTAGAATGAAATGCGTCTGCTCAGCTGTTTGTATCAAATTTGCAATTTGATTTGGTAAGAAGTTTAGTGGTATACGCTAAATTAGATGGTGGTGTGAAAATTGATAAAATCGTCCAGAAAGAGATTTTGGAAGCTCCTAGTTTAGTGGGTCAACAGGATATATTAGTGCGTCCATTATTCAAATTAAGAAATGGCGAATGCACACTTAGATCACCGCTCTGCCTTGTTAAACATGACAGAGTGTGGCCCGCACTATCATATTGATTGGTATCTGGCAGCTTTGCTGAGATCGAGATATCCGTTGTTGCCTTTCTGACTCTGCTTTTCAAATTTCTTTATCAGATTCCTTGCCCTCATATCACTGACCCTGCTGAGAAGTATTTGTCATTAATAGTTCCAGCATATAACGAAGAGCATAGACTTCCTGCAGCTCTTGAGGAAACGATGGAGTAAGTTAATATACTTTCACTTCTTTGGAGCGCTCTTTTTTACGACTATGTATCTGCTTCCACTCGTGAGAAGTTTGCTTCTCTTGCAAAGCAGCAACACAAGCTTCATTTATGTAAACTCCATAGGCATAATTTTAATTCACCTGTGGTATGCAGTTACCTTCAGGGTCGTGCATCACGAGACAAGAGTTTTTCTTTTGAGGTAAAAAGATTTCCATTCTTCTGTTTTTTCACCTTACAACTTACCTTCATTGTATTCCTTAAGCCATATATTCATCATTGGTGTAATTTTTTCCATTTTCTAGGTGGTGATTGTTGATGATGGAAGTGTTGATGGAACAAAAAGAGTAGCTTTTGATTTCGTTAGAAAGTACACAGTTGACAACGTGAGGGTTATACCCCTTGGGAAAAATCAAGGGAAAGGAGAAGCTATAAGAAAAGTGAGTTCAACTCGTAGCTCATGCAACTCAATAAATTTATTCTTTGTGACCAAGTATGACTGTATCTTGTTACTTCACCTTCCAAAAGTATAAAAATAATAGAAGCTTTCTACTTTCTGAAAGCATTAAATAGGGAATGATGCATTCGCGGGGTCAGCTACTTCTCATGCTGGATGCTGATGGAGCAACTAAAGTCACTGACCTAGAAAAACTTGAAAATCAGGTTTGCCCTATGTTTTGCCTATTAAAATTTCAGACAAACTGGAAAGTGTGCTACAAATTTTCTGATCACCTAGCGTGTCAGATCCTTGCAGTAGCTAGAGAAGACAATTCAATCAGAAATCCAGCATCGACGCATATGGATTTTAAAATAGGTGACTTGCAAATATCCGCATTTGGTTCTCGTGCTCATCTGGAGGAGAAAGCTCTTGCTACAGTTAAGTTTTGCAAAAGTTTGGTCGACACACAGTGCCATTATTTTCTTATGTACACACACACAGTGCATAATGTATGCTAATTGACTTTGGTCTTGTCATTTCAGAGGAAATGGTATCGTAACTTTCTGATGAAGGGTTTCCATCTTGTGGTTCTGTTAGCTGCTGGTCCTGGAATTCAGGATACACAGGTATATATACGTACATATATATAGATCTCGTTTACTTTTTGATTCTGCAGTCAATGCAAATTGCTCTGTTTCACCAAGACATTGTCGAATAATAATAACCAAACATTGTTATGTTGCAGTGTGGCTTCAAGATGTTTACTAGAGCTGCTGCTAGAAAACTTTTCACAAACATCCATCTAAAGAGGTATGTATAGTGAATTGATGATGATAAAATAGCAGTAGAAACATCACTAAGAGTATCCCATATGAATCGGCCTCTTTTCAGGTGGTGTTTTGATGTTGAATTGGTGTACCTGTGCAAGCGTTTCAATATTCCAATGGTTGAGATCTCTGTGAAGTGGTCTGAAATTCCAGGGTCCAAAGTCAATATGTTGAGCATTCCAAACATGCTCTGGGAGCTTGCTTTAATGTCTGTGGGATACAGAATTGGCCTGTGGAAGATTCATCACGCATAAGACACATAGACAACATACATAGAGCCTTTCCTTTTGAGGGAAAACAAAACTCAGCCCACGCGAGTTTTACTGTAGAAAGGATATTAGTTTTGATGTCTCTGATCAAGCAAAAGAAGAGCTAAGGCGATAGAAATTATGCTGTCTTTTCTTTTAGTAGTGATCACTGTCAGACGCAATGACTTATAGCTCTTCTCTCTCAGTTATACATCTCCTTCATGACAACAATCTGGACCGCTTTATTTTAGGGTGAACAACAATCTGCTTTAGATCAAGTTTCTTAATCTTATAAAAGCAGTGGCACAATTATATAAGTTTGTTATATACGGTAAAATTTGAAGCTTTCGACATATAACTACCAATAATGACAAGAAATCAATTTTTTTTAAACCGCCTACAACCTATTAACCGCTCTTCCAATCTGTATGAGCATGGACGTCGAAGAAGACGAGAGACTGCAACAGTTTCTTACCGCCAAAATATGTAATTGTTATCCTTCGTCGCCAGTGAAATGCCAATCCTCCGTCTGATTCGGGAATGTAAGAGCTTCCGCTTTCTTCTTCAAATTCATGGCAGCTTGATCGCCTCAGGCCTTAAACCACATAACCAACTCGTAAACGCTTATTCTCTTTTTCAAAGACCGGACCTTTCTCGTACCATCTTTGATTCAGTTCGAGACCCCGGTGTTTTCTTGTGGAATTCCATGATCAGAGGATACACGAGAGCTGGTTTCCACAAAGAAGCTCTTCAATTTTTTGGCTACATGTCAGAGGAGAAAGGTATTGATCCAGATAAGTACACTTTCACTTTTGCTTTGAAGGCCTGCACTGGTTCTATGGACTTTAAAGAGGGTTTACGAATTCATGATTTGATTGCCGAGATGGGTTTTGAGTCTGATGTTTATATAGGAACTGCGTTAGTTGAAATGTACTCTGAAGCTGGCGACTTGGTCTCTGCAAAACAAGTGTTTGATAGAATACCTGTGAAGGATATCCTTACTTGGGACACTATGGTTTCTGGGTTGGCTCAAAATGAATGTCCCGGTGAAGCCTTTCGGTTGTTTTGTAATATGCATTTGAATTGTGTTGACATTGACCATGTTAGTCTCTACAATGTAATCCCAGCGGTTTCAAAGCTAAAGAACAATGGTGTGTGCAGATGTCTTCATGGACTTGTGATGAAAAAAGGTTTTACCTCTGCATTCTCTAGTAGGCTGATTGACATGTATTGCAAATGCGCCAATTTAAATGCTGCGGAATGCGTTTTTGAAGAAGTGATGAGCAAGGATGACTCTTTGTGGGGCACAATGATGGCAGCTTGTACACATAATGGGTCCTTCAAGGAGGTATTGAAGTTGTTTGACCTTATGAGAAACTATAATTTTAGAATGAATAAGGTAGCTACAACAAGTGCTCTTCAAGCTGCTGCATATGTAGGGGACTTAGATAAGGGGATTAAAATTCATGAATATGCAACGCAACAAGGAATGATGAGTGATGTCTTGGTTGCAACTTCTATTATAAGTATGTATGCCAAATGTGGTGAATTGGAGGTAGCGGAACAACTGTTCATATATATCAAAGATAGAGACGCCGTTTCTTGGTCTGCCATGATTGCTTCTTTTGTGCAAGCAGGGCATCACGATGATGCTCCCTCTTTGTTTAGGGATATGATGAGATGCATGTCAAGCCTAATGCTATAACTTTGACAAGTGTGCTCCCAGCCTGTGCAGGAATAGCTGCATCTAGATTGGGTAAGAGCATACATTGTTATGTCATAAAGGCTGATATTGAGACTGAGCTGGAAACTGCCAGTTATTATTTCAATTTATGCTAAATGTGGTCTCTTTTCACCCGCACTCAAAGCTCTAGAAAGACTTCCAATTAAAGATGCTGTAGCATTCAACACTCTAGCTGAAGGGTATACTCAGACCGGTGATGCTAGTAAAGCATTTGATGTGTACAAGAACATGAAGTTACATGCCGTATGCCCAGACTCAGGAACTATGGTTAATTTGTTTCAAACTTGTGCACTCTGTAGTGATGATGCTCAAGGTTCTTGTGTCTATGGGAAAATTATAAAGCATGGGTTCGATTCAGAATGTCACGTGGCACATGCTTTGATCGATATGTTCACCAAATGTGACGCCCTCTCTGCAGCAAAATACTTGTTTGACAAGTGTGGGTTTGAGAAAAGTACTGTATCTTGGAATATAATGATGAATGGGTATTTACTCCATGGCCAAGCTGAAGAAGCTATTGCCGCTTTTCTTCAGATGAGGATTGAGAAATTCCAGCCGAATACAGGCACATTTGTTAACGTGTTACACGCGGCAGCACAATTAGCATCCTTGAAAGTAGGATCATCAATTCAAGCCAGTCTTATCCGATTTGGATTTTGTTCCCAAACACCTGTAGGAAACAGTCTAGTTGATATGTATGCAAAATGTGGAATGATAGAATCTTCGGAGAAATGCTTTATTGAGATAAGAAACAAAGATATAGTTCCATGGAACACTATGCTATCTGCTTACGCAGCCCACGGTCTAGCAAGATCTGCAGTCTCGCTTTTCTTATCTATGCAAGTAAACGAACTCAAACTAGACTCTGTTTCCTTTCTCAGTGTTCTTTCAGCTTGTAGACATGCAGGTTTAGTGGAAGAAGGAAAACGAATGTTCAAGGAAATGGAAGAGAGACACAAGATCGTAGCAGAAGTTGAAGTATATGCTTGTATGGTTGATCTGTTAGGCAAGGCTGGTTTGTTTGATGAGGCTGTAGAAATGGTGAGGGGAATGAGAGTGAAAGCAAGTGTAGGAGTATGGGGAGCTTTAATGAGTTCTTCAAGAATTCATTGTAATTTGTGGTCAAGTAGTGCTGCATTGTGTCAGCTTGTTAAGCTTGAGTCATTAAATCCTCTCATTATGGTCAAGATCAGAGATTACAAGAGGCTAATGATGTTGTATCACGAATTATAAAAATTCCTGCTTGTAGTTGGATCCAAGTTTGAAAATATACCCAATTCTTTGGTTCGTTGATCAGGTCGATTTTGGACCGTGAAAATTTATGTGTATACATACGCTAAACAGACTTTCATGTTAAAAGGCAAAATGTTCTTCATAACGTACCGTTCATATATGTTAAGTAACAAATAATAATGCCAAGGGTCCATAGCTCAGTGGTAGAGCAATTGACTGCAGATCAATAGGTCACCGGTTCGAACCCGGTTGGGCCCTTTCTAAATCCAATTTTGCTTTTCGAAAACTTCTTATTTTGTAAACCTTCTTAATTTACCAAAATCCACTCTGCTATTTCTTTTGGTCAACAAATCTATTCTGCATTTATCATTCGTTTCAATCTCACGTAACATAATTTCCGCTGATTATTTTTGTCAATACTTTTGAATTGCAATAAAGGGCCAATGACTTGACTTACCTATTAAAAATCTACATCCACAATAAGAAACGTAACAATTATCAACAACAAAAAAAAAAACAGACATGTTAAAAATGATAATTGATAATCTACTTACCCTTTTGAAACTGTATATACCCATATTCCCATTTTTTCCCAAATATATAACTATGGGGAAAACCCAAAAGAGTAGCTTTAAAATTTTCAATCAAGAGAGATTCCTTTACTTCTACCTGCTTCTTCGATCTCTATACCTCTTTTCTCTTCTATGCTTTTGCATAAACTCCTATAACATCTCCATAACTTCACAGACATTGGATATACAGACAAAGCTTTCTTTAAGAATCTCTCAGCTCTTGTCTTAAATCCATTGGTATTGCTCACTATCTCTCCAGCCTCCACCCAAACATACTCAGGAGGTACTGGTATGGCACAAGAAATTGTACTCACCAAATTTAGACTTGACCAGAAATGAATACCTGAAGAGGAACCAGAATCCGAATGTTTCTCTTCTTCTCTTAACAGCTTACTTACCGACAAAGCCAGAGGGTAATTGCATGGAACCAACCCTAAGATTGTTTCCACAAAATTCACCAGTTCCTTTTGTTTACTTAGCTTCTCGGGTACAAGAGATGGTCCGTGCCATGCTTCAAGAACAACATTCACTACTAAGAATTTAAATGATACTGGAGCCAGAAGGTTTGTAACTAGCTTCCTGACTTTTGGTTTCTCTGCACTGTTGCTGATGAATTTCCACGATAGTGGCTCATTTGCAGGTAAAGAACTTGCTCGTTCCAAATAAGAGTTGAGTAATCTCAACTGTAGATTTACTGAAAACTCACCCGTTGTTTGCAACTCATTGATTAGCTGAAACACAGCATGCTCTCTAAGACAGTGCATAAAATGCTTAGGAGCTGTAGCTTTTAGTGCTTGGTCAATGGCTGAGCAAGCGCCAGCCCAATTACTCTGCAGTAGATTATGGAGGCAGAGATTAAGATATCCAAACATCACATCTACCTGATCCGACGCAACATTCTGATCTAATAAAGCTGATTCCAGCAAACTATCATCACCTTCTTCATTAGACAGTATAGTCTTCTTATGGGACAATACATCCCCTACTGACACGTACCAACGGCACATGAGTTCTCTTGCCAAGTCGCAGCCTCCTCCTTGCAAAGTATATTCAGCGTACTGATTCCAAATACATTGTATGCATGAAGCCTCTTTGGGTTCCTGCTTGAGAAGCTCTTCAAACCCAAAAGATGACGTAGTGTTTGTCTTATTTGGTTGCATCCTAGCTACTAACAACTTCAGCTCCAAAAAGGTTGGATAAAGTCTCACAGATGCCTTGAAAATCTCTCTACAGTTTTCCAACTCATCAACTGAAATCATAAACAGGACGTGGTTCAGAGCAAATAGTCCAGCAGGTCGCTCTTGCATTCTATTTTCCGACAAACCATCTTTGTTGCAGTGTTCTACTGAACGCATCCCTTTATCAAATAGTCTGAGCGCCATTTGCTTCAGATCGCCATCCAAATTAACAGAAGGCCATTCTATTTCCACTAGTTCCTTCTCCATTTCAAAGCTTTGGACAACAGAGTCAGGCAGCTTCCTGTAAACAACTACGTACACACAACAAACCCATAACACACATTTGTCAGAATATGTTAAGCATGTGAGAATGTGAGACATCATTGAAAAGTCAGGGTCATCAGAAACTGCTGCTGGAGCCTGAAGTTTTGATATTCTCTGGATTGCCTTTGAAACATTCCCAGAAATGCACAAAAGGTTGAACATCTGCAACAAAAGATCTAATATGCAAGCGCTGGCCTGATTCCTGTCAATAGACCCAGGTGCATGGTTGCAAAGCGCCGAGAGTGCAGTATCATATGCCATTAATTGATCATTAAGTTGTCCTCGACTGTTGATGTACATGAGCCAAATTACGTATGATCTGCTACTGAGTTTGACCTAAAGTATTGAAAAGTTATCCCATATAAACCAGGCAGAAAGATTGTGAAGCTTCAAAGCATTCTAAAGTAAAGATACAAAATTAAATAGTACTTCGACAATGTACTGAAAAAAGATGACCATAAAATATATAACATGAGTGGCTATGTTGATGCAGGCCATATCGCAATAGGGGATAATAACATACCCCATATGAAAGCATATCTCTGCCATCTGATCCTTCATATGCATAGTAAATCAGAAGATAAACAGTCCAAAGAATCTCAGAAGCTTGGTCACTTTCAAGACCTCTTGAAAGCACAGAAAGAGCCTGAAAAAATGCCACCAGAATTAGAACGAGAATAAATTTCACACTACACGATATTGACAGGAATCAAACAATATTGCCTGGATCAAGCCTTCTGACTGGTCAACTTCCTGAGAGAAAAAAATGAGAGCCGTCTCTAAGGGTCCAACAGCAGCATCTGAACCTTGTTTTAGGAGACTCTACGAATGCACCAAGCAGGTCATCACAAGATGGTAGTAATAACATTAATAACAGAATACAGTACGTGTTAGACCTGCAGCTAGAAATCAGCATAATGGAAGGTTAAAATAAAGAGAAAACAAAGACAAACCATCAAGCTATGTTTAATCCTGAAGTATGATGAGTGTGTTCTTGAATTTCCTAGGACTTCAATTCGACCTTCACTTTCACTTGCAGGTATATTCTTGAAAAGCGAGTTTGATGAGGCTAGGCATACACTAAAGTGTTTCCACCATATTTGCCCATGTCTTTGAGCCAGAACAGCCTCATAAGAACACGAGTCAAACTTCATCGTCTCCAAGCAGACAAGATAGGTTGGTGAAAGCACCACATCACGAATCTGGGATCCTCTGGAAGAAATATGTTTTGTCTGATGTATATTTGACCCAATTTTACCATCTGCAAAACCAACAATTAAGAATTCTAGCAAAGAACTATCATTTCTAGAACTCTTTAGTACACAAGATCTTCCGTACCAGGAGAATCATGTAGACTTCGATGCAAACTGTCATCAGAAAAATCCTTGAAATGTTGCCAAGAACAATCATCGTTATTGCATCTTCCACGTAACTCGTACATGCAGAGAGGCCAAAACGGGTCCACCTTCAAATTACAGGTGTAGAAGCCAGTTCGCTTCTTATCTACTAAAGTTCCAGTTAAGCTCCTATGTTGTCTTTCATCACTGTATAAGCTATATGACTTGTTTTGGAGTGTATATTCTGTTCCCAGACACGTAATTGAAAACCCTGGGACCTTCAGATGGTTAATTGTGCTCCGAAATAAAGGACCTGGTATAGCTACAGAGAATAATAGGTCATTTTTTTGTGAAATCCTATCGGACTCCATGTCTAGAGATGACTGAAAAATCGGCAAATGTTCCTCGATTTGGTGCAGTTCAACAGCTGCTTCAGCGGGACTTCCTAGCAGTTTAGTGGCACCTGGGTCTGAAATTGAAAACAAGGAGATAATACTGATAACCCAATCACTCGTTAGTTCATGCATTTGCTATCCAGTGTAGCTCTCATTTCCAAAAGACAAGAGTAGCCTCTTGAAAGCAAAATCAAGTTGCAAAATAGCAATGCTAATTTTGTCACTTTTTCAAGTGACTGCACAGCTAGACATGAAATCGGGCAATTCATAAAATAACTAAGTAAAATAAACTACTTACCTCTAGAATCATTACGCTGATATTTTTCTGACACAGGACTACTGTAATTTCCCTGAGTTCGTTCACTTGCAACATCACTTTCATCTCCTCTATCTATAACAGTCTCGACGTTACAACATGTGCCTTCTCTAGATTCCTCCCTCATGTTTAATCGCTCAAATAATTTAGATCTTAATGATGCTTCGAGAAGCAGAGAATTCTGATTGCCTAGTGTTTGCTTATTTTCCGCCTGATGTCCAAGGTTCCTCTTAGTAGATTCATGGTCCACTGGAAATGATGAGTCATCTGGCAAGATGTTTGCATCACTTGACTGGGAGCACAGTTTACTTGCAGTTTGCTTGTTACTGCAAGGCAATGCATCAGAGGTACTAGCATCAAGATCACTACACGGTTCTGAACCCAAATTCTGTCCACAACGAGAACGAGGTAGAGGATGACTGCCACCATACTCACTGTTATATCTGTGGTTGCTTTCTAGCTGAGTATGCTGAGCCACGTTCGTATTGGTTGCCAAATCAATGTTTTCAGTACTATTATTCAAGAATTGAAACCCATTTACAGGATGCTCACGATGTATTGAAGGGCACAGCAACATGGGGTCATGCACAATGAGAGATCCATACCGAGCAGATAAAGTTTCTCTTCTACTGTAAACTTCTGCACATCTGGTATTTGCCTCGATCAAAGACCTCTGTGCCTTTCTATAAACCTTAAGAGCATTTCTTTCTTCAATTTCACAAAGGCGTCTACGTTCATGTGCTTCCTCCAATTCTCTGTCAAGAGATTCCTCTAGGTCCATCAAAGATAGCATATTTGGGTGTCTATGTCCAGGAGCAGTTGTATTTTCTGGGATGTTCCGAATGGCAGAATAGTTCAAACAAGGCTGAATTTCAAGCAGAAAAAAAAATTCAGAAGTAAGATCACGAAATTTTACCAGCCGCCTCCAAATCGTTATAAGAATCTAGAAAAAACCTGATGATTTTCAGTGACTATTTGAAGCAACTGATCACTTGACACGTTTCTATCAACATTTTTCATTGTTTCCAGCTCTCTTGAAGTCCTATGAGCAGCAGTATCTGGCCGGCCACAACTTACATCTTCTTTGTTCTGGAAAAGGAGGAAATACACTAGATTTGAGTAAAACACTGTCTCGAAACTACACATAGTTACATACTCACAGAGTTACTTGTTACAGTTCTAGTTAAGGAGATAACACAAAATCATGGTGATACATACTGTGATTTTTTGTAAGGCACTTGGGCTCGTACTTCCTTCTTCAATATGCTGAGAAATAACAGGCGGAAAAATCTCACCAATGTTACTGCCAAGGTGTTTGCAATTAGCATTTACATCAGTACCTGCAGTAAACATCACAGTTAGTTAATAACAGATGTGGAGGAAAATCAGAACACCGAGTTCCTTAACCATGATAAAAATGTTTTAGGGAAACAGCCATAACATTAAATGTTTGCCTTTAGTCTCACCTTGCAATAGAACTTTCTGGATTCGTGGTGCTTTCACTGGTGAAGTAACAAATGCTGGAACTCTGTAATCAATAACAGGCTGACTTGTGTCAACTTCACTAACTTTTAAGCGCTTCTTGGCAGGTTCGTTTGGTTCTAGCTGTTTAGCATCATCAGGAACCATACTGGGTCTCCTTGCTGAACTGATTTTTGGGTTAACAGCATCCTTCTTTGGCTGTACAGCCTTAAGCTTCAGCTTGCTTTCCCGAAGTGCAATCTGCTGTCTCAAATCCTGAAGTTTGTTGCTATTAGGCTCCACAGTCTGTTCAGGACGCAGTGTATCTTTGCTAACATTCCTTTTAAAGGTATAGCTATTTTTCTTGGCTTTCAATTGCTTAGCAAATGAAAGGTTGGAAACTCTGGAAGTCACAGCATGACTATAGGTGCTAGTGGATGGTGCCTTCTTTGGCATTACTCTGTTATCAATTTGTCGTGGTCCTTTCAATTTTTTTTGTAATAATGTAGGCGGGTTTCTGTTCCCAGAAATTGTTCCCGTTGGTTGAATCTTCAATGTTTGTGTCCGTCCTTTACTATCAGATTCACTACAGCTATCATCATCTAAAAAGTTTATAACAAGGTTGCTGTTGTTAGCTCTTACAGGAAAATTCTTCCCATGATTGACAGAAATGGGTGCTGCTATCTTCTTCTCAATTATTCGGCCTCCAGGGTGGGTGAGCTTCAATTGTGTAGCATCAACAGGTTTATGCAAAGATCCACCATGTCCTGACAAAGAAGGAAAAAGAAAAGAAATACTTTGTTTCATGGGTAACTTGCATGGAGAAGCGTTTCAAATGACACGATATAATCTACTTTATATTTTAAGACAGGTCAATTATGCTTCACAAGCCACATATTAATAGCAGAAACCAGATTAGTAGTTTTGTACATTGATTTATAATGCGCACTGTCTTTTTGCTCGAATAGGTTTATCAAGCTATGTGTACATCTCCAATATCCTCTTTCTAAACATATGATGAAGCATCAGAAGCTCTGAGGTAGATACAGAGTTTCACATGAAGTTCAGAGCGGATATAAGTCTCCTCTTGCTCATAATTTCCATACAGTAGTCGATAAAAACGCAGACGACAAATAGTATTTACCGGCTTGACGCTTTTGGATATTTGTGATTGCTGAAGGAACTGATACATGCTCCGTAAGAGGAGCTCTCGTGCTTGCTTGCATTGGTTGTACCTAAAGACAAAATAAGAAGCTTCAGGATTTTGAAATCAGCTGATCAAAAATCATTTTGGCAACAGCAAACTGCGGCAATAATTGGAACACAGGAGTTTTGAAATCAAATAATCAAAGAATAACTAAAGAAATACGCCACAGCTTCGAACTCGCTCAACATATACCCTAAATCCAAAAACCCACACAAAATTGAAAATAAGCGAACACATGTAGATCTAAGAAAAACAAATATCGATCCTGCAACAAAATCCAGATTATGCAAAATCAGAAAAACCAATAGCAGAAAATAGAAATGGTTGAGTCGTAAGGAGAAAATAGTTTTGTATCGGAGAGAAAAATACTTCGTCGTCGGAGGCGGAAATCTCGCCTTCTTCTTTTCCGGTAACCGAAACGTGTTTCCCCGTGCTTGGTGTCGTCATTTTCTTCGACTATCGCACACGAAATTTCCAACCTAAGATTAGAAAGACGAAGGAGAGTCACAGCTTACAACGGATAACGAAACGACAAAAATAACCCTACCGCTTCGTTTTCATTCAATTTTTTTATTTACCGCTTCGTTTTTCATTTTAACCGTTAACTAACATTTTTTTGCTAAACGGTTAATTATTAATATTCCTTTTGCTTTGCCTTCTTTGTTTTTTTATTCTTTCCGCAAAACGATTTTGTTCATATGATGGATACAAGTTATTGGACTACATATAGTACAAGAAGTAAAAGACCAACACAGGCCCAAATCGAACAGGATCGAAGCATTGGTGATGTGGCATGTAGCGAAGAACTCAGTGAGGAAATGGGCCTGATCTGTGGCCCAAGGAGAAGGACCCTCGAGAAACCGACATCTCATTCAGTTGAATGCCACGTGGTCGCCTAAGAGGAGTCCCACCATGCATTCCGGTGAACCGGAGAAAGACAACTCGCGGTAAGACGCTTCTTCATCCATCTTTTCGCTCTGAAATCAACTTCGATGTAGATTTGTGGTTCATACCTTCCAGTAAAAACACCGAATCAGAGAAACTTCTAACCTGGTGGAATTAAGGTAGAGATCTCCACCGTCGAAATACTCTGGCGCCGTTGAATCCAAACTATTGGTCCGACTTGCTCACCTTCTCCTCCTCTGTGGTGAAACGACGAAGATTTAATTCTCGAGCTGTGAATTCCTCCACTCAAGCAAGGTTGAGTTCCTTTGTTTCCGGTAATAAGAAAGTTAGGGAAGGAGCCACCACCTGCAAAAGAGAAAATCTGGCAAAATCCGATTCTAAATTGGAAACTTCATCAGATTTATAACCTATAATCAACTCTTGAAAGGTCAAGAGAAGATCTGAACTAAGACTAGTGGATACCAAAAAAGAAAAGAAAAAGAAAGGCAGATTAAAACAAGAAAGATGAATAACATAAACACAGAACACAAAAACGAGAAACATAACCAACAAAGTTGGAAGTTAACCGGCAGACACACTCCGGAACATTATCGACCAAGCCGGATCGATTCGATCTTCATGGTGTCAAATAGCTAAGCTTCCTCTCTGAAAGAGTGATTTTGGAAAGAGAGAAAAGAGCAATCGAACCACCGTAAATTCGAAAGGAAATTCTCCACTATTCTAAGATTAGTGCCTTCTTTGTTCAGTCTATTTTAATTTCAATGATAGACATTGTCGAGTAAAGTTGGTCAAGTAGGTGTTGTTAAATGTTCATCTCTACACTATTTTCATTCTCCACCTGATAGAACTTAGCTTATAAGTTTCAATTATGGATAAAACTTTGTCAATGCAATTGCTAAAAAAAAACACATTGTCAAAACACATTTATAGACGAATATGACATCGATACACGTATTTGCTACATAAAAACAAAAATGGTGTAACTGCATCGACATTCAGATTTGCGATTTGGACCAGGCTTGGCCTCGGTTCCACTCTACATGTCATACGACGTTCAACACATCGTGAGTCCTTGTTGCTGCTTCCTTGTAATGACCACTTAGTTAACGCTCGAGGTCGTAAGATTCCATTTACCTTTCGCAAAGTGAGTTATACAACATTTCATTGCAACTGCGCTATAATCCTTTTACAATCTGAATCTTTACAACGGTATTAGCTTCCACATAAATGCAATCAGTCTCCGGATCACAACTTCTTTGCTTCAACCGAAGCTGAGCAAGCTAAGACTCGGTTTCTTTGGGGTCTGAAGTAGGAAGATGTTCATGAAAAATCATTCTCATTCACTTCACCATCCCATAAGTACCTTCGTGACTCTATCCACTATCTGATTTCTAGCACGAAGGCTTGCCAATGGAAATTCACGACTCTCATTCAAAAGAAATCTATATACTTCCCATTGTCGATCTATAGTAGAATGTCTCCCAATTTCAGCCTACAAGAAACACAATTCCAAGATTAAAACAACATGAAACAACCACCAAAAAGAAAAGTTAAAGGAGAACAATGTAATATACTTAGTTACTTACGGAGAAGATGCAAATTCCGAGTGATTTCAATGCGAGTGTGACATCGTAGAAAACACGTGGTCTTCCTTTCCCTGATAGCTCCACAGGGTTAGCTACTAGTAGCTCAGAATCAGGTCCACGATTAACGATTATCACTCGCAAAGGACACACAATTTCCTCCTTAAGACGAGCACAGAAGTTGGCTTGATGTTTTGGGTCGGCTATTTTCTTGCCATCTGTACCTCGGACAAACAAGTCCAAATTCCTGTAGCCTTTAACCTTTGAGGAGAATCTACCGTAAGCAATCTGGATAAAGAAACAAGAAGAAGATGCTTCAATTAGAACAGCATTCAAGTTAACAGAATAGTGGTATGGTTCAGTTGTCTTGAAGCTAGAGAGATTAGTTTTAACGTACATGGACATCGCAGTCTTTGGAAGTCCTGAGGATATCATAGAAAAGCCCCTTTTGATCAACACATTGAATATGAAGCAATGTATGCGCAGGGCTCAACTGGTTATCAACGGTAAGAACTGCTTGGTCGGAGCTAGAGCTAATACCAGACCCCTCTGGGCTAAACAGCTCATCAGCGGCAACAGGAGGAAGTGAAGAGAACCGTTGCATGCTCTCTAACTCAGGTCCAGCTAGTTCAAGCTCACAACTCACGCCATGCTCACCGAGCACAGCCGTTAGATGATCACACGTTTCGGTTTGTCTTTGTTTCGTGTGCAATAGATCCCTGTTACACAAACAAGAGTTAGAGATCATAAAACCATCACAACACTTATGTGCTTCTTTCTTCGAAACATCAGAATAAGAAAAGAAAAACACTCACATTTCGTCTGTGATGAGAAACATGTCCAAAACTCTTCCATCCGGTGTTGTCATGACTTTGACTCTTTGGATTGTAAACTCTAGCTCTGTTAAAACCTTAGTAACATCTACAACCACCAAAAAAAAAATCGAACTTTCTGATCAACCATCTAGAGAAAACACCGTAACTCGACAAAAGACAATAATTACACACATGAAACCAACACACAAACACATACCATGAAGCAATCCTTTCCTGTCACGGCAAAAGAACTTGAGGAGATAAAGCGAAGGAGGCTTAGAGACATTAGATTCAAGACAGAAGTAGAAAGAGCCTAAGCAAGATGGACATGCAGAAAAAAGACGATTCTTCAAGCTTTCCCAATCGATTTTAGGAGAGCTATTATCAGGAGTTACCCAAAACACTATATAACACCATCTTCCATCTGTTGAAAAATCTGCAACTCCATTACAAACATCAAATTTCATCAGTAAAATTCGAATTAATTACCCATTAAATTAATCAAAAGAGAACTAAATCTGGAAACCTAAGAAGAATATTCATGAAGGTAACCGACAAAAAGAGAATATTCGTCCAAAAACGAAAAACAAACAAAAAAATGAATAAAAGAGATAAGAAGTGAAATTGAAGTCCAAAGAAATTGAACTTTTACCAGCTCTGTTAATGGAGAGACCAAATTCGAGGATGATTCTACAGAAAGTGGAACCGAGACCAGATTCATCAGGGCAATTGACGGTAACAATGGTGGGATCGCCGGAAGTTTTTTCAAATTCAATCAAAACGGCGTCGTCGTTGAGAATACCCATTCTCGCTATCACCGTTGCTTTAGAGCCAATGAATCGAAAATTCAATGGCTGCTAGAACGTAAGAAGAAAAAAAATCTCGAAGAAAGAGGAAGACGGGAAAGAAGATATATATAAAAAAAAAAAAACATTTTTTGTTGTTTTTAGGTTTATTGGGTTGTCGGGTTGCTGAGTGGGTCCTATGTATCTAGTCATAAACACGTAAGAAAAAATGAAAAGCAGGGTTGGCTAATGAACACGTACCATCTAAATCTCTGCAATGGAGGGTATTTTGGGTATTTCCATATATTGAACAAGTTGTTATTGCTCTCGACGGTCCGCAGATCTTAAGGTAGATGGATAATTAGATATTTTAATTTTGTGGGCACACTATTACAATAATAGTCACAATTTTGTGATTTTTTTTGGTGTTAATGTTAAATTTATACCAACTTCAAAGGTCCCATGAAACTAACTCTTACAAAGAATTAGCTCTACATTATGAGAAATAGAACATTAGAGGCAGCCTAATATTTAGTTATAAATAATTAGGAAAACAACCAAAGTAAAATCCAAGAAGGAGATCGTTGAAAACAGATAAAAAAGCGACAGTAGTCTATTTCAAAGAGTTCTGTCAATTTCCACTCTCAAATCAGAGATTCTAGACAATTCACCTGCAAAAAATTATAAAGTTTATTTTACACATTACTATTATAGTAACTAGTTGTTTCCGGGTTTAAAAGAGAATAAGATTCCAATTTGACATTTAATGTAACGAAGTGTTGAATAATAACAACCACCACATATGAAATCTATGTGACAAATGCAAATAATCAAACAAAAAAATTCAATGTCTGCATAAGGCCGAGTGATTCAAACCTTAATCTCGTTCTAGAAGGCTTTGAAGTAACCTTTGACGACGCTTGTTGCGGAACTGGAGTGTACGTCGTACCACTAAATGCATAAGAAGAGTGATGATCCAGAGGTAAGGCTGAACCAAAGAAAGACCCATTCATGACATGCAATGGAATAGCATACGCAGAGGGGTTAAACTTTGCAGTACAAACAGAAACCTAAGAACAAACCAAAGGATGAAAAACTGAATAAGTTAAAAATTCAATGAAACAGAATAAAAGAAAAAAAAACATAGGGTGAACTCAACAAAGAGAAAATGTTAGAAAGTGAAAGACAACCTCACAAGGAACGCAGCCTTACACAAGAGCTACATGAGGACCACACAAGTGACGGGCAACATCATGTACAACACCATTCTAGACACATCAAGTCCAAGAAAACAGAGCGCATTAAAAGGTAAACATAAAAAAAAAATAACAACACAGAGAAGGCCTAATATAAGTAGACTAAAAAACAACCTTATTAATCACCATGGATGACTCAACTACAATTGAAACAGAGGTTTAGGCAAGGAATCGTGAGAGTGGCCTAAATGAAGAAAAGGAAGACGTGAGAAGATAATTCCAAAACCACAAAGCAAAGTAGAAAGGAACACATGGAAACAAAACGGGTAAGTCAAAACAAAAACAACAGAACTATGTAAGTAATCTTAACAAGTTGCAAAATAGGAATACATACCCACATAGACCCATCACATTATTTGACATTGAAGTGAAGAAAAGGAAACACACAAGAACATAAATACCAAAACCTGAAAACTAGGTTATAAGAAAGGCATCGAAATTAAACCAGGTTAGGAAAATCTAAATTACATCAACTACATAACTAAGCAAAACAAGGTGGAGAAGAGGAATACATACACATAGACATCCAATGTAATTCGAAATCAAAGTTGTCTGAATACAAGACAAACAAATCCAAGACAGCTAAAACCAGATGAAGAAGACTCATAAAAGACAACAAAGCAAGGAAAAGAATGAAAAAAAAATACAATATATTAAAAGATAAAACCTTAAAGATCGCATATCAAAAGTTTGAACACACTAAAAGGAACAAGATGACTTAGGAAATAAGAGAACATAACACCTCTCACCAAAATTAGAAATCACATACAGTAAAGGAATAAACCAAAGAAAAACAGAACCATAACATATAACAAACCACCATTCACACCAAACATAATCGAGTTTAGAAAATAACAACAGAAAACAAGGAAAAGGTGAAAGAATAGAGCAATAGAGAAGACCACATACCAGATTTCAGAGCAATTGGTTACTGCGAAATCATATCAGAGATATCAATCAGAATTACGAGTTAATCGGAAAAGAAACCAAAAGCACAATATACAATTCAAACCCAATACAAACCACAAATCGAAGATCTTCCACACCTAAAGCTAGGGTTAGAACCAGACAATATAACAACATGACAAACCCAAAAATTAAATTAACCTTGCACTCGAATGAGAATAACATTATCGTTGTCTTCATAACACCCCTTAACATATGACGAGTGAAAGAGTTTAGGAAAAGGTTGGGTATTGTATTGATAATCAGGGTATTTATACAAGTAGGAAGTAAGTTAACTAACCTAAAACCCAAAGATAAGATATAATCTAAACAAGAATATTCTAAGTATATAGAAATATAGAAATATAACATATTTCTCTCTAATACTCTCCCTCAAGTTGGAGGTGAGAGGTGAGAGGTCTTGAATCTCCGACTTGAACAGTAGATATGTGTAAGTTGTTGCGGACAAAACTTTTGTGAAGAGGTCTCGCGGTTACTTGAATAAATTTGTATCAATAGAAGTGCAGATCCAACCTCAGTAGTAGTAGTAGAAGGCTCAACCATTGTTGATTAGTTAATCAATAGTGAGAAACGGTAGATGTAGCCTCAGTAATAGTAGTAGTAGAAGGTTCAACCATTGTTGATTAGTCAATCAATAGTGAGAAACGGTAGATGTAGCCTCAGTAGTAGTAGTAGTAGAAGGTTCAACCATTGTTGATTATTCAATCAATAGTGAGAAACAAAGATGTAGCCTCAGTAGTAGTAGTAGAAGGTTCAACTGCCATTGTAAAAGACGTGAACAAGAAGGATATAAATAGTATAATTTTTTTTTTTTTTTAAGAAAAGAATAGAGAAAAACTAGAATATAAGAATTTGATCTCTAGATCAAAACTTTAGAGTGAACATGATCCCATGGGTAAAAAGTATTAAAAGAGACATTGATGAAGTCTCAATAGTAGTAGAAAGCTCAGTCATTGTTGATTAGTCAATCAATGACGAGAAACAAAGAAGAAGAAAAATCATGGTAGAAGATAAATGAGGCGTTACAGAGAAAAATATTAGGGTTTTTCCTGCTCTGATACCATGAAAGAGTTTGGGAAAAGGTTGGGTATTTTATTGATAATCAGGGTATTTATACAAGTAGGAAGTAAGTTAACTAACCTAAAACCCAAAGATAAGATAGAATCTAAACAAGAATATTCTAAGTATATAGAAATATAGAAATAAAACATATTTCTCTCTAATAACGAGCTTTGCTGATTAAGAGAAATCTCTTCTCCGACATGCAATACCTAAGAATCCCCTTCAACGGTGACGACTCCGCGTTGTTGATTTCGAGAGAAAAATAGGTTCAACAGTAAGCTCTTGGCCAATAACGAGTCTGATCTCGAGTTCTCCAACTTCCAATTTTGAACACAAGCCGAATCTACCTTCACCGGTGCAGACTCTGTCTTCCGGCGGCTCCGTGTCTCGACCATCGGATTATTACGACAGCCTCTAACATTTTGCAGACAAAAGTGCTCCTACAGTAAACCCTTCATCAATATACATATGGTAATCTCAAATTCGCACGTGCGAAGAGAAAAGGGCAAAAAAAAAAAAAGAAGAAAAAAATGTTCAGCGGGAAAATGAATTACCGAAGAAACAACGGGGCAAAATGACTTTTCACACAAAAAGCGGTACCTATTTCTATAATGAGTGCCTTCCAGTACCTATTTTCATCAAACTGAAAATTTTGGATGCTTTTCCCGTAAATATCTCTTTATTTTATGTATTAAACCAAAATATCTTATGCGAGCATCTCCAACCCTAGCATTATATTTAGGGAAAATTAACACCAAATTTGATAATTTGGTATTCCATTCTATTTTTCATTTCCAACCATAATATCAAATTTTACACAAAAAAAATAATTTTTTTATTATTATATTATTAAATTCAAAATTCTCTACATTATTATATTATTATATTTAACATTTTTTTAATTTCTTAATAATTTTGATATATAATTTAAACACAAATATTTTTATAACTTATTAAATAAGATTACAATTCAAAAATTCAAAATAGAAAACAAATATCGTCTTCCTTCTGTCACCGGCATCTCTCCGTCACCGTCTTCTCTCTGGTTTCTCTCCATCGCCAACTTCACATCAATTTTTTCTCTTCTTTTTGGTTTTATCTCCGTCACCGTTTTCTCTATTGATCTGTGTTATCGAAAGCTCTTTTCATTTAAGAACAATGAAGAGAATCAACAATATTATATTCATTTCAATTTTGCCGTTGGTGAACAGTACGACATCAAATTTGTCGTTGGTCTGTTCACAAATCAGCAAATAATGCCGTTTGCCGTTCAATTTGCCGTGTAGTTGGAGCTCTCCTCACGCCATATATGGCGTTTGCCGTTAGTGTTGGAGATGCTATGAAGCAAAAGGCTTTTGTAAAAGAAAATGCACATTATCAAAAGCACAAAATAAAAGATTAAGGTAGATAACTTTAGTTTAGTGGCAGATATGAAGTAAAGTACAGAGAAATGCATTTGCACATCCGGTGTTGGCTATTGGACTGGTCAATCTAGTGTTGACAATAAAACAAGTCTCCACCAATTAGTAATCCATAATTCGATTGACTTTGTTCTTTAATTTTTTTTCGAGATTTCTAATTTATAATTTAAACTCTAAATTTTACTAAATCTAATCATGTACTACTATTTATCAAAAATTGAACAAAAATGAAAAATATTGTAGATGTGCACATTAATTCCTTAGCCAAATTCATATATTTTGTTTCGAAATGTTTTATGTAGAAAGAAAAACAGGAAAATAAATGAAACGCAAGTATTTTACCCAAATATATAAATATCTATCTTTACAATTTTTTTAGTAATTAAATTCTAAATAACGTTGAAAAAAAATTGTAAATAACAGTATAATCTCACATTGTAGATTATATATTGTTATTATAATTATTTTTTATAGTAATTAAATTCTAAATAACTTTGAAAAAAAAATTGTAAATAACAGTATAATATATAGTTATTATAATTATAGATCAGATTTTAACAATTTATTTTATAAAAATAATTCATTTAAAAAGTAGAAAAGTTTCTTTAGCTTATTAAAACGGTACATTGAGCTCTTTTTAGTCTAGGACTATATGCTTCAATTAATGACTCAGATATTTAAAATTTTACTTTACCATATTACTTGTGAATAGAATTTTTTTTAAATGAGTTAGATTTTAAACTATGAATAGAGTTTTATCAATGTAGTTATAAAAAATTAGAATCGTATTAGACGTCTGATTGGGTGATGGAAGAGGCTGAATAAATGTTAACGCACATCACAAAACTATATAAGCGAAGTGAGATCATTGACAATCCGAGTTGGTGGACACACTGACTCTGACTTTAGCACATCTAATAATTATCAAGAGGCATCAACAAATCTCACTCCTACTTCATTTATTTCTTCTTCTTTACAACTACTCATGTTATTATGTTTCAAGTTCACATATATAAGTGCATATATGTCACATCAAATGTGTTAAGACCTATACGTACTATCTACATATATAGTTTTGATAGGGAATTTAACTATTTGAAGATGAACCAAACAAAAAACAAAAACATTGGTGCAAATTTTGTATACATGTAATAAAGTAGTTAATAAAAGAAATGATCACATGAGTCTTTCATTAAGGTTAAAATATCATCTTCACTTGTGCTTACGAGTGAGAAAGTTTCACATCCACACTTCGATATAATAACACCTTTTGTTTGGAAATTATCTAATATTGTTCAAGCTCTTTACTTTTCTTTCACTCTCTCCGAGATTTATCTGGTTTTGGTCTCTCTGCAAAAACCCTTTCTTTCATCAGAATCATAAATAATCTCCATTGTTTCTGGTTCCTTTTGCATTTCACATTTGACTGTTTTAGTTGTTTCTTTTCCTTTTGTTGGTCGATTTAGGGATTGAATCGGATAAAAGGTTTTGTCTTTTGGTTGGGTTAATGATGAATGGATCTTATGTTGAAGAAGAAGAAAGATGAGAGCTTTGAGCAGTGTAGGACTTGCTTTAAGCATGGTCTTTGGTTGTTTGTTATTAGCTCTTCTTGCTGAGCTCTATTACTTGCTTTGGTGTAAGAAGAGGACGAGGACGAGACCTGATCTGACAAATGACTATTCTACCCATGGAACCAGAGAGCTTCTCTTCATCTTCTGTTGCAATAGTAGCACAATCCCTTCTTCTTCTGCTTCTCCTTCTTCTTCCTCTTCCTCTTTCTCTAACCCTAAACCCATGGAAACTTCACCTAATGCTGATAATGGGTTTGGAAATGTGGTTGGTCCAGGGCTTGTACCGAGGTTTTTGTTCACAATCATGGAGGAAACAGTGGAAGAAATGGAATCTGAAGATGGAATGGTTTCCACAAAAGGAAAGAGTTTGAATGATTTGTTTCTTAATATGGAAAGTGGTGCTACTCCTCCATATCTCACTCCTCGTGCTTCTCCTTCGTTGTTCACGCCTCCTCTCACTCCATTACTAATGGAGTCTTGTAATGGTAGAAAACAAGGGAACTTGAGTTTCTTTGAGTCATCATCTGATGCTGAGTTTAATAGATTAGTGAGAGCATCATCATCGCCATTGTCATCATCACATTCACCATCTTCATCGTCATCGTCGCCATTGTCGAGATTCAAGTTCTTAAGAGACGCAGAGGAGAAGCTTTACAAGAAGAAAATAATGGAGATAGCAGAAGCCGAGTAAATTCAAGGGCTAAAATTGTAAAACACATGTTAAAGATCAGATTATTAAGAAATTGAAGTAGCAAATTTTGATTTTGCTAATCATTCTCTCTGTATTTTGATAGTCCCTAAGCATCAACATTTTTTTGGGTCTGAATGTATTTTGGTTCATCATTGGATTAAACCGGTTGTAAATTTTCGGTGGATAAAGAATTTGTTTAGCCAAATTTGTTGATTTTTAATCAAATAACGCTATTAATGATTGGACTTTGGATTCTATTTATTACAGTTTATGTTCTGCAACTGTTGTGGTTGACATTTAAAGATACACGAACACAGCACTTTACTTTAAAAAGGTTTTAATTCTGAACTGGTTTTAATACTTTATCGAATACTACTGTACTAAGAGTTAGAAAGGTAAACCAGAACACGTGAAGATAAAAAGGTGAATGATTAAATATACTAATCTAATTTGACTTACTCGAGATAATTCGCTTCGAAACGATACACAATAGTAAGAATAATATTACTACTGTGCATTGAAACTTTGAACATGGACTGATAAATTGGAATAACACAATAAGTGAGTAAAGACGAGACTCAATGAGACCAAGTGGGGAATCTCTTTCCTCTTTCAGAGTTTTGTCCCAATATCTTCAGTTTATGTCTCATACAGTGTATCATATTGGCGTCGACAACATCACTTTTGACGAATATCTGATTTATATAAATAAAAAAACTTATAAAATATCTATCATTACACTCATCATTCATGAATCAAGCAAAAAAAAAGAAAACAATCATATAAAAAGTAAAACTAACTGCTAAATTGAGATTAACTCTGGATTATAAATGAATATTGAGATTAATGCAGAACGCGGAGAAAGAAGAATGTGACTTTGAAGCTATCCAAACATCAGATTCCTGAGACTGCAACAAGACTCGGGACATAGAGGACTCAAGCCTGGTTCCTCCAAGAGGCTAAAAGCCGTGTAACCGTAGTATGAATGGTACAGATCGGGTAATTGTCCGGAGAATTTACTGAATCCACCTTACTGGACACAAAAATGCATGAGCAACGACGTCAACCACATTGTTATCATCAGTAATCGATCATGAATCAAAGATCTGAGCACATGGAAAGAAGACAATGCACTAAACTATCCTATTGTCTCTATAAGCTACTATTAGTATTATTGCTAAATAACTACGCTTAGTTGCAGTTTCAACTTTTCTACCCAGTTACTTTGCAAATTAAGAAGTTGATAGCAAGGGAGATATGAGACGTAGTAGAAGTATTACCTTGGACTGACAAGTCAGTAAGAGATTGCGCAGAGCAATTTTATCGATGAGTGCATCGCCTCCTATGAGTTTGAGGACAGCTTCAATCCTACACAGATGTGCAAGGTCCATTAGCAGCGAATAGGAGCACTCAGAGCTCTTAACAGAAAACAAAATTGAGAGGGGACTTACCAAAATGCATAGCATGTGTCACTTGGCTTGTTAGTCCTACCTTGAAACCCACCATCACTAGCTTGTCTCTCTATAGGCAAGGTAAGAAAGATCGGTCATATCACTCGGGAGGTATTGTGAGACTAAAGGTAATATTTATCAGGCAAGCTAAACTAATTTTATGAAGAATACCTGTAGGCTCCAGTTGAGAAGCAATGAAGGGTCTATTATTGAACTGGAAGAATCATTTGACAGCAGATCAACTCCAATGAATCCCATCAATCGAAGGAATGCAACAGCACAGTAAGTAGCACCACCTGCATAACTAAGTTGCAGAACGTAGGTAAGCATCATACACCAGAGACAAATAAACCCAGTGCTTCATAACATTATGTGTAGCCATTGAAGTGGAAACCTAATTGAAACAGCTTAGTTATCTACATTGTCCTCAATAACCATTCACATATAATATGTGCTACCTACTTGGACTGCACATGGAGATAATCAATGGAAAGACTATAGAAGAATTTTTTTCAACTCACCATGAGATTCAGAACCCGGAATCAACCCAAAGCCCCCATCATATGACTACAAAAAGAAAGATCTTTTAACTCAGAAATTGACAAAAAAAAAAAAGAAGAAGAAAAAACTTAATGGCAGACAACTGGTCCAGCAGCTGCAAGAACAGAAGTAAACCTGTCAGTTTACTATGTAATTCTTAGCCTTTTCCTTGTCCATTCCACTCCAATTATCCAGCATGTAACAGATTGCAGCTGATCCACAAATTAAAAAATTAGAATGATACACTACTTAAAGTAGAAAGACATGATCTGTACATCTTGTTAGGTAGCTGTTCCTTACCAGCACAATATACAAACTGAAGATCCATCTCGCCTCCAATATGGATAGGCATGAAGCTGTAGCAAAACGAACATTGTTATTGCCAATTTAGACCCCAATTACACATTAGTAATTATACGCCCACAAAGCCAAACTTGTTGCACTATGTATATGGGAATATTGCAGATAAGGTTTAGAACAAAGCAGATAAATAATAAACTTATGGCATTACAAATGCATTGTGCTATTTCTTTTAGCTAAAAAGGAACCAAACCTTCCATCATTCTGTTGAAGGTTTTTCATGGACAACAATAACGAATCAGAATCGATGGTTGAGAGATCATGCCCAATGACTTTCAGAATGGCCAATGCACAGTAAGTACTTGCCAGGTGACTACAGTTGTGAGTTAAATCCTGTGCCCAAAATTAATTGTAAATCAACTATAATTCTTGTACTATCAAAAGCAAAAAGAATGGACTTATAATTACCCCATTCACATCTTTGGGAAACTGAGAGCTCCTTGAACCGAAGAAACCGTAGAATTCTCCTGCAGACAAACGAACATCTCATCATTCAGAAAGAATTTCTCATGATTATCAGCCATAATAAAGCCATAACTTGGAGCCAATAAGCCCATTGATCACTGTTCAATTATGGATATGCCCATGATCTGTGGTAACATATTTCTAGATAAGTCATAAATTCGTGAAAAGATACCATTTTTCAGTGAACCTCTGTTACTAGGCAGGGCCTGGAAGGACAAAACCCACCTCGCAACAACATCTTTGTCAACCTTCACCAACGAAATCAATAAGTCAATAATCAGTCAACAGTATCTATGACAATACGTTCTGCATTATCACAGATAAAATTCACACAATTGAAGATTAACAATTGAACATAAGTAAACCAAATTAAGAAGAAAGAAAAACAGAGAGAGAGAGAGAGAGAGAGGACAAACACGATCTCTTGCGCCGAGAAAGTGAAGACCCGAGATTATGAAATGAGCGAGGGTGAGACGATTGATCTCCTGCGATTGGTAATGGTACGGAAGAAATTTGCACATCATCTGTAAATACATCAAGTGTCGATCTTTCTCAAAATTCGCAGACGGCGGTGGCCGCGGAGATGATTGCGCCGGCGACGAATAATCTTCTACGTCATCATCGTAATCTTCTTCTTCATTCTTCGCGCTAGATCGCTCCCAATTGTTTACTCCTCCGTACTCGGAGGTTTCTGACATAGCTTCTTTCTCAGTCTGTGTCTGTGAGATTGGAGTCAACAAATCTCGAAACTCAGTTGGACTCTCACCTTTAATTTTCCCAAGAGGAAAGTAAACCGTTTGGATCTGTGGTTGCAGAAAGTCAAAACAACACGATGTCTTGTTTTGAAATCTCCGAACGGCACAATGTTTAGTGAGTAGACCTTTTCTATTTTAGTTGTATATATTTATATATATCCGAATTTTTTTCCAATAATTACATTTAGATCGACTAGCAATATTTCGAACCACCGGATTTGAGGAAGACCTCCTAGGGATAAGAGACAGAGCTAAAAAGAGAGCCAAAAACGGATTGAGAAGAATTTGGTAGCTATTAGGGATTTATTTGTGAAGTTTTTACTAGTAAAATAAACTTAAAAATATCTTTGTCGACTCTCTTCAAAACAGAATTTTACCAATTTTATAATATTATTTTAATCAAATGTTTGTTAACGATTATATTAGTCAAAATAAATTTGGTTCTATTAATTTACAAGGACTGTTAAATAAATGAAAATAAGTTAAAATGTGTCAACGATAGATAGTTAGATACTATAATAGTTATTGTTCTACAATTTTTTATCCAAGTTAGAATTTGAGAGATTTAAATTATAGAAATCTACTTGTTGGTCGACATAAAATTAGATCTTTTGGTTTTGATACAATGAATATGGCAAAAATTTGTGGTCTCGTGGTTTCTTTTCTTTTGTCATCTAGTTTGGGAGTCCTAGGTTCACATTTTTTCCGAATGAAAAATATATAAATTAAAATATTTTAAAATTCAACTGGCAATGGTCGGATAATAAAATGACAAATCTATGTACTAGTACTATATATGTAGGAAGACATTCATTGACAGAGCCTGAAAACACTTGTGTTACATGACATGGGTTCTAATCTCCAGTTAGAGTTATGCAAACGTTCATTATTATGACAACAATGAACTTAATCTTCTAGCCCGGATGTGTATTATTGCATATATAGGGATTATACAAAATTTGCATACATTGAAATGAACTGGATCGTCTCGATTACCATAGAGTATGATATTGTGGATGTCACATAAACATATTGAAGGCATTGGTTAGAGATTCAAATTCAGTTTAGAATCTCATATGACATCGTTAAATGAATGCAAAATTCAATATATTTTATTGATTATGTTTATTCTGGTTTATTATTTCATTTAAATTTTGTTCTGGTTAAGCTCATATAAAATTGGTTCAAGTTATTGTGAATCAGTTACAAGCTAAATCAGAACCAATCAATGTTGTATATCATCTTTTTCGGTTATTGAATAAACCATCAAAGTTTCAGATACCAAAATTGAAATGGTATCAGAGCGGTGGTTATGATTTTCTCTTCAAGATTTGTTCGATTTTATCTTCGATCTTTTTCAATTTTTTTGTTTCGATCGTCATGGCGGATGATGCCGCTAATTCTGGATCAATGATCCCAGTGACGGTGGATGTGTCGCCGTACGCCTTGTTAAGCTCTGACAATCCCGATGCCTTGATTTCACCGATCATGTTGAACGATGAAAATGATAATGAATGGTCCGTAGAGTTCTTAAACGCGTTGCAAGCTAAAAGAAAGATTGGCTTCATCAATGGAACCTTGAAGAAACCTGCAAATACAGATCCTAGTTTTGAGAATTGGCAGACGGTGAATTTAATGCTTGTGGGATGGATTCGAGCTTCTATAGAACCAAAAGTAAAATCCACGGTAGCATTCATATATTATGCTTACGATCTCTCGAATGAAATCAAAAACATTTTTCTGTTGGAAATACCCTTCACGTTCATTATATAAAAGAACAAATAGTTTCTTGTAAGCAAAATGGAAGAATAGTCATAGAGTATTATGGAAAATTGTGTTCTTTGTGGGAAGAACTTCAAATGTATAGTCCTTTACCGTTGTGTACTTGTAGAGCTAGTACAAAAATCTCTAAAGAAAGGGAAGAAGAAAAGCTTCACCAATTCGTTGTGGGTATTGATGATAGCAGATTTGGAAATGTTTATACCTCAATAATAGAATCTGAACCTTTACCTAGCCTTGCTGATGCTTACTCAAGAATTATTTGTGAAGAAAGGAGAATTCAGTTGGCTCAGGAACGTGATTATCAACAAAATGTTGTTGGTTTTACTGCTCGTGGAGATAATCAGGTTTGTTACAAATCAGATCAATATACTGTGAACAAACCTGAAAATTCAGTTCTTGTGAACAATCGCATCTCTAGCTGTACTCATTGTGGGCGTTATGATCACGAAAAAATGATTGTTGGCATCTCGTAGGTTCCCTGAATGGTGGTTGGATAGGGAAAATAAACAAGAGAAAAGCAAGCCATCTGGGAAAGAAAAGAAACAGAATAACAACAAAGACAAGAAACAGATGACTGCAGTTCGCTATGCCCACGCCACCAGCTCTAATGGATATGTATTTCCAGAACTAACTGCTGAACAATGGAAGACTTTGCAAAATCTTCTCAACGACAAACACAACACATCAAATCCAGATAAGTTTTCAAGTAAAGAAGGGCTTGGTGATGTGATCATTGACTCAGGGGCATCACATTATATGAAATGACATCTTATATTGCTTCAGAATCTGCATAAAATTGCACCATATGCAACAAGTTTTACCGATGACAGCAAGACTTTTACTGTTAATTCTGGCACTCTCATTTTTTCCTCAACAATTACTATATCTAATGTTCTTTATGTTCCATCACTTAATTGCACTTTAGTGTCTGTTTCAAAATTATTGAAATAAACTAAGTGTATTCCTCTCTTTAACTAAAACAGTTTGCGTGTTGCACGACCTTTCCTCGATGAAATTGATTGGAACTGATAAAGAACAAGATGGAGTATATTGTTTTGGCCTGGATGTTGCTCAGATTAACTCTGCTTCTCAAAAAGATGATAGTGAACTCTAGCATCTGAGGCTTGGACATCCTTCATCTTTTGTTCTAGCTCGATTACCAGTTTTCTCAAAACAATCTATCTCTTTTCCTTTAAACTCTTGTGATACTTGCTTTCGTGCTAAACAAACTAAGAATGTCTTTCCTGATAGTGATAATACAGCTAAAGAACCTTTTACTTTAATTCATTAAGATATTTGGGGTCCTTATAAAACCCCTTCTTCTTGTGGTGCTTCTTATTTTTTAATAATTGTTGATGACTATTCTCGTGCAGTTTGGACATATATGTTATTGGCAAAGTTTGAAATTAAGAAAGTTTTGCAAGATTTTTTTGCTTACACTGAGAAACAGTTTGAGAGATCTGTAAAAATCATTTGTAGTGACAACGGGTTTGAAATTCTTATCTTTATCTCATTATTTTCATAGCCATGGTATAATACATCAAACCTCTAGCGTCTCTACTCCCTAGCAAAATGGGATAGTCAAACATAAACATAGGCACATTTTAAATGTGGCCAGAGCCTTGTTGTTTTAATCGTCTATTTCTATAAAATTTGGGGACAGACAATTCTTACTACTGTTCATTTAATCAATCTCAGTCCCACTTATGTTCTTAATGGGAAGTCTCCTTTTGATGTTCTTCAAAATAAAGAACCTTCTTATCAGTATTTAAGAGTTTTTGGGTCTGCTTGTTATGTTCACTATCCTTATGCTCGTCAAGATAAATTTAGTGAACAAAGTCGCCTTTGTATCTTCGTAGGTTATCCTTTTGGTGAAAAAGGATGGAGAGTCTTTGATATTACTAATAATAAGTATATTGTTTCTCGTGATATAGTTTTCTGTGAAAATATTTTTCCATTTGCAGATCAAATGATTTCGCAGGATATTCAATCTCTCAGTTCTCCTGTTACTGATGAAGATTGGTTGCCAATCACAAATATATCGGACAGGGGGAGCTTTGACACAGAACCTTCTTTGGAACATGTTGTACCGTGCTCAGCTGATGCTTCTGCATAAGATACATCGAATTAGACCACTCTTACCAATTTCTCGATTCCTCCTGACACTAACATTGATACTATTAATTCCCCTGCACCAACTAATTCTAATGTTTCCTCTAATGTTTCTATTTCTATTGGTGCATAGTCTACATCAATAGTTGAACCTTGTGTATCTCATGAGTCAGTTGATTAAGAACAAGTTGTATCTGCACCTGCAACTGATACAACTAGTTCAAGTGGTACAAGAAACACTAAAACAACTGGTACGAGTGGTGCCAAACCAGAACCTGTTCGTCACACATCTCGGCTTCCTCAACCATTTATGCGCCTTAAAGACTATTATCAGTACAATACAAAGTATGATACTAATGTATTCAAACCACAATCAGAGGAGAATGGTACATCTCTTTACTCTTTAACAGATTATATTTTTGATGATCAATTTTCCTCTAGTCACAAGGCCTTCTTATCTAAGATCATGGACTCCGTAGAACCACAACATTTTGGTGAAACTATCAGAATAAAAGTGTGGAAAGATGCAATGACGAAAGAGATCATTGCTCTAGAGTTTCAACATACTTGGGATATAGTGGATCTTACTCCTAGTCATGTGGCTTTACGATCTCAATGGGTTTATAGAACCAAATACAATTCAGATGGCACTATGGAAAAATACAAAGCGCGTCTAGTGGTACTGGGCAACAATCAAGTGGAAGGTGAAGACTATTTAGAGACTTTTGCTCCAGTCGTGAAGATGACAACAATTAGATCTCTTATACGTCTTGTAGCAGCTCGAGGTTGGGATATTTTTCAAATGGACGTTAACAACACTTTTCTACATGAAGATTGGAAGAAGAAGTATACATGAAGCTTCCTCCGGATTTCTATCATTCTCATCCCAATAAAGTGTGTCGACTGCGTAAATCTTTGTATGGGTTAGAACAAGCTCCTCATTGCTGGTTCAAGAAGCTTTCAGATTCTTTGCCTTGGTTTGGCTTCACTCAGTCTTACGATGATTACTCATTCCTTTCTTACACGAAGAATGGGAAGGAGATTAGAGTATTGGTATACGTGGATGACCTTATTTGTGGAAATGATAGTTACTTTATTCAGAAGTTTAAAGATTACTTGAGCAATTGCTTTTCAATGAAAGATCTCAGAAAATTGAAATATTTCCTCGGTATTGAAGTTAGCAGAGGACTAGATGGAATTTTTCTTTCCCAGCGCAAATATTGTCTTGACATAGTAACTGATAGTGACTGCTTAGGATCTAAACCTGTTTCTACCCCACTGGAGCAGAATCGTAAACTAGCTGAAGACGATGGTCCACTTCTATCTGATCTAACTAAATACCGAAGACTCATTGGTCGCCTCATATATTTGACTAATACCATACCTGATTGCAACTATTGTGTTCATGAGTTGTCTCAGTTTATGCATAATCCAAGAGAGGCACATTGAAATGCGGCATTAAGGGTCGTTCGTTATTTGAAAGGATCTCTGAGAACATGAATTCTTCTCAAATCTGATTCTGATTTGCATTTAACTGTCTGGTGTGATTCAGACTGGGCATCATGTCCATTTACTCGCAGATCTTTGAGTGTTTATGTCGTGTTATTAGGTGGATCTCTAGTAGCTTGGAAAACTAAGAAACAAGACAATGTATCTCACTCTTCAGCAGAAGTCGAGTATCGTGTTATGGCTGCAGCTCTAAGAGAGATCAAATGGTTCTGTCGTTTGTTGGCTGAGCTTGGTATTAAGCATCCTGATTCAGTACGTTTGTTTTGCAATAACAAAGTAGCAATACATATTGCTTCAAATCCTATTTTTCATGAACAGACGAAGCATATAGAATTAGATTATCACTCAGTAAGAGATGCAGTTCAAGACAAGATCATTACTCTCCAACATGTTAAGACAACAGAACAACTAGCGGACATGATGACCAAAGCCTTAGGTCGTGATCAGTTCAGGTTTCTTTTAGCCATGTAGGGTGTTCAAAATCCTCACACTCCAATGTGAGGGGGATTATTGAAGGTATTGGTTAGAGATTCAAATCCAGTTTAGAATCTCTGATGATATTGTTAAACGAATGCAGAAGTCAATATGTTTTATTACTTCTGTTTGCTCCGATTTAGTATTTCATTTAAGCTCATATAAAATTGGTTTAAATTACTGTGAACCGGTTACAAACTAAATTAGAACCAATCAATGTTGTATATCATTTCTCAGTTATTGAATAAACCATCAAAATTTCATATACCAAAATTGACAAAACAATATAGCTGAAGTCAACCTGCAAACAATGTGGAAGACGTTAGGTAGACGTTCGACGCGGTAACGCATGTGGCCATTATTTGAAGTTGACTCTATCGTTTTAGTCTTCGTTGACAATCTTGGAAATATTAGGAACATCGACTTCAAAGAGCTCCACCAAGTTCCAGCACGATTACAAGAACACAATCTCTATATATATATATATATATTTATTACATTATTATTCTTTTTAATAACCATAGTGATCCAAGATTTTACCACCTATTAATCTCGGATTCATTAGTCCGTAAAAAATTGCTGGACAACATAAATTATTGGGTTTAAACCCAATATTCATGATCAAAGAAATGATACTTAAATTTCTAAAAGACGTCGAAGCTTTATATAGTCACAAAAAATAATTAAATAGTTATACCTTTAATCTCAGTTTTATTAACCACGACCGTATAGCTATAACAATAGCTACAGAAAACACGTAGTTATAGGGTCTAGTTATGGATTACAGTAATAACGTTGACTTAAAATAATTCCAGCAAGTTCCCGCATGATTAGAGGAATACAATTTGTACATAAATTCCATTATTTGTCTGACATATAACAAAAATCAACTCTTCAATCTCGAGTCAACGTATACGTTGGCTATAAATTATGTAGCATTCCATGTTTTACATTCAAACATTTAAAGCATTAATCATCTTCTTCATATATACTCTCTTTAAACTAAAACTATTTCAATGGCTCCACCACCTCCGTCACCACCGTCTGTTATGTTGAAGACAGTGATTCTCCTTCTTAGGGTTTTAACGGCGATTTTCCTCGTTATAACGGTGGTTGTCCTCACCACAAACAATGTCACTCTTGAATTTGCAAGAACGTCCGATAGCATAAAATTCCGTTTTCAAGATGTGTATGCTTATAGGTAAATCATTTCAATCAAAATTGTTTTTATTTTTTTGTGTGGATCCAATATTTTATTAACTCTTTTAACTTTATACATGGATTCATCATTCAGATACATGCTCTCGGCTGCCGTCATCGGACTACTTTACGCCGTCGTACAACTGTTCTTCACAATCTCACAATTCGCCACCGGAATTACACATCCTTTCATTTATCAGTTCAACTTTTACGGTGATAAGGTATTTTTACTCTATAATTTTATGTAAATAAATATTATCATATCCCTTATTATGTCCCAATATAAATGATGTTTTAATATATAAGATTTTTTTAAAATATATATGATGTTTTAGATTTCTAATAGAAAAAGTTGATTTTTTTTTGTCAATAATTGAATCGAGAATGCTCGATCCATAGCTTAAAGTTTCCCTCTTAAAATCTATTTTTTAAGCTACCGTACTGGATAGGAATCGAACCCTAGTACCAAATCATTTATTTTATAATTTATTATTAATTACAATTTAGAAATTTTTAAAAATAATTTTACTAGTTTTTTTAATTATTGTGTATATACCTTAAATATCTGCGTATAAGAAAGAGAGTAAATATAACATCTAAAATATATCAATAATTTTGAAGGCTCTACCTCATCTTTAAACAAAACTATAAATTAATGATTGAATCAAATAGTTCAAATGATTATAAAATAGATATAATTCTTTAATTTAGAAATCATTATATAAGCAATTTAGTTTAGTACCATATATTGTCTTGTCATTGTATAACTAATATGTCCTCCCATCGTAAAAGCTAAATATTATTCATAAACCTTAAGATCTGAATTGGTCCCATATGTATATCTAATTTGATCCTTACCCACGAATCTTACCGTGTTTAAATTTGTACAGATAATATCGTACTTACTTGCAACGGGTTCGGCTGCTGGATTTGGAGTGAGCAAAGATTTGAAAGACGCATACTTAGCAATATTTTTAACACTAGCTGAATCAACAGATCCAGTGGATACCTTTTTCAGTAAAGGATATGCATCGGCCAGTCTTCTTCTCTTAGCTTTCGTCTCTCTTGCCATTTTATCTGTTTTCTCATCTCTTGCTCTTTCTAAGCGACCTGTTCAAGCCTCACAGGCCACATAGATCCTTAATTGTTACTCTGCTTGTTTCCTTCATCCTCATTCATGTGTTCTCCGATCAGTCTTGCAATTTAATTATGTTTTTTTTATAATGATTTTTATAAGTCCCATAACTCGTAAGGTTATGTTTTGTATTACTGTCTTTGTGGTCAACTCTGTTAAATTGTTTTATAAACATTATAAAAACTTATAATTGTTAGTGATATACAAGAAATTGTGAATTGCAAGAACAAACCAAAACATACTCATACGTGACCTTCACGTGAGATTACTTAATTAAGCCTTAAGCCGAGTGGGTGAATAGAAGCTGTCAACATAGGTAAGGGCTTATAATTATTGCAATTCCGCAAATTAAATCTAATTAATCCACTTTTTTCTTTAAAACATCAACAACATATATGTCAAGTGATCTGTATTGGCCCTATTGGGCCATGTTTGCTATCTTAACAACTCAAAGCTTATCTTCAATTTTCCAACAATATCCGTTTTAGAAAGGTGCTTGAAAATAACATTTTACATAGAGATAATAATAATTTTTTTAGTGGAATTCTAGCTTTATATATAGATTTAATTTGTGACAAAAAAAAATACATTCTCTTAGGAGTTTTGAAAGCAGTTTCTCTAGTTATAACTTTTCAATCTCACCACCAATAGCATCACCAATTCACCATCGAATCTTAGTGAAACTGTTGAATGTCTAAGCTGTGACCCAACGTACACGTTGACCAAACTTTCCGTGTGCAATTTCTCAACGCGTCAACTCAATGAAATTATGTAGATCGATGAAAAAAATAATACTATGTAAATTAGTAGTGAATGAATGTGAATGTTGATCGCTAAATTGGACGCCGTTTTACCCTTTGTCAGTTAGTCAAACTCTCTTGTGTGTTTTCATTATTGCGATCTCCTTTCTCGAAATACTCTCAGTCGCTATATATAAGGTTTTGCTATCTGTTTTGGATGTGTTGTTCAGTGTTGGTTTCAATCTTCAAATTTGGATCGGGGTAACATTTTATCGAGTTTCTGTCCATAGTATTCTAGCTAAATTTTTTTAGGACTGACTTAAAACATAATTCCTTCACTTAGATTATTAGATTATGTTTCTGGGAATATTTCTATTTTATGTCGACTTTTATATTTTCAACTATGTATTGATTTTTTAATCTATAAATTTTTGATTAGGAAAAAAAATAGATGTCTTCATTTTTTGCCATGAATTTTAATGTTTTTTTTGTCAACAATATTAGATTGAAAAAATTTGATTTATAGCCTAATTAATCTTACTCTCTGAAAATAGATCAAAGCTCTGATGTTTGAATCATTAGCGGGAAGAGATTTTTTTTCTTTGTCAACATTGGGCCACAACAGACTGGTCCATTAGCCAAGTTCCTACATAATATAGGCGGTGGAACTCGATCCCTGATTGTGCAAGTGCGCATGTCTTATGTGGACTTACCGCCTGCCACTAGATTAAAGGCCACTAGCTTAGCGGGAAGAGATTAAAACTCGGTTTTTATTGTTTTTTAATAGAGTATATGTTGTCAATTACCATTAATATTATTTTTGTAAGGCATCAATTAACAGCAAAGCAGTGACACCAAACTATCCTGAAATGGTCCCTTTATTTTATTTTAAATGTGAATTTTCAAAGATTTGAAATATAAAAATATTCAAGTAATAAACTATATTCATCTATTTCATTTTTTCAACTTGGTGATGCAGTTTCGAGGTCGACTTCAATCGTACACTTTGGTACATTTCTTATGTTCGACATTGACCTTTTATCACAAGTGGTCTCATGTCTTAGATCAAAAGTCAACTCTTATCTCTCTTAATTAACGTATGTTTTGGTTATAAATTAATTTGCATTCCGTATAATTGTATTTCAACATCTCTTAAAATAGGAATATATGAACTTTTGGTTATTGGTTACTCAATCATAGTTTATTAACCATTTCACATTAAATAGTATTTAACTAATATTTGGATTTATTTAAGGTACATGCTTTCAGCTGGCGTAATCGGACTAGTTTATTCAATGGTACAACTCTTCTTCACAATCTCCCAATCCGCTACAGGAATTAAAAACCCTTTTAATTATCAACTCGATTTCTATGGTGACAAGGTAATCATCATTACTATATTACTTAACCTTTTTAAACAGATTGTTTCTTTATATTATGAATTTTTGATGGTTAGGATCGATCAATTTGATTTTTATTCATTACATATAGTTAAAAAAAAAAAATTTAGGAGTAATAGACTTTAGATTAAAGATGGAACCTTGTCGATTTAATTATTGACAATTTAATGATATATTATATGATTTGGACAGGTAATATCATATCTAGTGGCGACAGGTTCGGCTGCTGTATTTGGAGTAAGCAAAGATTTGAAAGACACATTTTTAGCATTTGTAGTATTGGATTCAAATGATCCTGTGGATACATTCTTCAGTAGAGGTTATGCATCAGCTAGTTTTCTTCTCTTTGCTTTCATCTGTCTAGCTATTTTATCTGTTTTTTCATCCCACGCCATTGCTAAACAAATTTAGTTAAGATCGCATAACTATACAATTTGTAATTATTACATTTATAGCTATGTGTTTGTATATTTTTTTGTCAACTACTTGATCGATAAAATCCGATACATAGTCTAAATACTCTAATTAATGGATCATGGTAAGTTTTGAACTCTTTTTCCAGTATCGAGCTATATCAAAAACAAACTAACTGAGTCAACTTTTTTTGACTATTTGGCTATGTGTTTATGTAATAATGTCGACAAATTGATACTATTGTTTTTTGTTACTAAAGTTAAGTTTTGCCTAATTATCTTTCAAGATAAAATATGTATTGATTTGTTTTATACACCATATTATTTATATAGTTTTGCAATGATTTTTGAGATAACATATATCTTGATATTTCTAATTAAAATCATCGATCAACTAGCCGAATATGTTGATATATATTAATATAACTACTGCAACCTCACTCACAATTATGGAATTAACCAACAAGACGTACTTTTGGATTTTCAGGAACTAACTAACTTTTTTTTAATTAGAAAGTTATCACCGTTAAAAGCAATAGAATTTAAAATTAATATATTAATTTAACAGATGATTGATTCAACTAAATCTATTGATTAAATACTCTTCGACAGTTTGACCAAATAATACAAGCTGTTATAAGTTAAAGTTAACGAAAGTGATCACCATAAAAAAATTTTTTATTAGTACTATCTGCTTTAATATATGTATGTACTATCTTTAATTAGAGTATTACACACTCAATAATTCTTTTTTTTCTTCCTTTAACCTTGTGACAAATTACTTTAGCTATAACACCATGGTGATCACTTTCGTTTACTATAATTAAGACATATTTTTATTCAATTAATTCGATAAAATCTAACTTATAGCTTAAATTCTATTACATAAAATAACTCAACTTGTAGTCGAATTTCGGAAAGAAAACTTTATAAATAAACATTTAACAACTTAACAATATATATTTTGTTCACATTATTGATAGAGAATTTGCAGCAGAAGTTATTTGCTTTTATGAAATAACTAAAAAATAATTTTATATACATATCCCACCTGCAGATATTTGTGTACTAGCGATATCCGAATCTTTGAATATCTGAAAAATTAAAAACATATCTGAAATATATTATTCGAACATTGAAGTGGAGCAAAGATTGATCATATAATAATGGTAAAGCCTAAACCGCGAAACCAACCCTAAACACCTCACACCAACACATATCTGAGATGTGTCTCGTCACTATCTTATCTACAACTTTTTTTTTAATATAGTATTAAATTGTATAATAAACGGTAAATATATTTTTTCATACTTTTTGCTAAAACTTTTTCTTATACAATGGAAATCATGCTTTCCTTTTTGCTACTTTGGTTTTATAAACTCAAACCCAATCAATTCAAGATATATAATGTTGTTGTCACACAAAAAACTAATATCAAAAATAATTTTTTGGGTAGCATACGTGACGTGTGGCATATGAATAAATTTCAAGCCGCACTATGCCACTTGGTTTTGGCAGGAGATGTTTATAATTAAAGTCTAAATATACATTATTCTTCATACGTTTCCCGAATTTTTTTGGTTATATGGAGTCTTCGAGTTAATTATAAGATTTTTTAAATAAATTACTTAGATTCAAATCCTAATACACAAAATAATATTATTTAAAATTAAATTTTAGTAAAAGTAATATAAAAATAACCAATATGTTATAAGAAATAAGTTGCTTAATTGGTTTGCCTCTAATTTAATTAGATATCAGGTAGTAAGTTTGAATTCCACCATATTCTAGTTAAAAAATTTAGGCTATCCAATAGGTACGACAAAAAAAACTAGTTGACGACTACACTCATTACAAGAAATTAAATGTATAGTGTCATTTATTTTATTTGTTTGCATCAGTTTTAATTAATACAAACGCTATTACATCTCTTATAAAAATGATTTTAAAAGTGATGATTCAAATAATTAGTATCAATTTAAGTAATTGATATATCTATTTTTATTATATTATATGTGATGTTCCGTGCGGTTGTAAAAAGTATAATTAATAATAATGTCATTTGTTATAAATGATGTTATATTAAATAATATACTATATATGATTCTATAATATCATTTATTTAAATGATATAATATTATGATGTTATAGACATATTTTTGGTAGTATATTTTCACTTAATTATAAATTTTTTTACTGGGATATATGTGAGTGAGTGGGTCTAAAGAGGGTTAAGTGTAACAGAAAACTGGAACATGGCTCTTTAATTTTCAGAACTAGTCACTAGTAAAAAAAAAAGAAATACTCGTGAAAATTTTGTAGATAAATACAAAGAAATTTCGTGGATATAGCGTTGTGAGTAAAAAATTTCGTAACTATAATATCCACCAAAACTCACGAAAATTTTTGTGGGTATTTCGTGGCTATAATACCCACTAAAACCCACAAAAAATTTTGTAGGTAATTATTTATTCTTTTTTTGCATTCGCGGGGATTCGAACTCGGGTCTCAAATGAGTGTTTTTAATCACTTTTTTTGGCAGAAGTAGGATTCAAACTCGGATCACTTATGGGTCATTCTAGGGACGTTACCAGTAGAGATAGGGATAATTCTTGGTAAGCAATACCATTATTAATATATATTATTAGTAAAGGATGTTCGTAATTATTTAAGATAGTTTTTTTTTTAATACGGTCATCGAATTTTTATTTCATGTGATTTTTTTATAATGATGTATCAGTAATTATGTATTCTATAGAAAAATAAATTTTAAATATCACGACACAAATTTTTAGTAGAACACAGCAAGCTATATTAATAAATATTACAACATACTTCCAAACTTTGAAATTAAAAACACAACAACTACAACACACTGCATATAGCTTAGGGGTGAGAATTTGGGTAGGGTCGGGTCGGATCGGGTCGATCGGTAATCGGATTATTCGGTTAGTAGAAAACTGGTCCAAAATAACCGAACCAAAATATTAGGTTGGGTGGGGTCGGAATTTTTTTTTTTGAAAAATTCAAAAAAAAATCAAAAAAATCCAAAAAACCCAACCCGAATTGACCCTAATAGTCCGAAACCTGACCCGAATTTCGAAAAATAATTTTTTTTTTTGGAAAAATTCTAAAAAAAATCCAACCCGACCTGAATTCTTCAATAAACTTTAATCTGACCCGACCTGAACCGACCCGAATTTTGGTTCGAGTCGGGTCAAACACGTCTACAGTGAATTACGGATTATTAACTGTTACTAGATTTATTGTAACAGCGAATGTCGTACAAAATATATAATTCTACAACTAATATTTAAAAATCGAAATATATTTTTATGGGTAAACGCGGATTTTTTAAACCTACCTATGCAAATTTCGTGGGTATTTTAAAGTGGATTTTTACCCACGAAAAATTGAGTGAGTAAAATAATACCCACGAAAAACCTACAAAAAACCTACAAAAAACCACAAAATATTTCGTGGGTAAAATAACACCCACGAAAAACTCACAAAAAGCCACAAAAATTTTTGTGGGTAAAATAATACCCACAATAAACCCACGAAAAGCCACAAAATATTTTGTGGGTAAAATAATACCCACGAAAAGTCACGAAATTTTTCGTGGGTAAAATAATACCCACGAAAAACCACAAAATATTTTGTGGGTAAAATAATACCCACAAAAAACCCACGAAAAGCCACAAAATTTTTCGTGGGTAAAATAATACCCACCAAAAACCTACAAAAAACCACGAAAAATTTTGTGGGTAAAAATTTACTGTTCATCGTGGGTTTTCGTAGTATTTTGTGGCTTTTGGGTTATACCCACAAAAAATTTTGTGGTTTTTTTGTGGGTATACCTTTTTTTTTTACTAGTGAGTTTTTAAACTATAAACCACAATAAATAATTTTGTTTTTTGATATATATACAAGATAATATTAGTTAGTGATATGTCGTTTATTATATTCGACTTTGGAGTAGTACTGTTCTAAGTGATAGATTTGAGATATTGTTTTTTTAGTTAATGGTTTAATTGTCAATAGCTTTTTTCACTGATTTGATATTGATTCCAAACAAGTTTTACAAAAAAAACTGAGAAAAAATGATTGATCCTACAAAAGAATACGATGAGTTTAACTAATATGTTTTTGTGTGCATTATTTTACAAATCAAAAATATATTTTTCAAATAGTTAAAAGTTCATTTTGACATTTTTTTTATCGGAATTTGACTAAAAATTGTATTACTATGCAGATAAAATTCGATCAGTCTAATTTTTTTTATAAATTATAACGATAATTACTACGAATCAACTATCATATCAATTGTCATGCATATGCTCCTAAGTTTATCTGGTGTCAACTCAAATTACCAAAATTTCTCCAATATAGTGGGGGGGGGGAGAACAACATATAGTTACTTCATCTTTTGTGTAACTTCATAATGTTCGATTTGTCGACTTCATGATATGTCTTTATCACCAGAAAAAAAGGAAAAAAAAAATCCATTAATCGCTTTTAAAACAGGCTCAATTACAAAACAAAACAACTCAAAAATTATATGAAAGTAGATAAATAAAATTCTAACAAATATCACAGTATGCCAAATTGTTCTCAATTTGGTAGTTAGAATGATCTAACTAATGATTTGGTACCAAAATTTATCTGGTGTCAACTCAAATTACCAAATTTTCTCCAATATAGTGGGGGGGGGGGAGAACAACATATAGTTACTTCATCTTTTGTGTAACTTCATAATGTTCGATTTGTCGACTTCATGATATGTCTTTATCACCAGAAAAAAAGGAAAAAAAAAATCCATTAATCGCTTTTAAAACAGGCTCAATTACAAAACAAAACAACTCAAAAATTATATGAAAGTAGATAAATAAAATTCTAACAAATATCACAGTATGCCAAATTGTTCTCAATTTAATAGTTAGAATGATCTAACTAATGATTTGGTACCAAAATTTGATTCATACTCGCTGCATTATAATAGCTTAAAAAGAAATTATAAAAATAAATTTTAAGTTATGGATTGAGTTTTATCTCGTGAGCATTGGTTTCCCACATTACATACGATAGACAATTAGGCTGTCGGGAATTTAATACTCTGTGACATTCATCAGATTCGTATAAATTCTCTTTTATATATTTTTATTTTTACATAAATTTTCTAATCAAAATATTAGTATTATTCTTCAATATGGAGATATGTTCCAGGTGGAGAGAATCATAAAGTGCCAAATTTTCAATAACCACGACGTTGGCCAAAAGTTATTTTGTTTTCTTTCTTCCACGTATGATCCGATTCGGATGCATTGTGCGTTTTTCTATTTATAAAATGTTGTTAATGTGGACATTTATTTATATTAAAATTTCAGCTTCATTAAAGTTTTTATATTTAATTTAGTGGCTTCAATTATTCGATACAGCTATATACATCATCTATTCTTATCCTTTTCATAAACTATAATAAAGAAAACAAAAACATTGACACGGATCCACTTGTATCCTCAACTTAATTTCACTACCTCATTTGTTGGTTAAATTTTATATTAATTTCTTAACCTTTACTAAGGGCCTAAATGATACCAGAAAAATTTGTGGAATATAGTGGAATTGAGCTGAATTTTAATTTGTGTTACCAGTTGCATTATTTTAAGGAATACTGTTACTTTTTGTTTCTAACTTTTTTAATTATTTTCTTTTTACTATTGTTATTTCATGCATTAATTTTGTAATTAATTTTCTTCTTACTATTTTTTATTACATGCATCCAAATTAATTAATATTTTCTTTACATGCATTTTTGCATCTAGTATATACTTAATATTTATTCAGTTTATGTTTCCATTTGTATATTTCTATTGGTTATATTTTTTTTTTTCATTTATAATTTTTATTAATTTTTTAGAAAAACAAGATTTTGATTTTGGTTATATTTACATAATGACATAATTTTGAACATATTAACAAAAATACAAATCCAAATTCGATCCAAAATAAGAGAAATTGAATTGAATCAGACATGACAACACATCTGAACAAATCCTAAATGTTGAGAGTGTGGTTGATATATGCAAATAATATGTTAGAGAATTAATTGGTTAATATGTAAATAAAGGTAATTTAGTCTTTGTATGTTGTGCACTTAGGTCATATAAAGCTGAACCACATAACGTGAATAACAAGAATCCCTTTTATACATATTATGTTTTTTTATCATAATATGTGATCAAATAAAAAAATAATTGTGCGATGACTTTCATCGTATATATCAACCCAAATATTATGGTGCTTTTAGATTTTATAAAAAATTTTTAGATATTATTTATTTTTTCATGTATAAGTTTTGTTTTTAAGATTTTTTTTTTTAAATTTATAGGTACAATATCATTAGGCTATAGTTCTGAATTTGTCGATCTAGTTTAGGCTATTTATAATACCACTTATTATGTTACTAAAGTAATATATTAAAAAGTATGGTTTTTATAGTGAATTTGAGTTTGTCGATCTAAATATTAAAAAATATAATATATTAAATTTTATCAAATTCAGCCATATTCTACTGTAACTATTTAGATTTAACTGATTCTTCAAGATTCTACAGAAAAAATAAAAAAATTATACTAGATTTCATATTTAGCGAGATTTTACAGTTACTATTTACACCATGACTGATTACTTATTATACCTTTTTTTGACATTTTATCATTTTTGGCATAGATCAGAAAATATTATTCACACAACAATTATAGCAATTCATTGAATATTTTTTATTTATTTATTAAATATAATGATATGTATTATTATATTAAATTAAATTGTTTTTGTTGTCAACAATTTGATAAATTTATAACTCAAATTCAAAATCCCAAATCTGAAACCCTATCACATGGATAACATAATTTTTAGAATTATAATTCCCATGGAAAATATTAGACCAAACACGGTTTCCATTAAAATCATTTTATTTATTTATTTATTTACTTTAATAAGTACCAAAAAATGGTCATGGCAAATTTGGTCTTATTGAAGAGGTCGAGGTTCCGACCATAAAGACTAGTGACATTCATCGCTAAGTCTCTTCTGATTCCTCATAGCTACTCTCATACTCGAAAGTTATATGATCCAAGAGTCACATCCATATTTGTTGTTTTTTTTGTCAAGTTGATCGATACGATCTAATTTATACTCCAAATATATTTTTAAAACACCTATTATGCAGTATGACAAAGGCGTATTCCGAATACACGAACTATTAGTTAAAGCATGCATATATATAACAACTAATTTGTAGTTTTTACGTTATATTTACAGCTAATTATTTGAAAAGTATATATATATAGTATGATTGACAACGGTTTTCGTTGTTCTGGAAAGCAAATTTTGTTCAGAGCACTAAAATTTAACCAATCGTGTTCTATATTTATTTTTTGCTTTTGTTGCTCTAGAAAACCAAAAACCCATAACCAAAATTTATGAGCTTTACAAAAATAAAATCCTACAGCGAAAAAATTTACAGCTATAAATTCCTAAAGCAAAAAAATATACAGCCAAAATCCTACAACAAAAAATTTAAAAGTACAATTTTTACCAATCGGTCTCATATTCACGTAAAAACTAAGATGAATATGTTTGGGACAATACAGCAGATGAATATATTTGATGTTTCTTCCTTTTTATGTAACCGGATAACAATTAACCAGTGTCACACTGTCATGTTCCATAGAAGAAAAGAAAAGAAAGAAATCTAGGGGATATTTAATGGTATTGAAACAGTTTAAATCCAGTGAGAAGTACTCAGTTTCTTTGGTTAAAATTGTAAAGGACCAAACCGGAATTGTTAACCTTTATTAATTAACATTCATAGTTGATGTTTTCATCATCATCACGATCACTAATCACCTATATAATTATGTATGCTCCTATTATAAACCATGGATTATATCAAAAGTATATATTAAATACATATTTAACATATATAGCAAGAAATTATATACTCTCCTATCCGACTTGCATTACTTAGTGGAATCCCTAGAATTCCTCCTAACTCAAAAGTAAAAATATTAAAATTTTTATGAAAAAAATAACTTTAAAAAACCCTACAAAACCTTCCTATAAAACCATTCTCAACCCTTCTCAAATTTCTCCATCAGCTTTTTCTTACATCACATTGCAATTCCTCTTACTTTTATATCCAACTAAAGTAGGTTTAAGATATGGGTTTAAAAGCTTGGAAACCATTCTTAACCGTTGTTTCTTTACAATTTGGTTATGCTGGACTCTCAATCATAGCCAAATTTGCCCTGAATCAAGGCATGAGTCCTCATGTTTTAGCCTCATATCGTCATATTGTGGCTACACTTCTCATTGCTCCATTTGCCTTTCACTTGGATAGGTATAGTATTCTTCAATTCCGTATATAAATATTGTATTATGGCATGGGGCATCGGAGAAGATTACGGACCAAAGATCTGGAATTCTTACGGTTTATCAGAAAAAGAAAAAAAGTTGTATTTTATATTGTTATGCATGCATGTACGTAAATGTGAATATACGTACAGACTTGTGGATTTACGCATTCTTACATAGAAATTATTATGCTTTATGATTATTTTACTTAATTTAATTTGCTTTTTCCAATGAGCAGAAAAGTGAGGCCAAAGATGACACTATCTATCTTCATCAAGATAGTGTTCCTTGGATTATTGGAGTAAGATTATTAATTTACCCTTTTTTTTTCTTTTTTTTTTGGTTTTAAATTTTAATAATTTGTTTATACTTTACAACAATTTTTTTTTTTTTTTACTTTTGTGTTAACTGAATTTGTGTTTATTTGTTTCTAGACCAACGATTGATCAGAATTTATCCTACACTGGAATGAAGTACACTTCTGCGACTTTCACAGCTGCAATGACCAATGTTCTTCCAGCTTTTGCTTTTATCATGGCATGGATCTTCAGGTAATAAGATCTTCGTTAATTTAGTTTGGTTTTTGGTCCGGTTTTGGTTTCTGGTCTAAAAGGATCATTATATTAATTTGGTGTGTAGACTTGAGAAGGTTAACGTGAAGAAAATACATAGCCAAGCCAAAATTCTAGGGACAGTTGTGACTGTTGGTGGAGCAATGCTTATGACTGTTGTGAAAGGACCTCTGATTCCCTTGCCTTGGGCTAATCCTAATGACACTCACGTAGACTCAGCCAATCCCGGAGTCAAACCGGACCTTACCAAAGGAGCAATCCTTATTTCTGTTGGTTGCATCTGTTGGGCCGGTTTTATCAATCTTCAAGTAAGCTCTAAAGACCAATATTTACATATATACATATACATATATATATATATTATTAAATAACTTTACCATATATGATTTCAGACCGAAAAATATGTCTCGATCGAGAATGACTATTCCAGATGATTTCTAGACGGAAAAATCTGTCTGGATTTCTGTCAGTAATAGCTATTCCAGATACTTTTTAGTTGAAAAAATTTGTCTGGATCCTGTCAAAAATGACTATTCCAGATGGTTCCTAGATGGAAAATCACCGTTAATTAGAAGTGGTTATATATAGTACTAAACAACGTAATGATTGGTTAATGCAGGCAATTACACTTAAATCGTACCCTGTAGAGCTATCTTTAACAGCTTACATATGCTTAGTGGGGTCTATTGAAAGCACTATAGTGGCACTTTTCATGGAAAGGAATAATCCTTCAGCTTGGGCCATTAAATTAGATTCCAAATTACTAGCTGCTGTTTATGCTGTAAGATTCATCAAACTAATCTAGTTTTTGATTCTGTTAATTTATACATACAAATTATCAGATTAAATGATGAGATTTTGATGCAGGGAATAATATGCTCAGGGATTGGTTATTATGTTCAAGGAGTTATAATGAAAACTCGAGGACCGGTTTATGTGACTGCTTTTAATCCATTAAGCATGGTTATTGTTGCAATTTTGGGTTCTTTAATTCTTTCTGAGATTATGTTTCTTGGGAGGTACGTAAAACTTTAAAAAAAATTCATGAAAATAGTTATATATAAATATCTCATTAATCAACTTTAAAATGATATGTGTAGGGTTCTTGGAGCTGTAGTGATAGTTCTAGGTCTCTATTTGGTTTTATGGGGCAAAAGCAAAGACGAAGAACCATCTCCATTTCCAGACATGGACACAGAACTACCAGTTAGTACTCCACAATTTGTGACAGAAATGGAGACAAAGGATACAAGTGTTGTGATCTCGAAGCTCACTAATGAATCAGTCTAAAAGCAACAAACACTAACGGCGATTATGAAATAAATTATGTAATGAGAGAAAAACAATGAGTCCGATTTCTAAAGACCGGATCAGGATTAATCGGTGCTTATTGGTAGAGTTTTTATATTAATGTTAGTGCTAATTTTGTCTATGTTAAATTTTGTATCCGGCTTTAATATATTAAAATGTTTTGCACTAATAAACGTACTTTTTAATTCATTTATTATTTTAATTTTATTTATTTTGGAGTTAGGACCGAAACCAACTAATCCATGCATGGGAAACCAGTATCAACGACCAGCTTAATTACGCATTTTCTAATGAAGGTTAAAACATGATTTTGTCTTTGTCTCGTCAAACAATAGTATCTTAGTTCCCGGCAGGATTAAACTCAAGAGTGATCAGTTTGCGCGCTCCAAATATCTGCGCAAACTACCACAGCTTCGTTAAAGTACTTTTTATTAAAAATTAATTATCTTGTGTTATGAATTTTTTATTTTTATAAGACATCTTCAAACTCTTGTGGCCTTGTGACATATAGTTCCAACAGGTGGCCACGAAATCTGCAACATATATAATTATGTAAATAGCTTTAAGTTGCTTTCTTTGTATACGTAATCTGCAAAAGGTAATACCAAAATGAATGCTTTAGGGCACGTGAATGATGTAAATGTAATGCGGTGGCTAATAAAGGATAAGAAATCAAATCAAGCATTGTTTTAAGATTCTGAATTGAGACGTGTTTTGGAGATTCTTCTGTATGTTTGTATGCGGTTTCTGATCGCCACATAAGAAAGCATCTATGTGTTTGAGAGATACTTTTGTACTTTTGATGTGATAATTACTTTTGTACTTTAGTTATGAAAAGCTTCATGGTGAAGAGCATTTGAGTATATGGTGCTGTTTTGTTGGAATATTCTGAGTTAGTCATTTTAAGATCCTTTTAGAAAACAGATAGTTTTTGAGTTGAGAGAACAATAGTTAAACTAATGAGATCAATAAAAATCTGTTGAATTTTAGATCAAACTTACCAAAAATCTTTGAAACATAACCGGCAAAAATTGCATGCGGCCGTTAATAACAATTATAATAACACATTCGTTTAATACATTATTAATGCGAGATTTGATTGTTTTGATTATTTTTCTAAACGATTTTTTATTTAGATTGTTAGATCCGTGTTAATATTTTAGAATATTGTTTTTAAGATATTGTTTTAGTGACCCAAAACTCAAACCAAAATCAATCTAAATTAGAGGGATCGAACCCGAAAAAATACACAAATGGGTTCTAATTCTACGTACACGAAAACCAAACCCAAACATGTACCAAATCAAGAACTAAATTTTAGTTTTTTTGAGTTTTCTATTAATTTTTATTTTATTTTGAATTTTTATATAAAAAATATATAAACCCGAACTCGATCTATAATGACCGAACCCAACCCAAAAAATAAAAAACCAGAATAATTGTTAAATCTGTCTTTTTTCTTCCATTTTTGATTGCTCTTATTCTTTTTTATCAATTTTTTTAGTCCATGTGTATCAAACGAAAACAAAAATAGTTTATCTATTCAATAAAAATAAGGAGAATGTACTTTTGCTTAAAAAAATTCCCAAATAACAGTTTTCCGCCTTTGGAAATGCATGGATCCGCCACATGACCATTTCCATATAAAGGACACACTGAACCGAATCAGAAGAACTGAATCCGACAAAATACTAAAAATGTGTCCTAAATCTATGTACCCTGAAAATTGAATCAAACCCGAATCAGAAACGAATCAATAACCGAATTTGTTACCGATATATTTTTATTAAATTTTAGCTTTTTTAATTTTTTTTCCATTAAATTTTTATTAATTTTAAATTTTTGTATAAAAATCGTTAACAAAACCTGCCTTAGACCTATTTTTAAGGGTTGTTACAAATTATATGTTAATTTTATCCTATAATTTATAATACAATTAAAATAAAGTGTCTCCCACTTTAATATATAAGATGTATGATATTCATATTTCTTTATTTTTTTCTGTGAATGAAAATTCAGGATATCGAATGAAATTTTATAAATAAATAAGGAGACATACATTGTTTATATATAGCCTAACAAAAATACATACAAAATTGAATAGGGATTAAACTAGCCCTGAGCATATGGTTCTTCGGTGTGGTTTGGTTAGGTTCTTTCGGTTTTTGGTTCTTAAAATATGGGAACCAATAGGTACATACTAAAATTAGGTTCGGTTTCAGTTCAGTTATACTCGGTTCTGGTTCCAAATAGATACTTGAAATTGGAACCGAATAAAAACCGAAATAATTTTGGTTTTTAATTGGTTTCGGTTTCAAATAGCTATATTTAACCAAAACAGCCAAAAACACTTAAAATAACCATTTTGTTACAAAAGAGTGCATACAAAACATAATAATATCTAATAGAGATACAAAATCTTGTTAGGAACCTATAATGATTGAACAAACATGAAAGCAAAGAGCTCTCATTGGCCAACTACAACATAAGATTGTCGACGTCATACTCTTTCACAAAAAAAAATTCACTAAGCATCCACTATAAATATTTATTACAATTTGCAGTAAAAAAAAATAGAACAGACTAAGTTACAATACACAAGTCACATGAAACATATTAATATATTTGAATACCTGATCCTCCAAAATCTTGCTTAATTGTCTTCAACAGAATATTTGTTAAACTTTAAAATCATAAAAACATAAAGTTAAAGAGTCAACATTTAATAAACTAAAAACTTTAAAGGACAATCAAAAATAATATGAAATAATTTACTTTTCCCAAATTGATTTGGTAGTACAATTTCATCGAGTTGTAAGTCTACAAAAACCAAAACCACAATATTGTTGAACAAATGAAGTATTGTTGTGACACTTTAAGTATTAGAGATAGAAGAAAACCCATTAATCTGTATTTTGTTTTTTCAGGATGATTAAAGAAAAACTATAAACCAAAATTTTGAAAACATAAAAGGAAGAAAAAAAAATCTAGAATCAATTGCAAAAGAAATTAAAAAAAAAAGTTGTCATAAATGATATGCAGTCTTTATTTGTCAAAAAGTTTGAATACAAATAACGAAATATACCAAAAGCATGCTTAATTCGAACATTACAAAATATTATTGTAATTTAATGTTGGGTAATTTACTTACATTTACTTTCTAGGAATCTTCACTACCACAAAACTCGCTGAGTTATTAATTTTCATGATAAATTTATAAAATTCAATGCAAAATGTGTGATACTATTATTTGTAGATCAAATTACTGAAATTTATGGTTACATATGACCCAATAAGTCCACTTTTTAAAAGAAAAATTGTCATAAAAATATACAAATGGTTTGAAATGTACAAAGTATATTTCACTTCGTTATAATCACTAAAAAGACAATATTTTAATTTAAAACCGTGGTTTCTAGTTTTCACTTCAAGTCTTAACTTCATTTATGCTTGTTGTTTTAATTTAATTATTTTAATTAAAAATATGTTTTTTATCATAGTAATAAGTTTGTCCTTTATTTCCAAATTCAATCATGTTTTTAGTTCAGATATGTAAAATTACAAAATTAAAAGTTAGTTTGAAAATATTGGTAAGTCACTTTAATATTGAATTTGTATTTTAATGAGCACAACTTTTGAGGTTGTCTCAAGTCTTATTCTCTCAAGATTCTATTAAAATAGCACCTATTGAATGTGTTTTGAGACGATCGAGAGGCTCATTTAATACATATATACATCAGCTATCATCAATATGTTTTTACTCTCATCAGTCAATTTTCATCTGGTAACTTTTTGCACAAAAGTTTCTGAAAAATTAAAGATTTATGAAACATTCAATATAATTAAAATCTTAGACTCCCATAAACACTATATAAGATAATTGATTTTAAGCATAATAATTTATCTCCAATAAAACATAGAACTATGATCTTTACTGAATAAAGTTTTCAGAATACAAAAAATGAAATATACTAAAGGTGTGCAAACTTTGAACATTATAAAATATTATTGTAATTTATTGTTAGTGTAATTTATTCAATTTATTTTTCTGGAATCTTTCCTATCTGACAATTTATTCAACTATTTATTGTTAAAATGATTTTATAAAATTCAATGCAAAATTTGTGATAATATTATTTATAGATCAAATAATAGCTCCACTTTTCAAAAGATAAATGGTCATAAGAATATACAAATGGTTTTGGAATCTACAAAGTGGAGCTTTTACTTTATTATAATAAATGAAAAACATTATTTTAACTTAAGCTGTGGTTTAAAATTTTTACTTCAAATCTTTAACTTCATTTGTATGTTTTTAATCATTATAACTAAAATATGATTTTTGTTATAATATGTTTGTCGTTAATTTCCAAATTCAATTATATTTTTTCGTTCAGATATGTAAAATTGCAAAATTAAAAATTATTTTGAAAATGGTAGTCCTAGTTGTAATGAAAGTGAAAAACTAAAACAGAAGGGCTACTCTCTTAAAACAAAATTTATGGTACTCTCCCAAAAAAAATAATAACTAAAATTTGAATAATTTCTTTTCTTCTAAATGTAAAATATTAATAAAGTTATTTAAATTACCTCGAAATGATATAAAAACATTGGGATAACATATTACAAGTATGTTTTCTACTTTATGATTTATTTTATCGATCTATAAAATATGATAAAAGTGTTATAAATTATATGAATGAACAATGATTTCCACATCGAATAGTTTTATTTGCATATAGTTGACAAAGAACAAAACAAAATTATGTATAGGACTTATGTGAAGTCCTCCATAAATAAAGCTCTTTTAGTATTTTTTTTTTTCTTTCTCTTAGCCTTTTATTTTTTATACTGGTTTTAATGTTGTTGCACATAATCTAAAGCATACACAAGAAGATAATACTTCAAAGCTTCAAATCTTCCTGTGGTGAAACAAATCTTTAACAAAATATCAAAAGATCTGTGATGTTTTATTTATTGTAAACAACAACATTATGCCTAAGTCTAGTTTCACCTGTCAAATGTAGTATAGAACAAGTTTTCTATGTGTTTATTGAGTTCTTAAAACTTGAAAATTGTCGAAATTGCTCTCAATCTAGTGGTTAGGATGATCTACTTAATGATTTGGCACTAGAGTTTAATTCATACCTGTTATATTATGGTAGCTTTAAAAAAAAATTTAAGAGTACTTTAGATTATGGATCGAGCCTTATCGATCCAAGAAAAAAAACTTCACAATTATAGCTAACTGAACTACATTCAGTTGCCAGACTCTATCTATATAAAAGTTTCATGGACATAAACTCATCCAATGTTTGATAAAAAAAAAAAAGTTTGACAAAAAAAAAAAAAAACTCATCCAACAATAACAGAATCACTTTTGGTTGTCTTCATTGATTGTTCCGAATTTATGCCTAAAGGAATCTTGCTTCTGCAACCACATCATGTGGCCCTGCAACAATTCAATTACAAAAAAAGAATTTTCAAAATCAAGATTTATCAACTTCAAATTATGATGTAAGAAATCCTAGAATCAAACGATATAAAATATGGCAGATTGGTATTTGATTACACATTAAAGGTAATCAATTATAGTGACTATTATGAGTCAAAGCTGGCGATAATAAATTTTGATGTCCAATTAATCGGAAATTGTATAGTTATGATGTTTTCATATGTCTAACGATAATTTGTATATATCATTATAAGATAATATAAACTCATGTGTAAAATAATACGTTATGTGTAATTATTTTAATAGTTTGAAGGTGGTGTTGGTAATAATCATTTTTCCTTTTCTTTCATTCCATAAGTAGTGAATAAGACTTGTATGAAATTTATAATTTCAATAAACAACTTTTTTTCTTTCTAAATACTCTACATTTTGCAAAAAAACACAAGAAACCGTAACTGTAGTATGAAACCTAAACAATCAGTTTTATATACTTTAGCTCAATCAGAAATACCCAAATCATAACTTGATGAAGCTTTTTTAGTAGAGATTACACATCATCATTTAAAGAAGAAGCAAGAAGATAATGCTTCAAATTTGACTGTAGTGAAACAAATCCCTAAGGAAATATATGAATCAAAATCCATGATCCTCTGTAATTTCACCTGTCAATTACTAATATAGAACAAGTTCTGTTTCTTTGAGTTCTTAAAACTAACAACATAGTGGAGATAGTCAAAACTCCATGAAATTTCAGGAATCACAAAAAGGAAAAGCTGTTTCAGAGACATAAACAAAATCACTTCTCTACGTCTTCATCGATTGTTCCGAATTTCTGTTTGAAGGCATCTTGCTTCTGCAGCCACATCATGTGGCCCTGTACGAAAGTTCAAAATCAAAATTTATGAACTTCCACATACGATTAAAAGAAGGATTAGAATCAAATGCTATAACAAAATTGTGCGATGCAATTGGAAATACAAAATTAAGTGGGAATAACCTGGAGACCAGCAGCCCAGACGATGAGAAAAGAAGCGACCCAGAATCTCTTGTCCTTGACGATCGTCTTCGCATCGAATCTCGCCATTAAACCCTATCGTTAAACATCGATCGATCGGCTCTGAGAAATTTCTGATTCCATTCAAGCTTGGTGAGCCGGAGCGTCTTCAAAAGCCCTAAGAAAGTTCGTAGCAAAATACTGCAACGGCCCAAGCCCAATACAAAAATTGGAGACAATTGGCGAAAACATAGAAAATATATATATTTGCGTGATAATCAGTCCAAGTCCAAAGCACCAAAAGGAATTAAATATTGATTTTCTAAACATTGGGGAAGTCCATATCAAGTGATTAAATATTTATATATTTTCTAATCAAATTTCGAATCCAAATATCATATAATCTTACATTATTAGATTGAATTTTGGGGTTAGATTATAGATTATAATTTATTGATATAACTATTATAAAAAATATAAAATTTTATTTTATGATTTTATTTGGTTGGAAAATATGTTTTATATTTTGATAAAACTATTAGTTGTGAGTTTGTTTGTGAAAAATTAGATCGCTAAAATTTAATTTTAGTTAACATCTAAACTCCTAAACTCTTAACAATATAAGATGAGATAAACATTTTAGAATCGAATTCAATTGTTGTGGCACTAAGCCGCAACGCACACAACGCTAAAATATAGAAATTTTCAATTGGAATATATAGATGTAAGTGGTTTATGTGGCTATCCCAAAACATATTAAATATTCTAATTGGTCAACTTATAGATTGATTGATTTTCTAAGCCATATCTTCTAGAAAACACATTAAAGCAAAGTCGTAGCATGCATTAACCATACCAAATGCATGTTTAAATATACAATAACCAAACAAAATCCTCAAATAAAGAACAATATAGGTACTCAAGAACTGGTTTTATCACCATTTCTATCCCCTAAGTGATCTTTATCGCCATTGTTGCAATGTTTGGTGACAACAAAAGTAGTAAACCTCCATATAAAGATCTTGATCGAACAATTAATAACAAATATAAGTGGTACTAAGAATCTGAATGCTCTAAAACCCACCATATTTTCTATGGGTTACTGTAGCTTTTTTAGTAAAATAGTGTTCCATTGGAAAAATCGATGTTCTATACGAGCCAATTTTTTTTTAATCTGATGGTTATATATCACAGCTAATTGTTCAAATATTTGAAATTTGATTTTATTCTAATGCATATGAAAGTTACAAAGTATGAAATTTTAGGGATGGTTTTGGACTATATGTACTAAGTCTTATCGATCTAATTGTCAAACAAAAAATTGTTCTAGACATCGTAGAAACATCCTATATAGAATTTGGACAAAATTTTTTTTGTAATATATGGTATGACTCCAATTCATCAAATTTTGGACCAAACCAAATGTTAAATTCGGAATATAATATCTTAAGCATTCGGACAAACATCTAAATTGTACCAAAAAAATGTATAGATGTACATGTATGGAGACATCCTCTAATCATACGTTATGTACGTCCATATTAGCTCTTTATAACAATAAATAGCATGTTCAACGCCGAGAAACTCGTTTTACCAAAACCCAACTCCGTACGTACCCTAAGTGTACTCTATAAAACCTTATAACAGCAAATTTTGAAACACCTCACAGTAAAAACCAAACCACCATGAATGAACAAAAATTAGACATTCTCTCAAGCTTACCATTAGAGGTTCTTCTCTATATCATCAACTTCCTTCCCTTCGAATCAACAAGACTAATCCCTTTCGTCTCCACAAGGTTTAGGACCGTTTGGAACCAAGCCTTACTCGTTTCTTACAGTCACAACGGCTCCATAGAAGACATATCTAACGTTATATCTAGCTTCATCAATAGCTTCGACGAGCACAATCCGTCTAGAAACACTCGGAAGCTGAAGTTGTTCTTTGATCATTCAACTTTTGTTTCTATTATTCTCGCACCGCATAACGTTATGCATATGAACTTCTTCTTCTCTAGTGGTTGTTCGAAGAAAGAAGAGAGCTTTTGTTGGCGTATTGATATCAACGATCAGATCCTTCCAAGATGTGTTCAATCAAACGGTTTCTTGGTGAAGAAGCTTTGTTTAGATTCGGTGAATTCATTGACTCATGAGATTGTTTCCTTCATGGTTTTGGAGTTTTCTTTACTTGAAAGCCTTAAGATTTGTGGTTGCAAAGGATTAACTTCTCTCACTATTGATTCACCATATAAGCTTCTTCACTTATCGATCTCAGGATGCTCGAAACTGAGATATCTCGAGATCAGATCATTTAAGCTTAAAACTCTTCATTGTGATGGATTTCTACCTTTGATTAAGATTAATGAACACTTCAACTTGAACAAAGCGGTGCTCAACGTAAGACAAGGACCAAGCTTTTACAATAATGCTTTAGACATTGGTCCTCTCTTGCTGATCATTAAGAATTCTCAATCTTTTACACTCTGCAAATGGATGTTTGAGGTAACAAAACACAATCTCTATATCTGTTATTAATTTTTGTAACAGTTACATATTACTGTTTTTGTTTATAGGAACTAATCGAACCATCCATATACTCGTCATGGACATCATTCCAATTCTACAAGTTGAAAGAACTGCGATGGATCGATAACTCGATGAAACAAGAAAACATTAGTTCCCTTATCTCTTTTCTCAAACTCTGTCCTTCAATGGAACGCCTCTTCATTACTGTAAGTGATCTAGCATCTAAACCTTTGTGAGTTTACGCCTTTTGGGTTCTTGTACTAATATTGTTTGATCATTTCAAAGATCGAATCAGACACTTATAGTTCAAGAGAAGAAGTTAGTGTTGGTGCAGACCACGAAAGCCAACATGCAAGAGTACTAAAGAGCTTAAAACTGGTCAAATTGGAAGGATCAAAGAGTGAAGATGATAATAGTCAACTTATATTGGCTCTACAACAACTAGTCAGTATCAATCAGCCTCTGCTTGTACTATCTTCGTAATTTTCTGAGATTGATCACGACAAAATATTTATGTCTATAGATGCACGCATAAACGTGCTTTAGTTTCAATTTGCTGTCATTTTAACGCATGAATTCATGTTTCTTGCCGTACAAGAAACAGGAGTCTCGACTTTAGAAACGCAGATTAAAGATGTTTCACCAGTATGTAATATTTTAATATTTTTACTATTGTAAATTACTTAAAACAACATTAGATTGATCTTCGCAAGTATTTATGTATATGATCGTAATAAGAATACGTAGCATCAATAAATAATTGATTCTCACAGTCACACACTTGTACGTTAATTTAACCTATTACAGGCAAATATATGTTTTAGGTGAAATATCATTTTTAACTCATGTGGCCGTCATATTTTTTTTGACCTATTCAACAAAAGCTTCTGTGGAAATTTTCACCTGTCAACTTAAGATTACGTGTCTCAGAAGTCATTAATAATCGATTAATTAACAACTGCTAAACCATTTAGACCATTTTGCTTACATCATGATTTGTCTCAGAGGAATTGTTTTTCTAAACTTAGCACAAGTTACCCGGAATTGTTTATACATTGTTCAACGAATGATATGGGGACACATAACGAATATGTGAATTCGTGGACAAAACAAATCAAAATGTAAGAAGAACAATCTTGTGACCAAATATGTTTTGGTCAGATGGCACACCAACCCCAAATGGCTCAGACAAGCCTGGTGCTAAAACAACCCTTATAGGACAGTACTATAACAAGGACATTCATGTAAAAATCAAATGCTATACAACATGCTGAAGAATGGATATATATAATCACAATAATACTTATTGTTGCCTGTTACAATATTACAAATTTATATTTCTAATATAACTATTTAAAAAAAAAAATTTAGATCGATAAAATTGACATCAAATCTCTTGAACTTATAAATTTTATTGTTGGATTCGCAGTTTCTGACAAAACTATAAATGCAGATATTTAATCATTAATTTATAAATAACATAAAATTTCATTACAAAATTGTGAAGAATAAACATGTTTTTATCAAAAAAATGAAAATAATAAACATGTTTGGAAAAAATATAATCCCAACTATATATAAAGGTCTAGTTCGATTCCAAAGATAAAATAATAAGGTGTCATTTAGCTCAAGAGCCCCAGAAAATAAAGTGGGAGAAATAGGAAAAGGAGGGAACAGATGAAATGAACTGGCAGAAAAAGGAAGCTCCATACTGCTTCAATGATACCTGCCCACACTAAGGTTATGCTAATCTCACATAGCAGTAACCCTCACCCGCACCTGTATCACAGCTGTTGTTGCATTCTTTCTAATTTATACTAATGCTTGGAGCCGGTTCGATTCTCGGTTCTTCGCATAATCTGGTCCGGTCTTAGACCAATTCTTCTAGGTCCAACTTAAATAGTCTTAAACCAAAAAAAAAAGAAAAACTTAAAACTCGTCGCCGTAGTTGACCGTTAGCAGCCTCCCCAGAGAATATATATAATTTTTAATTATGGAATAATTAGTAACTATTAATTATTTTTTTAATTAAAAATGTTACAGAAAAATCTATGTAACATCAGTTGACACACAGGCACAGGACTTGTCTGTCTATCACTTTTAAGAGTTTTTGATCAATTTCTTCATTCGCCAAAATCCATAAAATATAATTAAATAAAAAAACCAAATTGTTATTTTTTTTAAAAATCAATCAAACCAATAAAGAGGAACAAATATCACCGGAAACGATTTCTTCGCCGATTCTAGGTTTTTTCTTCCTTCTAAGCTTTAAGCAGATCCGGTGAAATTCCCGATTAAGCTAAAATCCCAGAGGGTTTTAATTGTTAGATAACAGACGGTGGTGGTAATTCCCCCGTCGTCGCTAAGATGATGATTTCTAGGGGTTTGTTTGGTTGGTCTCCGCCGCATATACAGCCGTTAACTCCTGTTTCTGAGGTTTCTGAGCCTCCTGAGTCTCCATCTCCTTACCTCGATCCTGGTGCTGAGAACGGTGGCACGGGAATGGCGGCGCAAGCTGAGGATGAGGAAGATATGGAGGAGCCTGAGGAGATGGAGCCTCCTCCTGCAGCTGTTCCCTTTTCTCAGTTATTTGCTTGCGCCGATCGGTTTGATTGGGTGCTTATGGTCTTTGGATCTGTAGCTGCTGCTGCACATGGTACTGCGCTTATTGTCTACTTACACTACTTTGCCAAAATTATTCAGGTCCTTGCGTTCACCACTGAATCGGATCAGTTCGATCGCCTTGTTGAGGTAAGTCAGCTTGTATACGCTTCTGTGGCTTTACAAAAGTTCCTAAATTTTCTAGGTTTATCTAGCTGGGTAAGCTTTTGGGGGAATTGGAATCTAGAGGTTAATGTGCATTGTAATTTCGGCGTATTGTGTTAGCAATTTCTGGAATAAGCTGAAGTTCGACCTTCCCACTCGATTTTTTTTTTGTTTTCTTCTTAAAGGTTGATGCTTTAGGCCTATCTTGGTTGAGCTATTAAAAGTTTAGTATATACTTTGATATATCTGTTCTAGCGAAATTTAGCTAGGGGGATTGAGTTTTGGAGTCTTGTAATTCTTCCGAGCTGGATAACAGTGGTTTGCCACATCAGAGTTAAGTAACCTTCCTGGGAGGTTCTTGAACATTGGGTAAAGAGATAAACATTCCAGGGCTGTTATCTCTGTGAAGTTTGGGGCACTCCGTTGTCATATATGCATTAGTGCAAGAAGTGAACACGAGAGTTTAGTGAAATAATTGATCAAGCTATGACTTTTTTATACCTATAGGATCTATAAGATATGATTTATCCTGAAGTAAGCATGATTTAGCTACTTTCTGTTGGTATGGAATTCTATGATTGTTTTGCTCTACATGTGGCAATTTTGTGGATTGCATGTTGGCTTGTTAGTGAAATTTTTGTTTCATGATTTCCCTCTTCTATTATTTGGAGGACTAGTAAATATAGTGGTTTCATGTAGTTTCTGCTTCTAGATTGCATATTAAACTGGAAAATATCTGTTCTTCACTTAACTGGGGAGACAACTTTGAATAATTGAAATCCTCTTTTTAACTCAAATGCATACTCAAATGAAGCAGTCCTTATTCTAAGTCTATGCTTTTGTTGTACTTGTCTTTCATTTTATTACCTCAAGGTTTGTCTGTTTAGAAACCTGTTCATCTGGATTCATGAAACACTGGCAACAATCTTGAAAAAAACGAGCCTTATCTAAGTTATTTATGTCTCTCTGCAGCTTTCACTGACCATTGTTTACATTGCTGGAGGTGTTTTCATTTCTGGTTGGATTGGTAAGTTACCTTTGCTAAATCTATACATATATAATCTAGTTGTAACCTTCGTTCCTCTACTGCAATGATGCTATAAGCCACCACTGTAATTCTTTATTATAGAGGTATCTTGCTGGATACTGACTGGAGAGAGGCAGACTGCTGTAATCAGGTCAAAGTATGTTCAAGTACTACTAAATCAGGATATGAGTTTCTTTGATACATATGGCAATAACGGGGATATAGTAAGCCAAGTTCTGAGTGATGTCCTACTCATTCAGTCGGCTCTAAGCGAAAAAGTATGTTTAACTTTTGAATCTAGTTTCAAGTTTGCTCGTGATTATTGTTCTTTTTACAAGGAGTAATACATCTTCAGGCATTTCTTTATTCTTTGTAATCTTGGACGTTGCAGGTTGGGAATTACATTCATAACATGGCAACATTTATCAGTGGTCTTATTATCGGTTTTGTCAACTGCTGGGAAATTGCACTCATTACATTAGCCACTGGTCCTTTCATTGTTGCTGCAGGAGGCATATCAAATATATTTCTCCACAGACTTGCTGAGAATATTCAAGATGCATATGCTGAAGCAGCCAGCATTGCTGAGCAGGTATTATAATTTTTAGGTTTTGATCTCTTTGAATATTGCAATTTGATTGTTGAATTCTGTTGCAAGCATTGAATGTAATATTCTGAGAATGAAATGATATCTAAGCATTGGAGTTATAACAGAGATATCTGTGACTTGTGAGCATCAAATTTGTTTTTACTGTGCTAAGTTCTATCTTTTACTGTTCTCTTATTTAAAATCAATTTTTTTTATATGTTCGAAAACAGTAGGAAGAATCTATGAGGGCAGGTTGTATTTAGACAGGTCAGACTTTATATGTTACTTATATTTGTTTGTTGCGGCTATACTGCAATCTTGAATTTAAAAACTCATCTCAACATATTGCCGAAAGCCATGGCTTCGTTTTTGTTATGCCTGGATTTACGCATTATTATTCTTAGCATCCATAACTTGGATATTGCATCCACTTGGATGCATGAAAAATACATGCCTGCCAGTCTGTTTTATGAGTACATGTTCTTCGAAACATATTCCCTACTGGTCCATTTTGTCTTATCCATTCTGGTTAGTTTGCTGTGTCACTACGCACCTGTATATATTTTCTCACTCTTCGAAGTGTTTATTGTAATCGTGCAGGCGGTCTCTTACATTAGGACTTTGTATGCCTTTACAAATGAAACTCTTGCGAAATACTCTTATGCAACTTCTCTTCAAGCAACTCTGAGATATGGTATATTAATTAGTCTTGTGCAAGGACTTGGACTTGGATTTACATATGGGCTTGCTATATGTTCATGTGCTCTGCAACTTTGGATTGGTCGGTTCTTTGTTACTCATGGAAGAGCAAATGGTGGAGAAATCATCACAGCCCTTTTTGCTATTATTTTAAGTGGACTGTAAGCTTCAGATTGTAGTTGTACTGCTTTACCTTTCTTCTCCAGTAACCCTTTACACATTTCGTTTTGCTTATTGTATTCATATTATGTTGTGCAGGGGCTTAAATCAAGCGGCTACAAACTTTTATTCATTTGATCAAGGAAGAATTGCGGCATATAGGCTTTTTGAGATGATAAGTCGATCATCCTCTGAAAATAATCAAGAGGGAACTATTTTGTCTGCTGTTCAAGGAAATATTGAGTTTCGGAATGTATATTTCAGCTATTTGTCACGACCTGAAATTCCAATCTTGAGTGGATTTTACCTCACTGTGCCAGCTAAAAAAGCTGTTGCACTTGTTGGTAGAAATGGTTCTGGGAAAAGCAGCATCATTCCTCTAATGGAACGGTTTTATGATCCAACATTAGGTACTACGTTGTGTGATTTAAAGAAGTATCAATACGTTTATTAGAATATTATTTGAACTCACCTGCGTCAGAGGCTATTATTAAGTGATTAATTCTATTTTTTTCTTTTCACAGGAGAAGTACTACTTGATGGGGAGAATATTAAAAATCTAAAATTGGAGTGGCTGAGAAGCCAAATAGGCCTGGTGACACAGGAGCCTGCTTTGCTTAGCTTGAGCATAAAAGAGAATATAGAATATGGCCGAGATGCTACTCTAGATCAGATAGAGGAGGCAGCGAAAAAAGCTCATGCACACACCTTTATTAGCTCACTTGAAAAAGGATATGAAACTCAGGTATCTATCCACTGAAAATTTTATAGTTATGGTTGAATTTTTGGTGCTGCTATTCTCATTTTAGAAGTTGGAAATTACTTGTTTGTTTTCTAGGTTGGGAAGACTGGTTTAACGTTGACAGAAGAGCAGAAAATAAAACTATCGATTGCTAGAGCTGTGCTCTTAGATCCAACAATTCTTTTGCTCGATGAGGTCACCGGAGGACTAGACTTTGAAGCTGAAAGAGTTGTCCAAGAAGCTCTTGATCTTCTAATGTTAGGAAGGTCAACAATTATAATTGCCCGACGGTTAAGTCTGATAAGAAATGCCGACTATATTGCTGTAATGGAGGAGGGTCAGCTACTTGAAATGGGTACACATGATGAATTACTTAACCTTGGTAACTTGTATGCCGAGCTTCTGAAGTGTGAAGAAGCAACAAAGCTACCCAGAAGGTATAATTCTCTAGCCAAGGCTATATATATATCTAACTACTTGTCAAATTTGCTGTGTAGTAATAGTCATGTGGTAGAATATTTTTCATCTGACTGCTTTGGATTTGTAAATGATAAGAGTGGACTTTGACAATTCTACTTGTTTATGGAACTCGTGTCTTCCTGCAGGATGCCAGTTAGGAACTACAACGATTCTTCTGCGTTCCAGGTTGAAAGGGATTCTTCAGCTGGTTGTGGGTTCCAAGAACCATCATCGCCTAAAATGGCCAAGTCTCCATCTCTTCAGAGAGGTCATAATGTTTTCCGTTCCCAGGAAGTGTGCTTTAATAGTGAAGAATTGGCCAATGATCATAGCCCTGCACCAGAGAAAATGGGAGAAAATGGCTCGTCTTTGGATGTCAGTGATAAGGAACCAACCATCAAAAGACAAGATAGTTTCGAGATGCGATTACCAGAACTACCCAAAATTGACATTCAGTGTCCACAGCGTCAGAAATCGAATGGCTCAGATCCGGAGTCCCCTATATCACCTCTTTTGATATCAGATCCCCAAAATGAGCGCTCCCATTCACAGACATTTAGCCGCCCTCTTGGTCATTCTGATGACACCTCAGCAAATGTCAGGGTGGCCAAGGACGATCAACACAAGGAGTCACCTTCATTTTGGAGGTTGGCACAGCTTAGTTTTCCAGAGTGGCTATATGCTGTATTGGGGAGTATTGGTGCTGCCATATTTGGTTCTTTTAATCCTCTTTTAGCTTACGTTATTGCGTTAGTAGTGACGACATACTATAAGAGTGAACGAAGACACCTGCGTGAGGAGGTTGACAAGTGGTGCTTGATCATTGCTTGCATGGGAGTAGTGACAGTTGTTGCCAATTTCTTGCAGCATTTCTACTTTGGTATTATGGGGGAGAAAATGACCGAGAGAGTACGGAGGATGATGTTCTCAGGTACTACAATATTTTTCTTCATTGTTTAACTCACTTCAGTACATGTTATTACTTTCCCTTGTGTCAGTTCAGTGACATTCTCTGATGTGACAGCGATGCTGCGCAATGAAGTTGGATGGTATGACGAAGAAGAGAATAGTCCAGATACGTTATCCATGCGCCTAGCAAATGATGCCACTTTTGTCCGAGCCGCCTTCAGCAACAGGCTTTCAATATTTATTCAGGATAGTTTTGCTGTTATAGTTGCCATTCTTATTGGGTTGTTGCTCGGCTGGCGTTTGGCCCTTGTTGCATTGGCGACTTTACCAATACTTACTCTTTCTGCTATTGCCCAGGTTTGTTACGTTCCTTCAGCCTTTCCCACCATAGCCTTAGGTTACAATCAAGAAGAGAGCTTGAAAATTATTTTCTTGTGTTTTTCTTTTCTGTTCCTGATTTAGCCTTTAATAGTTGAATGTTTCCCTCTGTCAAAATTTGTTTTCTGATTGTTGCAAAAGGTTTCCAGTTAAACTTTCTCTCTACAGTATTTCTGTCATCTCATCCTCATGCACTTAGCTCGGAAGTATTTGCATGGTCTTCAAATGCTAGTTTCTAATAATCCTTGAAACAAATTTTCAGAAACTTTGGCTTGCTGGATTCTCAAAGGGCATCCAGGAGATGCATCGAAAGGCGTCTTTAGTACTCGAGGATGCTGTCAGAAATATATATACGGTTGTCGCTTTCTGTGCTGGTAATAAGGTCATGGAACTCTACAGATTGCAACTCCAACGGATTCTCAGGCAGAGCTTTTTCCACGGGATGGCTATTGGCTTTGCGTTTGGCTTCTCACAGTTTCTTCTCTTCGCCTGCAATGCGCTCCTCCTCTGGTACACTGCGTTATCAGTGGACCGCGGATATATGAAACTGTCTACAGCTCTAACTGAGTTCATGGTTTTCTCCTTTGCTACATTTGCTCTTGTCGAGCCATTTGGATTAGCACCTTACATTCTCAAGCGCCGTCAGTCTCTAGCTTCAGTATTTGAAATCATAGATCGAGTTCCTACAATCGAACCTGATGATTCCGCAGCTCTTAGTCCACCTAACGTCTTTGGAAGTATTGAATTGAAAAACATTGACTTCTGCTACCCAACCCGCCCAGAAGTGTTAGTGCTAAGCAACTTCAGTCTCAAAGTCAATGGGGGACAGACAGTAGCTGTGGTTGGTGTTTCTGGTTCTGGAAAGAGCACGATAATATCGGTGATTGAGAGATACTACGACCCAGTTGCTGGTCAGGTCTTTTTAGATGGGCGAGATTTGAAGTCATATAATTTGAGATGGTTAAGAAGTCATATGGGTCTGATTCAACAGGAACCCATAATCTTTTCCACGACGATCAGAGAAAACATTATATATGCAAGGCATAATGCGAGTGAAGCTGAGATGAAGGAGGCTGCAAGAATTGCAAATGCCCACCATTTTATCAGCAGCTTACCTCATGGTTACGACACACACATCGGGATGAGAGGTGTTGAACTTACCCAAGGACAAAAACAAAGAATTGCAATAGCTCGGGTAGTGCTGAAGAATGCTCCAATACTGTTAATTGACGAAGCGAGTTCATCAATCGAATCAGAGTCAAGCCGTGTTGTGCAGGAAGCTCTTGATACATTGATAATGGGGAACAAAACAACAATTTTGATAGCACATAGAGTTGCAATGATGAGACATGTGGATAACATTGTGGTTCTTAATGGAGGCAAAATAGTAGAGGAAGGTACGCATGATTCTTTAGCGGCTAAAAACGGATTGTATGTCCGTTTAATGCAACCACATTTTGGCAAAGGTCTACGCCAACATCGACTGATATAGAGAGACTGGGCTCTTGTGCGTAATCGAGATTAGTTCTGTCACACACCAACCATCGCGTGATTCCACGAGATAATGTTACCCAATGCGATAACGGGACATAACTTGTATCTGATCAGGCTTATCGGTCGGGAAATGACACCAAGGGAGCAGAAGTTGTACAACCATGGTTAGTTTCTGTAAGCAGATTAGGAGCTTGTAGACGTAAGATTCCCTTATTCTTCCAGAAGACTAAGCAATGAAAAAGTAGGACTGTGTATTTATTCATTGCTTGGTCTCTGAAGTATATCGATTTGTTTATTGAGTATGACGATTAGAAGGCAGTCTCTCTGCTGAGGTTTGTTTTTTTGTTGTTGTGTGGGTGATGATGTAGATGGAGAATGTGTAATGACTAGGAAGAAAGTGAAAAAAGGCGTATGTTTTGTAAATACATTGTTTTCACTTTATTTGCAAGTTTGATTGAATTATTTGAACCAACAACTCAGAATCCAACTCACAATGCCCAATACATCGTTAGAGTTGTAGAGAACATGATAGAAGTATCATATTGTTATCTACATACAATTTTGTAACCATAGATAGAGAGATAGATAGATAGGAGTAGCATAAGTTGTTCCTTGTGTTTGTCAAATCTGAAGGATCTTCAAAGAGTCGGCCACAACTTCTAGCTGTTTTTTCACTTTCCTCCACCTCCTCTCATTTGCTCCAACTATGAGTGTGTAGTATCTGTCTGCAACATCAAATCAATCGAAACACTTCTTATTCCTCACTTTCTTCTCTCGTTTATTGGTAAATCATATAATCTATGCTTACTGTTTCCAACTGCCACTGTTGCAAAAGAAGTGGTTGCATAGATGGGAGTTCTTAGTCCATACTCAAACGTGTAATAGTTCCTTCCATCCTCTACCCTCTGCAACGTATCAGCTTTTCTGTTTTAATGAAGATCCAATCTTTCGAAACTTTGATGATTCTTTGAGATGTTAACAATCTTACCTCTTTCATATCGTAGATGGTAGCTACTTGGTTTGGTGCTGCAAACTTATGCTTCACTAGATCATAAACCACCTAATGAACAAATATGAACGATGATTGAATTGTGACTTCTTGAATGACATAAAGAGATGAAGGAGAGTAAGATGTGCAATACATACCTCTTCCATAGGACCCATTTCACGGATGTCGTTTTTCTCAGTTGGTATGAATCTGACCCGAACATTCTGCAGTTGCAAGTATCTATCTTTGAAGGCTGAATCATGTGCCCTGAAGTCAAATTCCTATATAGTTTGCGTGAAACAACATCATATCAAAACTTATTCCTTTAAGCTTCAGTTTTACAACAAAACAAAAAAAAAAGCTATAGCTTACCCACCCTCCAGTCTGATGGGTAATAATAAGAATACCCATCTTCTTTATCCACAAATGCTGAGTAGCTTTTAGGTATCTCTGCAGACCATTTGATGACCCAACACAGTTAGGCTTTTGGTCCCAGAAGAGAAGAGGAGAGAAAAAAAGAAAACTGTTTTTGGCAGATTACCTTCAGCAAGAAGCGAAGTTGCTGGAATAGAAGTTGCCACTAAGGTTCCTCCTAATCCCACAAGAGCTTGTCTTCTCTTCCAATTGATTCCGCTTCCTTTTTGGCAAGCTATTGAATTGTTAATATAAATTAATCCATACAAGTCAATGTAACATGAAAAGAAAAATGTCAAGATGAGTTTGATCTCTTACTATTCTCCGAGGAGTCGAACTTGTCACCAGACGAAAGCATACAACAACCTCTGAACGATGATGGATTTGGACAGAGAACTTCTGTCTGGTAAGAAAATGAATCAATGTATAAATTAATTAACAATAATGTCTGAAATCGAGCTGAAGAAGAATTAGAACAGTTTTTGTTAACCTTCTGGGAGATTGTTGGTGAGACGCCATAGCGGATTGAAAGTGAAGAGACTGCCATAATGGCTACAATAGAAAGACTTTTAGATTGATCATTGCCTTAGTTTTGTCTGTGTGGTAAGGATTTTGGATAAGAGATTTCTGTTTTTCCTCATTTATCAGGCTTCTCCATTCACTAACATGAGGACATACGGATAATGAAAGATACAAACAAATATGTGGTAAAAATTCGGTTTAGGATAACACGCCGGTTAAGATAGACTGCATTTGTATACTTACGTCTTAAAATTTTACAAGAATTCATGAGAAGTAAAAAATATCGAACTTGAAATTAACAATAAACTGCAATAAGAATGTATTGTAAAACGTTTTTGCTCCAAATACTACAACAATCACCAGTTGACGGTAATAATATCTTCAGGCAAAACTGAGACTACAAGAGAAAACACAATAGTCTGATTTATAACAGCAGATAGATAAAACTTAGATGATGCCGATTTTGTTAGCAACATCCAAAGCATCGTAGTCTGGTGTAAGCCTCACGTAAGCCTTCTTCGTACCATCAGGCCTGCAACAAAACCACAAATTGTGTCGAATATATCAAACATAAACATACTCAGAACAGTAGATTGAGAGAAAACTCTTTGATTTACCTGATGAGGGTGTTAACTTTCTTAGTCTGGATGTCATACATCTTCTTAACGGCATCTTTGATCTTCTTTTTGTCAGCACGAATGTCAACAATGAAGACAAGAGTGTTGTTGTCTTCAATCTTCTTCATTGCAGACTCAGTGGTGAGTGGGTATTTGAGAATTTGGTAATGGTCTAACTTGTTCCTCGGTGTGGCACTGATTCGTGGATATTTAGGATCTCTGGGCTTGGTGAGAGTCTTTGGCCTGTGGAAGGTGACCTTAGTCCTAACCTTCTTGTCCTTCTTCTTAAAGGTTTGACCAGATTTCACGGCTTTAGCAGCCTTCAAGGCCTTGGCCTTGGGATCAGCCTTCTTCGTAGTATCAACTGCACAGCACAGAAATAATTGAAGCAACTTAAAAAATGATTTGAGAGCATAGCTGCATATACTGGAAACTAAGGACCAGATTAACACTCTCATTGAGGAAAAATGAATTAAGTAAATCAAAATGATGAAACCAATTGACGGTAATGCCAAAAGATTTCATATCTATCTCAAATTCAGTTCAGAAGATTTCATTTACAGCCCCAATTCACTTCAATAATCCGAGGACTTAATCTTAAAATTCGACTAATAACTAAGAATTCTAATCTCACTAGCAGGCCAACTTGTTACTTAGAGAGACTGATATAAAACTAAGCAAAGCTAATAAGGAAGATTGGAGACTAAGCAACTTAAGGAACATTGATTAGAAAACTTAAATCGAAGCACGTTAGTAGCGTTTCCATCAACCTGCAGCCTAGTAAAAGATTGAATCCATCATGTCCACTACAGACTCAACATTGAATCTGGTAATCAATGAAAAACCATACCTTTAGCCGGAGACATGGCTTGAAATGATTCTACCCACTCGAAATCTGTCAAGATATGAAAAAAACCCAGAAAATAAACTCAGTTAACAGTAAGTAAATGAAATGCATGAGAAATTTTGAGCTTGCATTCATAAGAAGGAAGATAAACGAACCTACGGAGATGTGAAGCAGGAAACCCTAATTCAGCGCCGCAGACAAATTTTATAGTGGAACTGAAACCCTAAATATAATGGTTAAACTTGGGCTTGCAATATTACAATTGTCCTTGAACATATATTTTGGTCTCACCATATATGACAATGATTAGCCCAATGCTTTTATTTGGGCCGATTTTAAATGGGCTGAAAAAGCGAGGTTGAGGACCTCTAATCCATGACTATGTCACGTGGTTTTAGTTGCAGAATTAATGTCAGATGTACACGTACACGTGTCCATGATGAGTCTGCCAATCACGTGCGAGTTACTAAATCCATTGAGATTTCGCCACGTGTACATATCGAAAAGGACTACTCGTCTAAGCCTGGTCCATGTATCTTTGTGCAACGTCTAACTACCACAGCAGTCGTAATAGAACGCTTATAGCCTCTCCATCTTTACCTTAATTGCCAATTTTACCCTCGCCGTCTCTTCAAATCTTCATTCCCATCCAATCAAAACTCAGCTTCTGCTGCTCCAAATATCTCTCGCCGCTCTGAATCTCTCACCGGAATAATGGTTGAGCCAGCTATCCCTGACGACGACGAAGGGATCTCGCTGCTCGAGTATCACAGTAATGGTGACCGCTCTTGGCAGTTAAACTTTGATGATTTCCAGGTTTCACCGGAACACAAGGAGAAGAAAACTCCCAGTAAACTCCATAATTGTCTTGGTTGTTTGGGTAAATTTGCTTCCCCTCTCAACATTTCCTTATTTTCGTCCTTTAGTTACATCTTCAGCAGCTGATAGTACTGATATGCTCTGAGAAAACTCAAGTGTATGGAGAGAAATCACTTACCGGTTTGGGACATTTTGGTTTCGGAGTCTTTTTTGCTATTTTAAGCGATTTTGATTCTTAAATAAAAGATACTCTCCTGTTATGTAGTGTTGAGATTTGTGGAATCTTCCGCAATGATAAAGTCAGTTTGAAACAGAATCTTCAATGAATTCACCTAAAAGTAATCCTGATCTTGATTTTTGGGGTTTAAATCTTATCTTTTGGATGTTGAAGTTGTTGACAGTGACTAAATGGTTTTCTTCTTTAAATCCCATCTAGCCTGTCTGAAAGCTATAGTAAACATTAAACAATGTTGCTAGTACTGTTGACTTATCAGAAGACTTGGCACAAAAAGGGGTTTCTTTATAGTGTATACATTAACAATGTGATCTGTAATCTTGCTGCGTTTACGCTATGCAAAAAGGTTTGATATGATATGTAAAGCTTTGTGTGTGTCTTGGCGGTTTCAGGTCCGGAAGACAATGTGGCAGATTATTACCAGCAGCAGGTAGAGATGCTTGAGGGCTTTACTGAAATGGATGAACTTGCAGAACGCGGCTTTGTTCCTGGAATGTCAAAGGTTAGCTTAGATGATGCTACTTGTCACGTCTTCCAAATTTGTTGGAAGACTATTATCCATTTCTTCTGGTTAATTGATACTTGTGTGAATATCTCTTTGTGGTCTTAACATAGGAAGAGCAGGAAAATTTGGCTAAAAGCGAGACATTGGCAATTCGAATATCAAACATTGCAAACATGGTTCTTTTTGCCGCTAAAGTCTATGCTTCTGTCACAAGTGGCTCTTTAGCAATTATTGCCTCCACATTGGACTCTCTTCTTGATCTTCTTTCTGGCTTCATCTTGTGGTTTACCGCCTTCTCGATGCAGACACCAAACCCATATCAGTATCCCATTGGCAAAAAAAGGATGCAACCACTGGTTTGTTTCATTCTTTATAAGATTATGCATATATGTATTTTTCGTCTTCCCTTAGTATGTTTTTATTTAAAATGTGATGTTATTGAGTAGGCCTAAGCGAGCTTGTTTTGTGTTATTGATTTCCCTATGCAACTATTAACAAGTACGACAAGTCTACAAATCTTTTCCTACTTCTGAATATGTGATTCTTGGATCAAATCCTATCAGGGAATCCTAGTCTTTGCTTCAGTGATGGCGACACTTGGATTGCAGATCATCTTGGAATCTCTTCGCACGATGTTATCCACTGTATGTCTGAAATTTGATCACCTAGTTTTAGTCTAGAGCCTCGGGCTATACATTACTCATGCAATATCTTTCATACAGCACAAAGAGTTCAACCTAACAAAAGCGCAAGAGAGTTGGGTAGTTGGGATCATGCTCTCGGTTACATTGGTGAAACTGCTTCTGGTTCTTTACTGCAGATCTTTCAGTAACGAGATTGTTAAAGCTTATGCTCAAGATCATTTCTTCGATGTCATCACAAACATCATTGGACTCATTGCAGTACTTCTCGCCAATTACATCGATGATTGGATTGATCCAGTTGGAGCTATCATCGTAAGTTTCCAAGTTTTTTAGAAATATGGGCAAGTATTTTTATCTACTCCTTGCTGAAAAAATGTCTTTCATTAATTTACGTAGCTTGCATTGTACACGATACGGACATGGTCAATGACGGTATTAGAGAACGTGAACTCACTTGTTGGGAAATCAGCACGACCAGAGTATCTGCAGAAACTAACTTACCTGTGTTGGAACCACCATAAGGCCATTAGGCACATTGACACAGTGAGGGCTTACACATTTGGCTCTCATTATTTCGTGGAAGTTGATATTGTTCTTCCTGCTGATATGCCTCTGCAAGTGGCTCACGACATTGGAGAATCGCTGCAGGAGAAGCTCGAGCTGCTTGATGAGATCGAAAGAGCTTTTGTGCATCTTGATTATGAGTATACTCACAAACCAGAGCACGCTAGATCCCACTGTTAGCTGTTTTGCTTTACAAGATGTTTCTAAATCTTTACGACTGAAATCTCCACCATCATGTTTATATAATTGTGAGATAAAAGAGTATTACATTTACCAAAAATGTTACATTTAGTTATATAATTGAATGTTCATTGTATAATCTGCAACAAAATAGTGATCTGTTCCTTCAAAATACTAACGAGAAAAATTGTGCGAAGTTGGGAACTTGCTTAACATAATTAACTTTGGTAGAATTCAAACAAAAGATCCGACACAAAACATAGTATCACTTGGCATCACTTGAGTTAAACATAAGATCATTGATTCTTGTAATAGCAATGTCAGAGATTGGATCTATTGGCCTCTCGTCCCCTTCCACCATCCGAGAATCAAAATCCCCAGGTTCTCTACTGTATTCATCTGCCATTAACAAACCAAAAATCAGATATTCTAGAGTATCATCATCACAAGCAAACTCTGAAAACCACACTCTTCACCCTGACACCTTCTAGCTTAGCTATTGCAATCACATTGAGACTTCTATTTCAAACAATGGACTATGAACTATGCAAGTCTCAAGAGAGCGATTCTCACCAAACAAGGTATTGAGAGACGTTGGGTGTGGAGTGGTGATGAAGTTGAGACCAATGTAAAACGCCAAAGCTAACATCAAAGTCACCATCAAATACGTCGGCATAGCCAATACCCAGTACCTGCTTGGATAATAATAAATCCCTATAGATTCCAATAATTTATCTGGTACATATGCCCATATCAAGAAGATGACTGTGGCAACAACAGTCGATATAGACCCTACAAAACCATACACCTCTGACGGTTTAGGTCCATGGACTTCTGATGCTCTAAATGGAGATGACCTTTTGCTATCCGAATCCTGGACACCAAGCTTTTGCTTCTTTCTCTTCGAGAAGCTTAAAACTCGCCTCGGACTATTTACTGAATGGGCATCTTCCATGTTTTGGACAAAAGAAGAGAAATCACTGCAAAATCCTCAAGAATTGAAAGAAAATAAGAACATAAGTGGACATTGTTTCTTTCCTCCTTTTCTGATGTAAGTAGATATCAATCCAAATTGCGGAAACTGCAAAGAAGGTTCAACATGACAGATTAAAGCCAGTATTAGTACACAATTGCTTCTCTTGCCAAGAGATTTACTACTACCAGAACAGAACATATATTTCTCAGACTAGAAGATGAATCAACTATCCAAAAATTTCACTAATTCCATCAATATAGTTTAGTTCTCAATAGTCTTAGAAACAACATACATTATATCTTCCTCGCCAGATTATCAAGTCTTTCAAGGATCAATTCCTGTAAGATGAACAATCAAAACTTCAATATAGTCCCGAGGAACACTACAAGTTCACAGTTAGAAAAAGAAAATCGAAGCGAGTTAATAGCGATTCCATCAAACCGAAGACTTGGTCTTATAAAAGATTCAAAATCCATCATGTCTAGTAAAGGTTCGACATTGAATCTAATAATTTTATGAAACCTCGTGCCTTTAACAGAGTCGAATTGGCTAAAGATCCACCATAAACCACTTATCGAATCAGCTAAATCTTCATCTCAAAGCTAAAGTAAAACGATACCCACTAAACAGAACTAAGCAAAGTGTCCCTTTTCTTCTACTATCGGCATTTTAAATTCCAGTACATATAATGAGATGAAGTAGTTGAATCATGCTTATTGTCGCCATTGATGGAGCATGTTGAGGAAATTCATGGTCGTTAATGGTGGTGCTTGGGTTATAACGGCGACAGCAACGACTGTCGTTAGTCGCCGTAGAATCCAGAGTCACTCGAGTTTTTGATTCAACATTTTACTGCAAAACTCAATCAAACAATCCTAAATTCGCCAACCAAATCAACAATACCTAAAGAGACGAAGAAGAAGACGTAATCGAATCTGCAGAGACTTTTCCTTTACACCAAATCCATACAAAATCCCTTTCCATCCTTTTGCTCTTCCAGATAGTTTAAGTGACCCAGAAAAACAAATTTGATTTTTCCACACGTGTGAACCTTAGACTGCGATGTGGGTTTAACTTCTAAACAAAATTGATTTTTCAGTCGGGTTTTTTGGGTTGAAAATTGGTTTATTTAGTGGTTTGGTTTTGCATTCCAATTGGTTCAGTGATTAAAACCGAATAAACCAATTTTGTGAGGAAATTTTAAGAAGCTCTAAGTTAAAGTCTAACATAATATTTTTGGTGGCAAAATAGCCAGTTGACCCAAAATAAATGGTATATGCAAAAACCTATAAAGCACGAAACCCTAAACTATAAAGCACGAAATCTCATGACTTGGCACCCGGGTTGCTCTCAGTCTGGTGGTTAGGATGATCCAGCTAATGACTTGACACCCGGGTTCGATTTCTACCTGCTGCATTATGGCAACTTAAAAAAATAATTATTGAGGCTATAAATCGGACCCTGTCGATCCAATGTTGGCAAAAAAAAAAAGCACGAAACCTCCTAAGTTTTCTAAATAGACTATAGTGAGATTTGAGTGATGCTGGACCCCTTATTCTAAACACTCATTTTCTCACTATTCAATGTATTATTTTTATTTCTCATCAAAATAATTGATTATTTAAAATACATATTCATTTTTTCAATAGTTAGGTCGACAAAGTCATATCTATAACTAATCCCTCTAAATCTCCAAACCACAAACAACATCTTATGAGACAAGTGCGACTAATTAAAATCGAAATAAGGAGGGAAGGAAGTATATGTGGTACTCAACCACTTCACCAAATGTATTTTCCCAAATATATATATTCAAATTAATACCATGATAAGTGACCTTTCTCTTGATTTATGGATTTTTTTGCAAATTCATTTTCAGAGTTTTAGTTTTACGTTGTCAAAGTCCGTATGATTTTTTTTGTCAATGTCCATATGATATTATCCAAATTGTAGAGTATTTGAGTTATGAATCCAATCTCATCGATCTAATAAGAAAAACAAATTCTACTAAGCTATCTTAAATGTTTAACCCTACACATCCTAAATGTTTATTTAACTTTTAAAATTCCAGTAATTATTAATAAATCTTTTATGAAATGAACAATGTGATAATCGGAATGACAGAAATTGATGAGAATGGGATCAAAACGTATAGTAATAACGTTATATAAAACGTATAGTAAGATAAAGTCCCTAATTTCAAAACCCATCAATTCCAACTAAACATATGTTTTTTTAAAACGTATATTGCTCTTGAACTTGGTCGTTTTAGATACTAGTATATTTGTAGTAGTTGTAAATTCATGTTTCTCCTATTTGGACAACCAATAAAAGTATTTATTTAACTATAATGTTTGGTTGAAAAAATAAACATAAGTTGTTTTGCATAAAAATAAAAGAAAATACCCCTAAAAAAGAACAAGCTAGGCTTATAGTTAAACATGTCGAAGATCATATTAATCTCACTCTCTTCCATGGCTTCCTCCTGAGATGATTATAACCTCACAATAGTTAGAGGAACTGATAAATATGGATCAGTTTTAACAAAAGTATTGAAGGAGGAAAAAAAATTACCTTATGTTTTCCTCTTAAGGTTAGAAAGTCACAGTTTCTCCCACACATTCGTTTAGCTGAAGGAGTTGAAGGAGAATGATAGCTGACAAATGATTGGGTTATGTGTTTGAGAGATTTGGATTCAGAAAGGTGTCTATTGTCAAAGTTGAGTGGTGGAGAGTAAGAGAACATAGAGTAAAATTGGTGAGAAAGATTTTCTTGGTTTCAATCGATAACTTTTAAGAATTTTCGCTGCTGGAATCAAGATTTGGGAAAGAATGAGTTGAAGAGACAAAGGAGGGAAATTGTATAAACCCTAAAAGGTTTTTGTTTTCAGACTAAAAAATTTTCTGAAGTATGGAGCGAATAAAAATTTTATTTTCCGCCATAACATATTAGAATGTTTTTATTTAAGTTTGCTATTAAAAAGTATCGTTGTATGAAAAGCATTACGCGAAATTGATATTTATTGTACATGATATAATATCATAGCGTTTATAAACGAACAATGCTATTAAAAAAAATGTGAATACAAAACAATAGCACAATCACTCAAAACGCTATACTCGTTTGCTATTAAAACCCGTTTTTCTTGTAGTTAACGTAAAAGTCTAATGAACTCTTGGGCACTCACATAAGCATAAGCTTCACGTCCTCTACATGGTCTACAAAAGTAAGAATGCATTCACTTGGATCGTAACTCTTTCGATAGTATTCTTCTCCACATTGTAGAAGAATACATAGAAAGGATCAGACGCAACTCGTGTAGAGAACACAAATTCACCATTACGAGTCCTCCCCATCATGTGTAATCTCAAATCCCCAAATAAAGACTTCCACGAAGGTGGGAATATATAGATATGTTGCGACCATTCATTCTTATCAACATCATCTAGAACCACCAACTCAAGCTTTGTAGTTTTTTGAGTGAAGAAATAATTAGGAAGTGCACCAATTTACCAGTGTAATTAATCAAAACTGAGGTCTTGCCTATCCTGTATTTAGATTTAATGGATTTGATTCTCTGACCTAACATCGAAGCAAACTATGGTTTCTTTAGGGCTATAATTACCGACATAATACAGAACTCCATTGATACATATTGGAGAATGAAGGTAACATAGTGGTGTGGAACATTCAATCATTTTCCAAGCTGGTTTTTCGACTCCTAATGTTAGAACATGATGCTCAATAACGTGTTGATTTCTATGCATTGACAAGCACAATTCTTTGTACTGTTTGTTGGTTGGATCATACCCCAAATAGGGTTTAACATCAATCCTCCTTCCACTCCTTTTGGGTAATGATATGTATTGATTATGGATCATCGCTTTTGAATCATTATACCCACGTTTAAGCCTTCTGTTTTCAGGACGCGCCAAGTCCATGTTTATAGACTCAGTACAGAACAAGCCATTGACAGGAGCATGGAGTTGATAGTAAGAATCTATCATAGGGAAAGACATGTGATAATCGACGAGTAGAGGAGATGAGTTCTTGTCTGGATTCAGAGGTTGAGGTGCAGACAAAAAAAGCATCTTACCCTTAGTTTTGACAAGGAAAAGGAGACGAGGACGAGAAGAAGACACTTTCATGAACAGATTGGTAAAATCTGGACTCCGGAGAATTGAATTCCATTCTTTTGATACGCAACGGAACCTTGCTATGGATTTAACAGACAATCTTAAGAGTATCTCAATGATGAGATCAGCAGGAATCGTTCTGAGTTCTTCACTGATATCGAAGGAGATTCTGTTTTGCGTTTAGAGATCGGTAGAAGATCCTTCTTCTCCGAGACATGCTTACGTTTTCCCATTGTGAAGACGACTCTTTAATAAAACCCTAAAACTTTCTTCTCTTCTCTATTTTTAAGACTCATTGAACGTGTGATATTAATTAAAGATTAGTTTATCTTTTTCCTTCTAAAGATTGTTAAGATAATTGGGCCACATGGCCCACAGTTCTTGTTGGTCCAGGTGACAGGTTTAATAATCTGTTGACCCAAAAAAGGCGAAAACTTTTGAACAGACGCAGAGTAGTTTTGGTTCTCTACATCTTGCAATTCGAGATTAGTGCATATATCAGACAAGTTCACATTTAAAAACTTGGCCTCTTCCCGGGGAATCTACTAACCCTAAATTTGCAGTTTTGAGGTTAGTTTTCTTTGTATTTATTCTTCTTCGAGGCCAATTCTTCGTCTATACCAGATTCTCATGGCGATTTTGCATCTGTAATGTAGATTTGGGCATTCCATGATTTTCGTTTACTACTAGTCTTCTCTGCTGTTATCAATTTACAGGATTTAATTATTTCTCTTGACCAAATTTGGTGGAATTATATAGATTTCTCTGAGATAAAAGGGTTAGGTACGAACTAGAACTCAAAGTCTGAGCCTTGATGGTTATTTCTGATGAATTTTTCTGGGAATTTCGTGTGTCACTCCTGGGTTCCTTTGGTTTAATTGTTTACTCACTGTATCAAAATTGATACTGTATTTTTTAATCACTTATGTCTTGGCGAATTAACTTAGCTGTAAGAAGATTAAGAAGTGTAAATGGATAATCAAATTTGACTATTATTTACTGGGTTTGGGGTTTCACAATTGTTTCTTGGTTACCAGTAAATTGTTCTTACTCGTCTAGCTGGTTCTGTTCTAATCACTGTATTGCACATAGTCTCTTTACAAGCTGAAGCCACTCTTCTTCAACACTTAAATCACTTCTTCAATTTGTGGTGCAGAAATTCGAGGAATTGATCCAACTTGGCTTGATGGGAACCATAGACCTTAGAGCTGCTGCAGATGAAAACTCGATTTCAGATCTCAGCGGTCAAGTTCATCAGCTCCCTTGCTGCATTAAATTTGATGGTCCTGCTGATGTCTCTCACTATTTCAAGCCTAAATCCATTGGTAACAGAGAATTGCTATGGATATTGCAATCTTTCTCCCACTTGTAACTTGATTTAGCGAGATTAATGTCGAAAGTTGTTGGACTGTAGAGGTCGAAATTGATGGAGTAAGAATGGAAGAAGCTCATTTCAGAGGAAGGAAGTTGCAGGGAACAACTATCTCACTCCCTAATGGCTATTCTGGTACTTTTTCTCTTCTTTCTTACTGATGAATTGTGGGCATATCGTAGGAATGATGTGATTAATGGACAAATTCTTGATTATGGAGATCTTAGTCAAAGGTTTTGAACGAATTATCTATGATGTTTTGATGAATCTGTTGCTATTGATATATACTATATGATGTATGTTCTGGGAGATTATCCTTAATGATGGAAAAGTTATGTGTTGGTTACTCATATATCATTAGCTTGTTCATATGTTATCACTCAGGTTTTGTACTTGGACAAGCGAGTAACCGAAATGCTAATGGAAAGAGAAAAGCTTCTAGTCCCACAGAAGATAACCCATGTTGGGAAGTGAAGGCAAAATTCGATAACCTGACATACTGGAATCACGATAGTCTTCCTTCAAAAGATGATACATTCTTGAGGTCCTTTCATTTGTTTAGCATTGCTGAAGCGGTAAGTATATATAGTTTCTTCGATCCATCTCTCATTGTCTGGATCGTAAATTGCAGTCTTTATTGTTCCTAATTTGTTTGAGACCAATGGTTTGACCACAGCTGCACAAGCCAGTGAAAGTTGAAGACTTAGTTGCAGTATCACATGGTGCAAAGGATAACATTTGAAGTGGCATTTACTGTTTTTGGTGATTGAACTAAAGATCTAACAAGTAAGGTCAATCAAGAATGTTTCTTTACATATAATTCTCATTGCTTGTTGGGTTAAAACTGGATTATGTACCTGAGTATTTCTGTGACTTTGACTTTGAGTTATTTATCTTTTGTAATTATTGTTGTCAAGTTAAATATACAAAATCATCTTATCAACGATCCAAATAATAAATGATTTACTAAAATAAGATATTTAGTAATTTATAGAGGTTATTAATGTCTGGTTTAGTATTTTTTTTTCTGTCAACATTGGATTACAATTGGCCGGCTCATTAGTCAAGTTTCTACATAATGTAGGCAGTGAGATTCGATCTCTGATTGTGCAAGTATGTATGTCTTAGTGGATTTACCTATTCCTATCTGTCTCCTTTAGCTTCTTTTAATAAACTTGTGATTGTATTATTCAATTTTCTTTAAAAATAATCTAATAATAATAAATATTTATTTAACTTAGTAATTATAATTAAATATTGTAGAGTCCATATTTGAATATATATATATATATATATATATATAAATTGAAAATTGTATAATTAAAGATTGTAGGAAGTCATTAATTGTGTTATTTGCCTAATTTCAATTTGCATTAACTATGAAGAGATTGTTATCGTTTGAAGTTTGAAGTTTGACGAGGGAATAAAATAACGGCCAAAGTGACGGACGTCATTTTCAGTTTTCTTTGCATGTATCATTTTAACGGCCCCATGCCAGAATTATTGACGTGTTTTATAATTAAATTAGTAATTAATTAATTTAATCGCCAAAGATTTCGTGTATTTCCTCTTCTATTCAAGAGCTGGAAGAAGTGATTGTGACCCAGGTTTGTCTTCATTCTTCAATCCGAATCTTGTGTCACCTAATTTCAAATATTTCCGCTATTGATTTCATATTGCAAGTCAATCTAATTGTCCATTAGATGCTCTTGCATCATTTTGTAAAGGTTCTTTTTGCGGATTGGGATTGCTAAATCTTTGAAGATTTCTTTACTTCTAGCAGGTCGAATTGCTTTTTCCCTTTTTCTCGAATTTGATATCTCTGTTGTTAATGTGTCAATTTCCTTTCTCTGGGTTGCTCTAGATTTGTTATCCGTTTATTGAACTTGATTTTTTCTTTATTTTCTAATGACGATTCATGATTCGTGCAGAGAACTTCGTTTTTATTCAGGGTATATGTTGAATCCGAAAGTGTTGAAATTTCGTGAGGTTCTGGTGTGAGGTCAAAAGAGATGGAGTCTAATGAAATGACATCTTCCGTGATTGAGAAATCGATGCGTTTTAATGGACTATTTCAACCTCTGCATGAAGATAAGCTTAGAGTAATTGAGAGACAGAACCAACCAAAATGGTTTATTCAAAAGTATAGCTCAAAGTCCAATTCTGTTTCCACGGTGATTCCAACGAAGGAACTCTGTCGAGTTTACCTCCAGAAACCCAATTTGTTGGCCTCAAAAGGTATTATTCATGCACAATCCACGCCTCCTCACAGAAAAACTGGTAGGAGATATGATCAGCAACACTTGAAGTCAAAGCTGAGACATCAACATACAAGTTTTGATCAACTGAAACCTAAAATCCAGAAGCAAGCGAATTCTCTGAGGTATTTCTCTCCTCTTGGTTTCAGTAGTGGTTCTCATTGGGGAGATACGAAGAAATCCAAGGACGTAAAGAAACTTTGTGACGGCACTGCTACATTGGGTCAGAAGAAGGATAGAGTTGTAAGAGAAGTTAGTTCCAAATTGATGGTTAGTACATCTAGGGACTCAGTGCGAACTTGCAATGATAAAGCTGCAGAAGATGTGAAGTTCAGACATGTATCTTCTTCAGGGTTCGTTAGCAAGGTAAATATAATGATCTCATTATAAGTATTCAAAATAAATCCAAGGTTTGCCCATATGGATTTACTCTGAAGCATTAGATTATTCCAAATAGTTTCCTTTATCTTGACTTCATAAAATTTTGATACCAAGCTCCTTCATTGAAAAAAATGATCCATCATAGTTAAGCATTTTTTCGTGTGATTGGCTACTGATTTTCTGAGAGCCCATTGTGACTTCTGTGTGATATATACTATAGGACATACTAATTTAGTGGGAACCCAAATTTGGACACAACATAACGATATGAGGTTCTTTAGAAGCTAATGTGAAACTGAACAACCCATTTCACATTGCAACTTTGGTTTGAAACATGTGACGCATGTTATTTGAACTGTTGGAACTTATGTTGATCGTCCAATGAACTGCAGGATATAAATAAGGATTCATTAGATTGCTCCAATGCATTACCTGGATGTCAGACAAACTCGGAAGAAGCTCATCAACCTAGCCCTGTTTCTGTTCTGGAGCCTTTTTTTGATGAAGATGTATTAGACGATAAAGAAGAACTTCCTCGTTTTGAATTTCAAGGTAAACAACAAGTTAAGTGCTGTATAGTTTCTGCTGGAATGTGAAAATTTGTTAATAAACCTTTTTCTTTTTCTTATAATTTATTAGGTCAAGAGAAACAACTGGAAGCCCTGAATTTTGAATCTGAGAGTTATTCAGATGGGAGTGGGATGGAAGTATCAAGCGATGAGGAGTCCATGCTTGATGCTGAAACCGAAGAAAGCAAGGACAGTGAACCAATTGGGATCTTTGATACCCGAGAAAGCAGGGATTCTTCTTACATTGATGATATCTTGGCTGAAGTTGTACTTGGGGACAAGAATTGGGTTCTTGACAAACGGGATATACTCATCACCACCAAAATATTTGAGAAAATGGAGAAGAAGTATTACACTAATACGTCTTGGAAGAGGTCTGAAAGAAGGATTTTGTTTGACAGAATCATTTCAGGTCTGGTAGAGATTGTAGAATCTTTTTCTACTACACCGATGTGGAAGAAACCCGTTTCTAAGAGGCTGGGCACCGCGCTTAGCACATGCGGACTGAAACAAGAACTCTGGAAAGTACTTGCTAGGCAAGAGAAGCGTGCCAAGAAAGAATCAATGGCGAAAATGCCAGTCATAGACATCGATAAGTGGTCAGAACTTGAAGCTGATGAGGAGTCAGTGGTTTGTGAATTAGAAAATATGATAGTGGATGAGTTGTTGGCTGAAGTAGTCAGCTTCATGTAGGCTATAGTGTCATTCTTTTTATTCTTTTTCGTTTGACATCTCATTCTCTGCATATTGGTAGAGAATAGAGATTGGTAGTTGCATTTGGCTTGCATTATCAAAGAGAGATTTATAGTATCTGCAGAAGTTATGCATGCAAATAGTTTCTTTGCCAGGTCTAGGATTGGCCTCTGAGTAAGTCAGTCACATTGCTTCAAAAGGATATTGTGACATGTACCCATTTGTCAAAGTCTTTCAACAAGGGTTTTTGTGTGAATGAAGCAAGATTTTGACTAAAACAGTCTCATTTAAATAAAATATTCTTTGCACATCAGATTTGCACAAGACAAGAAAAAGGCACAAGCGAAAACAAGTGAGCAGGAACATATACAAAAGCAATAATATCATGTTTTAGTCTCATTTTCTCTTCAAGCTTTGTAGGTGAGGTATACACTGAAATGGAGGATGGTGTCTTGACCATCAGTGATATGCTGGTTGTCCTGGTTATGCAGAGTTTCCACTATAGCATACCCTTTGGCGTGCTCGAACTTCCCGGTCCCACCAATAACTGCAATCTGAGAAGCATGAGAGGCGGTTCTGTGAACCCCAAAGAAACTAATGGCATCGTCTAGAGTGTCATGATGGTCATGGTCTCCGTGTAGCAATACAGTCAAAGAAAGAGTCTGACTTGTGCCATCCAAGGAACTGGCCAAGTAAAAACCTTGAGCTTTACCTATAACGGCTGAGCCAAGCTCGTGGCTTTCGGTTAGCTGGTCGTCTACAACGGTTATGGTTCCGAACATGAGATGCTGAAGGGCAGCACCAGGAGGGAGGTTACCAGCGGTTACGAAGGGGAGGGCGTTGTTGGAGAGGACATCATTAGAATTTCCGTTGGTGTTTTGGATTATGTTTGTGGTTTGAGCGCCGCGGAGCCCGGTGAGAAGTGGAGCTGTGTTTGGGTTAATGACACTGTTGATGTTGTTTGCATTGACCAGTGGGACTCCATTGTCCACCGGGAAAAGGCTGTTACTGGCTTTTGAAAACGGTATTCCATTGACCTCGGTTTGAGCTATGATTCCGGTGACCACACGAGCCGATGGATGGGACCCTCCAAGAACGTCGTGCATAAAGAAATCTAGTACTGGCTCATGTCCACCCGATGCTGGACCGGCTGGAACTGTAGCTGCTGGAACGGCTGTGGGTACAGGTGGTGGGTTATCTTCGGTTCCATCATCCTCTACGGCTTCAGTTGGAGCCACAGCTGGGATTTGACCAGCAGGAACCAACTGAGGCTGAGGTTGGATCTCGTCAAGAACTCTAGCGGAGTTGATCAATGCGAAGAGACTGGAGGATATAAGGAAGAGAAAGATGGTTAAGTGAAGAGCTTTGGTCATTTTGGTTCTTTTGTTTGGATTCTCAAGTTGTCTTTGACTTGTGTGTTGTGTTTGAGTTTGATGTTTATTGATGGATGGGCTAATGTGTTTATATACAGAAGCATTTGGGCATTTGGTTTTAGGTAATGAAAATGGATAGTGGAGTTGCTATTGTTATTGCTGTTGTTAATTTGCTTTAGTTGAGTTTGAGATTCAACTGAACCTCTTCACTTTCGTAGTTGAGTTACCTAATGATTTGCTTCTTTTAAATAGTTTTCTCTTTATACGTAAGAAACAGCTTTGACTCAATATTCTATTTATCTAATGCCTCATACATATTGTTGACTTATGGTTCGTCTGTTTTTTTTTTCATGATTGATATTGAATTTGAAAGGTTACAAAGCTCCGAGAATTATACTACAGCACATAAAGAGCAAATGATGCATTCAATCGTATATAAGAAAGAGGATGAGAAGATAGTGATGTCAAGATAAAACCAAATACAGCAGTGAATCAAATCTTTCATGCGACTTAAAGAATTCTCGTATAACATTCGCGAAAATGGGCTTTAGACCTATGGAAGATAATTTGAAAACACATTTTATTTCTTAAAATTCGTCTATGACTAAAGTTTTATAGTTAAGCGTAATACGAAGAACACGTTCAATTGGAAAAAAATCAATGACTCCAACAATTGTGGTTCATCTGTTATTCCAAACGATCTGACAATTTTATCTACTTAATGAAAAAAAAAATTGTTTGTGATCCTACAGCATAATCAGTATTCATAGCTTGTTAAATTATTCTCTAAATATAGTTGATGTATTATCATGGCACAGTTTTGCAAGTCACATTTATAGACTGGTTTTAGATTGCATTGAAAATTAGCAATGACTACTTACTTTGGTGTTCAATTTTTCAAAAAAAATTAGTTACATAATTTAGAACTTCCGTGTCAGAAGTTTATTAAACTAATTACAATAAACAGAATCCATGAAAAGTGAGAAAAGAGAAAGAAAAAACAATTTTTTATTCGTTTGAAATTCTGAATAATAAGAAACTAATTACTTTTTCAAAGCACCATCATTTTCCCGTTTAAGCTCGGATTCAAACCCTCCATTTCCATCAGCTGTTCTCTTATCCAACCAACCAATGATATCAGCAAAAACAATCTCGATATTCTCTGGTGTCTCTCCATACAATAAACCATGCCACATCCCAGGATACAGCTTAAAAGTCTTGTCTGAACTTGACGCAACTTCATACAATTGTCCACTCACTGCTTTATCTGTAACTTTATCATCATCTCCATGCAAAACCATGAATGGTAATGAAACCTATTCACCATTAAAAACATTAATCAATAACCAATCTTCTTCTACATCATACATTTCTTACTTAAAACTTGACAAAGTGTTGAAAAAGTACCTCATTAAGTCTCTTCTCGAGATCAGTGCTAATTCTCAGAAGCTCATAAGCAGTCTTCAAACGTGGACGACCTTTGTAGCAGTAAGGATTCTCTCTAACCTGTTTCCTAATTTCTGGCTGCTTAAAAGCAGTTTCAATAATATCTTGGCCAGGAATAATTTTCCAAGTGGGTATAATTCCACTTAGTTTTGATAATATCGAAATAACCACAGGATTTGGTTTCATTTCTTCAGCAATCTGTAATGTTGACATAAATTGAAATAAGATATCAAAATGTTTAGATTGCCTCGAATAGACGTAACCATTTCCTCAAGTACTAATAATTCAGCAATCTGTCACATCTAATAACCAAATTTATGGCATTTTTGAACTAAATGATTGTTCTTATTGACAGAATAAAGAATAATTTATTGTTGTTTTCTAATTGGGTAGGCAAAAAGTTGCAACACACCAAAACCAATTGTTTTGTAACTTAGTTTATATTCAAACAATTCTATATTAAATTATAAATTAAACATTAAGATAGAGATGCATGAGAGGAAGAATGTACCTTACACATAGGAGCCACCAAAACGGCCCCATCCCAAAACTGAGGCTTCTTTCTATGTACCAACAAAAGCACTGCTCCTCCCATTGATTCTCCCAACAAATACCTCTTCTTCTCTTTATTCTCTTCTCTCTCTGAATTATTTCACACACAACCACAACATAATCAGACAAAACACATTCAATTATGTACTTACTTGAGGAAGATTTGTGAATTGCAAATGTAAAACGGTTTTTTACAGTAAAAAGTCAACATTACCGCAAATGCTTATGTAATGAGATGAAACATCATCTACAAGATGGTCAAAGTTTGGAACGTAAGCACTAAGCCCATCAGATTTGCCATGTCCTTCATAATCCATTCCATATACCGCAAATCCTGCTTTCACAAGTCTCCTTGCAGTACCTAAACCAATCAAAGTCACACATTAACAAAATTTTGATCTTACGTAAAGGTTTTTGTCATAATTAATAAGAAAGGGTCAATCTCAACTGTTCATGGTGATGCTACATTCCATTGCATATCCATGGCAGATAAAAACTAAAGCCTTTGGCTTTTGTTTTGTCGGTAACCAACTACACGTAAACAGTTTCATTCCTCGACTGTTCTTAATGAAACTCTGCATATACATAACAATTCTTAATCATCAATCACAAACCAGAGATTCTTATAAAGAACATATAGAAGCCAGACACAAACCTCTTCATACTCGACGTCGTCTGTGATTCTTGCCTACAATACCAAACAAAAACTCAATTCAATTACAAGAAGAACATATTCAAAGTTGTTCAGATAAAGACAGAAACCAGACAGTAATGAATCTTAACGTAACTGACCATTTAAAAAAAAGAGAACTAATGAATTTGAATCTATTCTCTTTGAGTTTTATTGATTGGAGAAAGCAGTTTATGATAAAGAGATAGGGAGAGTTAGTTGTAACTTGTAAGACTCTCTCCTCTCTTTATATTTGCTAGATTTTTGAGGAAGAGGACGATACGATAATACGACGACGTTTTGTGGATGATAATGACGACTTAACGGATTCCTTTAGTACCCAAACACGGCAACACGTTTTTTAACAAGTGGCGATTCTACATTGGTGTTCTTCAGAAGCACCCCCTCAACTTTTAAAATAACACAAATACTACCTCAATTTTGTAAAATTTCCGAAAACATCCATCCCTCAATTTTTTTAAAAAATTATTAGGTTAATGGAATTTGATTAAACTAGGAGGAGAAAATAATCCCTCAACCTTTTATCTTACAAAATGTATATTATAAATTACAAAATAGTTTTGGTTAAAAAAAATACAAAATAGTTCTATGTTCACTTTTACAATACTTTTTATTGCAATTAGCATGATGGTTACGAGAGTATACAAAGGACAAATATACATTTTTTAAAAAAATTTGTAGGCAAAAAGAAATTTTAGGGTCACTGTTTTTTTTTTAAATATATATTTTTATTTTGGGGTTTTTTCTATAAAAAAATATTTTTTAGAACCGGACTTATGTTATGATTAAATTAATTGTTGAAAAAATAATTACAAAGGAACCGTCCATCAAATGGAGAATCTAAAGTTCTAAACTACAACACGTGAGATTAATTGGAGCAATCTGTTGACTAAAAACCAGATACACTTGCACGGTTTTAAAGTGTTTAATCTCATGAAAGAAGTTCAATAACACTTTTTAAATTCAATGCTTCGAAGAATGTCAATTACCCATTAATATATTAAATTCTTTTGGATCCCACATATCCGCGTGTGTATATCATTGCACATTGACAATATATAAATAAAATAAAAATCTGCAGACTTTGTGGAATAAGTATCTAGAAATTAGTGATGGAGAATTAAGCAACGCTTGTAAGATAAAATTAAAAATTCTATAGTTTTTCTTATTCGACTGTCTGTTCATTTTACTCTTATCCTCTTTGTCTCTCTTCCTGTTCTTACTTCTGTTTTTTTTTTTTTTTTTTTTTTGTCAAGATTCTCTCTTCTGTTTTAGTTTCTCTTTTCTAGTGTGTTTTATCCTCTGTTCTCCTTCATCTTTCTCACCATTCTCATATTCTTATGTTTTTTCCGTTCTGGTCTCCTCATCCAATGGAAGTTATGGCCGGTAAAGTTATGGTTCGAAGTTCTTTCTTTCAAGGACGAAGAAACCTTTAACATCTACACCTCCATCTCCCTCTGCCAGATCTGAGATTATTGTCTTCTTCGAGTCTCTCTGTTCATCCTCCACCTCTCAGTTTACCATTTTCTCTGTTCCTTCGTTTGGGTGGCTCTTCCACCGTGTTCATTCGCCAGATTATCGACTTGTCTCAGAGCCTTTGCGGATCGTCTCTTACCCTTCACCGTGGCTGCATTCCTATGCTTAATCGGCAGCGTGTGTTTGGTAATCTCATCTTTTGCAACATCACCAACCAAAACAGCGACACTCTCTGAGCTAGGGTTTCAACCCTCTGTCTCCACACAGAACCATTTTTTAATGGGTCTCTTTGTAGGCCGATTTCGGTGGCCAATTATTCAAGGTGTGACTTTAAATTTCATTCTCTATGGTTTATTAGAAATTGAGTTTTTGAGGACAAAACTCTTATACATGGTTGTTTTCTCCTTTATAGAGAGTATTATTCTACCAATCTTCTCTGTTTCAGAGAAGCTTTCTCAAAGCTTGATACGATCATTGATATCGATCAGCTATTTGGCATGTTCAATTGCCTATCATTGCGACGGAACTAGAAATGCTTTAAGAGTTTTTTCAGATTCGAGAATACAGTTTCAACCTTTATCCAAGAGATCCAGAGTGTTTGAGTTACTCCACTTAGATATATCTTATCTACCATTTATGCTGATGTAATCAACTTTAAGTTAATGGAATCAGTTGTTTGAAAAAAGAGAGTAGAAGTTACAATTTTTGAAATAGTCATGATGTTGAATGAAATGTTACTTACTTTTATCAACTAATCTTGAAACACATATATGTTATGTTTAATACAGCTTTTAGTGTTATTTTTTCTAACGTTGTAAACGGTTTCACAATTACGGCGTCGACTTTTTATTTTCCTTTATCCATCTATACATTGACTTATTCTCTAGAGTCCCAAACTCTATCATGTGAGATTACATGACTAACTGATATCAAATATTGGTGAAAAAGTTATATAAGGACTATTTGATACAAAACAATTTCACTGGTTAATTATGTTTACTAGTATATATATATATAAAGGACTATATAAATACATGATCACCATACTATACAGTTCACTTATTTATGCTTCAACAATCCATCATGACTTTGTTTTCCCTGACTCTCTAAGCTTCCCTTAGATCCAGAGTTTCTATCGTTTAGCCAGTTTATGATATCACCAAACACAATATCTGAATTCTCAGGAGTTTCTCCATATAACAAAGCATGCCACATATCAGGATACAACTTGAATGTCTTGTCCGAGCTTGAAGCCACATCGTATAGCAATTTGCTTACGTCTTTGTCTGTCACTTTATCATCTTCTCCATGAAGAACAAGAAAAGGAATAGATACCTATTTCAAATCAAATCCATAGCTAAGTAATCAATTATCATATTATAACCAATTTATACATATATTTGTAACTATACAAATTAAAACCTTATTAAGATTCTTCTCGAGATCCAAGCTAACCATCAAGAGCTGGTAAGCTGTATTGAGACGAGGCCGGCCTTTATAACAATACTTGTTCTCCTTCACCTATTAAATTGATATATATGATTAACAAAATTGATTGTATAAGTACAATTTATCGGAAAATATTTTTGGTCAAATGGTTAAATGTTTTTTTCAGTGATTTTTCTTTATTTAAAACAAAACTTCATTTTAGGAGATTGTGTAGTCTCGTATGATAAATGTTTGGGGTTTGAGATTAGAAATTTATGTGATAGATCAGTATTTGTCTGTCCAATTGTTCAACAAAAAGAAAAAGAGAGACAATTTAACCTTAGATCATATATATAACCAATTACCTGTTTTCTGATATGGGGTACTTTAACTGCAACGTCAACAATATCATTTCCAGGAACTATTTTCCATGTTGGAATAAACTTGGCAAGCTTGATAAGAACTGATATCACTACTGGATGTGGCTTTATCTCATCTGCTAACTGTAACATTACAAACATTCACTGTATTTAGATGTAATTAGAGGCATTTATTACTAATCTAATAATTGTAGAGAAGATTAATCTGTTTTTGATTAAGACCTTTTATCTAATATTTGAGACATGATTCAATATGTATTATTGCAACCATGAAACAGTTAGAAGTTTCCTTTTTTTTCAACCACATTTGAATAGACGAGCCTCGATCCATAATTCAAATCTCGAGACTTCAAACTCTATGAGAGAGGATTACACAAGTCTTTAGAGTCAAACTCGTAAAGAGAAGAAATCACTAACCTTACACATAGGAGCTACCAAAACGACACCGTCCCAAAAATGAGGTTTCTTTCGATCTAAGAGCAATACAACTGCTCCTCCCATGGATTCTCCAACTAGAAACCTCCTCTTACCCTTATTTTCTTCCTTCTCTACAAATTCATTTCACCATTTTCACTTAGTAAATTCACGAAAATTTAACATATTAATTAGGTTTTTGTAAAAAGGAATTACCACAAATTGAAGAGTAATGAATCGAGACATCGTTAACGAGATCATCAAATTTAGTGATGTAACCATTCAATCCTTCTGATTTTCCATGTCCTTCATAATCCATTCCATAGACCGCAAAGCCGGCTTTAGCTAGCCTCGTTGCTGCACCTGATTAATCCCATAATTCGTCAATTAAGTTGGCTAATATATAAATAACAATTAGATCAATGTTGATAGATATATGAAATCTAACGAAACTGTTCATGGTGATGCTAGATTCCATTGCGTAGCCATGACAAAGGAAAATCAATGCTTTTGGTTCTTCATTAACTGGTTTCCATACACATGTGAACAGATTCATGCCTCGTGAATTCTTCACAAATTTCTGCATAAAAAATCAATAATTGCAATAGACCACATACAATTTAAAGTTAGACATAACCCTGGAAACATTTCAAACACACATAAAGACACTAACCTCATTATACATAACCATGATGCTCTGTTTTTGTTCTGTACTAAAACAAATTCTTTTTTTTTTTTGTTCTTAAGGACTTTATGCTCCCGAAAAGAGAGAGGTAGAGATGAAGAGAGAGATGTACTGTGTCGGATTTATAGGAGCTGAAAAAGAGAAGAGTCAGAGGAATCAAGTGATCTTCTAAAACAAGGGAAGCCTTTCAAAACGCCGCGTTTGATTTTGAAAGTCAACAAATATTTTGAGCGAAAACAATAATTTAATGAATACTGTCAGATTTAACATAACATGGTACTTACCAAAATTAGTTGATTAAACATTTAATTCTGGATGTAGTTGATTAAACATTCATGTTAATTTTTTTATTAAAAATTTTTTTTGTCTAACTCGACCAATTGAACATTCCATTAATTTCAAATCGAAAATTTATCTAAATTTGAAAGTCAAATCAATTTTGGATGTTCGATTCAATTCTTATATTTCTTCTAAAGAAGATTTTTTTCTTTTCTCATTTTTATTTTTGCCTTTTTGGTAATGAAAATATCAGCAGTTGGAGATTGACCGGTTTGGTTTTTTTCTTTTGACTAAATGGGAAATAATTTCGATGGAGCCGTTGTTAAGTGCCAATTTGCCATGTCTTCATTAATCAGTAGTTAGCTTTTCTCAATATCTTGTATAGATGGATGGATAAAGATGCATTTATGTCTTTGTGTAAACTAGTTGACAAATGTATGTATCATACTATTTATTAGAGGTAATCGCTATCACACGACTCATAATTAAAAAAGGGATAACTACTCTGAAAATCTAATATTTTATATTTTATTTTATGCTACTTGTACCATTAAAGTTTTTTAAAGAGTTGAACTAAAAAATAATATCATTTTTATTATTTAATTGAATATAAACAACTAAGGATATGAGATATAAACAACTTGGCTCATTAATAATATAAAAGACCACTCTAGGCCCATATGATATCAAACTCGGCCCCTTAATAATGCCCAAGAAAAAGGCCCGAGTAAACAACCTAACATTTGAGTTTTAAGTGTTAGCCGTCGTCTTCTCCATCTTTCTTCTAGGGTTTCTTATCTTTTTTATAACATCCAAAAGAGTAAGGGAAACAAATAACTAAATAGCTCGAAGACGCAATGGGTAAGCCTAATTCTGAAAGTTTTCGATTGTGACATGGAATTTTGTATATCTTCTATTTTTGTTTCCGTTTTCTGCGTTTTGATTTTTGTGTTGTATTGTGAAATGGTAATTGAACAGCGAGGATTAAGGTTCATGAGTTGAGGGAGAAATCAAAAGCGGATCTTTCGACTCAGTTAAAAGAGTTTAAGGCAGAGCTTGCTCTTCTTCGTGTCGCTAAGGTCACTGGAGGTGCTCCCAATAAGCTTTCTAAGATGTACGTGTTTCGGCGTCTATTGCATTTTTCCGATTTTGGATTCATATTTATATATTTGGAATTTAACATTTTATAGCCCTTTTATGATTAGCTAGTGGTAGTGGTTAAGCATATGTGCTAGTCATTTGTAAAGAGGTTTAGGTTTAATCAGATTTTCTGGATTTATAATTGCTACAGACATGTGACTGAGTTTACTCACTGCTGGATGTTTCTACACTGATTTTGAATCACATTGATCTCAAATGGGCTTTGTTTGTGTTGATTCAGCAAGGTGGTGAGGAAGTCAATCGCTCAAGTATTGACAGTGATCTCACAGAAACAAAAGTCTGCTCTGAGAGAGGCATACAAGAATAAGAAGCTTTTGCCTCTAGATCTTCGTTCCAAGAAGACTAGAGCTATCAGGAGGAGACTCACCAAGCATCAGGTATACTACACTTTTGTCTTCTTTTTATCTCTTTTCAAGTAACCTACAACTTTTGGTTTTAAAAATGAAACATTTTTGAAATGAAAAGGAATATGATTTCTCTCATGGTCTCTATTGCATTGTGTTAGTTGATTCAAAGTGATATTTAGAAATACATATGGTGTGTTTATACTTAACAAATTGCTTCTGGCTGATTGGAACAGGCATCTCTGAAGACTGAAAGGGAGAAGAAGAAAGAAATGTACTTTCCAATAAGAAAGTATGCTATCAAGGTGTAAGCTTTTACTTAAGCACATCAATTTTTGTGTTTGAAGTTTTGCTATTGCGTGAGTTTGCTCTTTTTGTAGTTCCCTGTTCAAGATTTCGAAAGCTCATCTTAATGAAAGTTTTGTTTCACAAAAGCAGTTCAATTATTGTTATATATTCAATTATTGTTATATATTCAATTATTGTTATATATTCAATTATTTTGGATGGACTTCGTAGCCAGCTGTGAGTTACAAAGCATTGGATTTGTTGGAAAGTCCTCTGGTTAAAATGATCTAGTTTCAAACTGGTACTACTAAATGGCCTGTCAAATTCATACGAATGAATTGAACTTCGTTGAATTAGATTGTTTTTTTGTTATGGATTTGGGGGAATTATGGTTCTCTACCAGACAAACTAAGGGTTTAGCTTTGAATCTCTGTTTTCAAATTTCAGTTCAGAGAGAAATAGAGCTATATCTTGTTTTCAATTCCATTAAAGATGATTGAATTCATTATTTTCTAGCTGCTCAAGTCTCTGTGATACAGTGACTCAACCAGTGGGAAACAACTGTTGCCACAACGTTAAAATTTCTAAATACCCAATTTTGAGAATTTGGCGAGTCAAAGATACTTTATAAGCAATAACAAGGTGTCTAATGTAGTAAGATAATTTTAACTCATGTATATTATAGCCACTCAATAACGAAATATTATGATTATTTTTAATAATTAATAAAAAAAGTCCAAAAGTTATTAATTAATAGATGTTTTAGTGTATATATGTTAGTAATACGTAGTACACATGCTATACTAAAACAATTTCAAAGCTTAAACAAAAAAACATTTAAAGTAATCCTCCAAATAAATAAGTTTGCAATTCTATAAATTATAGTCAATGTAATATAATTTTATGTCATATAATAAGTAATATATCAAATCAAAATTTTCATGATAAATCCAAATGTACTATTATATTTAAATTATTTAATATATGTGACTCTAAATTTCTTTGAAATTTCATATAAGAATTATATAGTATTTTTTTGTTGTCAACTGAATTGACATGATCTAATCCATAGTCTACATTCAATATATCTCTAAAAACATTTTTTACATGTAGTACGATAAAGTCAAAATTCAGATATCTAAATTATTAGTTGTAGCATATAACTGCCGATGAGAAGAATTCGACAAAAATTATATTTATTTCATTTTAGATTTCATTGACTTGTACGTGTTATTTGGAGAAAAAATAACAAACTATTAGGAAATAATGGTGGTGATTTGCAAGATATGTTGACAAAGATAAACCTACACGCAAATATAGAATAATCACAAGTATAGATTAATCAAAAATATAGAAAAATCACAAATATAGATTAATCACAAATATAGAATAATCACTTATAGATTAATCACAAATATAGAATAATCACAATTATAGATTAATCACAAATATAGAATAATCGTGGGTTTAGTCAACATCAACTTAAGACAACAAAGAAGTCAACATCAATTTATAATTCCACACATCGATCTCATCTTATAATTTATTTGGAGAGAAGAAGACAAATTCGAGAAGTTTGACTTTCAAGAGTTTCCTTCAAGGACAATAGTTTATCCCAATTATTTTCACACTTTCTCTATTGATTAAAAGTTACAAGTAGATAAAAAAATGAATCAAATCAAACGAAATTGTATTGGGACAGTATATTACAAAACAAAAAGAAAATAAATAAATTAAATCAATGAATGAGTTTCAGTTGATGTTCCTAGCTAGGTCGAATAATTTTGTGGATCGCAGCAATTCGTTTACAGATTCTCTACTCAAACTTCTAACATGTCCCTTTCCAATATACAATAAAACAAGTGAAATTTGTATGAAATGTTATTTTTATATTTTTAATTATTTAAAATATCATTTTTTTGAATTTTACATAAAATATCATATTTTATGTTTAAATTTTTAGAAAACCCTTTTTTGGGATATTGAATTGCAGTATTGGTGTTCACGATGGACCGTGTAAATGTCTATTGTAGACAACACTATATGTTATGTTTATGGTAGACCATATAGATGTCCACCGTAGATAGCAAATGTATGTCTACTGTAAAATTACTATATATGTTTATGGTAGATAATAATATTGTCCACCGTAAATAATTTGCTATATTATGTCTTTACACAAAATATCACATTTTTTCAAAAATAATATTTCGTGTAAAAGTTAAAAAAAAACATTTTATACCATTTAAAACATGAAAAGGGAACTCTATACGATTTTATCACAAAACAATTAGATATTGACAGGACGACACATCTGACCGACCAAATACATTTGTCTCAGACAAACAATAATACTAGTGGTAAATGCGATTTGCAACAAATCTTAGATATATAAGTCATGAGTTTGATTTTAATCTGTTTGGCTATACAAAAATAAAATTTTCTCCTCAGATTGTATAAATACAATACCTTATTCTTTGTGATAGTCATGTCTTATACTTGAACGAAATATTCACAATCAGATTAGTCGTTGGTATCATCTCTCTGAAAAAATAATACACTACTCTCTGTGATCATTTGACCGAATCACATGTCTATAGAGTCCAACAAAATATTTAGAATCAGACTAATCGTCGGTACTGTCTCTCTGAAAAAAACAATACACTATTCTCTGTGATCATTTGATTGAATCACATGTCTATAGACTTTAACAAAATATTTAGAATCAGACTAATCATTGGTACTGTTTTTCTGAAAAAAACAAGTACTATTTTCTGGGATCATTTGATCAAATCACATATCTATAGATTTCAACAAAAAGAATAATCTACCTGTAATGGTTTGACCAAACCACATTCTTACTGAAATAACCTAATAATAACGATTCTCAAAACTCTCTATCCAACGACCTTACATATTGCTGCTGGTCTTGATTTGCCAAGTCAGTCTATCTAGATGCAATTGACTTCAATGAGCCAATATTTTTCTCTTTTCTGTGCCTTAATAAACTCGTGGCAACAATAGTTTTACTATTATAAGTTTTAATTGTATGTTTCGTTTTTCAAACTGTGTCATTGTGTATATATAGAAAAGTAAATACTCATAATATCTGAGGTAATTATGTCAATCTTTGATATGTTGATCAAATAATAAGTTAATAGTCTTATATCAGCTCTGGTTTCACTATCTTCTATAGAAAAGAAAAGTATTTGAATGATTCAACTCTTTCTTTTAATAAGACATTAACCGTTAAACAATCTTATTATATTATCCTTAATATATTATTTTTATCTAAAGACTTTGACAAGATATCTTAAGTTTTAAAAATCAAAATCATATAAGTAACAAACAAAACAAAAATTGTATCGATAAGATCTAATTCATAATATAATTATTGAATTAGTATAAAAATAATAAATCTTTATCAAACTATAAACAATATCACACATGACTAAATGACTCCTTGGAATAAAATTATTGATTGTCTCAAGATTTTATATTATTTACATTTAATTATTGAATTATTATAAAAATAATAAATTTGATTGTTACTATATATATATATATTTTTTTTTTTGATAAAAGATTATTATTAATAAAAATACTAAAAGAATTGAAAATAATAGTTAAAGTAAAAAAATTTACTAAGTAAAATGTCTTCTCTTGTTTTGTGTTTGTCCTTGTGAATTTAGGAGGAAATTACTAGACTCAACTCCTTTGAATTGGTAGAATTAAATCATTAATATAGAATTATTGACTTATCAATTTCCTTCAGCTATATATTTCACCAGTCACACCTTACACCTTGCATGATAAATTAGTTAAATAAAATAAAAACTTGCACGAGAAGAGAAAGCCAGTCAAAGGTTTGTTTTGGTCATGAGCTTAAACATTGAGAGACTATTTCTCTATATTATAAGTTTCGATGAACCTTACAAAGACAATTAAGAGAGTAGAAGACACAAAGCGACTCTATCAAACATATTCCCTTATTTTTTACAGAGGAAGAAGATTAGTGAGTGCTAAATACTCATCAATGGCGAAAAAAGCAAAGTCTGTTCTTTTCTCTTCCTCTCCTAAATCTCATCTTTCTTCATTCACTTTTCTCCCGGCTTCTCCTCTTAATCAGACATTTTCTCAGTCAATGATGGAGGAAACTGTGGAGGCTGCAGAATCAATCATCAAAAGATGGGATCCAAAATCACCGTCCTACACAAAGATCATCTCTTTGTTTACTCACAGCAGAAAAGAGGCCAAAGAATTCATCAGATGCATTCGTGACTTACGCAAGGCCATGCACTTTCTTGTATCTCAAGACTCTAAATCTGCTAAGCTTGTGATTGCACAGAACTTGATGCAGATCGGTATGGCTAGGCTTGAAAAAGAGTTTTTCCAGATACTGTCTACGAACAGAGACTAGCTTGATCCTGAATCTGTTTCTGCTCAATCCTCAATTTCAAGCAATTCAGAATTCGAAGATGTACTGCAATCTGATGATGATGAAGATGAGCTGAAGAGGGCTGGTGAATCAATCACTAAGGTGGAAAAAGCTGCAGCACTAGTGATGTCAGACCTCAGGATCATAGCAGAGACAGTGATCAGCTGTGGGTATGGTAAAGAGTGCATAAAGAGCTATAAGTTGATCAGAAAGTCAATTGTAGATGAAGGGCTACACTTACTTGGGATTGAAAAGTGTAAGATCTCTCGGTTTAATAGAATGGATTGGGGGGGTGATCGAGCCGAAGATCAAGAACTGGATCAAAGCTGTAAACATTGGAGTCATAACACTTTTCCGGGGAGAGAAGCTTCTCTGTGATCACGTCTTCTCTGCTTCGAGTACGATTAGAGAGTCTTGCTTTTATGAGATAGCAAACGAAGCAGGACTCAATCTTTTCAGGTTCCCAGAACTCGTTGCCAGTAAGGAGAAAAGTCTGCCTGAGAGGATCTTCAGGATGATGGATCTTTATGCAGCAATCTCTGACCTTTTGCCAGAAATACAACTGATATTCCACTTTGATTCAGTAGCTGCTGTTAAAACTCTGGCGCTCACATCGCTGAAGAAGGTTAAGGCTTCAATCCAAACATGTCTCACCGAATTTGAGTCAACAATACAAAAGGATTCTTCGAAAGCACTTGCTGCAGGAGGAGGGGTTCATAGGCTTACTCGATCAACAATGAGTTTCATATCATCGCTTTCTGAATACAGCCACGTGTTGTCCGGTATTCTTGCAGAGCATCCGCTTAAGAGAAACACTCATATGTTAGAATCTTATTTCACGGCTCCAATCTTAGAAAATGAACACAACAACCAAGCATTCTCAGTCCATCTAGCTTGGCTCATCTTGGTTTTCCTCTGCAAACTAGACATCAAAGCAGAGAGCTACAAGGATGTTTCACTCTCTTACCTCTTCCTCGTCAACAATATTCACTTCATCGTTGATACAGTTCGTTCAACTAACCTCAGGAACCTCCTCGGAGACAATTGGCTCATAAATCACGAAGCAAAACTCAGAAGCTACACTGTAAACTACGAGATCGCAGCCTGGGCCAATGTTTACTTATCTTTACCAGAGAAAAACAGTCCCACGCTATCTCCAGAGGAAGCCAAAACACATTTCAAGAGATTCCACACAGTATTCGAAGAAGCCTATATGAAACAATCATCATGTGTTATACTGGATTCAAAGCTTAAGGAAGAGCTCAAGCTTTCAATAGCTAAGAAACTCGTACCGGAATACAGAGCATTTTACCGCAAGTATTTGCCAACGCTTAGCCAGGAGAGAAACATAGAGATGCTGGTGAGATTTAAGCCTGATAGTTTGGAGAATTACCTCTCAGATCTCTTCCATGGAACACCAATACTTAGTGGTTCTTCTTCTTTTTCGTCATCTTCTTCATCTTTTATCTCACTTGGATGTGTAAGAAACTAATATCCAGAGTTAGAGCATTTGCTTAATTTCTTCATCTTTTATCTCACTTGGATGTGTAAGAAACTAATATCCAGAGTTAGAGCATTTGCTTAATTTCTTCATCTTTCGCATATCTTCTAAGACAAAATAACACATTTGACTTTGATCATAAAATCTTATGACCGGAGATATAGAAGATGAGAAGTCATCAACTGGAAGCTACTTCAACTAGAACCACTAAGTAAATTTGAGAAACCGGTTATTCCCAATGTAGTGGAAACCGGTTTGAACCGGGTGATTGGTTCGAGAAAGAAGGCCTGATATCGGGCCTGGCTCTTTTTTTCCCGATTATTAAGGAAAGATTAGGTCTTTCTCATAAAACTTACCAATTGCTAGGGTTTTGACTAGGGTTTCCGACCTGGTCTGCCGTTGAGAATGGCCTCCGTGAAGGCTATGTCCGTCAGATATTTCCTTTCCTCTCCCTTGAATGTTATTTTGCAAAAAATTGGATTTCGATTTATAAACTGTTTATTTTGCTATGTTTATTTGGTCGATTAGGACTTGTAATACATAACTATTGAAATTCATAGGACAAATCGTAGTGTATTGTTGATTAGAGTCCAAATCAATCGGTGAAACTCGTGATTTCAAGATATATCTGGGTAAAAGCATGAGAAACTTGTACAAGCAGAGTACAAGTTATACATAACTGATTGAGCTTTTCGTGGATATACTGAGCGACAACGGGATGGAAGTAATCCTATATGGAAATAGTTGCAGAGGTCATATCTAGATCTGAAGAGCTTGAGCAAATGTCAAGAGAAGTGTCCAGAGTTGTCTATTGTAGTAAACCTAGTATAAATAGTAGTAGTATTACTGTACTGATAAATGTTGTGTATATCTACTACAATCTACTAGTTGAAGCAGTAGTAGAATTACTAGGTGTAGTAGTAAGATATACAAGGAGATTGGTACATATATGTTATAGTATTCACATCTTAATGACTTTTTTAAAGGGTAGTAATATATACAAAAACTGAACATAGTTAATAGAAAAAGTAACATAGTTATAGATAAGTATTAACCTAGTAAATATTATATATTAATGAGAGATGGATGGTTAAGGAGTACAGTTGCTTCCCACCTTTTATCAAGATTCCGATGGAGACAATTAAAGAGAAATTTTTTGTGTCGTCGGAGAACCAATCAAGATATGTAAGGCTATTCATTGGTATTCGCGACGACAATGTACCAATTTCAACCATACTTTTCGTATTTCTTCCAAGGAGACTATCATGTTAGCATCTTCAAGGTTGTGCATCCGAAAGCCCAAATGTCAACAACAAAGTCGATTGTCCCAAACATTACAAGCTCCGGATCCTTGTACCTCTCATCTCTAGATTTATGAACCAAACAGTGTCCGTATTGCGTCGTCGAATCACTATCCATTGCTGACCCAAAGTCTGCAATTGCTCACAAAAATTTGTTCTGCCTCCATTCAGTAGTGACATGGTATATGAGTATATTGTTCGGGTTTATCTCACAGTGCACTATGTTATTGCTGTGTATACTTTCAATCCATTTAAGAATATCCTTGGCCATTTCTCTGAAGTGTGACACATGCAATCCTCTTGGATGATTTTTGCGAATCAACTGCTTAACACTTCCACCAAACATATGTATTTGAGAAGAAGATTGTGATTCGTTGTCATCGGATTTAACTCATCACGAGCTATCTCGTATTCGTATAAACAAATAATGTGAGGAGACCTAATATGTTCTAGCATGCACTCCTCTTCAAAGAGAGTATCCTATTGCGAGTTCTCAACCGATTTTATCGTCATCTTACAATTTTCAAATTTCTATGTTGCGAGATACACAATAGATGTTACGCTTCTCCCAAGTTCCTTTCCTCTTAACCGTTCTGAAGAATATGGCCAACTTGGATCGTAAGGAGGCCACTTTGGAAACGGAGCCATCTCAGAGTAAGATGCAGAGTTGGGAAATGTAAGAACAAAGTTTATGAAGTGGAAGAGGAGAGGAAGAGTTGGGAAACGTAAGAGAGTTTAGCGGATTCCAAAAGAATAGAAGAAAATTCAAGTAGAACTCATTGACAATTGCGAGAAGGATAAGAGCATACTACAAAATCGAGTACAAATCGTCAAATAATTCAAAAATCGAAAGCAAGTTTTACTTTAATAGTACGGCAAACAAGACTTGCCTTTATGATTGTCCTGAGTTGTGGTCCTGTCGTTTGCTAAAGGAAAAAAATTTCAGAGAAATTTGGAATTTTTTTAAGAGTTTAATCGATGAAAAAGGAAAATAATCGGGGAAGGGATCGATCCGAATTTTTTATCCAATATTTTCGAGTGAGTGGGTTTAACCCAAGTATTGAGTGTAACACTGATATTTTATTAAAGGTAACTTAGTAAACGAACCATTTTTCGTTTTATTTTATATGTAAATTAAATTATATTTTAATCGTGGGGTTTTGAGACTCTTGTATCTAGAAACGGACTTCTGAGCTAGAACCCTGTCTTATTCTTCCTTTTCGAAACCATATTCTTCTTCTTCTTCCTCTTACTAGTCAGGTTTATTAGTTTTGTTTTCTGATTCGGTGATGTGTAGGAAAACGGCAGAGACTCACGGTGACGGAGACAAGAACGGCGAACACTTTCGTTTAGGTTAGTTGTTGTTTTTCTTTCTCTCCTTTATCTATGTTTGCTTATTGCTTACTTTGATTATCTGGATTTGAGTGCTCCACGTCCTTCAGGTCATTGGTTACTCACGATATGTTAATTTTAAGCTCGTGGTTTGGATCTTTATATAAATGTAAGTAAATCAACTTGTCTGTGTTGGACTTGAGTGTTCCAAATTTATTGATGCTACTTAATGAGTTGGTTTTGGGTTAAATGCTACTTACTGTTCGGTTGGATATTTGTCAAGGCATTGAATGTACAAGAAAGTCATGTACCTAACTAAGAATCAGAACAATGTTGTTGGGTATAGCCTGGTTCTTTATTGAAGTGCTCTGTTTCGTGTACCTAACTAAGAATTAGAGCAATGCTCTTTTGGATAATTAAGTGCTCATGCCTATCATAATCTCTTGGCCATATAATAACGCTTAGTAGTCTTAAATTTGTCTTTAATTAATTTTTAATGAGTACTGAACTGATATTATTGCAGGGAAAAGTCCAACTCTTGTGAAATTTTACAACGTAGTGTTTGAAGACCCGAGTCCTAGTGACCTCATAAAACTGGTAGAATTTGTCAATGCTCCTTAAGATGACTAAATATCAAGCGATGCCGGTTCCAAAAGTTGTTGATTTATTGTTTGAAATAAATTTGCTGATATCATTGGTGGAGTCTTAAACCTACGACTTGGGTCACATTTAACTTTAGAAATACTATGATTCATGGTTTTTTTGTACTCAACCAACTCATAGATTGTTTTTAATTGTTGTTCTATTGCCTTTGAGAGTTTTGTGTGTTATTGAATTTCGCAGATACAATAAATGATATTTTGTTGATATTTTAGAGGATTTTGGTTTCTTTCAAGCCGATAATTCTATTGTTGCTGGGACTACAGATGTTTTGTCTTGAGTAGACAAAGGAATCAAATGCTGAAGACAGGAAGAATATAAGAGAGGACACAGGACACAGGACACACGAAGGAGGTAGAGAGTGAACCGTTTTGGGTGGTCAGAGGGTCGTTCTATTAAGCATAGATATGTAGAAGAATTTTAGAAATCGTTCCAAAGTAAATTTTAAACTGCATCATGTCTACTCTAGATGGGAGGAGGTAAAAGTCCTGACCTAAATCTGTTTTGGAATTGACGTAGAACCGAGCAATTATTTATATAGAATGAAGACTTGCATTAATGATCTCAAGTGTTATGGAATAAAAGTATGCTAATTAAACACACAAAAACGAAACTAATTATTTATATGTTTTGGAATTAACGTAGAACAGAGCAATTATTTGTATAGAAAGAAGACTTACATTAATTATCTCAAGTGTTATGGAATAAAAATATACTAATTAAGCACACATAAACGAAAGTAATTATTTATATGTTTTAGAATTAACGTAGAATAGAGCAATTATTGATATGGTAAGTAGTAATAAAAATAGACCAAGTCCATATAATAGTAGGTAGAATAGTTTTGTAAACCGTACCGAAATTGTCATTAGCGAGTGACAATAGTGGACATGGACATGAGCATTGTGGATGTTGTCTCGAGACTCGGGGATGAACAAGTCTCAACAGGCGATTTGGGAAGATCGAGTAGCTCTATTTCACTTCCGAGCATGAAAACGAGTGAAGCCATTGTCGGTCGGTCGTTTGCGTGCTCTTGAACACACAATAGGCCGATTTGAATGCACCGAAGAACTTGTTCTGGTCGATATGATGATGCAGAATCTTTGATGACCGGGTCTACGATTTCTAGCCCTTTTCCCTCACTCCAACTTGTCCATACCTGTATAAAGATCAAAAGGTTCTATAAAGCGCATATATATGTACGGAGTTAAATGGTAGAGTTGATTGCTATATATATATATTAGGCTTACGAAGCTTAAGAATCTTTGTCCGTCGTTCAGCCTGGAGAATTCTGTGGTTTTCATGCCAGTGACGATCTCCAAAAGCAAGACCCCGAAGCTAAAAACATCGGACTTTACGGAGTATATCTTCTCACTTATGTATTCAGGGGGCATATAACCGCTGGATTTAAAAAGAAACGGATCGTTAACGAGAGATCGAAGGCTTAAGAAAGATTAATAGTGAGTACGGGTATTGGTTGCTTACGGAGTCCCTGCAAGGTGACTTGCAACACCTTCCGTATCGTCCCCTTCAAGGATCTTTGCCATTCCAAAGTCCGCAATTTTAGGGATCATATATTTGCCAAGCAAGATATTACTTGCTTTTAGATCCAAGTGAATTATCCTAAACCTAGAATCTTGGTGAATATATAACAGTCCTCGAGCTATACCCTTAGTAATTTCGAACCTCGTATCCCAACTTAACATAGAGGTTCGGGTTGTGTCTTTAAAAGTATCAAAAACAAATCAAATTAAAATCGAAGCATTCGTCATTATATATATATATATATATATATATATATATAAATTAAAGGTGAGGCACTAACCAAAGAGATAAGTGTCGAGGCTAGAGTTTTCGACGAACTCGTACACTAAAATCTTCTCGTGAGCATTATGAAAGTATCCGAGAAGCCGTACTAAGTTGACATGTTGAAGAACCGCGATGAGGTTCACCTCGTTGAAATATCCTCGTATCCCCTCATCTGACAGGTTATAGAGTCGTTTCACCGCTATCTCTTGCCCGTCAAGCAACCTTCCCTGTGAATACCACGGATATTATTGTAATGTGAAAGCAAAACTATATTACAGCTTTTTTTTTTGTTTAAAGAAAAAGTTATTATAATACCTTATACACGTTGCCAAACCCACCAGTTCCGATCTTATTAGCATCGGAAAAATTGTTTGTGGCTTGGGCGATGACGTCAAACTCCATAAATGCAGAATTCCAATTACCACTTGTCTCGTTACGGATATTTGATATCTCTCTCGACACTAATGTTTTCCGTTCAGACTAGAGTCAAAATTATGATTACAGTACAGATAAAAAATTTAATAAGAGAGAAAAATATAATATACCAAAAAAGGCTGCTATCTTGTTTCTTTTCCAAAAGCAGAGCATGACGACACTTATAAGAAGCAAAATGCTTGCACCAACTGTGAATCCAATGATCCTTTTTTTCTCATTCGTGTTTCTCTCGCTACAGAAAAAAAAACAATAATAAATAGAAAATTTGTATAAATAATGAATTACAGACCATAATTATATAGGTAGCATAAATATAATTATAAAAATATAAATGTTACCCAATATTACTAGCCGCTAATTTGACGTAAAGGTCTTGACCCTGGTCGATGTTGTAACGTCGAACATCCATCAAATTTCCCGTCCACATCACACAACTCTTCCCGCCATTTGGCATGTCTGTGCTGGCAAACGCTGTACAGTTGCTGCATCGTTTAACACACCTTCGCCTACATTCCTTTAATTCGACGTTCGTTTGCACAATGGTTCCCTCACCCATAACCGGAAGTTTCATTTTCTCTAGACGGTGAAACCCATCCGTGCAGGTAAGATTGGATTTACTCAGACAACCGTTTTGTAGACATGGGCACGAAATTCGATGGTTCATAAGGCAATATGTATTATCCTCACAATTTCCGTTCTGATCGCAATCGTCGGAAGGAATTTTCCATCTGTCCTTAGAACCATCTGCGGAAGTCCATAGAAAATAACTTAATGAACCATCGTATGACAGTGTTAGAGTAGCGTATTCGCTGCTTCTTTTTATCATTTCCATAGTATACGTGGTTGTATAACCCATGCTTGTTACGCTGCTTGAAGTAATATTTGCAGTATAGATCGGGTCAATTCTGTATAGTGTTTCACCATTCATTCGTATTTCGCTCTGTATATGACCAGACTTTGCTTCTAGTTCGTATGTGAAATCACCGCTTGATGGATCATCTTTATCAGCCCATGATCTTAAGATCCGACCCTCTGTTCCGAGATTCCAGTTAAGATTCATACCAGGCAGCATGGTATCCGTCGGGTAGTCGAAACTTTGCCACCGAACCCCACCCGAGTTGCTTCTGTTGTTGTTTGAGTACTTCAACACGAAATTACCGTTATCGAGAAGCTCTGCCACCAACGGCGTTGCTCCAATTCTGGTCAGATTCGTCTCCCACACATGGCCACCAGATTGGTTGAGGAGAACAAGGTTGGAATTATGGATTTTGAGGATTCCTATCGGATCGCAGAGATGGTGATCTCTGTTAGCGATCCAGACAGGCCGTCTTGGAAATCTTTTATACCATATAGCCATATACCATCGAGTTGGAGTATAGGATCTCACCACTGGGAATAACCCAAGTTCAAATATATTGCTAGGGGATACAATCGTCCCGTTACTTTCTGAGAGCCTCCAATAGCCGAAGCTTGATCCGGACTCAAGAACCAGAACCAACAAAAAGCCTAAAACAAAAGAATCTCTCATCGTCACCATCGCAATCTTTGTTTTGTTTTGGTTTTCCACAAACAAATAAAAATGGTTTCATTTATTAAGAGGGGTGGGGAAACCCTCAATTAATAGTTACGGGCAAAAGAACTAACATTTCCAAGTTTCATGACTTTTTCATCACCTCAATTAATTTATCTAATGGTTCGACATAACATACGCTCATATCAATCATGTATTTTCCTTGTCGACGAAAAGTCGAAAACCACACTTTTCTACTACTCTAGTGAGCTTTCCACAATATCCTTAAATACATTCAATGTGTAATAATATGTCAATCATATGTTTGTGGATTAAATTAAATCATGTTATGAAACTTTCTCTTAATTTTATTACACGTATTAAAAGACCGACGGGAGGATATATATAATTGTTAATTTTGCATAAGGAAGAGACTTGAAATATAACTTTATTCATAGAAAACATTGGCTATATAAAGCCTTACAAAACCAGAAAGCGAAACAAAACACAAACATAAACGAAACAAGAAACGTACGAGTTATTAAACTCAATTATTAAACTTAAACACGCCATGCTCTTTACCAAAAAACACACTTCATGGTTCATGCATTATACTTGTCGACGAAAAGTCGAAAACCACACTTTTCTACTACTCTAATGAGCTCTATAGTAAATCCTTAAATGCATTCAATGTGTAATAATATATATGTCAATCATATTTTTCTGGATTAAATAAAATCATGTTATGAAACTTTCTCTTACTTTTATTACACGTATTAAAGACCGACGGGAGGATATATACACTAACAAAAATTACTAACATCACATCATTTTCTAACTTTTTTGACCTAACTTGTGTCTTACGCCTAAATGTGCATTAGTTCTGGATCATGACCACTGAGTTCTGAGTTTTACTTAGATATACCTTTGTCTCTTACTTATGATTAAAAATTGTGATTAATATATACCCTTCTCTCTTACTTTTTTCTTCTTCTATTTCTCCATCATTCTCATTAATGGAACATGATTTCCATACACCATAACCAATTAGAACAAAAAATGAAAAATGAAAAAGTTGAGCAAAAAAATGGATAAGCGCTGAAAAGAAAAGAAAAGAAGAAAATTAAAACAATAGAGATCATCAAATTTGCATTATTTCCCATATATATAGCATATAGTAGGATGATTATAGACACAGAAAAATCATCAAAATAAAAGAGATAGAAAAGACAAAAAAAAATGGCTAAAGGTGTACGATTTTTTAGCTTCATCATTTTTATAATGATTCCATATTTATTTCAGGTAAATTATTAAACTAGTATAATATAATTGCTTAATTACTAATCTTAAATTTTCAAAATTACTAATCTAATCATTCATAGTCGAATAATACTTTTTTGTCCTTATTTCCTTTCAAAAGAAAAATTATACTACCGAAACTGTCATTAATGAGTGGTTCCATGTCAGCAGAGATAAAACCTATTAGGAAATAACATCCCAACATCGGAAATTGGAAAAGATCATAACTAGTATATATAAGATATGAGTCTCTTCACTCATTGCCAATTGGTTTTAAGTTGGAAGCTCATAATCTAATATGGTATCAGTATGCACGATCCACATTGTCTAACCCGATCCGACCCAAAGTTGGTCCAATCATCGACAGTCCAGACCCAAAGTTGGTGCCGTCGATCCATCCCCGAACATATCGAGATCAATGGTCAAAGAGCCATCATCTCGAAGGGTATATTTGGAATACTATCCCACATCAGAAGTTGGAAGAGATCCTAACTAGAATATATAAGATATGACTCTCTCCACTCATTGGTAATTGATTTTAAATTGAAAGCCCATATTCTAATATGGTATCAGAGCTACATATTTGGCAACTAATCCATGGTTTCACTCTTGAATGAAACACATCGCATTAAAATTTCATTTTGTCTGTCATTTTGTATATAGTGGCCAGCTCCGAGTTTCACATGTCTCATCCGCTGATCAACTTGTTGATGCCCTCACGAAGCCCCTACCACATACCGGTTTCGAACTCTGTCTTTCAAGATCATACTTTCCTTTCGCCGTCCGTCTTGAGGGGGTGTGATAGAGATAAGGAAATAGCCTTTGTAATTATATGTAGATAATCTTATTTCCTTATACAAAATCTTGTAATGTGTATATATACACACCTCACATATGGAATATGGTAATCGATGATATTATTAGATGTACAAATTTACGAACAAAATGAAAGTCTAATGCGATGTGTTTCATTATAGAGTGAAACACTTGATTAGCTGCCAAGTATGTAGCTCCAATGTTGTCAAAGTATATTGTTGGTGTGGTGGTGATGGTGATTCCAAGCTCAAGAAGGAGGGAAGGGATCCAACACAATTCGGCTGTGGCAGAGGATAGTGCGCGATATTCTGCTTCGGTGGAAGATCGAGAGACTCCAGTTTGTTTCTTGGACGACCAAGCGATGGGGTGACTGCCAAGGTAGATGAGGTAGGCTCTTGCTGAGGTGTAGTCATCTTTGTTTTCAACCTATTCGGCATCAGGGAATGCGTGGAGTGATGGATTGTTGTCGGCTTGCAGAAACAGTTCGTGTGATTGTGTACCAGAGAGATAGCGTAATACCCGTTTCATGGCAGCTCATCGCTCAGTGGTAGGGCGATGCATGAACAGAGCTAGTTTGCTCACAGAGAAGGAGATGTCAAGTCGTGTGAGGGAGAGATACTGAAGGCTTCCTACTATCGTGCGGAATTCTGTGGCATCATCAAGCGGGTTGCCAGTGAGTAATGTTAAAGTGGAGTGGCGTCCATTGGTGTGGAGACGGGCTTTGCATCGGTCATCTTTGCCTTGTGGAGTAAACATGCAATATAACGATTTTGAGTCAGTAGTAAACCATCTTTTGAGCGAGTGACTTCAATGCCTAAAAAATAAGAGAGATCCCCCAAATCCTTTAAAGAGAAACGATTAGAAAGTGAAGAAATAAATTGAGAGATGGAATCAGGATTGTTTCTCGTGATGACGATGTCATCTACGTAGACCAGCATGTAGAGGATGACGCCATTCAGATTGTAGATGAACAAAGATGTGCCAGCCATTAAATTCTTGAGACCAGATTGAAGTAGGAAGTCACGAAGCTCATTGTATCAAGCTTGGAGAGTTTGTTTGAGTCCATAAATGGCCTTGTGCAACCGACACATGGCAGTGGAATTGTCTTTGTCTTGAAAACCAGGTGGCTGCGTCATGAAGACCTTTTCTTTGAGGTGTCCTTGAAAAAATGCATTATTGACATCAAGCTGTCGTAGAAGCATGAGCACATCACCGCTGTACTGAGAATGATACGTATCATAGCTGGTTTGACCATAGGACTAAATGTGTCTTTATAGTCAACTCCAGGTCGTTGATTGTATTCTTTGGCTACTAGATGCGCCTTGTATCGATCAATTGTGTCATCTAGTTTGCGTTTAATAATGAACACCCACTTGCAGTCAACAATATTAGAGACATTAGTACGGTTTTCTAAATCCCAAGTGTGGTTACAGAATTGTAAATTGATTTCATATGTTATGGCTTTGCGCCAATGTGGTATCTTGAGTGCTTCTGCTACTGTCTGAGGGATGAAACCAGGGTCTCTTACTTATGATTAAAAATTATGATTAATATATTCCCTTGTCTCTTACTTATTTTTCTTCTATTTCTCCATCGTTCTCATTGATGGAACATAATTTCCATGCACCATAAATTACATAGATATGCAACATATTAACCAATTAGAACACGAAAAGAAAAATGAAAAATTGAGTTAAAAAAATAAATAAGCGATGAAAAGAAAAGAAGAAGAGTAAAACTAATTTTCTTCTATACTAAATATAACAAGCAGTAGAGCTCATCAGATTTGCATTATTTCCCATTTTTGTAACTGTTCTATAGTCATTTATCACGGTTTACTTTTGTTTATTTCTACAACAAAATGAAAATTGGTATAGATATATATAGCATATAGTAGGATGATTACAAGACACAGAAAAATCACCAAAATAAAAAAGATAGAAAAGAAAAAAAAATGGCTAAGGGTGTACGACTTTTTAGCTTCATCATTTATGATAATTTCCAATTACTAAACTAGTTCAATATAATAGTTTAATCACTAGAATAGTCTAATAATTTCTAAATTACTAATCTATTATCACACTTTCAGAAGACTATGAGAAAATTTCTAGGCAACAAATAAATTTTGATAAATCTTCGATTCAATTTGCACATTCCGTCAAAAAGGATAACAAGAATGAAATTCACTAAATTTTGAGGATTCACAATTTGGGAGATATGGGTGCATATTTAGGGCTTATAGAAAACTTAGGTGGAGCTAAGACTAAGGTTCAAGAGAAGTTGATAAAGAGAATCAATAATTGGTCCTCTAAATTCCTATCAAATGGGGAAATGAGGATTTTATTAAACTAGTTCTAACAGCATTGACTACTTATGTAATCTCCTGCTTTCGGCTTCCGAAAATAGTAATTTTGAAATTAAATTCAGTTATAGTGAATTTTTTGTGGAGCAATTTAGAAACTTCCAAGGGAGTTGATGGGATGAAATGGAAGAAATGCAAACCAAAAAATAAATGAGGACTAATTTTAAAAGGCCAGTATTTTAAGAATAATAGTTATATGGACACAATTACTGCCAACTCTCCTTCATATGGTTGGATGAGTATTATATATGCAAGATTGTTGGTTAGTAAGGGAATCATTAGGAGGATAGGTAATGGACATTCAACTTCGGTATGGCGTGAGCCTTGAATACCAAATGTGATTCCAAGACATGCCATAGTGATGTTACCATGTATCTATCCAGATTTAACGATCGATCAATTTATTGATCCAATTTCAAAGACCTGGAGAGAAATTCCTTTCAGGAATTAGTTCTTGGAATTCATATTTTAAGGCGTATGAAGCCAAATTTCTCGGGGGTGACATTTTTCCAAAACATATAGATATTCTGTCAAATTAGGATCTAAAGTCGAAGAGACCAATACCTTAGCTGATGTTGGCACTTCGGGTCCGAATTTTGAGATTCTCCAAGCACATACTTGGAAGTTAAAGTGTCCAACTAAAATAAAGAATTTTATTTGGCAAGCGATTTCAGATCGGATGGCGGTTAATGATAAGTTGAGAAGCAGAGGAATAAATTGTAATTCATTCTAAAGTATATGTGGAGCTGATGAGGAGTCAATTAATCATGCATTGTTTGAATGTTCCCCAAACCTTTAATCATGAGCATTATCAAACATTTCATCAGCCTTGATATATTTCCAGTTCCTCGATCTGGTCCAATATTGACTATTTATTTTGGGGATTACTAGACTATGCAGACAATTCGATTTTTCCTTGGATTGTATGGCACACATCGGGAAGGCAAAGAATTAAAACCTTTCTCAAACTTGGATACGTTCTAGTTAATGAAGCTGATTTGGAGGCATCTGAATGGTTCATGGCTAAAAAGTATTGTTTCTCTCATTATCATCACAATTTATGGATTCGAAAATTACTAAATTACTAATCTAATCATTCATAGTTGAATAATTTTTTTTGTCCTTATTTCCTTTGAAAAGAAAAAATATATTACAGAAACTGTCATTAATGAGCGATTCCACGTTAGCAAAGATAAAATCTATTAGGGAATAACATCCCACATCGGAAGTTGGAAATAATCCTAACTAGTATATAAGATATGAGTCTCTTCACTCATTGCCAATTTGTTTTAAGTTGGAAGCCCATAATCTAATATGGTATCAGTGCGCACGACCCACACTGTCCAACCCGATCATACCCAAATTTGGTCCAATCATTGACACCCAGACCCAAATTTGGTGCCGTCGATCCATCCCCGAACATATCGAGATCAATAGCTAAAGAGCCATCATCTCGAAGGGTGTATTATGGAATACTATCCCACATCGGAAGTTGGAAGGGATCCTAACTAGTATATATATGATATGAGTCTCTCCACTCATTGCTAATTGGTTTTGAATTGAAAATATGTATTCTAATATGGTATCATAGCTACATACTTGGCAACTAATCCAGGGTTTCACTCTAGAATGAAACACATCGCATTAGACTTTCATTTTGTCTGTCAATTTGTACAGAGTGGCCAGCTTCGTGTTGCACATGTCTCATCCGCTGATCAACTTGCTGATGCCCTCACAAAGCCCCTACCACGTACCAGGTTTTGAACTATGTATTTCAAGATCGAACTTTCCTCTCACCGTCTATCTTGACGGGGTGTGATAGAGACAAGGAAATAGCCTTTGTAATAATATGTAGATAATCTTATTTCCTTGTACAAAAATCTTGTACCGTGTATATATACACACCTCACATATGGAATATGGTAAGCGATGATATTATTAGACGTACAAATTTACGAACAAAATGAAAGTCTAATGTGATGTATTTCATTATAGAGTGAAACATTGGATTAGCTGCCAAGTATATAGCTCCAATGTTGTCAAAGTATATTGTTGGTGTGGTGGTGATGGTGATTCCAAGCTCAAGAAGGAGGGAAGAGATCCAACACAATTCGGCTGTGGCAGAGGATAGTGTGCAATATTCTGCTTCAGTGGAAGATCGAGCGACTCCGGTTTGTTTCTTGGTTGACCAAGCGATGGGATGACTGCCAAGGTAGACGAGGAAGGCTCTTGTTGAGGTGTAGTCGTCTTTGTTTTCAGCTTAGTCGGCATTAGTGAATGCGTGGAGTGATGGATTGTTGTCGGCTCACATAAACAGTTCGTGTGATTGTGTACCAGAGAGATAGTATAGTACCAGTTTCATGGCAGCCCAGCGCTTAGTGGTAGGGCGATGCATAAACATAGCTAATTTGCTCATGGAGGAAATGTCAGGTCGTGTAAGGGAGAGATACTGAAGGCTTCCTACTATCATGCATAACTCTGTGGCATCATCAAGCGGGTTGCCAGCGAGTAATGTCAAATTAGAGTTGGCGTCCATTGGTATGGAGACGGGCTGCATCGGTCATCTTTGCCTTGTGGAGTAAATCTGCAATGTAACGATTTTGAGTAAGTGGTAAACCATCTTTAGAGCAAGTGACTTCAATGCCTAAAAAACAAGAGAGATCCCCCAAATCCTTTAAAGAGAAACGATTAGAAAGTGAAGAAATAAATTGAGAGATGGAATCGAGATTGTTTCCCGTGATGACGATGTCATCTACGTAGACCAGCATGTAGAGGATGACGCCATTCAGATTGTAGATGAACAAAGATGTGCCAGCCATCAAATTCTTGAAACCAAATTGAAGGAGGAAGTCATGAAGCTCATTGTACCAAGCTCGGGGAACTTGTTTGAGTCCATAAATGGTTTTGTGCAACTGACACATGGCAGTGGGATTGTTTTGTCTTGAAAACCAGGTGACTGTGTCATGAAGACCTTTTCTTTGAGATGTCCTTGAAAAAGTGCATTGTTGACATCAAGGTGTCGTAGAGGCCATGAGCACGCCACAACTATACTGAGAATGATACGTATCGTAGCTGGTTTGACCACGGGACTAAATGTGTCTTTATAGTCAACTCTGGGTCATTGATTGTATTCTTTGGCTACTAGACGCACCTTGTATCGATCAATTGTGCCTTCTAGTTTGCGTTTAATTATGAGCACCCAGTTGCAGCCAACAATATTAGAGACATTAGAGTGGTTACAGAATTGTAAATTGATTTCATATGTCATGGCTTTGCGCCAATGTGGTACCTTGAGTGCTTCTGCTACTGTTTGAGGGATGAAATCAGGGTCTCTTACTTATGATTAATATATTCCCTTGTCTCTTACTTATTTTTCTTCTATTTCTCCATCATTCTCATAAATGGAACATGATTTCCATGCACCATAAATGACAGTGTTTTGACTATTATAATTAAATAATTTTTGAAATCATATATGCTGTCAATGTAAACTCAAAAACTTGAAATCTGTATATGATTTTTTTCTAAATTAGAATATATCAAATTTCCTAAGTATAGAAACTTTACAAATTCATCCTCTTTCTAAATTAAAGTAAATCTATAAAGTCGCAATTGACAAACATCAAATATAAATTCTTTATTGAAATTTTAAATAGAAATAAAAACGTGAAGTCTTAGAACGTAATGTACTAAAAAATTTAAGAATTAGTTAGCATACAATTAAAAAATATATAAAACAAATTTGTGTCTCCAAAACAATGAAAGCTCTAAATTACTTAAATTCTTCTTAGAGCTTGGTTTATGAGCCAAGGTTCTTCCATGTGTTTTTCCAACCAAAAAACCATGCAATAAACCCAGTAACGTAAGTAAATGTTAATCTTATTGCACGACTCAATTCCCCCTCGAGGTGAACGACGTTTAGACTTTGGATTTTGTATAGCTAGTGCTACCCAAAAAGGAATATTTTATTGCGAATGCATATTTAGACAGATGGCCAAACAATAAAATGATTGCAAATAAATATATATATATTTTTTTTATACCGAGGAGTTCTGAACCTGTGGGCCCATACGTCTCCCCAGGGCAGGGTCCAAACCAATGTTAAATTTTAAAGATCATTCCCAACGCTGCTTGAACTCGTGACCTCCTGGTAATACCACCAGGAGTTTACCACTAGCCCAACCAACGTTGGTTGCAAATGAATATTAACATATATACAATTACATGTTTACAATTATTTTTGGTTTAATTATAGATTATTAGTTGAGTATTACAATCGATGAAGTAATCATCGAAAAGATAAATTGATTAAAAGTCAGTACTTTTGTTATTGCTGTTGTTGGTCTAAGACCCATATTTTATTTTCCCATATTTAATTGTTTATCTCAATTATCTAATTAGTTGGTTATCCATTATTTTTCACGTTATGTACAAATAATGTATTTACTATTGATAAAATTACAATATCATGTAATTATACACATAGAGGTTAAAATATGATAACAAAAATAATTGACAATTAAAGATAGTAAATTTTTGATATAAAAATCGAGAAAATGTTAAATAAAAATAAATAAGAAAACTATTGTGTAGGATAAATTTGATAACTTGTCTAACTATGAAAACTAAGTTAACTCACCACTAATTTTCCAAGTGCACAGTTTATTTTGTAAAGTTGAAACTCTCTCATAGCTGACATCGTAATTTTTTCTTGCACATCCGAGAACAACTTTGAACTGCCTCTTCATAACTCTCGAGGAATCGATTCCCAAAGTTGTACTTACCTCAAAAGCTATTAACTGCAGGACAAGCATATTGTTAAGAGTTAACTTCAATATAGGAAAATTTCACTAATGTAATTCTGAGTGCTTAATTTAATAACATCATTAACTGAGAAGAAGAAAAATCCGAGAATAAGAAAAAAAAATGAGATCTTCTCCCTAGAACATACAAGAAAAGTAGAAAAGTGAGTGGAAAAAAATAAAAAGTTGTCTGTGGAAAAGTCACTAAAAACCTAATTGTAGTCTCTAAAAATCGGATATGGTACAATTTAAACTGAACTGAATGAAATAAGGCAAATTTCTGGTTTTTTCGTATAACCGGTCCAGAATGACTGTTTGACCGATTGCCTTCAAACCACCGCCAAGTGAAAGCTAACTTCCGTGAATATCTTGTGTCAAAATGTGAGCTCGATCCAATGGTGGAAAGTCTTTCAAAGAAAACCAACCTTCTGATGTCTCTGCATGATTTTGCATCTCTGTGTGCTCGTTTTCACTCAAAACAACTTATTTTCTTCCAATGGGATCTATGATCTGAAAAGACTCGATAACGGATTCATAACAGCTTATTTTTTACAAGTGTTTTTATTTTTTTGATTGTTTTCTATGGGGATAAGATTAAAAAAATTCAAGACCCTCATCTGAGGCAATTATATAGCTCCTATCTTTATCCAAGAGCTCCAACATATTTGAATTTCTCCGCTTGAAAGTGTTTCATGTTATATTTGTTTGGATTAACACTTGTATCAGTTTCTTTTTCCTTTTCACTAGTGTAATTCTAAGTGCTTAATTTAATAACATCATGAACTGAGAAGAAAAAAAATATCTGAGAATAAGAAAAAAAAAAGAAAAATTTAAGGCAAAAATCGGAGAAGCCATGAAAAGAAAAGCAAAAGATTAAAAACTAATTTTCTTTTGTGCTAAATATAACAAGCAGTAGAGATCATTAGATTTGCATTATTTTCCATTTCGTAACTGTTCTATAGCCGTTTATTACGGCTTACTTTTGTTTATTTCTAAAAAAAGAAATGAAAATTGGTATATATGGCATATAGTAGGATGATTACATACACACAAAAAATCAACCAAAACAAAAGAATAAAAGAGATAATAGAAAAGACAAAAACAAAATGCGTAAGGGTGTACGATTTTTTGGCTTCATCATTTTTGTGATGATTTTCATGTTTATTTCAACAGGTAATCTCTAATTCTCTATGTGATACGATTTACGTGTTGTTTCTTCTTTTACAATACGTTAAGTTTGAAATAATATTCTTTGATTTTCTTTTTAGTAAGACAAAAAAGAAAAAAGAAATATTAAATAAATAACAAAATTATTTTGTAGATTTTAAATTACTATGATGTAAATATTAAAAGGAAAAATTTGTTTGTATGGGGCCTAAATATTTCAGGACCAGCTCTGAGCTTACCACAATGTGTTTATCCGACCACAATACGCTGCAGAACATTAGATCCCGTTGAATCTTGCCGATCTAAGTGCATGGAACCCCTCCCAATAGAAGACAAAGGTTATGTGTTAGGATTATGCAGACCTAGTGCTAACGAAGTAGGAAAGTTTTATTGCGTATGCAAGTTCCTTACGGCTTTCAAAACAAAACAAAAATGCAAATGACTATCAACAAACAATCACATTTTACAAATTTTTTTGGTTTAATTGTCTATTAATAATTGAGTATTACCATTGATGAAGTAATTTGATTAAAAGTCAGTATTTTTATTGTTGGTCTACGACCCATATTTTATTTTCACATATTTAATTGTTTTCTCAATTATCTAATTAGTTGGTTATCTATTATTTTTCACGTTATATATACAATGTAATTATTATTGATAATATTGCAATATGATCGTAATTATACACATCGAGACAAGGGATATGATAACAAAGATAATTGAGAATTCAAGATAGTAAAATTTTGATATAAAAATGGGAGCCTGATGAGAATAGCCCACAAACATCTTTTGATAACTCAGTTAGCTTTCTTTTTTTTTCCAAAATTGTTGGCTGAATAATACAAATATATTCTTAATGTGATTTGCTGAGAATAAAAAAATTACAATTCTGCCACCGTATTGACCTACTTCGCTAGAGTCAACAATTTGTAATTAGAATGGCTACAAAGATAGTAAGTCTGTACATTGTTAGTAATTATGTTACCGATATTGTAACTCTGTACAGAAATAGTATTTAGGTAACCGAATTAGTAAATCTGTACATAGTTACAGAGTTAGTGACAATATAGTCAGGGAGCCTACATAGTTAGTTTAATTTGGTACAAAATTTGTAATAATTTTGTAACCGAGCTATTATTTTTGGTTACATAGTTAACTACTAACTTTGTAAGAGAGCCTATTATTTGGTTACATATTTACTAACTCTTTGTACCGAATTAATTTCAAGGGTTGCTACCGAGTTGGCTACAAGAATATTTTCAAGGCTTATGGCTACCGAGTTCTATGAAAGAATTTAATTACTAGATTAGCACCCTACCCTACATAACTACATACTTACGATCTATAGAGTTATAACTTGTTTCAAAAACTAGACTGAAATTTGGCAATAATCGGATTTTTATCTCCTCATTAAGTCTTACCTGAGATATTCTGATAAAAAAATAGATATAAAAACTAGTGGGTAGATTTTAAATTATTATGAGGTAAATGTTAAAAAAAAAAACAGATTTATTTCGTACGTTGTCCAAATATTTCAGGTTCGGCTCATTGTAGGAAAACTAATTTTCATAGTTTGAGCATTTACTAATATCTCCATATCTCAAATATCAAAGACGAAATAACAAAGTTGACTTAGATCATGAAATATAACGACCGGAGAAAGAAGATGAGATGAGTAGTCATCAACTTTAAGGTACTTCAACCAAAACTACATTATAGAAATAATTGTCAAAAATATCATTCTTAAAACTTAAATTGTGGAAAATGTCTATGCGATATTTTTCTCGTAAAAAAATGTCACACCCAAACTCTATTCCTCTCTTTTACCTGAAATGACGTTAATACCCTTTTAGTTCACTTTCAGTCTTTTTCTTGTTAAGAGTTTGATACAAAACAATGAAACATGGAGAAAGAATATCAAAGTCGTTTAGAAACTGTTGCTAAACAAAGAAAAAGCTTTGAAGTTCCTGGTGAGCTATTCATAGTGTTGCAAGAAATGAAGAAATGTCGTGTTCGATTTCGATGTAATGAACAGAAACAAGAAGCTATTAAGCTTCTCCATCTAGAAAATGTACATACTTTGTTTGACAATTTTATTCAAAGAGCTTCTAATTGCATTGCTTCTCCGTCTTCTTCTTATAATGACTTTGTTCCATCTTGTCCTCCCCCAGCTCCGGTGTTGGCGACGATTGTCTCATGAGGCGACAATGTAGTGACGAAGTGTAAGCCTTCCTCTACAGTAATGCTTTTGCAGCTCCTTGAGAACCTCAAATTCTCTTTGTTGGGTGTTAATCGTCATGTAATTGTCATGCCCCCAAAGGTAATAATAATGGTTGGGAGGCTAGGAAACTATGAATCCCCTCATGTGGCGAACTTCCAATTATTCATCCTCCTCTTATTACTATGGTAGTTTGTTTACTCATTTTTCACTTCTCACAAATTATTGTTTTTTTCAGCTTTCAAACCAGAAATATAACCGCTACAAAGGAGTTGGGCATAATCGTGTCACTTGCAAAATCCTATATAGTTTTGCTTCCTTATTTTGTGCCTCGCCTATTTTTGTTACAATATGTTTTGTCTTTATGTTTGGAATCTATGTCCATGTCATGTATCTAAATCATTCTCCTTTATGACTTTATGGAAAAAATCTATGTCTCTTATCGGATGGCTTTGGCGATTTCTACCTTGAAGTAGAGATAGACATATGCATGGATATATATACTCTGTTTTATGGTTCCTGAGAAGAATTATTCTCTACTTTGTATATCAAGACCATGTGCCACCATATGTCTATATTTTACGTCCACACATTTTCCTTGTTCCTCTCAAATTAAATTTTATGTCCATATTTTATGTCGTCATCCTTTCTCTGTTTATCTTATATATATGTTTTACGTCATACCTTTTTTCTTTTTTTGTCCATGTCTATTTTGATATTCTCCCTATTTTAAAACGCCACCCCTATATTTCTCTTTCCTACTTTATAGTTTTTGTTATCCCATCTCTCCCTTTGCGCATCTATCAAATAAAATGCTATTGTTTTATGTCTATGTATTGGAATACTTAATACTTTTGTTTTATTCTAAACTTTGTTTTGCTATTCGTTCTTTCTTAAATTTGAGTTATAATCATCATTGATGACGATAGATGAACATCTTAACTTTCTAGAGCCAATCAAACAATTCTTCAAAAGAAAATGACATAAAATATTTTGTTTACTTGACCCATTAGCTTATATTGAGTACAAGAAATTAGTAAATATGTCTGCTAAAACTTTTAAGAAAACACTGAGTACAAATTTTTGAGTGGTGGTCCATTCAATAAATTATTGTTTATTAATATATTTGAATTTATATTGGGTACTCTTTCTAATTATTTTAATATAATTGGTGTTGAAGACTTGGTTATCTGATTTGATTTCTGGTTTAGCCTTAAACCATTGATCCAATTGAAGATTATTCTGGTCTGGTACAATTTAAGTGAACCGAGAATTAGAAGAAGGAATCCTCATCGGTTATGTCAATTGTTGGTTTAGTGTTGACCATATAAATTGTCAACTTCTTCTTCTCTGTTGTTATTCGTTATATGTTTTAACAGAAACATATTTTATCCACCATTGTTGTATCTTGTTAAGCTCAGTTTTGAGCTCCTTTTCTCGTGATAGTGAATTGCCAGCTCTATCTGGCCCCAGACGTAGATTCCGTCATCTCGGCGAATCGAACTGGGTAAAAATCGTGTGTCCGTGTTCATCGATTTCTTTCCTCAATCTTCTACAAATTGATTCATCTTGGTAACTAGCTCAATACATTGATACTGATTCAATTCCGCAACAACTGGTATCAGAGCAACAGGCTCAATCTATCAATGGTAAATCAGAAAGTCATAATCGAGAGATTTGACGGAGAAACTGACTTCTCGCTATGGAAGATTCGCATGCTCGCGTATCTCGGAGTTTCTGGATATAAAGATGTAATCAATGACTTCTCCTTAACAAAGACTATATCAATTTCAAAAGGCGAAATTAAGAAAGAAGATGACGATACTCTCTCAGAGGTATCACATGTTAAAGTGGTTCCTGATCCAGAGAAGATAGCTCGATCAGAGGAAGCGAAGGACATAATCTTGCTGAATCTTGGTGATAAGGTACTGCGACAAGTAACACATTGTAAATCCGCAGCTGAAACATGGTCTACTTTGAATCAATTGTACATGGAAACAAGTCTCCCAAATCGAATCAATCAGCAGCTAAAATTCTTTGGTTTCACGATGAATGAATCAAAGAGTATCAGTGAAAATCTTGATGATATGTTTAAGATCATCGCAGAGCTAGGGAGTCTTGACATTTCCATATCAGAAGAGACTCAAGCCATAATAACTCTTAAGTCTCTGCCACCGAAATATGCTCCGTTGAAGCACACACTGAAGTATGGCCACAAACACCTTACTGTTCAAGATGTAGTTTCTTCTGCCAAGACGTTGGAAAAGGAAATGGCTGAAGAAAGAGAGAGTCAAGGATCATCATCCTCAGCTCTTTATACATCTGAGCGCGGAAGGACTCAATCAAAGGGTCAAGGAAATAATGAGAGAGGTCGCAGCAGGTCTAAATCAAAAACAAGATCCAAGGTAACATGTTGGTTTTGTAAAAAGGAAGGACATGTTAAGAAAGATTGCTATGCTAGGAAGAAGAAAACAGAGAATGAGAATAATGGAGAAGCTGGTGTAATCGTTGAAAAGCTAGTATATTCTGAGGCATTGAGTGTTAATGATCAACTGATAAAGGATCTATGGGTTTTAGATTCAGGTTGTACATTGCATATGACATCTAGAAGGGATTGGTTCTGTGAATTTCAAGAAGATGAATCAATTACAATTCTTCTCGGTGATAATCACTCGCTTCAGTCACAGGGACAAGGAGCAATCAAAATTAACACTCATGGAGGCTCTATCAGAGTCCTTAAAAATGTCAAGTATGTTCCAAATCTTCGAAGGAATCTCATATCAACTGGAACACTTGATAAGCTTGGATACAAACATGAAGGAGGCAGTGGTAAAGTTCGGTATTTCAAAAATGATACTACAGCCTTGAGAGGTGAATTGAAGAGTGGTCTGTATGTTTTGGATGGAGAAACAGAGACTGATGAGGCATGTAATGTGATCAGTACATCAGATACAACAAAGATTTGGCATAGTCGTCTTGGACATATGAGTCTCAACAACATGAAGACACTTACCAAGAAAGGATTTATCCAGAAAAAGGATATACATGATATTGAATTCTGTGAACATTGTGTAATGGGAAAATCCAAGAAGCTTAGCTTTGACATTGGAAGACACAATACAAAAAACATGTTGGATTACATTCATGCGGATCTCTGGGGTGCTCCATCTGTCACACCCTCACATTCAGGTAACAAGTACTTCTTATCAATCATAGACGACAAAACTAGGAAGGTCTGGGTGATGTTTCTCAAGTCAAAGGATGAAACATTCGACAAGTTTTGTGAATGGAAGACTGTTACAGAAAATCAAGTTGATAAGAAAGTCAAAGTGTTAAGAACTGACAATGGATTGGAGTTTTGTAACGCAAAGTTTGACAATTTCTGCAAGAGTAATGGACTAGAAAGACATCGAACCTGCACTTACACGCCACAACAGAACGGCGTTGCTGAGAGAATGAATCGCATACTCATGGAGAAAGTGAGGTGTTTACTGAATGAATCAGGTTTAGATGAACCATTCTGGGCAGAAGCAACATCATTAGCTGCTTACTTGATCAATAGATCGCCTTGCTTTGCAATTGATCACAACATACCAGAGGAGCTTTGGTTGAACAGAAAACCTGGCTATAAACATTTGAGGAGGTTTGGTTCAGTTGCCTATGTGCATCAGGATCAAGGTAAACTGAAACCAAGAGTCTTAAAAGGCATATTCATCGGTTATCCTCAAGGAACAAAAGGCTACAAAATCTGGTTATTGGAAGAACAAAAATGTGTTACAAGCAGGAATGTTATTTTCCAAGAAGGAGTTTTGTTTAAAGACTTACAGTCATCATCTAAACAAGAACAGGAGACTAAGGACGAGAATGTAGCTAAGTTACCTATTGATCTAAATGGAAAGAAGATTCAGTCTTACCAGGGTTCAGATCAAGGTGGAGCTACGGAGAATATTTTCAGTGATTCGGAATCAGAAAATGAGATAAATACTCCAGTAAGGTCTTCAGGTGGAGTTGATTACAGTCAAGTCCGAAGCAATCTCAGGCGAGTTACTTCAAGCTCGGAAATCACACCTGAGACAGGATCAGACCTGAATGACTATCAATTAGTCCGAGATCGCCTTAGAAGAGTGACAAAGATCCCATCAAAGCTTACAGACTACACAAATTTCTCCTTTGCACTTGTTGCTGCGGAAGAAATTGACAGTGAGGAACCAAATTGTTTTCACGATGCAATGAAAAGCATAGAATGGGAAAAATGGAATGGAGGTATGGATGATGAAATGAACTCCTTATGGAAAAACATGACATGGAAAATTGTTGACAGACCCAAAGATGTTAAAGTGATCAGTTGTAGGTGGTTGTACAAAAGAAAACCTGGAATCCCTGGAGTAGAACTTGAGCGACATAAGGCAAGATTAGTTGCAAGAGGGTATACACAAAGAAAGGGTATCGAATACGAAGAAGTGTTTGCACCAGTCGTGAAACACGTTTCTATTCGAATACTAATGTCCCTAGTCACAACAGAGGACATGGAACTTGAACAGATGGACGTAAGGACAGCTTTCTTACATGGTGAGCTTGATCAAGACCTCTACATGGAACAACCAGAGGGTTATGAAGAAAACCCTGGAAAGGATCAAGTTTGTTTGCTGAAAAGGTCACTGTATGGGTTGAAACAAGCTCCAATGCTATGGAACAAGAAGTTTAACTCGTTCATGTTAAAGCATGGCTTCAACAGAAGCAATAGAGATTCATGTGTTTATGTGAAGGAAGTGGAAACAGGAAACTTTGTCTACCTACTTCTATATGTAGATGACATTCTACTGGCAGCTAAGAGTAAATCAGAGATCACGAAACTTAAAGGAATTCTCAGTGAGGAATTCGAAATGAAGGATATGGGCCCTGCGAGTAGAATTCTTGGCATTGACATAAAAAGGGACAGAACAGAGGGAATTCTGCAGTTATCTCAATCTGAATACTTGGCTAAAGTGCTAAAGAGATTCAACATGGATGATTCGAAACCAGTAAACACACCAATAGGAGCTCATTTCAAATTGTCACAGGTTAAGGATGACAATGAATGCATTGACACAGACCAAATTCCTTATGCGAGTGCTGTAGGGAGTGTCATGTATGCAATGACTGGTTCTAGACCTGATGTTGCTCAAGCTATAGGTCTAATCAGTCGATATATGAGCCGACCAGGGGAAATTCATTGGGAAGCAGTGAAGTGGTTACTCAGATACATTAAAGGCACAACAGATTTGAATTTGGTTTTCACAAAAGGGAAACATTTCAATGTTCAAGGCTACTGTGACTCCGATTTTGCTGGGGATTTAGATAAGAGGAGGTCAACAAGTGGCTATGTGTTCACAGTGGGTGGTAATGTGGTCAGTTGGAAGTCGAATCTACAGCAAGTTGTTGCTCTGTCGACAACAGAAGCTGAATACATAGCTTTAACCGAAGCTGTGAAAGAAGCAATTTGGATTCAGGGTTTACTAGAGGATTTGGGTATTGACTCAGAGAAAGCTACGGTTTGGTGTGACTCACAATCAGCGATTCATTTGGCAAAGAACAACACTTTCCATGAGAGAACCAAACATATAGCAACCAAATTTAACTTCATCCGTGACAAAATCGAAGGCGGGGAGGTAAGGATTGAGAAAATTCATACCTCTAGAAATCCTGCAGATATGTTGACGAAACCCATCCCTGTACGCAAACTAGAAGAAGCTCTGGACTTCTTGAAGCTTCTTCATTGAGCTGATTTCAGTCTCGGCCAGAGGTAAAGGCTGAGTTCACGCATTTTGCTGTTGGAAGAGAGAGAGAATTCAAATCAAGGTGGAGTGTTGAAGACTTGGTTATCTGATTTGATTTCTGGTTTAGCCTTAAACCATTGATCCAATTGAAGATTATTCTGGTCTGGTACAATTTAAGTGAACCAAGAATTAGAAGAAGGAATCCTCATCGGTTATTTCAATTGTTGGTTTAGTGTTGACCATATAAATTGTCAACTTCTTCTTCTCTGTTGTTATTCGTTATTGTTTTAACAGAAACAGATGTTATCCACCATTGTTGTATCTTGTTAAGCTCAGTTTTGAGCTCCTTTTCTCGTGATAGTGAATTGCCAGCTCTATCTGGCCCCAGACGTAGATTCCGTCATCTCGGCGAATCGAACTGGGTAAAAATCGTGTGTCCGTGTTCTTCGATTTCTTTCCTCAATCTTCTACAAATTGATTCATCTTGGTAACTAGCTCAATACATTGATACTGATTCAATTCCGCAACAATTGGTAATTTATTATCATATAATGTAAGTAAAAAAGACAACAATACGGTCCAATGTTGTAGCCTCTTTATCAAATCAGAAACCTAACACTAAATCTCTTTGTCTTTCTCTTACATATATAAACACAAGCCTCTTCGGCTCTTAACTCAACTCATCTCTCTAAACACTGAAACATACCACAAAGAAGAACCATTAAACAAATGGATAATTTACATCGATGCGACAGTGATGTAGAAGAAGATTACATAGACATGAAAGTAAGTTCTTTCACAAACCTCGTATACAAAACTCTGAACAACAACAATAACCCTCGAGAGTTCGAGTTCCAAAGGTCTCATCTTTGTACTCTCGAAGTAGACACAACCACTTCTCCTGCAGATGAGCTTTTCTACAAAGGCAAACTCCTTCCTCTTCACTTACCTCCACGTCTCCAAATGGTTCAGAAGCTTCTAGAAGACTACACTTTAGACAACGAATTCTACAGCACACCTTTAGCCACTGGAACAGTTACAACTCCGGCGACGAGCAACACTCCATTTGAGTCCTCCACCGTCTCTCCTGCCGAGTCTTGTCAAGTGAGTAAAGAGCTTAACCCTGAAGACTATTTCCTAAATTACTCAAATTCAGTGGAAGAGGAAGAGGAGGATTATGAGAAGAAACAATCTTGGACCAAAAAACTGAGATTGGTCAAGCAATCAAGTTTTGGAACTAAGATGAAAGCTTCAATCAGATCTTTCTTTGGTAAAACAAGTTGTTCTCATGAGTCATCTTGTGCATCATCTGCTGCTAGAGTTGCAGACGAAGATTCAGTTCTAAGGTATTCACGAGTGAAGCCATTTGGACAATTCAAAACAGAGAGACCTAAAAAACAGAGCAATGGTTCTGTTTCGGGGAATCATCATAGGAGATCATTTTCTCTTTCCCTGAGAAGACAACCACCGAAGAGTTCAAACAACAGATCATCAACTAGTTTAGGGTTTCGTCCATTGCAGTTTTTGAAGAGAAGTACGAGTTCAAGTTCTGAGATTGAGAATTCAATCCAAGGAGCTATCTTACATTGCAAGCAATCACAACAACAGAAGCAGAAACAGTATAATGTTGATGAAGTCGGATTCTGTACATTGTCGGCTTCAAAAATCGCAACGAGAGATGATCAGGAACGGACTCAGGTGTTTAGAGGCTAACTGAGGAAAAATTGGACATGAAGAAAGATAAGAAGAAAATAAGAGTTGAGTGAAAGTACCAACTTTTGAGCTATGTTAGTTAATTGAATTTAACTTTATAAACTTAATGAAATTTTTTTTTGCCAACAACTATATCAACAAAATCTTATTTATAACATAAATTATATCAGACTCCAATCTCTATCGTATATAGCTACATGATTCTTTCGAATCAAACTCCAATAAATAAAACAGCATAAATGACCATTTAACTATTTGACCAAAACAATTTTCCGTAATAATAATTTTAGGGTCTTTGTTTAAAAAAATGTTTTGTCAACTTTTAATTTCATTAATTAAAATTGAGAGAACCACTTTGATGGAATTTTTTTTACAAAGAATGAATTACTAGTCATTTATTTTTATATTACGAGCTAAATACTCTTTTTTTTTTCAACCATCTATGAATCAAATGAAAAGAAAAATAACGAAACAAACTATTTGATCTTAAAAAGTGTAGGACACAAATAATTAATTTTTATGTTTAGTGTATGCAAAAATGGTATTATAACTGGAAATTTAAACATATATTTTCAACTAAATATTGCATGTTAGAATCACCTGAAGTAGGAATACTAAGTAACAGTAGAAGAAAAGTCCTTAGATGAATAAAAGAGAATACTATATAATTATAAAATGGAGAGATTGATTGAGAAACTGAAATGATGATGATTCCCTAACCACGAACGTTCAAAATCAGGCCGTCGTTATCACCATAGAATGGTAAAAAGGAGTATATATCGGGAAACATGGATCCATGCTTTCAGAAAGCTGATTGCTACTTCCCTCTAAAATTCAAATATAAATATTTATATGTTTCATTTGTGACAATAACATAATAATTTATATATGAAAGGAGAACTTCATAGACTACTACACACTAAGCATCATTACAAGATAGGATGACGTATAAACAGCAACGTTAGAGGTTAGGTCGAGTTCCGAAGTCTAATTACTCCATTTTCTTTATGTTTAAGTTTCTTTTCTTTTGTCCCCTTTTTATGCTCACTTGTACCAACTTTTGGACATATATACACAAACAATATATGGTTTTTTTTTGTCAGTACTGGCTACAAATGATCGGTCTATTAGCTAAGTTTCTATATAATATAAGTAGCATGACTCGATCTTTAGATGTGCAAATACGCATATCTTTCATGAACTTACCACATGCCGCTAGACTAAAAGCCACCTGCAAAACAGTATATAGTTTTACATGTTAAATATTATGTTATATTTAAAAAAGATACAGTAATAATTTTATTGTTAAACATTAGTGTGTTTTGTATAACGATAAATTTAATCTACAATCTAAATTCTCAAACTTCAAATTATATCACACAAAACTATTTGATTTCTGGAAATTGAATTTTGGTAAGGAAAAATGCAAAAGTATGTACTTAACTATTTGATAAAATATATTTTCCTGCGTTTATTCACAATTCTATATTTTATATAATATTGAGGTTTTGTTCTAATGTAAACATCGACCTCCACTACTCTTACACATTGATGTGAATTTAGCCATTTGCTCATTCACTAAGGCACATGTGCAGTAAAATCAAATATTAAATAGATACATCAAAAAAAGAAAAGAAAAAATGAATATTCCACTGTATGTCTCTTACGAGAACAAAGACACCCGTAGGAATTAAAATATCAAACATAATTAGACAAATAATCCCAAAACACAAGTATTTATTAAATAATAATCAAATCTTAAAGGCAATTTAAGATGAATGGAAGGGACAAAAGAACCCAAAGCTGGGGGCTACTTTAACGTAACTTTTGTGTGTGTTTGATCAGTGCTTGTGCATCAACTTAAACTTTCAAATCAAAGCCTTAAAAAATATGATTAACTTCTCCTAACTTTTTCTTTCTCTTTAATTTCTTGATTTTTGTTTGATAGCGATGTCATCAATTTTCACCTTGCTATTATTTATTGATGGGTGAAATTTTGGAATAATAATTGTTTTTGCTAATCGATTATATCAATATTAACAATGACTGGAAATATGCATATCTTATATCTACTAGTTAGGATCTCTTTTGATTCTTTATATAGAATAATATTTTCTAATATCAAATAAATTCATGTTCACTTTGATAGAAAAACTTAAAAATTTAACTAATAATAATAATTTTGAAATAATAATTAATTTAATTACGGAATTATTTCGGTTAAGCTAGAATAGGCTATATTTGTTGTTTTCTTTATTGTAGTTTGATTTTAAGAAACTATATTTGTTATAGGTGATATAATTAGGAGTTAGAGAGCTTTGGACTATTGATAAGGAATAAGTAGTTTGGGTGATAAAAACAATATTTAACTCAAAATCTAATAGAAACAAAAAAGAATTTTTAAATAGAGAGAAAGAATTAGTGTCATTCTCATTGGACAATACGGCCCAATTTAGTGACATCCTGATTCTAGTGGTCCGTTTAGAGATCTCCATTTTACTATGGAGGGTTGCCCATATTTCTTATATCCAAGTTAAACATTTTTTGAGACTTTCCTAGGCCCATCTTTTTTTTTTATTAGATTGGTAAACGTAAAAGTTTTTTTTTTTGTTAGGTCACAACTGATCGACCTATTAGCTAAGTTTCTACAGTAAGACTCGATCCGTGTAAGTGTATTTACTTTTAGTAGAATTACATAATTGCTTCTAAATTAGTATTTTGACCTTGCATTCGGATTTGACGATCGTGAGGTACAAATTCTTTTGCTAAAAGGTCAAACAAAATTCTACGACACAAAGAAAAACTACGTTTTTTGCGCAAATATATAGTTTTAATTTTTTTATTGATAATTATAACATTTTTAGGGTAACTTATTACTCAATAATTTACTGGAACGATTTTATGCAATTCTAAATGTCAATTCTATGAGCAATCAATGGTATATGATATTGTCTTAATTAATTGTACCCAAAACAAAAAAAAATATAAGTAATTTTTTTTTACAACGAAAAATATGTATTTATTTTATACACCCAGAAGGCAGAACCTCCAGAATTAGTCTGAATATTCTCTTTAAGTATAATAATATATATAGGGTGTGATTGTTTAAAGCGGGGCATGTCGTTTTTAACTACGAGAGAGAAAAAAACGCATTAGTTGCACCAATCACATAAAAACATGTCAAAAGGCGTTTTGTTAAAAGGTAAAAGAAAAACGCAAATTTTATTTTAGTCAAACAAAAAGAGAAAAACGCCTTTCTAGATAATATTCACAAGACATGCAGCGGATTTCAATTTTTACTTTTTTATAATAGTAAATACATATATATATATATATATATACATATGTTATTATTTAAATTCATTCATGTAAATCTACATTCACGTATGTAGCTCTCATATATTATAAATGCATTCGATTATGTAGCTTTCAATATGTAAATATGCATTCTCACATATATATAACTATATATAATAAATTATAAATAATAATATTCACATATATGTTACAAATAGCATATAATCTATAATTTATAATTATAAGTAATCTATAATTTAATTTATGATTTATAAGTTATAATTATATTTATAAGTTATAATATATTTATAATTTATAGTATGATAAATTAAATCATTATTACTATTTATAATATAATAAATCTTTAACAAAAACTGTACCGCTTATATATTTTTACCAATCAAATATTTTTGTACCGCTTTTTAAATCAAAATCGCACTTATACCACATTGTATTTTATCTCGCACTTATACCGTATTACATTTTGTCTCGCATTTGTATTATATTGTACTTTGTCCCGTTCTGCTAAAACTGCAATCACCAATCGGACCATAGAATAAGATGCGTTTTTCGTATATTTCAACGATACTAAACAAATTTAATTAGACATATAATTAAGTGATCAAATGTTGTTTCTTATATGTAGAATTGCTACTATTGTATATTATCAGATCTGATTTTGTTTGGGGCGTATAGAATTTTAAAATAAAACTATATATTTTTGTCGGCGGTTAAGATTATTAGAAATAGCTATTATATGCTTAAATTATTCAATATAACTCAACAAACGAAAGAGAACAAAAATTGAAATTTGTTTCAGTTCAATACTTCAATGTATCCTAACTCAAATATGATGTTATTTTTGAAAGAAAATGGTAATAATAATATAGAATTGATTTGTGTCCCCTAATTATTGTATTACTACATAACAACACATTAGATATATCTTTCATTTTTTTTTGTCTAATACTAGGCCACAACTACCCAAATTCTTATATAATATAAGTAGCAGAACTTGATCATTAGATATATAAGTACATTTATCTTTAGTGAACTTATCATATGTCACTAGACTAAAAGTCAACTGTAAATATATCTTTTATTTCTAAGTTCAATTTTTTTTTCATTTTATATTTAGTAATAAGAATTTATTTATAAAAGTTAAAATTATTCTCCTATTAAATTTTTTACAATTTTATTCTACATTTAAAAAATAAAATTCATGAAATAAAAATACACACTTTAATACTTTCATTTTTATTATTAAAATTTTAAAATTATGATAAATAATATATCAAATCGAAACTTTGAATACAAATTTATTTTAAACTGTTTGATAATTTTAATATATGTAGCTGTAAAAATTCTATGGAAAAAATATATAATTACAACTTGAAATATATATATATATATATATATTTTTTTTTTGTTTACAAAACAGTGGACCCAAATTGACTGTTTCAAATAAAAGAGTAAAAAAAGACAAAGATTATGTCGCTTTCTTGAACAATACAAACCTAAAGGCACGTCTGCATACGGTGGGAAATAGTTGTCTTGGATTATCATTTATTATGTCCCCAATCAAATCACTATATCTTTCTCTTCTATCTTTTTTTTTTTTAATTAAAAAATACTATTTTCTTTTAAGAATTTCCAGCTCGATGCACAAAACGTTGAAAATGAAATTTAACAAAAATAATAAAATAAACTTTCTCGTGGCCTTGTTGATAATTTTCAAATTTGTTAATCAACTTTTATTATCGTCAACAGATTTGTTAATCCACTTGCTTTCTCTCTCGTCCTTTTGCTTTAAACCTCTTTTCAAAACCCTGAATTATAACAAATTCAAAGACTTTTAGTTTTTCTTTTTGTGATGATTCATTTGGTCAACTGATAAGTGTAAACGCGTAGTTATTCAGATGATTTGAAGGTTTGTGGTCACGGAGATTTCTGTAAACACTTCTCACTTTTTTGGCAAAGCTTTAAACTTTATCATCTCCAACACAATCTCTCTGTTTCTTTCAAATATTTCCAGATTAGTTCGAGCTCGTGATACACTTTTGTCCATGTTACCATTTTTCTTCTTCTGGGGATATCTGTACTTCGTTGGCTATGATAAAGCTCAAGTTTTTATTAGGTTTAAAGTTATGGTTTTTAACTGTTCTCTGTTCTTCATGTATCTCCTCTGCTTCTGATACTTTATTCATCAACTGTGGATCTTCGGAGAATGTAACAGTCTACAACAGAACCTTCGAGTCAGACAACAATCTTGATCGGAAAATCTTTGATTCAGTGCGAGGATTTTCTGTCGGAATCGATTCGAGTCCTCTTCCTTCAGGGGATGAATCGACTCTGTTTAGTACGGCGAGAGTATTCTCCGATGAATCATCAAGTTATCGTTTTCCTATCGAGCAAAGTGGTTGGTTTTTAATCCGTCTTTACTTTTTACCCTTTGTCTCTGGTTCTCGAAATCTAACAACAGCTAGATTCTCGGTTTCGGCTCAGAATTTCACTCTGATCAAAAATTACAAACCCTCGAAGGATTCCATTGTTAAGGAATACAGTTTAAACGTTTCAACAGATCATCTAGTCCTTGGATTTCATCCTGACAAAGGTTCTATCGCCTTCATCAATGCCTTGGAAGTTTTCAGGCTTCCAGAGAATTTGCTACCTGAAGAAGCAAAACTCATTGGTACAACAACACAGAGCAGGACGAAGAATCTTACACTCAGTATTCGTGCGATGGAGATGGTTTCTCGAGTAAACATGGGGAATTTGAGTGTGTCTCGTGATCAAGATAAGCTATGGAGACAATGGGATTCGGATTCTGCGTATAAAGCACACTTTGGTACGCCTGTGATGAACCTCAAAGCAGTTAATTTCAGTGCTGGTGCAATAACAGATGACATTGCACCAGTTTATGTCTATGGAACCGCCACGAGGTTGGACAATGACATCGATCAAAACAATATCGCCAATCTAACTTGGACATTCAAAATCGATCCTGGTTTCGATTACTTAGTCCGGTTTCACTTCTGCAACATAATAGCGAATCCTTTTGGAATCAAACGTCGGATAGCCTTTGACATTTATGTGAATTCAGTGAAAGCTGAGTCCATTGATATGGGAAGGGTTGCAAATGGCACCTTTGGAGCTCCTTATTTCGTTGATGCAGTGATGGGGAACGCGAGAAGTCTACAAGGAGACTTCAATCTATCTATTGGTGGAGTAATGGATGATACTTCAATCCTAGTTTCTTTTATTAACGGAGTTGAGATTTTGAAGCTAAGCAACGACAAGAGAAGTCTTGATTCTTCGGATGCTGTTGTCCCGAATAGTTCATCGTGTAACAAGAGTTCAAACTCGACAATCGGATTGATAGCTGGATTATCTGCAGCTTTGTGTGTTGCCTTAATACTTGGTGTGGTTATGTGTTCGTGGTGCATCAGGAGAAGAAGAAATAGAAAATTGCAGACTGTTCACTCTAGAGGAGATGAGCAGATTAATAAGAATGACACAGGTGAGAGCTTAATCTTTTCGAGCTCCAAGATTGGCTATCGATTCCCCTTGGCTGCAATCAAGGATGCAACAGATGATTTCAATGAAAGCTTAGTGATTGGGGTTGGTGGGTTTGGTAAAGTTTACAAAGGAGTCTTGAGGGACAAAACCGAGGTAGCTGTAAAACGTGCGGCTCCACAATCTCGCCAAGGTTTAGCGGAATTCAAGACAGAAATTGAAATGCTTTCTCAGTTCAGACACAGGCATTTGGTTTCTTTAATCGGATATTGCGATGAAAACAACGAAATGATCATTGTCTATGAGTTTATGGAGAAGGGAACAGTTAAGGACCATCTGTATGACTCAAATGATAAGCCGAGGTTGAGCTGGAGACAGAGGCTTGAGATCTGCGTTGGTGCAGCTAGAGGACTTCACTATCTCCACACAGGTTCTGCAAGAGCAATCATACACCGCGATGTGAAATCTGCTAACATTCTCTTGGATGAGAATTTCATGGCCAAAGTTGCAGACTTTGGATTGTCTAAGACTGGTCCAGACCTTGATCAGACCCATGTGAGTACCGCGGTCAAAGGAAGCTTTGGGTACCTTGATCCAGAGTATCTAACCAGACAACAACTGACTGATAAATCAGATGTTTACTCTTTTGGTGTGGTGATGCTTGAAGTACTATGCGGGAGACCAGTCATTGATCCATCTCTTCCAAGAGAGAAAGTGAATTTGATCGAATGGGCGATGAAGTTGATGAAGAAAGGGAAGTTGGAAGAGATCATAGACTCTTTTCTTGAGGAAAAAGTGAAGATTGAAGAGCTAAATAAGTACTGTGAGATAACAGAGAAGTGTTTGGCCCAAAACGGAATTGAAAGGCCAACAATGGGAGACTTGTTGTGGAACCTAGAGTTCATGCTTGAGGTCCAAGCCAAAAACGAGAAAGCAGCAATGGTGGATGAGAATTTAGAACCAAGCATTGTGGACTCATCCCAGCAGTTCAGTGTGAATGGGGTAGGAGACATTGCAGGGGTCTCAATGAGCAAAGTTTTCGCGCAAATGGTAAGAGAAGAAACGCGATGAGAAGATTGATCAAAAGAGAAGAGTATCCTAGTTACCATAGTGTTGTTTGTACAGGAGGAAGATGGAGAGAATAAAGTATTGTTTTATACATTGTTGTAGGAAATTCAAGTGTTGCTGTTGTTTTCAATTGAGATATATACATTCAGCTTCTTTGTTATACTTTCTATATAATATCCATTTAATCTCTGATGTTTTCTTTGAAAGCCAGAGAGCTGAAGAAACTTTCTGTAGTGATATGATCCTCTCCGAAACTGTATACATTTCCGTTGTCACAACATTGGCTACTTTCTTCTCCTTCTCAATGAAGAAACTTGCATCACACGTAATCTTCGTGTGATGATAAGTGTTTAAATCCACTGCAAAGAAAATCGAAAGTTGCACTTTTCTAACAACTGATAGAACCAAAATTTCATAATTAGACGACGAAAGGGAAAATAAAAACGTCCAAATTTCTCTGTTATAAAAGGCAGTAGAAATATTTTGTTTGACTTCTAAAGCAATCCAGTAAAACTATACATCATTCCTTAGTTTTTAACACACTTTTGAGTCTTGAAGGTCCATTATAGCAGGGCCGGCTAAAAAGAGACAAAAAAATGCAACTGCCCATAGTCTTGTCTTTTTCTTTTTCGTTTGCCTTAACAAATATTCATGATCTAAAATCTCAAACTTTAAACCTTATCACTAGGCCTGAACAAAATACTCGAAACCGAAAAACCAAATCAAAACCGACCCGAAGTAATAGATACCAGATAATACTCGAAACCGAGAAAAATAACTATTGGGTCCTCTTCATCTATACCCTTAGGTATCAAGTAATACATGGTACCAAACCGATACCCGAATAGGTATCCGATTAATCTCAGAACATGTAAACATATATGAGAATTTTGGGTAATTTTTCAAAAAAAATCACAGTATTTAGATATTTTTTTAGGTATTCTGATACATTTCGGGTAAATAATAGTATTTCGGGTATGAAATACTCAAATATATAGTGGAATCATAAAAAATTTCTAATATTTATATCCAACCCAAATAACAATCGGTACCAAAACCGAACCGAATTGTATTTAGTTCTTAAATGGATACACAAAATATGGACCCGAACCAAAATATATACGGTTTCCTAAATGGGTATATATAAAAGTTTCATATCCGAAAGACTCGGACCTGAATGAATATTTTCCAGAACCGACCCGAATACCCGAATGTTCAAACTTACTTATCACGCATGATTACACATCTACCTAATTCGAACGGGTGGAAAAGAATATATATATATATAAGATATTAATTATTTGACTAAATTTAGTAATTTTATGAATTTTTAAATCTCAAAATGAAATGTTTATTCTCTAAAAAATCATTTCTAACTAAAATGAGAAATATGAATTATTAAAAGAGAGTGGTTTCAAGGCCGATTTTCTAACTTGCACTATTATAAAGTTTTTTACATCAAGTTTTCGTAAACAATATATCAGTTTTGTTTTGTGATATGTTATTTTTGGAAAATGAGTGAAGTTAAAAGAAAAAGAAAAAAAAGTGGTTCAAATGAATAGATAGTCGGCTACGAACTTTAAAGTGTTTTTGTCCTTTGATCGTGGCGGCATGAAAGGAAATACAGTTAGAAGTTAGTAACCAAAAGTCAACAAAAATTAAATTATCCAATAAAAGTCAAAATGAAATTGGAAACATAAGCATTCGCTATCACATTTAATGCTTACACATATTATCTACTATTACCGCCAAGGACGAGAATTTTAGAAGTTGGAATAGTATATAGTATAGTGGGTTACATAATAAAATTGAATTTTATACCAAAGTGTTCTGATTTGAATTTGATATCATTGAAATAAAATCTGTAGTTTCTAATTTCTATGATGATGGAGAGTTTGTGACTAGTATGACAGTCCACCAAATTTTTTATGAAGTATTTGTTGTTATCAATTGGATTGGATTAATATTGTTAACATTCAAAACTTAAATTTTCAATTCTTGTATGCAAAATTACGTAACTATCAAAAATTGAATTTCATAGCAAATATTGCAAAAGTAAACATGTAATGTAATGTATTTGACCAAAATATTCCATGTTCATTTTTTTTATCAACAGTAAAATCAAAAATTTTTGATTCATAACTTAAACTCTAAAATTCTATTATGGAAAATTATACAAATCAATTCCGATTAACATTTAACCACTTGACGGAAAACGTTTATCCGTCTAAAAATTATCTTTTCTATAAACATTTTTTTGTCACTAAACTCACAGAGTTAGTAGAGACTACGAAGTTGATAAACATTATTCTTAATGTATTATTGGTCCTATTATATCTTAGTTTTGTATCAAAACTATACTTTATCAATTATGACTATTATATTTCGGACCAGAGACTAAAATGTAGTAGATATTTCTGTTAGATTTTTGTTTGTTTTAAAAGTATATGGATAATTTATGTCATATTCGATGGAAAGAGAGATGGCACTGATATCAAAGAGTCACACATCCAAAATCGAATTCATAGGATCTTTTAAATTCCATCGTGCATGTACAAGTACTTCCCCATTAATTCAGTATGACAATTCCCAATACTATTATTCTCATATACAGTAGTAGTATAAATTACCTAACTGGTGACATGTATTTGACTTTAGTCACCACATGCATCGCAATAAATTTGAAGCCATCATCTTCATTTATTTTTCTTTGTTTTGGAAGAAAGTCATCTTCTTTACCAATAAAAAATAAATTGAAGTCAATGTATTGAACAATTTCACTATATTATATAGTATACTACTACATCTACATGTTTCTTTTTGTACATTATGAATTGGTTTTTTTTTTGGGGTAAAATTTGACATTTACATTATGAATTAGTTCTTAGCTCAATAAACCAAAATAATTTCAAAATCTGTATAAACTGTAGTACTATGTCATTTTAGATATCTACATTAGCTACTGATATCCACCCACAATTAGTTTTGTACCATACATTTTAATCTACACCAATAACCAAATAAAAAATGAAAATCTAGGAAAATAACCAAAGGTTACCATGGTGGAAATATACCCCAAAAGATTACCATGGTAGAATAACTTATTATAGAATATTAATGTTATATTTTAATGTGCTTTTTACATTTTAAATTTAGTAACACGATCATTTTATAATTATCGTTTATTCAAGGTTTCTATACTTTTTAAGAATGAAAACGAGCCTTCTATACATATCAATATAAAACTTACTGTTGTATAGCTAAACGTATAAACATGGAAACAGTATTTCCTTCGTTTCATAAAATTAGATGTTATGAAAAAAAAGTTGTATTAAAAAATTAGATGTTTTGTATTTCCAAAACATATTTGACTAAAATTTTTTTGTTTTGCCCTTAGCTAATTTTTTTTTCAAATTCTAATTAATTTTTCTTTTGTAATAAATGAGGTTAAAATGTCATTTCAAATTTTTTTTTAAATGTGTGAAATTCTTAAAACGTCTAATATTATAAAACAGATAGAGTAAATTATTAAAAAAAAAATTATGCAACTAGCATTTAATATTAATATTACTCACCAATATGAATAGTTATATATGTAGACTGTAGTCCATGTAAAGAACCTAGAACATGGCATGACCACACAACATTTAAAGCTGAGACAAGAATTTCAATAGATTAGGCTATATTCATCTAACTAAGTTGCAATTAATGATTTCATATTATAATACGTTGGTTGGAGTTGCTTAACACCATATATGTGCACACATACATAATGTACACATGCTTAGGGCATGCCCTAATTTTTTTAAAAAATATTACTTATAACTACACCTAATCTCCTCAGACTCATACGACTCCGCCTAAAAAATAAAATATACGATTAGTAATTTCCGGAATAATTTCGTAAAATTTCGGGTGCTACCAACTCTTCTAAAAAAAAAAAATCTATGAACCAGACCGAGATATTGTCTAAATTTCGATTTCCCAATAACGTTTTCTTCAACAAAATTATTAACATGTTTTTCTGTTGTTGTTAATGTTATGGACTCCACTAAACATTTTTATCTTTCACGTAAAGTGGTAAATGGTCGAAATCATAATATACCAAACTGAGAAGATTTCAGTTTTTTTTTTGTCAATATTGGATCGACAAAGCCCGATCTATAGCCTAAAGTCCATCCTTATAATCTCTTTTTTAAGCTACCATAATGCAGCGGGTAGGAATCGAATCCTGATGTTAAGTCATTAGATGGATCATCTTAACCACCAAACTGAGAGTAACCCGGCAGAAGAGTTCAGTTTATTTTAACATTTTTAAATCTTCGGTTAAAGGGGTTTAAAATCCAAAACTTTTTTTTGGTAATTTGTGATTGGATATAAACCTAAAGTCTGTACAAAATTAGAAAAAACGAATCCGATACTCTTTGTTACAAGTATTTGACTCGAACCTTATTATAGTTTGAATTTGATCCATTGACACTAACGTTGCATGTGGATCGTGTTGAAGATTTGCCCGGCAGTCTGTTAGCTAGGCTTTTAATTAAGTTAGGCAAGTGAAGTACCTACGCTAGCTAGAATTTGTAGCCATCACATTATTATACTTTAACTAAGTTTTGATTTTGATTGGACCGACTTTGAAATAGACCAATATAAAACATAATAAAAATTGGTCTACTTGCCTAGATGGCTAGATCCTTGAGTATTGTATACTAATACTATTTCACATGTACAAGTACATCCCATTCAAACCTACGCATCAATTTTGCATGACTTTTTATTATTTTTGTTGATATATATCTCGCTTTTTAACTACCCATCAATCATCTATTCCAAGCTTTTGACTACCATAGTAGAAATTTTGTCGTTTGCACTTTTGTTTTGTTTTAAAAGGATTGATTTTACCTAATGCAAATATTGTTAACTACCTAAAAGCCATTTAAAAGTTACACTAATTCACCCCAATAAAGGCATATTTTAGATCCTTCTAAGTACGAACTATTTCCAATTTTTGTATACATATAGCCTGAGTTATTAGTGGGTTTTGTGAGATCAATGTTACATTATACACATAAGTTGAGCATTCACACAAAATATGAAATATGAATACAATTAAGTATGCAAAACCAAAAAAACAAAAAAAAAACATTAGTTGAGACAAATTATGGAAAAATAATCTATATAAAACATTTGATGGATCTAGATTCGACTGAAATAAAAAATATATAAAATATATTCTTTTCGTTTTATTATAAGTGATGTTTTAGCAAAAAATATTTGTTTCAATTTAATTAATGTCTTAAGATTCCTATGCAAAAATTATTATATTTTTGGTATTTTTGACTCTTTGAATTCTACATATTAATTTGTTATTAGTTAGATTATTTTGAAATTTGTAATAAAACATGTTTTATTTAGATCAAATATAAAATTTAATAATTTTTAACCTGTGTGAAAATGGTTAAAATATCAAATAAAATAAAACGGATGAAATATCTTTTAACATTAACCGTGATGACCGAATAAACGAATAATAACTTAACTTTTATGGTATCAATTCGAAAAATCTCTTATTTCACACAAAATAAAAATATCTGATCAACTTTTATGTCTGTAAAATTAATCGGATTCACTGGAATTACTCTAGTTATAGGAAAAGAATGGGAAAACAAATACACAAAAGTCGTCATCCCATGCATATGTTAGATGAACAAACACTCTTTACCTAATTGGCAAATTCCAAAGACAATAAAAACCCATTTCGCCACGTGTCATGTACCCACCGAAGAAGAAAATCGTATTTGATAATTTCTACTTTTGGGAAATCCAGCTATTATAGGTTGATTCTTGACCTTCCCCTAATAAATAAACAATAAATCAAAAACGCATTTACATCCAAACAGTCAAAATATAAACCTAACACACCTTTCCCATGCAACTCACTTATGACTTTCTTTATATACACATTTCCTTCGTCTCTTCACACATACAAACACGTCTCTTCATCCACTCTACACTTCTATATAAGTTTATACTAAGTTAACATTTTCACTCATAATCAACAAAACAAAATCTCTTTAAACTAAAACAACATACAAAGCTTGCTTGCTTCTTCTTCGACGAGTGAAAGAGAGAGACCAAAGTCGTTAAAACAGTTATGAGTGTGTTTTGATTCGTTATCAGTACTATTCAAAAGTTAAGTTTTTGGTTACTATGGCTCGTATTGTAGCAGCTGATGATGATGATTCCATGGAGCTCACTACCGTCTCCTCTATGCACGATTCAACATTAGGGCAACTTCTGAAGAATGTTAGTGATGTCAGGAAAATGGCCATTGGAGATGAGACTCCGGTTCATGAGTCTTTAAGCAACGATGATGACTACATGCGGACTATTCCTTTCGTTCTCACTTTCGATAATCTTACTTACAATGTCTCTATTCGCTGGAAGCTTGAGTTTCGTAATATCTTTTCACGGCGGAGAACAGAGGATCCTGAGATAGGTCAAACCGGAAGGCCGAATACTAAAAACCTTCTCAATAACATCTCTGGTGAAACTCGAGATGGAGAGATAATGGCTGTTCTTGGAGCTAGTGGATCAGGAAAATCCACACTGATCGATGCATTAGCGAATCGTATTGCTAAAGGAAGCTTGAAAGGAACAGTGAAGCTTAATGGAGAAACACTTCAATCTCGGATGCTTAAAGTTATCTCAGCTTATGTGATGCAAGATGATCTTCTTTTTCCTATGCTTACTGTTGAAGAAACCTTAATGTTTGCTGCGGATTTTCGTCTACCGAGGAGTTTACCTAAATCAAAGAAGAAACTTCGTGTTCAAGCTTTGATTGATCAATTAGGTATCAGAAACGCTGCTAAAACGATTATCGGAGATGAAGGTCACCGTGGAATCTCCGGTGGTGAAAGGAGAAGAGTCTCGATCGGAATTGATATAATTCATGATCCTATTGTTCTCTTCCTCGATGAACCAACCTCTGGTTTGGACTCAACGAGTGCGTTCATGGTGGTTAAAGTGTTGAAGAGGATTGCACAAAGTGGTAGTATCGTGATTATGTCGATTCATCAGCCGAGTCATCGAGTTCTTGGTTTGCTTGATCGTTTAATCTTCTTGTCACGTGGCCACACCGTATACAGTGGTTCTCCGGCGAGTCTCCCGCGTTTCTTCGCTGAGTTTGGGAGTCCGATTCCGGAGAACGAGAACAGAACGGAGTTTGCACTTGATCTCATCCGTGAGCTTGAAACATCCGCCGGAGGAACAAGAGGATTGGTTGAATTCAACAAAAAATGGCAAGAGATGAAGAAGCAGAACAATTGTCAACCACCATTAACTCCACCTTCATCCCCGTTTCCAAATCTTACTCTTAAGGAAGCGATCGCCGCCAGTATAAGCAGAGGAAAGCTAGTCTCCGGAGGAGAATCCGTCGCTAACGGCGGAACCACCACCACTTCAACAACTTTAGCCGTACCTGCATTCGCGAATCCAATGTGGATCGAAATCAAAACTCTCTCAAAACGCTCAATGCTCAATTCACGAAGACAACCAGAGCTATTCGGAATCAGAATCGCGTCCGTGGTTATCACTGGATTCATCTTAGCCACCGTATTCTGGCGATTAGACAATTCACCAAAAGGCGTTCAAGAGCGTTTAGGGTTCTTCGCCTTCGCCATGTCAACAATGTTCTACACTTGCGCCGATGCATTACCAGTGTTTCTACAAGAACGTTACATCTTCATGAGAGAAACAGCTTATAACGCTTACCGGAGATCGTCCTACGTTCTCTCACACGCCATCGTCTCCTTCCCGTCGCTCATCTTCCTCTCTGTAGCTTTCGCAGCAACAACATATTGGGCCGTGGGCTTAGATGGAGGCCCAATGGGCCTTTTGTTCTACTGTTTGATCATTTTAGCCTCTTTCTGGTCAGGAAGCTCCTTCGTCACGTTTCTTTCAGGTGTTGTTCCAAGTGTGATGTTGGGTTACACAATCGTCGTCGCCATTTTAGCTTACTTCTTGTTATTCAGTGGTTTCTTTATCAACAGAAACCGGATTCCGGATTACTGGATTTGGTTTCATTACTTGTCTTTGGTGAAATACCCATACGAAGCTGTTTTGCAAAACGAGTTCTCTGATGCAACCAAGTGTTTCGTAAGAGGAGTTCAGATTTTCGATAACACGCCGTTAGGGGAATTACCGGAAGTGATGAAGCTGAGGCTGCTCGATACCGTGAGCCAGTCGCTCGGGACAACGATATCAAGCTCGACGTGTTTGACCACTGGTGCGGATATACTGCAGCAACAAAGTGTAATTCAGCTGGACAAATGGCATTGCTTGCTGATCACGGTGGCTTTTGGGTTCTTCTTTAGGATTTTGTTTTATTTCACTTTGTTACTTGGAAGCAAGAACAAACGGAGGTGAAAAGAGTGGAAGAAGAATACCAAAAGATCTTCAATTCAATATATATTTGTGATTTCTATTTGTAATTTCTTGAAGTGTTTAACTACAATATATATTCTTTGAAAAAGAGAGATCATGTTAACTGGATTCCTTTTCTTTATAAAGTATTTCAAAAGTCTTTAGAAAGAATAAGGATTTTTCCATATTCACAAAAAAAAAAAAAACGAATTACAAACACATTTGGCTTCTCTTCCAAACGTTTTCTATTACAACTATTATAACCTAAAATGTCATACCTGAGATTGTGTGGCATAAGATGACGATGACGATGTTGCCAGAGAGCCTTGGAGTTATCTTCATTCGTCTCCTTAAGATCAAAAGATATAATGAGCTTGATTTTGGCATTATTGCTCTCTTTTCCATCGTGACTACAACAATCATCAATTTTTATCATAATGTACGTGTAAAAAAATCATTGACATCTAGATTCCTATCCCCATGAGCAACTGCATCTTCAGGTTCTGGCATGAAGAGGCTTGTTGATGAGGCCTGCACAAGGAATAACACAAAACCAATCCTCAATGCATATCTTAAAATATAAGAAACTTAACACTTATGGCTGAGAATCAAAGTGAAGAAATATGTCTCATCAAAAACTTATTGCATATCCAAAAGAAGACTTACCTTGGCATCAAGAAGCATATCTCCGTTACTGTCACTAATGAGGTTAGCACCATGGGTTTTTAGCCATTCCAAACACTCCTCCAAACCATCCGTTTCCATTTCACCATTACCTTCGCTTGAAGCACCAGTAAAGCCCAACACTTGGACTATGTATGAAACCGGGATTGTAGGACGACAACTCCGTGACATAAAAGTCACAGCCTTGTAACGCATCTTTTCCACATAAAGATCTGCAGACAAAACACGAAGCCACAATTTCATTTTACTGGTTTTTATACATAATCATTTAGTTGCTTATATGTGATATGTTACCCACCCATGAGGCAGCTGTTCATGTTTGGTGCAGTCTTGTAGAGCCTGAAGAACATAACATAATTTCCTGAAGTGACAGCTGCACGAACTGAAAGTGCATGTCTAACTGCTTCGTCCTTCTTAGCTCCTTCGGATAATCTACAAAACAAAACAAAAATTTATTGATCACAAAATTTCTCAGTCTCATGCAGACAAGCTCAATCCAAAGGAGTAGGAAGAGATGATACAAAAACTTAACTATCACAGAGATATGGAGTGAACATTCATAATTCCAATACCAATCCTAGTTGGTCATTCACAAAATTTGGGTAGCAATCGTAATTCTGATCTTTCCACATATTTTAATTTATTAAAGTTTCCCTTGAAGTGTCATGCTTAAAGGGAGCCCAGAGATGGAAATTTACGAGTACTAACCTGGACATAGATGATAACAGTTCTCGGTTGTTGTTAGAGTGTAGGGTAATATAGAGTAGACTATATGCTGCAAACTCTAGAGAGCATCCTTCTATACCTTCCGCATACAGAATTTTTAATTGTGACAGGCACTATTACAAAAAATAAAAAAGACTGATTTAGCAAGACTACAATATCAGGTCTATTCTACAAGACTTGTTAAGACTGCAGAACCAATGCAAACAAAGCCACAATCCATAGTAAGTTTCTCTATGATTCAACTCTAACCATCAGATCTATAGCATCTTCCCAGCAACTACTCACAATTTTTATTCAAATTTTACTATATTGATTTAAGAACCTAGATACAACTCAGACACGTATATTTATACTTGCCAAACCGGAAATTTTCATGGTGAGAACAGTTGCCAGCTGTTTTCTTCAAACGGTGGTCTTACATTACATGTTGCTTTTTTGTTTCAGTTGTTGGTACTTTTTAAATAAAGAAAAAGCCAAAAGTCTTTCAGTACGGAATTTGATCTCGAAAATCTGAATTATTACTATACTAAAATACGAATAATCTGGTGATAGCGTACCAACCTGATTATACTCAGGTAAATCCCCAGCCTCCAAAGCCAACCTAGCATGTGTTTCATAAACCTGAAATAAGCATTGAACATAGAACCATCACACGCATGCTAATTGGGTGATAGGTCCTGTAACTAAGATCCTACATGCAACAAACACTTGACATTATTCGGAACTCAATAATATACCTTAGCTGTTAAATAATTGTGTATTCTTTGTACTGTGAGGTCTTGACGAATAGACTTGAGCTGATCACATTTATAAAGATAATTCTTTTGAGAATTCTGAACCATTAACAGAGCTTTTTCCAGTACATCCTCTGGTCTCACCTGAAATAAAGTCGTTATCAAACATATCAGCCACGGTGCTGGAACGATTACTAGATATAAGATAGTGATTTACGGTTGCAGGATCCGGTGCAGAAGTAAGACGGAGATAACGTTTCTCAATTTCCTGGCAAGTTCCTCTCACAGTCAGGGCATCCCAGTCAATGTCTTCCACAGCTCTGCTGCCACTTTCATCGAAACTTTTGCTAAGCCTCAAGGCAGTGGCTCTTCTAGAATGCAAATTTCCAGCATTTTCATTCTTAGGTTTTGAATGATCATTCCCTCGGCTGTGTCCTGGAACTTTTTCAAAACGCTTGGAACGACTATCACGTCGCTTCTTTTCCTCTGCAGAACTAGCAAGTGCCATTGCACTTGAATAGTAAGGTGTCAAATCCTTGTCACTATCACTAGATGCCTCATCATCAATGGCAGTAGCTGCACCACCAGAAAAACGCTGTCGCTTGACAGGCCGCTGGAAACTTTTTTTTGCAGGATTTTGCCCTGTGTGGGTGGACTTAAAGCCAGTGGCAGCACCCACCTTTTGAAAACTCTCAGAGCTCTGCAAAAAAATTTATCAGTACGAGTTGACTGCAAGAACAAAATAATAACAGCAAAATACATATCAACTAACAATTGAACGATTTTTTTGTCATTTTCATTGACCAGACATAAATAAATTACTATCACCAGCAGCAGCATCCCTTCACAAATAATAAGGAAAAACAATGCTTACCTTTTTGTTATTTTCATTCTGGTGATTCCACCCTCCAAATTTAACAGCACTGCTGAAAGTTGAAGCTGGCTTGACAATTGGTTTTGCTTCCAGTAACGGCTCCCATCTACTTTTGGGTCGTTTTGTTGGGCTCTTATTTTGGAACGCAGAAATAAGAGTGGAACTCGACCTGCAGCACAATGAGAAACTTAGTAGCAAAATATAAGAAGTAAATGTTACAAACATATAATAGAGAAGACCAAAAGTTCAAAAAAAAAAAAATGCAATCAGGAGATGAGAGAGGAAAAAAAAAGAGCCATACTCAGTGGTAGACACATCTGTGTTCTGGACAATTAAGAGAGGCTCAGTATCCCAATCCCGTGTATAAAGAGTACTATCATCCTTAGCTTTTGTGATGATCTAGAATTAAAAACACAAGCATCAACATGCAAAGCAACCAAAAATAATCATTGTACTTAGTTAGCTGCAAAACGATTTCTTCTTCTTCCTAGAAAGGCAAGAAAACATCTTAAACATACTACACATCTACTCGAAAGATCACGCTGAAGAAGTTCATTGAAATATGGCATGAATAATAAGATGAGCAAAGTGAGTGACTAGCAAGGACCATTTATAAAGCTACAACAGTGTAACAACGGAGTGTCCACAGTTCCTACTAACATTTACCTTCCTCAGAGCAGCCTGGCAAGATTCCTTTTCTTTGTCATCTTTGCAGCGTGCCAAAGCCCTCTCAACAAACCCACGAAGCGATTTAGGAAACGCAGGCTACATGCAACGGGATAATTTGTTTAAAATGTCAAATTATAATAAAGAAACTATCTTTCAACACACCAATTTACAGAGGCCAACATTTAATAGCTACTTCACTTGCTAGATAATCAACAACTGAAAAGGAATCTTACCTCAGCAGTATGGTCTTTCAGCTTTGGTGGTATTGAAACACTAACATAGGCAGGTGTTTTGGCTGCACCAGCCGCTAAAGTATCTTTCTCTGTTTTGGTAAAACCTGATGGCAAGTTTGAAGCAATTCTAGGGTTAGTTGGAATCTGTACTTTGCTTACCCTTTGCATATCCACTAAAGGTGCTGTCTGAGTAGGCTGGCGATAGCCTAATGGTGTCTGATGATAGGAAGACTGGGAGTTGAGTTCAGGATATGTAGCTCTCTGGTGACCCTGGAAGGCCTGAAAGGTGGTGTCATATAAGGGTTTAGTCTCCTGAGGACTCTGGTAATGATTTTGTGGAGGAACAGGATGATGAGCTTGCAGACTTGGTGTTTGATGCATCCAGTAAGCATCCTTAGGGGTACTAACAGCTGCACCAGGCTGAGAGAATGATGAAAAATGATTACTAAGCCATCGTTAGAAGGTTAATTTCCCATAAAAAAAGAATTTATATAAAAGAAAGCAATCAGAGATCATGACTAAAGTGTCTGCACATAAAATTAAATTTCAGAATTGATTATATGCAGTATTGCTTGGTAGCTAACGCCTAACAGCCCAATTACTATCACTATCTACTAACTTAGTTAATTTATAAGGAAAATAACACATTTAATTAAATAAGCTGTAAGCAAAACAGCATTGTAAACTCAAATAAGCTTAAGGATGCAAATTTGCTTCACATCCTCTTGAAAGTAAAATCTGAACCTGCTGCGAAGGTGGTTGGTATGAGTTGGTTTCCTGCTTCCAAGGTTGGGTATAAGGTGGAGTAGGCTGACTATTTGAAGCAGGTATCTCACTAGTAACACCAGGAGCTGGAAAGCTCTGACTATATGCACTTGTGGTAGACAAATTTTCTGTGCCCGGAGCACATGGCACTTCTGTTTGGCTGTAATATTCTGACCACTGTTGGTAGTTCTGTTGATAATGTACAGGTGTTGTGGTTGCATTTGTGGAGCTATGAGTGTTAGCAGCGTCAGGAGTATAATTTTGATAAGGGTTTGATGTATAGTTTCCCTGGTTAGAAGCAGGAGTCTGATTGCTGTAATTTGTACTCGGGTAGCTTCCAGTCGTTTGGTTGTTATAACTTGTATTTTGGTAACCTCCAGCAGTCTGATAATCAGCAGGATTGTAGTAAGTTCCTGAATAACTTGCAGTCCCAGCATAAGATCCTGGATTCTGAAATGAGGAAAGAGGCTGAGGAGCACCTGTGTTTTGATATGTCCCTACTGGCTGAGGATATGACTGGTTAGGTTGCTGTTGGTAGCCACTGTAGTAATTGGAATATCCCGTGTTCGAATAGTTGTGTGGGTCAGAGGCCTGGTATTGCGTATATCCACTATAATCTTGAGCCACATTTGCAGTCCCAGACGTCGATGAGCTAGTGAAGGATGCTGTATTCGGTATTTCTTGCACATGTCCTGTGTGTGGCCCTGGGGGCTGTGGATGGTAATTGTTCGAATTTGAATAGATCCCATTCTCCACAGGCTGATTTTCCACAGAATGTGCTGCCCATGGGGCACCATCCGACCCAGTTGAGTATTGATATGAATATTTATGCACTTGGCTTCCATCAACACCATATCGATTCTGCATCAAAGAAAGCATTAGTAGTGGCAAATGGTTTGGGAGTTTTTGTTTTATCACATAAAGAAATAAATAAGAAAGTTGAAAAGCGAAAAAAAGAATAGACAAACAACAAACAGAAATCACAGATCAAGACTATATATAAAACTAAAGATGCAAAAAGCATCCCACGTCTATTATACATCTTTGAGATGTTTTGATAATGGTATATTGCTAGGGAAAATCATAAGCCTCCATAGCATTGATGAAAAGTCTATCCTCAAGGAGAATGATTTTCAGAGATAGAAGTGTTCACATACCTAGCCTGACATGCAAAATTCCTCTTTTGACATTCCAATGGTGAACTAGCAAACATAACTTGCTGTAAGATCAACATATCTACCCGCATGTCCCCAAAGAAAAATAATAATAATCAATTAACTCAAGAGTACCATATAATATGGAAAATACCATTACAGCAAACTACAATCACCCAATCTAGTTCACGCAACAACACGAATGCTAAACAGATTTGAAAAATATTAGCTTAAGATAAAGAGAGGACGCAAGAGATTATTACCTCAATGGAATTAGGGTCCATTGGTGCTACGGCCTGAGTATTCCCTCCTTGAATCATGATACCATCAACGTCCTGCTAAGGAATCATACTTTCGAATCAGATTTTGGTACAAGCAGAAACTAACACTAAATTCCTAGGCAAAAAAAAAACCATAGAAAAGCCCTAATTAATAATTAAAAAAAAACAGAAGAGATTAAAGCAGCAAGAATTTGTACCAGTGACGCTCTAATTTGTATCTTCTTCGCTCGTGTAGAGCCGGTGAAGAATCGAATTGAAATACTATAGTAAAGCAGAATTTGAGATCAAACCAAAACAAGGTAACAAAAAGAAACGAATTGAACAGATAAAGAAAACAAGAAGACAAATCAAATACAAATCTAAGGGACCAACAAAGAGAGTTGTCAAATCTATCGAAATTACAGAGCACGGAGAAAATCGAGGAATCTGGCCAAAGAGGAGCAATTTGTTGTGCCGGAGACGAAGATTGTCAAATTATTACGGTATACTAGCAGACGCGGGTCGGGTCGGCCCAGGTCAAGTCTGTCCGGGGTCGGGTTATTGTAATGCCTTAAATTGGGATTTTTTGTTTTTTCTTTTCAAACAAATTGGGAATTATCTTGAAGAAATCCTTTTTCTTTGTGAAAATCCGTATGAAAGAAAACATAATGTTTAGCCCAGAAAACAATAATATTTTTTCGTCGTCTGAATTATATTAAAACAAATGAAGAATGCATATAGGATATATAAGCTGGCAGAAAAAAAAAATTTCCCCAGAATACATAAGCCAGGAGAAAAAAAATGACAGTCAAAAAAAAAAAAGACTAGGAAAGAATAATCTATATAATAATGTTTCATCATGGTTTTATGAAACAAGTCATCACAAATGTCCGTTAAATTAAATTATGAATTATGAATTGCCCTAATTTTAATTATTATGAATTATGGAATTAAATTATGAATTGCCCTAATTTTAATTATTATGAATTATGGAATTAAATTTAAATTAATAAAATATAACAATACATTGCAATTTTTTTAATGTATTTCCTTATTTAATAAAATCAAAATAAATCTTGAAATTATATAAATTTTTATGTTATGTTTATGTAAGGTTAGGAATTCTATGGATTTTATAAATTAATTTTATTAACTGCATAATTAATAATAAATGATTGATTTTAATTTTAATTATTATGAATTATGGAATTAATAAATTAAATTAAATTGATAAAATATTGTTACGTTGTAATTTTTTACATGGATTTCATTATTTAATAAAATCAAAATAAATCTTAAAATTATATAACATATTTATTTAATCGTATTATAAAAATGATACAATTAGGGGGGCTATGGTTTGATTGGTAAAGTAAAGACATGAAACATTAAGAAATACACCTTTAGCATAAACACAAAAGAGGATATAAGCTAGTTCATGAAATGGTTGTGAACATGTAGTATTAAAATTACAAAATTAAACATTATAAATTATTTAATATTATATACAAAATACTAATCAAATTAATAATAAGCGTAAAATAGTATTTTAATGATTTATAGTGTTTCTATGCTTAGAAAAAGTTCTATTTGTGAGCATTATGTTCTCCTTAATTTTCTATAAATGAAATATGATTGAATTTTAAAATAACATTATGCTTAAAAAAAAAAATCTATCAAGCCACTAATTGGTTTGGGCAAAACCCTAATTTAAGGTTAAGGCAAATTAGGGTTAGGACTAAATCCTAATTTAGGGTTAGAGCTAAACCCTAAATAAATGTTAGAGCTAAACCCTAAACCCTAAAAATTGTATTGAGATTATGTAATTACGCCACGGCATTATAAAAATTCTATTGAAATTTTGTAGTGACAGTGTCATTCAGTTATGTAATTACAGTGTCATATTGCCAACAAAAAGTTGTAGTGTAATTACAGAATTTCAATGCAATTTTTTAAAAAGTTTCATATTTGAAATCCCATCAAAGTTATTTATATGAAATCTAACCAATTGTTAACCAAAAAGGGGATAGTATTTTTTTTCTTTTCCCACACAAAATAAAAGAACGATTCACGTACCTTTCATGATTGAGATATCGTAGCTCCTTCGCTAGTGATGATTACCTCGTCGTTCTCCGTGGAAATCTTGTCCGCCTCCATTGTAATCTACGACCTAGTAAGGTAATATCACAATCGTAACAGCTCTAACAAGATAAGAATATACAAAAGAATATTCTCTAACAGTCGAGACTGAATTAAATTTCAACGAGCATGATCAATGTTGCGAAAAAAGGAAAATAACCCAAAAAAAGAGGGAATTTAGTAAAAAATCATAGATCATGCGGGTGTGTATTTTACCTTTGCTGGAGTTTTTTATTTTATTTTTTATTTTACATGTAATTTAGTTTTGGGTCGATTCTAAAGATGTTTGGAGATGATAGCTTAGATCACAATTTACTTAAGATAAAGTATGGCCAGGTTGATACAATGAATATTTGCTGATCTCAGTAACCAATTAGTCAATAGATCAGAAAATGTCATAATCGTAACCTGATATATCGTTTTCAGAAAATTCGAAATATTAGAGCAAATAGTTCAGTTCTCCATTACTAAAGAATGATGCAAAGAGAACTAGTATTGGGTTGGTTATGGACTCTCTTCCAAAGATAAACGAAGAGAATGATTTTTTGTTGTTGATAAAATCATAAATATCAAAACTAATATTATAATGCCTCGTGAATAACGAGTTGGTTACAAGTAACAGCAAACATAACTAATATAAATACACACATTTTAACACTCACAACTACACTCTTCATCTCCTTCCTTCTTCTTCATCTCCTTCCTTCTTCTTCATCTCTTTCATTCTCAATCAGAGCTCAACATTTCACTGGTAATCTCTCTTTCTCTTTCTGAAGTAGCTGTTTACAAATTAGGAGTTCTGTGTTGTTTCTGCAAACACAGAACTTAGTTGTGAGCTCAATGTTTATATATATGATTTTAGTTTTATAAACATTGATCTTCTGATAGTTAACTATATATATATATATATATATATATAATCTCACTTTGGTAAACATTTACAAGACATGAAGATCATTATTTAACTATTTAAAGAGTATTGTTTGGGACAGTGACTTGTGGGGCTCTTTATACATTATACTTTTATCCTCAATTATTTATATCACACCAATAATTCGATCTGTCAACATCACACCTGCAATAGATTATTACTTCTCACTTGACCATCTCTGTGTTCTTGCTATGTATACTTCAATTGGCTAGTGTATTTTTGCTTTATTTATGGTATAACGTACCTTTATTTATGATTTAAATGACTAATCTATTTTATCAACCACAGATCCGGGTTAAGAAACATTATAAAGCTTGAAATACATATATACTCTATTGGATTTTGGATCATTTAGTAATTTTTCTTTCATTTTACAGTTCCAAAATGGCGAAAGTCTACCGGAAGTTGACGATCTTTGGTGGTGAAGGAGGACAAGTATGGGACGATGATGTTTATGAAGGTATAAGAAAAGTGTTTGTAAGCCAAGACAACAATCGTATCACTTATGTCAGATTCGAGTACGTTAAGGAAGATGGCAAAGTAGTAACAAGTGAATATGGAAAAGTTAATCAACCACTCAAAGAGGTTATTATTCATTTTACATTCATAATTTTCTTTTCTATCAACAAATTCAGTTCAATATACGTTTTATATGATGTTTTCATGTATATTTAGTTTGCACTTCAATATCCGGACGAACACATCACAGCAGTTGAAGGAAACTACAGCTCTGTGGCTCTGTGCTCCACGGAAATGATTACAAATCTCGTCTTTAAGACCTCAAAGGGAAGAAAATCTCCATTGTTTGGTCCAAACTTGCTAGGAATTACGTCTGGTAAGAAGTTTGTTATTGAGGATGGAGGAAAGAAGATTGTAGGGTTTCATGGTCGATCGGGTGATGCTATTGACGCTATTGGAGTTTACTTTGCTCAAGGCTCTTTAAATACTTCGTCATCTTTTTTGTCGCCGGTTTACAAGCTGGATGCACAAGGTGGTCCAGAAGGACGTTTTTGGGATGATGGTTCTTTCGACGGCGTGAAATCGTTGAGTATTTGTCAAGATAATTCTCGTATCACTTACTTAGAGTTTGAGTACGAGAAAGCTGGTAAGTTAGAGACACGAAATCATGGAGTGAAAGGAGAAACAAAACTGAAGGTAATTTCAATGATGAATTTTATGATTTCTTGCGGTAGAAGTCTTGTGGAATTTTGATGTTTTTGGTGGCAGTTTGTGGTTAATCCAGATGAATACATTAAATCGGTGGAAGCAACCTATGAAAAGACGGATTTATTCCGGAATATAGTGATTAGATCGCTTAAGTTTACAACATCCAAGGGAAGAACGTCATTCTATGGATACAATTCCGGTAAGAAGTTTGTGTTAGAGCAAAAGGGTCGTAAGATCGTAGGGTTTCATGGCAAAGAAGGTTCAGCGATTGATGCTCTAGGAGCATATTTTGCACCTATTCAAACTCTGATTCCACCTAAGAAACTACCAGCAATAGGTGGCAATGGAGGAGTTTCATGGGATGATGGTGTTTACGATGATGTAAGGAGGATACTTGTAGGTCAAGGAAACGATGGTGTAGCTTATGTTAAGTTTGAGTACTCTAAAGGCAAAGAGCTTGTCCCAGGAGGTGATCATGGGAAGAAGACATTACTGGGAGCTGAAGAGGTCACTTTCTAAAACCAGTACTAGTTTTTGGTTTCAGTTCATTCTCTAATTTGTTATTTCTGAGTCATTGCAGTTTAAGCTTGAAGATGGTGAATATCTGACGGCCATTGATGGTTACTACGAGAAGATCTTTGGAATCGAGGCACCGATGATCACCTGTCTTAAGTTTAAGACGAACAAGAGAGAGTCGATTCCGTTCGGAATGGATTCTGGTGAGAAGTTCACGCTAGGAGAGAAAGATCACAAGATCGTTGGATTCCATGGACAAGCTAGTGATGTTGTTCACAGCATTGGAGTCAGTCTTGTTCCTGTCACCACCACTCAGTGAAAACAAACTTTCTATCATAAGTGAAATGAACCAATCAGTGTAGACTTGCAATAAGATTGGTGTTGTGTGTCTTTTCTTAACTATGTTACTTTTAATATGTGTTTGTAAGCTCGAGTAACTTGTTGTCTGGTGCTAATAATAATGACATTAAATATTCTCATTACTTAATGCCAATTTTTAAACTAAGCTTTTGGTGTTTTAGGTCATGAGTTCTAAAGATGTTTGGACAGGATCTTACAGATAGTTTAGGTCAGGTAAGAGATATCAGGTCACAATCTACTTAAACAATAGATAATAAGTGACCATGTTACATCAAAAAGTTAAAGACAAAATAAGAATATTTGGGAAAGTGTGAGTGTCGGGTATCTGTTTGGCTTCTTCTCCATTGCAAAGGAAGAGGGTGATTCAAAAAGAAATTAAACAGAGAAGTGAGAACTATTTATTGGCCTGGTTATGAACTATTTATACAAATAGTAAAGGAGATAATGATCATGCCTTTGAATAGCTGACTGCAATTATTGGGTTCCTTTACTTTTTATTGTTAACAGATAAAAACTCTATATATAAATCGAACTCTAATACTAATTAATAGCTAGATGATCCTTACCAAAGAGCTTGAGCGTACTCTTTGGTTATTGACTTTAATCAAATTCAATTTATTTAATATGTGTACCCTCGTGAATAACGACATGGTTACAGAGTACGTGCCAAAACATTTATGATGGAACGAACGTGACAATAAAAAGCAAACAAAAAAAAAGATAAAATAAATGGAAACATTAAATAAGTTTTTTAATGTACTTTGTCTTCCAGTCCTGGGATTGTGTTAATAGATACACACATTTTATCATCGGACACAACCACAATTTTCATCTCTTTCATTCTCAATCAAAGCTCAACAATTGACTGGTAATCTCCCTCTCTCTCTCTCTGTCTGTCTGTCTCTATGAAGGAGTTTACAAATTAGAAGTTCTGTTTGTTTCTGCAAACTTTTTTTTTGATAAATGTTTCTGCAAACGAGATCTATATATATGAACATCTACATTAAAATTTATTAATCGATCTTCTGATAAGTAATTGTATATTATCATTCTTTGGTAAACGTTTACGAGACATGAAGATGACTATGTGGGGCTATTTTTTACTAATATTTATACAATAGACTTTAATCCTCAATGATGTATTTATGTTAGACCAATAACATTTGATCTATCAACATTTGCAATAGATTGTTGCCCCTTCCGTTGACCATTTTTGTGTTCTGACTATGATTAGGCTTGGTGTATTTTGCTACTCTGTTTTACCAACCACAGATCTCATGAAACATTAATATAAATTAAGTTTAAAGATACATACTCTATTAATTTGATTTTGGATAATTAATTTAGTCATTTTATTTTTATTTTAATGTATTAGTAGAATCAAAAATGGCGAAAGTGTACCATAAGTCGTCACTCTATGGTGGTGAAGGAGGACAAGCGTGGGACGATGATGTCTTTGAGGGTGTAAGAAAAGTGTATGTAGGGCAAGATTCGAGTCGTATCACTTATGTCAAATTTGAGTACGAGACGGAAGAGGGCCAAGTAGTAACACGTGTATATGGGAAAATCCATCAACAGCCCAAAGAGGTTCATTATTTTACATTCTAGATTACGTGTAATAGTGTTTATCGTGAACTAACAATGTAGTGCATTATACAATATTGTTTAATATGACCAAGTGAATGATGTTTTCATATACAGTTTTCAATTCAATATCCAGTGGAACACATCACAGAGGTGGAGGGAAACTATAGCTCAGTGATCACAAACCTTCTTTTCAAAACCTCAAAAGGTAGAAAGTCTCCATTGTTTGGTCCAAGCTTACTCGGAATGACTTCTGGTAAGAAGTTCAATTTTGAGGATGGAGGAAAGAAGATCATAGGATTTCATGGACGGTCAGGTAATGCTCTTGACGCTTTTGGCGTTTACTTCGCGCAGGGCTTACTGAACATGCCTTCGTCGTTTTCGCCTCTTTACAAGCTGGATGCTCAAGGTGGTACATCAGGACGGATTTGGGATGATGGTCCTTTCAACGCCGTAAAAGCTTGGACCATTGGTCAAGATGATTCTCGTATCACTTACGTAGAGTTTGAGTATGAGAAAGACAGTGATTTAGTCACACGTCACCACGGAGTGAAAAATGAAACAGCATTGAAAGTAATTTTTTTCTACTAAGTCATATTTATTCAATAAATCTTAGAAAATGGTTATAGATATTGAAATATTATGTTTATTTGGTTGCAGTTTGTGCTTAACCCGAATGAATGCATTACATCGGTGGAAGCAAGCTATGAAAAGCCCGACATGTTCAGGAATATTGTCATTAGGTCACTTAAGTTTGAAACATCAGAAGGGAGAAGAACATTTTATGGGTATAACTTTGGTAAGAAGTTTTTACTAGAGCAAAAGGGTCTTAAGGTTGTGGGCTTTCATGGAAGAGAAGGTTCAGCTATTGATGCTTTTGGAGCATATTTTGCACCTGTTTACACTCCTACTCCATTGGATCCACTCAAGAAACGACCAGGAATCGGTGGAGAGGGAGGAGATTCATGGGATGATGGTGTGTACGACGATGTAAGGAAGATATTTGTAGGGCTAAGAAATGACTGTGTAGCCTTTGTTAAGTTTGAGTACTTAAAGGACCACGAGATTGTGGTAGGAGATGACCATGGGAAGCAGACATTACTTGAAGTTGAAGAGGTCATTTTTTATATATACAAAAAGATTAGTTTCGATTCCAATTCGATCACTCTCTAATCTATTTAAACTTTATGTTTGAGTCAATCGCAGTTTTGGCTTGGAGATGGTGAATATCTGAGGACCATAGATGGGTACTATGACAAGATCAATGGACTGGAGGAACGAGTAATTACGTGTCTTAGGTTTAAGACAAACAGAAAAGAGTCGATTCCGTATGGAATAGATTGTGGTGAGAAGTTTACAATCGGGGAAGAAGATCACAAGATCGTTGGATTCCATGGACAAGCTGGCGATGTTATTCACAGCATTGGAGTCACTCTTGCTCCTGTCACCTCCACCGACTGAAAAAAGAACTTTCTTTCTATCATAAGTGAAATGAACCAATCAGTCATAGACTTGCAATAAGATTGGTGTTGTGTGTCTTTTCTTAACTATGTTACTTTCAATATGTGTTTGTAAGCTCGAGTAACTTCTTGTCTGGTGCTAATAATAATGACATTAAATATTCTCATTACTTAATGTCAATTTTTAAATTAAGCTTTCGGTGTTTTAGGTGAGTTCTAAAGATGTTTGGACAGGATCTTACAGATAGTTTAGGTCTGGTATAGAGATATCAGGTCACAATCTACTTAAACAATAGATAATATGTGACCATGTTACATCAAAAAGTTAAAAGACAAAATAAAAATATTAAGAGAGAAACTGTATTTCAAGGAACAAGAAATCGAACAACTGCAAGCAGAAGTAGCAGCAGGAGTGCGTGGTAACGAAGTTCTTCAATGTGAAATCCAAAACGTCTTAAATAACCTTTCAGTGAATACTCACCAAATAAAAGACCTCAAGCTGTAGGTATTTAGTTTCCTTACTTTTTGTTGCTCATAAGGAGTCATGTGACTCATTTCGTAAGAAATTAAGCTCCCTGAATGTGCTCTGATAATTTGATTTAACAACAGATGGTGAAGAAGGACGAGAACGTAAACCGGCTCGAAATCAATCTCCAAGAAGCTGTTAAAGACTTGGCTACAGTACCAAAAGTGTTGGAGGAAAGAGAACAGATGTGCAAGGAAGTGACGGAATGCAGAAAGAGAAACATGGATTTGGAGTCAGAGAAGGAGATGTTGAAGAACAAGATAGAGAAATTGGAGGAGGACACACTCTTTAAGGAAGGTCAGATCACGATACTAAAAGATACGCTTGGAAGTAGGCAGTTGGATCTTCTCTCAAGTTCTGAGTTCTCATATAATGATTTCTTAGTCCAATAAGACAACACAATAAATGTATAGGCGTCTGTTTGTCTTACTCTTAGTTCTAGCTTTGTTGCAGTTTGTGCTTGATTTCCCGGATGAATACTTGAAAAAATTGGTGGAAGTAACTTGTCATAAGCCAAGCCTTTACAATACCGTTATCGCATCGCTTACGTTCCAAACATCAAAGGGGACTCTCTCTCTCGCTCTTTCTCTGCAACATTAGAGGTTGGGAAAACAGTAAAACCAAAGTCACATGGCTAGAGACTCGTTCCTTTATTATGATTAGTGCCTCTGAAACCATAACATAAGCTTTATGAAGACAGTTTCACAATCAAGATATTCCACCAATGACCAACTTACACGAATCCCTCTACACTCTGCTAATGACCCCATGACAAGAGGGCCATTCAGAAAAGGAAAAAACACAATTGTGCTACACACATCTTGTTTGCGGGTTCTACCATAGTAAAAAAACTCATCGATTCCGAGGCAAAAATACATGTTTATGAATGTAGATGTTTGTTCAAAAATTTGTATATTTGTATACATTTGAAACCCTTTTGGAACCAGTACCAAACCGATCAACAATACACCCATTATTAGGCTTTAATCTCGACCAAGACTATTTCACACTTTACATTGTGTTGGGAAAGAGCAAAGCAAAGCAAAACTATCTCCACATTCTCAAACAACCAGCGCTTCCTTCTACCTGTTCTTCACGCATCTCCCATGAGGCTACTGCTCAAGTGCTGCACATTCAAGTTTTGTGATCCTGTACAGGTGCTGAGTGAGACCCTTTCCATCAATGCGTGTATCCAAATGCCGGTCAAAGCAAAACCAAACCAATAGATGAATTACTACTTCAGTAGTACTTTCCATATCTTCCTCATATAAACGACTAAAGACCAAACTGATAGTCCTGCTGATACATACAGCAAGCCAGCACCCGAAGCTACAAGCCATCCAACATTGCTATCCCGGCTTGCAAGAAGTATGGTTAGTGCTGTCATCTGTGTGGCGGTCTTCCACTTGCCCAAGTTATTTACAGCAACAGCCTGTAAGCATCAATCAATGCCATTTCATGGTTCAGTAAGAAGAGAAACAAAAAAGAAGCTCTTACACAATACAGTATCAGATATAGATATTGATGATTTAACTTACTTCTAAAAGTTTTCCATTTTGGGATGCAGCCCATTCTCTTACTGCGGACATAGTAATCTGTGTGAAGTCAAATGTATTTTATAGTTAAGGACATGTTAGTTATTGCTAATGATATTGAGGAATTACAATCAATTTTCCACATATCTTACCTCCCTACCAATGATTGAAATAGTGGGTACCGTCAATAACCATGGAATTGGTTCTAATACAGCAACGTCGATAGGTTTCGTACACAGTAAGATCAACGTAGCAGCGACCATAAGCTGAAGACCCAAGACATAAGTAAATCAGAGATATGTGTAGGCGTTAGCTAGTCTATATAGATTTCTCTTTCCACTATATTGAAGCTTTAAAAAATCAAATAATCAAAGGGGTCTTTTTAAGGAAGACAAGTCTCACACCTTATCTGCAACTGGATCCAAAAATGCACCAAATGCAGAACCTAACCTCATCTGAAATGTACATGATCTGACCGTTACGATTGCAAAGTGAAATGCAGGATAAAAATAAGGGAGAACAAAAATATACACAGAATGGTATAAAGTAAGTACCTTGCGCGCAATATAACCGTCAAGCCAATCCGTAATGGCTGCTGCAATGAAAATGCATGTCGTAGCAGTTGTTCCCCACCAACTATTAACGTAAAAGGCTACAAGCAAAGCCAAAAGAATGAAACTTTTTTACTTGGAATACATTCCCAAGAAACTAAAAACGATCCTACAAACCAGAAATTAGAAGTAATGGAAACCAGATGATTGAAAAAACATATAGTAAAGCTTAATTCGATGGAGAATCTAATTGTCCCAAATAGCCAAAAGAAAAAGCCAATCTGCATCTGTTGCTTTGAAGCAAAACAAAAAAATTTAGCTCACGGAATGAGCTGTTAAGATATTATGAAAATTTCGAATTCAAATCAAAAGCAGGCAACAAATTAACGTACTTGCGACTAGAAGCGGAACGGCAGCCACACGGCCAAGGGTTAATGCAGTGGGTAATGTAAGAATTTTGGAAGACGATTGCGGCAGCGGAGGCGGCAAAGAATTTTCATCACCATCAAGCTGATTGTGAGTACTGAAACTGTTCCTATCAGCGATGACAGCGTCATCTTGACCCATACCCGATACGATGCCTAATCGAGAAGACAACGATGGACGGCCTTTCTTCAAAGAAAAGGAGGAACAGAAGCAGGAAAAGCGATGGTGACATTTCTGAAACCGAAACCCTAAAGCTGTATGGGAGGAGTAGCGGGAAGTAAAATCGGAGCGTGAGGAACGGCTAAGATGCGCCGGGTAAGAAAAGGGCGCGCATGGACGTAACGTGCGCCGCAAATTGAAATCAACAATTAACGAAGCAAGACCGGATCTGAGCATGGGCATGCTTTTAAATTGGATCACTCTTTCTTCAGAGAATTTTGATTGAATCGGAGAAGATGGACTGAAATTCGAGTAAAATGGGGAAGACGATGACGTGGACTTCAAAGGGCTTAAGTGACTTTTCACAATGAAACGCTAAACAAGTGGGCTTTAGTTCGATTAGGCCCAATTCAACAATAGAAAGAATTTGAAGTCAAATATAGGAGTCAAATATATTTGGGTTGAGTAAAAGGATTTATTTTCCCAAAAGGGCAATAGTTTCGGGATTTGATGATGAGTAAAGAAAATAATTTCACCTTTTAATAACGCCTTCTACAAACTCGCTCTTTTCGTCTTTCTCTTTCTTTAAACTCTAACTTTGTCCTCCTTCAACTTCACTCGCGTAATGATGATCCAGTAGGAATGCTTGCTTCTCCGGCACATCTTCTTCTTCGTTCTACCACCGGTTTTTAACTCTTACTGCCTCCATCTGGAGCGATCGCGTCGTCTGATTAAGTAATAATGGTCGCGGACTCCGTTTCCAAGCCTGTAAATTCTATCTTCGCATCCGACCATAAGAGGTATCGCCTACTAGCTTCTCCGTTGCTACATTGCCTATCTCTTTGTGTTACCGTAACCAGATGATCACATTTTAGGATTTTTAGTTTTTTAAAAAAATTTAAAATTTTTATTCTTTTTGTCAAGTTGCGCTCTGTAAGTTGGTCGCTGCTCCCGATTTGCCGAGTGAAATGTCGTTTTTGTATCACTAGTTGATTTTTGTTTCCGGCTATGTCTTCAATTGCATTTCGTTGCATTCTAAATTTGTTTTGGAAAATTGATAGCATCTAGTGACCATTGACCTTGATTTGAACCACAGCAGTTACTGGAACACGATTGCCCTTAAAATGATGGTCTCAAAAAAAGACAGGAACTGATTTAAAATGTCGAAATATGTTGTATTTTTGATTGCTTGTCAAAGGATGGAATTTTGTTTCGATGGATTGCAATAAACTACGGATATTAAGGAGAGTTTGTGTGATTTATGGATGAAATTGAATGTTTTCAGTACTGAGGAAGTCCAATTTTTTTTTTTTTCTTTTTTGAACAGGGATGCATATGGATTTTCTGTGAGGCCTCAGCATGTGCAAACATACCGAGAATATGTTAATATCTACAAGGTTCTATCTCCTGAATTTTCGAATTTTACTTAGTAAAATCTTTTACATGATTTAGTGCACATTCGCACCCTTAGACAAAAGACTTGGTTTTGTCTTAGATTTGATGATCCCATTTAGAAGCTCTAGTACAGGGAAACCCGGAGTGGGAGATATCAGAACTAGACTAAACGTAGAAGTTTACTTAGTGGTCCTGATCAGATGGTTGAAATATCGAAAGTCTCCCTGTGTCATAAGTCATTGTTAGTTCTTAAAGGGTTGAAGCATTCACTGTCACTCGTTTCCTCGATGTTGCACCTTAACCTTTAATTCTGTGCCTGGCTGATCAAATGCAGGTCGAAGAAGAAGAGAGGTCGGACAGGTGGAACAGTTTTCTGGAAGAGGCAGAATCTAGGGTGTCCCCTGCAAACAGATCAGAAAATAATCATTTACATCCAAGTGAAAGTGACAAGATAAAAGAAGAGGAATTAAACAAGGGGGATGAAAGAATATACCTGAATACTGACAAGCCAGGTTCTATGATGTGAGAGAGGAAGATGAAGTTACCAATGCAGAGAAAATTTTGCACAAGATTCCGTTATGGACTGATATTAGACCGTCTCTTCAAGCAATTGAAGACTTGATGAGTGTCCGTGTCAAAAGGAAGGAAACTTCCTTAAATGGCGAGCAAGAAGCACCGTTATCGAATTCTTTGGGATTGAAGGACAAGTCACTTTCATACTTTGGGATTGGCGATCTCTCTCATCTCCAACGGTCTCATAGGCGGCTAGGGTTATTTTTGAGCTCAAGGCTCATCCGTTTTGTACTCCTATAAATAGTCTTTGTCTCTCATTTGTAACTTACCAATTTTAATGAAATGTTTTCCATTCTCCTCAACCTCAATCTCGCCTCTCTTTCTCTCGGTTCTTCATACTTAATGTTCTAAATATTCTAACATGGTGGACCAGAATCCCAAAAGAAAAACCTCACTATATTATATGCATCAATACATTGAGATAACTGGTAGATATATTGGGGCATGTATCTCTTTTATTGACTACCTTAAGCATATATGCTTGAGGACGATAGCTCAAGCAAAGAATGAAGCACGAGTTGTTGATTCAATCATACAATGCAGAGAGAGATTAGGCTACTGCAGACTTATTATCATAAAGGTTTTCAAGGTGTAACGCTCTAAGGAGCCTTGGCCATGATTCTAGGATTCCGCCGGGTAATTCAAACTCCAACAGCTTCCCGCGCTTTTTGTAGAATTCCTCCACTGGTTGACTCTGAAAGAAGAAGAAAAACATTGCTAATAACCATTTTTCTGAACGTATGAATCATGAAAGAAGATGGAAGAATCTCTTTTTACCATTTTTTTGTAAATCCGGAGTCTTTCCTTCACTACTTCTTCAGTATCATCAGCTCGACATATAAGCTTAGATTCACAGTTTGGCGGAGGAAGAAGAGGAGGCATATACATTCTGGAATTATCATCATCACCTTTGATATCAATACATGCAACGTTATAGTTTGCACCACACTCGCTGCAAATTCTTCTTCCTAGACATTTCGCAAGTAATGCCTCTTCTCGAAGCTTCAGGTTGATAACTAGATCGACTTTAGTTACTCCGTCCAATATTTCCTACAAGACAAAACAAAAGAAATAGAGAAGACTGTCAAGGTTTTTCAATTAAAGAATATTCCATTAGCCTCAGGGTTTTTCTATGGCTTACGGCTTGAGTCACGGTTCTTGGAAAACCATCAAGAATGTATCCAGATTCACCCTTCTTCTTGCTAGCTTCAAGACGCTTGGATAACAAACTTATTATGATTTCATCAGGAACCAACTTTCCATGGTTAACAAGCTCCTTCAGCTACATCAATGCAGCAACGATTGGTAAGCAGAGATATGCTAATGACTTTTAAACAAACGAAAAGCATCTAGAGACACCTCTAATGGGTTGATCAAACTCTGCATCTCTACAGTTATCTACCAGTAACTATAATCAATATATAAACGTTACGCTGAAGGACTTCGACTGCTAAAATACATTGTCTTGAATAGCTATTCCCCCATGATTCAAACCCAGTTATATAGTTCTGTATTAGAAAAATACAATCCCAAATTTGTTTTCAGTCCTTGATCATCCTTATACTAAGAGGGAAAGAAAAAGCTGATCTTGGGGCAGAGCATTTTTTCTTTTTTGGTTAATTTGGTATGCATGTTGATCATTTGTGGCCTCATATGAAACGAGCAACCAAAAATCAAACTTTACAACACCCAAAAGACATCATATGAGGTTTCAATAAGACCAAATATGACATTGTTGAGGGTAAGATCAGAAATGGAAATTCAGCACATCTTGCCAGCAGACTCAACCTAGGATTATGCTGCGAGCTTATTCAGGATCAACGAATATATAATCAAAATCTCATGATCATCCAATCCATTGATCTCTATGCTTTCACTTATAATTTCTACTGAGAGTGATTTCAACTAATAATGAAAAAAATCAACTCAACACTATTCACAGCTACAAAAATAATGGCCAAAGAAGAAACTATCCAGTAAATTTTGAAGAGAATGAGAAAGAGAATTCAGAAAAGGAAAAAAACGGCCTGACCTGTGAGGAGAGGAGGCCAGAGGAAGAGAGCTCATCGCGAACGAGATCACCAGTGGCAATATGAGGAACGCCGAGGAGTGAAGAGAGACGAGAGGCATAAGTCCCTTTGCCAACACCAGGACATCCAAGAAACACCCAGTGAAAGTTTCTGTCTTTGTACGGTGACGGAGACGAAGACGAAGACGAAGACGACGACTTCTCGAGCTGAGCCGCGGCCTCCTCGAGATCGATCTCGGGGTCCAGCGAGGACCCAGAAGAAGACGAAGGAGAAGAAAACGAATAAGAAGAAGACAGAGACCTAATTAAGAAAGAAGAAAGAGTATTCGTTGCCGCCGTCGTCGCCGGCCTTAAAAGACGGTGAGATACTGCCATAGAGAAAAACAAGGTGAGGAAGAAAGAAATGATGGTGTGTGCAGATCACAAAGAAAGGAAAAAAAGGTGTTAACTTTTTGTCTTTGGCTCGGGAGAAAAACATGTTTTTATGTCACTGTCTCTCTCTTTCTCTCCACGGTGCAACGAATTGCAATCTTCTTAAAGAAATGTCGTAAGACAGACGAGACAACCTTAAAGATTTAACTCGAGGTGGTTGCCCGAGCTTTTGGTCCAAAGGTTCGAGAATGTTGAAAGATTCAGTATTTTGGGTTCGAACTAATCTTACAAGAGCAAAACTCAAGTACGAAACTTTCTTTTGGGGTTCGCACTTTCGTTTGGTTAGGATCATATACATAGGAAAGATTTTTGATTAATTAATGAAAAGTGCTTCTCTTTCGGGCAAAACCGGTTTATAAATGGGTCTATTTGACCCGTCTTGAGTTCTCTCATTCTTCCTCTCTATTGGTTAGTTAAAAATCCTTCGCCGGTTTCTCTCATCTTCTCTCCTCCGCAGTACACTAATAAACCTAAGTCCGATCGAAAAAAAGCGATCACTTGCCTCTAATTCCCCTCATTCTCTTACAGGTTTTATCTACCCTTAGCCCTAATGGATCATCCTGAAGATGAAAACCATAACGAGAAACAAGACGACGAGGTTTGATTTTCCAGATTACGGATTGTCTTTACTCGATGAATTTGGAATATGATTTCTTTTCCGAAACCTTATCACACGTATTAATTTTGATGATTGTATCGTTGCGTGCTGGTTATTGCAGGAAGCTCTTGCTCGTCTTGAGGAGATTAAGAAGACAGTTGAAGCTAAAATTGCTCTTCGTCGAAATAACCTCAATCCTGAAAGACCTGGTTGGTTTTCGTGTTTAGAATTTTTCGTAAAAGTGTAATTTTTTTTCTTCCTGGTGAATCTGCAGTTACTATGACATGGTTTTCTGATGAGACCATCTTACATAGGTTAAAATTAACTATTCTTTAGGGCTTTCACGATGTTTCTGCCAATAGTCGATTGCTTAAATTGTTTTCTTTGTTACTGATTAGCCATTCAGGACTTAGCAGCACACTGATCTCGATAATTCTATATTAGAATCTGTATCTTGAGTTGTTACTGAGACTGAGTCTTCCATGATTACAGATTCAGCATACCTTAGGTCTCTTGATTCTAGTATCAAGCGAAACACAGCAGTTATCAAAAAGTTAAAGCAAGTAAATGAGGAGCAGAGAGAAGGGTTGATGGATGATCTGCGAGGTGTAAACCTCAGCAAATTCGTTAGTGAAGCAGTTACTGCTATTTGTGAGGCCAAGCTCAAAAGCTCAGATATACAAGCAGCTGTTCAGGTTGGCTTTGCTATTTCCTTTCTTATTCTTTTTTATCTTTACTGTATCTACATCTGCTTTGCTCTTATGTCTTTGTTTTCTTGCAGTATGCAGACACATTCTCTTTGTACTTTGTTTTTTCGTCATAAGAAAATTATCACTGTTAGAATGTTGCGAATTAGAGTGGATCAGAGAAATTTTTTCTTATATTAATTGTGCGATTCTTGGGACAATCATTGAGATTCTATAGTTTCTCTCATTAGTTGTCATCTTTGTTTCAATAGTATCTTAATACATTTGACTACTTGGTATGTCAATCCCCTCGGCCAGTTTAAGTTTCTGTTAAAAGGTACCTTGCCCTCTTGGTTTAGATGATAATTGGGTCGCTTGACACTGTGTATTTCTTATGGGGCATGATAAAGTAGCAAAAGACAATGTTCTACGTTCAGTAATTGTTTCACATCCTTCTACTGTAGCTGATATCCATGTATTTTTACAGATTTGCTCGCTACTTCATCAGAGGTACAAAGAATTTTCCCCTAGTCTGACACAAGGGCTCTTAAAAGTCTTCTTTCCTGGAAAATCTGCCGATGATGATGCAGACAGAAACTCAAAGGCCATGAAAAAGCGCAGTACCCTAAAACTTCTTCTGGAGCTCTATTATGTTGGAGTAATGGAAGATAGCAACATCTTCATCAATATTATTAAGGATCTCACCAGTGTTGAACAACTGAAAGATAGAGATACGACCCAAACAAATCTGACACTTCTTGCCAGTTTTGCTCGGCAAGGAAGAGTTTTCTTGGGGCTTCCTATTTCTGGACAAGACGGAGATGTAAGTAGGTTTCTAGATTAGCTAAAGTTTTACCCCCATATTTAATAAGCTCTTGCAAGACATATTTGGTAGTTAAAGGGGCATGATTTTTTGGGAGTACAAAATAAGTTTGATGTTTTTTTTTTTCTGTGTTTAGCTAAATGTGACTAAGATTTACTCTAGTTTTTTAAGGGTCTTGACGTCACCCCAGAACAGAAAAAGAGTTTTAAGAAAGCATTCAACACATACTATGATGCTCTGGCAGATCTCCTTCAGTCTGAGCACAAGGTTAGATCCTTATTTTTTTTGCACATGCTCATTTGAAGGAACTTTTCACAGATATCCTGAAAATGAAATATTTCCTCTCTTTTTCTTTTTTAGTTTTACCCTTTCTTGTAGTATTGTAGTAACAGTTTTTGTTTGGCAGTCGCTTCACCAAATGGAGAAAGAAAATGCAAAACTGGTAAATGCTAAAGGGGAGCTTAGTGAAGACAGTGCATCTTCTTATGAAAAGCTGAGGAAATCATATGACCATCTCTATCGAAATATCTCATCGTAAGTTACCATTCATATAACTTAACTAAGTATTCCTGTTTCGTGTTGGGTCTAGCTGTAGCTTCATAGCTTTCTTCTCACTGGCCATAATCTGAAATACCTAAAAAGTGATATTATTGTTGAGCTCTCAGTTTCGTCATAGTATATTCTTGAAGTCAAAAGCAGGCTGTTGCTGTCATTGTAGTTTAAAGATATAACGTTATTGTTTAGTTCTCAGGCATGTATCAGTTCATCTGCCAAACGTTTTATTTGATTGTGACATGTGATTACCAATTTACTGGAACCCTATAATATCTATGAATGGAAGTTTGAAAGTGTACCTAGATTTTTAGTGCGTATCCTTTCCTCCCACATATTTGACAAGAATGATATCTGGCACATGAACATCTACAGTTTCAATATACAGAGATTATGTATTTAATAAATATTGGTCATAAAACAAAGTCAGTTGCTTAAGCATTCTCACCTAATGTGATATAGACCGCATAGTTAGTTATGTACTTTTTTATTTCCTGTTTCAGTTTGGCCGAAGCACTTGATATGCAGCCTCCTGTTATGCCAGAGGATGGTACAACTAGGCTCGCAGCAGGGGACGAAGCCTCACCCTCTGGTGCTGTAAAAGATACATCTGTCCCGGAACCTATTTGGGATGACGAGGATACCAAGACATTTTACGAGTGCTTGCCTGATCTGAGGTAAGCTCTTATTTATGTCTAAGAAATGAAAATATCAGAAACATTTAATTTTTTTAGAAGAGTCTTTATTATCTAGTTCTCTATTGTGTTTACTTTCTGTTTATATTGTTTTCAATTATTTATGTGGGATGCATGATTTCTCTAGGGCATTTGTTCCAGCCGTCTTGTTGGGAGAAGCAGAGTCTAAATTAAATGAGCAATCTGGAAAGGCAAAAGATAAATCCTCTGTGAGTGTTAGACATACTACATGATATTATGTATTCATGCTTTCTCAAGATATAGGAAGACATCTTTTGTTGTTGCTATGTGAGAACGTCCATGTTGTTCCTTTATGGTAGACTATAAAGGACACTTGTTCAACAATCATCGCTAAATGAGTAGATTGTCTACCTTGGAATGACCTGATTTTCTTGTGGAAAGATTTTGTGCCACATATTTTGGCATTTTCCAAAACTAACATTGTTTTTGATTGATCGAAGGAGTCTAGCTCTGAAGTTGTTGAAAGTCAACAAACAACTGAATGTACAACAGAGGTTCCTGCTGATCCTGGTAGTGTGGCTGAAGGGTCAAATATTGAGCAGCCAAAAGAGAAGGAAGAAGTAGATAAGGAAAAGGCCAAGGATGCTAAGAAGGAAAACGGGAAAGAAAAAGACAGTGACAAGAAATTGGAAAATGAGAAGGAGAAGGGTAAGAGCCTTGACGTGGCCAACTTTGAAAGATTGTTACAGAGACTACCTGGTTGTGTAAGCCGTGATCTTATTGACCAGTTAACGGTAAGAGTCCTTAAAATGTTGATGTTGTTTCTGTTGAACCTCTTTTATCCATTGTTTATATCTATGGTTATATTTCCAGGTGGAATATTGTTATTTAAATTCCAAGACAAACAGGAAAAAACTTGTCAAAGCTTTATTTAATGTCCCTAGAACATCTCTGGAGTTGCTAGCATACTATTCGCGTATGGTTGCAACACTAGCAATGTGCATGAAGGACATCCCATCTATGCTTGTGCAGATGTTGGAGGACGAGTTCAATTCTCTGGTCCATAAAAAGGTTAGCTAATGCCTTGTATTAGAAAAGAAGTAATTAATTTTACTTTCAGTACATTTAATTATGACTGCATTTTCAACCTTGAGACCGAGTTAAGTCAATTCACCTGCTGATGTGAATTCACCGATTCTCAGATTTGCTCCCAACATTCCCTCATAATCGGTGTTCAAATGTTATGATAGACTTTCTGATGTAGTTGCATTTTTAATTTTGCGCAGGACCAAATGAACATCGAAACAAAAATCCGAAACATCAGATTTATTGGAGAACTCTGCAAGTTTAAAATTGTTCCTTCTGGTCTTGTATTCAGTTGTTTGAAGGTATACCTACTCACCCATCAACATATGTATTCTATAGAGATGTTAATTTTCTTGAATTCTCTAGACATATGTTGGATATGTTTCAATTAATCTATTAGGTAAGCTGTCCCTGAATCCTCTTATCAGATATCAGAAAGTAATTGGGTGGGGATGGATTCTATTCTCTAGTCCTGTTTGTATGAGCCGTCCAACTCTATAAAATGCTAACTTCCCAATTACTTTTACAGGCTTGCTTAGATGAATTTACTCATCATAACATTGATGTTGCTTGCAATCTTCTGGAGACATGTGGTCGTTTCCTTTACCGGTCTCCTGAAACCACACTTAGGATGACAAATATGCTGGACATATTGATGCGCCTGAAAAATGTCAAGAACTTAGATCCTCGTCAAAGTACTCTTGTGGAAAATGCCTACTACCTTTGTAAACCCCCTGAAAGATCAGCACGAATTTCAAAAGTTCGTCCACCATTGCATCAGGTACTTTCTTATCCCCAACTATTATGTCCTTTATGTTTCAAATGATATTTCCTTACTCAATTGTATCGAGACGTATTTTTACATGTAATTCTGTTCATATTTCTGCAGTATATTCGAAAATTGCTATTCTCAGATCTTGATAAAGATTCCATTACGAATATACTCAAGCAACTGCGGAAGCTGCCATGGAGTGAATGTGAGCAATACATCTTAAAGTGCTTTATGAAGGTTCATAAGGGAAAGTACGGTCAGATTCACTTAATTGCTTCCTTGACATCTGGTTTGAGCCGCCATCATGATGAGTTTGCGGTAGCTGTTGTTGATGAGGTATGTTTGTTCCTCTGTATCTAATAGACTAATACATTTTGGATTTTCATTTTGCGCTGTTTGCTGAAGTAACATGGTACATTGGTTTCACGTGAAGGTACTAGAGGAGATAAGGGTTGGCCTTGAGTTGAATGAATATGGGGCACAACAGAAGCGACTGGCCCATATGAGATTCTTAGGGGAGCTGTACAACTATGAGCACGTAGATTCATCTGTGATATTCGAAACACTTTATTTAACGCTGGTATATGGTCATGATACTTCAGAGGTATGTTAGCTTATGACTCTTTCAGAGTGCAATCCTTTATTAAATTTAAATGCTCCTCTTTCGTATGGTTTGGCATTTGAAAAATTATAATCAATAGTGTCTCTTCTCGTCTTTAACAAACAAGAAAAGTGTTTCTTCTCATGCTTACTTTCTTTGATACATTCCTCATACAAATGTGGAATACTATGTTGTAAAATCGATTATGTTAACATAAAATGTGGAATACCAGAAGTCATGTATTTCATATGGAGAGAGAATTAACCTGCTGTTTATAACATACTTAGATGCTGTGTGTTGCCCAACGCTGCAGAGTAACAGCTTTACGTTTAGTTTCTAGTTCTTCTCTTTCACTGATTGACTGTTGTAATACTTATATGTTGTTAGCAAGAGGTGCTGGATCCACCAGAAGATTTTTTCCGTGTTAGGATGGTTATCATCCTTCTGGAAACATGTGGGCACTACTTTGATCGAGGTTCTTCAAAGAAGAGGCTTGATGAATTTTTGATACACTTCCAAAGATACATACTGAGCAAGGGTCACCTTCCCCTGGATATTGAATTTGACTTGCAGGTTAGTCTTAATAATATTTGTTAAGGGGGCATGACATTTGATTTGTGGAGAAATTATCCAGATTTCACTTAAACTTTCAGGATATCTTTAACAAATAATATGTTTTAACTTCTGTCTCAATACAGGATCTATTTGCCAATTTAAGACCCAATATGACCCGTTACGGGACCATTGATGAGGTCAATGCAGCTATACTTCAGCTGAAAGAGCGTGAACATGCTTCTTCAGGAGACAAAGTCAGTATAGAAAGACACTCAGATACAAAGCCTCCAAGCAGGTCGTCTTCCGGTGTTCTCTCTTCTAATGGGCAAAGTACTGCAAAAGATATTGGACAGAATGGAGAAGCTCATGGAGAAGAAAGTGACAGTGATTCTGGTAGTGGCTCTGTGGTCCGAGATGGACAAAATGAACAGTTGGATGATGGAAATCATGACCGGGGGTCTGAGAGTGAGGATGGGGATGACTATGATGATGGCGATGGACCGGGATCCGATGATGATAATGAATTTCGTGTTAGGCAGAAGGTGGTATCTGTAGATCCTGAGGAACAAGCGGAGTTTGATCAAGAACTGAAGGCTTTGCTTCAGGCAAGTTCAGATCCAGTCTTTTCTTTTCAGTGTACATTGATGCTTCCATTTTCTCCAATTTAATGGGATGGGAAAACCAATTTACACTAATGCAAGATGGAACTTATTGGTCCGATATCAAGGAATTTGAACATGGTTAAGTACTGATATGATATGTTTTGTGGATGCAGGAAAGCATGGAGCAAAGAAAGTTAGAATTACGTGGTAGACCAGCATTGAACATGACAATACCGATGAGTGTTTTTGAAGGAACTGGAAAAGATCATCATCATTTCGGGCGAGGAGTAGGGGAAAACGGTGAAGAACTGTTGGATGAAGAGAACGGAGAGCAAAGAGAGGTTCAAGTGAAGGTTCTAGTGAAGAGAGGAAACAAACAACAAACAAGACAAATGCTAATTCCGAGCGATTGTTCGCTAGTGCAGAGCACAAAACAGAAAGAAGCTGCGGAATTGGAGGAGAAACAAGATATAAAGAGATTAGTACTTGAGTACAATGAGAGGGATGAAGAGGAAGCTAATGGGTTAGGAACACAGACATTGAATTGGACTCCTGGAGGAGGCAAAGGATCCACTCGAAGTAGTAACACCGGCGATGGCAGTGGAAGAGGCGGTGGGCCTCGTCACCGGTTTTTTTACCATCAAGGAGGTGGTGGTTCGTATCATGCCCGGCGAAAGTAGGATTCTTCTGGTTTTAAAAGAAAATTTGATAATCTTGCCTTTGTCAAAAGCGGTAATTGTTAGCTTTTCTCAAGAAATTTCACGAGTTTCTGTGACAGAGGTTCATATATATATTTGGCTCCAGATTCTGTAGTGACTGTTTAGTAAGTTGCGTGGTGTATATGTGGATCAACTGTGTATGGCCGTTTTTGTCTAGCTTCTGTGATCCAATGTTTAACTTGAGATTTTGAAAAAGTGAAAGCTTTAGAAACATAATGAAACCAATTGAGTGGAAAGAAGATGACGAGAAGAAACTATAATTTCGTCTTTAACAAAAAGAACAGAAGATATGGTCTTACCATACACAGAAAGGCCAGATTAAGAACGCATAGGACGAATAAAAGAGATTCCTTAAACAAATCTAGTTTCTGTCCTTATATCAAAAATGAACGGCTGAGAACAGAGGACATAAGACCAACTTTAAATTTGATATTTTGTATTCTGCATTATTTTTCATCTCCAATTATAATACCAAATCTCACATTTTAAAAAATATATATATTATTAATTTTATTATTATTAACACCCCGCTCTAAATCGTGAGAGACACCGTGTTATTCTTTGGTCTTGCCGAAATTCATCTCTTTGAAAAAATCTTTCGACATTAAAACCTTTAATCACAAACCTGGAAAAAATAAAATAAAAAGGTGACTAACGAAATACCTAGTAAAGAGATCATCTTTACCCACTGAAACACAACATATTTCTCCTTCTAGCACTAATCAACACAAACATAGAATTAAACACAATGACATAACACATATATTATATTTATAAGTTAGTTGAGGCCACCGAACATCCACTGTCATCCCCTTACACAGAATCCATGACTATTGAAAGTTCAAGGTCCGTCATTTCATCTTTCAACACAGCAAATCTGGAAAATAGACTTTCGGGACTTTTCAACAACAGATTGATCGTTTTCTTGTTTTTTATGGTTCTCTAGGAAAACGTTTTTAAAGTAAGCATATTAAATTTCAGTTGATTTCGAATTATATTACCCCTTTATTTATTTTTTATTCTTCACATCGTCATATCAGAGGGAACATGACTGCTAAGGTTTCTTCCGGATCTTAGGTTTTTAAGGAATCTTGTGAACCTAAATGATGGGTCTCACAGTTATATCATTAAGTTTAGTATTATTTTAATTTCTTAATAATTTGATTAAAAAAATTAAAACTAAATTCTTATAACTAATTATATTCGACAATTTGTTTAGCAGAATAGGAAATAACTTTTCGGGGTATTAGATTATCTATAAAGTTCATATTATATTTTGAAAATTCTCTTATTATATTTACTTTTTATGTGTGTTGGGTTTTTTAGTTTTGTAAATTTACGAATCCAGTATTTGAATTTAACTTAATTATTTTTTTAAATATTCATTATTTAAATATGTATTGCAAATCAATATTTCATATTATTACAACTAAAATTTCATATTCTTATATATAAAACAAAACTAAAATATTTTAGGGTTTTCTTTGTTACAGCTGATGATATTAATTAGTTATGTGCATTCAAGTTTTCATATCAGTTTCAATCGGTTCCGAATCTTTTGTGTATAGAAATTTTGAACTTATATAAAAACTTATAAAATTTTGTTTTGTTATATTTGATTCCGGATCAGTTCTTTAAATTTAAATAAAATGCTCAAAATTAATATTAATAAACAATGTTTAACATAAAAATAATATAAAAAATTTAGTATTTTGCAGGTGGGTTTTAGTATAGTGGGATGTTGTAAATCCACTAAAAGCAGATATATTTTCACATCCAATAATCAAATTTTACTGCCTATATTATATAAAAATTTGGTTCGTATGCTAACAAATTGTGGATCACTATTGACAAAAAAATTTTTTAGTATTTTATGAACAATTTCACATTTCAAAGAGCAAGCCGAATTCATCCACTGTCTGTCGCTTCATAAAGGTTCTTTTATCTCTCTGTCTCTTTCCTCCACATGAAAAATTGGTAGTTGGCTTCATTGGACCGACGAATAGGTCCCAACACGTTCCAATACATTCATTGACAAATTTATCATAAAAAAGATTTTGTACGGTTTAATTGTGGTCTAGAAAATTGTATACCTTTTTTTTTGTTATGAAAAATTGCATACCTTTTTGGTCGATCTAATACAAAAAAATCTTCCTTATATTGCATTTATAATTGGGTGCCCACACTCGTGATACAAGTTTTATATTTATAACTTTTTGGAATGTGATGATTTTAGATAATTTTTTAAAAGGGAAATAGTAAAATCTTTTACAAGAAAAAGGGGAAATAGTTCACAAATCACATGGAGTAATAGAAAATAGAAAAAAATAGTAATCTTTAAATAATTTATCAAAATTTATTGATGTAAGAGTTGATATATAGAACATTGTTGTATACATATTAGTTTAAGTAAAATAAAAATACACTGATACAAATTAATATTAAATATGCATATATATATATATATAATTGGCGTGGGATCAAGATTCCAAGTACACCAAATTTCCAGTAGTACTTTCAGGGTCTATATTCAAACTTCCAAATACCTAAAAACTGAAAATATATGAGAACGACCTAGTCAATATTTTGATCTAATATATATAATACCAAATTAGTAATGATAGTATTCATAATGTTTTCAGTCAACCGAAAGATTCCGGTTTTTTGGAAAAAAGCCGATTCTAATTAGTAGGAACACTATATTATTTTCTACAGAGAACTGAAATTTCCGATTATGGATGTCGATGTATCATCCTTTACACCATAATCCCCTCAGGAATTCATGTAAATACTCCTGACACAAAAAAATGATTAGTGTATTTGAGGGATATGGATCCCTCACCTTGACAACAATTAATATCACAATGTTTTTTAGTTAAAGCTAGTATTCACAATGTTAGAATATTAAGGGAAAAAAGCAAGTAAATAAAGCAATCAATTTTTGAATAAATAGAGATGGTTGAAAACAGCTTGGCCAAAATCAAAGAAAATCGCACGTGTTTTTTTCTTCTCTCTTTTAGACATACTCTCTCTCTCTCTATAGAGTCGCCGGAAAAACCATACAAACGACGGCGTTTACTTCTTTGAAGAATAGAGGCTCATGTTGGATCTAAACCTCGGAATGTTGTCAACACATAACGAAGATGATAATGATTTCCAAGTACCAACCTCTATGTTTGATCAACAACAGGATTCCATCAATCTCTCAAAGAATGACTCCTCTTTGATTACCTTTGGAATCCTTAAAAGAAAAGAAGACGTAGAACTACTTCCTCCTCCTCCAGACAGTGAACTATCCGACGAAAGTGAGTGGCTGAAACTGTCATCGATGCAAAGAAATAATGAAGAAATGTTTGTAGCAACGAAGAAGAACCGTCGTGGTCCAAGATCTCGAAGCTCTCATTATCGTGGCGTTACATTATACCGTCGAACCGGCCGTTGGGAATCTCATATTTGGTATTCATTTTCATAAAATCTAAAATCTTAATACATATTGAAACTCAAACTAACACTTGGTTTTGGGATTTATGTTTAGGGATTGTGGGAAACAGGTTTATTTAGGTAAGTATATAAGAGATGTTTTCATATAAACAAATATTCTATATCTTTTCGTATTATATAAACATTAAACACCAATTTTGGATATAAATTAAAAGTTTGAAAGAGGAAAAACCAAAGATTGAAAGATCTTCAATTTTGTCTTTTGTTTTGTTATAAAAACAGGTGGTTTCGAATCAGCCTACACAGCTGCAAGGTGTAAGAATTTATAACAGATGTTACATCTATATATAAGACTTTTAATTAATTATTGTGACATATAGCTATTGTCCTAACCATGGGTCCTAACACAAATTATTGTTGTTATCTCTTCTTTTTATTTGTACAATTTTAAGATATATTTATAGAAATATTAGTTGACTTATTATTCAACTACATATCAGAGCATATGACCGAGCTGCTATCAGATTTCGTGGACTCCAAGCAGATATTAACTTTATCGTGGATGATTACAAACACGACATCGAAAAGGTTTTATTTTGATGTTTTAAATATCAGAGCTAAACTAATTAATTAGGTCACTATATGTACCTTGGTTTGATTAGTAAAAAATAATGGATTAATGATAGATGAAGAATTTAAGTAAAAAAGAGGTTGTGCAAACACTTAGAAGAGAGTGTGCAAGTTTACCAAGAAGAGGTTCTTCCAAATACAATCACTTTACTCTTCACAATCAGACTCATCATGTAAATTATGATCACATTCATCTCTTCCAAAACAGGTTTGATTCTTATCTTGGTTACAAATTGATCCAACATTTGTGTTTTGTTGCATATATTATTCACATTTATATTAATAAAAGTGTCTGAATGAATACTCGTAGAAGATGGAATGGAGAAGCAGCAGCAAAATGCAATGAGATGAGAAAGATAGAAGATATTAAGATAGGTGCCCATAATAAAGGTAACTAGTTAACTACTAAAATTAGAAATTTATATATACATATATGCTAAATAATTGTGTAATCTCATTAATTTCTCTCAAGCTTAAAAGCCCTAACCATGATTTTGTTTTGACACATAGAACACACCTTTAAAATTTGTACTACCAAACCCTAGCCAGTCTTACCTTTCAAAATTCTCTCATTCGAGACAAGAACTGATTCATAACATAAACATTGAGACTTTATTATGGAGAACTATACAACTCCCTAAACCAAACTCTAGTAAGAGATAACTACAAAAATTAATATTTAATCATTTAACCAAAAGTAATTTTTCAATTAATATTAGATCTTAATCGAATTTGTCTTTTATTTTCAATAACATACATTACACAAGGTTTAATTCGAATAGTGAAGCATGGACAACACTTAGTACAAAATATACTATGTTATATGATCAATACAATATCTTCTATGACAAAAGACATTAACTAATGTTTCAGGAAATGAGCACAACAATCTTGAGCTAAGTCTCGGAACATCTTCATCATCAGAAGATATAAGATTGAAAACGTCGGATTATCTTCTGGATGCTACGTTGGCAGATCGGAGTTGGGTCACACCTAACAAAGTTCCCTTTCACTTTAGTCCGTGGAAGCTTAGCTTGTGATATATATAGCTTTATAATGGAAGGGTATATATGCGCCTTCTTAGAAAATGTTCGTTTGAAAAAGAGTTGGTAGCGCCTGAAATCCTACATACTGACTGATTTATGGCGAGATTGCATGACACGTAATCCGTTCCCAGATTTTTTTTCTTTTTCTTTGTAAAATTCGCCGTTACCAGATATTTATCGACGACAAAGATGAAACCATTAAAGATAGTTTCCATGATCAACTCTTCTTCTTTGTCCATGTAAATTATAAATATACATTTTCTAATGGATTCGTATCTATATTCAGATAAGGGAAACTTGTGAGGTTACAAAAGACAAACGAGACGTGAACAAATTTGGCCCAAAATGATAGAGTCACTATATTTAAAGTACAATATCGTATTGTCGTATAATTTCCGCCATCCATCTTCATCACATTCCCTCATTTCTTATCCCCACTTTCTCCAACTTTAGACACGTTTTTGTCTTTATTCAATAACTAATAAAGTAAAATACACATAAAGTAGACAATATATGGCCCTATGTGTAAGTTCAGTAGTTGAAAAATATTAAAGTCTTGAGAGATTCTATTGAAACAACAGAAGATAGATAAACAGAATTTACGTTTTGTACATAGCAAATAACCCAAATACAAAAATGGTTTAATAATATCAGTTTTAACTATTACAACATCTTCAGGAGATTCTGTCATAATTTCTATCTATTTACACAAGATACACTAAATAAAGTTGTTTTCCCTGCTTTGAATTCCAATATGTCAGGAGCTGTATTAGGTAGATGAATTATTAGTAGCTTGATCTCTTCTCAGGAGAAGCTAATCTATTGATTTTGGCTGCAGAAGGAGCAACTGCAACTTTTCCACTTACTAGTATAGAAGATAAGGTTTCATCATGTACAAGACCTTTCTCAAGCATCTCATCATGAAGTCTAAAAGCCTCATTGAGATTACTTTCTCTATGATGTCCTGCAATAACAGTACTGTATATAAGCACATTTGGACTCATGTCTTCCTTCTTCATTTCCTCTAACATCTTGCTTGCTCTCACAAACTGTCCCTTTTTACTTAGACCATTGACAAGTACCACGTATAAGATTTCATCAGGGACAATACCCAAAGCAAGCAACTCCGAGTACAAGTCAGAGGCAAAGATTAGATTTCTATCTTTTAACAACCCATCAATAAGCGTTGTATATGTAAAAAAATCACATCTTATACCGTCATTCACCATTTTCTTGTACAGATCAATCGCTGCATCCATGTTTCCCACATTGCGGAATCCTGAAATCAAACTATTGTAGACTGAGACATTTGGTATCAATCCTAGATGTAAGAGTTCAGAAAACAGAGTATATGCAGTTTTCATGTCATGCTTTTTACAGAGCCAGTCAATTAGAGCACCATAGGCTGGAATATCTAGTTTCAGATTCTTGCTTTTCATTTCATGTCTCATTGCAAGAGCTAGATCCATTCTGTCAATTCTACAAAATCCGTTGATCAGGCTGGTGAAGGTAACAACATTTGGGGATATACCGTTTTCACTCATCTTTCTGTAAGTTTCGACAGCAGAATCGGTTTCACCTTCTTTGAAAAATCCATCTATGATACTATTGTAACTCATGCAACTCATGGAACAGCGATTTTCTTTTATCACATTTTGCAACACCTCTCTTGCTTTAGATGTCTGACCAACTTTGCACAAGCCATTGATGATCGTGTTATATACAACTTCATTAGTTTCGAAATTAGAAGAAACCATTTGATTGATGACATCGCAAGCATTTTGTTCATCCTGATTCTTGGAAAATCCATCAATCAAGATAGAATAAGTGTAATTATTCGGCTCTACACCGTTTCCAAGCATATCCAAAAATATTGAACGAGCCAAGTCCATATTATTCATTCTGCAATGAGCAAGCATCAAGTTATTGTACGAAACTACATTAGGCTTAATCCCTTTATTTTCCATCATCGTCAATAACCTCGTTGCTGCATTGATCTTACTTTGCTTGCATAATAATGACAAAATCTTAGTACACATGAAACCATGCGCAAGTCCCAATTCAAAACAATCATTAAAGATTTCAAGTGCCCCTTCCGGTGACTCAGCTTTTAAACACCCTTGGATCATTGTGTGAACAAGAACAGATGAAGGAGTAATCCCTACAGATTTCATCCTTTTGTAAATCTCGACAGCTTTTTCCATCTCCCAGTTCTTGCAAAACCATTCTATCATAACCGAAAACATAACTTTGTCCGGAGCCAGTCCTTCCTCCTCCATTGTATTAAACAAATCCAAAGCCTTACCCAACTCATTTCTCTTGCAATACCCAGTAATCAAACTCGTTGCACCAATGACACTCATCGGTATCCCAAAACCAACCATCTCCTCCTTAATCTTCACAGCCTCCTCCATGTTATTTTCCTTCACAGAAGCCACAATCACACTAGTATACGTTTCTTGCGAGGCCGGGACACCTAACTTCTCTCTCATTTCTCTCAACAAATCCAAAGCCATAACCAAATTTGGTGTCTTACAAGCAGCTTGAATAGCAAGACTGTACAACAAACCATCTGGTTCTGCTCCTCTACTCATCACTCTCCTGAAAATTTTCACAGCCTCTTCGGGCTTTCGTTCCCTCAAATTAGCTCGCATTAACAACTGAGTCGTAACGTTATCACCAGCAACACCAACAACAACCATCTTATTATAAATCTCCTTAGCTTTATCTATCGAATTGCTTCGAACTAAAGAGCTTAAAACATTGTTCACATAAGGCACAAAAGGAATCACATTACGCTCCATCATCAAATTAAAGCAATCTATAGCATAATCCATTCGCCTATTTCTAATATAAGCATTCAACAAGTAATTAAAATCTTGTGAGTTGCGTAAAAAACCAAACCTTTTAGCCGAATCGACCAAATTGTTAGCCATTTCGCTTGGCATCAGTGTTGGATTGCTCGAAACGAACTGTACAAGCAAATTGCTGGCGCGATCGTTTGTATGAGGAGAGGTCAACAAGATATGTATGAGTACCCAGAAGACATCTCCACCTTCGCAGAGATGACGCAACGGCTTGACCCAATAACAGTACTGAAGAGCCGAGACTGGGTCGTTCTTACGACCTAGAAGCATTTCGATTACATGAGCGTCGTCAACATGATCGCCCTGATTCTCAGTCTCTACAATTGAATTTGAAGGTAAATGATCCAGTCCTGAAGGTCTATAAGGAAATTCAATTTCTGAGATGACTTCACTAGTGGAACCAGTATCTCTACTCCGATTATCCGGTGAATTAAGAAATCGAGACTGTGAAGAAAAAGGTTTAGGCTTTATCAAATGATGGAGAAAACGTGGTGGACAGAATCGTATGGAAGTCATGAAAGTACTCGTCTTTGTTCTCTGCTAGTTTCAGCAGTAAAGAAGGAAACGGTCCGATCGGAGAAAAAGAACGTCTCTCTAAACCCCTTCTCAAGAAAACGACGTCGTTTGGTGCCGATTAAACCCTACATTTTTTTCCCTTTTATTTGTTTCTTCTTAATTTATTTACTTTTTTTTGGTCATGGGTTTATTTATTTTTATTTGTTACCAATTCATGTCATAACAGTTTAATAGTGGAAATGACTACTTGACTAGTACCTAACATAAAGTGACAAAACAGTATTATTCCTATAAATCAATACTGTTTATATGCTACAAACAAAGTAAAATAAATTTGATTTAAATTCATCTAAATCTAATGTCAAAAAAGAAATGAAAAGTCTTCTCAATCTATTTTGAAGTTTTGTGTCGACATATTTTTTTTCTGTAATCTAGATTTTAATTAGTAAAGCCAAAATAGAAAACACTGTTAATTACATAAACCGACGGACAATTGATAAGTTTTCGAAAACTAAATCCTAACAGGAGAACATATATGTTTAATGATGCAATATATCTTTTTTTAAAGAAAAAAGTAGAAATTCTAATTTATATATTTATATTTAAAAATAAAATAAAATAAAGTGAAAAGAAATATTATTGTTCTCATGCAAGTAGAAAAAAAAGAAGAACAATGAATGGATTGAAAACCTTAAAGCCGAAAAAACATCAAAATGTGAAAAAGTAAAAAGTATTAAACATTGAATTACATAAGTAGAGCTGTCGATTCTGGTCGGAATCGGTTCACTTTAGATAGATAAATTCATATTGCCGGTACATTACAACTTGCCTCTTGGTCTTATTGAATCAAACCAGAATTATAGATTTCATTCGGAATTACAAGAAATAGTTGCAAAAGATGGAAATTTAGATTGAGTATGTTTGCTAGATAAAAAAGAAAAGGACGGATTATATAAAGACAATATTAGATGAAGATTTTTGATGAACATATAAAATTTCAAGTCAGTTTTAAAATTCATTTTTAAAAATATTTGAAAAAAAAATGAAAAAAAGAAGGCCAATAATAGAAAGTGGGGTTGGTTTGGATGCATGGGAATAAATATTTTTGATATTTGTCTTGTATCAATTAAATTTATTATTTTCTCTATTTTTCATCTTGAAAAAAAACAAGTATATGTCATCGTTGACAACTTTTTTCATTAAGAATATGAAAACTGCCAAGTAACAAGTAATGGAATTAGGACAAATCACATGTAATAAGTAGATAAATCTTGTGAACGGATATATAAAATATTGAAACAAAAGTTATAAACAAATCCTTATATTATGCTAAACACAATAAAGAATAATTGTTTTAACAGAGAAGATCATAAGTATTGGCGAATGGGCTCCATTAGAGGAGCGACAAAAACTGGACAAAAAGAAAACCAAAAAAATAAAACCTTTTTTCATCTTTATTTAACATCAACTGTGTTTCTCTGTTGTCTAAGACAAAAATTGAACCGGAGATTACGGGGACCAACAGTGTTCGGTGCCCAATCCACCAAACTTTTACTATACAATCTCTTTAATACTAACACTTGTTGTAACCAAAATCAAATTTGGGCAAAATACGAAGTTAATCAAGAGAAGACACTTGCTTATGTTTGTATATACGATAGAGTTCTGACAGATTTTTGTTTTGTTTTTATTGTTGTTTTAGGTTGCAATTGGAGTCCACATATTCATCAACTTGGTCAATGTGGATAAGGGAAAAATGAAAATTCGTGGAGCCGTTAATATATTATTACGTTAGTCAGCTGTAATCAATTCACGTGAACCATTTCGTCATTAGATATTTAGATTGTTGTTGAGACAAAAGTCAATTTCCACCAAAGCACACTTTTAATCATTTGAAATTCCGATAACTTCGGCTGATGGCATCAAATTTCTGTTTTTGTTTGGTATTTCTCCATTTTAATGGTTTGTGTAATCTTTAAAAAAAGGGAATCAGTAAAACTTGATTTATAGTGAAAATTATATCATGTAAAATGATGTGGCTAAGTAAATTAGAATTCAAGTGAAAATAGCTGAATAAGTATGGCATTTAACTATTTCACAATATTATTTTCCCATGTATATAAATATATATTTTTAAAAATTTAACAGCCCAATTGTTGAAATAAATATATATTTTTTGAAGTTAAAACCGAACTTGATCCCATATTCTAGGTTTGGAAAATTCATACGATTTAGGTATGTTTTTTTATCACATCTAAAGCCGTCATTTTGTTAAAAATTAATATATAATGCAAAAAAAATTAAATCAAAGTTATAACTAATTGTTTTATTCATGTAAATATGGAAGAGTTTCAATACATTGTACAATTGAGTAACTATACATTATTGGTCTCTTAATTTATTTTAGGTAAACATAAATTATAAAAATACATTCCTCTAATCAATCATAAAGATACATAATTACAAAAAAAGTCTGTATTATTGACATTTGTATTTATATGATCAACCACATTATCTACATAATACATGATTATGGAGTGACTTTTGAGTACACACCTCAAATTTCTCAAATTTTGGAATATTTGAGAAATAAACTATACATTTAATAATTGTCAGAAACTTAGAAGAAGATTGTATTTTTGTGATGGTCCAGTATTTATATTAATTGCTTCATTCCTTGTTTCTAAGTAACAAAAAGTCACGCGTGAGACTATAAAAGAAGATCCTTTGCAGTATCTGTGTTCTTGCTTCTTCTTCATCTCTTTGCTTTTTCTCTCTCCGTGATTCCTTTATGATATTCAAATATATAAAAAACGATTCTTTCTTTTTGCCTTCCCAAATCATTCTCCTTTTTTTATCTTGAATTTTTAAGATGATTTATGGAGGGAAAATTAAAGAGAGAAACAAGAATAAAAGCTTTGGGTTTGTGAGAAATGTTGTGAATGAGACTTCTCGTACTTTCTTTTCTCGTGAAATTTTGTATGACAGATTATAATAAAAATTAGTTTTTTCTTTGTCTTATTTGGGCGTTAATGTCTAGAGAGTGTTTATAGATTTGATTAAAATACTCTTTTTGTTGATTTTCTTGCTTAATTACGATGCAAAGGGTACACAATAAACCCATTGATTCCATTGGAGCTGTTAAGCATTTGATTAAACAAAGTAACGGCGGAAACGGCGGCGGAGTGACGGCGGAGAATATGCAGGAACCGAGTGTTGAGACTGATAAGCTCAGTTACGAGATTTTCTCTATTCTCGAGAGTAAATTTCTCTTTGGGTATGATGATGATCCAAAGCTTCTGGAATCACGGAGTCGAGACCCGAGTCCGGAGCAAGAGACGTTACCACCACCGACGGTGGTGGAAGCTGTAAACGGTGTCGTTTCGGGTTCTGTTAAGAACCAGAGAGGTAAAATTTGTGTTTTGAGTATTGATAGTGGAGGAATGAGAGGGATTATACCTGGAAAAGCTTTGGCGTATCTGGAACATGCTTTGAAATCAAAATCCGGTGATCCGAATGCTCGAATCGCTGATTATTTTGATGTCGCTTCTGGTTCCGGTGTCGGAGGGATTTTCACGGCGATGCTTTTTGCGTCGAGTGATGGTAAACGACCGATCTTTAAGGCGGAGGACACGTGGCGGTTTTTAGCTAAGAAAGGTAAAAGCTTTTACAATAAATCACCACCGGGGATTTTAAACCGGGTCATGAAACCCGGGTCGGGTGGGTCAGCTTCGAAGCTTGAGAAAACAATGAAAGAGTCATTCTCTGAGCTAACACTGAAAGACACGCTTAAACCGGTGTTGATTCCTTGTTACGACCTCACGAGCTCTGCACCGTTCCTTTTCTCACGAGCCGATGCGTTGGAAACGGACGGTTATGATTTCAAGCTGTCAGATGTATGTAGAGGCACTTGGGCTGAGCCAGGAATGTTTGAGCCAGTGGAGATGAGTTCAGTTGATGGTAAGACGCGGTGTGTGGCTGTTGATGGTGGATTAGCTATGAGTAATCCGACGGCTGCAGCGATTACTCATGTGTTGCATAACAAACAAGAGTTTCCATTCGTTAGAGGTGTTGAGGATTTGCTTGTGTTGTCACTTGGGACAGGACAATTGGTTGATGTTAAGTATGATTGTGATAAGGTTATGAAGTGGAAAGCTAAGCATTGGGCTCGACCTGCCGTTCGAATCTCCGCCGATGGTGCGGCTGATACTGTGGATCAGGCTGTTTCCATGGCCTTTGGTCAATGCCGGAGAAGTAACTACATCCGTATTCAGGTAAGACTGTCTGATCTGAACAACTTGAATTGATCATACGATTTAGTTATCAAATTTAGTAAGCTGAATCTTGATAACAATGGTAGATTCATTGATTGGTTGGTGGTGTTTATAGGCGAATGGTTCAAGTTTGGGTCCGTGCAAACCAAACATAGACACAGATGCAAGTCCAAGCAATGTGAATATGCTTATGGGAGTTGCAGAGGAGATGTTGAAGCAGAAGAACACAGACTCTGTTCCGTTTGGTGGTAAGAAAATCAATGAAGAAACCAATTTTGAGAAGCTGGATTGGTTAGCAGGTGAACTTGTGCTTGAACACCAGAGGAGGAGTTGCAGAATCGCTCCCACTGTAGCGTTCAAGCAATCTGGTGATAGAAAAACTCATCAGCCCACCATTTTTAAGGATATTGATTGTATGTTGTGAAATTGTATAGACTTAGGCCACTCTCTCGTCTGATTCAAAATCCTAAGAAATGTGTTATTGTGGTTTTATTACATTGTACTCAATATGAGCTTCGTTATAACAAAAACTTTGTAATGCTGACTTAATCAGCAGAGAACGTTAAAGCTAACCGATAATAAGTTTAGCTTAATTCTTTTTCTTATATGATTTGAACTATAAGATCTAATTCATAATCGAAAATCTATTACATGAGTACTAAACTTGAATTCCTATAACAAAACTATAGAAATAGACATTTGACGAAATGATATTTCCTAAGTTTTGCATAATTCCTTATCCCTTAAGGTTAAGTTATTTCTTGAACAAGTTTATCATTGCTAATTTACTTAAGCACCACTTAATCTTTGATTCTCTGTTTGTTATAGTGTCATTTATTCTGCTAATTACAAACATCATGATTCCTTTCAATTTGTTGATACCTGTTTACTTTACATCTAAAAGCATATTATATGTTTGGAATTTTCTTCTTTTTTTGGTCTGGAAAAATGTTTGGAATTTTCTAAAAAGGAAAAGATGTGTAATGAGACCAAATCTCTTTGGAGATTCAGTTTGATTGGAGACCAAATCTCTTTGGAGATTCAGTTTGATTGGAGACCAAAACTCTTTTTGTAATGGTTAGATTTAACGTAAGCTCAAAGATGTGAACTTGGGACCGTAATGAGTAAACGTATCACGAAGCTGTTATTAAGTCATATCATTTCATCTCTAAAAATGTCACTTTCTTGATTTATCATTATGTATAAAAAAAATCAATAATATGCATTGTGCAATATGTGAAGTTTGAATTTAGCTGATGTTATAACAATTACGTTATGCATTCGTCATTTGTACATAGTATATTATCGTGTTTATAATTTTACGTTTCTATTCTTAAGTCAAAGATATTGTAGTAGTAGGTAAAAGAAATAACATATAAATTTGATAATGTGTTATATACTTTTTCCGTATTACTTATGTTTTAAGAAAAGGTGTATATTTTATATATCTTCCTAATTATTGCTTTCAATTTTTATAGTAAGTAAAAATCTAAATGGTATATACAAGAAACAAACAAAAAAAAAAATTCGGTATGCTGGTTAGGATGATCCAACTAATGATTGTGTCACCGAGTGTTTGATCATTCCCCACTACAAATAGTAGATTAACAAAGGATTTTAGATATATTGTGTTTTAGATTATAGATCAGGTATTGTCGATCTATTTTCGATAATAATAATAATAATAATAGTAGTAGTACAGAAAACAAAACACCCTAATTCTAGTGGAGAACCATATCATCTTCATCTCAAGAGGTTGTGTAAGGAGAATCATAAAGTGTAAATGGACTTAATATCATATATATATTAATCACTGATTTGGTGTTGTAAGTCCTTCAACTTTGACAAGTAAAGACGTTCCATTATTAAAATACATAGGATGAATATTGCAAAATTGCAAAATTACAAAATAAATAAAATAAAATAAACATAGAAACTATATAGCAATTGAACATTTTTTTTGTATATTGTAGACAAATAAGTGATAATACAGTGTCTAAAGGATAGAGGTTAAATAAGTTACCTATGAAGGAAAAAAAAATTCACAAAACCGAACAAAAGTCATACATTCGGGTTAATAAGTCAACATATTCGTTTGATGAAATGACTGCATAATCTAAAGAACTGAGACTAATCTGATCTGATCTCGTAACAGTAGGCGCGAAGCCACGAACTAATACCGTATGTGCCATACAAAGCTGTGTAGCTCAGACATAACCGTGGTTAGTTCAACAGCGTTTATGTCCTTCCACAATTTCTAAATTCTTTTTGAGTTTTTTTTCCATTTTGCAACCACTCTTCATTTCCAAATCGTACTATCATTAAAGTAAACAGATATAAACATTTATATGACGAAAAAATAGATAAATTTCTCAATGAATGAGTGTAATACATTGGGTTGTTTAAAAAAAAAAATTGGGTAGAAATTTGACCAATTTCCCTTCTTGACACGCAAATAACAATCGATAATGAAACATCATATGCTTAAAAAGAAGATATGAGTCAGAAGAAAAAATGAAACTAACTTAAATTCGAAAGAGTTGATACAAAATACTCCATTTCATCGGAGTATAAACATCGATATTGATCCTGGACACTTGGCCATGATCTAAATATTAGAGAATATCATCTTATATCAGTTAGAATATTGATTTTGAGTTGGAAGTTCATATTCTAATATGGAATCAGAGCCCACGATTCATACTGTCCAATCCGATCCGACCCAAAACTGGTCTAATTATCAACAACTCAGACCCAAAATTGGTGCCGTCGATCCATCCCTGAATATATCGAGATCAATATATGGCCAAAAAATCATCATCTCAACGGGGCATATTAGGGAATAACATCTCACATCGGAAGTTAGAAGGGATCATCTCTAGTATATATAAGATATGAGCTTCTCTACTCATTGCCAATTGGTTTTGAGTTAGAATCTCATATTCTAATATAGTATCAGAACTCACGATCCACGCTGTCTAAGCCGATTCGACCCAAAAGTGGTCCAATTATCGACAAGCCAGACCCAAAATTGGTGTCGTTGATCCATCTCTGAACATATCGAGATCAATGGCCAAAAAGTCATCATCTCGAGAAGGCGTATTAGGGAATAACATTTCACATCGGAAATTAGAAAGAATCCTCTCTAGTATATATAATATATAGACCTCTCCATTCAATGACCAATTGATTTTAAGTTGGAAGTTAATATTCTAAAATAAAAAATTATTGTTATAAAACAAATATTATACATTAGTGACTATTCAACGAAGTAAACTAGAAAATCAAAAACCTTATATCAAGCATTGAGAATCTGTGATTAGACCAATCAATTAGTAGTTCATACTTATGACTTGAGATCGACATGCATGTTTTGGTCCAGCCTTTTTGCCGACTGATTACATTATTTAAGGAATTAAGTCTTTAGAACTTACTTGATTAGATCGTGATCGTATATTATATTATTATACAATCATAACTTACTTGATTAAATCGTGACGTATATTATATGACTAACGAGTTTCGTTTCTGATAAATATATAAATTAAACTTAGTCTATCATATAATTTTCATATGCTTTGTGATGTGGAAAAGTCTTATGCAACTTAGTTGTTATCCTTGTTAAAAAAAAGGAATATATTCTTTTCTTACAATTGAAAGACAAATTCCATTTATAGAGGCCATGCGACTATTTGGAATTGAATTATGGTGAAAAGATTTGTAGAAATACATATTTAACTAATCGTAGATATTTATCTAATAAAATAAATATTTATGTGATTCAATATTGATTTGTTTATACTATGTTCACGAATTAAAAAATATCGATTTTACTTATGATCGAGGCTGATGACTTTTGAAAAATCTCTATCAAAAGCAGTTGTCATAAACCATTAAGAATTGTATACCGATCGAAAGATTTTTTAGTCATGACTACTTGTTCCACATGGATTCCTCCATTGAAAATAAGTATGAAAGAAAGAAAAACCTGCGAGACTAGAGTTCAATACTTCAATTAGAAATCGGAAACCTGGGATTAGGGTCTATCGTATATAAGCAAATTAAAAGTTCTTATCATTAGTTATTGACCAATCAAATTAGTAAAAACTGTGAAAGAAAAAGATAATAAAGCTAACTAAATAAATAAACCGAGAACAAAGCTGGATGAATAGTCACACATCATCACCAATATTTTTTGTTATGATTAAAAGTTTTTTTTTGGCTGAAACTCTTAGAACAAGATTCAAACTATTTAATTTAACTTTTTCTGAAAAACAAATCTCATGATCTCTTTATTAGAAAATTTTACTTCGTACAAATGTTTATTTTTATTTTAGTATATACAAAATTAGGAAAAAAAAATTATAGGTATTAAATTTTATTAAAGAATGCTTAATATATATACATGCTAAAAAAGTCTTATAATTTTCCTTTTTTGGTAAAAAAAAGTTATTATTTATATACAAAAATTCATATACCAAACTAGTGTAAAAGTAATGAATATACGTTTAGTCAGCCACTAATCTATTAATTTTTGTTCACAAATAATAATCATATGATTTGTTTTGTCTTTAACATTTAGTCGAGAAAAAAATAGCATGTCCTTTCACTCTAATAATAGAGGACTGTATAGAACAAACTGCATCTTAAGAATACCAATAGTCAAAGAAAGATGTCGACAACAAAAAAAAGTCAAATTAAGAGAAAGAAAAATCTTTATGATGATTTATTTCTCACACGTAGGTCAAATCGTAGACAAAAACGAACCAAAATTAAATCCCAACCACTACAAAATTTTAAATTTTGGGGCAATGTTATAATCATGGAGACTCAGTAGTTCATACGGAAAAGTATTAAATTTAGAATTTGACTCTTTTTTTTGCGTTTGACTCTGATATTTTTATATTTATGTTTACAGATACGTACTTTAACTTTTTATCAAATATTATTGAGTGAATTGGTGTAATTGAGAAATTGAGCTGTATATACATAACAAAAATTGTAGGTACCCTTTATGTGGTAAGTCTACTAAAAATATGCACACTTGCATATTTAGAGATTAAGTTAGATAACCTATATGATGTAAAAACTTGATTAATGAGTCGGCTAATTGTGCTCCTAACAAAAGAAAAAAAAAACACAACTAAAACCAAAATTAAGCATATGCCTAAGCTATAAATCTTAGCTACCTTTAAACACAATATGACTATTATATCCCTATGTGATCTCTCCCTTGTTCTATCTCTTCTCTTCTCAAGGTGTCTTTTTTTCATGTTCTCTTTCTCTTTTCTCTATTCTCTTACCTCTTCTTTTCTTCATCTTTTGGATCGGTGTCATTTGATAGTGATTTTGTTAGTGTTGATGGTATTGCTTTTGCTGTTTTATTTCGTAATTTTGATCCATTCTCTCATGATGTCTAGAGATCCATCCGAAGATAAGCTTATGAATTTTCTAGATTTGCTACTTATTCTTATGTTTCAATCTATGGAATTCTCCGAAAATTCATTGTTTTGATCTATGCGAATTTAGGTATTTATGATTTTTCTTCCTTTTGAAGGTTTTGTCTTTGAAGTCACCTTTGATTTGATGCTAAATTTATTAACGACTAATCTATAAGTTAGCAGATACTAGATATGTCACTCAGGTATACGTGTTAGCGTATTAATATACACGTTAATATATATTTTATCTGTTAATATTTGTGTTAGCGTATTCATATATATGTTAACATATGTTTTATCTGCTAAAATATGTGTTATCGGGTAATATATATTTTACTCGGATAACATATCCGTTAACAAGTACTATCTAACTCGAATATTACGATGTACGTGCTTATGTACCATCTAACATGTTGCTTACCGTTTACAATTTATGTTATCCGGGTACTGTATATATAAGTTAGCGGGTAATATATGTGTTACATGTTATATATTTATGTTAGCAGCTAATAAATATATTAACATGTACTATATATGTTTGCAGATAATATATGCGTTACCCGGTAAATTTTATGTTACCGGGTAACAACCGGAGACAAACCATTAAATACTCTGTAACAATTTAATCATTTACCACAGTAGGCTCATGAATACTCACTTAATTATAAAAATTCAATGAACATTTCCTTAATTTTGGTTTTGTTAGTCATTTACCACTATAGTTTTTGTTTTTTTTTGGTTAACTTACCAAATTTACTATAGCTAATTCGAAAGTACATTGTCTACAAAAATATAATATCTGGATAATTTTTTAATGGGATGGATAATCTACTTTGTAACACTTGAGGTTAGATAATTTACTATATTTTTTTTTGTCAATTGGATAGAACATAACTTAAATCATTTTCCTTGAAACTACTCTTTTATTTTTCACATGTTTAAATGGTTAAATACTCGTTTTTAATATTAAATTTTGATTTTCAAGTATTTGTGTAATTATGTAGAATAAGTTTAAGATTTGAATGATTTATTGATCAAATTATTGACAAGAAAATATACTATCATATTTTTGTTTTGTTTTTATAACATGGGTATGATCTTTTTATAAGTATGATAAAAAAAAATTCATTTTTCTTATTACGGAAATAATCCGAGTGAACCCGGTAAATTTTTCAAATATGAAAGCTCGTTGGGCACCTATATACCATTTTAATCATCTATACTTGAAAGGATTGAGATCTCCGACACTATACTAGTGGGGATCTCGCATCATCCAAACAAGTGTAGAACCGGCTAACCGAGAAACAGTGCTACAAATTTTGAGTAGAAATTGAACTCAAACCGTATACCCTAAAATCTAGATTGTTATTTATCTATTCAACCACCACCACTGGACTAAAAAAATATTTTTTATATATTTTTCCTTTTTAGAACTTCCAATATGCTAAGCATATATGAAACCACTAGATTACAACTACAAGCGTTTCCGCAAAAAAAAAAGGTATAATATTTTAACTTTTAAGGGAAATTGTGTTTGACAAAACCAAATTAATTATTAGAAGCTGGACCTGCTTTATTTTTCATTCTTCTTTCTCTGTATTGCAAGCTAGTTTCTAATTTTCTTACAAATATATTGCAATCTTTTGTACATATTTTATTTGTTAATAACTATTAAGTTACAAAATAAAATAAACTTAAGATTGATGTGAAAATGTAATTCTGCGAGGATAACTATTAAATTTAAAAGATTTTAAACATTTCTAGAAAATTAGGATATTTCTGCTTTTTCTTTTATATATATAGATCCATGTAAGTCTAAAAAAAAAAGAGATGATGTTTAAGGAATGATAATTCTCTATTTGTTAATTAAAAAATTTTCAATCCTTTTGAAACTTTTATAGCATTGTAATTGTCACGAAATTTAAATTATTCTAATTTTTTACTATTTGTATATCATTTTATATAAATCCTGAGATTATCCAAAAATGATTTTTTTTGGGTCAAAATTATATCCAAAATTGATATATAGTCAAATTGATGCTAACACTTACATATTCACACCGAAGATCCAAGTCCACCCACCCACTCAATATGGCCTGTCTTTATGAATATCTTATCTATTTTCTCTTCATATTTTAAGAGTTATATCATAAAAGATAAATGTATATTATTTTTAAACATTTGGATCGACAAAACTCAATCCTAAAATTTATTTATAATCTATTAATTGTAATAGAAAATAGTCAAACTCCTAATATCAGAATCACTAGTAATTTTAAGAGAAGAAATTTTCATCCTTACTCTAGTACAAATCTTTTGCAAAAATCTTATTTCATAATTTCTAAATATTAAAATTCATTACCTTGAAAATCATTTACTCTTGTGTTGAATCATTGTCATTATTTTTAATGCACATTCAACATAATATCTTAATATAAAAAAGCATACTTTTTCCAGTTACAACCTTCTCTCTCAATCACTCTCCCTGTCTCCCAAGTCAATGCGTCTTCGTCCTCTCTCTCTCTACTCTTTCTCTCACTCACGCGCACTTTATGGCTAATATATTCCAACAAGAACACAACTCAAAAAATCCACACAAACACACACACAGTTCTCTCTCAAAACCAAAAAAAATGGTGGCTACAAGCTCCGGTAGCTCAACAAAGAGCTTAGCCATCCAAATGCTAACAGGAAGATGGTTCATGTTCTTCGCAAGTATCTTAATCATGTCTACAGCTGGAGCCACTTACATGTTCGCTATCTACTCCGGAGATATCAAAAAAACCTTAGGCTATGACCAAACAACTCTTAATCTCCTAAGTTTCTTCAAAGATCTTGGAGCCAACGTTGGAGTTCTAGCTGGTCTACTTAATGAAGTCACACCTCCTTGGGTTGTTCTCTTGATTGGAGCAGTTCTTAACTTCTTTGGATACTTCATGATTTGGCTCGCTGTCACCAAACGGATCTCAAAACCTGAAGTTTGGCATATGTGTCTTTATATCTGTATCGGAGCAAACTCTCAGTCGTTTGCTAATACTGGAGCACTTGTTACCTGTGTTAAGAACTTCCCTGAGTCACGTGGTGTTGTTTTGGGGATTCTTAAGGGCTATGTTGGTCTTAGTGGGGCCATTATTACTCAGCTTTACCATGCTTTTTATGGTGAAGACACAAAAGCCCTCATCTTGATGATCGGTAAGTACAAAACAGAGGAAAACAGAGTTCAAATGTTACTGTTATGAATCTTAAGAAGCTTATTGATCAATTGTAGTCATTAAATTGAATAAGATATGATCTTAAATAAAGATTTTAGTTTTGAAACTCAGACTAATTGTGTGAGTGATTTGTATTTTAAAGGTTGGTTACCTGCAGCAGTTTCGTTTGCATTTTTGAGAACGATAAGAATAATGAAAGTGACAAGACAAAAAAACGAGCTTAAAGTGTTTTACAACTTCCTCTACATATCACTTGGGCTCGCTACGTTTCTCATGGTGGCTATCATCGTCAACAAACTCTCCGGCTTCACACAGAGCGAGTTTGGTGGTAGTGCTGCAGTGGTGATTGTCTTGCTTCTTTTGCCAATCATAGTTGTTGTATTGGAAGAAAGAAAGCTTTGGACGGACAAACAAGTCGCTTTAAACGATCCAGCACCGATAAATATCGTTACTGAGAAACCAAACTTAGATTTATCAGAGGTTAAAGACGATGATGAAAGGTCAAACAAGGAGGACAAGGTTAAAACGCCGTCGTGTTGGACTACGATGTTTAATCCACCGGAGAGAGGAGATGATTATACGATCTTACAAGCTTTGTTTAGTGTAGATATGTTGATATTGTTCTTAGCAACAATATGTGGGGTTGGAGGGACTTTAACGGCGATAGATAATTTGGGACAAATCGGAAGTTCGTTTGGTTATCCAAAGAAAAGCGTCAGCACTTTTGTGTCACTCGTAAGTATATGGAATTACTTTGGTCGTGTGGTTTCAGGTGTAGTCTCTGAGATCTTCTTAATCAAATACAAGTTCCCAAGACCTCTAATGCTCACAATGGTCCTTCTTTTGTCTTGTGCCGGTCACGTCCTCATTGCCTTTAATGTCCCTGGTGGACTCTACGTTGCATCAGTCATTATAGGGTTTTGTTTTGGTGCACAATGGCCGCTTCTATTTGCTATCATCTCTGAGATATTCGGGCTTAAGTACTACTCAACGTTGTATAACTTCGGGTCAGTCGCAAGCCCGATCGGGTCTTACTTGCTTAACGTTCGGGTCGCTGGTTATTTATATGATGTGGAGGCGAGTAAGCAAAATAAGGCATTAGGGATAACTAGAACGGATGGTCAAGATTTGAGTTGCACAGGGACGTCTTGTTTTAAGTTGTCTTTTATCATAATTACTGCGGTAACTTTGTTTGGAGTATTGGTCTCTATGGTTTTAGTGATCCGGACCAGGAAGTTTTACAAGAGTGATATCTACAAAAAGTTTAGAGAAAAAGCATTAGCAGCCGAGATGGAGATGGCAACAGCCGTGGCTCCAGCTAGATCCGCGGTGGTTGAGGAGGAAGACAAAGATGATGATAAAGGCAAAGTAGTAGGCAAAGAAGGTTAATGTATTTAGTAGATGATTGATACACATACACATGGTCAAGTACTTTGTAAACAGTTTTATATAAATTAACAGTGTAAGCTATTAAAATACAAAACCTATCAGTCTTATCACTCATGTTATTAAAAATTTGAGTTTATTTGATGTTTTTTTTAACGTATTGTCCATTAATAGGTTTGGGAAGCCGTGAAGGGGTTAAAATTTGGAGATAGTGATATATTTAGATATTAGTTAGTTTTGATTATCATTTTGCATTATTTTCTATTTATTTGATCTTAATCTAGCTATTATTTTGTATATTAGAATTTTAGGAGTATATATATACATATTTTTCATTTTTTGAGTCATTTTAGGTGATTTGGAGCTAGAGCTGGGTTGGCGGGCCGACTCGTCCCGCGCGCCCCAAAATCCACATGTTTTTTGAATTTTTTTTAAAACCTAAACCCGTCCCGCGAAAGAGTGGAGTTTTAAAACGAAACCCGCAACCGCCCCGCAATAATCCGTGGACCCCGCGGTTTACCCAAAAAAAAATCTGCATAACCAACCCGCAAAACCCGCATTAAACTCACGTAACCCGCATTAAATTTCAAAAAGCGTATTTTTTTTTAACTTCAAATATCACGATGTTCACACACTTGTAATTCAAACATCATGTTGTTTTGCAAAACAACATGATTTTTCTTTACGCGGGTACCCGCGGATCCCGCGGGCCAAACCCGTAAAAACTCGCAAAAATTCAAACCTGGCCGCAAAAAAGCTGGTTCCAAATCATAAACCCATACCCGCCCCGCGCAAGCTAAAACCCGCAACACCAGCGGGCCGCAGACCCAATTCCCACCCCTATTTGGAGTTATGTATGGAGAATTGGAGACTTAGAGATGAATGTGAAACAAAGGAGATGAAGTAAAATGCATCAAACAAACAAGAAAAGTTGGTTGTTGAGAACTTTGACAATTTTGGTTGAGACAAAGCCTTTGGTGAAGAACCGCCACTACGTGCTTGATATTAGTGATCGATGAAAGCCTTATCGTAAACAGAATTGTATGAAATTTGGACACAAGAAAGCCACAAGAGTTAGCTTTCATTTGGTGGTGGTTTGAAGGCATTCGAACAAGTGGTTAGGAAAATATGGCGAATTTACTCGAGATAGGTTATTCTACCACGAAAATTAAACCAACGACCTTTCGGATGTTGCAAAGACCTCAAGATCGACCTCAGGAGCTCGATATGACAAACACGTGACACCAATTCTGGATGCCTCAAAAGGTCAACCTTAGTCCCGATCTAAGGGACCCAAAATCACGTACCACGTCTGTCCGTTCTGTTTGCGTCCTGTGTCGGGTCCCGTCCAGACCCACCGGACCCGACCTCACATACGTACGTCCGAGCCTTTCTGTTACTTTCCGCATCGGGTCTCGTCCTGACGTAGTGACCCGACCTCACGTACGTAAGTTTTTTGCATTTGTTTAGTGTTTGAGGTCAGTTTCATGTAGGATTGCATTGCATTTGCATTTAGAACAATGATGAGATTGCCTTGATATAAGCTTGATGATCAATTTGTTAGGTTCAATGCCCAAGTTATTAGTTTTTTGATGCATAAAGGGCTTGTTGAAGTAAGATTGATCCATGTTTTGAATTCTCGGTTAAGTTCATGCTTAGATTGAAGCATGTTGTGATTTGAGATCATTCCTTATTTATTGTAACCTAATCTTGACTTACAATTATCATAGCTATGCATTGTGATTGAATTCGTGGATACACAGACATACTTGGATTTCTTTCACCATTTTACAACTATTTGTGATCCAAGTAGCCGGTTTCATTTATTGGATCGATTTTCCTACCCTTAGCATGGATTTCTTTCAAACCACATTTGATCATTGTGTATGTGTGTGAGGCCTTATTTTGGAATGAGCTTGGTAGAAAGTGTTAGGTTTGAGCTGACAAGAATAGTATCTTATGTAGTTTTGGTTTACACTTTGTGAATCGAATAGGACTAGGTGGGAGCTGGATACTAGATTTGGGTATTACATGTGTATAGAGTTTACAAAACTTGGTAAAGAAAAGAGTTGAAAAAAGGGATTGAAAATAAAGAAATGTTCAATGGAAATTTTAGGAAAGAAATGGTATATGAAAAGAAGAAAAGATGGTCTAGTAAAGGGTTGTAGAATGAATGAAAATGATAAATGGTTCATGTGAATAAAGAAAAAGAAAGAGAAACAAAAAGAATGAAAAGAAGGAAGAATCAAAGTATTAAGTGAAGCACCAAATCCGCTAGATGCCAATAAGTTTAAAAACCCCTCTCCTAGAACAAGAATGAAGTGTTGAAACTTTGAGATGATCCAAAGGATTGAAAAGACGTGGGAAAATCCTTGTAAGAAAGGGTGGAATTTAGGATCATTATTGGGATTAGACATAGCTTGGGTTTGAGTTTGATCTTTGTTAATTTGGGTATATATGAGATTCTAGTCTTGTATGCATCTATTGGCTATTACCTTTAGCATTCTTGTAAAGCTCATTCTATTCATTTAGAGATCTTTGATTTGAACATTTTGGGCCACATATAAGAAGATATCATTTTTATCTCTTGAGTCTTTCCCTTAGCCAAACGAGTTCATTGAATTTGTATAACTTGATTCATGGTTATATTTTAAAGAATGTCAAAAGGAATGGTTGATTTGAATGCATGTCTAGGTTGATGTGAAACTTTGATTGAGTTGTGAAGAGTATGACAAAGATTTTTAAGTAGACTTGCTCACTTGCATTTTATAATTACTAACTTGGACATTGAGGTTAACTTTTGAGTAATTTTACTTTGGCTTTGAGTTCTCGTTCTCACCATCTCCTTCGATTTTGTAGTTTGTTTGCTTGAGGGCAAGCAAAGGTAAGTCTGGGGGAGTTGATATATGTAGATATTAGCTTAGTTTTTACTATCATTTTGCATCATTTTCCACCATATAGGACTCATTTGATTTCATTCTAGATAGTATTTTGCATACTTTGTAGATTAGAGTCTTAGGAGCATACATATGCATACTTTCCACTTTTGGAGTCATTTAGGTGATTTGGAGCTATGTATGGAGAATTGGAGACTTAGAGATGAATATTTAGGGTGGTTTGTCCCCGGGTCAACCCGAATTTGTTTTAAAACATTAAAACCCAAATGTTTATGGTGTTTTTAAGACATCTTTCATTCCATTTTGATTGACTTTTTTATTTTTGTATTCCTCTAAGAACATATTGAGAGAGAGTCTGAGGGAGAATACTAGAGACCCATTTGGATGATTCTATTTGGATCATTCATTTTATCAATTTGAAGAATCTCTTTATCCTATCTCTTCTCTATTTCATTATGTCAATCTTTTTATCTTTTGTTTTATTTTCCATTGTTGTGATGTGTGAGTAGTTCTTAGAGTGGATAATGGTTTGGTAGATCCTAGGGGCTAGATGATTGATTGATTGATTGATGTTTAGGTGGTTAGATCCTTCATATTAGGTGATCTTAATGCTAGGTTTAACTTGACCATTTAAATCTAGATGCTAGGAATTTTGTTGTCTGGGAGGTGTTCGATGAAATTCCCAAGAGACTTTTTTTATGAGCTTTACTTCTTTAGCCATTGAGAAATGATGTTAGGGTGATTAGTGAACTTAATGGACTTGTTTTTAATGCCTATTGATTTTTGAATTGGCAAATGAGAGTTTAGCTAAATTGATTGATTGGTAAAGTGGTTAATACCATGAGAGTGGGTTAGTCTTGAGTTGTGTTCCATGTTCTAGGTTGAGCTTAATTGTTCCTTGTTGTGCCTTCAATCAATTATCTTGCCTTAATCCATTCACTTTCATTTATTTGTCTTTGTATCGTTTTCGTTCTGTTTTTGTTTAATTTTTGTTTGAGTTTAAGTTTGTCTTTTGTTTATGCTTGTTTAGTTTCAGTTTAGGTTGAGTAGTAGTTGTTGTAGTTTAATTCCGTTCATCTTAGATTGCTTTAGCTTAAATATGAATTTTATAATTTTATTGTGTTAATTCTAGATTCTTTGTAAATTCGATTTTCAATTATTTGCATTGACGTATTTGCACATATTAAAAAGTGTGTATCAGATAGGTGATGAATGAGTTGGATTTGTGAGTTTATGAGCCACATAACATGAGACTACTTTGAATAAAATCATTCATTAAAAGGATAAAGAAGCTAAATAATTGCAAGTGGGAAGACTTGGCTCACGTGTGTTGGTACGACATGGACCGACTTTAGTGTAATTGCGTAGCGTGAATCTAGAATAAGTGCGTCACAATGATATGTGCGAAGTGGAATGGTAAACGCGTTTGAAAACAAAATAAAATTGAAAACGTGCAATATTTCTAGAAGAGACATATTCGGAAAATTGTAATAAACTTTTTGTTAGTGGATGTTGGATTTATAAAAGATACATTCGTGAAATGATTTCACTTTTACGTAGTGGATAAGAGAATCGTAATAAGCAATATAACAATATATTCTTCGAATGTTGTCTCCATTTAAAGTAACACCAAAATGTTAAGTCATACCAAAATACGACTAACTTTAGTTAGGTTTATAAAAATCTTATGGAATATTTATCAAACCAAAAATTTGTGATTATATTTGGTTTTTTGAGAATTTTTTGGTGTGTATATTTCACCGACTATCCAAGAAAATTATCATGTCTATTTTTTTTTTTCAAAATCTAGAAAATGTTTAATGTAATAAGGTGGATATTCTAATTATGAAATTGAATAAATATCAAAGAAAATTATATAGTTTAAAATATAATAAATGGAAATTATGAATTTCTTTTCTTTATTTTGTAAAAAGATTTGATAATTTGATTCATCTTTTGCAATAATTTTTTATACTAAATGCATGTATTGTATAGTGTTTCATATTGAAAGAAAAAAAATCATAGTAAATTGTTTATTTTCCTTATTAACAGAAAATTCTTTAAAAATAGCTTTTTCTTAATGGGTGGATGTTGTGGAAATTAAACTTCAAACTTCCAACAAAATCTAATATCACTTCTAGAGTTTTTTTCATAGTCATGTATAGTTTTACAAGTTGTAGATGGATATCGAATCCAAAACTCATAACGTTCACAATCTTATTTATTGGATCTCATCCATACAATTAATCTAAGATTTTAGAAAGTTTAAAATATCTTGAAAATATGCAGCGATATCGTGTACAAGGATATTCGATTTATTTAATACTAATATACATAATATTGAATTTATAATTATAAAGCATCATCATACATTCGAGAATATGTGGTTCAGTGGTACTAGTCATTTTACAAATTCTTAGGTATCAGGGTTTGATTTCTCTCCGATGCAAAAAAAAAAGAAAAAAAGATAAATTTTAAGATATGAGATTTGGCTATCGATCAAGCTTTGTCAATCCAATTCAGTTATAAAAAAAAAGTTGAAAAAAAAAGTCATCGTACATTCATTATCGGGTCCAATCGCCCAATATCTCGGAAAGTAGCGTCCATGTTCTACCATAAGATAATTTTATAATGATGAAATCTTTGAAATAAAATCAATTGTCCACTAAAATGATTATTATGACGTATGTGTTGGTCTGATAGTCAAAAGGAATCAAGTTGAATTATCTATATATGTAACTTCCATGAATGATCTCATTTTCTAATAATGTATCTATAATTCAACCATCATATCTTATATATTACAGAATATTCTAATTTGGTGAAGAAAAATATGAATGATTATTTTGACATTGTATTCGCAATAACATCAAGACTCAGCATCCAATTAATTGTGTTTTTTTTCAAACTTATTAGAGTTTTCAAATTAGGTTTTTGAGTTTGAAATCAATACCATCCATCACTTTCTAGCTGTTGTTATAAGATTTGTTTTTTTTCCAATAATTATTAGATCAACAAAAACTTATCTATAACATAAACCTCAAAGTTCATCATACTGGACATCACAATTTTCGAAATCAAACATCGATTGAAGATATAGATATGAAAAAAATTAACCATACCAAATGTGTTTCTCTTATGTCATAAAATTTATATATTAAAAAAACAATTTTTAAAAAACTGTATAATTTGGCTTAGAATTTTCTGATTAATTTTAGGAAAAACTGACAAAGAACACAATGAGTGTAAATTTTATACTAAGGAGACAAAAAAAAACATAAATTCGACAAATAACTGAACAAATTGTTAAATGTTGAAACAATGTCAAATTTTTGACCATATAATATATATATTTATATATATATATATATATGTGAATAAAATATGCACTTATACATATATACGGGTATTCAATTAATAATTGTAATTTTGAGGATATTTTTTCCCTTCACAATAAATTACCTTTCAAAAACGTTGTTAGAATTGTTTTGAAAAAAGCTTTTAAAAATTTGAAAAATTCAAAATTGCTATAAGAGTTATATCTTATATTTTCATATAATTAGATAATTAGACGTACGAGATCTCTAGAAGAACTGACTAATCAAGGTATTTATATATAACGTAAAGCCATATATTAAAACGTAGAAAAAACATATAAGTGCACGTCTTACCCAAATATTTTCATACTAGATAATATCAATTACGTACATGGATTAAGAGTTTGAAAATAAAATAAAAAAGTTACACGTTTCAACATTTTTAAGATATTGATTAGACATCTTCTTATAAAACTTTTGCATTTAAAGTTCAAAATCATGTTTAATTCTTGATCTAATTGATGCCAGCCACCTTTAATTTGTCAAAAATACATTTTCTAAGATCTTATGCAAATCTTATATACCACCAAAAATATTTATGAGCATATCGGTCCATGATTTTTCATAAAACAATTTGTAATTTTCGTGAAGGCTTATAAGACTGTTGAATTTAAACCTAATGCAACTTCTAATAGCCCATATTTTTCATAAGAGTGGTCAAGGTTTAAGTATTTCTTTTTTGTTGGACCAAATCCAAAGTTCAATCCCAATTCTAGAGTTTTCCTATAACATTCTAAAACCTCATAACAATTTAATTGTAGTAAGAATATTATATCTTAGTGATGATGGTGAGTGACTTTTTTAGTATCAGAAATTTACAAGATCTCAAGTTCAAATTTATTTTTTGTGAATGGTATATTTTCCAGTTTCTGAAAATATATATAATCGAAAAGTAATAATGCGTTAATTTTTAGTGTTGAAGATTCCAGTTTGCAACCGCAGATAATGCAGAATCAATAGCGGATGATACATAATTAATAATCACTTATAAGTCAGAATTTATAGGTTTAGCAAAAAAAAAATCTAAATGATTTCTGTTTAGATAATAATGTGGAAAATTCCAAAATACTATTGTCCTCACCTAATTTATTTCTGTGTGGACGAATGGGCTTGTTTGTTTCTGTCTGAAACCCACTAACGATTAGCCGAACTATATGGATATTTAAGTAGTAATACACATTGATCCTTATTCTACATTATGATGATAAAATCAATCATACTCAGAGACAAAAAGTACGAATTTCTATTTATTTTCTTAATAAAATTTAATATTGAAATTAACGATGAGAGAAACATAACGTTGTTGAATTATAGTTTTTCTTCTGTTAATTGATTTTGTTGAATTATAGTTTGATAGTTTCTGTGGACTAATTGGCTTTAAAGTTAGAATGCAATAACTTTTCTGTTCTGTTTTTTCATAGTTTGGCTCTGACGCTTCCTGAAATCCAAAGCTCTTATTGACATTTTCTTGTCGTAAAAATAAGAAACTGTGCTTAAGTTTTTTCATGTGTTTTGCTTCAAAATGGACTTAAAATTAGACAGTCCAACAATAAAACTATAATCCAGAAATTTTGAAATTAAAGTGGTGTTACTTAATCTCTACAAAAATTACGTAAATATTATTATAATCATGGAGCAAAAAAACTGAATATTATTTTTCCAACTTGCAGAAAACTATACATGTTAAATAGAATTAATTCTGATTTGAAAATACAATTATTTATATTATTGTAAGTCCAACTTGCAAAAAAAAAACAAGAAAATAACACGTTAATAGAGATGACTTTCAAATATTTCATATTGGGATGACGATATGATCAAAAGAATACAATTTTTTTTTTGGTTGAAAAGAATACGAAGTTCAAAGAAGAAAGCAAAAGAAATCGGTTAAGATCGAAAAATAGAAATAATTGAGTCAAAAAAAAGACAGACACAAGAACTCACACCACAACCTTACCAACGAGGGTCAACGTTAGAAGTCAAGATCAGAACAATTCATGGAATATAATTCCAGCTGACTTCAACCATTTCTCTTTTATTAATAAATTATATATTTAAAAAAAAAAGGATTTAAGTTTTCTTGGGTAAACAAAACATTTGTGTGTTTTTTAAAAGTGACGGGTACTAAAAGTCTTAAAATCTTACCAAGATAATCGTAACATCAAGACTATTATTCTAATGTGGTGGTTAAAAACCTCAATCTAGTGTCTTATAGAGCATAAGGGTTCAATACCTTTCTCCTTCTAGTGGAGATAATGGATTAGTGAACCGAAATCGAACTGAATACCTGTTTTTGGTTGAGCTCAGTTATGTTTTTTGGTTCTAATTTTTATGTCCACATCTAGTATTGACTAATCAATGTTTAAAATTATGTTTGATGTTAATCAAACAATTATTGACCGATCATATCATAACTTAGTGCTAATATTGATGAAGTATTAATAATTTACTTGAGGAAAAAGAGTTGATTAATGTATGAGTAAAAAAAAATACTCAAACGGTCATATTGGAGTTGAATCATGGCCATTGTACAAAAAATGGTAATTTTCCATAAAGATTGAAAGTAAGAAAAAAAAAATGCTCCCTTTTAATCATTTTAATTTTATTTTTTTAAAGATCCGCTAGTGAGTGTTTTCAAATTCATTTCTACAGCTAATCAATCATTATGAGTATATAATTAGTATTAATTAACCTAGAAAAGCCAAACTATGATTATTTTAACAGAAAAAAATAGTATTGAAGTCAAACCAAACTACTCCCTCTATTTTAAAATAAATTTATTAGCTTCATTTTTTTTTCCAAAATATATGATGTTTTAGATTTTCAACACAAAAAATTAACTTATTTTCTTTATTTAACCCTATTATTTATTTATATTAACTACAACATTAATTATAATATAAAAATAGTATAAACAATTTCACAATTTTTTTAATTATCGTGCATCTAACGAGTATTTTTTATTTTTATACTTACTGCACTTTTAATTCCTCTTGACCAGGAAAAGAACGTAATTTCCAAATCCGGATTTAAGTAAATATTCAGTAAAAAAGATTTTATCGATTCTCTTATGATTCCTTAAGTAAGAATTAAGTAACTTATTTGCTATATATTTGACTTATTATATATTTCATAATTACTTAAAGAGTTATAGGAGCCTATGTACATACTAATTTTTATTTCAATATATTAGCGTCAAACGTATATATTAGGAAATTTCCGAGTATAAACTACATAATATACATTCAACAATTGTCAAATATTGAATTTTATTTCTTTTGATCGAAATATACAATAATGATGAACAAGTTTTCAGTCTTTATCATAACGACCGAACAATACATTAATTTGATTATTAAAACTTTTAGTTCTCGATTTAAGAATAGTTCACACGGCAACCAGTCTCACAAGACCACTTTATCTCAAGTCATTATCTTTGACTTAGTCAAAAGTCTTCGCTTCTCTTAATTTTTGTTTTTAGTTTTGAGTTCTCTTAATTTTATAGTACGAAAATAATATAAATAATTGTGGCTTTCACTTGTTTGACTTTCTCTAATTGTCTTTACGAAACAAATCTTATTTTATTAATAATAACATATGTGTGTGTATATATAGAGAACCATAACCGAACAAAAACAGTATCACTTTCTTTCTCTCTTTCCCTTTATAGATAAATACCTTTAAAAACCCTAAGTTGCTTTTACATATCAGAAACTTAAGAGTTTGAGCTTTGAAAATTAATGGCAGTAAAAGAAAGATCATTGGAGGAGACTCCAACATGGGCTGTTGCTGTTGTTTGCTTTGTTCTTCTTTTTATCTCCATTTTGATCGAATATTTCTTACATTTTATTGGTCATGTAAGCATATTTTTTTAACTAGAAAATCAAGCCTAAATTAGTCCAAAACCCTATGTATAATTAATTTTGATGTTTTTTCTTTCCACTTATTGTAGTGGTTTAAGAAGAAGCACAAGAAAGCTTTATATGAAGCTCTTGAGAAGGTTAAAACAGGCAAGTTCACATGTCGAAATTTCGTCTGTTTTAAATATTTTTCTTGTATATATGACAATATATGATTGATCATGCATCTTTCTGTAGTTGGTTTATTAAACTAACATTTTCTTTGTTTAATTTATGATGTAAATAGAATTGCTGCTATTGGGATTCATATCACTTCTATTGGTTATATTGCAAACACCAATCTCCGAGATTTGCATTCCAAGTTCAGTTGCTGCGACTTGGCATCCTTGTAGTAGGAATCAAGAGATAGCTAAATACGGTCAAGATTATGTTGATGATGGTCGTAAGATTCTTGAAGACTTTGATGGCTCCAACAACGACTTTTATACTCCTCGTCGAAGTTTAGCCACCAAGGGTTATGACAAATGCGCAGAAAAGGCATGCTCGACATTTAGTATCTGATTAGAATGATCTCAACTCCACATCTATATTCTAACAGTTTTGATATATGTGTGAATTATGAAATCTTTTCAGGGGAAAGTAGCACTTGTATCTGCCTATGGTATCCACCAGCTGCATATTTTCATCTTTGTGCTTGCTGTTTTTCATGTTCTCTACTGCATTATAACCTATGCTTTTGGAAAGACCAAGGTACACAATCTTCTCTTCATATATAATCTGTATTAGGTTCTTATATATATATTCATGTATTTAACTTTGTGGTATATATATTAATGGATATTTGTTATGCAGATGAAGAAATGGAAGACATGGGAGAAAGAGACCAAAACAATTGAGTACCAATATGCTAATGGTATGTACACATACATACACACCATTATCTCATAGGCCTAGAGTTTTTGTTTGATAGTAGAAGTCAAAGAAAAAGAAAAACGTTAATATTTTATAATTAAAAACAGAAATTGAGATATATATTTCGTGGGTAATTTGACTTTTAATAGCGTCATAACATCAATGATCTCGTATCACTCGGATTCATTTATTTATCTATATTTTAGTTTAGTTTATTTCATTTGTTAGTTGTTTATTTTATTGACTTTAAATGATTGTACAAAAATAAATTAATGCAAGTGGCCTTTAGTTTAGTGGCAGACGGTAAGTCCACATGTCTAGCACACTTGCACAACCAGGAATCGAGTAAAAATGATCGTACAAAATAAGTAAGATCATCTAATGAAACACCTCCTTTTGTTTGACTCATAAATAAACAATTTGAGGCAAGAAATTGCCGTTTTTAAGAAAATATACAACTTCTGTCAATTGATTAATTATAAATTGAATATTTGGTTAATCTAGATCCAGAGAGGTTCAGATTTGCAAGAGATACATCGTTCGGACGTAGACATTTGAATATGTGGAGCAAGTCTTCTTTTACCCTCTGGATTGTAAGTTTTCTATTATGTATTTTTAAATGTTCTATATTATAGTAATTTTGTTAAAAATTCGACAAGAAAAACATATGCACTATGCAGACTTGTTTCTTCAGACAGTTCTTTGGATCAGTGACAAAAGTTGACTATCTTACGCTAAGACATGGCTTTATAATGGTAATTATTAACTACTACATATTATTCCTTCTGTTTTAAATTAAATATCATTATAGAATTTTGTAAGATTCGTTTTAATATGTGTAGTGACACTTAAAAATGTTTAGCTTAAAACGAAAAGAGTAGCGAAACATTAAGAAGTTTCGTAATTCTGCAAAGCGTATAATTTAGGAGTTTGGGTTATGAATTGGATATTGTTGAAATATACTAATTAAATTCCAAAATATATTGCACATTTTCTAAATTCTTATATATGAATGAATTGGTGCAGGCGCATTTGCCAGCAGGAAGTGCAACTCGATTTGATTTCCAAAAATATATTCAAAGATCTTTGGAAGAAGATTTCAAAGTTGTTGTCGGTATAAGGTTCGTCTCCCTTCTCTAAAAAAAAAAAATTTAATTCATTAATATTTTGTTCCAATTAATAATCTGATTTTCTAAAATCTGATGAAGTTACTTATCTTTTGTGTGAATGGAAATGTAGTCCCTTGATATGGTGCATTGCTGTCTTATTCATATTGACCAATACAGAGGGTTAGTCTTTTAACAAAATTTCATTTAATCAAATTCTATCTCGACAAAATATAATATAAATTTGTTTTTCCAAATTAAATAGGATGGGATTCTTATCTTTGGCTGCCATTCCTCCCTTTGATTGTAAGTAACAAATACATGAATCTCAAAAAGTTTTATATAATTTACTTAAACTAATATTATGTGGTTGTGAATAAATATTAATTAAATGATTGGTGTGAAATGAATATATAGGTAATATTAATAGTAGGAGCAAAACTACAAGTGATTATATCGAAATTAGGATTAAGGATACAAGACAAAGGAGATGTGGTTAAAGGAGCTCCTGTTGTTCAACCTCGTGATGATCTCTTTTGGTTCGGTCGTCCTCGTTTCATTCTCTTCCTTATCCATTTGGTTCTTTTCACGGTACTTATTTATTTATTTATATATTTACTCTTATTCTATTTTATTTATATATTTCTTATTCTCTTTTAGATGTAATCTCTAATTATTTTTTGTGTTTCTTTTTTTCTTTCACACAGAATGCTTTTCAATTGGCTTTCTTCGTTTGGAGTACTGTGAGCAATAACAATCCATCTCTTTTTTCTTTTCTTTTTGCCTTCTAATTTACAAGGTTTTTGTTTAAATAATTAATTATGGTTTTGATTTTGCAGTATGAATTCACACTCAAAAACTGCTTCCACCACAAAACTGAAGATATTGCAATTAGAATCACCATGGGGTTTGTTATCTTCCCTAATTATATATGAAAATATAAAAGATTAATATAATCTTTATATGTATGTTATGTACCTTAATTAACTTTATAATTCTTCTTGTTATATGACAGGGTTTTAATACAAGTTGTATGCAGCTACATTACTCTACCTCTCTATGCTCTTGTTACTCAGGTATATTTAACATACTTCTTTGTTGTTTGAATATAAAAATCAAGCTCTTGTCGGATTCTCCAACACTAAAACTTTATTGCAGATGGGAACTTCAATGAGACCAACCATATTCAACGAAAAAGTAGCTAATGCATTGAAGAAATGGCACCACACAGCTAAGAAACACACAAAACATGGACAATCAGGGTCTAACACACCTTTCTCAAGCCGTCCTACAACGCCAACACATGGCATGTCACCGGTACATCTCCTCCATAACCATCATAACCGCAGTCTCGATCAGCAAACCAGCTTTACTGCCTCTCCTTCTCCTTCTCCTCCTAGATTCTCTGATTTTAGCGGCCACCCCAATGGCCATCACCATTTCGCCGATCCTGAATCTCAGACTCACTCTAGCCAACGTGAGATCACAGATTCTGAATACAGTCATAGTCATCAACCACTAGCTGATGTGGTAAGTTCTGTTAGAGAAGAGGAGATTGTTGAGCATGTTAAAGTTAATATGCCTGAGTTTACCTTCAACAAGTGATAAGACTTCTAAAACTTTTTTGCATCTTCATTCTTTGTAACACTTCTTACCTTCTTTCTTTCTTTTCTTTACATGATTTTTGCTGTGATCTTTAAGATTGTATTTATAGACACCATTAATTGAGACTTGCTTGTTTAGACTGCAACGAAATATGTTTGGGTTTTGGGGTTAACGCAATACTGTACTTAGCACTCATTGCAGCAATGATGGAGAAGTCTAATCTGTGTTCTTGAAGCAGAGCAAAAGGAACTTTGAAGTCTAGAATACTATGCTTGTAGTCATAAGTTATGATCATATCATTATGACAGAGACAATGTCCGTCTGATAGAATTAGATATGGAACAAAATCTATATACTCTTTCTATCGAAACTCAAGCTCCTACTAAGGAACTCTTTGGGTCTTGACAACAATACATTAGATGCGTCCTTCAGGTTCTGTGCTGGTTTTAGATGTTCAGGCACGAAGTGAAATTGGAACAGACTGAGATAAGTAGTTGACATAACCTTCAGAAACCGAGATCACAAGCCGATGGCAAGCGCGAGTAGTGGCGGTGAGAGACATGACAAAGGAAGTCCAACAGAATTTGAGCATCAAAACTCGGTCACTCTTTCCAGAGTTCAGTATCTTTCTTAGTATCACTCTGATGCGTTTGTCTTCGATCAAAATCTTGAAGTCTTTGACTGTCATGTTGATTCCTGAAGATGGTGGTGTGTCTGAAAGAGAAATGAAATTAAGGGATTTAATTCCGAGGTGTCTGATCATCCATTGGTACAACGTATCTGCAATCGTTGTGCAAAGTTTCTGGCGGATGACATGTGCCTCTCTTGAAATAAATGCTTGGATCAATGAAGCCCCGTTCTGTTTATCAAAGCAGAGATCCTAACCAAGTTAATAACTTCGAAAATCTTTTCTCAAAGAAGACAGATCGACTTAAACAACAAGTTAAAGGCAAGATGGGATATATCCATTATTTATAAAAATGGCTATCATGACCATTACCAGATAGGTAACTTAATCCATGTTTACTTTATCAAGACTAATTTATAAGTCCAAGGAAAGTGGTAATACGATGGGAAGAATAACGTTAAGAATGTGCAACTAACCGCAGCCATCACGAGTCTTCTAAGAACCACACCGTCTTTGGATGCCAAAAGTCTTAATATTAAACTTACAGTGTCAGCATCTCTGTCCGTTTGAGTGGAAATTTTATCAACAGAAGTACCATCCCTCGATGAAGTTAGCAGTGGCGAATGTTTCCTACAGTAGGAATCAAATAACTTGTTATAAAGAGATACAGAGTACAAGATAGCAAATACTAAAAAAAAGGGCTAAACAAGACAGGATGTGCGTATTAAAATCATTCAATGTCTAATCATTGTCAGTCAAAGTTCCTTTGATAACCCTATTGCCTGTTCTTAGTTGTGAGTCACAAGTAACTTTAGAAGCCATGTAACAATGTATCTAGTCACACAATTCGGAATTTACTGATCTGGTGCTTCTTGTAATATAACTGTGGTTCTCTGTTGCTAACCTCAAGAAAGTGCTAAGAACAGATCCAGAGGCAGTAAAATTCTCATACTTTCCAATATTACCTTAACACATCTCTTTATAATGCAGAAACTAGACACAACTCAAATTATAAGGGTCAAATGTCTGATTCACTATACCTCGTAGAACTTTTACTCAGGAATAGAGAAAGCCTTTCCCATCGGAATTCCTTCTTTCGACTAAGGACTGCCTACAGACATCAACAGAAGTTTAGAAATTTACATACTCTACCAAAGACACATATCTTTTCTAGCACTTTGAATGAAAATCAACAAGTGACTGAATTCCCAGATGTAATACAAATGATATAAAGTCAAGTTTTTCTGCTATTTAGCATCATGAAAGAGAGAAACGAAGTGTCTGCTTTGTTTTTGCTGTAAATCTATATGCCACTAGAAAATGTATAATACCGAATGAAGAATTTTTTTTGTTGCAGCTGAACTTTCTGTGAGGAGTTTTTGAGCCACAAAAGGGTATGCAGCCTCAAATGTCTTAAAGGTTGGATCTCCAGCTGCAGCCAGACCTGAGAAGATATGAATAGAACGGTGATAACGGATAAAAGGAAACAAACTAACCGAATATTATATTAGGATATAAGGCACCAAAGAGAATGACGCATGCTCCAAGTCATGGAAATCCAGAGTGGCTAGAAAGAAATAATAAAAGAAGTTATCTGACTACTCTCATTCGTTATCATCCAAAATCACTTCCTGACTAGAATTCAATGTTTATCTAGCACAGCCATATAACAAAGAAGTATATACATAACACATAATCCATGCAAATGCAGATTTTCAAAATGCCAATTCTCTCTTAACAACTCAAACAATGCTCTGATGATATTTACTTCTTCTATCCATGATAATCAGACCATCAAACAACGAGAAATCAAAGATTCGATGACAAGTACCTTCCAAGCAAGCAAGAGAACGCAGAACAAGTGTGAAGTATGGTGGCATGCGTAACTGATATTTCAGAGCCACTTTGAGTATTTTACTAAGCACCTAGATATATTACAGCAATGGAAGAATAATTAGCGAATCCACTAGTACCAATCCAGAAGATAAAACTACAACAACTGTGATTGGATGCATTTTCCCGTGTAGGAGCTAAAAGATAAAGACACTGCTAGAATATATGAGTGCAGATGGAACTTCTTAGCATCCAAGCTTAAGTGGATAGCCACAGGGATACTAAAGAACTGCATGATAAACCACTCTTCTTATTAAGTATAACTTGTGCTATTGTGAAAGGTCATAGATCAAATATATATTCCTTCTGCTACTTACCCTGCATTATTTGTTGAACTATAGAGCCCTCCACTTTCGGAATTGTTGGATAATTATAGTCCTCTTTGTTAGGGTAGTATGGAGTTAGAGCTTATAAAGGACTAAAGGTGTCTCTGGAGTATATGGGGAAGAATTTCCAATTTTATTTATGTATCAATTAAGTTGTACTACCAACATTTTCAAAAACATGTCTCACCTTAGTGAACTCGATATCAGGAATTCCGTTTCTAAGTTCAACCTCTCCCAACGCATATTCCAAATCCTGGATTATTTTCAAGAATTATAAGATATGAGAATAGAACCTTCTTAAAATCTAACATGGTAAACATTCAGCTATATCTTATACACCAGAAATTATTTATTTACCAAAGTAAAACGACGGGTATTAACGCCTGGCTTGATGACATCCATATCAGTCAATGCTTCAACAAGAAGGGTCCAATCACCATTCACAATATGCACAATTGATGCGAGCATGGCAAGCTGATGTTTTCTCTGCATCCGACAAACTAAACCAAAGTCCAAAAACCTTGCATAGAAACATATGGTTGTCAAATCAATATCATCCTGTCACAGTCGGAAGTTTTGGAGAAATACTGATGAGTGTAAAAGAGATACCCTATTTGTCTTGATGTCGTGTAACGAAGATTTCCAGGATGTGGATCTGCATGCAGAATACCTGTATCAAGGAGTTGGACAAGAGATGCCTCTACTCCCTTGCTCACCTATAATTCAAATTAAAAAGCAAATCTAAGCTGTTCCAACATCATATATTCCAGTACTAACATTTGACAAATTATCATGGATAAAATAAAATTACGTTTAGCAAGCAGTTCAATTCAGAAGGCATCTACAAGATTAATTCTACTATTTTCACTGAGTGTATTGTAGTAAAGCCATAGTAAATCAGAATATAGTCACACATCAGATACAATATCAAGCAGTTATGTCATTACTATGAAAATTAATATACCAAATCAAGAAGACGCCTTCTTGCTTCGTGTTTTTGTCTCTCATGACCTTCACCAGAAGATATTGAGAGTAAATCAGTTGAGCTTTCGCCAGCCATCCATTCCATGGTCAAAACTCTTTTGCTTGTTAGATGTTGATACACTTTTGGAACCCGGATAAAGGAATATCGTGAGTGGGCTTCCTTAAGGAAACGAAGAATATCAGTCAGTAAAAAACTATTTAAAAAAACAAGATACTTACTGTTAACCCAGCACAAAAATCAGAAAATAACACAGATGCTAGCAAGAACGAACATTAGGTGAGAAAAACATATACTACAAAATATAGGAATTCAATTACACAAGCTAGAAAAGCAACAATCAAAACGTGTGGAGATAATAGGCACATCATACTTTAATGGAATAAAAGCGAGTTCTCTAACAGAAGAAGTAGGAAGCATTAACTTTGGTTTCTGACGACATGCTTTATACATACAAAAAAAAAAACTTAATGACTGGTACCTGAAATTCAGAGGCATTGGCAGCCTCTAAAGTAAAGTCCAATTCTCCAGCCAACCCCTTTCCAAGTTCATCAGCATATACACGAATGTCATTTTCTCTCTTTGCTATCTTCCGTAATACACCTAACTGCAACAAAAAAAGATTATCATATGACTATGACATGATTCAAGCAGATTGACATGAAGATACTTGGTGAATTTCACACAAACCCCGAGACGTAAAATGTAAATGTCGCGTAGCACTGTATGTCTCAGATCAGGACGCTGAACTTTCACTGCAACATCTAAACCATCAAGAGTCCGTCCTCGGTAGACCTAAAAATAGCATTCCAAGTATTAGACTTGCATCCTACATGTTGATTAATATGATCTTTATTTCTTGCAAGATAAAAACCAGAGTAAATACCTGACCAAAGGATGCTGCTGCTACAGTTTCTTGAGAGAATTGGCTAAAGAATGATTCGACAGGAGCACCCAATTCCTCTTCAATGATTTTTACAGCCTCACGCCTGGGAAAAGGAGGGATTCGCTCATGCAGTTCAGACAAAGCCTGCAGTTTCAAATCATAACCCAGTTAGTAACATATAAAAAGCAACATAATCAGAAAGCTGCATCGCTAAGAGCAACCAAATGTGGTATGTGGAATAGAGAAAGAACCATGGAAACATATGCAAAAAAGAAAGTCATTTTATTAAATCTACAAAGTAATGATTTACAATTATAAGCTAAGAGATTTAGACACGTGTGAATATAACTTCTATCTGACCTTGGCGATTTCAGTCCCAGTGAGATCTGGCCTCGTGGAAAGGGATTGACCAACTGAACCAACATAACAGATGGAAGTCTCATTCACAACAGAGCAAAGTACCTAATATATGGCTTCTTGATGTAAATGGTGACTGATGGAGTTTCATACTTCAAAATTATAGATAGCCAGACCTTTAATAAAAGTGGGGCCCAACTGTAGCATGGTTTCTTTCAATACCATTCCAAAATTTTGCCCTGAGGCTTCTAAATTTTTTCCCTTGTCTGATGTTGATGTCCGTATTCTGATGGCAGCAATCATGAATGCAGAAAATACCTATACATTAGCAAATAATTAAAATCAGATCCACACTTTCTGTCGCTCAAGGAATGTAAGAATACTAAAGTGAGCTAAGATATCATTCCCCGCAAACAGAAAGTGGTACAAACTATATATAGATGACTCATAAAGAGGTCACCCTAATTAATTCTTAACAGATACCTCCAGAAGCCTAAAGGAAACGACATGCGGCCTGCAATTAAAGTAATCTGCAACAGCTTCTGGATCATAAACTTCAGGAAGTGGTCTTGACCACATCTTAGAAAGACAGTAGAAGTAACCAGCATATGCTTCGATGGCTTTGACATCAGCCATAAACAAGTCCAGCCCAGAGAGTCCTACCAAGTGATTTAAAATGCATCAGCAAATGACTAAATAAATTAAACAAGAATGATATATTATGTAAGGGCCGCAGATAAGGGTAACAGATAACTACAAGAATGGCTTCCTCACTTTTTTGGTTTAATATAAATGTTTACAGACGAGTAGGCTAATTACTTCTATGATTATAATGTAATTGTAGGCAGTTCTCAGAAACAGAATGTGAAACCAAAGTAAATTAGCCTGGAATATACAAAGAGAGCTGCATCAGCCGATGCTTTCATACACTAGAACGTAGTTATATTCCAATCACGAGACCTATCACGTTTGCTCCAAATTATAGAAATGCCACTGGATTGAACGCAAAGGACATTTTAGTTGAAAAATCCAATCTACTCATTTATCAGACAAGTATACTTCTTGATCACTGAAAGAAATCGGTTTCCCCTAATACTCCAACCTAAAGCCCTTATCTTTTCAATACAACCATCATAACATTCCGCCACTGAATTATCTAAGAAGCTAACTTTCCTATGTGGTTCCCTCAAGACGCTATCATAGGAGTCTAAAAGGATACATTTAGTTCAGAGCTGAGATATGTTCCAAATTAACAATCATGATAACCGAAATCATGTAATGTGTAATGGGTAGTGATCCAAATAGAAAAGCAAACCAGAGTATGAAGGTTGAGGCCAAGATTGTGGCTCCAAATTCGGAGAAGCATGATCCTCAAGATGCCTAAGCCAAAACAATTCCTCGGCGGTTTTAGTCACTTCCGGGACACGGAAAACCTCATTCGCCCATCGGATTCCAACGCCGATTTTATTCTTCAGAAAATCAACGTCATTGCGCACAACCTCGGCAACGTGGCCGAGACCAATGGACACAGATGAAGAAGATCTTTTTTGCTTTAGTCGCCTCAATTCAGCAACGGCGAAAGATGATCGAAACGAGCGTCGAACTAGCGTTGGTGGTATAGTGGAACGAGAAGGCGATGGAGATACCAAGGCCATGTTTGATCGGAGAAGCATAGTTAGAATTGAAATCGGAATTTGAGAGACATTAGAGAGTTTCAGAGAGTGAGAGTTACGGCTAGCTCAGGACTGAATTTGCTTTTCACTTTTTCTTTTTGTTTTTATTTTTGATTTTGTGGTGGAGAGAAGGGATGCACGTAAGCGTGGGAGCTTCAAAGTAATAAGATTGAAAATTTGGGACTCCTCAAGTAATTGAGTCCGGTTTGGTTATACAAAACCGGTTAGAAAATTAACGGTAAGAAATAATGGTATAGTTTTTATTGAACCGGTTCTAAATTTGTAAGAGGCTCTAAGCCCAAGAATTATAAGGGCCCATTCATTAAAGATTAAGGTTGTATGAAAAAAAAGAAACAAGTCTCTCCATTTCTATAAAAAAAATACAATATAAAATCGAAAATAATAAATAAGCAATATAACTTTTATAAATGTATTTTTAAATAAATTATGTATCAAATTTTCAAAATTTTAATAGTAGATTTAGATTCTTAATCATAAAAATTTTTGATTTGTGTTATATTATTATCCTAGTTTTTTTCTGTCAATATTGGGCCACAATTGACCGGTCTAATAGCCAAATTCCTACATAATGTAAGTAGTGCGTCTGTCTTTAGTGAATTTACCGTCTGCCACTAGAATAAATGTCACATGCAATATTATTATCTTAGTTTAAAAATATTGATAGTGTCATGTTATATTTCATATCATTTTTTATTTTATGGGCTTAACTTTCATTTTTTAAAAATAGAAGATAGAGTTTCAAAAGATGAAGGAGAGTTTTTTTTCAGAAAAAAAAACCCAAAAACTTTGGTATTATTTTATGTTGGACATTTACAAACATAACAAACTGAAAAATATTTGATCACCCTTATTGATAATGGTCTATGTCTCATATTGTTTATCGTTTATCAAAGTAAAATATATATCATATAACATATACAGACATTATATCATGTAAAACCTATATATGAATTCATTAATAAAATCATAAGATTTCATAGAGTCTGGTCTGTAATTTGCATGAAACGAGGATCTCTACAGACTGCAATGTGCAGTGTGTTTAGGCTACAAAACCTACGATTCTTCTAACTCGTCCCGTGACGACCGGACACAAACCTACGATTAATAGAACATTTTATTTGTGTTTTAGTGAGATTCGAGAAATTTCTATTAATATAAAAATTGTAAGAACAACCTATAATTCAATGACAACAAAATCAGACAAGTTGCTGTATATAAAAAATAAAATGAGTTGGAGTAAAAGACAGAGAAGACAGTATCTACTTGACCCACTTAAACACAAAGCAGATGTTCTCTCTCGCTTTGCCCTAAATCTGATATGTGATACTGTTTCTGATTTCTTTCTATTATTTAACTCAACACTTGTATTTGTTTTTTTTATTAATTGTTAATTTAATGATCACATGCTATTACGTAGTTTCTTGTTGGAGTTTAATGTACAGAATCCTTGATAAACGAAGACTTGACGTTGTAATCATAATTAATCCGAATGTGAACAATGACCACTTGTTCAATAAATTTGGAATTCATCAACATCATTATTCACAAAACTGTGTTCAATAGTATTTTTTACTCCACAATGAACATTGAACATTGAACACCACTTGCTTTAATTTTTCAATACATAAGTGGGTCAACGCAAATTTGGCGAGCAATCGACTTGTATAAATGACTATATTGTAATTTGAGTAATTTTCTGGTTTTATATATTTCCCTAGTAATGTCTTAGGTTTCTCTTATAAATAAATAATCTCTCTTTAACAATCAGTCCATTTTAACTTAGAAATTTTGCAGATTTATTATATGAGTTGAACAACAGTACGAGTATAGACCATGATTAGATCATAATTCATTATTGTAGATGCTTTAGAATGTTGAGCTTACGCACATTAAAATAATTAATCAGCCACCTCTACATTATGATGATTATTGTTTGGGATAAAAAATTTATCGTTTAAACTAAGTTTGTAAGGAAGAATCATTTAGCGCAATATGTGGCATAATCGTATAATAATATCATATATTACTTGCTTCATTTTTTTAGAGTTTTAGACCCGCCCCATATAATCTAAAGATTTATATTGAATTCATGTTGTCTAGATTATTATTATTATTATTATTATTATTATTATTATTATTATTATTATTATTATTATTATTATTATGTGTATATATATATATACTATTTCATACAAATTTACATCCCAAAACAGAATAGAACAAATATTTTTGATAAGTCTCGTAGTCAAATACTTAAATATCTACTTCTTTTATCGAAATTTGATTTTAAATATGATCACCTCGCATGAAGAAAAAAAATATTTTTTTATGTGATATTATGCAATTTAAATTCTGAAGATAAAAATATATGTTCTTGATATAAACTGAAGATCTAAAATCAATATGTTTATACTATAATTGAATCAAAGAAACTCATCTATGATTACATAATTGAAACTTTGAAAGTAGTGCTATGATTACATATGTTGTTGTCAATGACTGAGAAACAGAGATATGAGAGACTAAAAAATGGATGTTGACAACCATAAAATGCTATAAGAATAATTAACAAAAAAAATGCTATATGAAATTTTTAATTAAATGTAATTGGATTTTAATACAACTAACGGCACTAATTAAGCTAATATCACGTGGAGAAATGCATGTGCTATTTCACCACACATGATTAAATGCAAAGTCAACTATTAACACTTTTGACCGTACTATTTGCACGACATCACCCCTATTTTTCCTAATATTTTATTGCCTTCCTGTAATTAAATTCTTTTTGTCTTAATTATAAACGGTCTAAAACAGATTTTTTAAATAATTTATTGATCATATAGCAGTTCTAAATTTTTAATTACCAATATGTATATATAATTAACGTATATTTTGTGTTACAAGTCAGTTGAAAAATTAGTACAGTACTGCAGATGATTCTTTTTATAAGATGATTCGGATGAAATCCATTAGTCTCACAAATATAATTTGTCCAATATTTTGGAATTTAAAAAAAAATTATTTCGTTATATATAAGTAATTTAGGGCTATTTTTATAGGTTAATAGCATATCGGAAATGATCTTCACAATTCAGGATATCATAATGGGTTATTATCATGAATTGACATTATTTGTTTGTTAATTTAATAAGTTTTATGTTAATCTTTTTAACTTATATAAATAAATGTACAATCATAATAAGTTACTCCTTATGGGTTTATAATTCTAATGGGTAGACGGACCATTAGAATTTTGGATTACTCATGGATTGAATATTTAATATATCTACAGTTTTCAATTTTTACTTTTACAAATATGCATAAAAATTACAGCAAAATATGTAAAATATTTTTAAAATAAATGTTTTCTTCTAAATATGTATAAAATTATAAATAAACAGTCCTTATAATTTTTATAAATATTTTATTATTATTTTGTTTCGTTTATAATTAATATGTATGGGTATCAAATATAATCTATTAGGTCAATAAATTTAATAGATTCAGATTTGAGTATCTAAATTTTAACCTATGAAATAAATGGATGGATAATCCGTCCAATAAAATTTATTATCCATATAGATATGGGTCGGATCTGATCGGATTACGATTATCACACTTTAAGTGTCCGTACGGAATTTTTTCACAAACTAACTGATCTTCACAGTTAACTGCTTTTTCTTTTTACTTGGGTTGTTAAGTTCGGTCTCCCTGACCAGTTTATAAACTTGACTATCTCCGATGAACCTTCGCGCAGACATAAACAGCTCACTTCCATTATTAACTAATATTTTTATTCTTCTTTTTAAAAATTATACAAAAAACAAAACACGAGAAGAACTGCATTCATTTAACATGTCCACTTTCAATCACCTCTCAGATCGATTCTTCTTCAACCTTCAATCATCTCACCCAAACCATTCATCAATTCAATACCCGAAATGCCATTCATTTCTCAAAATTCATTCTTTTTATTTTTCTTTCTCTTCATCTTTGTTTCATCACTCATCATCACAGTTTCTGGGTATGGCTCACCGGGAACCATTGCTGCAGCTTTTGGCGAAAACGGATTTTTCTGTGCCATTGATGCAAGCGGGAAGGAAGAAGTTATTTGTTGGGATAGAGGAAATATAAACCGATCCTTAAGTCGATCTCCTGCAGAAATCTCTGGTTATGCTCCTCCGATGAGTTCTCTCTCCGGTGGAGAAGGTTTTCTCTGCTCTATTACGTCGAACACTTCACGTGCTTTTTGCTGGAACCTTCAAGATCCTTCTGAGAATCTCGTTCCTCGAGAATTTCTGTACAATTCTTACTCACAGATCGCTTCTGGTAATAACCATGTCTGTGCTATAAGTGGATTGTACTATTCAGGTCCTGATTATGGTCCTGTTCATTGCTGGGAGTATAGTGATAACACCAATTTCTCATCTGGAGTTCTTTGGAATTCTTCATTTCATAATCCTTATATAGATAGTCTCATGTTTCGAAAGCTTGTCTCTGGAGATGGATTCACTTGTGGTGTTACTAAAGATGGAGACTTGGTTTGCTGGGGGCCAAAATCAAAAACTTTAGATTCCTCCAACAACGAAGAAGAATTCGAGGTTTTAGCTTCTGGGAGGAATTCAATCTGTGGAGTCTCTAAAGATTCAGGTCAACTTAAATGCTTTGGAGATGAAACAGAGTTTGGGGTATTACCAAACGAGGTCCGGTTTATCGCTCTTTCAGCTGGTGCTAATCATTATTGTGGTATTCGTGAGGATGATCATGGGGTTGAGTGTTGGGGACGAAACCTAAAATCATCTTCTGCTACAGGGTTTGTGGCGATTGCGTCTTCGAATTCCACAACTTGTGGGGTTAGAGAACTTGATTTGGTTCTTGATTGTTGGAGAGTCAATGATACTTCGAAATCGGACTATAGTCCTCCTTTAGAGTTATGCAGCCCTGGGATGTGTTCTCCTCGTGGTAATTGCGGTGATGGCTGGTTTGCTTACAACGCAAGCATCTTGAAAGAATCCGAGCTCACAAGCTTGTGCTCATTTCATAACCTCAACATTTGCTTACGCTGTGGAGTCAGTTGCTTGGACGGCTATTTTCCTTCCAGTACTTGTAATCCAAACGCAGACCGGGTCTGTACTCCTTGTTCACTATGTCAGAACAGTTCTTGCTACGGTATCTGTAAGAGTTGGCCTGCAAAATCGCGAAGGCACGAGCAGAAAGAAGTACGGAGGTTAGTGATCATCATTGGATGTTCTGTTTTAGGGTTCATGGTGATGTTGATCGGTTTATCTTTCATTCCGAAGATGACAAAAGGTAGTAAAAGAGATGATGAAGAAAGAAGTAAAATGACATGTTGCTTCTGTTTTGATAAGAATTCTGTTGAAGCTGATCCTGATCCAGCCCCTCAATCAGTTCTTCTCCCAACTGCAGAGTCTCTTGGTGAGACCAAAATCTTCCGTCTCTCAGAACTCAAAGACGCTACTCACGGTTTCAAAGAATTCAACGAGCTTGGAAGAGGTAGCTTTGGGTTTGTCTACAAAGCTGTATTGTCTGATGGAATACAGGTTGCAGTCAAAAGAGCTAATGCAGCTACAATCATTCATTCCAATAACCGAGGTTTCGAGTCCGAGCTAGAGATTCTCTGCAAAATCAGACACAACAACATAGTGAATCTGTTAGGATATTGTGCAGAAATGGGAGAACGGCTTTTGGTTTATGAGTACATGCCACACGGTACACTCCATGATCATCTCCATGGAGATCTCTCACAACTGGATTGGAGCATGAGACTGAAGATCATGTTACAAGCTGCAAGAGGACTTGATTACTTACACAACGAAGTGGATCCTCCAATCATTCATAGAGGTGTGAAAACTTCTAACATATTGTTAGACGGTGAAATGAATGCAAGAATTGCAGATTTCGGATTGGTAAGCTCAAACGAAAGAGATTCAAACAATAGTGGTAAAGAAGGTGATGTATATGACTTTGGTATTGTTCTTCTTGAGCTACTAAGTGGTCGAAAAGCTATAGATAGAGAATGTGATCCTTCTGGTATTGCAGAATGGGCAGTTCCTTTGATCAGAAAAGGAAAAGCAGCCGCCATTATTGATAGGAACATTGGTTTGCCAAGAAATGTAGAGCCTTTGCTTAAATTGGCTGAATTAGCTGAGCTTGCTGTCAGAGAAAATCTTAGCGAACGACCCAACATCAGAAATCTCCTGAGTTTTCTTGATCTTATTGTCAAGTCTGGACTCACTTTTTAATCTGCTCAAGCCTCCCAAATTGTGATATATATTTTCAGCATTGTTTTTATTTATTTTTCCGGTTACAAAGTGTATAATAATTGGTTATCAACGTAATAAATAGACAGAGATTTGTTTTTCAAATGAATTCTGAATGTGTCATTAGAAAGTGTAAACTAGTTAGACTTAATAGTTGCAGACTTGCAGTTGCAGTCTATGTTCAAAGTCTTTTCCTTGTCGTATGATAAAAAAATTTAAAATGTTAAAACATTTTTCCCAAAATATACTTTCTTACGTATATATATAATTTTTTTAATCAACTCGACTAGTGTACTTTTATTCCACCATTTCACAGTAGAAAAGGAGTTCGAATTTTAATATCCGAAAATTTATAAAAAGAATACTAATGACCTAGTTATCCTCAGTTTTTCATACATTACATTGAACGGGTTTTATTTTGGTCCATTAAACAGATGCTTACTCTCTTAATGGGTTAATAACACGGATCAAGGCCTCTCATATGATTTATGTGATTAGCTTAATTGCCCAAAAGAAAAAAGAAAAAAATCAGTTCATGTTCCAAGGAAAAGAAATGACAAAAATGACTCCAAATTTCATTTTAAATATAAAAGTAAACTTTAATTAAATTTATTTCCAAAAATTATCACTAAGTAATGAATTTATAATTTTGTCTTTAATGACCAAACAAAAAATCTGGAAATGCAATTACATCTATACCCTTCACCAGATATTGTAGATTTCACATGAAGTTTGCTTGCAAGAAATCTTCATCTTAAGTCTTCTTTACAAGTAGATTTCAAATGAAGTCTACTTCATACTTATATATATATATATAACTTTTATATATATATATATATATATATATATATATATTTAAAAAAAAATTAAAATATTAATTATTATTATATGGTTATAATTTTGGTTACAAAATTAAAAAAACAATTATGAAGTATTGAATTTTTTTTTACTAAAACATGGTCAGATAAAATCAACAAAGATCAAACCACAAAGTTCATAAACAAACTATATAATAGTTTAGGGTTTAGGTTAATAAGAGATGGTAATCATGTGGGATTTGTAAATTTTGTATTTGAAAGGTAGAAATGGAATAAAAGAGTTGAATTGTGCATATATTTAGAAAGTATAAGTGTTTGGTCTAATATTTGCATATTATAGAGAAAATATTCGGTTTAGCGCTCTAAAATTTACGGTTTAAAATTTAGGGTATATGATTTAGGAGTTAGAGTATACTTCACGTGAAATCTGCTCCCTAATTATATATTTAATTTACAATTAAAATAGTAATTATTATTATATGCTTATAAATTTGATTACAAAATCTAATAATAAACAATCATGAAATATTTAAAAAAAATCACTAAAACATGGTCAAATAAAATCAACAAAGAACAAACCACAAAATTCATAAACAAACTATTTAATGGTTTAGGGTTTAGCAACATAAAATGATAATCATGTGGGATTTGTAAATTTTGTATTTGAAATGTAAAAATGGAATAAAAGAGTTATCTTGTGCATATATTTAGAAAGTATAAGTTTTTGGTCTAACGTTTATATATTAATATTCGGTTTGCGATTTACGGTTTAGTGTATACTTCATGTGAAGTCTACGATTTACAGAAATATATTTCATGTGTAGTCTACTTTCAAAACAGACTTCAAGTGAAGTATACTTTCAAAACTTCGATGTTTAGGGGTTAGTGCAGACTTCATGTGAAGTCTATACGATACAGACTTCACGTGATGTATGTACGATGTTTACTTTCAAATCAGACTTCAAGTGAAGTATACTTTCGAAGCTACGATGTTTAGGGGTTAGTGCAAACTTCATGTGAAGTCTACACAATGCAGACTTTATGTGAAGTTTACATAAAAGTCAATTTTTTAGTCAATTATAAACCTGACTCAGATTTCAGCAGACTTCAAGTGAAGTCTTCGTTTAATTTTTTTTTGTATCCAAATAAAAATGTGCAAACTTCACATGAAGTCTACTCATTGAATCCAGAAAATAGTCAAATTCAAAACTAACCTCTGTATTGACTAGCATACTTCATGTGAAGTCTACATGGAACACAAACTTCACATGAAGTCTACTCTCTGCAAATTTACGAAATATGCAAAAATTAGATAGATTTGAGTTAGAGATTATATTTACCTTATTTAAATGCTCAGAATGTCAAACTAAACTGTTTATCGTTACTTTTATTTGCTAAATGCACTGAAAAATGTAAGCTTTGAGAATTTTGAAATAGTAAAATGAAAATTAGAGAGATATATGGATAGAAATGAAGAGAGAATGAGAGATAATGTGATTGAAGATGGCGAATAAACAATAAAATCTAGAAAATAGATAGATACATGAGCATTTAGAGCTTTGTTTTTAGTTGGTAATGGTTGTTGGTAGAACTGAAAAAGATGACATTTTGGTAAATATTTGAGGTTAGATGAATATTTTGGTAAATTTAGGTTTTGCTTAAATTAAAAAAAATCAAAAAAGTAATAGCATAATCAAAATTATATGAAGAAACAAGGGTAATTTGAAGAAATTTTGAAAGAGAGAATTTGGAAGGTTATTCCACCCATTGACCAAATTTAATAATAATTTATTGTAGAAACAATCAAAAAAATCTAACAAAGTTAGGTGTAAATTGTATTAAAACCATTTTCTAAAAAATATATAAATCTTCTAAAAGTTAACAGTGGACTTGTGATATTATGTTTTGACCTCGCGACACACTTAACTGACTAAATGTAACTTTATTTCTAATTGAATATGAAGCTAAATACAAATTACATGTGAATTTGAGAGAGGAAGATGAGGGAATCACCTTTTATAAGTATTATAGTGTATATTTAGTTTTTTCTTTTTGGGTAAGTATATTTAGTTAATAGTATAACTTTTAAGTATTAGAGTGTATATGGGCAAGGACGGTCGTTAATTTGCCACCGTAGTTATATAATTTTTTTGGGTCCAAATCTCATTCATAATCTAATTATTTATTAAATTGAATAAAATCACCTAAAATTACACTATTTTATAGAGTTAAACTTTAATAAAAAAGACTGTAAAAATACATTTAATTACTTGACTAAAAAAATTACCAAAATAGTCATATAATTTTAAGTGAAAAAAATGAATTAAAATAATTTGATTTATTAATCTGATTGGTAATATTGCATTATTACATATATAAAACAAAGTTGTAGAATAAAAATTTGTTGTTGCTTAATGAACATTTGTAGAATCATATATTGATTGAATAAATTTTTCCGAAGAATGTAATTAATATTATTATTATACTTTTAACATATTATAATTATTTTTTATATTTTAAAACAAATAGTTTAAAATAAAATAAAAAATTTTTTTTGTCAACATTGACCACAACTAATCAGCCCATTAACAAAATTTCTACATAATATAAACAGTGAGACTCGATCCCTAAATATGCAAGTGCGTCTGTTTTTAGTAGACTTAAGCACATACTACTAGAGTAAAGATCACATGCAATAAATAAATATATTTAAATATTATAAAATGGAACATTTATTGCACAATTGTTTTATAAATTTAATATATTTATAATATGTTAAATATTTAGTGATGCATTGAAACTAAAATTATATATTCAATTTTACTTTTTACAATTTTTATTTATCGACATCAATTTTGTTTTCAACTTATATTGTATTTTGTTCCACCCGAATTTATAGTGTTGTTTGATACTTGTAGTATTCTTGTAGTTCATCCATATTATGTTTTTGTCAAAATCAATATCTCATATTTATGAAATCCAGATGATATTATGTACCGCAATTATACTTTGAACACTTTATTTTATATTTTTTATAAGGTAATCATCTAAAATTCTCTTAGCTAATAAATTATTAGTTGGGAGTATAAATGTAGTTATAGTTTACTAATAAAAAATCATTGAACTAAAAAAAATCTATGTGGGAACTAATATTATTTTCTATTGCACAATTTTAAAATATGTGAACAATGTGAGAACAATTTTTAAAAAAATATGTGAACAATGTGAGAACAAATTTTTTAAAAATACTATTCTTTTTATTGTTTAAGTAAGCAACAAAATATTTTTTACATAATAAAAAATTGCTTTGTAATGTTTTAGGCTAATAGCTTAAAGAATCAAATAGAATTGGTAATAATGCGTATTATACCAACTGGCAAAATTTAGCAAAGTCATATGCCAATTGATGGAAAATACGAGAGTGAATATAAAAAAATACTATAATGGTTATTATAATGTTTTAATATTTAAATATTTAAATTTTATAAATTGAATTATAAGATAAACCGGAATTTTTGCAGTCGGCCGAATCATGCTAAACCGATTGACATCGCAATCTATTAGTAAATTGAAAACAAGACAATAAGTTAATAAGCAAGCACTAAGAGGCAGAATATGTCTTATATGTAGAATACACACATATCAAATCACACATCTCGATAACAGCCTAATTATAATCATAATTTAAAATTTAAAAATCAATTAAAAAAGAGGAATTAAATTTGAGCGTGGGGTGTAGCCATCGGTTGTTGAAATTCTTTGTTGACCTTCTTTGACTGATATAATAAAAAAAAAACATTTCATAATTCTGCAGTTACAATTTAACCCATAGACTAGTGTGGTCCATGCCTTGTCATTATTACAAAACACATTTTCTTTTGTGATTATTACAAAATATTTGCTGATGAATCATGATATTGAAAGCTGATTTCCAAAGCAAACATTAAATTACAAAGAAAAAACATTATTACTTTCTATTTTTCTTTCCATCATTACCTTACCACCTATGATTTTTATAGTCCCAATATTGGACTTTGCACATTTATTGAACATAAAAGAAGTAGTAGTAAAATTGAATAGTTATTCAATGAAGTGACATTACTACAACTCTATAAAAACGAATACTAACTGGCCAAATCAAATAATTGAGACCATATGAAATCAAATAATTCAAATGGTTAATTGAATTCTTTACATATCTTATATATACATATATATTAATTCACAAACAAAATAATAATAAAAGTATCTTTAATTTGTAATAATTTAGTTTATATGTGAATCATAAACCACAATTTACAAAAAAGATACAATAAAATAAATGGTATTTAACATACATTTAAAAATTACACTATTATTTAGACATATTATTGTATATATTTATCTAATACAACACATGAGAAAATAAATTTGGCTAAATATATGAAATTTTTAAAATTCATCGGCATATTATTTACCTTAATTTTTTTTATAATATAGTTCATGATGCTTCAAAATTTGATACTCCCTCCGTTTCAATTGACTAAAAATTTATGTTTTCAAAAAATTAACTACTAATAAATAAAACTAAAATATATATTTTATTAATTTTATTAATTTGTGTGTCACTAACTTAAAATCACTTATATTGAAAGAGATGAAATACTTATTATATTATATTTGGGGATATAATATCATGTTTGTTTGTGTCAAACAGTCTCACGCGTGGTTGGATGAATGGTTGGAATAATTACAGTCACCGCAGGCTCACTCTGCCTAGGGTTTCTTCATTTTATTAATTTTTATTTCCTTAAGATTTAATATCATTTAACAAAATATTGTAATTAAGGTTAGTTGGCAAGACAAAAAAGTAATTAAGAGTGTTATTTATAGATTAAGACAAACGAGTTAAATATTGTTCACGCATGCTCTCTTTGCATCATTAAATGAAGCTCTCTTAATTACAAATCCTTTTTAAAGTCAATTTGTAATTCGAGTTACATATAGTAAGATCAACACTTGTAATATTTTATTCTTGCATTATAATAAATTTATAACGAGTAAATGTTAATTTTATAATTTTCTCACTGAGAAGATTGAGTAACGACTACACATTAATTAACATTATTTAATTATACCGATTGTGTGAAGACTAACGGCTAGAACGTAATATTAATATATTAATTAATCTTGTCTTTTTAGCTTCAGTATATTTATTTATTAATCTTGCTCATATGTTTGGCGAATTTTAGTATTTTGAGAAGAACAAACTTAGAATAAGTACTCAATTAACGGAAAACAAAGACTTATTTTTCACAAATAATCTATTGACCACAAACATATCTTTTCTAAGTCTAATAAAATCTTAAAAATTCTTGAATTATCTAAATTAGGTTATAACTTATTGACATTTTCAATGTGAGACCAATTATAATCCAGATTCAATTATTGCTCTAGCTCTCGAAAACGAAGTTGGAAATGTGTTGTGAATTGCAACTTTGTGCATGTATAAATTACAATTATGCGATTAAAACCAAAATTTAATAGGTCAATAGATAAAAGAGAGTAGGTCACAATATAAAACTAGATTCATAAAATCGATATGATTGAAAAAACGAAAGCTATCTGAACCGTACGGGAATGTAATAATTAGCTATCTATCTAATTTTACCATTTCTCTATTTTCAAAAATAAAAATAAAATAAAATGCCAAACTGATGTAAACACAGAAGCAAATCCTCGTAAGACGTGCTTGTGATATGACAAACATATGTACTGTAACAAAAATACGAATTGAAGGAACGTAATCAGAGCCTCACCAAAATATCTATCAAAGAGAATATTAGTTATATGGGAAATATATACAAAAGAAAAAGCTTTTGATTGGAGAAGTACCTCTAATCTTCTATACATGAGGCAATGACCAGAGACTTCTACAGAACAAGCTTAGTACAATTCAATTGTAACCATAACATAATCAAAACTATCTTGTATATTCACATATATGTATATACGTGCATGTATATATGTATGAGGATATTGATATGCATGGCTCCACATACGCCATCGATATTCGATGGGCTCAGTGTATGGCATACAGGGAGCCAGGCATACATATATAATACATTTACATATACGTTATATTTCGTCACAATAATATATATTTCGTCACAATATAAAAATATTATTACGAAATTGTGATAATTTTTAAATGATTAAAATACAAATATAACAAATGCATTTTGGTAACAAAAATATCACAATATACTTGTAATAAAAAAATTAATAACAATTTTGTCACAAATATTTACATAATAAAATAATAGTAATTCGTAACAAACAAAATTTGTAACAAAACTGTATATAAAACATCACAAATTATTATTAATATTCATAGTCGCGATACAATTATCACAATGCAATACAATTATCACAATATCTCAATTTTTTTTTATGAACTACATCTACATCTACATATACATGTATCTATATGTGTCATGATGTATAGATACATGCTATGTATGGAAACTAATAGCCTAAAAGGGATGTGTGAGGCTATTTTTAAGTAGAGAAATAGAGCGAGAGCTACCTCTTCACCTGGACATGCATGAGGAGATATAAAGCAAAGAATAGAAACAATCTAAAGCAAATGAATTGTGATTTGCATGTACGAAAATGGAATTGAAGAATTCAAAGAGGAACCAAAGATTTTTGTTCTGGAAGAATTGGAGTTACTGTTGTTCTTAAAGCCCTAAAGACAAAAGAGAAAAAGAAAATCAATAGAGGGTGAGATTGAAGATCCAGAGAGAGATTGAAGGTGATTGAAAGAGGAAGAGAAATGGTTTATATAAAAGCAATTAAGGAAGGAGGGTGTGAAAGAGATATGATATATAAGTATAGATAGACAGGGGGGCAAAGAAATTAAAGGAGAAGTGTTTGGGTCAAAAAGCGAAAAAAAAGAAGGAAAAAAAAGAGACCCACAATAAACCCTAAGGAAAGGGCAAGTAAGAAGGAGAAAGTGAAAGGCAAAGACTAAAGTTAGGGCATAAATATTTATGTTTGGTTAATTTGTTTAGTCTTTTGAGAGTGAAACAAGGATTGCTTGTGGGGTTGTTTTGCATCCTCCACTAAATATAGACATCATCATGATGCATGACAGATCGATGATGAGGATGATGCATGACATGTATGATGGATGATGATGATTAAGAAGGAGATATAGGTAGATATGAAGGAAGGATATTTTAGAGAGAGGGAGAAGAGAGGAGAGGAGAGAGAAGAACCCTAAAAGAGGAGAGAGAGTGTTTGAAATCTCCTTTTCTGAGGTCTGGTGGTCTTAAAAAAGCTAAAGGTTGCTTTTCTCTTCTCTGAAGCTCATTTTGTCTGCAAGTGCTTGGATACACATGGATTCCTCCATCTCCTTCCACCTTTTTCCACACTTTCATTTTTTATTTTTTTATCATATCTATTCTTCTTATATATATATATATATTCCGTTTTTCTCCATCTTTCGTTTTAAAAAAAAACTTTTTTTTTTTTTTTTCTGTTGTCAAAAACTTCTAATTATATTAGATAACAATGATAGGGTAAATTTCATAGTCAATAAATTCAATACAAAGCTCAATCTAGATGAAATTTAAAAATATTTTGGATAATCCAGTACAACGTAAACAAGATGAAAATTACTCCTATAACAACCAAACCAAGAACTCCGAACCAACAAAAGATTTTTTTTCCATAACCAGTTTAATAGATCCACGAATCAATATACCATGAAATATAACCAACTGTTAAGTCAAAAGAATCATATAAATATTCATGATACTATACATAAATGTGAATTTGTTTCTAAAAACAGGATTACATATATTACTATTACTATGTTCCCAAAAATCTAGTACGACGAGTGTTATTACAACTCATATATATTGTCTTTTGTGTAATAAACATAACAAAACATGAAAGAAAGAGCACAACCCATAATGTGGCAAACTAATTAATAATTACTATAATATTACATACATCTATTTTTGAATAGAGATTGGCTTAAAGAGAAGTGAAGTAATTGTTTAAACGTTAAACTAAGATTCTCTCATTGACTCTATATGTTTAGACAGAGGAACAATCCATCGTGTTAGCTACCTAATCCTTGCTGTACTTTTGTCTACCCACCGATTATCACATGTCTTTATAGATATATATATATATATATGCATGCGCAAACACAAACCTTATATTATATTTATTATCATATATATTTGTGTTTTTATGTGTTAGTGATTTATTCGCTCAGACGTATCTATGGAATGAATGATAGTAAAATTTTGTGGACCATCTGCGTCGGATGTATTCTGTGAATTTACATCTATTTTCTCAATTTTTGGTTTTTGTAAACAAATTGCATTCATGTTATAAGTCAATTACTAGTGTGGACATCACTCTATAATATTTAAAACTTTTTTTTTTCAACAATTGGATTGACAAATATCGGATCCATAGCCTAAAGCTTACACTATAAAATCCCTTTTTAATCTATTAGTATTGTGGAGAAAAATTGAACCCCGATGTCTTGAATCATTTACTGGATCATCATAACCACCAGAATAAGAGCAGCTCGACTAATATTTAAAACTTTTACATCACTTATATTATATGTTCTTCTCGAGGTGTTTTTTTGTGTGTTCAATTACCATTCAATATTTACACAATTGCCCGTATTTATATATAACCCTCGTCTACCATTTCACAATTGTAAATATTTGTTTTCTTCTTAATATATAAATATTATCAATCCAAAAGATAGGTTATAAACATATAATGATATATATTGGTAACATGTATTATCAACCCTAATGATAAGACAACATTGAAAGTAGATAGTAACACTGTTTTAAAAAGCGACAACACTGTTTTCAAAAGCAACAACACTGTTTTCAAAAGCAACATGAGAAGCTTTGTAGGCCAAAATTTTATCAAAAAAAAAAAGAGTTTTGTAAGCGTAATTCATCCGTGACGACTTTATCTTTGTACGTTAATATTGCAGTCTACGCATAGATAATAATATCTCCATAACTAATTTTGTTTGAGGTAGTTAATCGTTTGACGACGGATAATTCATTCCAAGCAAATTATAAGTCAACTACATAAATATAACTTTGTAAATCCTAAAATGACTATTTTTTAATCTAATGTAAAACTAAATTTTGTTCAAGATTGGTTTATCTTTCTGCCAAACTAATCAATCTTTTTGGTTAGCACTTAAATTACTATTTATATGTTTTAACTTCAATGATTTTGATTGGTTAATTTATACGTATTTAAAATCAAACATTTATATTCATCGTTATCGCATAAACACATTTTTTTATAAAAAAAATTAAGATCGAAATGCAAGAAAACTGGCTATTCTCGATAATCTAATTTTAAAATTTGTTGAAAAATTGAAGCCCGATGTTTATAGTTCGGATTTAAGTGTATTTATTGAAATTTTTAAAACCAAACAAGTTTTTATTTATTATTTATATTTTATTAAAGAAAACTCAAAATATTTCAAAATGATATGCAGATTTTATTTTAAAATATCTTGGAAGAGTCTCTAGATATTAAATTGAAAATTTAAAAGATAGTAGCTGATTACTCAAGGTATGTTATACTACCCTATAATCCTTAACATTTCTTACTTCTTATCTATTTCTACTAGCTAGCTTTTGTCATTTTTTTTCCTTGAGATTAATTCACAATGTATTTCGTTTGTATACTTCTAATTAAACATTTCACTATCACATAATATATATATATATATATATACATATATATCCATATTTATATAAAGAAATTTCATTAATTTTGAGCTATATATATGTTAAAAAATCAACCACTTTAAACTTCTTTAGTTAGTTTTAAATTATGTTTGAATAGGTCATCAAATCAAACCGTCCACCCAATGAAATAACCTCGAGGGGGTCTAATGGTCGGACCACTTCAATATATTAATGTAAATTATTCATCTACAGATTTAAAACCAAAGAATACGAAATGTTTGAAATTTGTTTATATGACCCTACTAGCTCAGCTTTAGCTTAATGTAACTTGACTCTTTGACCTTTTAATGGCCCATGAGACCATGACCATTGTTTATTGTCCACACTACACATGATTACTTACATACATTTGTTTGTGTTTCTGATTTTCAGCATTCGTTTGTGTTTAACCTAATCTTTTAAGTTTTTGTTATTGCTTTCACTTTGCAGCCACTACACTCTTATCAATAATTTATTTTCTTGGTGTTTTAGGTTTGCGATCGATGTAAACTAGTTATTTTCTTTATATATAATTAGAAAAATCACAAGTTTAAGACCAAGAATCTATAAAGAATCGAGTTTTTTTGTCATTACAAAATATTAATGAATGCAAGCTAATTTTTGGATAGTCATACAGCTTGTTTGAATAAAAGTTATTTATATTACATTCACCTACAAAAATACAAAATCATTGTACAATCTAAATTCCTTGTACACATGGTAAAAAAAAAATTTGTAACAAGCTAATAAAACATTCACAATACTACAATTTAAATAGATAGTTCTTGCCGAGAACCTATAGCTCACGTGGCATGGAACATTTTCGGAATCAATGAAGTGATAAATATCATTTTGAGAAAAATTAAAACACTCACATCTTCATGAAGAAGCACTAAGCTGACAGCTGAAGTGAGATTGGACCCAAGAAGCCAAGAACTTGAGCCGTCAACATCAAGAAGCAAGAATATCCAAACAGTGACACCTCCCAAGTCAAGTGATGATGACTCAATCTTCAATCCTTGAGCTATCTCGGGGTGGAACTATTCGGACCAAGAAACAAATACACCAAACTAACATCTAAACGGCCTCGAAACAGAAACAAGGAGGAGATGCAATATCCTAGGCTAGGGAAACCGGAAGCACAACACATCTAAAGCTAAGTAGAGTCATCTATAACTACGAAGAAACTGTCCTTAGCATTAACTTACAACCTAAGAAGACCACACAAGGGAAATAAATAGACAGCAAGAGAAGAAAATCGGAGAAGGAACTTCAGTCCCTGCCCAAGACCGCATGATCCGACCAATTCTCGTTGAGAGAGTTTCTGATCGTCGAGTATAGTTTGAGACGAAATCAACAATCGAGGAAAGTAACGTGCTGGCGAAAATACCACGAAAGAAAGGCACCGACTACGAGAAAGAGAGATTGGAACAGTTAAAGAGTATCTTCAAAAGGAAAAACTAGACCAGGGCAATCGGATCGGTTTATTCGGTCCGAATCGAATAAACCTGGTCCGAATCCGATTTTGGTCCGATTTAAAATCCGACCGGGGGAATGTAAATATGGATTCGGTATTCGGATTTTTCGGTTCGATATTCGGTTTCCGAGATAACCAAAAAATCCAATAACATTTTATTAAACCAATTCAATTTCATTTAACCAAATCAATTTAATTTAACCAATCTTATTTCATTAACCATTTCAATTTCAGTAAACCAATTTCAACTGAATGATTAAACCAACATAATTAAACAGAATGATTAAAAAAATCATTTCGAAAATTTGAAAAGAAAAAAAAACTCACTGCGGCGACTCGGAGACGTAATCTGCTCGGTCGAAGACTCGAAGATTGAAGACCAAGCTGCCGGAATATTCGACTCCGCCTCCTTCGTAAGCTCTAGGTAAGTGATTATTGCGGGTTTTGCATTTTTGTTTTGGGGGTTTTGGATTTTTGTTTTGCGGGTTGTTCAAATTAGTTAGGTTTAGGGGATGTATTACGTTTGTGATTGTCGATTTCAAGTATATGTGCTCAGATTGTGTTCAATTTTGGATTTTCCGATTGAACCCTAATCGGAAAATCAATTTTTTTTTTTTTGGGGTTTTGATAATTTCTTACGCATAAAACTTCTATTATGTATATTATAACCGAAATTGTTGTTAATTTTGAGTTTCCGTTAAGATATTGTGTTCAATTTTGGATTTTCCGATTGAACCCTAATCGGAAAATCAAATTTTTTTTTTTGGGGTTTTGATAATTTCTTACGCATAGAACTTCTATTATGTATATTATAACCGAAATTGTTGTTAATTTTGAGTTTCCGTTAAGATATTGTGTTCAATTTTGGATTTTCCGATTGAACCCTAATCGGAAAATCGGATTTGTTTTTGGGGGTTTTGAAAATTTCTTACGCAAATGACTTCTATTATGTATATTATAACCGAAACAGTTGTTAGTTTCAAGTTTTTGGTAATACATTGTTTTCAATTTTTAGTTTATGTTTCTCGGCTTCTGTTTTTGTTTCTTACGCAAATGCTCTATTTTGACCTTTTTAAGTTTTTGTGTTTTATTAGGATGTCTTCTAAAGATGGGACAGAAACATCAATCCCCGGACCAGAAGCACCAACTTCAGAATCCATAACAAAGAGGAAGGCAACAACAAGTGATTCAGTTTCAGGTATGCCACCAAAACCTAAGAGACATTATCCAAAAAGGGCTCAATATTGGGAGCATTTCATTCAAAGGGAAGATGATCCAAGTAGGACTTTCTGTGTTGAATGACTTTCTGTGTTTCAGATGAATAATTTTGTGACTTTCGGATCATTTCGGATGTTAATGTTTTCTGTAATTTTTTTAATTCGGATTCTGTGATTCGAATTGTAGAGATTCGGATCATTTCAGACCATAAATTTTTCTGCAATTCCGAACCAATTACTCCGAATTCCGAACCGAATCGAACCGACAATTCAATTCGGTTTAATCAGTTCATTTAAAATTTTCCGAACAATCCGAAATTCATATTAAACCGAACTGATTAATCCGAATAAACCGATTGCCCAGCTCTAGGAAAAACCAGAGAAACTATTGTTTTATTGATTTATTCAGTGTATATATAATACACAAGTTTGAGTTCTTAATAATAGTCCAAGATTTAGTCACTTCTCCCAATTCCGTATCGTCTCTTTTATTGTACAAGACATTAGTGAATAAATTCAAATAAGTTTTTGTTGTTAGAAAACATTATGTGGATATATACTAAACATTTAAGTTATATTCATAATGTGTTCTAGAAGGAAAAAAAACGTAAGTAACAATTATATATGTGGATATATACTAAACAATTTCATCATGGAATGCATATAACTGTCCAGAAAATTTAGGTATTGTATCAAATTATTACTTTACAAACTATATTTTATTTTATAGGTTTTTTTTAATACACACAGTTGACCTAGTAATCCTATTGATTATGGAAGGTTTGTCTGAAATTTGTAAAAAGAAATTAGTCAAAATTCAGTTGATTCTGACCAATTATAATTTTCTTCTTCTTATGTTTTGTTGAATCCATAAGTAACGATTAGGAGCCAAACGTGCGAAGTAGGAAGTAGACACGTGTGAAAAATGACGTGAGCAGAGAAAGTGGACCTTACATTTTTGGGGATTATTATCGTCTTCTTTCTTTTGCTCAATTTTTTTGTCTGCACTTCACCGTAAAGCTCAAAGACATTACCTTTATTTTTTGTTGTTGTTAGGCAATGATAGGAGGAACACATCGGGAGAGACACGCAGATTCCAATTTCTTATTAACAGATCGAATTTGCCGATTACCACCGATTTCCCTCTTTTCTCTCTGCTCCGTCGTCTTTTAGGGTTTACTGTAAGCTCCTTTCTTTTTTTCTCAATTTCTGTTTGTTTTTGGTTTTTCATGGAACCTTTTCCATCTGGGTAATGTTCTTGAAGCACATGGTGTTTGATCGAGACATAGCTTAGGCGTTTTTATCGGGTTTTGATTGAATGAGTTCTTGGTGTTTAATTGTTTGCTAACTTTGTAAAGTCCATGAATTTTGCTGATCTTTTTGCAATTTATGTTCGTGGTTAAGGATAAGATGTTAGTTAGAATTGGATAGATGTTTTGTGTAGTCAAAGTGGTAATGACATGGTTGTGTTTTTGCAATTGGTAATCTCAGCTTCTCAAACCTCTCTCTGGGCAACGGTGATATCATTTGAATTGGTTATGTTCAGAATCCAATTCTGTTAGTTGCTATTGTTTAGTTTGTATTTTTAATCTGATTCTGTTCTGAATTGACTGGGTGAGCTAGTTTGTTTTGTTACTGGTGATTTTAGAGACCCTAAAATGTTTGGGAATATTGTGTGTTTTTGACAGAATGCATGAGTTCTCTACTGTTGATGGTTTTACGGAGATTAACGAGAGCTTAGCCGATATGATAAAGTACATTGCAAACGAACCCTCAGTGGGGCTTTACTACATCCAACAGCACATCCGAAATGCAACACCGAATGTTCTTAAACTCAACAACAATGTTTTGGAGAAGTCTCGTGAAACAGTCTTGCATACTGAAGACTTGGAAGATTCCATAGCCATGGTGAAGTCAATGAAAGAGTGTGGTACACCCATTGCTGATGAGATGATAGGAGACATCAAGAAATCTTTAGCGATAATGTCTTCAAAACAACCAAAGAGAGGGGTAATCCTCAACAAAGCAAGTCCTTGGAGCAGATCCAGCAGTATAACAACAACAACGCGTGGTTCTGACTATAGCCAGGATAATAGCGAAAGCAGCAGCTATTTCACGTCTGTGTTCAAGTCGGCAAAGGAGAGGGCAAGCAACATCAAATGGCCACAACTTGATTTTACAGAGCAGAAGGCGGAGTCTAACCCCACTCTGGAAAACAGCGAGTTAAAAGAAGAAGAAGAAGAAGTCTCAGGGAAAGGTGAACCAATCGTGGAGACGACAAACTTTGAGGAGTTCAAGGCAGATAAAGAAGCAAGTCTCAAAGCATGGCTTGGAGATATGGATGGAAATGGTGATGTGGGTGCACGTTCTGCTGAGAGGATTTAGGATTTTCTTGATGTTGTTTCTAAGGTTATAACTGCTGAGTTATGTAAATTGTTCACTTTGATCTCACAGACGAAAAACATGAAATTTTTGAGCTTATACTTTATGGTTGAGAGTTGAACCAAAAAAAGCTTAAATTATTCGGCATTTGTGGGCGCAATTTAAATGGATACTGACTTAGAAAAATCTGTAATGAGATATGAACACAATTCCATGATCACCGATTTATCATTGGTTTGATTATATAGATATGAGAATCATCTTGAACAATGTAACATATTATTAATATGACGTTATGAACAAATATTTTGTAGTTAGCTAACTAAGCCTATACCTCTGGAAAGGCTTTAACACACAATCAATGCCAACTTTACAAATGCCTCAGTGTTTCCTGCACCAACCAAAATTTCTGATTTTTACCTTCGAGAATCTGTCTGCAGAGATGCAAACTAATTACAAGGGGGGAAAAACAGAGAAGAAAGAGTTCAGTTGCAGCAGTCATTGTAAAGGACCATACCTACCCTTATCTTTAGGATGAATGGCTTATCAAAATTTTGTATATATTGTGTAGTCCTCTGATGATGCTGAATTGCACATCTTCAATTCTTCCAACCCAGTGCCTTTAGCTCGCTCTGCTTCAATTCCACATGATTTCCTAGCCTGTGTGATAAATTAACATATGAATCCTAGCAACTAATAGGTTTGATTTATTTCATCTAATTAACATATCCAGTATACAGGAAATAGATTTTTACATAATTTGCTCCAGCCGTTTCTATCAAATATTCAGTCAATGTAAAACCAACAAACGGATAAGAATCCAAACAGAAAACATAAAGAAAGGTGAAGCCAGACTGGAAAGAATGTTAGCAAACGTTACCCGAGATCTGAAGGAAGTCTGAATCCTCCTATACGGACACGCTTCAGCGAATGAACCTGAAGCAAGGCAATTGATATGGGTTTAAATATCACGCTAAACAAATACAAGTCTATTGAAAGGCAAAAGTGAAACAATTTAGACATCTCTGACAAAATGGAGGAACATAATCAATTCCCAAGTACAAAGGCTGCAGTTCCATAACTAGTTCAGAATGATTAAGTTCACAAGGAATGGGCATATATAATAAATTGAGTCCATGCTTTTCTCAGACTCCTGTGGAGCTCCTAAATCTAATTTGAGAAGAAGGTAACTCCCAAAATTAGCAAGTAGAAATTTTCCATGCATAAGAAGAAACTGACCTCAAGCCCAGCATTTTTCACTATTTCCCTGACTTCATGGTTCCTCCCTTCGTGAACCTGCACAGGTCCACAAAAAGAAGTTAGCTCAGCTGAAAAAAAAACATACTACCAACATCAATAGGTTAGATAATGTAACGCATTTTTTTTATGAACTTCTTAAAATGTTAGATACAAAAGGTCCTGGCACTATTTACATAAGAACTAGACACATTCTTTGGAAGCTGCATAGCGTAGAGGAAGTGACATCAACCAGTTTGAGAACATAGAAGTCAGATCAAAATTTTGAATTTTCACAGTCAGAAGTAAACCGAATCCTAAAGTCCTAATGTGCCTGGAGATACGTCGTCAGTCCTAGACTTCGAATTCCAATGCGATTAAGATATTATGTGTCATTAATTTTGCACAAGATAATCTTTGACCCACAATTAAATCCAGGACTGGTGACACCTTTTAGAAAGTACAAGAACGGAGAGCTGTAAATTTGAGAAAGCTTTGGAAACGTACCACAATACGCAGCCGTGCTCTTGGTATATCATGCTGCTTTGGCATCAACTCAACTGAATCTGGGACACAGTGAACTCCATCCACAATTGTTCCTTCGCTGATAGCCATTAAGTGGCGTTTGTGTATGTCACCGACAACCATAGTAATATATCTGCCAATTTACAAATAACAGATTAATAGAGCAGTATAAACACACAAAACCCTTGAACTTCTTGGACAGAACACTAAAGGAAAAAAGCAGTGGTTATATTAATGCCGCAGAGAGGATCAAAGACTATAACCACAATGGAACTGTTGACTAGTGACTACTACCAGCAGCCAAAGCACAAAATTAACTCTGTAATGAAGATCTATCTGAATAGTATATTCATACAGAAGTATTTGGTTAAACTAGCCTTTCTATTTAATCTCAGTCAACCGAAGGTTCTTCATACTAATTAAAAGGAATACGCAAACTCACTCTTTCGGTAAACTAGATGATGGATGTGAGAGTTGTTGTGCAAACTCCCCTGAATGACAAGAAGTTGAAATTTCTTTCAGAAGATCAGAATAAGATACAGAGTTCCCTGAAGCAAATGTACAAACCAAGGTATATATAGCACATAAAGTTGAGTGAATACAATTACCATCATTTGTAACTACTATTAGTCCCGTTGTGGCAACGTCAAGACGACCAACGGTAAAAAGGCGAGGTTTGGGAATCCCCGGATTCCTTTTATCCTAAATTAAAAAAGGAAAGATTTTTAAACCAACTTTCTAATGCAGTTATTTGAAGGGAACGTTCAGATGGTGAATCTGACAATTGATGTACATGAAAATAAAATTTCTTACCCAAGAAGCCATGTAATCATCCAACAAACTAATAACAGATTTTGTCTCTTTTTCTCCCGAAGAACAGATGTATCTGTCATGGTATGATGAAAATATCAAACAAAGGTTACAAGTCTGTGAAAGAAGTCAAGAAGCTACAAGTGAGAATAGGTGATGAAGACGAACCCTTTTGGCTTGTTCAGAGCAAAATAAACCTTTGGAGGAAGTTTCTTGGGAATACGATTTCCATTAACATAAATCATGTCTCTAGATGGATCAACTCGAGTCTACATAAACAAAATTGCTATGCTTTTATCAAAATATGAAACATCAGTTTGATTCCAACAATGAGCAATATTTACCTGTGGAGTTGTGCAGATAGTGCCATTGACAGTAACCTTTCCATTGAAAATAAGCTCTTCCGATGTTCTTCTTGATGCCACTATATCATTACATAACAAAACTTGTATCCCTTAGAGAAAAACCCCAATTCCACAAATGGAGATAAGAGGAATTGGTTTGATTGTTACCTCCAGCAGCAGCAAGAACTTTGCTTAAACGTTGAGATGGCTGTTTAAAATTCTCATTGTAAAACCTACGCGCCGCCTTGGAGAGCTTTGGTACTGATTTTGAAGGTGGAGAGGAGGCTGAAGCGGAAGCGGTGGAGGGAGTAGCTTGAGGTTGCTTCTTCTTGGGCTTGTCTTTCTTCTTGGGGTTTTGGGTTGTGGCATCGACCGCGAGAGCGTGAATTAAACGCGCGGGAGGTTGAGATTGGAGTTTGAGGGTTCCGTCATCACCACGGACTATCCAAGGGATGAAGAGCTGCTGCTCGGAGGCTGCGCCACCGCGAGTAGAGGAGGGTTTGGGTTTGGGAGGAGCGAAGGAGATGTCGAATTCGAGGGGCTCAGAGGATGAGGAGGAGATAGAGCAACGAAGTGTACGGACGGGCGAATATCGAGGAGAGAAGGGGAAAGCTTTGATTTTGAGGAATGAAGCAGCGAAGGAAATCGGCGATGATGTCGCCAGCGACGCCATTTTCGCCGGTGAAAGAGTGAGAGAGTGAGACGGTGTGGGCTTTATCCGTACTTCCGTAGGGGTTTGGGTTTATCATCCTTGCATTCGGATATTGTGTTTCTAAGGGATGTTTTAGTAAATAGGGCTTTTTAGCCCAAATTAACAAAATCGACCCTTTTTTTCTAACGATCTATCGAGAATGTATGATCCTAGAAGTGAATGAGAAATGAAAGAACTTCTGCTTCCGCCTGCCCGCTTCAGAAGATCTTAGGGTGCCTTCGATTCCTGGATGACTTTGTTCGTCATGTACAGGGGACCGGGAAGAGACGGCTGTTCGCTGTAGCAAAAGAACTTGAACCTGACGCGCTACCTTCTTGTACGGGGATGAGTAAAACAGGAAGTCTACAGGACGGGGTTCAACTAGCGGTCCATAGCATAAATGCTCTAATTAGGTGGGATTTAAATTCAGCATTTAATGCTTATCTAAATCATAAACAAATTAATTGCGTCATCTCCTTTTTAGCAACCAACCATATTTTAAAACAATTAATAATAATTAAAATACAATTGTCTAAAACTAATCTTTCAATCTTAGATCCTGAAAACTAAATCTAAAAAGAAAAATGATTATAAACTTCGATTTTATATAAAAAAAATATAACATTTTTTCAATGATAAACCTAATATTAAATCAAAACAATCTTAAAATATGCAAAAACTATTTCAAGCAGAGTTGTATTATTGGATATGTAAACATTTCATGATATCCGGATCAGGATTTGCTTTTTTTGGTTACTTGGATTTTGATCTGAGTAATACGGATATCAAAACTCGAATATTCGAAAAACATCTCAATATATACGAACATCCCGATATGTTTTGTTGATTATGTTACATAATGGTGAAAAAAACTACTAACTATTTTTATATAAAAAAGGAAAATAAAATAAGCACGTAAGTTTATGATATTAAAAATATGAAACATTATAATGAAATACAAATGTTTTTTATAATCCATTATTAAACACTCATGAAATTCAATATTTGCTTATAAAATACTATATAGTTCATGATTTCTTTGGTTAATAATTGGATTAAAAGACTCAAACACATCTGTAAAACCTCTAATTCATGATTTAAAACTTTAAAATGAACATATACAATACAGTTAAATTTTTTTCAGTCTAGTGATTAAAATGATCAAACTAATAATTTCGGTATGAGAGATTCGATCCCTCTATTACATGAGATAAATTAAAAAGCAGTTTTAGAAAATATATTTTGGATTATGGTTCGAGTCTTGTCAATCTAATTGTTAGACAAAAACATACACATTAGTACACACTTATAAATCATTAAAAACAATATTATTAAGAAATTATCTGTTTAATATTTTAAATGCGACAGAATCGAGTATTCATCTAAAAAAGGTTTTGGATCTGAATCTATAATTTCATTACCTAGATCCGGATGCATCGACTCCAATTGTCCAAAATTTGGGAATGGATAGGAAGAAATCACGTATGGGAATAATTACCCAGCCCTAATTTCAAGATCGATATTTGGATATATATATATATATATGTGTGTGAAAAATTGTGATGCAAAGAATATGAGTAATATTTAGGAAAAGGTCAAAAGTGTTTGAAAGATAGATAGGATCTAACCTCCAAGAGATGAACATCGAAATGATAACTATAGGCTTTGCACTATAGAGACACAGAACATGGGTTACTTGCAATTTATGTCATGAAATGCATCACAAACAAACAAAATTGAAAAATTAGAGGTCCGTATAACAAGTTTACTTGCAAGTTATATGACAAACAAAAATATCATAATTCACTAGAGGACACTATGTTGATAGTGATTCGTAAACAAATAATTCATCACAAAAAATAAAAACCACGACAAAAGTCAAACATAAGATCGATGATTGATGTCCGATTATTTTTGAGCTGTCTAAACGTTCATTGTAACATCGATTTGACACTGATTTGTGTATATCTTGGATGATCTTTATCTCCTTCGTGTTAGATATACTTTAGAAAACAAATTTAAATAAAATAGTGAAGCATGATAGAGATATTGTCGATGGAAGCGGAGAATCAACAAAGAGAGATCAAAATTAGCACATGCTTTTGATTAATAGTTTCAGAGGAAAATTCCAAATGAAGAAGCATTAACAGATCTACACATCATGTGTTTCTGTTCTCACGATTGGAATATGTATATTATACAAACAACTGTAGCTACTTAGATTAGATGAATCCTTTAACAAACTTAGAGCTCTAATCGATCTAGTTAGATTTGTACATCTCTTTACACTTGCCATCGGTCACACGCAACCCACACCACTCAACCTTCCAAATGACCGCATACGGACGGCTTCTAAAGATTTATTAAGATCTTTTTAGTTCTGAGCTTACTCACTACGTCTGCAAATAAACCTATACACGTTTTAAATTTGTCTTTTTTACCAAAAAAAATGATATTTTATCCAATTTAACCCTCAAAATAAAATAAATGGAAGTTAATACTATCAACTCAAAAGTCAATACAATATAACTTTTATAAAAGAGGTTTACAATCACATACGATATATTTTAAAAATTTTAAAAATAAATTTGAATTTTTTATTATTAGGATTTCGATTTGATATGTTATTTATTATAATTTTAAAAACTAATAACGATACCCAAAAGTTATATTGATGATATTGATTTCCATTTGAAGGTTAAATTGTAAAAATTAGTCACTCCAACAATTTTTTGCACTAAACCCATAATATGTTAGCTCTTTCTCTTCTAATGCAAAAGTCTTCCAACGATCATACCAAGATAAAAGCTCATTTCATATTTTAATGTTGTGATGAGACTATTTTTCAATTATTTTTTCTTTGGCTATCTCTCACGCTTCAAAGTCAAACCTACTGGTTTTTGGTTCGTTTTCTTGCCGGAAATAGATGAACTGATTCCAATCTGATATCTCAGAGCAAATTTAAAATAAAAAGGAGATTTGGAGGTTGCCACTATCCAAGAGCTGAGGTATTGCAATAATATCATAAATGATCTCCATAAGCAAGATATGGTTTGGCAACCAAAATTAAGGCAGTATAATCATATAATAATTCAAAAATATAAAAACGACCCCTCGATTATACTAATGAGTCATCCTTTTGTATTTTTTAAATTTTCTGTGGAAGTAAATGACATTTTCATGTCTAAAAAGATTATGTATGAAGGTGCGTAATCTCAGAACCAATCAGACATTGACGGCTTAAGACAAGTTGGGGTTATTTGCGACTCGTCGTCATCTAGTCACCTCCTTGTTGTCCTAACGCGCGTGTTTCTATCCCTTATTCCACTCGCGTATATACACACGCTTCATATTGTAACAACCACTTATATAAATACGAGTCATATCACTATTTTTTAGATCATTAGCCAAATTTTTAAATAATAAAATTTGATGCAAGTGACTTTTAATTTAATAGTACGTGGTAAGTCCACATAAAACATGCATATTTGCATAATTAGGAATCGAGTCTCATCACTTCTATTAGATAGAAATTTGACTAATGAGCCAGTCTGTTGTGGCCCAATGTTGACAAAAAAATAAAAATATGATTTGATTTCTAAATATGTAAATGCGAGTACTTTTACTGAATTTATCATTTGTCACTACCAAATTATATGAATATTAAACAAGTCAAATATTTATTAATTTTTTTCTATATATATGATTTTTTTTACCTATAGAGTGAGAAGAATACCTATTTAGCTTTAAAAAAGAAAAAAAACTATTGTTGTAATTTTTATAGTGTCTTTAATATTTGAAAATTTAGTAATTTTAATAACTGCATTAACCCTTTTAATTAAAAGAAGTGATATGTCAAAATAATTTCTGTAATGATTAATAATTAAATATAAATAACTAAACCCTTTTTTGATTTGAAAACAAGCTTGAGTTTATTTGTAAGGTACAGAAAAAAAGCCTCTCCCTCTCCCTCCTCCCTCCTCCCTCCTCCCTCCTCCCTCCTCCCTCTCCTTCTCTCTCTTCCACTCTCCTCTCTCTCTGTATAGATATATATCCTTCTCTCTCTCACTCTATATCTCTCTCTTTCTGTCTCTCTCCAGCAATTCTGATCCGAAACCCATTATTGTTTGAATCAAAGAGCAAAATCTCAGGTAACACCAAAGTCTCTTAAACAACAACAATTCTCACTTTCTTCTTTCTCAAAACCTTCTGATTTTTGGTTTCTGTGCTACAAATCAATTCAAACTACGTAGACCATATCGTCATGTTCGAATGATTATAATGATTTACATTAAACGAATTTCTCACGTAGTGATGCAATCTTAATTCTCTCCAAAATCTGTTTTTTTTATTCTTCGTTATCGAAATTCTGACAATTTTATGAATGTGTTATCTTTTTGCTCTGTTTTGATCTGGGACTCAATAACTAAAGCTCAATTTTTCATTACAAAATTGTGTGTTTTAGGACAAAACTGAGACTGTTGACTTTAGAAGTTGGGGTCTTAAGCCTGAGTTCTGCATTTCCGGATTCGATTTTGTTTTCATTTTTCTTCTTCTTTCTGAATTTCGTTTTACCCGAATTAAATCTGATTTCATTAGGAGGACGATACTAAGGATTGCGAGAAAAAAATGAATCATGTACCTTCTGATCAAAGCTTTTATATTGAGAGCGACGACGAAGACGACAGGAAGGATTACGTAGAAGAAGATGGTGAAAGCCATTCTGATTCTTCTGATGCTTATGATGGAAACCAAGTGCATACTAAGCCAAGCTCATACACTACTGCTTGGCCACAGAGTTACAGGTTAATCATCTTTTTATCTCTATTCATATTTTCATTTCATTCTGACTTTGGCTTCTCTTTGTTCTTAGTTCTTACTTTATATGTGTGAATAAGTTTCGTTTTTGCTACTATTTTTCAATCTTTGTTCTTTTGGCTAAGAGAAATTAGTACATTTTTGGTTGATTTGCTGCAGTTTCAAACAAATTTCAGGCTCCTTTGTGATGCGATTTTTGTCCTTATCTCTTTTGTTTTTTTGACAATATTGTAGGCAGTCGATTAATCTTTACAGTAGTGTACCGTCTCCTAGTATTGGTTTTCTGGGAAACAATTCGTTGACGAGATTCGGAAGCTCTTTCATGTCCTCTTCACTGATAAGAAGACATACTCCGGAGTCATTACCTACTGTTACAAAACCTCTGTTATCAGAACAAGTAGATGAGCAACAACAACCGTCAAAACACAGACTTAGCTCTCATGGCTTGCTCCCTCCTATTCCTTCGAGGAGACATTCAATGCGAAAGGACGAGAAAGCATCCATGGTATCTCATGAAATTCCAATGTCCCGCAATAGCTCATATGGACAAGCTGTTCTAAATGGTGAGTACATCATAATGCTTTAGTAAATCTTGTGTCTCCTTCTAAAAAGTGGCTTGATGAGAGTAGTAATTATGGGTGAGAAACTGAGCTTTTCCACTACAGTATAGGAATCTATAATATCTGTGTGTTATGGGCCTAGCCAGCCTTCTTAGGTTTTGAAGACGTTGATCCTTATAAGATGAGAGAAGAGTACAAAATAGTAATCAACTCTATTGTCCTCTAGCACGTGGACAGAACATGTCTAGGTTCAAAGAACATGATTGACATGTTTTTTCCCTTAGTACAATAATGATCTTATTCAATATCATGTGGGCATGTGCAGGATTGAACGTTCTATGTGGGGTTGGAATACTTTCAACGCCTTACGCTGCAAAAGAAGGAGGATGGTTAGGACTGATAATACTATTTATATACGGTCTTCTCTCTTTCTACACTGGGATCCTCCTTCGGTACTGCCTCGACAGTGAGTCTGATCTCGAGACCTATCCTGACATTGGCCAAGCTGCGTTTGGTACTACAGGACGTATCTTTGTCTCGGTAAGAGGCTAATGTTTCACTAAAATCCTCCTCTATAGTGAAGTTGATATAAAGTCAAGGACCACATAGAGAAAACTGAATGAAAAAACACATTTTATCCTTAGAACAAATTGAACAATTGAAAAACCAAGGACAGCAATAATAGCCCTTTGTTTCAAGTGGGAACTATCACACATTTGTTGATGCAAGTAGATTGGTATCAGAAGTCAAATAGTAGAATCCTGTGATTTACTATTCTAGTTAAGAAAACATTGAGATTATTAGGTAGCTTAACTTTAATAATGGAGTTTGATATCATACTTTAATTATATATTAATTGGTTCTGTCTTTTTTGTTTGACGTATTGCAGATAGTACTCTACTTGGAGCTATACGTAAGTACTTCCTGCACTTGTCCAATAATTGACTTTATGTTTTATAAATAGAAATCTCATGACTCATCTTTACCTCAAGAAAAGTGCATAACTAAAGAGATCTCTAGTGGTATTAAAAAAACAAGAGAAGAAGTATTAAGTATGTTTGAATCAATGACCCTATGTTGTGGAACACGTTAGCAGAGGGTCCCATAGATTCTCTCCACTAGTTCTAGATTTGGCACTACCTGCGGCTGTTTTAAACTTTTCTCTTTGTTCCTTTTAACAGCTGCTTTTGACGTCACTAAAGCGGCAAAGATATATTTTAAGCTGGATTGAAACTTAAAAGCTATCTTTGTGAAATGATTAGTTGAATAGTTAAGTGTAACCCTTTTTGTACTATTGTTTGCTCAAAGCTGCTTTGGAACTGCCTTTAGGGTCTTTGCTGCTTTCATGACTTTGTTATTGCACCATTGTGACAAAAGGTTTATCATAAAACTCAGATGTTTCTTCAATATCTCGGACTGAACACATGATTGTATTCATATTTGCAGGCGTGCTGTGTGGAATATATAATATTGGAGAGTGATAATTTGTCTTCATTATATCCAAGTGCGTCCTTAAGTATTGCAGGATTGGACTTAGATGCACGCCATCTCTTTGCATTGCTAACCACTCTTGCTGTTCTCCCCACCGTTTGGCTCAGAGATCTCAGCATACTGAGTTATATCTCAGGTGTAATTTCGTTTTTTAAAGCTTTGAAGATCGAACACCTCTATACACATTCCTCTAACATGATAACTATTTTGTTTAAATTTTCAGCTGGAGGGGTGATTGCATCAGTGCTAGTGGTTTTGTGTTTGTTTTGGATTGGTTTGGTGGATAACGTTGGCATCCACAGCAAAGGAACTACACTAAATTTGTCAACTTTACCTGTAGCTATAGGGCTCTATGGTTACTGCTACTCAGGACATGCTGTTTTTCCAAATATTTATACTTCTATGGCTAAACCAACTCAATACCCTGCTGTTCTCTTAACCTGGTAAGCTAACAATGCTTCTAACAACTGCTTACAAACTCATCTTAATTTCAACTTTGTATGTGAACATTTCTCAATTTCTAACACATGGTCAACACAATCCAGTTTATATTACAAAGATTGATGATCTTCTGCAGTTTTGCTATTTGTACTCTGATGTATGCCGGTGTTGCTGTTATGGGTTATACAATGTTTGGAGAATCAACACAATCACAGTTTACTCTCAACTTGCCTCAAGATCTGGTTGCAACAAAGATTGCTGTGTGGACTACGGTAAGTAGATCAGATATGTATGTTTTCTTGCCAGTACTTATTGCATGTTGATTCTCACATGGGAGTAAACCGTTTTGTTTTAACCATTTCGCAGGTGGTCAATCCATTTACCAAATATCCTTTGCAAGAAAATATTCGGATTTAGTCTCTTTTTACTTCAACATTTGTATAAGGTGTTTAAAAGTTCATCGTCTGTGAGTGTCCCTTAACAAAAGAAAGCACATATGCTTTGACCATATCTCCAGTAGCAATGAGTCTTGAGGAGTTGATACCAGCAAGGCATAACAAGTCGCATTGGTACGCCATTGGCATTAGAACCGCATTGGTTTTCTCTACTCTGCTTGTTGGTCTTTCAATACCCTTCTTTGGTAAGATTCTCTTTGCCATTCTGATGTATATCTCATTTTCATCAGATAGCTACTTTTGCTTTTAGTGAAACACTCAAAAATCTTGCAGGTCTTGTCATGTCATTGATTGGATCATTGTTGACTATGCTCGTCGTAAGCTGTTCTTTCCTTGTCTATAATAAACTGACATTAATTTCTTATTTATCTACCAATGAAGATCTTTAAGTTTGGAATTTTAAGTTCATATTCTGTTTTCTGCAGACGCTAATACTTCCGCCAGTGTGTTTCTTGAGCATCGTACGGAGAAAAGTTACCTCTACTCAGGTAAATGTCTAAGCAAGTCCGTATAAATTTTCACAAGTTTCATACAAAATCAATGTCTCTAACTTTCTCGATTCATCGACAATGTTGTGGTTGGTTGGTTTGGTTTTGTAGATGATGCTGTGTGTCTTAATCATCATAGTTGGAGCAATATCTTCAGTCATTGGCTCATATTCAGCTCTTTACAAGATCGTTGAGCAATTGAGAACCTGAAAACAGTATTCTCTCTCAACCTTTCCTTAAACAAACTCTTTTATACCAATTTTGTCTTCAGGGGAATACCTTTCTTCTTCTGCTTCATTTTGTCTTCAGGGGAATACCTTTCTTCTTCTGCTTCATTTTGTCTTTTGTTTTTCTATAGAAAATTCATTCTTGCATTGAAAGTTTTTGTAATATTCTGATTGATGATCTGCAACTTTATAGTATTTTGAAAGAATAACGATTGGTGACTGTAAAGTTATGTCTCAATATTACTACTCTTGAAAGATATTATAAGAGAGAAACCCATATAAACTCAAAACTTGGGGTGATTTGTGTACAATCTTTTTTGCCTTAGCTTTCAAAATCCAAATCCAAATCTTTCTCTGCAATTCCTTCGTTCGAAAACCCAAAACTATTCCTTCTACTCTTCAGAATCAGCTCTGAATTCTTCATCAACTGGATGTATTTCTTCCTTACAGCTAACACAGGATGGGTTTGAACACTAGTTTTATCTCTATAAGGCTCTCTTAGAATAGCTGTACAAGTTTTGTTCTTCATAGCCAAGTAAAAGATTTGTGGATGTCTCTCAAAGGCCTTATGAACCTTTTGAGGCAATCCGAAGTACTTCTTGAGGCATAAAAGCTTCTTCCTCTCAGCGGAATGCTCAACAAAGAGACAAAGCAATTCATGAAGAAACCCAACAACTCTCTTCTCTGCTATATCACTACTTGGATCCAAACATGAATAATCATCATATGGTGATACATAAGGAAGCTTTTGAAACTCTTTTAACCAATCTTCAATCTTGAATCTCAATCTACAACCTTTTGATGGAAACAGAGGAAACTCAATCTCTGAATAATTAAATCCTCCTTCTTCTCCTCTCTTCTTCATTGCATTCATCTGCAATACAGACAAAACCTTTTCTCCTCCATCATGATTTGCTGCTAAACCCTTAACTCCATCTTCCATATCCACAAATCTAAACGAAGAATCAAGATTCTTCTCTGCAAATTGCAGGTAATCATCAGGCAAACCCAGATACCATTTCATTCCTTGAACTATACTCAGTGGCAAAACATTGTCTTTACTCATCAGAATGAACTTCTTCAACCTGTCTCGCAAATCCTCTGCAGAGTTCTGGTAAACGTTTCTCTCTTCCCTGTCGAGCTCTGTAGCTTCTGGTGTCAATCTAAACCAAGGGAGGTTGTACTCTGGACCAACAAACTCTTCGAAGATTGAAGGAAATTGCCTTAAAAACTTAGCGATTTTGGTCGATATATCGAACTGACGCGTCTTCTTAGAGATTGCAGATATCGGAATGCAGTGTTTAGGATCCTGAACAATACAGTTCTTGAGAGCAAGGACGGATTTGATCTGAGACGATCGAAGTATGTGTTCGATATTATCAAAGTAATGATCTTTCTTCCATTTCATGTACACGTCAACATAGGCCCGTTTCTGAGTGGACCAAGGGAGGTCGGTGCAGGTGAAAGCTAGGGGTTTTAGGGTTTTGGCATGGCCACTGATAGAGAGCATTGATGAAGGAGATAGTGTGGCGATTTGCACAAATCGGAAACCCTAATTAAGATTTTAGAATGGTACAGAAAGTATCCTAATAAAGAAACGTTTTGGGATGAGTTATAATGGCAATAATATTTGCATAACACAAGCGAAGTAGAGTTGTTATCTCAAAAATCAAATAGAAGTAACAAGTTTTGGAGGCCAAGTAGGCAAATTTGGACACCCATTTTCTCCAATTAAAAGTTCAACAAATCTTCTCTTAACTCTCTCCCTTCTTGACGCTTCAAACGCATCTTTAGGCGTCAAGCTCTTCATCAATGGCAGTCCATTGGGAGCATCGTCTGATGTCTCCACTATTCTTTCTAACATCTCTGAAACTTGACTCATTGTTGGTCTCAACTTGGCCTTCACCATCAAGCACCTGTTCGCAACTGCAGCTAACTTCAACGCCGATTTGAGGTAGTAGTTTCCTTCAAGTCTTGGGTCAATGATCATCTTGAACTTCTTTATGTCAGATAAATGTGGTCTGACCCACTCCAAGATGTTCTGCTCGTTTCTTGGTCGGTTACGATCAAAAGGTCGTCTACCTGTGATGAGTTCATATAGAAAGATTCCATAGCTCCACACGTCGCTCTTGGCCGTGAGGTGTCCAGTTTGAATGTATTCAGGCGCTGCATAACCAATGGTCCCTACAACCTGTTCGATCACAGTTTGGTTAATGTTGTCTTACTAATCAAACATTATAATGCGAACTCGTTTCAAACGCTATAAATTTTGCAACAATTAACCGAGACATTACAAGCCAGGTGTGACATACCGCAGTGGAGACATGAGTGATTCCATCAGAAGGACCCATTCGAGCCAGTCCGAAATCCGAGAGCTTTGCATTCCAATTCTCATCAAGAAGAATATTGGAGGATTTGAAATCCCTAAAGATGATCTGCATATAAGATAATGAATATATTTTAAGAGCATTATAAGAAGGTATAAAGGCATTTGTGATCATGGGATGAAGAAAATACCTGAAACTCCATGCCTTGGTGAAGATAAGCGAGTCCCCGAGCAGTGTCTTGAGCAATCTTTAATCTTGTGGACCAGGGGAGAGGAGTGATAATAAAACGATTGGATAGATGATCTTGAACGCTTCTGTTTGGTACGTATTCGTAAACAAGTAGCCGTTGGATTCCTCTCTCATCATCCTCAGCGCAATAGCCAATCAGCTTCACCAAATTAGGATGCTCCACTACTCCCAATACATTTACCTCTGTCACCCATTCTTTATGCCCCTGTTTTTATGTACATATATGATTATGTTGTTAGATATTGAAGACCATACCTAACGAAACCGAATGACCACATGTATTGCAAATGATGTAATCCAGCACACAGGAAAAGAGAGAAAGAAAGCGAGATATATGCTTGCCTGTAGACCTCTTCTACTGAGTTGTTTAACAGCAATTTCAATCTTTTTACGAGAATTTTGGGGGTCCTGAATCACACCACGAAACACACCACCAAATCCACCTTCACCAATCATTAAGGACCGGCTGAAATTCTTGGTAGCAGTTTTGAGGTCATCGAGGGCAAAGACTGTGAGATTGTTACTGTGTGTCTCAGAGAGGACATGCAAGGAGGAAGTAATAGAAGTAGCCGTACTTGTATCTGAGTTAAACTCAGACCCTGATCCTCCTCTTGCCATTGACATGGAACCAAACTTTCTTGGCTTACCTTCATCATCCTGAGATTTGTTTTTGCTAAAGTAGAAACATTTCATTGTCTTAGACGAAACCAGCCTCCTCACTGTAGAACCAGGTCAACATTCCAAGTCAACACATAGAAACACAATCAAAGATGATTTTTAAACTGAGAGGATCACTAATCATTCATTCCAAACCAGCTATCAAGTTATCAATAACATTGCCCAACATGATATCATCACATTCCAATCAGATGAAGGCATTTACAAGAATGTGCAACAAAAACAGATAACACAAAAGTCAAAATGTGTAAGAGTACAGTTGAGATATCAGAGGAGGTAAGAGAAGAAAACCTGATGTAGAATTATTCATGAGGAGGATTCAAGCGTTGTGATGGCAGTCTTCACGTTCATGATTCAGATAGCTTTAAAGCAAAAGATAAATGGGAGAGAGAAAGAGAATAGAGAATACGAACGAGCTCACCATGATCGAATAGGAAGTCAAATAGAAATGGCAGCTGGATTGCTGCTTACCAACCTATAGAAGAAGCTTTTATTTTATTTTTAAAATTTTATTTTATTTTTGTGTTACATCAGCTTATTAGCTTGCTTGCTAATATGAAATATGAATACCTTCAGAGTGACATTCGATAACGCGTTCTTCTTTAAATTTTATCCGTTTATTTTCAAGTAATTTATTCACCACTTATTCTACACTCTTAGCCATTAAGATACAGTTTTAAAAAAAAAACAAGAAAAGAAAATTGAGAAATTAAGATGAATATCCTCTTCTTATATTCTTCTATTCTTCTACTTCTACAGAAGCTTCCTCTAAATTCTTGTAGTTAAGATAATCACCTCATCGAAATGGTAAAAATTCAATAGTGACCTTAAATACTCACTGTCTTGCTCCCAAGACAAGTAGGCCACTAACAACTTAGCAAAAACAGCTCTTTCTTTTCTCTACAAATACTAAACAATAAACTCACACAGTGAAAAAAAAAACTACAGTTCACACCACTAATACAAAATTACTCAAACACAAATGCCAGTTTAGTAAAATAAATTACCCTTTTTATAGAAACTGAATAATTTAATGATGATGACAAATGTGGTCCTAGAAACTTGAAAACAATTGATGAGGTGATGAAATGCGTTGGATTTTTAAAACTTTGTCTTTGGGATGAGAAGTCGGTACAATAGAGACGTAAAATATACTTCTCTCCAGACTGATGGAAGCAGAGAGACTAATAAGTGTCAGCTATAATGAGAATCCACTTATATCTAACTCAAAAGTAGCTCCACACTTACAACAAACAAGCATCATCTCAAGATTCTTCCTCCTAACTACTTTTAACTTCTGGTTTGTCTTTACCTGGTCCCTCTTTCCACCACTATTTGCAACAGTTGAACTTCTAATAAACAAAGGGGGCAAAGTCCCAAGCATTTTCTTTACCTTTGATTTTCCTGTCATTACTCCACCTCATTATACTCAACTACTGCATCATACGTCTCCATCGTGAGACTATTGCCTGAAAAACATTTGCAAAACAAATATATTGCAAGGATAAATTAATCATCAACAATGACCAAAAATCCAAACCAAACAGGTATCAGCTCTACAATGAAAGACTGATTCAAACTTACAAGGGTTCTAGGTTGCTTATAAGTTTCATGTACTACTACTAATTCCCATAATTACTTGAAACACTGATATACCCCAGTGTATAGAAATCTTACTTAACTTCATGACAAAATATATTTTCCGTATCATAACAAGACTTTTCTGAGGGGAAACTTCTTCTTCCACCAACATCTTGGTCTGCCGAGATTCTCCATTATCTTCTCTCTCAAGCCTTTTGATGAAATGAGCTGATGCAAAATGAACAATGATTCATGGATCAGGAGGCGTAATTCTTTCGCTTATCCTTACATTTCAAAGATGACACACGAAGCAGGAATCCAATGTGGTTATATCGAATAAAAAAAGAGCACATAGAATGACACATTGTATTATAAACTTACAAGTTCCAAGCTTGGCCTCGAATATAAACGAACAGCTCGTGATTGTCTATTGTATGTGCTGCATTCAGTGCATTGGAGCCAACACTTGTAAGAAACAAAAGGAGATTTTGCAAATTGAAGGCTACAGAGAGGGTAAAAGAGAATCATTAGTAAACCAACCTTCCTTGCCATGGAAGCTTTCGCTGGAACATAATAGGATCAGGAACTGAACGACGCCGACTAAATGACCTCCGCCATGGCAATGGCCTTCACCTTGATCTAGAGTTTTTCAAAACATCCCTTGACCTTCGAATTATCCTAATAAACAAGTGAACAAAAACAAAGTTAATGCATTTATAATTTCGCAGAAACTGAAAAGAGGATCTTACAGAGAGAGCGGTAACCTCCGGCGACCGAAGCGATTTTTCCGATGATGATATGTTAATGTCTAACGATCACGAAGAACCGTAATTCCTCCTTGCGATATTTTCTAGAAGCAAGATCACTGACGATAAACTATAAATCAAAACGTGTGTTGCTGAGAGGGCAATTCCTCTTGAACCCGCTCCATTTCCGGAGACAATCAAGGCAGTATCCGTGCTTGAATTATATTTTTCAGGCATTTCGGACACGATTTCCCTGGTGAAGTAGCAAAAATTGCTCTCTCCGCAAACTTCTACATGAGAAAATACTTCCCGGCGATCGAAGAAGATGAAGTCCAGACGAAGACGAAGTGGTCATTACGGTGATGTTCCTAAATGGCCGGCGAATTTTTTCTTTGCTCCGGTGATAGAGATTGTTGGCCTTCGGTGAGGACCGCTTTTGTTAAAAATCCGGTTCTAATGAATCGAGATGGATTTCAGTGTAAACCGGTTGATTTCGGTTCGGTTAAAGACTTCTCGTTTCAAAATGAAGAGCGAGCGTGAAGCTCTTTCTCTCTTTATTGCTGTTCCGAGGAGAGCTCACCATTGCCACTACACCAACGACTCTCTGCTTGTCTCTCGAATGGAGGTTCCAAAGGATCAGATCGCCACTCTAATGGAGCATGGGCTCTACGATTCCGCTGAAATGCTCGTAACTTGTCTAGCTCTTTAACTTATTTTGTCTTCAAAATCCCTAGTTTTTCATCAAAGGACTGATGAAATTCGTCTAAATCCAGGGCTGCTTTCTCGTCTCATCTTCTACTGTTAGCACCGAAACTAGTCCTCATCTCAAGGCGGAGAATTTGGTTAAGCTTCTTTGTATTATTAGCTGAGTCCGTTAGTTGTTTTTTTCTTATGCTCGAACTTGAAGTTAAATACTTTATGTTGATTTTTGCAGATTATACTGGGCGATGCTTTATTTCATCAGAGAGAATACCGGAGAGCTATTGTAAGATTGATTTGCCTCTCTCTTTCTCTCTTTATATTATATGTTTCAGTGAGAGTAGAGATTCTTTATGATTCTCTTTTGCTGAGAAAGTAATGTTACTCTGTTCTCTCTATAGGTTAATTCTGTCTCCAATTTAAACTTTATAAAGAATTCTTGGTTTGGACTCTGACTGAACTATATAAAATGCATAATATATATTTGATTATATAAATTTATTTACTGAACTCCTCTGGGGACTTTGGAAGAAACTCTGAAGTCATGTCGAAATTCTAAATTTGTTTCCTTCTTTTTGTCAGCATACGTACAAGCAAGCGCTGCAACATTGTACAAGGATTCCGAAGCAAAGTTCCAGTATTTCGAGGAGTTCATTATCTTTATCTACCAGATCATCTGTCAATGCCTCAGGCAATGCTATTAATGAGAACGAGGTAGACTAGTGTTTAGTTTAGTTTTGATACTTTTGACTTTTCCAGTTTCCAGAAATGATGTCCTTATGTATAGTTTCATAGAAGTTCATGTGTGTTTTCTGTTTCTGAAATTCATCTTAGGTGAGATTCAAGATTGCTTCTTCTCACTTTGCTCTTAATGAAACAAAAGCTGCGATTGCTGAGGTATGTCTTCTGTCTTTTTCATTGGGACTTGGGAGTATCATCTATTTTTCTAATTATCAATATTTATCTTGACTTATGCATTTTTTGATCCACAGACATTGGTAAGTAGAATAGAAAATATGTATGAGGACTGAAAAGTAGATGTCGAATTTCTCTGCTTCAAGATTATAGATTGGTTTTGAATAGGTTGACTTATATCTCGCTACTGTATTTTGTAACCAAGAGTTCAGTAACAATACTTTTCTTTAATGTAACAATCTTGGGCGTAAATAATAGATTGTTGTAGTATTCCAAAATGTGAGATGAATTTGTGTTGACCTCCCAATGCCACCCATTAATGCAAATCTATTTAAAAAAAAAAACAAGTTAAACTAATTGGATGCCTTGCTTTCAACACTACATGTACTAAAACAAGTAAACCATGGTTTGTGTAGTTACAATCTATTATTTCACTTGTTTATTCTTTGCCAGATGGAATCTGTCAAGACCAGGAGCTTGGAGATGAATGTACTAATGGCAAAGCTTCATCGAAATTCAGGATACAACCGTGGTGCTATTGCTTTCTATAAAGAGTGCTTACGGTCTGTTTTTCACTTTCTTTCCCAACATCTCGTAGCATGTAAACAGTCTCATAATCACTTTACATTAAATATCAATTTAACACATATTGCACATATGGGTGAAAATAGATATATTTATGTGCATATGTATGTATGATATGATCTTTAAACTCTGCAGGCAGTGTCCTTATGTACTCGAAGCTGTCATAGGTTTAGCTGAACTGGGAGTCGCTGCAAAGGATATCATATCTTATTTTACTCAGGTCAACCTTTCTACGAGATATCTCTTACGACTTTCTTCTATTTTTCATTATTTCTTTCAATGTGTTTTGCCCCTCTTTCTCCCCATTTTCCGGTTAACTTTTCCATACAACAACTCTCATACAACAATGTATTTACTGTGGCTGTTTTTTAATTTCAGACTTCAAGTAGAAGTGCAAAGGTTTCGCTTGATCAGATAGATCCTACCCGTTGGTTGCAAGTAAGCATGTTCAGCACTTATAATGTTGAAATCTGTTAAACTCACTAATCATCATGTGGACGATATAAATATTGTGATTTGTGAGTGAGTTAGTGTCTTTTTCTATCTAGTATGTTCTATGGAAAACGACTTTATATATAATAGTGTTACGAACTTTGTCATCAAGGACTAGATTTGTGTCATATTCAATGAACTAGACATTTTGTACATAAGGAGAAGCTGTTCATGAGTGGAAAGTGAATATAATCACCTTGATAGTATTCCCTCGAAGAAACTAGTGCTTTAATGTTCTTGTGTTAGCATCAGCCCAAATATTCAACCAGGGAACTAATATCGATATATATACCTTTACTTGGATGGCTGTTTTATTGGTTTCGTGATGTAGCTTATCTGGTAAATTTTATTTACTTTTTTGTTTGTTTTTTAAATATTTTTTCTTCGTTTTCACAGCGCTATGTCGAGGCCCAATGTTGTATTGCTTCACATGCTTACAAAGGTAGCTCCTTTTTTTCTTTGTGGGTTTTGAATGCCTACAGTGTATCAGATCTGGCTTTTGAATCACGTGTCTCTGTAGATTTCATTTCGTACATTGAATTTGCGGGAAATTCTCCGATATACCTTAAAAGATACTTTGTAATGTTTTATTATTTTCTCAGGGGCGTTGGAACTCTTTGCTGAACTTTTACAACGATTTCCAAATAATGTACACTTGTTGACTGAGACAGCAAAGGTTAGAATGGCATTGACAGCGATGCAAACAGAATTGCACTTGAGTTTTGCTTCTTATTATAATAACTGACGTTCTACCTAAAGCTGATTGACATAAATTTGATAGTTAATGAATTCTTCCATCATTTATTTCATTTTGTATAGGTCGAAGCCATTATTGGGAAAAATGATGAGGCCATAATGAGATTCGAGAAGGTAGTCGTCACATCGATGTCTTTATCATATCCTCTTCAAAGTATGCAAAATAATATAAAAGCTTTTGTAGGTTCGATCAATTGATCCTTACACGCTAACCAGTATGGATGAGTATGCAATGCTGCTACAGATAAAGTGTGATTATTCCAGACTAAACAAGCTCGTCCATGATTTATTAAGTATTGATCATACCAGAGCAGAAGTTTTTGTTGCTTTATCTGTGCTATGGGAAAGGAAAGATGCAAGGACGGCATTATCTTATGCTGAGAAGGTTAGCTTGCTGACACTGAATTTTGTGCTAAGTCGTAGCTAATAGCTGATGAGATTCAATATGCAATCAGAGTATCAGGGTAGATGAGAGGCACTTACCCGGCTACGTAATGAAGGTAAGCTATATTAACGTAAATAATTTTTGTAAAATAGTTATGCATTTCTATCCACTTTTTGTATTCTTTTCAGGGAAAACTTCTTTTAATAGCAAAACGACCAGAAGCTGCAGCTGTGGCCTTCAGAGCTGCCCAGAATTTGAGGTCTGACCTTCGTTCATATCAAGGTCTGGTTCACAAGGGAAAAGAGATTGATATGCACTTTCATTGTTGTACTTTTTTAGTCGTGTAAACCTTACACAAACGTGAAAAGGTTGGAGTGTGAATTAACTTGCATTGTTGAGGTTATTTCAGGCTTAGTCCATTCTTATCTGGCATTTGGTAAAACCAAAGAAGCATTGTATACCGCCAGAGAAGCAATGAATGCAATGCCTCAATCCGCAAAGGCTCTGAAATTAGTTGGTGATGTTCATGCTAGTACAACAAGTGGCAGGGAAAAGGTAAGTTTACTACCCATAATTTTTACGTCTTAAGCAGAAGCAGCGAAACTTTAGAAATTTGTTTGTCGCATACTACTAAAATATTGAAACTGAAATATTTCCTTAAGAAATTTTGCTGTCCAAATCTCAGTTTTGAGAAGCATAGTGTATAGTTGTATACTAAATCTGAGAAACCATTAAGAGCTTGTGAGCATCTTCTTATGATCGGTTCATTATGGATATAATTTTTTTTGGCTTACCAGAATAAAAATAAGGTTTTGTAACAGGCAAAAAAGTTCTACGAGTCAGCTCTGAGGCTTGAACCTGAATTCCTTGGAGCTGCCTTAGCTCTGGCTGAGCTTCATCTAATGGAAGGGAGGAATGGAGATGCTGTATCGCTACTTGAAAGATATCTTAAGGATTGGGCTGATGATTCTCTCCACGTCAAGCTAGCTCAAGTGTTTGCAGCAACGAATATGCTACAAGAAGCATTATCACACTATCAAGCTGCATTAAGGTTTATGAAAATTTCAAAACCAGTAGTCCCAATAGTTCTCTTTATTCCTACTTAAAAATACTAAATAACGAGCGTAAAAACAAATGTAATGCAGAATAAATCCACAGAATGAGGCAGCCAAAAAGGGACTAGATCGCTTGGAGAAACAGATGAAGGTTAGACATCGTTTCTTTTTTCTGTTTTCCTCAGCTTGTTAAGACTTTGAAAGAATCAAATTTATATAGTAGTTAAAATCCAGAATGAACTATGATCTTCAATGCATTACAAACTAATTGCAGGGAATAGATCCAGATGCAGCTGATGAGAATGACGATAACGATGTTGAGGATGTTGATGGAGACACTGAAGAAGCCGAGCTCATGTGAAGAAGAGATTCTTAGTAAGCAGATGAGTCTGTAACTGTAAACTATCCAATTGATAACATTACTATTAATAGCAGATGTAATTCCTATCTTTTTGATTCCTATAAAGTTAGAAAAAAATTGTTGACAAAAAATAAAAAGTTTGAAAAAATATAAAAATAAAAATATATATTATTAGTGAGGCCAAAAAATTATTTTAGAAAGCAATTGGATATCATGACGTGTAATCAAGCAATTGGTTTAAAACGCGAAGAGCACCCATCATGAAATTCTAGCTGAGAAAAATCCCATCTTTTTTCGCCGGATTAATCTTCTTCGTTAAAAGCGAGAAGCTTTTTTCTCTTGTCTTTTTTTGCTTCATGGGTTTCATCTCTTGTATCTCATTTCCTACGCTCAATTGTAGAATTCTCTCGTCTCATCATTTCACCAAGCAATCGGTTTCGACAGCTTCATATTCACTGAAGTTTGCGTTGAGACGCGAGCAGGATAAACCCAACTTCTCATTGATTCTTCCATCAACGTCTTCGTTAATGGCGACTCCCATTCAGGCCTCTTCTACCTCTACCATCGGTATGTTTACTCTCTATTTCTTTGATGGTCTTCAACGTCTATAAAGATAAGTGAACTGTTGCTGACCTCCTGTTGACTTTTAAAATAATCTGATGTTAAATTTGGATACTTAATACACAATTTGTTAATCTCTGATTAGTGTTAATCAGATTTTGTACAAGTGACTAATATTGTGTGATTACATGGATAATTTTGTGATGCTGCTTCTCCATGTAGTGACCTTTTAATATGTTCTTTGTATGAAGGTGAGACCAGTGATGGCTTAAAGGTCCAGTCTCGTGACTCAATCGGGGCAAACGATTTACTGATTGTTGGACCGGGTGTTCTTGGCCGCTTAGTTGCAGAACAATGGAGAAAGGTATAAGTTCTGTGTTGGTTGACTACTTTGGCAACATTATATGTCTCATAAATCATTGTCTTCTAAATTTGATAGTTGCACATATCTTTCTTCTTATGTTACATTCTATAGATACGGTTTTTCTGTATACCAAAAAAACACAAACGTAAATGCCCTGCAAGTTTCTATTTTATCTGTCTTGGATGTTTAGCAATATCTTGTGGGTTGATTTATTACAAGTTATTGGAAATTGACTACTGTTGTAGATGTTAACTACTTTACTATTCCAAACGTTTATAATATAATATGGAAGTCAGAGCTGAACCTTTATATGTGGAGCAGAAACATCCAGAGTGTCAAATCTTCGGGCAGACAGTAACAAAAAATCATCATGACGAGTTGGAGAAGTTGGGTATCAAACCATCTCTTAAGGAAACTGAGTTTGAGGGCAAGTTCTCCTATGTCATCTTTTGTGCTCCTCCATCACAAAGCGCTGATTATGCCGCTGAAGTCAGGTAATTTATTACAAGAATCACATGTTTCAATAGTTAAAGAGTCTATGAACTGTAATCCTGACACCATTTGCTTAATACGGTGTGTTAAGTTCTGCTAGTGAAGCCAGACATGTGGTCTATGTTGCAGTTATATTTTATAGTTGGAGAGGAAAATGAAATTTAATGTTAATTTGTATCTATGGGTTCATTCTTTTAGACAACAGTTAACTTTTTTTCCCTGATTCTACTGTCTTAAATGGGCATGCATTTATGTGTACAAATTGATCAGGATGGCAGCATCAAAATGGAACGGGGAAGGATCATTCTTGTTTACATCTAGTTCTGCACCTTATGATTGCTATGATAATGGAGATTGTAATGAGGTTTATCTCTGCACCTGAATATATCTTTTCCTTTTAGTTTTTCTATACAAAAATTCTTACTGCTAGGCTTCTGCACCACATTTAGTATTCTGTTTCAAAGTGGCTAAACTCAATAACATCAGAACGATAGTCTCTGATCATTTGAAATTTATGAAAGTCAAGTATATAATCTAATAAACATCTGATATATATATATATATATACACATACACATATGCACTATTCAATAAGAGTTTCTTAAGTTTACTACCCTGCAGGATTCTCCAGTAGTGCTGCTGGGAAAGAGCCCAAGAACTGATGTGCTTCTGAAAGCTGAAAAAGTAGTGTTGGAATGCGGGGGGACTGTCCTTAGACTGGCAGGACTTTACATATCCTTTTGAATTTCGATACACTGAAATTAAATGAGCAAATATCAGTAGGCCTTTCTTGGTCTGCAGCAGATTTGAGCATTATGTTTCTCCTGAACTTGTTATACACAGAGACTAGAGGTGCGCATACTTACTGGTTGAGTAAAGGGACAATCGATGCTCGTCCTGATCATATCCTGAATCTCATTCACTATGAGGTATATTTGTGATTTGCTCACTCCTTTCCTATGTTCAAAGCCAATGAACATCAATAGGAGCTATAATATAACAGCACTAATTCTCTGGCATTGGCACTGTACTGTGTTTCTGAACAGGATGCAGCTTCGCTGGCAGTTGCAATCATGAAGAAAAAACCTAGTGGTCGGATATTCTTGGGTTGTGACAACCATCCTGTGTCAAGGTATGCTGCTTTCTTTCTAACTTTGAGATTTTTCAAACATTAGACATTTCACATGTTTGACCACATTTTTCTCAGGCAAGAGGTGATGGACTTGATGGCTCAAAGCGGAAAATACGATAAAGAGTTCAAAGGTTTCACGAGTGAGTTCTTTAGACACTGACATGTGCTTGTCCTGAAAAGCCTTAAGCTTCATACTCTGACAGTTTTCCTATTTGTAGGCACCAGTGGTCCTTTAGGGAAGAAGCTGAACAATTCTCGGACACGAGCAGAAATTGGGTGGGAGCCGAAGTATCCAAGCTTTGCTCAGTTTTTAGGAGTATCAAAGTAATATTTGATCGAGATGATTAAGGAGTACATGAAGGAAAGAGACCAAGAAAGCTAAGCTAGATATGTGCAGAAGAGAATGCCACTTGAGCTGAAGAATCCAATAGTATAAAGCATTATTTATGTTTAATTCAAAGTTATATGAATACTCTTTAGAGATCAAACAGCTGACATAATCAGAATTCTTCATATAGCTCCATGGTTTCAGTTTCATATCACCAAATTCATGATATAGTTCCATTGTGAAGATATCCACTTCAACTAAGGATCATCAAAGTACTCTTGAGAGTTGTTCAGTAAATTGTCAGAAGATTAGTACTTTGTGTCCAAATATCAAAGCTTGTGTCTTGTTCTATACCAAATTGAAGAAGTAACAAAGAAATAGACCAAACAAGCAATGCCTCAAGGTCTGTGCCTAACAAACACATCCATGCCTCCATCTCACCCACATAATTTTGCTACTTATATTTCTATATATTAATTAAAACACTTTTTGTTTAATTAATTAAAAACAACCAAATGATCTTGTCAATTTTGGTTTCTATATACAATGTATGTCATTACGTAATTAGGTGATGATGGATGATAAGTAGAGCAAACCAGAATTTATATCAAAAATAAAATAAAATATAGCTTAAATAATTAATTTGGTTATTATATACACAAAATTGAACCATATTCAGAGAATGACTTAAAGTGGAAAAAGGAACCTATTTCTTAATAAACTTTTTTTGGCAATGCTGATTTTTAATAAACTTTTGAACTTGTCTTAAATTACTTAAAAATTTAAAAAACCTATATGAACTTCTTAATTGTGGCCAATTTTTACATTGACTGTTAACACCGCCAGTCAACGGTTAATTCTCTATCATTCCATCGTTAAGCGACATTTGTACGGCTGATTTAAACACTACAGTGTACAGCCGAATTAAAAAAAAAAATTTTTAAAAAAAATCAAAAAAATTACGAAAATCAAAGAAAAAATTAAAAATTAAGAAAAATATATATATATATATATATAATAAAATAAATCAAAATAAATTTAAATAAAAAATCAAAAAAATTAAGAAAATCAAAATAATTTTTAAAAATTCAGAAAAAACCTAACTAACCGAAAATAGACATGATAACTAAATAAATTAAATACAACTCATTACAACCTAACTAACCAAAAAATAGACACGATAACTAACCGAAGAATGGACCTAATTACAAGCAGATTCCAATTTGACTACAATCATAATCCACCCAATTTAAAAATCTTTAACTCTAAACCTTCAATTCAAAATTCGTCACGAATCCTAGAAATTTTGAACAAATCAAATGTTTTCGATATGATGATAGGTGCACCTACATAAATGAGTTGATGAAGCATTATCGATGCTTCCAGCACTATAGGTGCTTCCGACACTAGGTGCTTGAAGCAACTCATTTATATTATATGTTTCATCAACTCATTCCCATGTCTTTTCTCTTCAACTTATTGAATGTCAATTTTCAAAATTTTTAATAAAACACTTAGTAAGACGTCAAAATTTTATGATGAAATACCTAAACCATGTCAAAAATACTTGATTTGTTGAAGATTTCTAAGATTCATAACGAATTTTGAATTGGGTTTTTAGAGTTGAGGATTTTTCGAATTGGGTAGATTATGATTGTAGTTGAGTTGTAATAAGTTGTATTTAATTTAATGTATTTTTTTTAAAAAAAAATTTTAAATGTTTTTCTAATTTTTTTTTTAATTTAAAAAAAATTATTTTGATTTTCTTATTTTTTAAATTTTTTTATTTGAATTATATATATATATATATATATTTTCTAAATTTAAAAAAAAAACTTCTTTGATTTTTTGATTTTAATAATTTTTTAATTAGGTTATACATGTGGTGCTTAAATCGGCCGTACACGTGTCGCCTAACGGTGGAATGACGGAGATTTAACTGATGGCTGATGGTGTTAACGGTCAATGTAGAAATTGGCCATACTTAGAAAGTTCATGTAGGTATTTAAATTTGTCGGATTTAGAAGGCCTAACAATTAGGAACACACTCACTGATAACACGTTTCAACGACTTAAAAGTTAAACTTCTCCCAAATTTTAGGGTTCACATACACACTTTGAGACTTTTTGCATTATATTTCGTGGCTTAATAGAGAGATATGCTTTTATTTTAGTAATACTACTGACCAACAAAACTAAACAAAATGAAATTACAACAATAATCATACATGCTTGAATGAAAAACATCACAAAGCTTAATAAAAATGTCGAGTTTATTTTCAATTTAGTGGTTAGTATTATCCAGCTAACAATTCTCTTGTATCTTAGATTTGATCCCTCTCCACTACATATAGTAGATTAATAATGGATTTTAAGGTGTGACTATTAACCTATAAATCAAACATTCTCAATTGATAATAATTTGTAATTATATACAACAAAATTAACAAAATTGGTTTGTGACAAACATTGCATGCTCACTAATAAAAGTCATATTTTTACATGGAATAATTGTAGTAGATATTTCATCGAAAACACAGTCTCAGATTTTCTTTTTTTAACACTGTGCCATAACTGGCCGGCCTATTAGGCAAGTTCATACACAATATAGGCAGTGAGACTCGATCTCTGGATATACAAGTACTTCTACCTTTAGTGGACTTACCACCTGCCAAAGGCCACATACACACAGTCTTAGATTTTGAGGCCCGAAAACATTTAGTCCCAATTTTCTCATATTTCGAAATTGATTTCAAATGTAGAGAAATTTATTGAAAAACGGTCAATTTAATACCAAATTTACTCGTTTTTTCCAAATTATATACTAACTTCTTTTCACTCTAAAAATTATGAACTTTGCCTATTTGCTCTCAGTCTGGTGGTTAGGATGATCCAGCTAATGACTTGGCACCAGGGTTCGATTCTTACCCGCTGCATTATGGTAGCTTAAAAAAAGGGATTATTGGGGGTGGGCTTTAGGGTATGGATCGGGCCTTGTCGATCCAATGTTGACAAAAAAAAAATTATGAACTTTACGTTGACCACGCTAAATCAATATCGTTGTTAGTCAAACTTAACTAACATTAAGCGTTGTTAGTGATTTGACTAACATTGATACTAAGTTGACGTTGTCAATGTAAAGTTCATATTTTTTTGGAGTGAGAAGAAGTTTGTATTTAATTTGGCAAAAACGGATAAGTTTTGTATTAAACTAACTTACTACAAGAAAAAATTGATATTGTTACGTAATATTGCGTCATAATAACACATATTTCGTCACAATATGAAGATATTGTTATGAATTTGTGACAATTTGTAAATGATTACAATACAAGTGTCACAAATGCATATTAGTAACAAAAATGTCACAATATACTCGTGAAGAATAAATTTAGTAACAATTTTGTTACAGATCGTTACGTAATATAGTCATAATGATTCGTAACAAATAAAATTCGTAAAAAAAATTATATATAAAACGTCACAAATTATTACTAATATTCATAGTCACAATACAATTGTCGTAACAATTGTAGTGACTGTTTTCTCTCTTTTCTTTCTATTGGGTGATTCTTGACAATATATGATCTCAGCTTTCTCGTCACGTAAGCGTTGACTTGATATTTTATCTATGTGAATACTATTCCAACATGTATTTTTGTAACAAAATATATAAATTATAAATCTGAGTTCAAAATGCAAGAGATTCTATATATTTAAAACATATGTTTATCATTGTAACATTTTAAAAAATCTTTCCAACTAAAACATGAACAGTAAATCTATGTTATATAGTTTATTTAGTTAAACTCGTATTACCTAATTGTATTTTGTCTTGTTTGGCTCGACTTATATAAACATATTAGGATTATACCGACGTTATAATGCTGGATTTGTTTGTTTTGATTATTCTTTTAAAACCGTTTTTATTTAGGTTGTTAGACCCGTGTTGATATTTTTTTTTTTTTTGAGATTTTGTTTTATAGGCCCGAAACCCGAACTGAAATCGATATGAATTAGAAGAACCGAACCCGACAAAATACCCAAATGTATCATAAATCTATGTACTTAATAAAAGAAATCAAAATGACCTAAAAAGATAAAACCAAATTGGGATAGAATATTATCGAAAATGAAATTTCATTACTTTTAGGGAGTAGCTTAGGTTAAGATATATTTTAATGAAATATATTGTACCCAAAATTAGGGGCAAGCCAACTGGACCATCTGCTTTTGGTGTAATTATTATTGTTTAGTTTCGATTAAAAATAGTAGATTTTAATAAGAGAAAACGGTCAATTTAATACCAAACTTACTAGTTTTTTCCTAATTAAATATGAATTTCTTCTCACTCCAAAAAAATATGAACTTTGCGTTGACCACACCAAATCAGTATCAATGTTAGTCAAATCACTAACGACTGGGGTAGTCAACGTAAAATTTGTATTTTTTTAGAGTGAGAAGAAGTTCATATTTAATTTGGCAAAAATATGTAAATTTGATATTAAATTGACCATTTTTTCGAAATTAATTAGTGTGATCTTAATTAACCATTAGAAAAAAAAATGTCTAAGTAATGGTTTCCTCGATCAGAACAAACATTCAAGTTGGTTTAATGTTTTAGAAGTCACCCGACAATTCACAGCCATGCAAGAGTGAACCAATATATTGTACCAAAAATATATAAATCAAAGAAAACGACAACCAAACTTTTCATTTCTTCGTTTATACTTTTAAAAGAGAACAAACTAAGATTAGACGGAGACAAAAAAAAATGAAAAAGCAAATCTGATTCACTTTAATTCCTGCAATACCAATATAAAATGAGGGTTGCATGAACAAACCAAAATCAAAAACTAACACAAGTGAGACAGAGAGAAGAGAGAAAAGTGAAGAATGGTGTTCATCAAGGTTCATCAACTTGCTTTTCTCTTTGGTCTCTTAGGTAATTTGTATTCTTAATTACTTTAATTTCTATGTTTTTTTTAATTTTCTTCACTACAATACTTCAAATATATCAACTAATGGTAACATGGTGGTTAGATGTCCCAGCTACTATCTTAGGGATCAAAAATTCGATTCCGTACTTTCCAGAAGAGATAAGATAGGTAAATGAGATCGTTCATAACAAAAAAATATCAACTAATGGTGACTTTGGTTTTTATTTTCAGGCAACATTGTGTCTTTTGGAGTGTTCTTGTCACCAGTGTAAGATACATTCATATCAATTAAAAAGTATCTAATTTTCTACACTAAAAATGTTTTATATTTCATTACTTCTTTGAAAATATTTTATAGGGCAACGTTTTATGGAATATACAAGAAGAAAACATCAAAAGGGTTTTCATCGATACCTTATATATGTGCACTTGCAAGTGCAACTCTTCTTCTCTATTATGGAATAATGAAGACTCATGCTTATCTCATCATTAGCATTAACACCTTTGGTTGTGTCATTGAAACATCTTACTTATTCATCTATATCATTTATGCACCAAGAGAGGCTAAGGTTAGTTCCGTTATGACCAGTTCAGTTCGATTTTGATGGTGATAATTAATCTCTATATCTATAACTAATGTAAATGTATAACACTGTGACACAGATGTTTACATTGAAATTAATAGTAATATGTAACATTGGTGGACTTGCTCTATTGGTTCTTCTCGTTGATCTTTTGATTCATTCTAAACCAAATCGCGTCTCCACCGTTGGATGGGTTTGTGCTGCTTATAGCCTCGCCGTCTTTGCTTCTCCCTTAAGCGTCATGGTGATTCATCAGCTTTCTTACTTAAAAAATCGTGCCGTTTTGTTATAGTTGTCGATTAAACGAATATATTGTGTAATGTTGCAGAGGAAGGTTATAAAGACAAAGAGTGTAGAATACATGCCGTTTCTTCTCTCATTGTCTCTTACTCTGAATGCAGTCATGTGGTTTCTTTATGGACTTCTTATCAAAGACAAGTTCATCGCTGTAATATTTAATTAATTTACATTTTCATATTTTTTAATATTTTTATTTTGTTTATTTACTAATTAATCTTTCTCGTTTTGTGTTTTCAGATGCCTAACATTCTAGGGTTTATGTTCGGCATAGCTCAAATGATACTATACATGATGTATCGAAATTCGAAGAAACCGGTTTTGCCATCTACAGAAAACCAACAAGCTAATAAAACCGGTTTGAATGAAGTCTCGATCGCGGCTGTTGAATTGCCTCCTGCAGTATCACACAATGTTGAAGCTTCTGTGACTGAGAGACCTTTGAATTAACTCAAGCACGACTTAAATCCCATTATATCGTATGTTGGAATAATAAAATTTGATTTCTATGTTTTTGTCCGGTTTGAGTTGGTCTAACCAAACAAATGTTGTATTGTTTTGATCATAACCATACCTTTATAAATGATCATTTAGTCCTAATTATTTCGGTTTGTGTCGATGACTAGCCAAGCTAAGCTTCATTAAACTATTACTTCAAATACTTATAAACTGATGAAACAAAACATACCAATGAAAATTCAATATTTACACTAAAAACACCAAAAACAATATTCTTAGACCTGTTTTTTTTTTTGCCAAAACATGTGGATCAATGATATGTTTATTTTACAAATTCTTAGATACCAGAGTTTGATTTCTTCCTAATACAAGTGAAAGAAAAAAAAATCTTAAGATATTGATATTGGTTACAGATCGGATTTTATCGATCTAATTGTGGAGAATTTGTTTTTTTCAATAGGTGATAGATACTCCATTTCTTTGAGAGCTAACTTCATTTTCTTGTAAATTGATGTGTTGACACGTGTTGATAGCTAACAAGTGCCGTGATTGGTCGGACCGACGCAGCAAAGACTTCGCTTTTGCACAAACCTAAAAACAAGCTGATTGGTCATAACTTAATGTGATGTCTACTTCGTCAGCTAATGCTTACTTTTCTTTTTCATGTCTTTCTAGTTGACAGGTCGAACAAAATTTCAATTTATTAAAATTTTTGGATTCTATTTCATTTTCAATTTACACACAGAAAATTTGAAGATTATAAAAAATTAAGGAAAACATAATTAAGGAAAATTCTAAATTAGAACAAAATATACAAAGCCACATATAAAGTGTATGTCTCTTACTAACACATACTTGGAATATAAGATAGATTACATATGAACAAACTCAAATCATTACAAGACACAACAATGAGAACAAATCTGAGTTTGTGTCCTTATTCATAAACACACACAACAATTACTATTTCCCATCCCACCGCCAACAATCTCCCAAAGCTGGTTGTCGCCTTCGTTACAGTCACGGAGGACAATATCACGGACACCACCTGATTTGCTGTCACCATGACCTACATCAATGTTTAGCCTCACATTGTTTACCATCCTTATTGTGCGATATCCATCGCCCAAATCGTTGCTTTCTGTCCATAGTATAGACTCATCGAGCCTATTAGGATCATATCGAATCAGCTGCACCTGCAATACCCAATGATATAAGCTCATGGATCAACAAACACAATGCAGAATCACAAAACTAGACTAGTAGCACATAATCAGGGTTTCTTCTAGAGACCCTATACTCTTCAAGCCCCAAAAAACTCTTGATGCCCATTTCTGGTTACTCTCTTCCGGCTTAGTTATACATCAGTTGGTGCTTAAGGTGTCAATGAGGCATGTATTGCTTTTGAGCTCTAAGCAAAAAATGTATGGTCAGCTGTTTTTAAGTGACGTCTAAGGTAAAAGAAATAACATTTAGGCAAATTGCGATATCGCATTGGCCATAACAGAGACTAAGGAAGAAACACTTACAGGGTAAGTAGCTCCCACAGAATGCTTCATTGCTTCACCAGTGGCTCTGTTTACAAGAGCAAAACAAGGATGACCATCTGAGTCCTTCACTTAAGTGCTGTACTTCTCATCTTTATACCAGTGCTGCACATTGGAAACCATTTCTAAGGATATTAACCATACATATCCTGCAACTATCTGGATGTTCTATACAACCGAAGCCTAAGCTAAACATGAACATTGTAAGAGGATTTTGGAACTTCAACAACAAAAGTAAATTCTAGAGTAGCAGTGGATTGATAGCTAGAACTTGTTTCTTCATTCAAAATCGTAATATACAAGGTTCAATCTTCCAAGAAGAAAATATCAAAAGCTATGCATAATTCAAAATTACTCAAATTGAGATGCGTGTGAATCAAACACATCAAGTCAATGAATCGTTAGATCAAAGCAAAAATAGTTAGGTCGTGATAGGAGATGCTCTCATACCTGTGCAAAATCAGATGAATCAGACGGAGCGAGAATAACCTTACCATCTCTGATGGTCAGATGATAATTAGGCTCGGCCTTGGAATACACCTTCACCGTCGACGTTCCGGCGAGTCCGTAAAGATTACCAGGCAGACGATTCTCATAAGGACGGTGGGTGACAACGAAAGGCGATTGGGGCTGACTTGAGCTATGGTGAGACACGTGCGCGAAGCTAGTGGGAAAAAAAAGTGGGTACGGTTCGTTGGAAATGTTGTGACTCACATGGCTCACATGACCAAATGGAGGCGCCGGAGGTTGAGGAGGTGCGTAGGGATCAAATTGAGGCCCCGACGCCGGAGTAGGCGCGAAGGGATCAAAATAAGTATGTGAGTGGTGAAAGATAGGAGGTGGGGGAGCCTCGGTGAAATTGTTGTTTGGTGGTGGTGGTATGAAGGATTGGCGATCTTCATCGCCATCGTCACGTTGATGGTGGTGGTGGTTGTGTGGAAATTCCATTTGGGATTTTGTTTGTTTGATGCTAAGTTTATTAGATAATCGGAGGAGGAGAAATAGAGTCTGATAACAAGTTGTTGAAACTTGAAAGTGAGTTTTAATGCGGGAAAATTCAACTATCGGTATTTGTTTAATTTTGACATTGTCCAACAAAGATAATTAAAATGAGAAATCATCAAAAGTGTTTTAGTGAATAGTCAAAAATAGTTTCCAACAAATCTATCATAGACTTTCTTTTTATTTTACGAAATTTTAGAGATAATAAGCAAAAGGAAAATTACATATTCCAAAATAGATTAGAACAAAAATACAAACACACATATATAGTGTTATGTATCTTACAAATGCTTACTTGGAATACAAGTAAGCTAAATTACATACACAAACGGCACAAACTCAAGTCTTTACAAGACACAAACAATGAACAAATCTGAGTTTCGTTCTTCCTTATTCATAAACACACACAGACCACTTTTTACCATCTCACCTCCAACTTTCCTGCATTTACAAAACTCAGTTAAAGTAGAGGTTAATTATATGCTTCTCTGCATAATTGACAAGACTTATTTAACGAAATGGTTTAAGAAAAGCTTACAGAACGGAAAAATCTTCCAACGCTGGTTGTCGCCTTTGTTCCAGTCCCAGAGGACGATAGTCGTACCATCACGGACACCACCTGATTTACTGTCACCATGATATGCATCAACGTTTAGCCTCACATTGTTTACCATCCTTATTGTGCGATATCCATCGCCCAAATCCTTGCTCTCTGTCCATAGTACAGATTCGTCGAGTCTATCAGGATCATATTGAATCAGATGCACCTACAATACCAAAAGATATAAAAACATATTGCTTAAGGATCATCTCGAATATATTTATCTCACGGTTCAACAAACACATGGTTAAGCTAGCAGAACGTCTTCTAGAGACCCTAATTAAACTATTGATGCCCCTCTATGTTCACTCTCTTCCTACTTGGTGATTTATGTGTTGATGTGACATGTGTTGCGTATGAGCTCTAAACGTCATTTGTGTACAGTGAATGGAATAACATTTAGCCAAATTGAGATGTTGCATTGGACATAACTAAACTCGAGGGACAAAGAAGATAGTCCAAGGAAGAAAGGCTTACTGGATGGGTAGCTCCCACAGAATGCTTCATTGCTTCACCAGTGGCCTTGTTTACAAGAGCAAAACAAGGATGACCATCTGCGTCCTTCACTCGAGTACTGTACTTCTCGTCTTTATACCAGTGCTGCACATTAGAAACCACATCTAAGGAAATTAACAATAGATATGATACTACATACATCAAAACCAACAATACTAGTAACTATCTGGATATTCTCATATATATAAATTGAAGATCTTTAATCAAACAAAACCATGAAGTCTCTCGCTTGAGCATACTTTTAATCAATGAAAACATCAGGATCATCGCCTATACAAATCCCAAGCCTGTTTTTGCATACAAAGCTAAACATGAACATAATAAGAGGAGCCGGGAAATTCAACAACAAAAGTCAATTCCAGAGTAGCAGCAAACATGAACTAGAATCAGTTTCTTCATTCAAAATGGTAAAGATTCAATCTTTTTTTTTTTTTTGGTTAACAAGATCGAATCTTCCAACTGAAGAAAATTTCAAAAGCTATGCAGAATTTGAAATTACTCAAATGAGAGAACAAATTGAGATGAATATAAATCAAACACATCAAGTCAATGAATCGTAAGATCAAAACAGAACTACTTGGATCGTGTTGTGAGATGATAATTTTGATACCTGTGCATTATCAGATGGATTGGACGGAGCAAGAATGACCTTACCATCTCTGATGGTGAGATAATAGTTAGGTTCAGCCTTGCAATACACCTTCACTGTCGACCTTCCAGCGAGTCCGGCAAGATTATCAGGAAGACGATTCTCATCAGGACGGTGGTCGAAACCCAAAGGCGAGTGGTGCTGACTTGAGCTATGGTGAGACACGTGAGCGACACCAGTGTGATGATCTCCGTGGCTTTCTAGCGACGAATTAGGCGGTGGATAACCTCCGTAACGGTGTTGATCCGGTGGGTACGGTTCATTGGAAGTGTGGTGACCGACATGACTCACATGACCAAATGGAGGCGGTGGTGCCGGAGCTTCGAAGTACGGCTCTGATCGGTAAGGCGCCGGAGGTTGCGGAGGCGCATAAGGATCAAATTGAGGTCCAGATTGGTAAGGACCTGGAGCCGGAGTAGGTGCGTGAGGATCAAAATGAGGTTGTGACTGGTAAAGACCAGGAGGTGGAGGAGCATCGACGAAATTGTTGTGTGGCGGTGGTGGTCTGAAGGATTGACGATCTTCATCATCGTCGTTGCGTTGATGATGGTGATGGTGGTGGTGTGGAAATTCCATTTGGATTTTTGTGTGTTTGATGCAAGTTTCTCAGATGATCAAAGGAGAAAAAATGGAGACTGAGAACAAGTAATTGAAAACTTGAAAGTGAGTTTTGCTGCTAATAAATTCAACTATTGATATTTCATTGACACTTGTCCAGAAGAATTAATTAAATTAAGGGAAATTAATCCGTTTATTTGGGCAAAATCCAAATGACAACAAGAGAAAATCAGTAAACATTAAAGAAGTGAAGATTTTATTCCTTATATAAAAAGTTTCCACGTCTCCTCAGATGTTTGATATTCTGAGATAGGTGCTTATTTCATTTTATGGGCTTGGGCCTATTGCATTATCCAGTAAAGAAAGATAGGAGGCCTTGTTTTTCGATCCCAATAATATTATTATTCACTAGTTGGGGAGGGCTTTGTAACACTTAAAACTAGAATGACTAAAAGTTGGAGTTTTGGTATATTTAGGACGGATTTAGCGATTAATGATCTATCATAAGACTTTACTCGGTTTCTTGTATTTTCTAGTGAACTCAGTCTATAATCGATTGATATCCTTTAAGATTTACTAAATACATTACTAATTGATTTTGAGTTGTAAACTCATAATTTATCAATAAGTCTGGTTCAATTTTTTTGTATGTATTAACAAAATCGAAGGCTTGTGGTCACTATGACATAAAAAACTTTCAGTAAGAGGACAACATTTTTTGTCAACCTAAATCGACAAGGTTGGTTCATGATTCAAATTGTTAGACATATCCAAAAGAGAGTCCACAAAACCCACAAAACCCAACAATTGTTTTAGATCGAAACAAAACCTGTAATTGGTCTGCAATAAAGCAGACAATCGTACATCAGAAACAAACAAAACAGAGAAGCTCCCATTGCAAGACAGGCTGCAGAACGTACAAGCTCACAATCCCAAAGAGGTTAACCTAACTACAATAACTTAACCCAACCTTGTGTAGTTCTCTTTTGACCGTTGTATATATAATTTTACTTTTGCCTTTAACTCTTAGTCTATTAAAAGAGATTGTAACACAGATTCATGCAAGTCTTTTGATGTGAATGAAATTCAGTATTTCTCATTTCTCCTTTTTGTATCCAAAATCTTTCACAAATACTTAAAACTAGAATGACTAAAAGTTGGAGTTTTGGTATATTTAGGACGGATTTAACGATTAACGATATATCATAAGACTTTACTCGGTTTTTTGTATTTTCTAGTGAACTCAGCCTATAATCGATTGATATCCTTAATGTTTACTAAATACATTATCAATTGATTTTGAGTTGTAAACTCATAATTTATCAACAAGTCTGGTTCAATTTTTTTGTATGTAATAACAAAATCGAAGGCTTGTGGTCACTATGACATAAAAAACTTTCAGTAAGAGGACAACATTTTTTGTCAACCTAAATCGACAAGGTTGGTTCATGGTTCAAATTGTTAGACATATCCAAAACAGAGTCCACAAAACCCACAAAGCCCAACAATTGTCTTAGATCGAAACAAAACCTGTTATTGGTCTGCAATAAAGCAGACAATCGTACATCAGAAACAAACAAAACAGAGAAGTTCCCATTGCAAGACATGCTGCAGAATGTACAAGGTTACAATCTCAAGGAGGTTAACCTAAAGGCAAATAATTGTGAAACACTTTGAAAGATTATAAGAACTGCTATTCTTATTGATTTAGAAATTCTCTCAAAACTAAACCTTGTCTCTCAAAGTCTTAATGGAACAACTCTCCAAAGACCCTTATTTATAGAACTAGACTAACTCCCTATTCTATTAGGAAATAGGCTGACTCTCTATTATATTAGAATTTAATTTACATAAATTTTATCCTTTTATTTGATCTTCTCTAGAAGCTAACTCCTTCTAGAAATAGCTTTCTATTCAAGTTAGGAATTATCCAACATAACCTAACCACAATAACCTAACACAACCTTGTGTAGTTCTCTTTTGACCGTTGTATATGTAGTTTTACTTTTGCCTTTAACTCTTAGTCTATTAAAAGAGATTGTAACATAGATTCATGCAAGTCTTTTGATGTGAATGAAATTAAGTTTTTCTCATTTCTCCTTTTTGTATCCAAAATCTTTCACAAATCTGTATTAAAAACTATATATTAATTACCACATTTAGTAGGGTGTAGTCAAACTTTAAATACCTAATTAAGTTATTAGTCTATAATTTAACCACCAAATTGGAAAAAAAAAATTAAGTAAACAAAAGAATGCCCTGAGTCAATGTAAATTGCAGTTAAATTTATAATATCTACATTATGAAGGTTCACGTTATGGTTCAACTAATGAAGATAAATGATTATTTTCCTGAAATATAAATATTTCTAATAATTATAGTTGACTTATAACTTAATAATTAATCCTTAATTCTCACAATACATACAGGGAACTTTGCTTGGCCATCCAGATTTATTATTATTATTCCAATAATTATTCAATTACTAAACTATAATCAAAAACTCAACGGGCATATGAAGTATGAAGCTTCAGTTCCTATATAAAGCAACTCTACCAAGTGCATTCCTCAAATACAAACAGAACCAATACTTCAAACCAAACAAAAGTCTAAAGTCTTATCAATGGCTAAGAGTTTAGCAGTTCGATCTTTGGTTCCACTTGTTTTGTTTTTGATAATGTTACTTTGTGTTGATGGTAAGAGGTTTGATAATAAGGGACATAAGATGAGAAGAGGAAAGTGGGAAGGTAAGCTAAAGATGCATTTCTATCACAAGAGTTGTCCTCAAGCAGAAGGAATCGTGAGAGAGATTGTGTGGAAGAAAGTTGCAGCAAACCCTAGCTTGGCTGCCAAGTTACTTAGGGTTCATTACCATGACTGCTTTGTTAGGGTATGAAATAATGCAATTACTTTTTCCTTTTCCTTGAAACATACTTATCATTTAGATAATTCTGATGAATGTGGATCATTAGGGATGCGATGCGTCGCTGCTTTTAGATCCGGTTGCTGGTAAAGCTGCGTCAGAGAAGGAAGCAAGACCTAATTTGTCGCTATCAGGATTTGAAATCATCGACGAGATCAAGTCCGTTCTCGAACATAGATGCCCTCGGACCGTCTCCTGTGCCGATATTCTCACCTTAGCCGCACGAGACGCCGTCTCTTATGAGGTAATATACCAAACTGCAAATAAAACTCGTCTCTCACATTTCAGGCTAAAGTATACGGCTACCGAAAGTAATTTTTATTCAAATGGTTAAATGTTCGTTTCTGAAATCTTTTTATCAGAGTTTGAGTATAAAATGTCACGTAGTCCCATATGATATCAACGGTGATACGAGAGAATTTGAGTTAGATCCAAATGAAGTTTTCCTAATTAATCATAAAAATGTGATTTGATGTTATATAGTATCGACGGCCACTATGGAAAGTGTTTACCGGACGTGTTGATGGAAGAGTTTCATTGGCGACTGAGGCCGTCAGAGACTTACCTTCCGGTGGAGCAAACTTCACCGTTCTACGAGATCTCTTTGCCGAAAGCGATTTGGACGTTGTTGACCTTGTTGCTTTATCAGGTTTCGCACATTTCTTATATTATCTTTTGACTTTTAGTAGACTCAAATGATGACATAGACAATCGCGGGAAATATTTGACCACGTGCATGTCCATGTTAGGAAATTTGGTGCTACGAATTTAATTCTTACAATCTTCAATAAATAGTTCGTATATAGATAGATCTACGATAAACATCAAATCTTTGAGGAGTATCTTGGAAGATGTCTCATACGTAATCAATTAATAACATTTACACTAAAATTTTTTAATTTATCGATATATCAATTTATTTACAATAATATGATGTGGCATCTTAATTTTAGACATTTTTAGTCATTGATTAGCTAATTTTATCGCTAAAATTTTATTTTATTAAAAAGAAGCGAAATTGTATGAAACAGGAGCACACACCATAGGAACAGCACGTTGCGTTGTGTTTGGTCGAAGGCTCTTGAACTTCACCGGAAAAGGAGACACAGATCCTGCCCTGAACCCTAGCTACGCCTCCTTCCTCAAGTCCCAATGCACAGACAAATCTCAAAGACTCAATTCTTCCGCAGTGGTCGGAATGGACCCAACCGGACCTCTCTCCTTTGACAGTGGCTATTTCGTCTCTCTCCTTCGAAACAAAGGACTCTTCACCTCCGATGCAGCCTTGTTGACTGATTCCTTCTCCGAAATCATCGCTAAAGCTTTCCAAAACTCCGACACTTTTCTTGCTCAGTTTGGTCGGTCCATGATCAAGATGAGTTCCATCAAAGTGCTTACACTTGGAGATCAAGGTGGTGAGATTCGCAACAATTGTCGTATTGTCAACTAATAAATTCACTTTTCATCCAATTTTCATGTAATCATCTTTTCAGAAATGTTTTTCTTAATTGAATTACGAATATTGTAACATTGATTATATATATATATATATATTATACATTCGAATCGAATTGGAAATCCTCAATTTATCTGTTTTCCACTTATTAATTTCCGGTTACTGAGAAGATAACCCCGTTTCTTATCCTCTGTACTACACAAATGATGTATTTTTCTTTTTCAACAATAAAAATAGATAATGTTTTTTGAGCTATAACTAAGAACATGACCTATTTTAAGACCGAGTCAATATGAATGTTGAAGAGTTGAGTTTGACTAGAACTACTGTGCTAGATTCATGTATTCTTCAAGTCCCTGATTTCTTAAATATCTATCCAAGACACATGAACTCATTAAACTTTAGATTGTTCTTCCTCTAGAGTAACTCAAGCAAGAATGCTTGTTCTATGTAGTTGCAGCCATCTTAATGACTTGTGCCTCACAAGCACCTTATAGCACAAATACCAAATTGACCAAGTGAACAACATTAGGGTATTTAATACTCACATGTTGCAGTATTCAAAATCTGAACCAAACAGAACCAATTATCTGTTTTTCAGTTGTATGTTTTCTAGGATTCACTCATGCCAAATCTCCAATTCTACAGCTGATGCATTTGTAAAACAAAGATGATGAGGAAGTAAAATTACATATCTCTACATTAAAACTTCAGATGTTTCATACATTCAACAAAAGGGGTTTCTCTCATTTAGTATCCAGTGGCAATGAGAATCATCATAATCATCAATGCCAATTCACAAAAGAAATGAAAAGAAGAAACTTTAAAGCTTGAAGCAAAAGGAAGTGAATTTCAATTCAGAAAACAGAACATCAAATCTCTAGATGTTTACCTTATCGAAAGCTTTAAGTGCATCACCAGTAAGCCTACAAACTCTCCATTCCTGCAAAATCTGAGCACCCATTTGCTCATAGAACTTCATAGCATTCACATTCCAATCAAGCACAACCCATTCAACTCTTCCATAATCCATTTTCACAGCTTGCTTAGCCACAGCTGTCAATAACATTGTCCCAAACCCTTTTCTCCTATAAGGCTCTCTCACGAAGATATCCTCAATGTAAAAACCAGGTTTTGACAAAAAGCTTGAGTAATTCGGGAAGAAGAGAACAAATCCAGCAACCACGACGTCGTTTAACATATCAGGCGTAAAATTGTAGCTTTCCGGATCCTCAATCGGGAGATCAAGGTTATGCGTTTTGAGGATAGGTGTGAAATCAGGAGACGAAGCGGCAGTTGTGGAATATGGAGAACGAGAGACTTCTAAGAGGAAGACAGTGAAAGATTGAAAAGGACGAGAATTGAAGAGTGTTGAAGCGAGACCTGACTCGGTGGCGGCGAAGAGATGTGTGAGGCGCTCGAAGACTGCCATTTGGTGGATAAGCTTGTGGATGAATGGAACATCAGATGGTGTCGCGAGGCGGATACGGGAGAAAACAGGGTGACCGATTGGTGAAGTCTCTGGTACCATGTTTGGCTCTGGTGCTGCGGTTGGAGGCGGTGGAGGTGCGGCGGCTGCCATTTTCGGTTATTAGACTGTTAGATTGTGAAAATTAGGGTTTTGGGGGAATGAGAGTGATAAGGACAGAGACGACGTGGTGGTTTCCTAGATGAAGCGGGAGACGTGCTTCTCTACGCTTTTCTTTTTCTTTTTATTTTTTACTTATTCTTTCTTTTTCTTTTCTCTATGCATAACTTTTTCTTGTGCTATGTGCATTTTTAATTTTATTTGGGAAATTGCAATTACAAAATTTTGACAAAATAAAAAGAGTTTTCTAGAAAACCTTCAAGAATTTTTTTTTAAAACTTAACTCAATTATAAAGAAATCAAATCCTAGATAAACTCTTTATATTACGGGCACGTGAAATCACTACTATGGAGCAGACTCTGAAACAATTTCGGATATGAGAGAAGTCTTTGCAGAAAATTATTTAATTATTTTAATTTTCATTTGTGAAAAATACGAACTAATTTTTGTTTCAAACAATTGGATTGATATAACCTTATTTATAATCTCTAACGGTATATAATACTACACATAAACTAACTTAAAAAAGTTTCTCTCTAGCAAAAGGAGATAACGATTCAAGTCGACTATTTCTCCGGTGAGTAGAGCTGTAAATTAAGGCTAGCCCGCACTTATTTTGTCCAGACCAAAACAGATTTATATATTTTGCGGATTTAACGAACCAGCCCATTTAATACCGCGAACATAAATTTAAAAATCCTAACCCAAATCATTAAATATATGCAGATGTTTTGGGTCAGACCGCTAATATTTAATATATAAATTGTAATTCATATATCATAGATAATTATATAAACAAGCAAACATAAAATGTGATCATATAAATAAATAAAATCAAAGTTTATAACAATTGAACATAGTCAATAAACATAAGTTTAAATAAATAAATTTTGACCAGAAAAATTAATTAAAAAAATACATGTAAAAGCTGCAGCTTAATTTTTGGGAAATAAGAATAGGATGAAAAAAACACATATTAATCACTAGATAAATTTTTTGTTTATGATTATTTTTTAATCATTTAACTTGAGCGTTTAATTTTGTGTTTCTCGAACATGTAGAGAATCTTCACTATCATAAGATTACAGGAAAACATAAAGGAAAGAATATTATACCTTTGGTTTTTGTTAGAAGAAAAGACAATTAATGAAGATGAATATTCTGATAAAAAAAATACTATGACTGAAAATTTGAGCAGTACTGCGTAAGAGAAGTGGGGAAAGTTAAACTATTTGAAATTATGTTTTTATATATGTTAACCAAAGCGGATCGGGTTAAAGCCCGCAGATTGAAGCCCTAATTGACAGCTCTACCAGTGAGTCTGTACTTTTTCGGCGTTTGGTCTACCTTTCCTCTCTTCTCTCACTTCTATCTTTCAGAGAAGAAATCTGTAGTCTCCGTTGGTCTCAGTTGTGGCTTAGCCGTTAACTATCTCCGGAGTTCGTCTCTCTGGTGTTATTTTCCGATTAGGTTGGTCTTTTGGTTTGTTGCTTTTAATTTTCAGTTGCTTCTCTTTTGTCGTGGGTCGATTTCTGATAGTTTGTGTCTTTGTTCTGCATAAAATCAGAATTATCTGGTGGATCTATGTTAAATCTGGTTCGTTGGCATACTTCTAGTTTGCTTTTCCGTTTGTATAGTTTCGTGTTTTATGGCTTTTAGTGCAGTTTTCCTGGTTTTGATTTGTGTTCTTGGTCTTAAGGATTTGAATCTTCCTTATCATCGGCGGGTACAAATCTTCTCTTCTTCACCGGTGGTTTAAGTGTGGAGATAAAAATATCTCTGGTGGGTCTGCAAATTGGACCTCGACGATGTTGGTACCTCATGAAGGCAATGACAGTGGTAAGTAATTCCATAAAGCGCTTTGCAATTGAAGCGACTTAGTTGGTGATTCTTCCTGGTGATAACTGAGAATCACGAAAACAACATCTCAATCTGACTTTTTCCGGTCAGTTTTACCGAAAATTGCATGTCAAAGTCTTCGAGATCTTGGCACGTTGCTGGACACATGGAAAATATGCATTCAAAGACATAGCTCATGTTTATCATGTAATTAGGCTTTTTATTTTTTTATTTTGTATACAAGTCATAGTGAACATAAGCAATAAAGTTTTTAGATGGCAAAAAAAAAACAGTAAATAATATCAATTAAATAGCCGATAAAAAAAATATCACATAAAAATATACAACTTGAAATTCTAGTGGAGAAAAGAGTACATGACAAAAGAGAATAAATATGGAGTTAACCACCTCACAACTTACCATTCTACTAAAACAACTTTTCAATAAATTAAATTAATTTTAAAAATAAAAAATAATATGCAACAGAATTTTTGTTTAAATTTTCAAAACAAAAAACATAAAATCACATACATTAGTTTTTCTGAAATATGCTAAGAGGTTTAAAAGAATTGATTTGGTCATTTATGTCACTAAAATACACATCTGGGTCTGGAAGACTTTACAATTAAGCGTGCATTTAACCGGAACAATTTCAAGATTTCGGAAAATGATTATTGGAACTATATGAATGAGAACAACACACGGAAAAAAATATGTTGTATGGTCGGTAAACAAGTTTTTGAAATCTCCTAAAAGTAGTGTATCGACTATTAGGTAAAAAATGAACCTACGGGTTGGGAAAAGACGCTAGACCCATTAAAAATAAAGACTAGAGCGTCACGGAGATTTTGATTTAATACATTTTTATCATAGTTTTTTGAAATAAGACAATAATGAAAATAAATTACATTTCGTAGTAGTTTTTATTTCATGCCAATTGGAGAATATTTTTACACAAGACCCATCAAAAAACTGTCTTGTTAACTTCGATTTTGTCACATTTTTTAGCAAAATTTATTTCAAATTTCATATATGGCTATTTACCTAGTTAACTCCTTACATTGATACGAGAAAGAATGCACTTATTAGTAGAAACATTATATCGACCAAATATAGAAGCACTAAAAAGAGAATAGAAAAAGATAATATACATCACATGAAACATACATCCACACAAGGCTTGTATATTACAAATTGGTACGTAAGTCACACACTCAAGCCTTCCTTCAAAACCACAAATAAGACACACTTCAATGTCACTCACCGACATCTTTAATAAAAATTCCTTTTTTTTTTTTTTTTTAATCCACCTTTCATGGTCCCAAAGAAAATCTTTAACTCTTCAATAGTTGGAAAAATCAAAAGTCAAGCATGGAGCTCATGAAGCTGGCTTCTGACTGACCCATAAGCCTTCATAGCACCAGCTCTCAACACAAACTGATGATAAAAAGCTGCAATGGCTGCACCCACAAATGGACCTACCCAGAAGATCCACTGTAATCAAATAGAAGAACTAAACTCATTAATAAATGACAAATATATTATTAAGGCTACAAGAACCCATTGAAATATTTTGTCGGGTTCGGTTTCTCTAATTCGAGTTGATTTTGGTTTCCGTTTGGGCCTATAAAATAACACCTCAAAAACAATATTTAAAATGTCAACACGGATCTAAGAATCAAATGGACACATGTTAAAAAAAAATCAAATCCACTATTAATATTAGATATGATGAATATACGAACCTGATCATCCCAAGCCTTTTTGTTGTTGTAGATGACTGCAGCTCCAAAGCTCCTAGCAGGGTTAATTCCAGTGCCAGTAATTGGAATTGTGGCTAAATGAACCATGAACACTGAAAATCCTATTGGCAATGGAGCTAATACCTTCAATTCCATTAATTTCATATCAATTTCCATCAATAACAATGATATGTGTAGTAATGAGTGGAAAATCACATGAATCTTATATATAGATTAGAATTATCTTTAAGTGTGAGGTATTATCACATTCTAACATAATTCTTAGATGTTTGGGTGAAAAAATTGCTCAAACTTATATATGATTCCGGAAATCATAATAACAAGACGAATCACATGTATGTTGGACTAAGGCTTTTATACTATATTAGAAACATAGATTTTTAATTCAAAATTAATTAACAAATTCATAAATTTATATATTAGATTAGAATGATATTAATTACCCACGTCATAAATTTCTTACTTTTAAACATAATCACTAAAGTAGGTAATGAATCTAACGATATATATGTAGCAAGTGTGTACCGAAAGATTCGGTGTTTTAAAGATAATTTCATTCAATTATATATTTACATTTTATCCAAAAAAAAGAATCATATATATACATGAAAACGAGATTAGTCGTATAAATATCATAAAAATATTTGAACATATATCTTCACATGGGTCGTAGTAAACAGAACATTCAAATAATGGACCATTTACGTACAAAGACATGTGATGAAGAGTCATCCACTCTTTCGTCGTTTATCTCTAAGAAGAAATTAGACGCTACACTTATTTACTTGGTTCCTATTATTTTCGATCTTCAAAGCCAAAATAGCTAGACGACATCGTTTTCAGTATTAAATAAATGTGTTATATCGCTGGCACTAGCTATACATTTTGTACGACCCTTAGTCAAATATCTTCGACAACGAAATCAATTACGGACTCCATGATATTTTCTTTCCAATTTTGGTTTCTGTTATCACCACGAGTTCTACATCAAGTTAAATTAAATGAAAAGAAAGAAAACTATATCAATATTACTTACTACTTTAATTCTTTAGCTATATTATTAGTTTAAAATGTTAGTTTATGTGATCGAGGATTGTAGCAACAAAAATAAATGAAAAAATCAATTTCTTGTGCTTAAACTAAGATTCAATTCCGGTTCAGATTTAAATTGGACTTTTTTGATACATGATTTAGAACCCATTCAAATATTTTATTGGGTTATATTCTTTCTAATTTGGATCGGTTTTGGATAATATGTCCACACCTAGAATTAATTCAAACTAGCTATGGAATTGAGGTGAAGTTGGAGTTACTTACAGGAATGTGAGAGTCGCGAGCATTTCTCTTAGGGTCAGTAGCTGAAAAGACAGTGTAAACGAGAACAAAAGTACCAATAATCTCAGCACCAACACCGACTCCAACATTGTATCCATCGGAGAGCATGTTGGCTCCACCGCCATAGCGGTTGTAATAAGTGGATTGAAACACTTTTACCAAACCAACTCCAAAAGTGGCTCCAATACATTGAGCCACCATGTATGATACAGCTCTTATCAATGATACCTTACTTGCCAAGAATAGTCCAAACGTTACTGCCGGGTTGATATGTCCACCTATACACACACATATGATTATAGTGTTCAAATGCGATTGATATCCTGAGATTATTCTAATCTAATATATATGATTTAGGGACCAATCCACTTATTTCCAATTGGTTTTGATTTGGAAATCTATAATTTATCATATTAGAGAGAAGTCGAATAAATAAACCCTAACTGAGAGAGAAAGAAAAAGAAACCAGAAATTCCGGCAGTGCAGTAGACAAGGATGAAGATCATGCCACCAAAGGCCCAAGAGATACCGAGGAGTCCAACGCTGGCGCAAGCTCCACCGCCGGATTTGGCATCGGTTTGGCTCTTGAAGCCAATGACTGTCAAAACGGTGACGTATAGAAAGAGTAACGTAGCTATGAACTCAGCAATGACTGCTCTATAGAAGGACCACTTCTTGAGCTCCCTCATCTCAAACGTCTTCACAGGTGGTGGGTCTAAGTAATCTTTGCCGGATAACGACTCTTCGTCCGCCAACTCCTCCTTCGTCATTGTTTCAATCTTATGCGTAGACTTAGCCTTCACGGAGCAGAGAGAGAAGCTTTGAATGATGTGTAAAGATAGTAAGTAGGGTGTATTTATGGACAGATGTGGCTTATGGTTTTCCTCTTTTGCCTTGTAGTTTAACTTATTTAGATTTGATTGTAATTTTACTATTAAGTATTACCTTACGAGGTTTTTAACAAGCCCTATGGCATGACTACATTTTCATCCCGCCACATTAGCAAATTATAATTTTGGACATAAAATTCGATATTCAAACCAAAATTGATCAAATTAAAAGGAATCAAACTGAACCTAACGAAATATTCGAATGGATTTTAAATTTATGGATTTGAAAACTAAAATCTAGTCTCGAAATTGAATTGAATTAAGTACCATGAGTGCCCAATATATTTTTTTTGTTAAATTTTGGCATTTTTGGATTTTTTTTGATAAAATCTTTATAACTTTTGAATTTTTATAAAAATTTCGATTATAATATCCGAATTCAAATCTAATCTATACATAAACCAAATTCGACCTAAAAAAATAAAAATAACCGAATAAATCTTAAATCATTAGAACCTAAAATCTAAAAAATCTGATTTGAACCCAAACATATACCTAAATATCCATGTTTAAACAAATTAGTTTCCAACATACATCAAAATTCAAAAATCGATAAATTTAGGTTTTGTCCCAAACCCTCTTATTGGTTTCCACTTTTACAAGTGTGTAAAATGAATATTTTGGATAGATGATTGACATGAATACAAATTAAACCACGTGGTGTCCATGGACGACCCTTCTAGAACTTCATACGTAGCTAGGTCCATCCATGGCCTAGTAGGATTGGACACAAAGTTAGATGCCGTTTCATAATATAAATTTTTTTAGGTAAAAATATATATATTAAAAAATTATAAATTTTATTAATAAATATTTATTAGATATTTTAATTTAATAAATTTGACTAGTCACATAAAATACTGCACAATATTAATAGTTAAATACATTTAATTTTGCATAGAACTTTGTAAAATAACTTATAAATTAAAACAAATTCTTTTTGGTAAAAAATCTTATAAATTGAAACGAAAGGAGTAGTATTTAACGCGAAACATTTGGCGGACTATCAAAATATCACTTAATAATTCCAAACAAAAAATGGATCATTTAATATTCGTATCCAAGACCATTTTTTAAAAAACAAAAACAAAAAATATTAATTGGTTCATCAATTATTACAAAAATTTCTTAGAGATGGGTCCGTTTATAAAGGCTTTACAGATATTCTTACCCATTAAATGTATTTATTTCTTTTTATGAAATTTTCTCATAAAACATCTTTACGTTTCAAATATTTTTAATGTTCAGTTTACATATCCTAAATAATAATTCAGGTATTTAAAGTTCGATTTTACTATATAAAAATTACAAAGTAAAAAATTTTAAAAATGAAATTGAATTATAGACCGGATATTATATAACAATTGTTGAAAAAAATAATATTTTTGATCATAAACTTAAGGGAAAATGACAAATATGAGTCAATTTCATTTTAAATGCAAAAATAAATCCCAATTGAGTTTATCTCCAAAAGTAACCAATGAGAGTAGTGAATTTATAATTTTGCCTTAATGACCAAACAAAAAACCTGGAAATATAATTACATTTATACCCTTCAGCACATATTATATACTTCACATGACATCTACTGTTTATACAAGAAGACTTCATGTGAAGTCTGCTCCTTAATTATATATTTAATTTATATTAAAATAGTAATTATTATTATATATTTATAATTTTGATTACAAAATTTAATAATAAATAATTATGAAGTATTAAAAATAAAATTTTACTAAAACATGGTCAAATAAAATCAACAAATATCAAACCACAAAGTTCATAAACCAACTATGTAATTTTTTAGGGTTTAGGGTAGTAGGAGATGGTAATCATGAGGGATTTTAAACTTTTGTATTTGAAATGTAGAAATGGAAAAAAAGGGTTAAATTGTGCATATATTTAGAAAGTATAAGTATTTGGTCTAACATTTGCATATTATAGAAAAAATATTCGACTTGGGGTCTAGAATTTACGGTTTAGAATTTAGGGTATATGGTTTAGGGGTTAAAGTAGACTTCACATGAAGTCTACTAGTTCCAGGAGAAGGTTTCACGTGAAGTCTTCTCCATAATTATATATTTAATTTAAAACTAAATAGTAATTATTATTATATACTTATAATTTTGATTACAAAATCTAATAATAAACAATTGTGAAGTATTAAAAACAAAATTTTACTAAAACATGGTTAAATAAAATCAACAAAGATCAAACCACAAAGTTCATAAATAAACTATGTAATGGTTTAGGGTTTAGCAATATAAGATGGTAATCATGTGAGATTTGTAAATTTTGTATTTGAAATATAGAAATAGAATAAAAGAATTAACTTGTGCATATATTTAGAGAATATAAGTTTTTGGTCTAACATTTCCGTATTAATATTCGGTTTACGGTTTAGAATTTAGGGTTTGCGCTTTAGGGTTTAGTGCATACTTCATGTGAAGTCTACGACTTACATGAGTAGATTTGATGTGAAGTCTTCTTCTTCAATTGAAGTCTCTATTCAGATGAAGTTTACTTTATTTTATGAATAATTAAATTTTATCAATTAATTTTGAAGACATCAATGAAGTCTGCATTATCTTAGTATTTAAAGTAGACTTACCTGAAGTATGCAGAATTTACACAAATTTCCAGATTTTTTTGGTCAAATAACCATTATTTTGGTCAATTTTAAACTAACCCCTTTACAAAAAGTAGATTTCACCTGAAGTTTACATAAAAGTCAAATTTTTGGTCAATTGTAAAACTGGCTCAGATTTCAGCAAACTTCAAATGAAGTATTCTTAAAAATTAAAAAATTTGTATCAAAATAAGAATACGCAGACTTCACATGAAATCTACTCTCGATCTCCAAACCCGAAAAGTTAGTCAAATGCAAATCTAACTCCTCTTTGACTAGAACACTTCAAGTGAAGTCTACATGGAAAACCAAACTTCACTAGAAGTCTGCTCTTTGCAAATTTTCGAAAAATACAAAAATTAGTTAGATTTGAGTTAGAGATTCTATTTACCTTATTTAAATGTCGAAACTAAACTGTGAATCCTTACTCTTAGCTTCTAAAAGTACTAAAAAGCTAACCTTTAAGAATTTGGAAAAGTTAGAATGAAAATTAGATAGTTTTATGGATAGAAATGAAGAGAAAATGAAAGATGATGTAGTTGAACATGAAGAATGAGCATTAAGATGTCGAACATGGGTAGATAAATGTGCATTTAGAGCTTTTTTGTTGTTGTTAATGGTAAGTGGGGGAATTGAAGAAAATGGCATTTGGTAAATATATGAGGTTAGATGAATATTTTGGTCATCTTAGTTTTGCTGAAATTGTTTTTTATAGCATAATCGAAATTATTAGTAGAAGTAAGGATAAATTGGAGAAATGTTTAGAAAGAGAAAAACAAAGGATTATTCCACCCATTGACTTTGGTCAATGAGTTAGTTTAGAAACAATCCCTAAACTTAATTCTACATTTCTAATAGTGTAAAACAAGAATGCTATAAACACTCAAAGTAACGAGAACATTACTTATTAAAAAAAAAGAGTCTATGTAAAATATATAAAATATATTTCCTGCATTAGGAAAATAGATGAAGAAGCGAATTTTTTTGAAGGAAATGTTTTTGCCAAACGGTTTAATCCAAATACTGTAGTATATATATTTTTTAATCTGATTTTAGGTCCAAAGTTTTATAATTTTAGATGAATAGAATTTAAAGTTTGGAGATTTGAGTGATTCTTTTTTTGGAAACTTATAAGCAGTAGATATGGCATCTTTAGCCAACCACACGGTTCGTACACTTCTCTACGTTGTTGTCGGGGACAGACGTGGCGAGGTTTTTGGATTTAGTTGAGCTGGCGGTTCGGTCGGAATGTACATTTGTCTTCTTAGATAAAGAAGGTTAAGTGGCTCCCGAAATTTCATTGGATTAGATCCATAACTTTGAAATCTACAGCTTGTCCACGTCAACTTTTCGTTGGAAAATTTCTTCTACAGTTTGTTTTTTCTCATAGATGTGACGATGCAAGCGACAACATTTTAAAGAGATTTTGTTTTTTGGATTTAAGGATTATCTCTTACTATTTCAAATCTATGATAAGTTTTAATGTCGACTAATATGAATAAGTGATATAATGTATCCAGCGAATTCATTCTAGATTTTTTTGCATAAAATGCTACAATTTTATGGCTCACAAATTTAGCATCAGAAATCTAAAGTTATAAGTGAGATGAACGAAATCCTAAACATGTATCAAACAAAGTGATAAGTTACCTGAAATCAAATTCAAATACAAAAACCGATATATTACTTGTAACCAAAATAAATAAATAAACAAATAAACAAATAACAAATTTATCAATTAGTAGATAAAAAATACTTAAATAAAATTTTTTAATTTTCGGCCGAATTCTTCTTAGACAAGTGGTTATGGTGATCTAACTAATGACTTTGCATCACAAATTCAATTTCTCCCGACTACCTTTTCCCAAGTCTCTCGGGTCCGCTGACCTTCACGTCACAAATTGACCAAATTGACGAGATTGATCCTCCTTTTTGTTGAGATTTCAGATTTTTGACCATCCGCTGACTAGCAACCAGCGAGAATCTGTTTAAAAAGTCTTCATCCACCAAAAGTATACATGCGAGACATGTACCCACCTTTTCGTGGTGTCGGTTGTATCCGCCAATGCCTTTTCCGGTGATGTGTTACCGCCAACAATCTTTCCGAGTAGTTAGAGATCTACCAATCGTTTTTTGTCTTTGGACCTTGATCGACTTCTTTCGCCCACCGATCTACTCTGCCGAAGACCAAGCGGGATTGTTAGGATTTTTGGAAACTGTGCGATAATCGATTTTGTGCCTTGAAGGGGCATCTTCCTCGTGAATGTGACCATGATTATTAAATGAGTCAACTTCCTGAAATCTTTATTCTAGTTGTGCCGAAATTTTTCTAGTTCCAATAAGATATGGCCGAATGATAGCGTCTTAGGTTTCTAGAACCCTAATTGTGTCAAACTATTTTAAGAGTTGGACTTGATACAACTTTTTTTTTATCACTAGTCATGAACGCTGTAGTTTTAATATTTTTTTTTTGTCAAATTAGTGTAGTTTTAACATTTTACTTCATATTTGGAGATGTCTATCCATTTGCTATTTGTGTTTATTTCCTATATTTTCCAGGCTTGTGGTTAAGACCTAATGTATGAAGATCACCTATGTGAAAGCCTCCAAGCTTGAAGTATGAAAAAAATACATAGCTGTTGTTTGACAAAAGAATAAAAATAAATAAAAATACTGAAATAAAATATTATTGGACTAGGAATGACCATTTTATTTCATTTCGAGTGTCTATTCGATCGGTCGAACCGATCGGTATGTGGTTAAAAATGTCTTTATGGGTTTGGGAAAGAGAAAGAAGGCTTGAAAAATCAGTAAAGTGCGGCGTACGGTCCCGGAGAAATGCGGAGCTCACCGTTGGGGACGACGGCGATTTCACCAGCTTTTTCCAAGCACAACTGCTATGGCCACTTCGTTTCCTCTTCAGGAGTCTCTAATTCCTCTCTCCACCGTAGGAGACGAAAGTCGTCGTCTCTCTTTCTTCTATCGCCTACTGTTTCCATTTCTCATGCTCCTTCAAAACTTAGATCAGGTTTGAACTCTAATTTGTTGAAGCCTTGATGAGCTATGATTTAGCCTTAGCTGTTAGACACAGTTTTTGAAGATTTTGAGTTAAATTTACAGGCTTTGTTTTCGAATCGAATTCCAATTCTTGGACCATCCTAGATGAATTCAATAATCAATTACAAGCTTTTTTTTTTGGTGTAATTGACAATTCCCGATTGATTCCCCTTTACAATCAATGTTGAAAGACTGAATTTTTAAACCATCTTCCAACGAAACAATTGATTGTAGCCAGTCAATTTTCTTACTGGTTTTGGTATTGAATTTGCATGTTTGCTTCAGGAAGCTTAAAGCTTTAAAAGTCTTGCATGATTTGAGCAAATCAACTGTTTTATTGCAATTCATAAACCTGTGACCTCTTGTTACAGTGAATCTTTGAGAAACAGAATTGTAATTATTATCAGTTTTGAGTTCATTTAATCAGTTCAATTTGTTCTTTGATGAATATTCTCTTATGTTTGCATTTAGGCGTATGCAATGCAAGTCAGATAGTTGATCTTTTTCCTGCGGTTTCACCTGAAATCGTTGTTCGTGAAGCAAGATTGGAAGACTGTTGGGAAGTAGCAGAGACTCACTGCAGCTCCTTCTTCCCCGGATATGCGTTCCCGCTTGATGTTGTTCTTAGAGTAGATAGATTAATGGCAATGGTAATGGGATTTTCTATTCCACCAGGGTGCCAAAGGACTTGTTTAGTCGCTGTGATCGGTAGCCCAGTAGATGAAACCATCTGCTTTGGAAGCGAAGATTTCAAAATTGGAGCTTTTGATGCAAAGATCAGCCTAAACAAAGGTTATGTAGCTGGAATCTTGACTGTGGATACTGTAGCAGATTACCTTCCAAGGAAAGGACCTCTACGCCAGAGAAGGTTTGGTTTTTGTCTGCTCTTTTAATTTGTGGTTGAGTCTGTAGTTCTTTCCTTATTGCCTTACAATGATTTGATGGTGTGTTGCTAATTCAATCCAGGACTGGGATCGCTTACATATCAAATGTGGCTGTTCGAGAGAACTTCCGGCGCAAAGGAATAGCCAAGAGACTCATATGGAAAGCAGAGGCTTTAGCCAAGAACTGGGGATGTCGAGCTATCGGCCTTCACTGTGATCTCAACAACATAGGAGCTACCAAACTGTACAAAGATCAAGGTTTCAGATGTATTAAGATCCCTGAAGGAGCGACTTGGCCACTACCAAAGACATCTCCGGACACCAGGTTCAATTTCATGATGAAACTCGTGAACAACAACAATACACAAGCTCTTAAAAAGTTTCGGTAAATCCAAGGAAAAAGGAAACTTGAATACCATGTGTTGATGAAAACAGCTTTGATTATGTAAATAGGTTAATGAAGCCTGTGGCCTGCACTCTTTTGTCTTGCAGTCTTGTGTAAATGCTACTGTCTATTATAAACTTTACAAACCTAAACTCTTACGAAAAAGGGCAGTGAAAATACATACTGTTTAATTTCTTGTGCAAAAAAACTCAAAGATAAAGATTAATATCATTACTTATAACACCTTGGTTGATATCAAACTAAGCAAACACAGTACATTATTAATTTATTACATAATGCATTTCATCACATTTTAGCTTTCAAACAATACAACATCACCCTTCATTAAAGAAAAATACAATATTATTTTAAGTATAGTGTGAAACATAATATCTCAAACCTCTATTTTCTGAACTCTTTTCTCCAAGACAGCAAGTTTGATGATGTCGAGTGATTCGACCAAATCATCACATAGTAAATGAGGATCTGGAATCACTGTTGTGTCTACAGTTATATTGATGATAAGCTTGTTTACATAGGTTACGTAGTGGATAATAAGAGCCTAATTATACAAAAAATATAAAGAACAGTTAGTTCAATTTCATCAACAAGTTTATATCATTTTTAGTCTTCATCTCTTACAAATATAAATCAAACAACGAAAATCAAAAATATACACAATTGTAAATTTGATGCAAAATTTTAAAGTGATTTGCAGTGACATACAATAGGTTCCAATTTTTTTCTGTATAGTTGACTTTAATTCTTCATTAAGAAGGGTTCAATTTGATACATTATTTATTATAATTTTAGTAATTTAGTAGTGATGAAGGATGATTATATCACATTTTATTTTATATAATTTTAGCTTACATTTTTAGAAAAAATAAAATAAAATTTTATAAAAATAACAAGTTTGAAGAATTTTTTTTTGCGCAAAACTTTTACAAAATTTTAATCGACATGTAATTAGCTATACTTACTTGTGGTCCACCTATTCCCGTAGCTGCGAAATAAGACATTGGATGTTCGAAAAAACTTATTTCTTCATCTGGACCCATCACATTTGAAAATGCCAATGTTGTATGACCAAAAAATCTATTCGCAATACGTTCGATGATTACCTGTTACAAACAAATTTATACTTTGTTTTTATAATAAAATCCTTAAATACATAATTATAAATAGTTGATAATAATTTATATTTTACCTTTGCCCCAAATACTTTCATTGCGAATTTGATTAATCCATAGTTAAAGTGTGATTCCATGGAGAGTTTTTTAACATCCATAGTAGATTTAGCTCGTCGGACATATTCCAATGGATCATCTTCAGATTTTATCCATAAAGGGAACATAAAAATACCTACAAAGTTTCCCCATCTATACTTCGAATCCTTTGCCATCATATTAGCAAGATCCTACATTTTTTTATTTTTATGAGTCTCTTGCTTTCTAGTTTTATTAAAACTGTCTAAGACTGGATAAAATATCATACATTTTTATTTAGATTATTTAATTCGATTTGAAAAATCCAGATATTTTTGAAATTTTGAAGCAAAACAAGAAATAATATGTAGGTATTATCTGTATCTAGATATTTTTAAAAAATCCAGACTAAAGATGATAAAAAAAAATCTAATAGTTGGTATATATAAACTAAATTATTAAAACTAAGCAGAACCCAATGTATACCAAATCAAATCCAAACCCAAAAATTCAAATTTAAATATATTGGTACCAAAAACTTGAAAAATCTGAATTGTACATAGTATAAGTTGTATAACCAACTCAACCCAACGAAAAAAATTAAACTTGAATAGAACTTGTGACATAATTAAGTACCAAAAATCCAAAAATATCCAACCAAACCGAAATGGATACCCGAATGATTATCCCTAATCCAATCATTGAAAATACAAGTGATGAGTAGATGAATTTTAAATTTTTACCTCAATTTTTGTGTCTGGTCTTAAATTAATAGCTACTGTACCACGTAGACGGATATTCTTCTTCTCCACCAAATTTTTATCTACATTATAAAAAGTTTAAACAATAATAAATCATACACCGTATTACAATGATAGTGAAAACACATGAAACAAATAGAATAGACAGTAAAACCTCTACAAATTAATAATGTTAGAGACTTGAAAAAATATATTAATTTAGAGAGATATTAGTTTACAAAAGAATATAAATATGTTACATATATTTAGTTTATAATTTTCAGAAATGTACTTTGATTTGTGTTTTAGAGTTCTAATTCTTTCTAATTTTTTTCTTTATTAAATTTTGTTTCTATTTTGGTATTCACATTTAGTATATATATATTTTAAGATATTTAGACTTCATTATTTCTAAGAACATATAATTTTCTATATTTTCTATTAAAGTAATTAAAGGTAATTTATCAATTGTTACATTTACTTCATAACAATTTTTGTATGTATATCGAAATAATAACATAGATGAGTTCCAACGAAATTATAATTTAAAATATATATAAAAAATATTGAAGTTATAATTCAATAAATTATCTTAACAATAAAAGCATAAGATTTATAATAGTTTACAATATTATTAGGACCATATTTTACATAGGAAATTCAAAAAAGAATTATTATCTTATCAATTTATTAAATTTGATTAAATACTTAAATTTAACTATATTCGCCGGACATGGAACCATAAATTTTTATTAATTCATTGTGTTTATTAATTTATCTAGTATTGATTTAAAACGTTTATACCGTATGTACTATAGAAAATTTCCTAATGTAAGCATATATCTTTCTAACAAATGTATTTCCATCAATGACAACATTACCATATTTTTTCCTCAAATATTTAGAGAGACCTGCCTGTATCATTCCAAGAAAAACATCGTTCACTTTCTATATAAACCAAAAAAGATCATCAATATAATTATAAAACAAAACAAATGAGTAACATATATAAAAATGACTAAATAAATATTATAAAATGCCAACCATTTTCATTGTGTTCTTCACCAACTTGACATCATCAAAGCTTATTATGCGATGAATAATCTTCATAGATCGAATTTTATTTCCAGTCTTACCCACAAGAGGAGTTTTAGTATCCCTCAAAAATATCATTGTAAGAAAATACTTGAATAATTCAATAACAGTTGTGAAAATGATTCTCATCATTAACCAAAATCTTCCAATAAACCACCAACACCCATTTTGTGAATCGACATGTATTGATCTTGTAGCCGCAGTCGTAGGAAGAGCCTCAGTGTTTGATATTTTACGTGAGCTAGCTAATAGAAGAGACACAAGAGACGTTCCATCACCAAGTGAATGATGAAACTTGCCTATACATACAGATTCTGAATTTAATGTCCTTATATTCAACAAATGCAGTTCCCATAAAGGCTTAGACATGTCCATTGGAGTATTAGCCATGTTTGAAGCATAATCTTCTATAAACTGATCAGGATTATCAATGGTGGATTGATCGATATCTGGAACAATAACATGATCTTCTACTCTAACACTAACTGGAACCCAAACTGCTTTTCCATTTTTCTTTATCTCCTGAAACATTAGAGTTAAAACAGTTGTAAAAAACCAACATGAAAGGATATGAGTTTACATAGATAAATATATTAAATGTTTACCACTTTGCTGGTGAAGCGAGGGAGTTTGATCCAAGTGTTTTTGATACCTTCAACAATGGTCGATGGGTTGCATTTAGTTTGAAACCCTAACGTGAAAATAATGAAGCAATAGAGAGTCGGCGTAACAGACAACTGTGAAAATGGACTAAGAGGCTCCATTGTTATTGTCTCGTGCTCCTCTCTCGTCGTATCTTTTTCCTTTTTCATTGTTTACTTTTGATTATATTCTCCAGTTACACTTGCTTCTATATATACTACTCCCTCCCTCTTGATTGAATTTGGTAGGTAGTGGTACGTAGAAGTTTTTATTATGCAAGTCTGATTTCTTTATCGGCCACGTAAGTTAATTTGATTATGTGTATGGGCTTTTTGAGAAAAAATTGCATTTACACATAGGACGTGACAATAAATAAAGGGAGAAATGGCAGAATAACACATGATAAATTAATTAAGAATATAACCACTCTATTTCACTAATTAAGTTAATGGCATAAAATCCTACCATATTACTCCAATAACCTTGACAAATCAACTTATAATTATCTTAATAATAAAAAGAGAATCTGCTTTGTCTTACATGGATGATAGAAATGTTCAAAAAATCTAGTTTGCTATAGTATAAAGTTGGGCTATAATATAGCCTTTTGAGTTCTATTACTGATATACTATATGATATAGAGCTATTATATACTATAAAACAGATAGTACAAAACAATAAAAATTATTTTATAGTCATCTTGTCAAATTTTCTTTTTAAAAATCCTCCAAATAACATGGAAGGGTGTTCCTCCAATATTAGAACTATATTACTATATAAGATATATAATTGTTATATGATGATAGAATTATTATTAATATGAAAACATAAATGATGTGTTGCCTAACGTAAACTATAAATGAGATAAGTTGTTAATTTGTTGGAAAGGTTTTAAGTTCAGATTGATGATATTTTCTTAAAAATAATGAATTAGTTATGCTGATACAAAATAGACATTCTATACTATATAAAATAAATACATACTATATAGACCAAAAATCTATGAATATTATCATATTGTTAATTTTATATTATACAACTATAAGAAGGAGGAATAATATCAAAAAGGAGAGGAGGGGAGAACGAAGAGAGGAGGAGGATGAATAGGAGAAAGAGGAGGAAGAGGATGATGAGAATTTTTTTGAAAAAGTTATGTATAGTTGATGTTTAGAAAAAAGTAGACGGTCTATATAAAATAGAGTATAATCAAAAATTAATTATATAACATATTTTTCTTTTATAATAATTATTGGTCATTTTTTAAAAGTTTAAATCTTAATATGTATAGAAAAAATCTGTTTTTTAAAACGAAATTTTAAATTTGAATTAGTATTTTATTAAAATATATAATATAAATAAAAAGAAGGATGAGAAGAGATATTAAAAAGCAAAAAATAAAAAATAAATGAATAATTAAATTAAAAGGGTAGTTTGGCAAAGAATATAGAAAATATGTTGAACAATGGTGAGTTTAAAGTTTTTGACTATAGACTTAATTACAATCTCAAAAGTGCTATTTAGCCAATTTTTCCATAAATAAATTGCACAAGTTATGTTTCCTCTCTTAATTTATTTTCGAAATCTTAATTCACATTTATTAGACAAACAATTGTCGGCTGAGTTCTTTTTTGTTTGTGATAAAGATGATACAATTGATGATTCTGGCATCAATGTTTGCCTTTCGAGACTCGTCATTCAAGCCCAATTAGATACTAAAAACCCTATTTTTATTATTTCTTTATATTTATAAGGGAATAACTTGTTTTTAATCGTCTTATTACTTTTTTTATATTTATAAAGGAATAACTTGTTCTTTAGTTGTCTCATAAATTCTAATGTGAACCCTAAAATGAATCTCAAACCCTAGTCACCATCTGATATGAGCATATGAAAGAGAAAAGAGAATCGGAGGAGAAATACGTTTTGGAATGGTTTCAAATTTACTAAGTATGTTCTTCATCCATCGATCTATCGGAATCGTATTTGGAGTTTTAATTTAAAAGTTATGATGGTTTTTTGAATACTAATTTCTTGCGATCAAATCCGTAATTTTCTATGTTGAGAAGCAGTTTTCCGGCAAACTAGAAGAATTAAGAAAACGATCAATGGAAAGCCCCAAGAGTGTACGTAGCTTTTCGGATCAAGTTTCCGATCTAGATCGCGATATAAGTCAACAGTCTGTTTCTCATTTGTTTTCAACATTAGACTAAAGTGAAAACATGATAGGCGAGACTTTTAGTTTCAGTTTAATTTTAGCACGTATATCTGAGTATTAAAATATTTTATTTAATTTTATATATTTTATTGATAATATTATAGGGATTTTGATCTAATTCCATCTAGACTCTTCTTATTGCCTTGACGAGCATTGCACCTCTAGTTCTCTCAACAAGAAAAGACAGTTTTCGCTGGTAGTCTCAAGCCGGTACGTAATCTTCTCATCCAGTTCTCTTCTTCTGGCATCTGGTCATAGTTCAGACACCAAACATGCGGATTATAGATCAGATATTGTTGATCCAATTGTTACAATAGAAAAAAGACAAACAATTGTCGTATTTATTGTATTTTTCATTGACTAAATCCAAATTGTAATTGAAAGTTATGAGGTGTAATTAAGAGTTTTTTTTTATATAGGTTTTGCATTTTTTTGATGATTAGTTTTACATTTTGTTAGATTATTTTTGGTGAAATTACATTTTGTTAGATTAGCAAAACCAAGGTGTACTTTTCTTTTAATTATTTTCTTATTCATATTCTAAAGATTGAAAGATTGGTGTAATTTTCCTTGAAAGAGCTATGATTGGAAAAACATTCAAAGATGGATGGAACAATATATTAAATACTTCTAGATAAGTACGATGAATTGGGATAAAAAATTATGGAGCTGGTTAGATGGACCACACAAAGCCAATAATGAACCACACAAAACCAATGATGGACCCAAGTGAATTAAGTATCGGGTGTCGTGGTTGAGCCGGTACTAGATCTGTAGTTGCTGTTAGGGTAGGTTTGTCTCGGGGTTTTTGGGTGTTGGGGTTGTTTCTCTTTTAAATATCATAAAAGCTTTTCATGTTGGGTTTAGACTAGATTGACGTCTTCTCATATTCATCCCAGTAAAAGATAAAATCATCGATTTTCTTCAATTCCTAAACCCAGAAAATTCTCAGCATGTTTAAAGTCTCATTATTCCAGTCCGTTAAATTGTAATCAAATCTATTTTCGGTTTGGGTAGACTTTTTCAGTTTTTTCTTTTTATTTTATTTTAAAAATATAAAATCATATAGGTACCAACTACAATACATATCGCTTATTGTTTAATTTAAATTTTAGTCTCCTATATAATAAAAGGATAACACTTTTTAAGACATTAGATGTTCAAAGAAACTGATTTTTTCGTGTGGACTCATTACATTTGAAACGGACAATAATGATCAAATAACCTCTTCGCACTAAGTTCTACTACCTGTTAAAAACATTTTAAAATACCTTTTACATATTACAATTTCCATATATAATTATAAGGGTAATCGGTCTCATTCCACCCAAAACTTTCATATAGCTATGAATATACCTAAACATTGAGGCGATTGTTAATTGCACACAAACTATCACATATAGTACTAAGAACACATGAAGTTTGCCCCTCTTCTTAATTACACACAAAATTAAAATTAAAAATGTAGTTCCACCCTATTTTGAATTTTTATGAAAATAGATAGAAATACTAAATTCAAACATGATCTATACCTGATTAAATCCGATTCAAAAATTAAAAATATTTGAATGAGTCTTAAATCAATGGAACCGAAAACCCGAAACAGCTCGACCCGAAAATAGGTATGTTGACGAAAAACTAACTTTGATCCTTTGGGTGTTTTTGATGTTATGTATGCTAGTTCGGGTAAAATTAGATTTTTAACTTTAATTTTGTGTGCAATTAAGAAAAGAGAAAAAATTCGGGTGTTCCTAGTACTATATGTGATAGTTAAAGTGAAATTAGAGTTTTAATTTTAGTTTTGTGTGCAATTAACAGACCCCTCAATATTTAGATACATTCATTATTATATGAAAATTCTGGGGTGAAATTACACCAATCACCATAATTATAAATAATTGATAGTGATTTATATTTTACTTTTTCTCAACATATTTTCATTGTGAATTTGATGAATCCATAGCAAAAAATTCCATAGAGATCTTATCCATAAACTTATTCAAATGGATCATCTTAAGATCTTATCCATAAAAAAGAACATAATAGTACCTACAAAGTTTCGTCATATATACTTTGACCCTTTTGCTATCATATTAGCAAGATCCTACATTTTCTTGTTCTTATGAGTTTCTTGCTTTCTAATTCTGTTTTGTAATGTAAAATGACTGGGACTAGACAAAATATCTGTTAGATTTGTTTTGAGTTAGAATTTATTTTGATTCAATCTGAAAAATCCGGATGTTTTAAGAGTTTTGGAGCAAAATATGAAGTAAAATATAGTTACTGTATAAAACGGAGCAAATCATTTAAAATTTTTTCAGATTTAAAAATTAAACATTCACCTAAAATGGAACGGATTCATAGACTTAACTAATAGAATCAAACCGAACCAAATTCAATTTGATATTGAACTGTCTAAAAAAAAGTTGGAAAAAATTAACTAATATAACCAACAATTTTTTTAAAATAACTAGGATAACTTTTTTATAATAATATATGTACTATATAAAAGTCTACATATCGTAGTTGGTTAAGATACTAATTGCTAAAAAGATCATTTTGTCCTCCACTTAAATCATGGTAATGAGATTATTGCTCAAATTGATTATGAGTATTTTTCGGATGTTGGTTGGCTTTGTTTTCTAGATTTATAGAAGGCACTTGCATATGAGGAGTCTCTCACTTTTACGTTTAAACATTGAAGTTTTTTTTGAGCAACGGCATGTTTGTTAACATTGCATATGACAGAAATAGATTTCGCGACTAATAGTACAAAGGTTAATTACGAAGATGGTATTTGGACCAGAATAGTAGCCTGATTTCTCGTTTTATATATTTAGAGGATTTTGCAAGGTTCAGATTTCAGTCTTCTCTCTTTCTCTAGTTTTCTGTTTTTTAAATTCTAAAACCGACTTGCTAATTCGTAGTTTAGTGAGAAGATTATTTCGTGGTTATACCTATGTAAACTTTTTGTCATGACTTTCCTTATTAGTATAAAAAAGGAAAGTTGTTGCTAAGAATAAAATCTAGAACTCCTTCCACACGTTTTTGGCTGAAACTGTCTCTACCAAAGCCAGATATATATTCTGGATGAAGCTTAACAGCTGCGGCTAATTAAATCTTCTCCCTCTGCTAAAACTGTCTTTACGAAAGCCAGTCTTTGTCTATCCATTTCAATGGATCCACAACAACATTGATTATGTAATTGGTAAAATCGAGGAAAAGAGAAATGTGTTAATAAAATAGCTCTGATTATGTGAATATGCTAATAAAGCCTGTGCCCTACTATTGCATATAATATCTCAATCAAATACGCTTCTTTAGCTTGTAAGATTTTACAGCGTTGGCAACATTTTGCTTAAGGATGTTTCCAAACATTCTAGATCCTACCTAAACTTGATCTAACAATGTAAAACAACTATATAAAGATACAGAATTTGAACATATACATATTAGGGAATAACATCTCACATCGGAATGTGGAAAATATATTAACTAGTATATATAAGATATAAAATCTAGTAACATGAGATACTATAAAAAAGGTTGAAGATGTAACTTAGGTTTTTAGAGTTTTAACATGAGAAGTAGTTTTTTGAGAGAAAAATGTTGAGAAAACAGATAGCACGAGCGTTCGTGTGTGTCTTTTGATTGTGTATCAGAGGAGTGATTAGAGATCAATCGAAAGGTTGCTTAGACTATATTTGTCTGGTTTTTCTTGTGAGAGAGCGTAAAACTGAGAGCATAAGAGTTGTAAAAATTCTTTGTTTAAAAATCTGGTAAAAGTGTTTAAATCAAGTCTTGTTGCATTTTCTGCTTTTTCATATTTGAATTTTTTTTATTAATTGAATAGACATATTTCTATATATAACTCAAATCCAATTAAAATTTTATTAAACAGGTTATGTAATTATCTAAAATCGAAATTTAGTAAAAAAAGTTGTAAATGTGAATATTTAACTAGTTGATAAAAACATTTCCATCTAGTTTGTACATATTAATTATATTAACATGTGACCGTATTTAAATATAGAACTTAATAAATGTGGAAACACTATGCCTATTGATTGGTTAAATGATTTTGATATTAGTTATACACTGCCGTTATTTGATTTTCTAGAAAAAAAACAAAAGCTAGGAAAAATAAGAGCAGGTTAGTTTTCCCTTGCTGTTCAACGTATCGAAAATATTAATTCGAACCAAATTGAACAAGTGTTGAAGTTGAACCCATAATGGACCTAGTAAATGAAAGGTTAGGTGTCGTAGTTGAGCTTGAATTAAACTATAAGGTCTCTCGAGGACCAGACCCAATAATGGACCTAGTAAATGAAGGGTTAGGGTTAGAGTTCTGTTGTTTTTATTGTTTTTTTGTCAACAATTGAATTGACAAAATTTGATATCGAAACATCATGTTGTAGTAGGTCCGTATCATGAATGTTGGTTCGTTAAAATGATTAAGTGTGCTATAATTTATTAGCTCTTTTCATAACAGAAATTTTACAATTTCTACTAAGTTAATGTAACAAAAATAAACCTTGTCCACAGTTTTTGGCTGAAACTATCTTTGCCAAAGCTAGTCTGATATTCGGTAAATCAAAAGTAAGTCAATCAAAAGTAAGTCAATTGAGCCACATGTTTTTTGGCGGATTGTGTCTTTTGATCATTAGTTTTTCATTTTGTTGGATTCTCAAAACCAAGGTGTAGTTTTTCTTTTAATTAATTTCTTATTCTAAAGATTGAAAGGCTCATGTAATTTTTCTGGAAAGAGATATGATTTGGAAGAACATTGAAAGATGGATTGAATGATATTTTAAAAATATATATAAGTTTGATGGTTCGTTGGTCTGGGGACTAAATTAATGTAAAAATGGGAAGTTATGGAGCCGGTTTAATGGACCACATAAAACCAACAATGGACCAAGTAAATAAATTAAGGGTGTCGTGGTTGAGCCTGTACTCTGTATGTTGCTGTTAGGGTACACGTTTGGGTTGCTCTCGGCGTTTTTGGGTTTTTTAGTTTTATTGATTTAAGATTCAGCACTAGTTTTTTGGGTTTTTTTTTCTTTATTCACACTGGACCACAACTGTCCATTAGCCAAGTTCCTACATAATATAAGTGGTAAGATTCGATCTTTGGTTATGCAAGTGCACATATCTTAGTAGACTTACCGTCTGCCACTAAAATAAATGTCATTTACGTTTTTTGGGTTAGAATTTATTTGAATAATATATCGAATTGGGTTTTTCATATAATGTTATATGTGCTATAAATTATTTTCTTTGTCATAATTTTGAAAATCTTAATTAATTGTCTAATTAAATAATGTAACAAAAATAAAATCAGAAGTCACTTACACGCACAAAAATGAAACACAGAACCGAAATAGCAATTGAAAAAATCTCGAGATGTAACATGATCTTATAGAAAATTCCAAGCTAAAATCTCTATTTATTAAAACGGATGTCTTTTTTTAACAAACTTTATTTGTAAATAATTATAAAATATAATTTTTTAATTTTTTATTTTGACCGCTAAATTTTAAATCCATCATTAGAAATCTTTCATCCTATGAAGCTCAGACAAATGATAAAAAATATAATTATTTTAAAAAGTCACATAAAACCCACTATCACTAAAGTCCTCATATTTTATTCATATATATATTTTTTAAATAGAATATTAATCAATTCATCGAAAAAACGGTAAAGGTTGACCATGACCCCAAAATCCATACAAGATCCACTTCACTTTTATTTTCATAACTTTCTAATCTACCTACTTCTACGTTTCCCTATATTTTTCTACAAATTCATTTAACAAATATTTTTTATAATAATAATTTGTAAAGTCTAATGTCTTATTTTTCTCCGAAACTTTATTTTAACTACATTGTTTACTACGAAAGAAAAGAAAAAGAAATTATATTGAATATAATTATAGTAACAATATATTTTACTTGATAGATCCATTTAAAAAAGCAAATACATTATTACATAATTTTTTAAATAAAATTAATACATACTTCAAATAAAAATGTTTTGGTAAAAAAGTAAAGTAATAAGATAATTATTATTCGAAAAATCTATGTTTAAAGTAAACAAGTATATATTATAATTTAAACAAAATACTCAGATTTATTAAACTTAAAATTAATATATTGTCTAATAAAATTGTTTTTATGCAAGAACATACACGAGACTATTAAAAAAAATAAAACATTTATTTATATAATATATAAGAATACATTAACAATCCATAGTTCAAATATGCAAAATCTATATATAACTACTTGAATAAATAACATAAAATACGATTATCAAAATAACAATAATAGTTTATGCTTTAAGCGCGGGTAACATCCTAGTTATATATTAAAGTGTAGAGATTTATTAATTTTACTTCACTATCATAAAGGTCAAGATTAGCATCATAACTGATAAAAACCTTTATTACATACTCTTTTTAACCACATTTTTTTTAGCTTTCACACAATACAACTTCACTTTTATATCTGGTCTGAAACATAATTTCAAACCTCTATTTTCTGAACTCCTTTCTCCAAGGCAGCAAGTTTGATAATATCGAGTGATTCTAACAAATCATCACATAGTAAATGAGGATCTGGAATCACTGTTGTGTCCACAGATAGATTGATTATAAGCTTGTTTGTATAGCTTACGTAATGGATCAGAAGAGCCTCGTTCAACAAGACACATAAACAATTGTTAGTTAATTTCATCAAAATTTTCTGTGACTTTTTGCGAAAAGGGTTATTGTGCAAATAGATCTTACAACACGTCATTTTTTTGCAATTTTACCCTTCATTTTTAAAATGCGAATCAAACCACGAGATCAAAAGCATACACAAAATAACCCTTATGTCAAATTTTCAAAGTTTTTACAATCAAATACATTAATTTTTAAAAAATTTAATAGTAGATTTTGATTCCTTGTCACAATAAAAATTCGATTTGATCTATTTTTATCATAATTTGATAGTTGTGAATGCTTACATTGTGTATTAATTTTAATTTTCAAGGTCTAACTTATATACTTTTTAATATAAAGTAAAATAACAAATATATCTATTTAAATGATTTTTTGCATGACACCCTTTAGTAATGTTGATTAATATACAATTAGGTATACTAACCTGTGGTCCACCTATTGCGCTACCTGCGACATAAGACACTGGATTTTCAAAAAAACTTATGTTTTCGTTTGGACCCATCACATTTGAAAATGTCAATGTTGTATGACCAATTAACCTCCTCGCAATACGTTCTACTACCTGTTACAAACATTTTTTTAATAATTTTTATAGAATACTTAAATATATAATTAAAAATAGTTGAAAAATGATATATATTTTACCTTTATCCCGAATATTCTTAACGTGAATTTGCAGAGTCCGTAGCAAAAAAGTGATTCCCTAGAGAATTTTTTAATATCCATAGTAGAGTTGGCACTTCGAACATATTCCAATGGACATCTTCAGATTTTATCCATAGAGGAAATATAACAATAGCTACGTAGTTTCCCCATCTATGCTTCGAACCTTTTGCCATCATATTAACAAAATCCTACATTTTTTTAATTTTATGAGTCTCTTGCTTTCTAATTTTATCAAAAGTGAATAGGACGAGAAAAAATCTTCATTATAATTGTTTCGATTCAAAATTACCTTTGATTTGATCCGAAAAATTCGAGTATTCCTAAAGTTTGGCACATAACAAGTACTAAAACTATATCCGTTTGAAATAGAGTGGATATGTATAGACTTTTATTCATCCAATTCTTAAAATTACAAGTTGAGGATTGTAAAATCCATCTATTTTACACACACACACATATATATATATATATATATATATATATATATATTATAAAAGTAGATGGCTTTTTAAATTTTTACCTCAATTTTTGTGGCTGCTCTTAAATTTACAGCGACTGTACCACGAAGAAGAATACATTTCTTCTTAGCCATCATATCTTCACCTACGTTTAACATCATAAACAGTTTAAAAATATAATAGATGATTCAATATATTACAATGATAGTATATAGTCCAAAAATGTTTGAAACAAAACAGTATATGTACTCTACAAAATTTCCTAATGTAGTAAATATCTTTTTCTTTTTTTTGTCAACAATTAGATCAATAAGACTTAATCCATAACCTAACTCTCACATCTTAAAATCTCTTTTTAATCTACTATATGTAGTGGAAGGAATTGAATCACTAATGTCAAGTCATTAGCTAGATCATCTTAGCCACCGGGCTGAGAAAGAACTAGACATATCTTATTAACAAATCTATATATCCGATGTCAATGACAGTATTATCAGAATGAGAAAGCTTTTCCAAATTACCATTTTTTTTCTTCAAATATTTTGAGAGACCTGCCTGTGTCATTCCAAGAAGAACATCGTTTACTTTCTAAGAAAACAAAGAAAATAAGATTTTAGAGTTCTCTATTTTTGTTAAAAAGTTTAGAGTTCTGATCAATATAAGAAAACAAAACAAATGACTAACATATAAAAAATGACTATAAAAATATTAAATAAACCAATCATTTTCATTGAATTCTTCACCAACTTGACATCATCAAAGCTTATTATCCGATGAATAATCTTTCTAGGTCGAATTTGATCTCCGGTCTTACCTACAAAAGGAGTTTTAGTATCCCTCAAATATATTATCGTAAGCATATACTTGAATAGTTCTATAATAGTATTGAAAAAGATTATTATCATTAACCAAAATCTTCCAATGAACCACCAACGCCCACTTTTTGAGTCGACTAGTGTTGATCTTGTAGCCGCAGTCGTAGGAAGAGTCTCAGGGTCTGATGTTTTGCGTGAACATGCTAATAGATGAGACAGAAGAGACAGTCCATCACCAAGTGAATGATGAAACTTCCCTATACATAAAGATTCTGCATTTGATGTCTTTATTCAATAAATGCATTCCCATAAAGGCTTAGACATGTCCATTGGAGTATTAGCCATGTTTGAAGTATAATCTTCTATAAATTGATCAGGATTATCATGGTGGATTCATCAATATCTGGAACAAAAACATGATCTTCTACTCTAACACTAACTGGAACCCAAACCGCTTTTCCACTTTTCTTTATCTCCTGAAACATTAACATAAGATTAGAAAAATAGTTGTATATATAGCTAAGCACAATTAGGAGGTAAGCAAGGGTAGTGAATATGTGTTTATTACCACTTTGCTGGTGTGGCGAGGGAGTTTGGTCCAAGTGTTTTTGATACCTTCAAGCATGGCGTATGTGTTGCATGAAACCCTAACGTGAAAATACTAACGCAGTTCACAGTCGGCAAGACAAACAACTGTGACATTGGGCTAAGAGTCTCCATTGTTGTTGTTGTCTCTTGCTCCTCTCTGATCGTATCTTTCTTTTTTTTCATAGTTTGATTTGATGGTTCTCCAACCTTTGCCTTTAGCTACAATTGGTTCTTAATAGTTGTAGTACTTCCACTTTGAATGTTTATGTGTGTGCTTTTGGAAATTCCCATTTATTGACTGGCAAAAAAAATATCGCACAAGAGATGTTTCCTCTTTGAGATTATATTAAAATTCTGATTTCGCATTTATTTGAAGAAAAATTGTCGCATTTGTTTTTCATCCACTATATCCAATTCGAAATTAAAAGTTACTAACTAATTGTCAAGCTCTTCTCGGTCCAATAGTTTCGATGACTAAGCTAATGATTCTGACATCAAATGTTCGACTTCAAAAACTATAAGTGGAAAATTAATAGGAGCTTTAAAGAGTAGGTTTTGGAATATGGATCGAGACTTGTCGATTTAATTGATTACCCAAAAAAACAAGGTTAGTGACTAATTAAGAGTTTTTATTTGTTTGGCCAAAAGAGATTCTTTGTTTTAGGTTCTACATATTGTTTGATCAGCAAAAACCAAGGTATATTTTCAAAAAATGGCAATTTTAAGACAAAACAAAAATACTAAAAAGAGAATAGTTTGAGGGGTTCTTTGGTCTTCGGACCAAATTAATGATTTGGACCACTAAACAGAGCGTTCATATTTTGTGGGCTATGATGGTTGTTACAGTATGTACTGTGGAAATGGGATAAAGACTAATCAATATATCAAAATAATTAATTACTAGATACTTAAAATACAAACCAGTTATTAGGTTATATATATATATAAAATGATGGGTCTGCTGGTAAACTCAAGTAAACGGAAATAACAATAACAATGATGATAACAGTTGAATTTCAAACTTCTGGTTTAAAAGTTTATTAGAGTTTTCTGAAACTCTAAAAATCTATGAAAAAAACTAGATACATATACACAATTAAAATTTTATTCTTTTACTAGATATAATAGAGATTAGCCTCACAAAAATGTCATAATAAAACAAAGCATTGGTTTAATATTCAGTTCCATCTTTTCAAATTGAACTAAGCAAATCAAATAAAAATACATAATTTGAGGTTGTCAAAAAATGAAAAGGCTCCATTCAATTGTAACAAATACATAAATATCCATATAATTTTTTTATTTTGCAAATTAATGGATGTCAAGTGAACCCCATATCATCACATAGGTCTGTCTCTGTATATAACGAGTTATTAGTAGTAAAAGAAGTTTGGTATATATATATATATGAAGTAAAGCTCACTTCCTAAAATTCTTTTTTTATCTTTCATTTGTAACGGAAAAGAATCAAATCTCTGATATCAGAACCTCATCCTAACTACTAGATCAAGAAATTTCAGTGTAGCTTTATTTGATTTCCTCTTAAAAAAGAGTAGGAAAAGTAATAACAAGTCCATTTTAAACTTGCTGTTCCACCTATCGAAAATATTAATGTTGGAACCAAATTGAACAAGTGTCGAAGTTGAACCTACTAAAATGTCGGCGAGGAATTAGATGGATGACAGAAACGAAAACCAATAATGGAGGGAGTAAATGATGAGTGTCAGTTCTTGTAGTTGAGCTTTGAATTAGACCATAAGGTCTCTATATGTTTCTGTTCTCTTTTTCCTTCTTTTCTTGATCGAATAACCTTCGAAGTTTTGAGACCTATAATTTCTCTTTTATGTTATAATTATTTTAACAAAAACATAAAAGAAAAATTATAGGTCTAAGAATTTCGAAAGTTATTCGATCAAGAAAATCTACCTAAAAATTAACCGACCTTATCTATTATGAAGGGATTGACGTCTTCTCCTAAAAGAAAATCTAACTAAAAATTCTTTTTTTTTTTTGATAAACAACTAAAAATTCTTATAATCACAAATTTTAGGAGTTACATGTATAAATTTGTAGTCACTACTGAATTATATAACTGTATAAAAGATTATTTCATATTTTTAAAATTATTATTTTCTCCTAAAAGAAAATCTAACTAAAAATTCTTTCTTTTTTTGATAAACAACTAAAAATTCTTATAATCACAAATTTTAGGAGTTACATGTATAAATTTGTAGTCACTACTGAATTATATAACTGTATAAAAGATTATTTTATATTTTTAAAATTATTATTATATCATACGAAACTGTTGTAGTAGGGTCTGTACAATGAATGTTGGTTCGTGCAAATGATGTGTGAGCTATAAACTATTTGATTTGTTCGTAACTGTTAAAAAATAATCCAAGTCCATTTAAAATTATTCTAATCTATTATATATAGTACATGGAACACTCTACTTATTATTTCCAATTGTTTGAGTTAGAAATTTATAATTAATCATAGTATTAGAGTTTAATATTAGGCCCAACAAATATGCATAGGCATGAGGCTTTTGTTGTGACGTATTTCGAATGACATGGTAGAATGTCATGATTGGTTTCGAATTAGAAGACATAATTTATCAATAATTCGAGAAATTTTAAATTTTCTAATAAATTAAAGTAACAAAAAGAAAAACCACACAATTAATATTTCTTATATGGTTAATTCACTTATTGGTGAGAAAAACATTTTGTCCTCCAATTGAATTAAAGTAATAAGTTAGCTGCTTAATCTATTACCTTGTCCACACGTTTCTGGATTGATGAAATTAACTGTCTCTGTCAAATCCAGTCTGATATTATGGCCACACCAGCTATGATTATGTAAATAGGTTATTGAAGCATGTGGCCTACACTCGTTCCTCTTGCAGTCTTGTGTGAATGCTACTGCCTATAATATCTTTAGTTTGTAAGATTCTAAAGCGTTGGCAACATTTTGCTTATCCGGTTAAGCATGTTTCCAAACATTGTAGATCCTACCTAAACTAAAACTTGATGTAACAATGTATGTAAAGAAACTATTAAACATTGTAGATCCTACCTATGCTAATTTGGATCCAGAATTTGAACATGTAGAGTATTATGAAGCTCAAGATTAGTTATCAATTTATAATTATTGATGACACCTTTATTAATTGATATCAAACTAAGCAAACCTAGTACCTTATTACACAATTCATTTAACCACATTTTATTTTTCAAACAATACAACTTTACTTTTAATATCTGGTCTGAAACATAATGTACCTCAAACCTCCGTTTTATAAACTCCTTTCTCCAAGGCAGCAAGTTTAATGATCTCGAGCGATTCTACTAAATCATCACATAGTAGATGAGGGTATGGAATCAGTGTTGTGTCTACAACTAGACTAATGATAAGCTTATTTACATAGTCATGTACTAGATATGTGATAATCTCTGACTAATTATTATTCAATAAGACATAGACATAGAGTTAACTGTTATTCAACTAGACATGGTGGAATGATAGTTGTAATTCAACTAGAGATGGACAAATAGTTAAGACGTTGATAAGAATCTAAAATACATGGACAAAGAGTTAGTATATTAGCATTCGTATGTAGAAGTTATGGGTCCATGAACAAATATAATTCCATTGCCTAATATTTTACCCATGTCTAGACATTGACAAATTGTTATCGTTCTGTTTCCTTTTCTATTGACATGGACATATATTTGGTCCCCTGTTTGGTCCACCATTATATTTTCTAATTGATATCTTTCTAAATTCGAGGCCAACTGAAGAATTGATATCTTTCTAAAGTTGTGGACAAGAAAAGACGTAGACAATAAATTAAATTCATGTTCTACATATTATGTGATAATATCTTTGATTAATTGTTATTCTCAATAAGACATGAACATAGACTTATCTTGTCATGCCAACAAGTTATGTGTCCTACCCGCGCATAACGGACAGTTAGATCCAAACAAAATGTCGTTTAAATCTGGGGTAAATGGGTTATTTCATTCGACAAAAGGGCACTCGCGAGTGGCATTCCGGATAATTAACTCTTCAAAAATGGCATGCGGGATAAATTTCCCTTATAATAATCATAATTACGTGTGGCCTAAGTAATGCGCTTACTACAAGATAAGACATTAGATGGTCAAAAAAAATTATGTCTTCGTTTGGACCCATCACATTTGAAAATGTCAATGTTATATGATCAATTAACCTTTTCATAGTACGTTCTACTACCTAATGCAAACAATTTTACACATTTTTTGGGAAATATATGGATAACTGTTCAAATAGAAATTCATTATCACTTATCCATAAGATATTGTAAGAGTGTTTGAGTTATTAACCATAGGATTGTTAGATCCAATTGTTATTATATATATGATATTCGAATTGATAGTAAAGAATTAAATAAGAACTGTTGATGACTTTTACAATTTCTGGTGTAGCTTTTCCTAGATTAATTGATTGGTGTGGAGATAAAAGTTACTATTTAACTTTTAATTTAACTCTTTTTAAGCACGTCGCTTTGTTTACCAAATTAGGGAGACGAAAGTACTATGTGACTCCCTCAGTATTCAGTGTTCAGAGAGTTCATACAAAGTGAAAATAAACTTAAATGATATGATAATCCATTGCTACAGTTTAAACAAAACATGTTGCATCGACTGTACAGTTGATCCTGATTGTCGGTTTGATATCCAGTTTCGGTTTGCGATGCACACAGCTACGTTTTCCCATGAGCTCATGAGAGATGAAATTAAGGACTGTGTAATTCAAAATTCAAAGCCATTAGTTATAGATTTGTTTAATTAATTTTTCCGTATTTTTTTAAGAACAGTGAGAATAACATAAACTATTGTGGCAAGTATATTTTAAGAAAATGATAAATTAACGAGATAGCGTTTTTTTAGGGTTAAAGCTAATTAGTGTTGTGCAAATTGTGTTTGCTCCGTCAAAGCACAAAATCTTAAGAGTTCGAGTTTTGTTTGAGTCTTTAAAACTCTAATATATAGTGTTCAACGTGATAATTGTGTTATGAACTACCAGAAATAAGTAAAAGCTGTTGAGTCATCAATGTTATTCCACTCGATCTTGATTACTCCTCTTTTGATGTTCCTTGTAAGGATTACGAATCTAATTTCAAATATCCAGCTTTAATTAAGATCCAATTTGAATTAGGTTGACTCAACTATATTCCACAAAAGTCTCGCTCCATCTAGGAATTTTTACAAATTTCCCTTTTTTTGGTCTGTTTCTTTTCTTCGTAATTGATCTCGCTCAATTCTCGTTGAAATCGAATTCAATCTCGGACTATAGGAGAATATGCTTTTGTATATATTCTTATCTTGTTAGAGTAATTACGATTGTGATATATATCAACAATTGTATCTAATACAACACAAGCCTACATCGAGTACAACGAAACCCCATGGATACAAAGGCAACGCGTTGTGGCGCAGTCGAAGAAGTCGTGCTCACACAAGTTTGACACCAAATGAATGGACAATATGTCCACGGGTTACGGCGAGGAAGTTAATCATCACTAGCGATTGAGCTACAATATATATATAAATTCCATAGTAACAATTTTGATTGGAAATCAAAAATGAAACTCTTTTATAAAAATTGCATTGAAGTTTAGGGTTTAGGGTTTAGCCCTAACCCTAATTATGATTTAACCCTAACCCTAATTATTGTTTAACCAGAAATTCTGGATGATGATAATAGCTGCGGCTAATTGTTCTACCTCTGCTAGATCCTACCTAAACTTGATCTAACAATGTAAAGCAACTATTAAAGATCCAGAATTTGAACATGTAGAGTATTACGAAGCTTAAGATTTGTATCACTATTGATCACACCTTTATTGATATCAAATTAAGCAGACATAGTACATTATTATAAACTCATTTAACAAGGTTTTAGCTTTTACAAACAATACAACTTCACTTTAATATTTGGTCTAAAACATAATCTCTCAAACTTCCATTTTGTGAACTCCTAATTTCTCCAAAGCAGCAAGTTTGATGATCTTGAGCGATTCTACCAGATCATCACATAGTAGATGAGGATCTGGAATCACTGTTGTGTCTACAGCTAAATTGATGGTAAGCTTGTTCGCATAGCTTACGTAATGGATAACAAGAGCCTAGTTCAACAACAAACATAAACAACTATTATTTAATTTCATCAAAATTTTGTATGATTTTAAATAATACTAATTTATTTACAATTAGCTATATAGACATACATGTGGTCCAAGTAATGCGCTAATTCCAAGATAAGACATTGGATGGTCAAAAAAACTTATGTCTTCGTCTGGACCCATCACATTTGAAAATGTCAATGTTGTATGATCAAATATCCTCTTTGCAATACGTTCTACTACCTGTTACACATATTTTTTTACACTTTTTATAGAATACTTAAATACATAGTTATAAATATTTGATAGTTCATTTATATTTTACCTTTTTTCCGAATACTTTCATCGTGAATTTGACTAATCCATAGTTAAAAATTGATTCCATGGAGAGTTTTTTAATATCCATAACAGATTTGGCTCGTCGAACGTATTCCAAAGGATCATCTTCAGATCTTATCCATAAAGGAAACATAACAACACCTAGGAGGTTTCCCCATCTATGCTTTGAACCCTTTGACATCATATTAGCAATATCCTACATTTTCTTATTCTTATGAGTTTCTTGCATTCTAATTTATCCATTAGTGACTAGGATTGGGCAAAATGACTATAAACAAAAATGGAAAGTGTTTTTTTTTGTCAACATTGGGCCACAATTGGCCGGCCCATTAGCCAAGTTCCTACATAATGTAGGCGGTGGGACTCGATCCCTGGTTGTGCAAGTGCGCATGTCTTTTGTGGACTTACTGACTGCCACTAAACTAAAGACCACTTGCAATGGAAAGTGTTTCTACAATAGTTTTTTTTCTAAAAACCAACTTTTAACTAATTAAGAATATAAAAAATCCATGACTACAAAATTAATTTTTTTTGTTTGTTTTCTGAAGACAAAAATCCATGAAACTAAAATATATAAAGATAGTAAAATACAGTATTTGTAGCAAACAAAGAAAATCACATATTCCTGATCTTTTAAAACGTTTCAAACCAAAACAGATTGAAAAATCAATTAGAATTTCTTATAGAGTTTTGTGAAAGAAAAATAAAACAATTTCAAAGTGATCACAGTTTGCTAGTTAACCATCCAAATAAAACATGTGCATGTCAATATATATTATGAAATCTAAATTCAATGCAATATAACCATCCATCGTTACTATCAAGTTTTTAAAATTATGGTTTATAACATATCAAAGTAAAGCTTTCGTGAAAAGAATTCAAATGTTTCACCACTAAATTTTTTTAAAGAGTTATGTAAGAATTATGTTGCATAGGCTTATTGACTTGCACGCACATACTTCATTTGGAAAATTAAATTGCAAACTGTTGCTATTTTGAAGATTTTTTTTTTTCGTTTTCATAAAACCATTTTTGTAATGTCTACTATGTATTCAATTATTAAAGTTACGAATGATAAGTAGATGAATTTCAAAAATTTTACCTCAGGTTTTAATCCTGCTCTTAAATTGATAGCTATTGTACCACGAAGACGGATATTTTTCTTCTTTACCACCATATCTTCATCTACATTTAAAATTATCAAAACTTTAAAAAATTTTAGGTATATATCTTTTTTTGAAAAAAAAAATGTAACAAAGAGAACATAATATGTATAATACAAAATTTCCTCATATCTTCCGAACATATAAATTTCCATCAATGACGATAACATTTGTCAACTATATTAACAAATCATGACTTCAAACCCCCTAAACTAACTTGGAGGCCATTTCATTTTTCTTTTTCTTTTTCTCAAAAATCATACAAGTTTTCATTTTTTTGTTTATTTTATCTTTTCATTTATATCAAACATATACATTTTAAAGGTTGTTAATATTATACTAGAAGAATAGGAAAGATTTTGAAATTACCATCTTTTTTCCTCAAGTATTTTTAGAGACCAGCTTGAGTGATTCCAAGAAAAACATCGTTTACTTTCTAAACAAAACAAAAAAAAACAAAAAAGATTATAAAGTTAATATAAGAACATAAAACAAATAACCATATTAAAAATTTTATCAAAAAAAATAAATAAATAACCTTATTGATATGTATACATAAATTATTAACGATATAAATATTAAAAATGCCAACCATTTTCATAGTATTCTTCACCAACTTGACATCATCAAAGCTTATTATCCGATGGATAATCTTTGTAGATCGAATTTGATCTCCCGTTTTGCGCATGAGAGGAGTTTTAGTATCCCGCAAACAACATATTGTAAGCAATATTTCAGTAAGAGTTGTGAAAATGATTCTTATCATAAGCCAAAATCTTCCAATGAACCACCAAAACCCACAAGAATCAACATATTTTCTTGTAGCCGCAATAGTAGGAAGAGTCTCAGGGTCTGATATTTACGTGAACTAGCTAATAAAAGAGACATAAGAGACATTCCATCACCAAGTGAATGATGAAATTTGCCTATACCTACAGATTCTGATTTTGATGTCTTTATATTCAGTAAATGAACTTCCCATAAAGGCTTAGACATGTCTATTGGAGTATTAGCCATGTTTGAAGCATAGTCTTCTATAAATTGATCAGGATTATCAATGGTAGATTGATCGATATCTGGAACAATGACATGATCTTCTACTCTAACACTAACTGGAACCCAAATCGCTTTCCCACTTTTCTTTATCTCCTAAAACATTAACAAACGATTTAAATGGTTGTGTATATATATATATATATATATATATATGTATATAATGAGGAGGTAATTAAGGAAAGTAAATACATATGTTTACCACTTTACTGGAGAATCGAGGGAGTTTCATCCAAGTGTTCTTGATACCTTCAACAATGGTGGATGGATTGCATTTAGTTTCAAACCCTAATTTAAAAATAATAAAGCTGTAGAGACTCGGCGAAATAAACAACTGTGAAACTGGACTAAGTGGCTCCATTGAAGTTGTATGTTGCTCCTCTCTCGGCATATTTTTTTCCTTTTTTGATAGATTGCTTTCCATTATATTCTTTAACTTTGCTTTGCCTTTAGTGTTAGACTTGCTTCTTTATAGTACTGTTGTTTTCTCCTTCCCTCTTGGTTGAATGTGGTTGGTAGTACTAGAGGTACACGTTATTATTTTATGAGTTTGATTCACATGTGTGTGTGTTTTTCTTTTTCTAAAATTCGTACCGATCTTACTGACAAAACAATAAATACGAGTGATGTTTCCTCTTTTGAATTTGTTATTTTAATCTGATTTCACATTTATTAGACGTTAATTACTAATTTGTGGTATTTGTTATTTTCATCCACCATATTGAAACTGAACTTGAAAGTTATGGACTATAATTAAGTTTGAAACTGCCAAATTCTTCTCAGTCTAGTGGTTTATTAAAATGATACAACTAACAACTCTGACATCTAAGGTTCAAGTCCTCCCTTTTGGTAGATTAAATAAGAATTTTAGGATGAAGTTTAGGTTATGAATCGGCCCTTGTCAATCCAATTGTTGACATAAAAAAAATTGAAACTGAACTCGATAGCCATTTTCCCTAGAGTTGGAATCCAGGTAGTCATATCATTTAATATAATAGGGTTTGTGGTTTGAGCTATTGAATCGGTTTTGTCCAATTAATTTCTGTTTTTTTAGGTGTTACACTTTTTTATAATTAGTTTTACATATTGTTAGAGTAGCAAAATCAAGGTGTAGGGTTTCTTTTTTTGTTAATTTCTTACTCTTAAATATTTGGAAGGTTGATGTAATTTTTCCGGTAAAGAGCTATAATTGGTAGAGCATTGAAACTTTGGTTCTTTGAAAATTTGATGCAATATTAAATGGGTTCGTTGGTTTGGGAGTTGAGACCACATTAATGTAAGAATTGGAAGTTATAGAGCAGGTCAAATGTGTCGGGTATTGTGGTTGAGCTTGTACTATCTATGTTGCTGTTCTTTTTTCTTTCTTTTTTTATCAAAGAATTTCCAATATTATATTATTATGCACTTAAATGCTAAAAACCTGAGAAAACACATCCGAAAGAACGATTGAAAAAGACCCAAACTGATGTAACAAAGTGCTGAGGCCCATCAGGCCTAGGTGTAATTTTCCCAAGACTTTGAGAATAGTTCGGAAAGTATATGTTTTGAAACTCGAATTTTTCACAAATATCCGAATTTTCTGTTTAGTACGGTTATGAAAATCATTTTGGGAAATATATCTGATTTCTTGACACTTACCCGAAATTTCTCATCATGTATATCGGAAACAGCAATTGAAAACACGCCAAGCTAGTGATATGTAATAGGGACTTATTATTATGTGAAGAAATCATTCTGAAATAACACTTTTATTCATATTAAACTAAGCAAATATAATATCTTAATTATTACATAATTTATTAAACCACATTTCAGCTTTCAAACAATACAACTTCACTTTGAGATCTAGTCTGAAACATAATATCTCAAACCTCCATTTTCTGAATTCCTTTCTCCAAGACAGCAAATTTGATTTTATCGAATGATTCGACCAAACAATCGCATAGTAAATGAGGGTCTGGAATCACTGTTGTGTCTACAGCTAGATTGATGATAAGCTTGTTTGCATAACTTACGTAATGAACAACAAGAGCCTAATTATTCAACAACAAAAACATATACAAGTATTAGTTAATTTCATCAAAGTTTTCTGTAATTTATAACAATGCTAATCTATATACAATTAGTTATACGTACATGTGGTCCAAGTATTATGCTTACTCCGAGATAAGACATTGGATGGTTAAAAAAACTTATTTCTTCATCTGGACCCAACACATTTGAAAATGTGAATGTTGTATGATCAAATATCCTCTTCACAAGACTTTCTACTACCTGTTATACACAATTTTATGAACTTTTGAATATATAAATACAGAATTTGTGGATAGTTGATTTATATTTTACCTTTTCTCCGAATACTTTCATTACGAATTTGACTAATCCATAATTAAAATGTGACTCCATGGAGAGTTTTTTAATATCCATAGTAGACTTGGCTCGTCGAACATATTCCAATGGATCATCTTCAGATCTTATCCATAAAGGAAACATAACAATACCTATGAAGTTTCTCCATCTATGCTTCGTACCTTTTGCCATCATATTAGCAAGATCCTGCATTTTCTTATTTTTGTGAGTCTCTTGCTTTCTAAAAAAATGACTAAGACTGGATAAAATATCGAAAAGATGTGTTTATCCATATTTTATTTTGATTTCATTTAAAAGAATTCGGGTATGTTAAAAAAACTATTAGAGCAAAACAAGAAGTAAAATGTAGTATCTCTAGAGCAAAGCAAGATGCAAAAAATCATATTTTCGGCTGAAATCAAATAAATTTAGACTTAATTACCAAAATCAAACCAAATTCAATGTATATCGAACTAAACCCGACTAAAAAACTTAAATCTGAATATAACTTATGGTATTAGTACCAAAAACCCAAATAACTTAAAGATCAAAACCAAACCCAAACCAATACTCAAATGCACACCTCAACTCTAATCCTTAAATATAAATGTGATTGGTAAATGAATTTTAAAATTTTTACCTCAATTTTTGTGTGTGCTCTTAAATTTACAGCTACTGTACCACGAAGACGGATATTTGTGTTCTCTACCACCATATCTTCATCTACATTTAAAATTATCAAAAGTTTAACAATTATTAATGATATATTACAATGGTATAATGCAATCTAAAAATGTGTCAAACAGAACAAAATATGTATAATACGAAATTTCCTAATTATGCAGTCATATCTTTCGAACATATAAATTTCCATCAATCATGATATCATTTCTCAAGTAGATCAACAAATCTTTTTTTGTTAACAATTGGATCTACAAGACTCAATCCATAATTTAAAATCTACACCCTAAAATCTATTTTTTAATCTACTAGTGTAATAGGAATAATCAAACTTCGGTGTCTGAGTCATTAGCTGGATCATCCTACCCACTAAAATCTCAATTTATAACTCAAATACTCAAACTTTGTGGAGTCGAACACTTCCGACAATTAATGTTATTTCTACGACGTCACAGTTTCTTTTTTCTTTTCCAACAATCATATCTATTTTCATTTAATTTTTTCGATTTTATATTTTCATTTATATCAAACATAAGATACATTTAATAATAATTTCATCAACTATAGGAATAGGAAAGATTTTGAAATTACCATATTTTTTCCTCAAATATTTTGAGAGACCAGCCTGAGTCATTCCAAGAAAAACATCGTTCACTTTCTAAACAAAACAAAAAGAAGGATTATAAAGTTAATGTAAGAACATAAAACAAATGACTATATGATATATGTATACATAAATTATTGACAATATAAATATTAAATATGCCAACCATTTTCATTGTGTTCTTCACCAACTTGACATCATCAAAGCTTATTATCCGATGGATAATCTTTGTAGATCGAATTTGATCTCCCGTTTTACACATGAGAGGAGTTTTAGTATCCCTCAAAAATAACAGTGTAAGGAAATACTTGAATGGCTCAACAAGAGTTGTGAAAATAATTATTATCATTAACCAAAATCTTCTAGTAAACCACCAACAACCACTTTGTGAATCCACATGTATTGATCTTGTGGCCGCAGTAGTAGGAAGAGCCTCAGGGTCTGATATTTTACGTGAGCTAGCTAATTTGCCTAGTGAATGATGAAATTTGCCTATACCTACAGATTCTGCATTTGATGTCTTTATATTCAATAAATGCAGTTCCCATAAAGGCTTAGACTTGTCCATTGGAGTATTAGCCATGTTTGAAGTATAGTCTTCTAGAAATTGATCAGGATTATCAATGGTGGATTCATCAATATCTGGAACAATAACATGATCTTCAACTCTTACACTAACTGGAACCCAAATTGCTTTGCCACTTTTCTTTATCTCCTAAAACAATAACATAAGATTTAAAAGATGATTATACAATGTTTGATATATATATATATATATATATATAAGGAAAGTAAATCTATATATATGTTTGTGAGGGAGTTTGATCCAAGTGTTCTTGATACCTTCAACAATGGTGGATGGATTGCATCTAGTTTCAAACCCTAATTTAAAAATAATAAAGCTGTAGATACTAGGTGGGACAAACAACTGTGAAACTGGACTAAGTGGCTCCATTTTAGTTGTCTCTTGCTCCTCTCTCGCCATATCTTATTCTTTTTTCATAGATTGGTTTTGATTTGATTCCTTAACTTAGCTTTTTCTTTAGCCATACTTGGTTCTTTATGGTACTGTCGTTTTCTTCCTCCCTCTTGATTGAATGTGGTTGATAGTACTAGGTACATGAGTGATATTTTCTCTTTGAATTTGTTTTAAAAATCGGATTTCGTATTTATTAGACTGAAAATTTTCGTATTAATTATATTTCATCTACTATATCCAAACTTAAATTGAAAGTTACGGATTATAAATAAGTTCTGTGCGGAAGCATCCAGTATAATGGGATTCATGGTTTGAATTATGAATCGTCGTTTTTTTTCATCTAATTTCTGTTTTTTTTAGATTTACACTTTTTTATTAGTTTTACATATTGTTAGAGTTGCAATACCAAGTAATTTATATCGTTAGATTAGCAAAACCAAGGTGTAGGGTTTTTTCTTTTTTCACTACTCCGTATCAATATATAGAACTTTTTAGGGAAAAAAAACCATATTTAAAAACTTAAGTATTTTGTTTTTGTCAACCAAAAATTATCATTAAGAAAACCCAAATCCGGTAAGAGATTTTGTCAACCAAAAACTTAAATATATATCAATAAAAATTATTAAATATTCTGATTTAATATATTTGACCAATCACACAAAATATTGTAGAATATTAATAGTGAAATGCATGCATAGAATTGTATAAAACATCTTACAAATGAAATAAATTTTGGGAAAACTATCAATTAAACATTGTTTCTGCGAAAAATCGTTGATTAAACACTGAATTCCGGACGCCTTTGATTAAACATGTAATTTATTATTGACTTTTTAAAAAACATCAAACTTATAGTTGACTCGGCCAATTAAATGCTCTGTTAATTTGATTAACAAAATTAATAAACCTCATTTTAAAACCATTAATATTCTCAATTAATTGAAACTTAGCATTTCATTAACACATGGATCTTCTCCTTCACACATTCGATGAAGAAATTGAAAAGAGATCAAAATCCTAACTCTCTCAAATCGTTAAATCTCCCTTCGATCTTCGATTTTCTTCATCGATTTTCCATTTTCTAAGTTTCGTTTCTTCTATAGGTCATATAATGAGCTCGATTTCTTCACAATCACTTCTGAAGCAAATCATCATCCGTACGTCCTCGTGACTATCAGAAACCACCGGATGAGCAACATCATCGGCCGGTAATCGATGAGGTTGACTTTTTCCGATAGGCCGAGAAGAGGGATAAAGCTTCACGTGATGATCAGAACATTACTGAGACTCATATGGGTCATGTCAAAAAAGAGAATTTACGGATCATATCAATGTTAGTATAATTGATTACTTTCACGTTTGTTACCAATTTTCATCATTTAATTATAATTACAAATCTTTTAAGATGGATTAAAACTTGTTTGATTGTTGTAAATAGACTGGACTTAATCTTCATACCGGAAGCGACGAGTCAGTGGGGGATGATGAATTGTCTTTGGATACGAAAGAGAAATGTCAGTCGATTTTCCATGTTCTAAAACGGGGTTTACTAATTCCGTTAATCAAATTAATGGAGTGTTTAATTGGTCGAGTCAACTATTAGTTTGATGTTTTTAAAAAAGTCAACAATAAATTACATGTTTAATCAAATGCATCCGGAGTTCAGTATTTAATCAACGGTTTTTCGCAGAAATAATATTTAATTGACAGTTTTCCCAATAAATTTTTTCTCTAAAACATCTTATATATTGAAAGAGAGGTAGTAGTTTCTTATACTTAAAAGATTGGAAGGTTAATGTAAATTTTCCGGAACAGAGCAATGATTGGAAGAGCATTGAAAGTTATGATGAAATGGAACAATATTTTCAATAGAAAAGTTTGTTGGTTCGTTTGGAGTTGGGACCAAATTGATGTAAGAATGAGAAGCTACGAAGACCATTAAATGGACAACACAAAACCAATAATGGACCAAAGTAAATGAAGTGTCGGGTTTTGTGGCTGAGCTTGTACTCTCTAATCTCTATGTTGCTGTTCTGTTCTTTTTTTCTTTTATGGAAGAGATTTCAATATGCACGTAAATGCTTAAAAAAACCTAAGAAAACACATCCAAAACTGCAATTGAAAAAGACCCAAAGTGATGTAATAAAGATCTTCATAGAAATGTCCAAACTTATAGAGTAAAGTGCTTAGGCCCATCAGGCCTAGGAATACACTTAGATATATAAAAGCTATACAAGAGACACAATAAACAGATTCATCAATCCTTTAGTTCTCAATAGACAATAAACACTGCTTTGCTTCAAAACTGGAACTACATAACTTGTGAACAAAGCTTTTTATACCCATATATACACACATTACATGAGAAACTTAAACAACATCAACGTACAAAACTAGTCAATTGCCAAATAGTAAGAGACCCTAATATCCACTTAATTTCTTTACAGAACAAAACCCATTAAAAGACCAAAAAGTTTTGAGAGAAATGAGAAACAAAAAGCTGAAACATTTTATATTGAATTTTGATTCATTATTTCACCTTTGTTTTGGTTGAGATGCAAATGACATTAACGGCTGAATGAGTCTATGATGATGTGATATGGCCTGAGATCGGTGTAACATCTCAACCATTGATGGAGTCTGGTAATAAGACTGGACAAAGCTCGAACCGTCTCCTGATTCTCCTCTTGATGTTGCTCTTTGCCATGAGTGTGAACTAAGTCCAGAAAGAATGTAAGCTCTTCCTGATACCTCGTAGACATGCCTACTCGCCATTCTTTCTTGCATTTCCTTTAGCTCTTTGTCCAAAGCGACACAAAAGCCGTCACCCAGTTTGGCTGTAACTGTCTCTGCCAAAGCCAGTCTGAAATTCTGGATGACTGTGACAGCTGCGGCTAAATCTTCTCCCTCTGCTAAAGCTCTCGCCTTTACCATTGCTTCTGCAGCTAGAAATCTGTTTCTTTGTCTATCCACTTCAATGGACACAACAACTTCTTGACCAATGGTTTCTGGCCTTTCAATCTTAAGCACATGACTTTGAAGCGTCACAATTTCTTTTGTCAAAAGATCTTTGTAGACGCATCTCATTTTTAGAAGCGGTGTCTCGTTTCCAGCTCTCTGTGCTGGGATATTGATAGAAATCAAGAAGTCCCGCACTTCATCAGCGTAGAGATCACCAATGTCGACACATCCTGACCGACCATCACCAGTAACAAGGCTTGGGTAGCTCCCAGCTTTTATCGAGCTAAGATGAACATCTGAGCACATACCATCGATTTCTAACCGTAACTCCTGAACTGCAACGCTTAATAGTCCACCTATGCACTGTGCAAGAGCATCCTGGATCACAGATTCGCTCTCAATGAAAGAGAAAGTTCCCCCAGAGGTTTCTGAAACAGAATGCATCAATGAAGCATCATGATCTGATCCGAAACCAAAAGAATGAACAGGGATCTGAAACCTCTTGCTTTCACAACCGTGCATAGACAAGGGAAGTAACAACTTGTAGTTTGGATCAGGCTGGTTCATTGTATAAGTGTCTCTTCCGTCTGACAAAAGGATGATGCTAGCAACAGGATTTTTATCTCTTCGATCTTCCATCACCTTTACACCTTTCCTAAGACCTTCAGCGATGTTTGTCCCGCCAGTTGCTACCAATGAATTTACAGCTTGAAGGGCTTGGTGTCTTCCAACATCAGACATCTTAGTCAAAGGGAACAAACGACGAGCAGTAGAAGAGAAAGCAATAACTGAGAGCCTATCATTTGACCCAAGGTTCTGAATCACAAAACCCATTGCTCGTTTTAGTAGAGCCAGTTTAGTTCCCGCCATGCTCCCACTGATGTCAAGCACCGTAACAAGGTCAATTGGAGCTCGGGGATACCGCGAAATCTGATTGTTGAAGGAGTTAGAATTTTCAGTAACCATGGCAGCAGCTCTGAGATGCACCAATACTGCAAACTTCTCACGAGATTCGGCTCGTGGTATCGCAGAAACCTCAGGGTATATTTTCAAGTCCATCATTCTTACAGGATGATTACTCTCCAAAGCATCACTATAGCTTTTCCCAGAAAATACGAGCTGCTGCTCTAACCGTTCATCATCATCAAACATAGAAGGCTCAGGAGCTAAATTTCGTCCTTGATTCATAACTCGACGAGGTGCAGGTAAGTGGTGGACAAGGCTAATAGCTGCATCATTGTTATAAGGTCGAGAAAAGATATATGGAAGATCAAAACTTGGGTGCTGCATTGGGATTTCCTTCCATTTTGCACGGCACACCGGGCAAACTTGGTTTCCGTGTTTCACATTTGAAGCAATGCAGTGAAAATGAAACGAGTGTGAGCACTCTGCTGTGAAAATCGCATGTCCTCCTCCTTCTTTCATCTTATTCAAGCATATCGAACATGTCTGTTCATCAAGAAGATTTAAGAAAAAAGTGTTAGTCCATGTTCCAGAAGTTTAAAAAGTTCACAAGGAAAATAAGATACCAAAAAACTAATCAAAGTACTCAGATTATAAGACAAATATCGAAGAAACAAGCTTCCCAAGTATAACCAGAGTTAGAACATCTAAATAGCAAGATATAGAGAACCGAAACACGTTTCCACTTTATTAAAGCTACAAACAGAAAGGCTTGTGGAAGGATCATGGATTCTTTTCCGGAAATTCAATGGCTTTAGATTTCTAAGCACAAAGCAATAGAGAAAGAAAGAAATCAAATATAACAAAACCAACACGATATCTAGAGTTCTTATTAAATTTGAGATAAGAAGAAACAAAAAATAAACAAGAAGAAGACAAACTCATATCCAAAGTCAACTCATTTTCACAAAACCAAAAACCAGGCAGTGGAAACAAAATTGAGAGTGTGGGTCTTGTAAAGAGCAAACCTTTGAAGATTTAGAGCTATTTCTGGACAATTTCAGACCGTGAGAGGAAGGTGTTGGGGTCATGGGCCAGTTAAGAGGAGAGAGCAGAGCAACATCTGATAATCTCTCAGTGGAATTCAAAGCAGTAGGTTGTTCCTCTAGGGTTCGTGGGAGGTAAGTGCAGAGATTCAGACCCAAAGCTAGTTTCATTTTCCTCCATTTAGTTCCCATTTCTTCGTATTGAGTAACCTAGAGACTGCAAGAGTCTAACCAAACACACAGGAAAATGCAAAGGAAAACCAACAAACAACAGAGAGAGACTTCAAGTAAAGAGAGAAATTTTAATCGGTGGTGGAGTCTGATGAATTAGTGTAAGTGATGGTAGTGGAGACTGGTGACGAGAGAGAGTGAAGAAGAAGAAGAAGAGATTGAGGAAGGAGACTTCGAGATTTGCGAGTATTTTGACCTTTGTTTAGGGTCTTGTTAATAAATCCAGAAAATATAAAGGAAAAGTGAATCTACAAAGTTAATTAATGCTTCTGCTTTATGCCTTATCAATCTTTTTTCTTTTTTTTTTTCTTTTCTAATTGTCAATAACATGGAAATTTTAAAGATTTTTTTTAAAGATAATCAACTCTAACATGAAATTTGACAATTGTTCTCATTTCTCTAAAAAAAATTAAGTCAATTATGCTTTACATTTGTTTATTTTTTCATTATTAAAAAAGCCAATATTTTCCTAATATTTTTAGATGTGTAAAACCAAAAAATTAGAGTTAAAATTTATTTATAAAAGTAAATCTACAGCAACAAAAAAATCTATAACTAAAAAATTTATTGTCTAAATCGTACATCAACAAATTTAAAGGCACCGCTAAAATAGTAATTATTAAAAATATAACATATAATACAAAAATATATTTATGTTGTATTTTAATAATTAGTATAGTATGCTAAACGTAATCATCATAAGTAAATAGAAAAGTGAATGTACAAAGTTAATCAAAGCTTCTCTTTGACTTTGTGCCATATAAATCTTCTATATTTGTTGGGAAGAAAGAAAAGAAACAATGATGAAATTGGGAGGAAATGAAATAATGAGAGTAGTATAATGATGAAAACAATTGAAATGCAAAAATTAAATTTGGTGGACTTAATAATGACACAAAATGAGTTTAGAATTTGATTAATGCACATGGAAACTGATGATTAGGTTTTTAGGACCACACACGTGCACTACTTGATATCTCCGTTTCACATTATAACCCTTAATTTATGCCTTCATCTCAGCATCCAATTTAATTATATACTAGAATTATACTCGTTAACGCGCGGTTTGATTGTTTCAATTATTTAAATAATTTTTATTTATTTAGGTTGTTAAGTACCGTATTAATATTTTAGAATATTATTTTTGAGATTTTGTTTTAGAAATCCAAAACTCGAACGAAATTTATCCATATTAGAAGAACCGAATCCGATAAAATACCCAAATTTTAGTTTTTAGAGTTTTTCTATTAATTTTAAATTTTAATATAAAATACCCGAATCCGAACTCGATCTATACCAAACTGACCAATATTCAAAAATTAAAAATAACCGAATAAGAATCAAAAGAACCAAAATACCAAATTATTCAAAAAACCGAATTCAAACCCGAACTAGAACCAATCAATAAGTGCATTTATATCTAATATATTTATATTTTATTGATTTTAGTTTTTTGTTTGAGTTTTTATAATTAAATTTTAATTAGTTTTAAGATAAAATTTTAATTAGTTTTAATATAAGATTATGATTGTACCTGCGTTATAACGCGGGATTGAATTGTTTTGATTGTTTAAATAATCTGAGTTTATTTAGGCTGTTAGATCCGTATTGATATTTTGGAATATTGTTTTCGATATATTGTTTTAGAGGCTTGAAACCGAACGAAATCAATCCGAATTAGAGAAACCGGACCCAACAAAATATCCAAATGGATCATAAATCTATGTACCCGAAAAATCAAATCCGAACCGGAACCAAATCAAGAACCAAATTTTAGCTTTTTAGAGTTTTTATATTATTATTTTTTAATTATGCATTTTTATATAAAAATATCGAAACCCGAACTCAATCTATACCGATCCCAACTATATCCGAAAAATAAAAATACTTGAATAAATCTTAAATCTAAAGAACCAAAATACTAAATTAGAGGAACCGAACCCAACAAAATACCATAAATGGGTCCTATATCCATATACCCAGAAAACTGAATTCAATCCGAACCAGAACCAGATCAAGAACTGAATTTGTACGCGATAAATTTTTATTAACTTTAGTTTTTTTTCTGATTTTTTCTAATAAATTTTTATTAACTTTAAATTTTTATATAAAATCTGTAATAAAACTTATCTTAAAAGTATTTTTAAGAATAGTTATAAAATTAGGTTAATTTTTATCCTAAAGTTTATAACACGATCAAAATGAAAGTGTCTTTCACTTTAATATGTAAGATATATATATATGTATATATATATATATATATTTAGAAAATCTTATACTCCTCATTATTTCAGTAAATAATTTGATATAATTCTTGTTGATTCAGAAATGTAGATATTTATCAATGTGGTACATCTATTCACTACAAGAAGTTTTGTCTTCGGTTATGGTATTCTTTGATCGGGTAATGGTTAGGCTTTTTGTTTGGGAATAGTATTTTTCTGAGAATTTGTCTATAGTAATTTATATGTATGTCCGTCGAATTTTATTTCAAAAAATAACTAAGTTTTTCTTTTAATTATTGTATTATTTAATTTTCCTCTTTCAAACCTTTTTCCAAAATTTTTATGTTTTCTGCTAGCTTTAGTAAATTTTATTTTGGTTTATGAATATTAAAACTTTACAAGTAGGAAAAATATAAATCTGAAAGCCAAGACGACGGTGTAGTGTTTACAAATGAGTAATTCCTAGCTAGTCCTTTTTGCAAATTTACATGCTAAATATTAAACAAATTTATATATTTGGCAAAAATAATCAATACAAATATAAATACTATAACTGATATATGCTAATTTTTTAATGGGAAAGGTTTTTCGTCTTTAGTAAAAATTTATAGAAATTAGTTTAGTTTAATGTAATTCGACCAATGATATAAAAGACTACAAAATATTAATAGTTAAATATATTTAGTTTTGCATAGAATTTTGTAAAATATTTTTTAAATTGAAACAAATTATTTTGCTAAAATATTTTATAAATTGAAACAGAGGGAATAATATAACATTTTAATTTAATTTTTGGTATATATGATTACATAAGTTGGACCCAAACTCATTTATCTTATTAATTATGATGTGTACACGGTTTTGAATGTATTAATTGTTTATGATTTTGCTTATTAATTATCACGAGTATCATACACTTTCAAAAGCGTGAAATTTGTCAACATATAAAATTAGTGTGTTCGAGTAATAATTATGACTAAACTTGTGTGTTGTCATCACAACACTGTACCTCATTTATTTCAATATTATTGTTTTCTCACGCAAATAGTTATGCGCATTATGTCAATATATATACACACATTATAATATAATAATATACATAGTGTATAATTATGCGCCTTCGTCATTACACTAAACATGTAACTTTTCAAGTCTTATTAACAATGTGTAGCTAGTCGCCTAACATTACAACATATATTCTATTAAAAAAAATTTGTGGATGTAACTTTCAAGTTATAGATCAGATCTTATCGATTTAATTGATTTAATTGTTGACAAAAAAATAATAATAATAATATATCTATATGTCACAAATGATTTTATATATATTGTCAAATAATAAGGTTGATAAAATCCTATCTATACTCCAAATTTTATTTTGTTGGATAAGGCGAATATTTAGAACATAATTTCGATTAAAAAGAAGAAGATAAATTCATGATAAATATATAACCATATGGGTTTTATTTGGATAACAGGCAACCACTTTTAAGAATATCAGAAATAGGTGATTGATTGGCGTTAAATGTTTGGTTTTATTGATGTAACGATTGACTAATTGTTAAAGATGACTTTACAGATTGATTTATATATATATATATATAATATTCTATAAACTTTAAACAATGATATCTCATTTTCAAACAAAATTTGAAAAAGGAAAAATATATAGAAACGACTTTACAAAATATTCTCATTGGGGCAAACCATAAGCTTTTGTCAAAATCGATTAATGAGACAATTTGTTTGCATTAGAGATTAAAACTATATAACAACATATAAAAACATGAATAGGTCAATTTTGTGTATCCAAGAAGTGTCGTGTGTGTCTCGAAGAGACTTTCGAAGTGTTTGGTTTTTGTAGTATTGTCGAAAAAGGCCACACAATAAAACTTTGAAGTACGAAAGCTGAAGGGCTCGAGTTGGTCAATGTCATTTGGTCAAAAACATACGTTACGTTAATTAGCAAATATCATCTCCCAACATTATTCTTGGATAGCTCCACTTTTGACGTTTAACTACTACTTTGCATTTTTATATTATTACCATTGAAACGTATCCTTAATTTTCCAGTTGCATGTAAAAAGTCTGTAAGATAATTAATATTTTATTTGTGCATTTACATTTTTAGGTACCTAACGCTCACTCATGAACATTTTTTTTGTTTATAATGTGAATCGCTTTTTATTGTTAATTTGATCCATAAAACTTGATCAATGTCTTAAATTTTATCACATAGAGCTATCTAGATGATACTAAATGATATAATATATGGTAAAAAACAGTCTAAATTAATATTATATATACGGTTTTATGGAGTTGTCGCTGGTGATAAGACTCCTCCCCGATGATACTCTTTTCCCAATTCTCTTGTCTTGTGTTTGCTTCGGAGTCTCTAGGTTGTTGATTGTAATTTTGCTTTTTTTTTCGGTTTACTCCCGCTTTAGTCTTTAACTAGGTCTTGGTTAAGATCTTGTGAATTGATATCTTAGGTTGCTCGTTTAGTGTCTTTTTTCCAGTTTATTCGAGTACTTATGCTATATGGAATTCAGTTTTTCCGTGTAAAGGTCGGATTTCTTGTTTGGATATATTAGACTTGTTCGGGATCTAATTATTTTTGGTTTCTATCGAGGCATCAAACATCTGACTGTGTATTAATTTAGCTATTTTAAAGAAATGTGTGGGATATCATTTCTATCGGTGCAGAAACATAATTTTCATTCCGAAAATGCAATTATTCGCTATAGAAAATTATGTTATAGGATTCTATTGTAGTCTTTTTGACACAAACTTTAAAAAGTTTTTGAAAATAATTTTGTTTTCTTTCGGGTTTTGTTTTGTAATTAATTCATATAATTATATATATATATACGTCTATAAATATTGTTATAATAATGATCTTTATTTTAATGGTATGTGTTAAATTTATTAAAAACACGTGCACTTGTATATCTAGAAATCAAATTTCACTATCTATATTATGTAAAAATTTGGATATTGGATTGGCGAGTTGTGGACCCAATATTAAAAAAAAAAAATAACGGTAGAAAAGTAGAAAAACAAATAGAATAACCCAAGAAAAACGATACGACAGCTGTGAAATTGTAGGCTAATATAGCTTGCACTTACCAACTTGGATACATCAAGATTCAAATTTGAAGGCATCAAAAAGAAAAGTAGGTAAAAGAGAATAAGTTTGTGCTAAAAGCAAGATAATGAAATCTTTTTCTGATATCCGAGGTCGTATTTTTTCTTTTTTCATATACATAATCAATGGCCTTTGTCTATTCCCACTACCTTTTTTTTATCACCTTTTGTTCTTCAATAATACTATTTTTTTTTCTGAAAGCGATGAATTTGTAAAAGCTTAACTTTTTTTTGTTTTAAAAGAAGTGCATAGAAAGAAAGAAAGAAAATTTCTCAAATTGTTTTCTGCCATGCAATTGTATTTGTTAATTGACTTTGCAAGGAAAATAAAGACAATGGCTCTGTACAAGTTTGGTAAAATTAGTAAAGTCTAAGTTATACAAAAAGAGAAAAAATTAAGAAAATAAAAAAGCTTATATAATATTAAAGAAGAGAGAATCAAAAAGATTGTTCATTGATTGAAGTGGAGGATAGGATTCCCTTTATAGTGTCTCTTTATGTCTAGCACTATTTTCTGCTCTAAGTCAACCACAAAAGCTGAACTCTTTTACTTATTTGTTCTTCTTTTAATATTTTTAATACACTGCAAGCATGTGAGAATCAGTTCAAAATATTGGGGCTTTTCTTTTCTTAATTACTGTTAATATATGCCATGCTCTAAGTTTCTGTTTATACTCTTAAGTTTCTAAGAACATAGCTTTTAATCTTTTATCATCAAAGTATATAAGGTTGTGATTGGTGATTCCATTTGAATACAACAATCGAAAGAAAAATAAATGGTTGAATAGAAGATAGTTTGAATACGAACGATTAGAGCTAATGGTTGACAAACACTTATAAATCTGTTTGGAACCAACGAAGTAAAATTCATAAATAACTCCAAACATCTGTTACTTACTAATTTTCAAGTGTCTATTTTCAGTGACTAATTTCTTAAGTTGTGAAATAAACAACTGCTCATTCAGTGCTTACCAATCAAACCCACATAGTTGGAACTTTCAAATGCTTTTGTTATAAGTGTTACTGTCATCAAATTTCGAAATGCTTGCAATAGCTTACAATTCATGTAAGATTTTCTCAATTCACATATATTGGTAAAGCAAAATGTTCTCAGCTTTGAGTTGGCATCGTTTTCGACAAGGTTTTACAATCAAATCAACCGGCTTAAATTTGTGAAAATAAATGAGTTTCCTGCAAAAATTAACCTCTTACTATACAATTATGTATACTCTTACCGCCATTGCTGCTTGATTCGACAAATCCTAGACCTCACTAATGATTTAGGTAGTCTTCCCAGAAGCTGCTGCAACAAGTGGTGACCATAAAAAACAAGTTAATGAATCTTATCCGACTTTATGACTAAGGTCTATAAATTCTTCAGTGTTTTCCTACCTTTTGTTTGCGCTAAAAATGTCATTATTCTCTTCCAAAAGCTATTCTCTGAAGAGGCTTGTCCTCCTGCGAGTCTCTCGGCCGTAGGACTCATGTCGTGAACAAATTTCACGGATTCAGATAATCTGTTGAGCAGATTCATCAGCGCAATTACTTCGTTCCTATGCAACTCGAGCTGGAAAAAGAAGAACAAAGATGTGTGCTGCGTCAATAAAATGCCAATCCCAAGCAAGAACTAAGTAAATATACGGGGCATTAGTTCCCATAAAATGGACAATACTTCTACAGGTGAGTTAGAAACGCACATTATGACGCAGACTGTCTTCTCCATTGACAGTGAACAGGATTTTCAATGCAGTGCCGAGGCCAAGAATCTGGAGCTTTCCCCATAGACGGCATTTCTCACAGCCTACACAGTCCATTATTGCACTGCAATCACCAAGGTATAAAAAGAGTATAACTTAGCTAGTCAGTAGAAAATACATTATAGAGGACCTTGTGCTCAAGAAAAGAATAGGAACAATCAGAGATTCTCGCTTGGAAAAATATAGTTATAGAAGACCTTATGTTTCTGAACTGTTTTTGTATTTTTTGTTTCAGTTCTGGTCCACGTTGGCCTTTCCAGAGCTTAGCTTCATCAAATGGTACTGGACAAGCTGCTTTAGTTTTGGGGTCACTAACTACTTGTTTCACCAGGGATTTGGTCTTCAAGTCCTCAATGACATTACCAGTGTCATATTCAGCCTCTCCCAAGTAATCTTCTGCCTACAAATTATGAGGGAGAGTAAAGAAAGTAACTGTGATTATTCTAAACTATTGGGCCCTTTTCCTTGGATTTAAATAAAGAAAGGTGACAAGAACTGACCTTTGTTACTGCTCTGAGAACAAATAAAAAAGTGAAATATAGATTCTGAACACGATCTGGGTATCTTAACACGCGATCATACAGCAATGTCAGGTTTTGACCCCACTGAAACACACAAAAAAAGAGACCACTTGATCATTTTTATTTTGCTCAAAGAAACATAAATTGTGGATAAGACAGATTCGTGAGGTAAGTAATCTTACCAAGTTTGTGGCTTCATCCAGTAAGTAATCCGAAGCTATATGAATTGAAATAGATGAGTGAAGACCAGAGACCAATTTGTACAATATTTTTTCTTCTTGGCACGACACATCAGATGTATCTGCTCATCACATAACAGTACAATGATCAACCACTTCGAGGAATAGGGGTATAAAGAAATGAATTCATAATACAAGAAACACTACAGTGAAGCTTACATTTGGGACAGTTTTCAGAGTATATAGCATCCCATATCCTTCTAGCTGATGGGCCAATATAACCAGTGTACCGTTCAGGATTTAGCCGAAGATTAACATATGTCATTTCACCTGCAATCATGTATTCAGGCATCAAGAACTGCATCTAAGATAATGCGATTCAATACAAAAAGTGTTACTTGTTACATATCGTCTCAATAGCCAGCTCTATATGAACAGCGTGATGGAGTACTAATACGTAAGCACGAAATACATAGAACATAAAATGAACTAAGAAACAAAAATCTGAAATTAGATTGTGAAAAGAAGTTACCGTTGTTAGTTTCATCATCACTTGTCCAGGGATTGTCTGTGACTGTCCAACCCCTGAAAGCTCTAGTGTCCAAGGTACGGTCAACAGCAGCTTGTGGTTTCCCTTCCTGACAAACAGGATTTTCTTGGCTTAATGGCTTCTTGAATGGTTCAGGGAACTCGCTTTCAGGACATTCACAAACACTGCAGTCTCTTAACCGGCACATGCCATCATCAGGCCAAAACGGGCAATCACACCACAGTTTAACCTATTAAATGGATTCAAAGCTATCATAACATACACCTCGATTCTAGTTTCAAGTGAAGGAAGTTAAAAATAAGATTCATCTTTCATGATCAAGAGGAACTAACCTTGAAATATCTGTAAAATGGTGTCTTAACAAGGTCTTGAAGCAATGGATGCAATACATCAGTATTCAACTGATTAACAGTCTCATAATCACAACAACAATCTTCGACTATCCCAATGTACTTCTGTTGCTCAGCCTAGAAAGCAAATTAAAATGATTGAGAAGTCGAGAAAACAAACCAAATCAACATATATAAAAACTCAACAAAATCCAAAAAGAAAAATAATCTAAAGCTACTCTCTTACACTAAAGTACACGAACATCAAATTCTTTTTCGATCCCAGTTTCCAATTCAGAAACTTACAAGAGCTTTTAGAAATACCTAACCTGACGGCAACTGCATATATTCCCGGTAAACTCATAAATCGACGAATTTGGACTATTCAAAAACACAGCCGCCAGGGCGGCTAAAAGAACGGCAGCTATAGCTCCGATCAATAAAATCCACCGCTTCCTGGATCCACCCTTCTCTCCCTTTACGCTTCCGGCGTCCGTCGTCGCCATTCGCCTATCGCAAATGGAACTAGATCTGTTATAATACGAAGAAACGTCTCTGTGTAGTTTTGCTCTGAGAAAATCCGACACAGACGACTAGCGAATTCTCAGGCAACGACTTTTCGTTTTAAAACGAGTAAAATTGTGGGCGTTTTTACAAAACAGCAGCTTTGTTAATATCACATAAAGTCATTAAATCCAACGGCTGAGTATTTTAATAATTTTCCTAATACTTTAGACAGTAAAAGTTTTGTTTCACTCCAAAGTCTCTCTGGAGCAATACTCTGTTCAAGTGTAAGCAAACACATAACTACAAATTTGATGGAACAGATTGCGTCACATTAATGTTAAGAACACAAAAAGTGTTTTTATTGTCTTGCAAATCATAATTCATAACTAAACTACATTGACAAAAAAGATCAAACTTTTGTTCATCCTTGCTTCTGTTTCTTTGTCGTGCTAACCGCAGAAGAATCTTCCTCACATGGCCTCTTTGATTTCGTAGAACAAGATTTCAAAGGTCCATTTGCATCACTGTCTCTCTCTTTAACATTTAACATGTCGGCAATGGATCTTGCTTTCACTTTTGTCTGCTCAATTACTCCGACTGCAACATCTTTCCTTGTGATGCTACAGGGTGTGGCCTCAACGGATATTTTGCCTTTGTCTTCGTGTTGTGAACCTGAGATGGCCGGTGAATCAGAATATTTCTTATCAATGCTTCCCCATTTGAACATAGAGCTGAGTTTTATACCTTCCAACGCCTCCACAAGCAAATTTAACTCATCCATGGTGAATCTATAGAGAAAACTCTTTTTCTCACACGGACAGGCACATAGCTTTCCCATGTGGGTCAGACACGAGTAACGATCAGCAGAGCATGAACATTTAACAGCGGAAATATACAAATCCGCAAGACATACACAGCATTCCATCTTGCTCACATCATCATAACACTTGTCCATTCTTTGAGAATCTAGTGAATTGCTAAGGAATTCACGTCTGCTTTTCTCCTGTTTGATCCGTGACTACATAAAAGAGAAACAAAAAGAAGCAAAAGGTCGATAAAAAATTCTACACTCGTTTGGTGCATAATCTGAAGAATGCGACAGGTTAAGAAGAGAGTGGTGACTGGTGAACATACCTTGACAATGTTGGTGAACATCCCGTCTTTCCCACAATGATCTTTCCAAATCATGTATGATGCTGCGATTTTCTTGGTCAAAGCATATTCCTTAAGGCAATTTACAGCTTCCCTTGAAGCACTTAATAATAGCTTATCATACGATATTCGTGATTTTTTCCTCTTCTCTTGATTAAGCTGAACAGCAATATCCCCATGGGGCAACCAATCAAGGGGAGCAAAATTTGCTTTCTCCAAACAGTTGAAGCCACAGTCAAAGGCAGAGTAATACGACCCTGGAAATATAATAACATACTGGCCAGGGTTCTGGACACAGCGTATCACTGGTATACCCTCCATGTTTAATTTATATGGAGATATTATCATCACCTGCGAAATGAATTGCTTCCTTTATAGATGATCCACAAATACTAAGTATTTAATAGTTCACAGAAAGTAATCAAAGTTATGATAGGCTTTGCTTTTAACAGATAAATCCAAATACTGTCTGACATCTCTGTGGCATGTTATGATTGTCTATGCTGAATAAGAACCAAATTACAAGTTGAATCGTTGTTGGTCACTTTTCTATCTATTTTCTTTCGAAGTTTTTGAACAGCATAACTTACATTGATGCTTGATGAGTTTAACTACTTACCGGATCACGACTCATCTTTGAAAGTTCTCCTGACATCTCAGGGGTTAAACTCTTCATAACAGCCTTAAACTTAGATCGATGACAACTCGCTACAGAATACCACACTCTAGGAGCGCCCTCATGCAAATAGCAGAGTGAGTAGAGTCTCTCCTTCTCAGATTTCTGTTCATCAACAGATTTTCCAGGAGACATATATGAGATTAAACAAGCATATTAGATTGCAAGACTTAAAATGCTGCAAAATTTAATGTAGAGATAATTAGCAAAACAGATGCTATTTCTGGGTTAACCAGTTATAAATTTATAATTATGCTTACAGAAAATGACTACCAATACCTTGAACTTTAAAACTTACCCAAAACTGGGAAGAAAAGCACATTCCTACACTTAGGCGAGGGACACAAATTGATTCGCAGTTTTCTAATGACAGAAGAGAACCAGGAAGCTTAGCCGTATCGTTCAGATTCCACCCTGATGTTCTGTACATGCAAGATTCAGATGATGCAGGTAAGGGAAATCCACTGCCAAATGTCGCTGTGTCTAGATCATTGCCATAAAGCACCTAATTTAGACGAGCGTTAGTATTATAGCCCATTTCATACATAAAAGCAGTAGACTTGATTTTAAAGTTACCCCAATTTCAACAAGTGGGCACTCAACAAGTTGCCTATACTCTTTTTCAATGTCTGCCACCTCTGGATTTAGTGATGGAGATGAGTTTTTGGAACCAAGAACCTCAGCCTTCATCTTAAAATGTCTCTTCTTGTATGAATCAGCAAATGCCTTAAACTTCTCCAGAGTATGCGTAGGACCGCGTTCTTTTCGACACAACTTAACCTCTTCGTATGCAGCATCATCACTACTTGCATCCCCTTCCTTTTTAATCTTTGGGTTCTCTGAATGAATTCCATCAAAGAGCTGAATTTGAGTGACAAATGTGGAAGCCTCCCATATTTTTCTCTCCTTAAGAAGACATGGAGGTTTCCATGAAGGAGGAGGAACAACACAACAGATTCCATAAGGCTCAATTCTGTTACGCAAGCTTGCTATGTATGAGAGTGTGTCACTAAATTCCTGATGATTAAGTATTCCTGGGTTAGAGGATAAAAAATATATTCATCTGTAACCATACATGTTTGCTTGCCAAATATGATGCCAATCAGTTTAATACCCTAATTTTTCTTTCATAAAAGCAAAGAAAAATTGACCTCCTCAGTTGGGTTAAAGACAGGAGCTGCCTCAAGGACTTCGTTCTCAGAGACTTGGAGTCGCTGTCTTGTCTTTACCTATGAAGATCAATTGTTCACACTTTAGTATAAAATGTGAAAAGACTCCACATGTAATCTACCTACACTCTTAGAACATCATACATCTAAAAACATAGTAGAGCGACCTGAATCAGCACATTCAAGCTCCAAATTGTTCATACTAATTTACTAGTCCAGGCATTGAAATAACTATAATCAGTAGGCGGCTAGTAGGGCCATGAAATCCACAACATGAAAAATTCCAGCTTAACTAACATCTTATACATTAACCAGGTCAGTCTATTAGTAGCCACGACTTAGCACACATTCCTTTGAACTCAAAGAATGTTTTTACCAGGCAAAAGAACCAAGTAATAGTAGAATTGCCTAACTTTATTAATGAAACGAAAGGAAATAATATTCCTCCCCAAAAAATTGGCCCTTATTCTAAGAAGAACACTCGAAAGATCCTCCAACAAGGTGTAGAACTCTTGTCCTCAGGGCCAAGCATAAATAACTTTCTACCCTTTACTGCTCTTTACAAAAGCATACTAAGAAAAACTACTCTATATATTAAAAAGAGAGGAAAGTGGTAGGCTTAGTTATGGCACCTCAGGCTTTTTTGGCTTTAAGGTCTCTGAATTGGGAGTTGAGTGATCATGCACTATCCAAGGTCGGTCTTTAAGAAACATTAAAAAACCATCTGCATCTGCGCCAAATGCAGTTGTCTGCTCTGGTTTCGACACTGACCTGGTATTTTCTTTGTCTCCGCGTACATTCCTCAGCACAAACGATGTTTGAGACGCAAAACCTGGCGGAGTTGACACATTGTCCATACTGAAATAAGTGGCACACCTTCAATACCTGCTAAACCTTACAGCCACCCAAAAGATTAATTTCCCGTAAGAGGAAATAAATTCAACTTCAGAGATCAACAAAGATGCAAATTCCTGCAGAAGATGAAAAAATCTAACATCAAGTACATACCAAGTGACAAAACATAGTAATCATCATAAATTGTTCGGCTAAAACAAATTATAATTATCAAGAAAACACTGCTTTTAAGAAGATCTAGTCAAAGACCACAGAAAAAGAATCAGTAATAAAGTTCTCTTCTTGGCTAATCTAGGAATCTAAACTGTGCAAGACAACATATCACTGTTACCAAGCCAATTACGAAGATGAGCCTACTTTATATGTCATTCATATTGGTCTAAACATTCTTTGATAACCTAAAGCTAATATTTACCCTAAACCGTACATGGTTCCTCAAAAATTAAACCTTTTTGCTAAAGATTCAGTAAAGGAAACTCCTTTTCAACCACAGGATGTGATTCAACGCACGTAAAACAATTTGCAGCACTAGGCTAAGAACGATTCTTAGCTTGAAACAAAAACGCTTCACGTAAAGAGTCTTAGGATACAAGATATAAAATTGGAAGACGAGAAAAGCTAAAATTGATATTGTTTAACCATCGAAAGGTCTAAATTTTTCAGATTAGAATCCAATAGAACACATACCCCGAACGAAGTGACATCCGAAGACTTTGGACATTACACCTCCAACCAAGAGCAGGGATGTTTAACAGTAACCGGTCTCTATGAACCAAGACAAGTTAGAGAAGGTCAATTCGACAACTTGTTCGAAGTGGAACTGAATCAACAAAGAAAAACCAGGAACAAATCTCGCAGGTCTGGGTTGGGTAATCAAGAACCCGGAGGACAGAGAGATGATGGTTAACGGTTCAGCTTGTGAGTTCATAAATTCTGCTCTAATGTCTGAAGGAAGAGCGATACTTACAGGAATTGGTGCTGCTCTCGAATCTGGAATAGAGAACTCTCTGTTTTCCCTGATTCCCTTCAATTGATCGCAAGCTTTGGTACCATTGAAGACGTTCACCTATTTTCTGAGAGATTCAAGTCGATCGACTTTAATTTTGTAAGAAGAGGGTTTAATTTTGCTGCAGATAAGGCAGCCAAATAGGCCCTTTATGAGGCCCAAAACATTGTGGGTGTAACCCAACTTTAAGTTTAATGAAGTTTGTCCTTTTCAAAAAAAAAAACACCTTATTACCTTTTCCAAAAGAAAATTGGTTTTATTCTTTTTTTCTTTTTGTTAAAATTTAAAAATGTTATGGTTTTTTTTTTCCAATAATTAGATCAATAAATCTACTTTATAATCCAATATTCATGGAAATGGTTAAACTTCCAATGCTATATTCATTAGCTAGATATACCACGAGAACTCAACGAACATTTTGGTTTTATTTTATGTCTTATTATAAAAAGTAATAATAACATCAAAATAAAAATTTGTTACATAGTTAAATATTACTTATACTCTTTAGAGCATATTTAACAATGAGATCTTAAAATGAGTATCTTAACATTTTAATAATAATATTTTAATAAAAGTTTGTAAACAATTAAATTTTAATATTATTAATAAAAATTAAACCAATAAGAATGTGCCACATATTTAAGAGTTTCATTTAATGGTCTCTTAAGTCTCTTACTTAAGAGACTCATCTCTCTCTCTTCACTTATTATTATTTTTCTTTTTTTTATTGTTAAGAGACTCACTTAAGAATCATTGTTAAACATGCTCTTAGAATGATGTTACTTTTACATGATATTTCGGGTAAGTTGTAACACATGTCTCCCAAGTCCCAACTATGTCACTTAATACCAAAATATGTTGTTTATTTCATAATTCAAATCAGGTCTCCAGTCCTACTCGCAATTTACCAAGAAGCAGGTGATTCAATTGACTTGTCCTTGATCTATTTTGATACTAAATGGTGAGTTTGAATTCCACTTAGTTATAGTTGGAGAATTTTAGCTATGGATCAAGTTTTCTCGATCTAATTATTATTAAAAAAATAACAATTAAATAAAATAAAAGAATTGAATTTTTTTAAAATGCAAAGAAAATTAAACCCAAATAAAATAACTCCAATGAAAATAAGAAATTCAAGTAAACTACTCACGACCTTTTGGTCTGATATGGAAAAAGGAAAAAAATAGGGTAAACATAAATACTTTCTTCTACTCATTGAAACTCAAAGCTCTACTCTAATTAAGACAATGCCAAAGAACTAGTAAATTACATCTTCACCTTAGACTAGACTAGAAAACAGTGAAAGGTAGCTTGCTGTATTGAAATGTGATTTCCCAATGAACACCACTTTCGAATATGGATCGGTAAATTTGTGTGAAAGCTAGACGTTTGAGATTTTCCAATAATATGTTGATTGTCATATGAGTATTTCTGGTTCACCGGGAAACAGCTTCTCACACAATATATAATCGTGGATTTGATCTTCAAAGATTAGAGCTAAAAAACCACCATAACTTTTGAACCACAATTTCAAATGTAATTCCAGATTTTGTGTATGCATAGATCTTAGGGTGGAGGAGCTACATACCAAGTTACATATGATTTGTAGTAGTCTTTCTCCTTTGTTTGTCTATTCTACCTTTATTGGTTAGATATATTAGATGGCAGCTAACGTTTGACTTGTCTTTAATTAGACATTTCTAGAAGCAGCTTTATGTATGTGTGTATATACAAAAGTTAGAGTTTTATTTACCTTTTGAGCATAATGAGCTGGACCTTCTAGTTTATAATTAGAACTAAAGGACCGGGTCTCACGTTACTGGGTTAAGGATAGGACAATTATAAGAGTTCATGCAAACAAGCATATACTCCTTCCATTTCAAATCATTAGATGTTTTGGAAAAGATATTTGTTTTGAAAAGATAGATGTTATCAATTTTCAATACAAGAAATAAGGTAGAAATGTCATTTTACAAATTTTCTTAATATGTATGAAAATCCTAACACATATAACATTGTGCAACATAAGGTGTATAAATTATCACTATAGACAGTATTGTATACTAAATTGATAAAATTTTGCAAGTGTTTTTAGAGGATGTTATTGGTTTTGGTATTTACATAGAGTTATAAAGATATAAATGTTATTAAGATTTTAGTGTTATTGAATCAAGATTTTTCAAAACTCTATTAAACTTAACAAATATTTGTAAAATGTTTTCTAAAACTTTTATAAAATCTAGAGTTATTGAATTTATGATTTTATAAAGTTCATTAAAGTTTTATGTTATTCACTTTATGAAAGAATTTCATATTGTCATTAAATTAAAATAGTTATTATTCGTTTGTTAATTCTATACATATTCCTTTACAAAAGTATTGTGTTTTGATTATGTATTCTTGAAGTCATTTTGACTGAAAAATATATAGATTTTGTTTTTCTTAAGATATAAAAATCAAAAATAATGAATCTGAAAAATAGTCAAAAAAAATGTAATGTAAAAGTTTTTAGTAATAAAATTTAACATACCTTCAAGTTTACAAGTTTAGTAAGAAAATTATTGGTAGAATTTGGGAGTGTTGTTAAATACAATTTATAGAATATATAAATAAACAAAAAATACTGTATAAAATATTATGTAACATTTTGAATATATTTGTATTCGAAAGTTTATGAATATAAGAATTTATAAGAATATTCAAAACTAGTTAATTTAAAACTCTACAAAAATATGTAAGACTATCAAAATTTACACTACTTTCTATAATCTTAAAGTCATTAAAAATTTTCTAAACAATGGATCCAAAAACTCCTAAGATAATAGAAAGTAGTGTGCAAATTTTGCAAGATATTGTCTATATTTAATTTCCGCAAAAACGATATTATTGGGTAAAACTAGATTATGTTATATGTTAGAAACACATCCAGATAGTGTTTTACATAAGCATCATAGAAGCTTTCACCAGAAAAGCTGTCCAACATCAATTCTAACAAGTCTACAATTTTCAATAAAGATGCATTACATTTAGGTTAGAATAAGTTTCAATATGTAAAGATTCACTCGGCCAAAAAAAAGACAAAACTGATATTTCGCTCAGATGATAGTAGGTCCATGTACATGTATTGGCGACATACTTCATTACCTTAAAGGTTTTTACTCAACTTAGTGAACTGTTGAAAAACGAGATCAGAGATAACACGACTCATATTGGACCCATGTTGTTGGTGATTTGACCAATGCTAAGTGTGTTTTGTATGGTCATAAAGTAAAATATGAAGCACTTTCTTTACAGTATTTTCATCAGAAGCAGTTTGAAGAAGGTGAGCAGGTTAGTTAGTCGTAAATTTCATTGTTGCTACCAATACACTACTAAAGTTTATCTGATTTATGCGAAAGAATTTAGAGTACCCATTTTTAAAAAAACAATATGGTGATGAAGACTACTGTTGTAAAAATGTCTATTAGGTACAGACAAAAACGGTTATAATAAAACACATTTACAACTTTGAAAATTTGGAATTAGCTTTAGAAGTCCTTTGCAAACATTCTCTAGCCGCAATTTTATATGTTTTGATGGTTGGACTGATAGTAACATTACCTATAGCAGAATGTGAAATTAATAAAGCAAAGCTTCTAGATTTACATGAAGTCATAATTATTGATTGTATTTTATTTAATTACGAGACCATAACTATATACAAAAGTAGCATTGAAATAGAGGTTGGTTTTGAGAAACTTTAGTAAAAAGACCATTACAGTAGACTTAGCTTGTGAAAGACACTATTTGAAAAATTTGAAAATTGTGATATATGATATTTGAAAATGTTAGATCAGCGAATACAACATTAGTTGAAACTTGAAAGCCAAAAAAAGCAACTAGTTGGATTCCATTAGTTCAATAGTTGTTTTACATGATTGGCAAGAAAATTATACCAATAATGTGTCTTACAAAATCTTAGGACAATCATGTTCTGTCTTCTGCTGATTTATATCTTTGTTTCCATGACTAGAGACAATTATTATTTTTAATAAATACTAATTATCTCTATTTTGGGTTATTTAATTTGTTTTAACTAATAATGTTTTGCTAATATCAAATATTTCTTTGATACTTAATCTTGCAAGATATATATAATACATTATTATTGGCAAAGTATGAGTAGAATCTCCTTGGAGACAAGAGTCCCTTAAATGTGTTCTCAACGTCTATCGCATTTAAAATCGAGATCTGATTTGAAATTGAATTATGAAAATTGTGATTTCTATAGCATTAAAATGGATAACCCAAAGAACAACTTGATTGCTATAAACGAGAAGACAAGAGAATAAAAATGTTGTATAATCACTCTTAAACTATTGGGACTGTTCTGTTATCGTTGTTGCTGTTCTCATTGTCCTCATTCTCACCGGACATTTCCTCTAGTGACTTACCTTTAGATTCAGGCACTAAGAAAGTGAAGAGAATACCCAAAAAGTTAACCACACCCAACACAATAAGCGAGTTCCTAACTCCAATTCCTGGAGAGTATCCTGCATCCACCTTTTCCTTGTCTGGGCTTTGGGCTAAGTACAAGAACCCAAAGGCACCAACCATTGCTCCTAATTTTCCTGATGCTGCAGAGATACCGTGGCAGGTGGATCTGAACCGAGCCGGGAAGATTTCAGCCGGTACAACGAAAGTTGTAGCATTAGGTCCAAAGTTAGCGAAAAAGAATGTTAAGGAGTACATGATCACAAATCCGATTCGGTTCTCCTTGTGAGTCCAGTGATTGTAAGGAAGAGCCAAAGCAAACATAAAGACCGTCATGAAAAAGAATCCCATAAGTTGAATTGTGAATCTTCCAATGACGTCGATGAACGCAACAGTGAACCAGTAACCAGGTATCGTGCTACACAAAGCGATGAGAGTTTGAGCACGTGCGATCTTGAAGACCTCGTGAATCGCGTTCATGGTTTGTGCCGGAGGAATCCACCCGATAGCACTGAAGATATCCTTCTGGAAAAGGTTTTGACTGTAGAAAGCGATGTCGAGAAGGAACCAGGTTGAAGTAGTACCAAGCAAATGAAGTCCATGGCGACTCATGAATTCCTTGGAAAACAAGGCAAAGGCCTTTGACTTCTCTCTTGAGATCTCTTCCACTTTCTGCTGTTCTGGCTCTATATCCATTTGCAAAACCTTAGACATATCCGAAGCCGCTTGCTTTGCGTCCTTAGCAACCAAAGCTGTATACCTCGCAGTCTCAGGCATCTTAGACCTTGAGTAATACGTCATAGCCGCAGGGATAGCCCCAGCCATCAAAATTATCCGCCATACGAAATCAGCTTGAGGAACAGTTGATGCCAATGCATCTTCAGCATAGGACGGAGAAGGGAACTTTGCTTCAAAAGCAGAGGAGATTATAATAGCGAAAATACCACCAGCCAAGATTCCAAATCCTTGCATAGCAAAAACCGCAGAAACAAACGCACCACGAGTCTTCTTATTCGCATATTCAGACATAATCGTTGCAGACAAAGGATAGTCTCCACCGATACCGAATCCAAGCCAAAACCGAAAGAAACAGAGTGTAACCATCACAGATTTTGGCTCATGTCCAAAAGAGAGACCAGAGGCTATTGAACAAATAACCATTACCATCAAAGTCATACCATAAACTTTCTTTCTCCCGAGCTTATCACCGAGCCACCCGAAAAAAAGCTGACCAGCGAGAGTCCCACAGAAAGCAACACCATTAACAGCTGCAGCTACATTAGGAGGGAGATTTCCTGGCTTCTTTGAGCCATCCACATGGTAGTATATTCGACCGAGAAGCTTTGTAACGAGAGAGATACAGAAGAGATCATAAGCGTCGGTGAAGAAACCCATACCGGCGATTATGATCGCTGTGAAATGATACCATTGCGTCTTAGCCACGTCAAGTGCATTCAACACTTGTAACTGATCCTTAGCCATTTTTTATCTCCTCTGTAATTCAATCAAAAACTCAAAGTATTAGCACCCTTGACTATATATTTTGATATTACGTGTCTTAAAAATCGAAAGTTAGGCAACTTTCAAAGCAAAAAGATTTACAAGAAAGAAAAGCAATTCATTACAGAACAATAAAGTAGTTATCTAACATGAAACTAAGTTAGGCAAGTTTAATACCATATCGATTTAATTTTCGTGTATCATGAAAATAGTATAAAAAAAAAAAATTGATTTTTTTTTTCTCATTTCGTTTACAACTCATAAATATATTTACCATTGTGTTTCACTTTTTGTATATGTGATATGATGCTAAATTATTTTAAAAGACACCAAACATTTTTCGTTTCTCAATAATTGACACCAAACAAATTACCGGAAAAAAAAACAATTGACACCAAAGATTTTTTTTTTAAAAAGTGATAATAAAAGTCAACTCCAATTTTTGTCCAAATTACGACAAAAAGAATTATGCGTAACTCATAATTCAAATGGTTGAGTCCTAACTTATTGGGAATTGCATAAAAGTAAACGAAGAAGTGAGTTCCAAATGTTTTTTTTTTTGGTCAACATTGGGTCACAACTGGCCGGCCCATTAGCCAAATTCTTACATAATGTAGGACTCGATCTCTGGTTGTGCAAATACGCTGTTTTTGGTGGACTTACAACCTACCACTAGACTAAAGGCCATTTGCGTTCCAAATGTTTATGTTATATGAATCTTCAACTATTACTATTTGTCTTTATTTGAGTTAACCACAAAAGTTGATTTGTGATGTCTAAATTTAAGACTTGAGTGAGAGTAAGACAGCGACTTGTTTTTTCCTTAAACACTCCTAATGAATAAAAAATATTTTTCAAAATTACGTTATTAATTTGTTTGTGAATGATCATGCAAAAAACAATAAAGAGTCAAATAGAAGAAGATAAGATCCAACATACACGTTGCATAAAACTAATTCCCAATCAATGATCCAAAAAAATGGAAAAAAAAAACGAAAATTGATTGATAGCTGCAATAAGACCAAACATATTGAAGAGGCAGAAAAACGATCACAAATCAAACCAAAACAATGACGTAAAAACATCATTATTGCATCCATAAACATAAAAAGACATAAATTATGAGAATTCACTTACAGAAGTAGACAACAAACTTCGTCTTGGAAGAGTTTGTGTTGTGTCTGATCTTTGAAGTATTGTAAGAAAAGTGTTAGAGAAAGAGAATCTTAAGTTTCCTTAATTTCAGGAGAAAAAAGAAAGACAACGGAAGTGGGAATGAGCGTTGAAGCTGCCTATGAACATGGAGAGACTTGAATCGTCTTGAAACGACCATTTATAAGAGACTCTTGAAGAGATATTCGTTTTTCTGTTTTGGTATATTCTTCATGAAACGACACCGTTTTGTCCCCTTTATTACAACCCAACGTTTTTTTTTAACTTCGTTTTAGGAAATTATTATGACAAAATTTTTTTTTTGTCAATATTGGTTCACAACTAGCCGGTCTATTAGTTAAGTTTCTACATAATGTAGGCAATAAAACTCGATCTTTAGATGTGTAAGTATATATATTTTTAGTGCACTTAACGCTTACCACTAAACTAAAGGCCACTTGCGATCTGCAACAAAATGATTATGTTTTGCTGTAATAAATATTTATTTAATTATTTTAGAAATAGCTGTTGCACTATATTAAGTTAATTTTATCTAACAGTAGTTGACTACAAATTGTATACGGAGTTACATGTTTGGAAAATGTAACTACATTAAATTTTGGAATCCTCGTCATTTAAATAAAATCTCTAGAGATAACTATTACTCGCCATGTGGTTCGGCAAAGATAAGTTCCAGATAATAACAAAGTAAATAATAATGTGGTAATTTTTCATAACAAAATTTAATTACTAAAATAATATTTACATTAACATATCTAATTAGAGAACATGGTAAACGTTTGATTAATCCTTAACAATATGTGAAGAATTAATGAAATTTTTAAAATACATAAACGTCGATCGTTTTAGAGAACATGGTAAAAAAATTATGAAAAATGTGTGTAACGTTTCTCTATATTTTAGTTTTTTTGGTTTGTTAAAAAGATTTATTTTTCTGAACTTTGTAAATCTCAAATCCAGTGCCGAACAAGAAAAGTATTTGTCAGAGGTCAAAATAAAATTTAATAGAGTTAAAAAAAAATTTAGAGGGATCACTTCAAAAATTAAACAAGAAATATTATAACACATTTTTCAAAATTTATTTGGGTCAATTGACCCCATATTTTGACTATAGCTCCGTCACTGCTAAAACCCTATTACATAGGGATACAAAACTTCATGAAATCAAACTCTTATAAAGAAATGAAGATTTGAATGATCAAATATATCTCCCCAACTCATAAAGAATTATGTAAAACCAAATAAATATTTTTGGTTAAAAATATATTCGGTAGATATAACTGAACTATACAATATTAGTCGCCAGGATGTAATATATTTACAATGTCAATACATATAATTTTTTTAAAACATACCTATTAAAAGGTACGATTGTGAAGGGCTCTAATAATTTTTGATTGATACATAATATTTCGTCATAATATAAAAATATTATTATGAATTTGTGATGATTTGTAAATAGTTATAATATAATTGTCACAAATATATATTCGTAACAAAAATGTCACAATATTTATGACAAATAGATCTAATAACAATTTTGTCACATATCATTACGGATCAAATCTCAAAACTTTATTTAAAAATTATAAATTTGTAATAAATAAAATTTATAACAAAAATTATATATAAACATCACAAATTTGTTACTAATATTTTTAATCATAAAATTTCGTTATAATAACTCAATTTTTTTAGTAGTGATATATGTCACATTAATTTCCTTTGCTACATTTGTTTTGGAGGAAACAAAATTCTATATTTTAGAAAAATGATTGTGATCGAAGGACGATATTTCTCACAATTGGTTGATTACGCAAGTTGGTAGTGACAATACGATCAAGGTGTCAACTGCAACCCTGGCCCAAAACCATAACAAAAAAATTGCAGAAAACTTTATATTTGGTAATTTGAATAATTATTATATAGGATTATAATATATAAAAAGTATATAAATATATCTATTCAGTCGATTTTAAATAAAAGAAATCTAGTTCACACCTAATTGATCTGGATTAATGATGCTAAATGTTGAATGAATAATATTTTATCCGTGATTTCAACTGATAGTTGAGGCTAAAGATTAAATAATAATGTGGTCTTATCAATCCATATGGATCTAATAGGATCTTCCAAATTCATATCAATCAGATTTTGTCGATCCAATTATTGATAAAAAAACTTATTATTTATCATTCGACGATAAAACTTTCCGACATCATTTAAATCTTCTAAAACTATAAATTTTAAATGATTTTGATTGATTTGTGAGAAGTTTTTATGACTTGTGACAAAATGTTCCATAATTCCATTTAGAACAATAAGATTTAGATTTTTTTTTAACAAATGAATATTCTAAAATACTTTAAAATCTTTTAAAATCATTTAAATTGCATTCTTTCAAAATTTCCAATAACAACAGATTTTTTTATTTATTATTTGTTCAATAATACTGAATTTTAGATGATTTTTAAAAATTCATATTTGAATAAGATATGTTTGTTACTTTGATTCAAATCACTTAATTTCAACATATCCCAATATTTCGGTAAGAAAAATAATAGAAATGTATTTGTCCCAACATTAATTAATTTGAAACTTTGAAAAGAATATATTATTTTCGTCATTTAAGTCTTTCAATTTTTCATAAATTGTAGCTTCAGCAATGATAGAGTTGAGGGAAGTTGCCAATTTGGTCAACGTCAACCCTTTGGCCCAATAAAAAAAGGCAAGCGCGATGCGTGCATGTGCCATACTTATGAGTCATTACTAATGACAACAATTCAATTCTTAATAATGTGTTAAATGTTGACTTAAATAGACAATAATTATTGTTTGTGAACAGTTTTCCTAAGCATTACCCCCAACAGTAGACCTTTTTCTTTTTTAATAACAATAGTTGAATAAAAACCTATGATCTTAGCCAACATTTTTTGTTTCATGGAGTCCAAACAAAATTATTTTGTTATAGAATCTTAAATTACCAGTCACGACAAAACCATAAGAGTATTCTAGTTGTTAAAATGTTAACGCAAACGATATTTTATCTTTGGACTATATAATTCCAATAAAAATATCAAACCCAGTTTTTTTTTAATTCAAACAATATAATATAATTTAAAATTAGGTGTGGATTTTATTCTTTTAATCTATCATATATAGTGCTATTAGCTGGATCATCATTTGGCAAATTTCATCGATTTCCTTGTTCCAAAACACTTTTTTTATATTACTTTATTATTATATATTTTTTGCACATTAATAACAATACACTTGCAAATAAAAAATAAAAAATATGGATTATACATAATAAAAAAATGAGAAAGCTAGAAAGAAAGAACAAAAAAAACTGGTTGATCAAATAGTGGGCTGACTATATAAGGCAATCTAGACCCGTCTAATGTTGCTTGATAATAAAATCGCATAATGCCTACTACCATAAAGACAATCACCAACAGATGACAAAACAAAGATGAAGAAGAAGACAATCACCAAGGTCAGTGTGTAGTCGCATATCAAGGGATTTGACTGTGTTTATAAACTCGATGTTGCCGTGACCTAAGTAAAATGTGTAAAGAATGAGAAGGTAATCTTCAAAAATAGAATCTATCTCTGTTCCAAAGTCTGCTTCTTCTTTGTTGTTTTAGCTTTCACACATGAAATATGTAAGATTTAAGCGATGTAAATTCAACCTTTAAGGCTTATATATTTCATCTATCTATAATACCATCTACACATCTATACGAAAACAGTTAATAATCACATTTATGAATAAATTCAATGGATGATCATATATGTAGGTCCAAACTAAAGCAGTCATTTTCTGTTTTGAGTTCAAGGAACTCATATCTCTACATTCCAGTGCACCCAAAAAAAAAATGAAATTCTGACCAAATTTTAGACAAAAAGTAATCTGTTTGCTCGAGAGTTTCTTATCGATTCCAAACAAAAGATAAACCGAAAATTTACCATCAAAAATTCATAACTATATTTTTCTGATGCTTAAAACACTAATTTTTGTAGGTAAATCTCTCGAAACTGGTTCACATATAAATTTTGAATACATTCTAATGAGTAGCCACATAATACTCTGCCTCTATGACTGCACTTAGAGCCTTAAAGACTTTAATTAAACCAACATTGGCATCAGAATATTACTAAAACAACTAAATTCAAGATTTTGTTAAGAGTTATTAAATTCAACTATGTTGGGAGTCAAAATTGTCGGTAATAATAAACAAAATGTACTTAAATCATTTTTGAAATCGAAGGTTACAAAAAGAATTGATATAGGCGGATTATTTGACTAATATCGTTGAAAATTATGCTCCTCATTCTCAACAAGAATAATAACTAGAACTTTATATATTCGTTTATGCATACGTATGAGTTGGACTAAAAGTGCTCATAGTTCACACTCAGCAACCTTTTTTGCGTATAGAATTTTATTTTATTTTATTTTATTTATGAAATTCGTTCTTCAAGAATCTCACTTTAGGCTTAAACTCAAAGTTGGCTCTTTTTCGACCGTTCGTGGCATCAAAAAGATAACGTAGTCGGATTTCCACATAACAAAAGTTATATTCCGCTTCCTCATTCACCATATTTGTACATCTATTTTGGAAATAAATAGGCAAAAATAGCATTATTGAAACTTTATATATGTATATATAGTAATTAGTATAATAAAACTAGAAACTTATACTTAGGGTGAAAAGCTAAAACTGTATTATTTTCTGTTACATTGTTTTATGTAAAAGCTGGATGAAAATGGTCTTTTTTTCTGTATTAATAATTAGATTAACAAAGAATGAGCCATAATTCAAATCTCTAAACCTTAAACTATATCATGCAAAACAACATGACTATTAGGAATCAAATATTGGTAAGAAAAACTGAAAAAATAGATATTTAATCATTTAACAAAACAATTTTTGATAATTAATAAAAGTGTTTATATAAACAAAAATATCTAAAATATATATAGATTTTTTTACCGAAATGGGGACGAAGGCTGGTTTCAATCCTTCATAAAAGCAAATAAAACTCTGGTTACAAATTAATAGATGAACCCCAAATAAATGATAATCGAAGACCCCAAACGGATCTTAATCTTCTTTTTTTTAGTCTAAAAAATAAAATAAAATAATAATTATTGAGTATGGGAGGTTATCGACTCTTTATACTGAATTTGAATCATTGTTATGA